>OX465173.1:24346877-25604967 GCA_949987655.1 Polymixis flavicincta
ATAAAGTACGAAAATTTTCTTCAGTCGATGATTTTTTTTCCTACTTTTAAGGCTTTTACACACTATGCCGGTGGCAAAGCCGGCGGATTTTTGCCGTGTAAGTTCGATCGAGTGCGTGCTCGTTTTTGCGGCAAGACCGCCGGCTCTAATACTCGCCGGCAGTGCCGCCGCGCGCCGGTATAGTGTGTGAGCCATTAGAAATTATTTTTGTCTTTATTGTTACTTATCTGTTATTTAAAGTTTAACTCAGTTATCATGTATTTATATAGTGTGAGTAACACTAGTGTTTCTATCGGGCTCGAGACCTTTTTGTAACAACCTTCTGAAAGAAAGTTCCTTCTTTTCAAGACCTTTTTGCTGGAACATTGAACTTATTTGTATATTTTTCTTCACTTACCTGTACAGCCAAAGCGACTCTTTTCCTCTCACCACCAGATAGAGCTTTCAGCTTAGTTTTGTTACAGTTGCTGACTCCGAGTTCACTCAAAAGAAGCTGAACACGCCTCGCTCGTACTATCTTCGTCGATCGCTTATCCATCATCATACGGGCCTAGATGAAGAAAGGGGTTCGTTAAGTTAGCTGATTAGCTCATGGACATGGAACATGGAATGGAATCTTAAATAAACATATTCTCTTAATCACACATTGTTTCCCCGAAGGGCTAGGCAGAGGTGTACCTACGGGGTCAATTTTAACCAGTGTGCAAACTGCAACCATGAATTCAGCATATCATACCCATAGCGTAGAAATTTTTCGTCGGTTATACAAAAAAAATCTTATAGAAAACTGCAATACCTACGCGGTCAAAATGCATGGAACAGCTGATTTTATTTTGTATAACCGACGAAAAATTTCTACGCTACAGTTTGCGCACTGGTTAAAAATTTACCCTGTATGGTGTGTATCCCACATTTCACGAGTTATGTTAACCTCTCATGTAATATTGTTATCCACCAGGCACAAATCCAATTTCGAGCCTGCTACTGACAGAATCCAGATGGAAAAACTTAATGACACCTTGTGAACCCAGAACCTCGTGCTCAGCAGCGGCGCTTTCGACCACTACACCAACGAGGCAGTTCAAATAACTCTTAAAACATCCATAATCAGCCTATAATGTTTCCACAGGTTGGACTCAAGCCACCTGTCGGAGTGAGGAAAAAATCTAAATCAAAAGTCATTTATTCAAATTAGGCTGAGAGTCAGCACTTTTTGAAGGTCAAAATTACATAAGACAGTCCCCCATAACGCCCGCCCTTCACCACTTCCTAATGCAGAGATGGCGAACCAATGGCACTCGTGCCTTTGGTGGCACGTAACAAAATAATTTGGGCACGACAGCCTAAGTCACAGTATGGTAGGAATATGAGTCGTTACTTTCAGAAACCGTAGGTACCCTACATGATACTATTCCATGTCATATGACCTTAATACCAGATACCAGAAGTTGCACTAATTTGTTCTTTCATATAAAAAAGGTGGTGTGATGTTGATTACTATATAACAATTCAAGTCTATTTCTGTTTCCATTTAAAGACTCCCAATGATTGTGAAAATATTTAGCTTTTTTCTAGTAGTCAATAAGTCAAGATTCGTTGTTGGCACGTCAATGTCATATTAAATATATTTTTTTGGAAATAATGGCTCGTAGAGGTTAAGAGGTTTGCCATCCCTGCCCTAGTGGTTTATCTGGTAAGAAGAAGTGGCGCAGCAAACTCCCCAGCAGCACAACTGTCTGTTAAGTTGGTTTTATTCCTGAAATATTGTGTTTAAATTCGTCATAATAAGATTAGTTTTCGTGTGATAATTATGATAACCATAAACTCAACAGCAAACCAACATTGTGCTATGCAGTGCCCTGACAGGGTTCATGTACAAAAACCGACAGCAATATTGTAAAATGTGTGATGTGCATGAGAGCAAATAAATAAATAAGGCAAGTAATTAACATTACTAAACATAAAATTAAATTATTTGCAATTATGACAAATTAATTTAATTTTATGTTTTGGGTTTAGTAATGTAGGAAGTAGTGGGTCGTGGGATTTATTACATAACCATGGTCAAAATCAAGCCTATTCCTAAAAAAATACTGTTAAATTTTAAGTGTACAATGAATACATCAAGTTAAACCAGCTCAGTAACATGACGTTGGAATTCAAGCACGAAATTATATAATCATTCCTTTTAACCTATGACCTTATAAACAAAATGAATGATTAAGATTACATTAAAGATTATATCGTGAAATGTCAAATTATTCGGATGTAAATTACGTATCAGATAAACATCTAAGATCGTTGTAAGTACCTCAGTAACATGAGATGATGAATAATATTAATTAATTATTTTATCGATCTCCTTATTGGCTCAATATTAACACCCAATTTTGAATAAGGAAAGTGTTATAGGATTTTTCTGTTGGAACATTTATCAGACAAGGCCTTGAACAGTTTTCATGTAATAATGGGCTAACTAATTCAGTGATCATCTTCATTGAAGCTTGAACTACACTTTAGGCAGTGGTTTTCATAACAAATGATTGTATATAGATATAATAGGTCTTTACCTATGAAATTGCCGTTTTGTATGAAAAAATTTAAACGAATTTTTTTCATGAATTTTTTATTTGTATTAATCGAAGTAATCACCCATGCAATCAATGCATCTTTGCCATCGCAGTGGCAGTTTATTGATGCCCTTCTTAAAGAAATCAGCTGGACGGGAGGCAACAAATTCTTCAAAGGCATTTTGTACTGCCTCTCGGGTATTAAATTTTTTTCCCGCCAAGAAGTTATCCAAATTCTGGAAAAAGTAGTAGTCTGTAGGCGCAAGGTCTGGTGAGTAGGGCGGATGACGGAGAGCTTCCAACCCCAGTTCTTGCAACTTGGAGACCGTCTGCTGTGCAGTATGAGGTCGCGCGTTGTCGTGCAGGAGCAGCGGAGACGAGCGATTGACCAATGCTGGTTGGAGATGCGCCAGCTTCTCCATCATTGTGTTCAGTTCTTCACAGTACACATCTGCAGTAATGCTCACCCCGTTTGGTAAGAAGCTGTGATGAATCACACCGGCGCTAGACCACCAAACAGTGACCATCACTTTTCTAGGGGTAAGTTTTCGTTTAGGGCATTGTTTAGGTGCTGAACCAGGATCCAACCAACTTGCTGAGCGCTTACGGTTATCAAACAGAATCCATTTTTCATCGCAGGTAACAATGCGGTTCAAAATTCCTTCATTTGTGTGTCTGTTGAGCAGTGCAAGGCACGTCTCGACGCGTACTTCGCGCTGGCGATCATTGAGTTCGTGGGGCACCCATTTGTCAAGCTTTTTTACCTTGCCAATTTGACGCAAATGGACCAATATTGTTTTGACGCTAACGTCGAAAGCTGCTGCTAATTCAGCCGTAGATTGTGTATCATCAGCTTCCACAATCGCCTTTAATTCGTCATTGTCGACCAAAGTCTTCGGACGACCGCGAGGTTCATTTTTCAGGTCGAAATTTCCAGAACGGAAGCGAGCAAACCAATAACAGGTGGTGCGTTGGTTTGTAGTGTTAGCTCCGTAAACGTCGTTGATGTTGCGTGCCGCTTGTGCCGCGTTGCTGCCACGACGGTACTCATATTCCATAATTACTCGAATTTTTAACGTATCCATGATGACGAAAAAGATTGAAATGCGATGAAAATGTAACACTAATCAATAAAGAAATGACTACTTTTAGAAAAAAAAATCCATGTTTTTAAAATAAAATTAATTTGAAATTAGAATTCTTAGCCAAACAAAAATTATTTTGATTTGAAATGGCCAGTACTGCAGAACGGCAATTTCATAGGTAAAGACCTAATATAACGACGCGTGGCATTATTAAATAATGAAAATCAGTTGAATTTGAGAGTTCTAATTTATTTTGTTATTTTTAACGATTAATCGATTTGAAAATCAACTAAATGGTAATTTTAGTTAAGAGCGGGTAACACCAAATAGAGTTGCGTCTGTCATGGCGGGCGACGCGGGCGACGTCGTGTCAATTCATTCAATTGTTGGCAGCTGTTGCAAGTGGTGGTGACTCGCTAACCCATTGGCTCTAAATCGCTAATTATTACTACAATCCTTAATTGTTTAAGTAATTTAAGTGTATGCATTGTTAAAATAGTGAACAGTCAACGCTACAGTGTATTTATTTCAACGTTTCCTGAAGTTTAACGCACGCTATGGATTCCCGTGCTGACGAGGGTCACGAATCAGCAATCAGATGCAACAGCCCGGCCTCCCAATATCCCGTTACATACAATAATGTATAAATATACATTATTTATATACGAATACTTAATCAGCCTATAACTTTCCCACTGCTGGAACACAGGCCTCCTCTCACCTAGGGTGAGAGGGAGTGGACCGTAATCTACCACGTGGATCCAGCACGGGGTGGTAGATATCAGACGTCATAGAATTTTTGGTTCTAGGACATGCCGGTTTCCTCACGATGTTTTCCTTCACCGTTTTGAGAGCAGTGGTGATATAAAACTGACATAAAGCAAAGCGCCTGTCTGGATTCGAAGCTACGACCTACAACTCGGAAGTCGTGGCCGTTGCTACTGGGCCACCACTGCTATTGACATCTCTATGCTAATGTTTGTTATTTATTTATTTACAACCAAAGTATATTTACAGTTTGCATCACACATTCAAGATTATTAGTCACTACTAGTAATTCCGTGTGGTGCTGGACGTAAAAGAATAGCACCATCCCATTTCTTCCCGTGGGCGACTAAGGGACTTACTTAGAGAATGGGCAGCAGCGTTCTCTATGCATTTTACCACTACTGCGATCGCCAACCCGCTTGCTAAGCATGGCGATAATGGCAAAACCTTTCGGGGGAGGCCTATATCCAGCAGTGGACGAGTTTCGGCTCAAATGATGATGATGATGATGATGACTAGTAATTCCACATACAATCATAAAGTTGAATTGTGTAAGTTTTAGGTAGGTAATGTTCTACTTTCTGACTAACTGCCCGATTTCTTAACTCCTTTATAATTAGCATTCGGTTTAAATTATTAATTTCGTAGTTTTCTTGTGTAGACTCAAATCTCTTAAGGTTTATTATACCAAAAATATATATTAATTTGTACGCCATAAATGGCAAAGTATGCAGATTTATTTTAAGACCTTGTACATTTATTTGATGTATACTCATATTTTACAATAAATATATTCTATTCTATTATATTCTATTCCTTGACAATTCAAAACAAATGCAATGACAATCCAAAAATTCAAGAGTAATGAATGAATGAATTGCACCGACCTTAGCGTGGTTTGACCCATTTCGATTAATCGAATGCACTGAAGATTTGCACTAGTCCCTGAAGCCCCATCTTTCATGGTGTTACAGAGACCATTGCATATTAAGCAGTTTATGTACCGGCGGTGCTATAATAGTAGGGAAGACATTCCCTTAGGGAAGGGAAGAATTGCGAGCCGGAGTAAATTATTTAATTGAAGTGACTGATGACTGATGATGATGATGGCACCGAAACGTGGTCGCTCACAACGGGCCTCATTAGAAGGCTTAAGGTCACCCAAAGGGCAATGGAGAGGGCTTGCTTGGAGTTTCCCTACGCCATTAAATGAAGAGATCCGTAGGAGAACCAAGGTAACCGACATAGCCCAATGATTTGCCAAAAATAAGTAAGTGGGCAGGGCACATTGCTCGCAGAACAGAGAGCCAATGATGTCGGGAGGCTCTGGAGTGGCAGACGCCACCAACGCTACGTTTCCAGTCTCCAGTAGGAAGACGTAGCGTTGGAAGGTCTCCCACAAGATGGACCCATGACCTGGTGAAGGCCGCAGGAATCCACCTGATGCGAGAAGCACAGAACCGATCGAAAAGACGGTGCTTGGGGGAGGCCTATGTCCAGCAGTGGATGTCTTTCGGCTGAAATGATGATGATGATGTTGAGTTTGAAAAACGTACTAAAAACCAGTATCTAAACACACCTTTGCACATTTGTTTTTTACTCGTGCTTAATGTTTATTTATTTATTAATAAACAATTTAAATTCACAATTTGCAACACACATAAAAATACAAGTATTATAAAGTTTAAATAAATAAATATTTACTTAGGTATATGACATTCCTGAGTCATCTGACATTCTTTACATAATGTCGAATGGTCGAATTATCATTTCAATTAGTAAAACTCTTCCGCATTCTTCTTTTTGACGACAAAATTGATCTGTCGATATTCAACTCAAAAAATTAGGCTTCTAGTCAAGTTGGCTGAGAATCAGCACTTGATAAAGTTATAATTATAAGATAGACCCCCAAACGCACGCCCTTAACCACGACCTTGTGCTTGAGTTGAGAAAAGGAAGTAGATGTTACGAGTACATACTCTCCTGCAGAACGTCTATCTGAGAATTTGATTCTATACGGGGTCACATCAAATTAGGTAGCGAAACTCTCCAATCTTGATGGGTTTCGAACTCGATTTTTTTTGGGACACGACCGCTGGTAGTTTTGTCGTGATGAGAAAATCTGTTTTCTTTTTTTTATCGTGTTTAGATATCGAATTCCACGTCTATGAAATTAACACAAAAAAACTAGATTTTTTAAACTGAAATTTCAATCACAACAATATTTTTACAAATTTTTTGTTTTCTTATGTTTAGGTATCTGACCCATGACGTATGTGAAGTTACGCTAGCTCATTTAATTTGACCCTGTATTGTAGGTATGCAGTAGTAACTAGTAACTTACCATAAACTCCATATGTTCAGAGACAGTCAGATCTTCAATAGCCAAGTCTTCTTGCGGTACGAAGCCAGAGATCCTGGAGATGAGGTCTGCGCCAGCTAATCTGCCGTTCAGCATCAGGTAGCCAGTCATCGCACTTTTGTCACGACGGCTGATGGCCGCAAGTAATGTCGTCTTGCCGGCACCACTGAGGAGGAACGGCTTTTTCAAGAATAGTCCGTGAGGTACAAGAGTACAAGAAAATTTTCCGGAATTATTAACGTTAAAAATCAAGTTGCAATCTCTTCTCAGCTACATTCAATACCAAAAGGTTTTGAAAAGTACGGAAATTAGAGAACACACAAAGATCAAAATCGCTCATATTCTTAGAAATACGGTAATGGTCCCCCAAATTACAAATAAGTTACCCATTAAAAGTTACTAAAGCAAATATTTATGAAAACACCAACTCACCTAGAGCCCATTAAAGCGACTAAGTTACCCGACGACACGATGCCATTTACTGAAAAGAAAAACTTTTATGAACAATAAAATAACGGAAAAATAAATAGTACCAAGCTGATCATAGTGACGATCATCATGTAGAACTCGTAGAGATCCGACTTGCAGCCCAAATACGCACACAAATAGCACATAGCAAATAGCATTTTCGGTCTGGTAGATATTGTAGGAGAATTTTATTAAGTACAGAGGTCAGCTTTCAAGCTCCCCATTCTGTCAAATTTCTTTGATAGTTTTTCAACTTTAATACAAAAAAATAAGATTCATGTTCAATTGGGAAAATTTGACAGTTTGGTATAGCTATGTGCTGGCGGCAGACCTAGCTAATAGGTGACTAATTGTCCGCAACTCGACGTAAAAAAGTGCGTATTTTGTGTACGGGTGGGTAATTACGTGACTAGCTAGCCTTATAATATGACTGGTCGACACAATCATAATTATGACCATATCAATACCCAGTAATAATCTTTAGTTTCAGCACTACGAGTTGGTATAGTAAAAAAAGCGACGAAATTCTGCCGTTTCGTTAATTTTGATGAAAAAGGGAAGGTGTGTGACCTTTCCTAACAGGTAGCCACGAATCTAGTATACACCGTGACATTTTAGTCGTCTTACAACGGCAGCCCAGTTCATGTATCCAATGACTACAATACTTTTAAATAATAAAAACATTTTTTATTTGAACTTTTATGAATAATTGGAAAAAAAAAATCTCTAAGACGCATGACGTAGTTTGAAACACCCTGATATGGAGATGGAATGTAATGGTGTAGGTATCTTGTACCCTTTGATACGTAAACCTTATTTCATAAAGTGGTGTTTCATAATTCTAATGCATTATTTATATCTTCTATCTATCTATCTTCTATATAAATAAAAAGAGAAGTCCTGACTGACTGACTGATTGACTGACTCATCAACGCCCAGCCTAAACCCTTGGACCTAGAAAGCTGAAATTTTGCACAGAGGTGCTCTTTATAATGCAGACAAGGAATAAGGAAGGATTTTTCGAAATTCAACCCCTAAGCCCTTAAATAGGGGATGAAAGTTTCGCGCGGGCGAAGCCGCTGGCAAAAGCTAGTTGTACATATTGTCTTAATTAACGGTAACAACCTTTTGTTCGTGCCTAGAGGTATTGTATGTCGTATACATTGAGTGGACCATCTTTGTAAGACGACTAAAATGTCACGGTGTATATTATTAATTACTAGCGTTTTGCCCGCGACTTTTTTTTTCCACGTGACATTTTGGCCCCCGACCCGCCGAGTCGCATCCTACTCGCGCTAAATCTTCGTTGTCATTTAGCATTATTACCGACTTTTTTTTTTTGTTCAGCTTCAAGGGGTCGTAACGTGATGTTAGGCTACAACTTTTCTCAAGAATTGGGCTATCAAATCAAAAAAGATTTTTGCATCCGGCTGGTTGTTCCAAAGAGATTACCTACCCCATACATACAAACTTACCAAAAAAAAAAACCTTATTACAATATTCATTATAGATTTATGTCACCTATATACCTACTCGTATATACGAACAAGAGGTGGCTTCAAACCCACTTCTATTTTAAATAAGTACGACTTCATCTTAATTGGTCGCATTATGCAATAATTAATTTTATGACTCTTCTTAATTTTCGAATGACTAATTAAAATTGTGGTAAAACATTATACTTAATTGTATCATAAATTATGTTTGTGTGAAAGCATCACAAATCCAATAAAGTAAAGGGTAAGTGATGCTTTTAATAAAAGTAGTAACAAAAATAATTATTGTTTTTGTCTATAAATTAAGGTCAAATATTTACTGTTAGAAAAATGAATTATTTATAAATGATCCTTAATTAGTATAATTTATGTATTGCATTATGTTTTCTATCTTTTGCAACGGTTGGCTGAAAGAAAAGGCTTATTGCTATAATGTAAGAGATCCTGTTCTTAATGTTTCTACTTGTTAACTTCAAGTGCATATTGAGAAAATTATACACAATATTAATATATCTAATACATAATATTAAGAAGAGCTGCGTATTTATTTATAAATAAAGTTGTATAAGTAATTAATTCTATAACAGTGCATTATAAGACAAACTCGCTATCGTTGAACGATTATGATGTTGATCTACAAACTTCTGAATACACCGAAACGAATATTTTATTATTATTAGCCATTGCTTTCCCACTGTTGGGCAAAGGCTTCCCAACTCTCTTTCCACCTCTCTTTGTCCAGAGCTTTTAAGTACTAATCTTTATTTAAGGAGTCTAACTCATCCCGCCATCTCGTTCGTCGTTTGCCAGTCAACGAGACGAGGACGTAATTTTGGCCCATCGATCATCTGACATAAGGCACCAGCCCATTTTCATTAGAGCGTGGCAACTTTTGGCGAATTGTTGTGTTCTTAACCAGCACCCTAATTGCGTAACTCACGATTAATCATAATCGGTTTCAATTTGACAGTTCAACAGAATTCATTGCGTTATTTAAGTTGTTGAACAGACACATTTTTCGAACATATGAAACAATGGTTTAACAATCTGTTTCAAAACGAAATAGATTATGATGAATCGTGAGTTACGCAATTAGGGTGCCGGTCTCCGTTCCATAGTTCTCTGGCAAACCTCGAGCGTGGACCTAAGCTGAATTGTTAAAGACTGTATGTTTGAGAACCATACGTGATGATGAGAATACACATGTCGATGACTTTCTAACAAATATTAATAACTTTAAATGCATAACTCAGCATTGTATTGACAATAATGGGACCAAGACGATAGAATAAGTTAATTTGTAGGTAAATATTACGAAATTACAGAAATAAATAGAATTACCAAGTGATCATTGGAACTGTTAATATGTAGTTCAGTACTTAAATGCAGAATATTTATCTTTGGGCATTTCTTAAGTTGTACCAATATTAAATAATATTTAACTTGCTTGTATCATTAGAACACAACCTATCACCATGTGTGTTCCTCTACCTACCTACCTAACTAAAGGAGACTGGCCGAAAGTGCTCTATAGACCAATAGCGATGTGGTTGTGATATATATGTAAGGTCAAGATGAGGTATATTTACCTAAGCGCAAAGTGGCATCCATAGAAATATAAATTATATCTATGGTGGCATCAAAATGTGACCCGATGATTTTGAGAAAATAGCATTTTTGTAATTTAAAGGGTAGACATTCGGACGGTTTTTTTAAAGAGTCCAATCATCAAATAACTTCTCCCGCTCTGAGGGGAGCGGGAAGGCGTTTCAGACTTTTACTGACCCACCCGTGTTCCTTCAGTTGCCTGTGTGCCAGAGGCCACGGTATTTCTTTCGAACAACCCGCACCCCTGGCAGGCATCGGCCCTTGCGAATCCTACCGGTTGGTGCTGTCATCTCTTTGAGGCGCACGTGGAACACAACGCGCCGTCGACCCGGGCTTGGTCCTGGCGCCGCCACCCTCGCGAGCATTACTGCTTCTCAAAAGGAGGTGACGGCTACCCATGCACTCTCGCTCCGTACCATAACCTGGACCTGGGCCGGACGCGAAAGATCGCCGCCGGCGATCGCCTTCACAAGGACACGGCGGTGATCCGCCCAAGCCGGGCAGACCTCCACCATATGCTCCACCCTGACCTCAGGGCGATCTACGCAGTTTATTCAGACGGTTACGACCGTCCGAATGTCCACCCCGAATGTCCATACCGGATTAAGTATCTTAATTATTGTAGCTACAGGAAATTAGAAGACTCTCCCTAACTCTTTAAAACATAACGATCTGGATTGACTGATTTTGAAAAAAAAAGCTAAGGACAGTCTTCTCGGAAGCGGCTAACCTACAAATTCTAAAAGTAGGTATATTTTTCTCAATATTACCGGGTCAGATTTTAATGCCCCTTTTCACAAGGATATAGATGAAGTATCCCTACACAAATATCAGGACCGTCTAGCTATTGGTCTTTAGACCATTTCCCATGCAACTTCGCACAGTAAGGAGAGGCGAATTTGCATGGGAAATGGTTTCAGCTTTTCCAGAGTTGCTAGTAATTCTAAATTTATGACCTGTAATGCAAGGCATAGCTATTATGAGCCGGGGTCCTGAAAGTGTAAGGTCGCAAGCAAACGGACTGTTTTTTTTTTTATTAACACGTTTGACGAAGTGATGGTTGGCCAGTACATTAACGGCACGCGCCAGTAGAACAGGCCATTATTATTATTTTTTTTTTTAAAGTCACAAATGTTTTGCATAATAATCAAATATATTAAAGTCACACATAATACATTAAAGCCATGTTTTTGAACAAAAATCTGTCACAGCATGCGTGTGTGATACCATATCATTAAATAAATAAATATGTATAATAACAAGATTTTTATTATTTTGGGGTTTCCCAAATAAGACATAGAAATAGGATCTCCTTGCTCTAAAAAATCATAAGTAGTCTCATTTATTCACAACATAGAAAGATTAATCCCAAATAAAGATAACCGGTTTCTTACCTTGATGAATATGCATTGTTATGCTTTTTTTAAATATAGGTCCCAGGTGCTGCACCTCATTACTAGGCTATTTTTATTATTTATTCATAATTAATGTTAAATTAATTACAATTTTGAAGCCACCTGTTCGTCAGCATATCGATCATAATATATATTCTGCAGATATATTGGCTTGCCTTTGATTTTAAAGAGCATCATAAAGCCACCTGTTCTATCTAAATTTAAAAATAGACCACCACTGTTATTTTTTTTGTTCTGATATAGGTGTCCTTGGTTCCGGGAATTAGTTATATAGATCTTTATAATACCTACGTCTTGACGGGACACTTCGGACAACTAAGGCTGAGGCTGCAGTAGGCAGCGATTTGCGATGCGACTGGAAGAGCGAAACGAGATAAACATGGTATGGCTACATTATAAGCGAAAATCCGGCGTATATTCGGTGATGACGTGGCTACACAACGAATAAACAAATCATCCATCGCGGTTTACTAGACCCATAATGTAGCCAAACGCATATTTAGTAGCACTATTGAACTAGTTGTGCAAGTGAGAAATTTTCTAATAAATTCGCTTACAGTTCGCTGATATGTTGATGTAGCCGATGCCGTGATTACAGTAATGTTGTTCCTATCGTATAAAGAAATCAAAGATCGCTAGTAATATTTGATGTACGGCGTAGCCATCAATGTGAGCATTCATTTATTTGTTTCAATCGCTCATGTGTCGCAGGTCGCGTCGCGGCCCAATGTAGCCTCAGCATAAGAGCCCTGAGCCATTTTTTGACTAATTAGTCGATTCGGTCCAACCGAAACTATTAAATAATAATGTTATTTTCTATTGGCGATTCGCACGAAGCTAATTTATTTGTGGGCGAATAGAAAATATCAGAACTACGTTTTAGGCAATTTGCACGTTTTGAATTTTATTAAATAAAGTTATGGTCACGCAATTATTACATGCAATAAAGTGCATTAAATTCAAAACGTGCCAATTTCGTAATACGTATTTCTGGAGTTTTCGATTCGCGATTTTTAGCCTAACCAAAAGCTAAATTATTAGATATTATTAGATTAGTCAGTATCTAATGACCTTCAAACGATTTCGAAATAAGGGTTCAGATTGAAAAAAAAAAGAAGTACATACCTCCATGTAAAACTCTAATCTCCTCATAAACAGGAGACCTCCATATACTAGTCTGTGTCTTCTTCTTCCTATAAACAGACAGGTCCTTCCATGACAGCGTCAGGTTGTTGGGGCTATCCCCGAAGCCCAACTCGTCATCCTCCCAGTTCACCACAGCCCCGGTCAGCACATTGCGCGTAGGCAACTTTAGTTCTGTGTCCTTCATTTTGATGTTACGTCATTGGCACTAAAACAAAAAACAAAAATGAAGTTGTAAATATGGTAATAATTTTTACGTTTCATTTGTAATTGGATGGTATCGGATTTCATAGCTGTCGTTTCGTTTTAACCGCTGTTCATTGATAGAGTTAATTAGATCTAATTTGATCTCTAATCGATGCACATTTTTTTATTCAAAAATTTTTCAAGCGAAGTTATGATAGGACCTACCCAGAACAGTTACTTTGGACATGGATATGTTAATTATAGGGTTCTGAATACCACATAAGTTTTTCTCATAGCTCTTGTTGTTCGAACAAATTCGATCAGTAGAGACTGTTTCCTAAACGGAATCAATTTTGGTAATATATGACAAATATGTAACTGAAAACACGATGTTAACGCGGTTAAATGACGTCTACAAGAACGCTTATTACTACGAAAAAGTATAGGGTGAATTTGGAAAAAAGGTAGCCACGACTCAAGATCAACGTTATTTAGAAAAACTCTTATTTTAATGCTAAACAAATTTTTCGTTAGTTAGTGCGAATCTAAAAGTTTGTCATAATTGGGTTATAATTATGAAACCGTAGCGGTCTGTTTTAAACTAATCTTTTTCTGTAATAAACGTTCATGTACAGTGGCCCATTATACCTAGAACAATGCAACTTCTTATTCTACTTCCTTTGCAAGAATTGAGTAAAACGAGTTAAAGGTTATCATCAAAAACATATTACCGCTTTTTAACCAACTTTAAGAGGTTTTATTTGAGGTAAATACAATTTCAACTAAGCCGATCCGTTCACTACGCAAGTTCTTACAATAGCTTCTTGTTTAATAGCAATTTCTCGACAACTTATATCTTTTCTATGCCAATAATATAAAACTGAAGAGTTTGTTTGATTGAACGCGGTAATATCAAGAATTACTGGTTCGAATTGAAAAAATATTTTAGTGTTGGATAGGCCATTTATCGAAGAAAACTATAAGCTAATTAAGATTTCGCTAGGACCCCTTAAGAGCCGAGCAAAAATAAAAAACGTCACGAATACGAAGTAATCGCACGGGCAGGCGATTCATTGCGACGGAGTGGGCCAGGCCAGCAAGAAGGCGGACGAAGTCTGTCTGACGAAGTTTAATAATGAAAACAAACGTAGCCATAAATACAAAAACTTTGTAGTATTTTGGGCGTCTATCACTTGCAATGCAAATGCATTAGATAAAGAAGAGATAGAGAATAGTTAAAGACAAAGATCTAATCCTTACTGTTAACATAGATAACATTTCGTTCGTTTACATTAGACCCTAAGCAAAGAAGAAAACAGACGGCAATCGTTGCGTAAGGGACCCAGAATCGTACCTTGTAGAATTCCTTCTTTTCTCCGTGAGAATTCCGAACTCCTCATATCTTGAAATCAGTAGACGTCTGAAATCTTTGCCTTTAAAATCAAAATGAATGCGTACGGTCCGACTAATCTTATAGTTACATTACTAGCGGACGACCAGTGGTCGAAATTTCACCATAATTCATTTAAAACTTAATGTATTTCTAATGCATTATTATATAAAACTAGCTTTTGCAAGCGGCTTCGCCCGCGTTAACTTTCATACCCGAATTAACTCCCTTAGAGGTTGAATTTCGAAAAATCCTTCCTTATTTCTTGTGTACATTATAAAGGGAACCTCTGTGCAAAATTTCAGCTTTCTAGGTCTAAGGGTTTGGGCTGGGTGTTGATAAGTCAGTCAGGCAGTCAGGACTTTACTTTTTATTTATATAGAAGTACTAGCTTTTGCCAGCGGCTTCGCCCGCGCGGAGGTCGGAAACTATCCCACGGGTACTTCGAAGGCATTAAGCGTTTTCTAGCTGACACAATTATGTTAAGTGTGCTCCTACCGATTTATGCCAACCTGGTACTTTTTTCTTTTTTTTTTGGGTGGGAAATCATCAAATAACTTCTCCCGCTCTGGGTGGAGCAGGAGGGCGTGTCAGATTTTACTGACTAAAACCCACCCGTGTTCCTTCATTAGCCCGTATGCCAGGGCTGTGGTATCTCTTTCGAACAAACCCGCACACCTGGTACTTCAAAGGCATAAAGCGTTTTCTAGCTGACACAACTATGTTAGGTGAGCTCCTACCAAGTTATGACAACCTAGTACTTCGTTCAGAATACCAATTTACAAAACTTATTTGAGTAAACATTTCTTATTTGTTTCTTTCTATATTTTAAACTATTATCCCCCGGGAACGTACTACAGGGATAAAAAGTGTCCTATATGTTAATCTAGATTATAATCTATCTGTATGCCTTATTTCATCCAAATCCGTTCGGCAGTTTTTGCGTGAAAGAGCAACAAACGTCCATACATACTTCCATACATACAAATTTTCGCGTTTATAATATAAGTAAACTTAGCTTTCTGCACTCTCTATCCATATAAACTTAAACTGTTCCAAATTTTGCACTCCTCCGTCCGCGTAATTTTTGTAAAAAGAGATACAAAGATTTTTCAAAGTGTATAGCTATCGATGCCTCCATCTTCAATCCTAGCCATATTTCGCGCCGGGATCTTGAATCAAACAGCTCATAAAGGATATAACCATATCCTGTCCAGTCCCAATATCAATTGATACAAATTGAACCTGTTTCGTCACCTAAGCAGTCATAACGGACTTAGCAACAAAAAATATTTTATGTCTATGGGAAAGACACGCTTTTTGCTATGATTAAACAGGTCTTCTATTAGTTTTAGCTAAATTATAGACTAGTTAGTTCAGCCTATAATGATGGGCCTTGAATAAAGTGCGGGTAAGTAATTTAAATTGGATAATCATTATGTGTTTGTAGGATAATTTGATGGGCAGGGTCCATTCAGAAACTAAGTATAGCAAGAACAAATTTTTAGGCGCGTTTTTAGTTACATAGTAAGCTATTTAAGTAGCTGCAAAGATCAATACTCGTACAATACTGGTCAAATAACTAATATGTATTATGGATGAAGTAAAAACGAAACAGAATGCTGAAGTTCGATATGAAACTAACGATCCTACTCCACCTACAACACCAATAAACCAAGAGTCAAGAACCCGTGGTCACATGCAAGGCCAAAACTATAGGTATCATTTTGAGACGAAACTAGTTAGATTTTAATAGCTTATTTTTTTACAGAAATTCCAGCTCAATGATCCAACGTCAATGGGGTCCAAGAAATTGCCAAACCAGTTTAGTTTGTTACAAGTTTTAGCTGAATATAATTTACTATCTAAGAATGAACCTATTTACTAGCACAATGTTAAATGATTTTATTTCTGTAAGTACGTTTATACAAACACTTTTACACGTCAATCATATCTTTTTAAACTAGATGAGGTCAGTGGTTCCTATCTGAGAAGAAAGGCCGAAACAAACTCAGAGGTCACAGTCTCTTTTAAAGTCCAGACATAATCTTGGTCAGATGATGTAAAGACCATGTGGATTGGTGTCAGAAAAGGTATTTTGAGGAAAGAACCACACAGATTGAGTGGACCTGTTCATTCAGTGCACGCATGTATCAGTAATCATACGGCAATGTTAAGTCAATATTGCTTTAACTACCAAGATACGATTTTCATTCATAATACCGTCTATGTAGTTTGTCTACCGTATTTCCGTTTGTCATACTCATATCCGGTAAACGATTACACTACTCCAATTAAGGGTTATTATATTTTGCGCTGGTAGAGGTCTTTTAATGCTCTCAAAACGGTGTAGGAAAACATATTGAGGAAACCGAGTTGTCCTAGAACCAACAATTCGAAAAAATGCGACTTCAACCAACCCGCACTCGGCCGCCACGTGGCCGGTTGGCAGTAGTGGGAATATTTATAAGGAGATGTATGTTAAATAAGGTTTTTAACTAAGTCTACACTTTAACTACCTAGGTCTCGTACTGAACATGGTACCGCTCTGGCTCGTGGGGCTTTTGGGACCGGAACCGCGGTCCCGAATGCCACCTTTAAATACAATTAATATTTTTAGCAGTCTTTTGGGACCATAAGAAAAAAGAAGTTAAAGTACAGCTAACAAAAGGCTGATATAATATTTTGATCAACTATTACATGAATATTATCAGTACCGGTACAAAATAAAGGTTTAAAAATTATGTACAATTTTGAAATCAACTAAATATTTATCGTTTCATAAAACTCGTTTTATTTGTATAATTAAAAAAAAAATGGCTGACTGTACTTTACCAAGACATCACTTTGTTTATTTTATTTGTGGTCCCAAAAGACTACTAAAATTAATTATTGTATTTAAAAGTGGCATTCGGGACCGCGGTCCCGGTCCCAAAAGACCCACGACTCGTACCGCTATAGCCCATTCACAAAAAGAAACGTGACATTTTTCTCTCGTTACAAAGCAAGCAATAGTATCTGGTAATCATTGACCTCCTGTCTTTTTCCCAATTGATATGGGGTCAGGAGAACAAGTATTTTTCTTCCGTACATTTCACCACCATCTGAGTAGTCACTTATCTGTTCTATGGTAGTCACTCCCTTTGTCTCTCCCACTTTTTGATCTGTCCCTACTGTCAAAATAATAATCGCGAGTCTGTCGGGTTGGTACAGAATTATGGGTTGGTCAGTGAGCTTCCGGTCGTACGGTGTTAGTTTTAAGTACTATTCTTTAGTACTAGTATTCATCAGTCTTTCAATTTATTTTATTACAATCGGCTGACTGTCTTGGCAAATTAGTCTAACAAGCTCGTTATGATAATTATTCTACTTAACTAGCCTACGTTGGAATTCGAACGAACAAATATGTAATACAATATTAAGAACTAATTAACTCATTGGCCAGATCTGTTCAACGCTCAAACGTGACATCGACACAAGAGGTAACAAAAACTGAGCTTTGTTTTTTGCACACCTCAAGTAAGTATCTACATAGATGTCAATTTTTTCATCGACATAGGCTTGGAATCAAAAAAAATACTGACTTCATTTTATGGAAACCTACGAATGGGGCTCAGATTATAAAACAAAGGCAGATAGACCGCGCGGAACACCAAGAGTGAGGCCAAAAAACCAAATACTAAAGCCTCGCATTATGTATATACAATGCGACGCTTTAGTATTTGGTTTCTTGGCATCACTCTTGGTGTTCCGCGCGGTCCATCTGCCTTTGTTTTATAATCTGAGGAATGGGGCCAACGGAACCCTCAAGCCATAGAATCTATGAGAAGAAGCCCTAAATGTATTTGAATTTTAAAGTCCGTCGTACACGTCGATGGACTTCCATTATTAGCAAATGAATTTGTAATTCATTCATGCAATCAGGCAAACAATGTGATCATTAAAATATTTCCTAAAATTAGATCAACCATTATCATTAGCGATACAAAGGGTGAACAGGTGAAAAAGCAAACTTAATTATTACTTTAAGACCTTTTAAAACCCATAATGGGAAAATAATGATTTATTTCATTACTCTGATTACTCATTATATTCGACTATCATTAAATAGATCAACTTAAGTCTTTTGTTGTTCTTATTTTGTTGGCCTACTTCTTGTACCGTCTGATTTTGTTGGCCTACTGAGATTTCGATTTAGAGAAAAGTCGTGGGGTTTGAAAAGCTTTTGAAGTACTTACAGTACATGTACCATTCTGTGTTCATTACAAGATCAAGGCGATGATTGATGCGAAAACTCAGATTTTTATAACGTGTCTGTTTATGAAATAACATTTGCATTGCCTAGCCTTTCGGCTTCCCTATGCACCTGAATTCCAGGATTTTACATGGAGCGAGTGCCTAACCGACCGTCAGAACCCAGTTATTGGGTAGTACAATGCCCCTTAGTAAAACTGGTTGTTAGACCTCTTACAACCAAATGACAGCCAATGGCTTAACTTGCTTTCCGAAGCATGGAGGGGTCTATGTATGTAAAGATTGTCCCATCCGTCCGTCCGTCCGGTAAGGACCAAGCCCGGGTCGACGGCGTGTTGTGTTCTACGCGCGCCTCAAAGAGATGTCAGCACCAACTGGTGGGGCACGCAAGGCCTGATGCCTGCCAGGAGTGCGGGTTGTTCGAAAGAGTTACCGTGGCCCTTGGTACACAGGCAACTGAAGGATCACGGGTGGGTTGTAGTCAGTAAAAGTCAGACACCCAGAGCGGGAAAAGTTTGATGATTTCCCAACCTCAACAAAAAAAAACAAAACCCATTCGAAAAATACTGTAGAATATTATAATACGCGTAATGAATACCGTATAAGCAAGCAAGCGAGCATTCAGGAAGTGAGCCAAGTAATCCAATGTTAGGGAGATCGCGCCGCTTTCCACGACTGGTAACTTTACCACCGGCGTTAGTGTCAAGTTACCACAAGTACAAACTTACATTCTACGCGTCAATGTTGACGGGAATAAATTAACTTTTGAATTGATTTACTTTGATGTTGGTCTAGAAGGCCATGCTGTGGTTAACGATTTCGATTATAATGTGTGTACGAGAGTATTGGTAATAAGTAATACTTACTTAGGAACATTAGAATCAAATTCATTCATACATCACGCCTAAACCGATCGTTTTGAAATCTGACCGAAAGGTAGCCCGGAACCTGGAGAAGTTGCAGGCAATTATGTTATATGGGAAAGATGTCAATCTGCCTTATAATGTCTTATACTTAAGTCGAAATGACTGGAATGTCGTAGAGTCGTGGTTAAAAAGCATGCAGAGAAAAAATACATTTTTGGCGCAACCACCATTTATTCTAGATTGCAGAGAGGTGAGTTCTCATACCTGAAGAAAGACAAAGATTTCTTAGAACAGCGCGCTTAGCACGAGAACCGTAGACAAGCGTTTTGTCGTCGGAAGAGTAGACAAAAATGACGTTTCCTTATAGACTGTTGACAGTTTTTCACCGAAATATGTAGACAACTGATTTCTATTCCACAGTGGAGTAGAAATAAAAAGCGACATGCTAACTCCAGGCATTGCAAAAGAAATACTAAAATATGGTGAAGACATTCACTAGTAGACAACTATCAGCCTAAGACACTGGGTCTAGAAGTATGTGTTAGTTTTGCATAAGAGTTCTTTAAGGGAGGTATAAAGAAGGTAAGCAATAGATATTTTTTTTTAATTCGTCCCCTAAAAGGGTTAAATAAGCGTTAAAGTTTATATGGAAGTTAGTCATTTTTGAAACGCGATGGCATTTTGCTGCACGGCATGATGCACGTCTTGTAAAATATCTAACAATATTGTTATATATTTTATATTGGAGTAGATAATTATAATATATGTATTGACTTAACTTATGTTAATATTAAGTATTTCCCGTGGGTCGTTAGCATTGCATTCCATAACCACAACAACCAGTTTATTAGAGTACATAATTTAATTAATTTAAAGTCACGAAAAATGTCAGATAGCATTCTTTCCGCATCAATGGCGCTTCACCACACATTTAGAAAAAAAAAAGTGAAGTATCCTATTCAGGGAATTTAATCAGGGGTTAAAGTTACCCATTATATTTATAACATGACAACAGAAAACGAAAGCATGACTAATGTCGTAAATCCAAAAGAGAAATTCAATCAACAAATTGGCTCATAAACCAAATCTAAACAATTACCTAATTCAAAAAATCCTTGAATTTTTTCCATTAAATTCCCATTTGGATGGCAACATTAAAGACGTTGGCGTCTTGTGGTACTATTGCACAACGATTTAGGACGGGTTCTGAACTCTCATGGCCAATAGGCGGCAACGTGACTTATTTTAATGGAATGTACTCAAGATGATCTGAGGAAACGACTGTTAGATTTTATGTGGTTTGGTCTATAGCTTAAGGGGTATTTCCAAGGGTTACTTATAGCTGAAGAGTAAACATACTGCTCTTAACCAAGAAAATAGGTTTATGGTCTCAGGTAGATAAAATACAAGGACCTAATCGTTCTAAAACTCTGAAACGGCTGATAAAGATTAGAGTTAGTCGTACATAGGTATCCTTAATTAACTAGGTAGGCAGACTATCTTAAGTCAGAACATATTAAGAAAGCTAAATTTGCAAAGTCATGATTAAGAAACAATAAGGTTTATTCTGCCTCGGTTCTAGATTTCAGGACAAATACTTACACAGATAAGATAACCTTGACTGCAAAACAATTTTTCAGACGAATCGGTCGTTAGGACATGGAACTCTTGTAGTTATTACAAACAAAAATATCATTTTTAAACTGAAAATATCCACTTTGTTTTAATTTTTTATTACTTTATTTTTCGCCGGAAATTATAGTCTTGCATGAAAACTTGTATTTCTTCTCAAATAATTGTAGTTCTATGTTAGTTTAACTCTGAATAAAAGTGAGTGTTTAAGTGACTATACGTGAAAACCGGAAGTATATTCTTGTAAAAAAAAAGCTGGTATTTCCTCTTAAATAACTACGTTTTAAGATGGACCAATGAACTTTAAACCGATCAGTAAAAATGGAAACAAGAAAACGTACAGGTCCATAATATTCATGTCCTTGTACATTACGAATGAGTTATTAAAAAAAAGTAGGTACCGATCTACACAATTTATACAAACAACTAAAAGATTTTGAAAAAGAAAACTTATTACAAAACTTACCGGTAGAAAACTCACGCAAACTGTTTGTTTCACAAAATGTATTGCAGTAACGTATGCTAAACAAATAACATTATAAACACTGAGTTTCTAATCAACCAACTACACTAAACCGGAAAACTGAAAACACTTGGGGCTAGTTAAATAAAAAACAACGATGCACTGGCTGGCTACGGTAAAAAAAAAAAACGAACGTCTGGCGCTGTGGAACCTCTGCGAGCGACTGTCTTAATTACCTACGGGCAGGAGCTTGAAGCTTCCTTGCTTAATAATACAACTATAATTACAATAAAAAACTATTATCCATTCCTATTTAATAATGCATTTTCCTGACTAATATGCTAGTGTACCTAGTGCTGTTTTTTTGTAATAAACGTAGTAATCGTAGTGGCGATTGTGAACTTTTAAATCAAAATAACGTTTGTCTTTGGCGCGTAGCGAGCTTATGGAAACTCGTTTGAATAAATATTTAATATTATTATTGTAAGAAAATATCCGGTTTTAAACTAGTTATTTGTAACTTGAAACCTGATAAAAAAAGAATTTTTATTTTTTTACCGACTTCAAAAAATAATTAGGGTCTTACGAACATATTAATTTGTAAAAAAAAACTACGGGAAAGCTTTTTGTAGATAAAGTACAAGCTTTATCTTTGCCATAAAGATTTAAAATAAAATTACTGAAATACGCTCGACCTCATAATCAGCCTATAACGCTCCCACTGCTGGGAACTCCTCTCTGTGGGAGAGAGTAGGCCGTAATCATGTCACATATTTCCGAATTTTTAGTTCTAGGAAATGCCGATTTCCTCACGATGTTTTCCTTCACCATTTTGAGAGCAGTAGTGATGGAATAATTTACACAAAGTATGTAAATACCGCATAAGCGCTCTGTAAGCGCCCGTCTCGGTTCGAACCTACGACCTTACATCTCGTCGCAGTTACCACTGGGCCAAATAGGTAGATATATTCTCGTCTTACAAATACATTACTTAGCCCACGTTCCCACGGAAGTTATAAAATCACGCACTAGATATTCAACGCTCTGCTTACCGCCGAAAGTTCGTACACAACAGTAAAACACCCTGTTCCATTTTTCATTGACCGACCCCCGACGTGACAATGCTTTAATAAAAAATATTACCTACAACTTATAAAGCTTCTAAATATATTTTTTTTGGCTTTTAGAGGTTTTTGTTTAGGTCGGGGTTTAAAAAAAAAATCTGCTTTTCAAACTTAATATTAGTAAGAGTAAACACGCTACGATCGACAGATGTCACGCTTAAATCTGCGCGGCTTTACGTATGTTTCCCACAGTGAAGTTTACTACTACTTAATCATTATCCTCATTCCTCGTCCTGATCACCTTTTATCTATCACACATTCATTGATACCTTTTCAATGAGCCCAAACACGATACTTCTGCTGTTTGCTGGTGAGTAACTTAGGTATCCTAGAAATTTCAGGTGATGCTCCAGCATCAATTCAAGTCTACTTTCAAATCAAATCAAAATATTTTATTTCACATAAACCTGCACTTATGAAACGTCAGAAGCTAGGTGCACGGTTCCAAATTGTCGCTTCCTATGAAGAAGAGTCGGCATGAAACTCCACGGTTACTCTTTTAAAAATAATTAGCTTTAACAATGTTTTTAGATTACAGTGTAGGTATGGGAGGACAGTGCATGCCTGTCAATAAATACCAGGTACTTAGAGGAATGAAAATACAGAATAGAAAATCGTCTACAAATCTAGTCTGTGAGGCCCACAACGGTCTCTCATTCACAATATGTAAAATAATCAACTTAGATAAAATGAACCTATTTAAACCAAGTGACATGATTTCCATGACAATCACTAAAAAATATTCGATATTAAAATTGATGTATAATGTCAAATAATGACGGGAATATGTCAGACATTGTAAAAAATCTAAAGAACAAAAAAGAACATGTAATTTGGGAGCAGTTAATAGACTTTCACGTAGTTATGCTGTTAATGAGGTACCAGGGAAGCCACATGTGCAGAAGGAATTAATGCCAAACTTTCCTGTCTTCAACGTAGTCTTTTAACTTATTATGCTTTTTGGATAAGGACACGTTTGATGACTTTGTTCGTCTAATACAATGTTTAATATAATATCATTGGTCTGATATCATTAAAGTAACAGAATACCAAATTTCGACTCAATCAGACCCGTGGAAGATGCTCAAATCCCTTCATCGACCAGAAAAGAGCTGATAATCTTTAAACGGCTGAACTGATTTTAATGAAACATGTCTAAGAACCACCGCTAGGAAACCTACTTTAAAATAAAAAACCGCACCCAAACCGGTTCACCCGTTTAAGAGCTACGGTGCCACAGACAGACACACATACACCCCTTTTTTTGCGTCGGGTGTTAAAAACATAATCAGCAGTTATCGTTCCCTCTACTCGGACACGCAATGACCCTTGCCACGCTGGGGCGTAACTTCGCTGCCGCAAGAAATCGCGGCACAGCGAACAGAGCTCCGGCGGGATCTCATGGCGACATAGAGGCCGGCCATAATTGTGGCGGTAAGTCCCCTTTTTGAGGAGTGGATTGAGAGGCGCCACGGCGTCCTCACGTTTCGCCAGACGCAGGTCCTCACCGGACACGGTCGTTACGGGAGGTTCCTGTTTCGGATAAGGCGGGAGGAAACGCCACGGGAGTTGCACGGTCGGACACGGTGGAGCAAACGGTGGAGGTGCGCCCGGCTTGGGCAGAGTACCGCCGTCTCCTGGTGGAGGCGATCGATGGCGGTGATCTGTGGCGTCCAGCCCTGATCCAGGCCATGGTACGGAGTGAAAGGGCATGGGAAGCCGTCACCACTCCTTCTGAGAAGCAGTTATGCTTGCGAAGAGAGAGGTGGCGCACGTGAGGGAGAGGCGCAATCTATGCGCCCTCACGGCCCTAGTCGCCGCATGAGACGCCCTAGGAGTCGGGGATCCCAGGCCGATACCCGGCCACCGCAGGCGCGGGTTGCGGACGGCGACCAATGGGTAGCTCGTCGTCCGGTAAGGACCAAGCCCAGGTCGACGGCGCGTTGTGTTCCACGCATGCCTCAAAGAGATGTCAGCACCAACTGGTGGGGTCTGCAAGGGCCGATGCCTGCCAGGGGTGTGTAACCCAAGCATTACTTTAAATGCATGAAGTAATGCTAGGGTCAACACAATTTTCGAGCTTTAAAAAAATATGTTTTGGTCATTCTATCATGCTTTTAACTTTGTCCTCCATGTTTTAACTCAATCTAGTTGGGATGTCTGAGGTCTTTACACGTTGTATATCAATATAGTAGCAGTAATGGCCCAGTGGTGACAGCCCCGACTTAGCTACATGTCCTATGTCGTACTAGGTTAGAACCAAAAATTCTAAAACATATTTATGCGTCATACACCTACCCGACACAGGAGCAGTAGAGATGGGTCGTCGACGTATTTGGCGTCGACGCAACTAGACCGTCCATTTTCGTTTATCGACTAGTCGATCAACTAGTTGAATTCGTCGACTAGTTTACGCGTTAACTTAATAAACTTTGCGACGTCGTCTACGGCAGTCGACGACGCCGACGCGGACGGCGTGAACGCAGGCGGTAGACGTCTCGTCTCTCGCGGACTATACCTATTCATTTGAACTTCCCTTCATACTTTTCCAGGCTTAGGACCATAAGAGGAGAGTAATATATCGGGTGGTTAGGACTGGCTGAATACTGAATAGAGTTAATTATAAAGTCGTATTCACTATACCTGTGTCCCAGCAGTGGGAACATTATAGGCTGATGATGATGATGATGATGTTGATGATGATGATGCACTATTCTGGCTTAGTTAGAAGATCAATTGATTTTATGTACATTAATTATTATTTTGTTAAATATTTACAAATTCAAAAATCAAAACAACATGAAAACACACACAGTTTGTTTAAACAAATACAAACCGGCTGGTCTCGCATCGCCCGACCAGCACCCTAATTGCGTAACTCACGATTCATCATAATCTGTATCGTTTTGAAACGGATTGTTAAACCATTGCTTCATCTGTTCGATAAATGTGTCTGTTCGACAACATAAATAATGCAACGAATATTGTTTAACTGTGAAGACGAAACCAATTATGATCAATCGTGAGTTACGCAATTAGGGTGCAGTCCATCGCCTTCCTCTTCGCACACGCGAAACTACTATAACTGCATACTTTACTTTCCTTCCCATGACAATAATAAAATAATAAATATTCGACCCGTACATTTAACAGCTCCCTCATATTAGATTTAAAGTTCAAATTTGTTTGCACGATTATTTTATTTCCAAGGACGCACGGACGAATGAATCGATTACGTTCTCGTCTACGATTCAGTTACGCCGTCAGAGGCGTCTACGGATTCGACTAGTCCATTGATTAACGGTGAACCGTCGCATCGTCGACTCGTTCACAACTTGTCGCGTTCCGTGTTTCGGCGTCTAGCGTCTACGGATTCGACTAGTCCATCGATTAACGGTGAACCGTCGACTCGTTCACTGTACGTCGACGGTCGAATTAACTAGTTCGTTCATTCAACGCCCATCGCTAAGGAGCAGTGGTGGCCAAGTGGTAACGGCCGCGACTTACGAGTTGTAGATCGTGAGTTCGAACCCAGACAGGCGCTTTACTTTGTGTAAATTATTTCATCACTACTGCTCTCAAAACGGTGAAGGAAAACATCGTGAGGAAACCGGCATGTCCTAGAACCAAAAATTCGAAGACATGTGACATCTACCAACCCGCACTGGGCCCGCGTGGTGGATTACGGCCCAATCCCTCTCACCGAGAGGAGGCCTGTGTCCCAGCAGTGGGAACATTATAAGGCTGATGATGACCTACCCGACACTACCTGGAATGGGCCCGCGTCCTGGTTTATTGCGCATCCGTGAGAAGGAGTGGGGTATAATTCATCACGCAGAGGAGGCCTGTGTCCCAGCAGTGGGGACGATAAACGCCGAGTATACCTTAATAGTATCACGCTTGGCTCACGAGGAACATACATAACATAACATTAAGCCTCGTTTCCCCGAAGGTTTGGGCAGAGATGTAGGTACCCTAGTACACTCATATTTCACCAGTTATGGTTTAAGTGTAAAGGGGCGAGCCTATTGCTTTGAGGATAGCCTAATTACTTCTTTCATTGAGTGCCAAGTAGGAAAGCACGTTGCCATAGAGATGACCTAGAAAACCATAATGTTCTAGTTTTGAATTAAAAACTCTACTGTCAGCGCCATCTAGCGGACAATAGCAGAACTACCACCTTGGCCACTTTCGTTACAAACCTGTTGTAGAAACTAGAAACCATATGATGTGTCGCATTTTTATTGATGAACGGCTGAACCATACTACTGCTACTGGAGCGGAAACTTACGCTTCAAATGGTACCAGATGGGCGTACCAACATGAGGTATGACAAGGGTTTATTGGGTGCAAGGGCCAGTTAAGCGGATTTCCGATTGCAATCGATTCTCTTGTTGTTACAACAACCTGACAACTTTTTTAGTTGTGGGTTTGTTTATAGTTTGTCTAAACGGAAATCACATGGCACTTTACGAAGACCTATGGAATAACGGCTTTTTTTTAACTTAATTCCTACTCTCCGACAGTTTACTTGAATCGTTATTTTTTTTCCTTACCCCAGGCTTCGGAACCTATAGGAAGGTAAACTGTAAAGAAAAAACTTTTTTAACAAAAAATTAAAGTCGGTGACTTTTGATACAGGGTAAGTTTTTATCCAGTGCGCAAATTGTAACCATGAATTCAGCATATCATTCTAGACCCCCTAGCGCAGAAATTTTTCGCCGGATACACAAAAAAAAATCAGCTGTGCCATACATTTTGACCGCGTAGGTATTGCACTTTTCTATGAAACAGCAGATTTTTTTTTTTACAACCGTCGAAAAATTTCTGCTCTAGGGATTCTAGAATGTTAGGATAAAAACTTTTCTTGTATGTATTTTAATTTTGTCACCGCCTTCCGAACTTCGTTATTAAGGTTAAACAATTTTTTTTTTGCTTTTCAGATTTTCGGAGGTTAAATTTTTTGTTAAAAAGTTTTTATTTTATTATTTTTTGTGACTATAATCTATACTCATTAATACACAACTCAGCATTAAAAAATCTGTGAGTGAACAATCAATCATCCCTTGTTTTCCTACGATCAGGGTCGGTTTTTTTTTTCGAAATTTATATGGGACCAACTCCGGGGTATAACCCTTCCAATAAAAAAAGTTTTATTAAAATCGGACTACTCTGAAAAAAGTTATGCGTGGTCATAGCTAAAAAAATAAAAATATACGCGTCGACTTGAGAACCTCCTCCGTTTTTTCGTTGGTTAAAAATCAGATAGCATTCTACTCGAACCGATAGACCCCAGCGGTTGTCGCACTAATATAAGTAAGTCAGTAACTACACTTATTTAAAAAAAAACGATTGTGATACCGGGAAAAAAAAATCCAAAACTCAAAACTTACAAGACGAAACAATAAGAGACCTACTTGATATTTAGACTGCTTATCTCGCCTTATAGTTGCACGTCGCGGTAAGCCTTTGATGCAAAAGATAGACCACGCAAGATATAATATGATGACCTCCCATTCAAATAGGTACCTAAAAAAACACAAACTTACATGAGCATTTCTTACCAGAAGCTAGGTCATAATCTGCCCAGCCATTTCCCAACTATATTGGGGTCGGTTTCCAGTCTAACCGGATGCAACTGAATACCAGTGTTTTACATGGAGCGACTGTCTATCTGACCTTCACAACCCAGTAACTAGGTAATACGATACCCCTTGGTAAGATTGGTTGTCAGACTTTCGGGCTTCTGACTACCCGTAATGATGGTCAAAGGTCTACAAATTAAAGCCGAAACCAACGGCTTATTGTGCTTTTCGAGGGGTCTTGGTATATATAGATGCATACACGGACAAACTGTTGGAAAGTCCGGTTGAGCAGTCACGGCCTCTCAAGGTCAACTGCGAGATGCCATTCACAAAAAATACTAAAAAAAAACTGTTATTACTGGGTACAGGGCATTGTCATCAGAAGCTAGGTGCACGGTTGTAATTGCCAATTAGTCGTTTCCTATGGAAGAGCCGGCAAGAAACTCCACAGTTACCTACTGTTTAAACAAAAAATTGGCTTTCGTAATACATATTTTCAAATTACAATGTAAACAGGAAGTTATGGGAATAAAGCTTGATCCAAAGCGATCTCAGCGTATTTCTATCTAAAAAAAATCGCTTGATATGTCGTGGTTTGTTTTCAGGTTCCTATCGCTGCTGCACCTACGATTGTATGGTATCTACAAAACAAACTCTATTCGTCATGTTTGTGTATTTTTCAGACGTTAGATATGTACAGAAGTTGGTAAATAAATACTTTTTAAATATTGTTTCAGGTAAAAGAACATAGGTTCTTAATATAATTTAAATTGAAAACAATTTAATTTATAAATAGCTCAAATACAAAGAATTACTTCGATAAAAGCTAACTTATTAATAGTGTATGCGACTATGTAGATACTATGATCACTTAGTACATACATCGTAATATTTACTTACTTAATTACCTTCACATGTATCTTCTGATAATACCTAACGGTTATTATACTCGTTTTACAATCCATAACTCCAGTAACTACGTAAAAAAATTAATTAAAAAATCAATCATTTTGACGTTAACGAAAAGTTAACCAAATAGGTACCTATTAGTTAAACGCACCTATTTGTAGAAAATTAAGGTTGAATATAAATTTTTACCAAAAATCTATGCGATATCGTTCGTTTTCATTTTATTTATTTTTTAACTAATTCACTGAACATTCTGAGTACCTATGCCTACATAGTTAAAAAAAATGGGCCAAATGGAACCTAAATCAGTTTCGGACTTTGTTAATGGCCAGTCATTTGCATGTCCGCACTGAAAATAAGTGATACGAAAATATAATACCTTCCCTTGAGCTTGTACAACTCGTTGCCTCACTGAAAACATTTTTAATTCATTTATTTCACACTGGTTCTATGATTTAAAAATGGTCCATTACAAACTTCATTCCAAAATAGGTTTTTATTTTAAACAGTGCATAATTAGCAGCGCTGTCTATAGCTTGTCAAAGCTTTCACTCGTTTTTCGCCTTTCATTTGTTTTTAAATGTGGAAACCAATAATTTTGGACGTCGAGTGCATCGTTTGCAACAAATCGTTGCAAAAGATCAACCACGTTCCAAGAGACGCATCGCAGAAAATGGGCAAGATAATGAAGCTCAATAACAACCGACGACTAAGAACGCCTAATTGGTCACTTGAAGAAAAGCAGTACCTACTCGAGTTAATTAAGGAACGCAAAGAAGTGGTTGTTACTAAAGCGAACAATGGTCCGAACCATTACGAAGAAAAAGACGTCGCATGGAATGAGATACTACGGGAACTATCCGCAAAATTTGGTTGTAAGTTTACTGGTAGTTCTATTAAGAAAGTGAAGACGCAGTGGCAAAACATGAAGAGAATAGCTCGTGAAGAAATAGCTTTAAACGGAGCTCATCTACAAAATTATTCTCGATTGTCTTTAGAAGTGTGCAATATCCTTGAATTAGTGAAAGACGGCGTCTTAAAAGGAGAAAATGAGAACGTAAATGAATCATCATCTTCAATCACAGCTAATATTGAGATTAAAACTGAATGTATTGATGAGTAAGTGAAACATCCATTTTAAGTAGTCACTTTACATTATTTTCTTACCTTAATTTTCCATCCTTTTAATATAGTATCTTATTTAAAGACAATAATCACTAATTAAAAATGAAATGTACAAAATCTGCAATATTACAGATCTGACAGTCATTTACTTTTTTAATTATTACTTTTTATTTCAGGGACCAACCAGTGAACCAATCAAGTTGTAGTGGTAATAATAATACCTCAGCCTCTATGGATGTCGATACGCACGATATGCCTCAAGATAAAACCAATAACACAACCCAGTTGGAGTCGTCTGCATCATCAGTTTCTGAGCAAAACTCTGAAGCAAATGATTTTGATGCACCAGAAGAAAACAATCCAAATAAAAGTAACTGTAACAGAAGTACTGTCGCAGCTATGACTATGACTGATATACCATATAATAATGTGGAGGAACCTTTGGAGGAAGTTTTTAACTCAACTACTCCCTTTCACAGAAACCTACAAGAATATTTTAAGTGAGTGATTAATAATTACTTAATCTTTTTTTACTGTAAGCTGTTTTTTTGCGCACAGACATAAGTACAGTCGCCAGCAGGTCAAGCTATCCCAAACTGTCAAATTTTCCCAATTGAACATAAACCTTATTCCTTTGGAATCAAGTTGAAAAACTATCAAAGAAATTTGTCAGATTGGGGTAGCTTGATGTGCTGGCCTCTGTACACACTCGGTATCAAAATTAATAGGGCTGAGCAGACTCAAAAAAAATATATGAAAGTGAACTTAGATTATTGTTCTAATTTTGAACTTTTTTTTTATTATTTCCCTTCATTAGGTATACTGCAACAGAAAAGCAAATGAAGATAGAGACTTTAAAAGAAGAGCGTCAAGTTATGAGAGCCATGAGAGAGACTGCTGAGCTCAACAAAATTATTGCAGAACAAAAATTGAAGCATTTTCTGTGGGCGAAAAAGCAAGACATTGCGTAAGTTCTATAATTTATAATAACGGTATTAGATAGTAGATTAAAGTAGAAATAAATACCATAGCTTTAATGAATAGAAGAAGAGTAGAATAAAAATTATTCTTTGAGTAGTCAATATGTTTCGTTTCATCATTTCATAAATTTAAATTTTCCCGCTTTGTTTCTCTCAGTCTATGGTTTCAGTTTAATTGAAGAACTTGTTATCTAAACGTGCGAATAATCTTTTGTTTACACTCATTTCTTTATAAAAAAATATAATTTAGTTTTCCATTATTTCGTCATTTTCACTTTTGAATGTTTTACCAACTGTGCAGTGTGAGTAAAAGCCAAGGTTTCAAACATGGGCGCATACCTAGCAAAGAATATTCTATTTCTGCCGCACATACTAGTGTCTACATCGCTTTATTTTACCGACCAAGGTTCAAAATCGGAGTTTTGGACTGTGTACTTTCAGTTAATTGTAAACCAAAATATATCGTTTAACGGGTCATAGCAGGCCGTTTTGACGACACAGTATAAGTTTCGCGTTATAACTTACAAAGGTCCATCAATGTTATCCATATAACATGAAGTTAACAAAAATAAGTCTATGTGCTATGCGACGTATGTAAGTACATGCATTTAAGTTCTGACTATGTCATATTGCACGAAAATTCATGAAATTCATCTGTACACAAAACAGGTCAAACCCTATCACAGATTTATGGAACAACAGAAAGTTAGGTAAATTATTCGCAATCCCACCACCCATAAAATGTACCTAATATTAATAACTTAGTGTGCGTGTGTAACTCTTCCAACTTAGATCGTCAAATTTTAAATTGTGCGGCCCTCTATAGCTTGTCACGAACTATTTGAAATATTGGGCGCAAATTTTTAAATTAGACGATCATCACGTTACTTTTATTGTAGTTTGTCGTCTATTCATTTTATGTACAGAGGCCAGCACATCAAGCTACCCCAATCTGTCAAATTTATTTGATAGTTTTTCAACTTTAATACAAAAGAATAAGGTTTATGTTCAATTGGGAAAATTTGACAGTTTGGGATAGCTTGACCTGCTGGCGACTGTACATAATTTAACCTTATTGTGATATCTGCTGGCTGCTTTTTAATAATTATCTTTTTAACGTCATGCGTCACAAAGACGCACGTCACGTCAATACACAGGAGACGAGACACCACAGAACACTATTACTTGCGAGACACCTATTTTAAATTGTAATTGTTTTGGTTTTGTTTCTATATTTTTAGTTTGTTCACTTTTAATCAATCATGAGCGCTTCTTCATATGGAAATTGTTAGTAACAGTGGAGGCTTTTGTTGGTGTAAGGTTATTTTGTAAATGATTAATTTGTTATTTAGTAATAATACATGCATTTATACATACACCTATATAATAATCGCTCCATATAAAATACTGATATTCAGCTGCATCCGGTTAGACTGGAAGCTGACACCAACGTACAGAGGCCAGCACATCAAGCTACCCCAATCTGTCAAATTTGTTTGATAGTTTTTCAACTTTACCACAAAGGAATAAGGTTCATCATCATTTTAATCTGCCTAGCATTTTCCCAAGTACAGACGCCAGCAGGTCAACCTATCCCAATCTGTCAAATTTCTTTGATATATTTTTGAGTTGAGTCTAAGGTTCATGTTCAATTGGGAAATATTGACAGTTTGGAGTAGCTTGATGTTCTGGCGTCTGTACATCCCTCTGAGGTACAGTCAGCCATTGCTAAGAGTTTAGCTGCTGAAATAGCCAAAACATCATGCAGGCAGAAACTTGAGTTGAGCTTAGACAACATTCGGTCCTAGGTTTTACGTTCACAATAATAATTTTAGAATTCAAAATAATTGATGAAGGAAACATTCTGAACTAAAAAGCCAAATATTTGATCCATTTCCTCATTCTAAAAAAACAACAATAATCTTTGGTATGCAGGGTAGAAAATCTGTCACACATTCGCATTACATTATCCATCGGAATACTTTTCAGTACTTAACTTGAGTAATACGACATAAGCTAACAAGTTTTTTAATTCCATTTACACTTTTCAATCATGAGTTTCATTCCAAGAACGAGGTCAACCCTGTCGCGGGCTATTGTTAGCGTGAGGTGAGGCTTCCTACCGGCATGTCAAGTTACGCAACTACAGTAAAAATAAAATTGCCCTTATTTTACAATAGTTACTATAATTATAACAACGCTTCACCCTGTTGGTCAGGTTGCACTTTCGATCATGATTAATCTCTTCAACGTCATTGGTAATGATTTTGTTTTTATTCTATTAATAAGCTGTATGACACAGTACTTTGGCCCATAGGCCAGTGTCAGAGTATATAAACTGTCAGCCGATGTTTTTCTACGCAGTGTTTACAATTCTGAGGCTTAGTGCAAGTAATATTCTTTCCTAACAATTTGTTCTAATAATATCAATTAGGTAAGAGTGTTTAGCATAAAATGTCCCTCTCTGTACACGGTCTTATCTACACATAATGGCATTCCTTTCACTTAAAAGCTGATGAGAAGAGTGTGTAACTTGTACTTTCAGCATACCAAAGTGGATAATGCAATAACATTGCAAATATTTGAGCTCTTTTATCTCCAATGTGTATGGTTTACCGCTGTCTGGAAAGTTTGGTGTTTCTTTGTTCACACAATGCTCACAATAACTTTGGTTTATAACAATAGAAAGAAAATCTATTGTTTTTTGTCCTTATACATATGTAAATTGTATTTTTCAAGCCATGCATCAGCTTCTTATCATAATGAGAAACTTAAAGTATACATGCTTTTCTCACTTGCATGGCCCGTTACTTTTTCGCACATCCCCTTTTACTCATGTTAGTACAACATTTTATCTTCCATTCTCTCCCACCAGCCATCTTCTCATCATTCCTGTGTTTTCATGACTTGTCACTTTACTAAAACAGTGATATTGATATTTTAATTTGAAATCAGTAATAGTCACATATAGTATATGAAAGGCAAACACTTTGATTCAATTTCTTTGTTTTTATTATTAAACAATCCTGTTATACAGGAAAAGTTTTTATCCTGTGTGCAAATTGTAACCATGAATTCAGCATATCATTCTAAAACCCCTGGCGCAGAAATTTTTCGCCGGATATACAAAAAGAAATCTGCTGTTTCATAGAAAACTGCAATACCTACGCAGTCAAAATGTATGGGACAGCAGATTTTTTTTTTACAATTTGCGCACTGGATAAAAACTTACCCTGTATAGGGATCCCACTAACATTCGACATTCCCACAACAACAGCTCGGAACCTATCAGTTCCATTAAAATAGAAAATTAATTGTGTCACATTAGCTGGGATTAACAGATTAAGTTCTCCCCACATCAGTAGCAAGAAAACCAGAATAAGCTAGAAGTAGAAATTATTTGACTGTCCAGGTACTTAATATGTACAGTATAGGTTCAAAGGTTAACAGCAAGTTGAGACAACATGAGTAGCTTTACCAATAGCAATTTTTTAAATTACTGATTGGCCTGCTTTTGACCTCGATCATGACTGATGGAAAGCTATTGATGAGGTCCATGAATGGAACAAGCATATCCAGAAGATGCCTGTTCACTCTCGTTTTGAAGGTAGACGGGTTAAATGGAGAAGGGAACCACTAGGTTAAAATATATTATTTCCTATTGAGCCCCAAACTAGACAGTTTTTCTGTAACTTGGGGCTGAGCACCAATTTTCTATTTTTTTAAACTCTTGGTACAGATTTTTCTTAAGTTAGGTCTGTTCGGGCTCGAAATGTTTACACAAATATGTGGTGGTACTAAATCTAAAACTATGATCAATCACATCCATAACGATTTGTTTATTGCACTACAATTTCATCATCCATTTCACATTCTCTGATAGATGTAAACATGACTGTCATGTTTAAAAATAGTTGTGATGCAGGTCATGCAATCAGTTGCCAGATTATAAAAACACCTTGTGAAACATTCTGATCAGTGGCCTGCTGGCTTGGGAAAAGATATAGTTTTTTATGTGTTAAGTTATAGGACTTGATAACCTTTCTTTTTCCCAATATCTTGACGGGCTTTGATCATTGAAACCCAGTTACTAACTTTTGTAGATAGGTAAAACGGGCTGTTGTCCGCAACTCCACGTCAAAGCGCGTATTTTGCGTCCGGAACTTTTGTAGATATCATAGGCTCATAGCATGGTCTAATAAAAAATAGGACATACAATGACGAAATTCCTCAACCTTTATTGTACTCAATCACCAATGTACTGATTTCAGAATGTACAGCGGTGAGCCTGGCTCCGGAGCTGGCAAGGGTGGTGGCGGTGGCGGTGCCATCCGCGAGGCTGGCGGTGCTTTCGGCAAGATGGAGGCGGCCAGGGAAGATGAATACTTCTACAAAAAGGTAAACAAGATACCCTCATAAATGTATTTAACGCAATGCAGACACAATAATTAAACAATTACGGTGAATAGTCTGTGGCAGCCAAAATTGGAGAAGGATTATAAGCTATCTTTTGTTTGTTTCATGTTGTATCTGCACAAACTAAATAAGAATAGAGCGTGTATATGCTACCGCTATAGTTACTGGGCTGACTTGTGCCAAACATGTTTTTAACTTTAGGGTTCCATTTTTTGTCATTCATTCAAATGTGATTGTGATGTTCAAACTTGGACACTGAATAACTGGGTTGGGATAAACACAAAGTTGTACACTTGGTCCCATCCTCTCTCAGCAGTGATATTGCTGATAGTCTACCTAAACACTAAACATCCTGAAACATGTAATTAACATTCTGTTCTGTAATTTTCAGCAAAAGGAGCAGCTCTCCAACCTGAAGAGTCACTTGGGTCAGGAGATTTCCTTCCACCAGGACCAAATCAAGCGCCACGAGGACGCCATCCGCCGTCACAAAGAAAAGATGGCTGAAGTAGACACGAAAAACGCTTAAACACAAATTGCCATACAATCGGAAACAGTTTTATGAGTTGCTACTCAATTATGTTTTAAGAATGTCAACTTTTTGCTTTTATTTTGTTTAGTTGTTATAGAAGCTTGAACTGCAATTATATTGGAGGCATTATACCATTGTGTTTGATTGTATTCAACTTGCAACAGGAAACCGGTGCAGGATGCTGATTATAATTTTTAGTTAGCTGAACTGTAATTTAGGTACTTGTCTTTTATTTTTAATGGCTGATCTTTCCTCAAAACTATTGGTCATAATGATTAGCTAGAAGCTTAGGTGTAATAATCTACATAGCACCTACATAGTATAAAACAAAGATGACTATCGAGATGACGATTAGATAGAGAAGTATGGATGAAAAATACCTGTAGCCCCGGACCCCGACTACAAATAACTTTGGTTGTTTTTGTTTTTTGAGGGTGGGAAATCGTCCACTTACTTCTCCCGCTCTGGGTGGAGCAGGAGGTCGTGTCAGACTTTTACTGACTAAAACCCACCCGTGTTCCCTCAGTTGCCTGTGGGCCAGGGGCCACGGTATCTCGAACAACCCGAACCCCTGGCGGGCCCCACCAGTTGGTGCTGACAACTCTTTGAGGCGCGCGTGGAACGCGCCGCCGACCCGGGCTTACCGGACAGCGTGCTACCCATTACTCGCCGTCTGCAAGCCCACGCCTACGGTGGTCGGGAATCAGCTTGCGATTCCCGACGCCCAGGGCGTCTCCTGCGGCTAGGGCCTTGACGGCGCATATACTGCCTCTCCCCCACGTGCGCCGCCTCCCTTTTCGCGAGTATTACTGCTTCGCAGAAGGAGGTGACTGCTACCCATGCTCTCGCTCCGTACCACGGCCTGGACCAAAGCCGGACGCGAGCGATCGCCTCCACGAGAACACGGCGTTGCTCCGCCCAAGCCGGGCTGACCACCGTGTCCTCAGGGCAATCTACGCAGTGGAAACACCCGGCCGTTTCCTCCCGCCTTATACGAAACAGGGACGTCCCGAAACGCCCGTGTCCGGTGAGGACCTGCGTCAGGCGGAAGGTGAGGACGCCGTGGCGCCTCTCAATCCACTCCTCAAGGACTTACCGCCGCAATCGTGGCGTGGGATAAGGGCAGGAGAATGTTGACGACATGCTTGTTTATGCCGTAGTTTTTTTGTTGTTGATAGAGACAAGTAATTATACCTACTAACGAGAATTTATCACCTAAAACGAGTAATAAACGTAGTGAAAACGACTGTTTTTAAGGCTGGGTGAAAACAATTAGTCACGTGGTAATCGAAAACCAGTAAAAGTAGAGTTTTTTCAATATGCAAAATGTGGAGTATTTTTAATAAACAGTGAGCTGTATCCAGTGTGTATCCTGTACCTTTTCATGACAATAATATTTCAATGAATTAATTCAAACGTCGTTCAAGAGCCATCTATTGGAATCCGTTAGTATTGTTATTATCAACATGTGTCATGTAAAATTATACTACTTCAATGTTGCAGATTCGAAAAAAAAAACCGTTTTATCAATTGATATTGTTTTTTTTATATAACAATGGTTTTAACCTAATAATTAGATACTGCTTCATTCTTACATACTTCTTTCATAAAAATTGAAAAAAATTGGGTACAAAAATAACTATCTTTGGCGGTGGTGGTTTGGTGGTGTTTTTCAACAGATGGCGTTACGAGTACCCAGTCCACCTTCAAACAACCAGATGTATTTATTTATATATAGATTATGTATTTATATTCATCAAGTTGCAGACTGCAGACGGCGTGCTATTGAAATTTATAAAGCACTTTCGCTTTCAGCTGGATACTCTGTGTATAAAAATCTATCAAATACGGACTCAATTTGCCTGCTGTCATTTAAACTAGGGAGTGTAGGGTCGTTATCTCTTAGGTCTTGGCAGGGAATAAATTGTATTGGACGCATTTAGATAACTATCACACTGGCACGACTTGTTTGTTTTGACGTAGGTATCTTGAATGTTATACAGACGGTCGTCGCCCTAGCAAATAATATTTCTGTCGTGCCCATGACCAAATTTAGAACAAGTTTCTATGGGAATGCGTCAGGGAGCTGTAGAGCGTTGCATTGATTGAACGGAAGGAGAATTAGGGGCCTGTTTTTGTGAACGCGACGACTGGCCCATTATTCTTCGACGTAATAAATAGGAGTGCGTGACGCGAAATATAGCTCCATCGACCATCGGGCGACGACCGTCGGTACTCGCTCACACGAGCGAAGTTAGCTGCAAAGTGGCCGCGTGCGGGGCGCGCGCCCTCAACGCACTGAACCGAGTTCCAAGCGCCACTCAGTTTACTACGATCGCAAACCGACGCCGCATGTCGTTTCGCGTGCCGTTTCGACCCGTGTGTATGGTGTTAGTGGAATAACATAACAGCAAATTGTTTTGTGCTGTGTTTATATTGTGTGATAGTGTTATACTGCTGGTGCGACCGTTCCGGTCCACATTGTTGTGATGCATTTGAGGATATACCTATGGCTGTCTTGTGTAGTCCTCGCAGGATACGTTCGAGCGACAGAGGTAAGGGGGACCGTCTTAAATGCGGCACTCGCCCGGCTTTTTGTTGTGTGAACACAGGGAACGCGAGTTTGCTTATAAACGTAACGCCGAGTTTAATTTGTACTAAAGTTGCATCGACTTGCGTAACTGTTTTCAATGTCAACAGAGTTTCATTACGAGAGTTAACTTGTCTTGTGATTCTGTAGGTGAATTAACGTGTTTAAACGTTAACGTGAGGCCGAGTTACATAGGTTGGTTACCTTGAATGTGCGGTAATCGCAGGTAAACAATCGTTATCGCGTTCGTTCCCATCGATTTGTGTCGCGTTATTTTGTTTCCGTATCAGTGAGTATCGCTGGATAGTGTGCGCCGTGGTGTAAACACAGACGGAGCATGAATGGGAGCGCTGTGTCGCCCACGTTTTGGGAGAAAGCTGAGACACCGCACACCTACATAACCAAACCATCGGCCGGCTACAGGCACGGGCGCATCGACTGTTGTGAACGCATTACCTTGTATTATTTATTAGTAACTTATTGCTAACGAACTCATTTGCTTCAATGGCAAAAAAGCCTTTTACTACTTCTGACTCACAGTTACATTGGAACACAGTACCCACTTATCTAGCCACCTACGTATCTACCTTGGCATCAGTACCTCATAATAGTTTTAATAACCGAGTAGGTAGTACCTACTTGGAATCTATGATAAGAGATTCCATGCTTCAACTTAAATCATCAATTTATCACTCTCTCACTTGACCTTCTAGGTAGGTACCTACCTTATGTTACCTCTCCAAGAATGTCCTAGATACTAAACTATAAAATTCTTAAGGAAGTAGGTATTTAGGTATCTAAGGTTACGACGACAATTCAGTCTTTGTAAACTTTGTTGAATTTTAAATAAATAAAACGTAAAAAAAAAACCATTTTATTCAGGTAAAATCCATAATAATAACAAAATAAAATAAAATTTCCCAATATTGCAACAGAATCGAATAAAATATCAATGCAATTAAAATAAACGAATGTGCAGGTTCAAATTTTAAAGGTCACAGAATAAAAAATAAAATATTACTACTTACATGAAGATTACTCTTACTAGGTAGGTACAGCCAGGGAAAGTAATTATTAAGGAAATTGGCACCGGGCACCCTATACCTAGGTATATCAATTTGCCGTGAAAAGCCGTTCTATAGAAATGTCTACGTACCTATTATAGTTTTTGTGATTTGTCCTACGGACAATAATTTAAGTTGCTTGTTAATTTTCATAAAGACAGGCACGTAGCAACACTAGCAGAACAATTTGCATGAAGTTTTTATAGAAATTGTTCCACGGGAGTCGCGTCGCCTTTGTCGAAGCCTTAACACTACATTTCCTTGGCATAACCTAGGCAGGTACCTACATAAACCTCTATGTATAACACATAGCATAACTGCTACCTAATCAGTTCTGTCTAGACTAGTTTCATTATCTGCCTAGATGCTCCAAAGGTAAACGCACATGTCTTGTACGCGCCGAATTAAAGAAAACCTTCCGAATTCTTTCGGCGATTGGTCCGCGGATAAGTGTGCGAAGTTTCACAGGATTTCACACAAGTAATTCTTAAATTCGAAACTTTCGATTCCTTCGCTTCCTACGACTATGATAAGTTTGTACAGACGCCAGCACATCAAGCTACCCCAATCTGTCAAATTTATTTGATAGATTTTCAACTTTATCACAAAACATTAAGATTCATATTCAATTAGGAAAGTTTTATAGTTTGGGGTGGCTTCGTCGGGCTCTAAAGACCTTTCCAATCGAATCCTTATAAATCTGTGATTGAATCGGTGAGCCTTCGATTATACCGTCTACCTACCTATGATATCACAGCCTTCCTACCTACCTATAAAGTTAAAAGTCAATCGAACGGTGTGTAGGTAGCCCTTAATGGGTAGATTCATGGATAAAAATCTACCTGTTACTGTTTATGTATCTATGCTTATTTACTACCTAACAATCTGCCTACCCCAGGGATGGCGAACCTATAAACATCTACGAGCCATTATGAAAAAAAAAACTTTAATATGGCAGTGACGTGCCAACAAATAATCTTGACTTATTGACTACTAGAAAAAGGCTAAATATTGTCACAATAATAGGTACCTACTCTTTATTAACAAACAGAAATAGACTTGTACTATTTATTATACAGTAATCAACACCATTCCACAATATTTATTTTAAAGAACAAATTAGTGCAACGTCCGTCAACTTGTATGTACCAGACACCAATGGTATTAGGTTCATATTATTATTTATTTACTTTAATTTAACTTTATTGTACACCACAGCAGAATCCAAGCTGAACTGGAATCATGCGGCATAGGTACGGTTGTTGAAAGTAACGACTCAGGCATAAGAAGATGAAATTATCACGCTCAGATTTCTGTGTTGTTACTGTGACTTGGCATGCCGTAGTGCCGTGCCCAAATTATTTTGTTGCGTGCCACCAAAGGCAAGCGTGCCAATGGTTCGCCATCCCTGGCCTAGCCTTTTCCCAGCCTAGTATTTTAGGGTCGGCTTCAGTCTTAACTGTATGCAGCTGAATCATCATCATCATCATTTCAGCCGAAAGACGTCCACTGCTGGACATAGGCCTCCCCCAGGCTCCCCCACTTCGACCGGTCTTGTGCTTCCCACATCCAGCGGATACCTGCGGCCTTCACAAGGTCATCGGTCTACCTTATGGGAGGCCTTCCCACTCTACGTCTTCCGGTACGCGGTCGCCACTCCAGAACCTTTCGGCCCCATCGGCCATCTGTTCTGCGAGCTTTGTGCCCTGCCCACTGCCACTTAAGTTTGGCAATTCTTCGGGCTTTGTCGGTTGCCTTGGTTCTCCTGCGGATCTCTCCATTTGTGAATACCAAAAGTTAAATTGGAGCGACTGCCTATATGACCCCCACACCCCAGTTATTGGGTAACAATAAATACCCCTCGGTAAGACTGGTCGGCCGCGATTTACGAGTTCTTCTAGGTCATAAGTTCAGACACGCGCTTTACTTTGTGTGAGTGATTTCTTCACTAATTGCTCTCAAAACGGTGTAGGAAAACATCGTGAGGAACCTACTAGTTATCGTCAAACCAGAATAAATGACTAGGTACTTTGTTACCTACAAAGTAATTATGTAAATTTGCATCAATAGCTTGAAATAATCCGATACCCGAGAAGTACGTACCTCCGCTCCGCGGTATTCAGGAATGCATGTTTGCAATGCTCCTTTGATGTTGTTGGTATGCAAGTATTGCGGTCTTTAATGCTTCATTTACTTCTTATCTTATCGCAAATAGAGATCATACTAATGGCAATAAGTATTGATCGACTTTATATACTGATTTATAATGGAAAGAAAGTGGTCGGTAGGAACGTACACGAAATATGTTCTTGTAAAAAAAAAAACGTTGACCAAGCAATACCACGATTTTCAACTCGCGGTTTTTTCTGCCAACTTAGTGCACCCAAACACGTTGAAAAAACAACCGTTCGATTTTCAACTCTCGTTGCTAAGGATGTGCGTTGAAGATCTAGTGCGCGAAAACATCCTTCCGCGATATTTTTACGTACGTGCAACCGTGGATTAAGTAAGGTCGGAACTGTTCTACAAATTTTGACACCAAACCACCCAGTAAATAAAAACTTCACCAACGTTAAAACTATGTAACTCTCACAGACAAATAAACCTTGTCGTTAATATCGACGTTCCCTACGTACAATCCCCTAAGTGGGTAGATACGTGATTTGCATGTTTTTTTTTTTTCGTGACCTTCAGGGTCTAAGTTGGCAAAATGCACTTTAAATCCATCATGACATTACATTATCTAGAACATGATAGATATTATAGTATCATGGTGTTTGAAACCTTGAAGCGCTCTCTTGGAAAATTTGTAATTTATAGATAGGTACATAGGAACTGTCGATATGATGTGCATTTGACATTCTCAATACGGCCTGGTGGCCGCAACTTCACGTCAAAGCGCGTATTTTGCGTACGGGACATTCAACCCTAAAGCAATTAAGAGGTCGACTGTGATAAGTACAAAAAATCTGTGTAGTTTTGACTACAATTTCAGTGCCATTTTAGCCTCTAATTCTTTAGGATCAATGTTGAGCAACAATCGTACAGCATTGTTTTCCGCAACATCAACCATTTACGAACAAGAAACTCACACACTCTTACATATTTGATACTAGCTGCTCTGCCGGCGGCTTCGCACGCGTTGCTGTCGGAAACTACCCCACAGGAACTTGCTACCGGGATAAAAAGTAGCCTTAGTTACTGCTTATAACATCAGCTACTGGCCAGTGGAAGTCCTGTCAGAATCGGTACAGCCGTTTCGGAGATTAACCCGTTCGTTCGGACAGAAACACACAGATAAAAAAAGTTTTTTGTTATTAGTGCTGGCGACTGTACTTCCAAATGCATTTAGTAAAAACTGTTATTTTGACATTACAAACAGACAAATCAATTTTATTTATTTGTATCAGATGTATTAAGTATGTAGATAGCTGTCTATTAATAAAACCAGATGTTATTTTAAGTGGTCATAAACTCATAACGTACCTACTTAAATACTATTTATTACCAACTTTACATAACCAATTGGGCACAATAATAAAGGCGATATACAAGCTTCAATAATATCAGTCTCACTTTGACCTTGTCAAAAATGTACGATGATACTGGCACGGTGTTAGGAGATAACGTCCCCTTAATGTAATGAAAGGGGAGGATCGCACCTAGCATATGAATAGGAACAGCTTTTGCTAAGAGACAATAGCATAATACGTCCCTGTCTGCCTCTTCTGCCAGGTGGAAGAAAGACCCTTTGAACTTGGGTTTAGACTGACACTCAACAATGCGAAGGGATAAGGTTTTATTAATCTATTCGAGAGTCTAATTTATGTATGACTAGCTTTTGCCAGCGGCTTCGCCCGCGCGGAACTTTCATCCCCTATTTAACTCCCTTAGGGGTTAAATTTCGAAAAATCCTTCCTTATTCCTTGTCTACATTATAAAGGGAACCTCTGTGCAAAATTTCAGTTTTCTAGGTCCAAGGGTTTGGGCTGGGCGTTGATGAGTCAGTCAATCAGTCAGTCAGTCAGGACTTGTCTTTTTATTTATACCTATAGATAGATAGAAGATAGATCAGTAAACTAATGTTAGTTGTAGCCCTTGTTGCGATTGTCTGTCTAAAATACCAGTATCTAGGTATCATACAGTTCTTTTTTTTAAACCTACCCGGGGTGGGAAATTTGACAGGTGTAATGTCAAACTCATAAACTAAAAAACAATATAGACCGTTTCAGTACGAAACGTGATCTAACTTTAGTCCTAGCCCAAAGGTCTGTGTCAGTTTTTGCATTTCCAACTTTAGATCGATTTGAGTAAAGTCACAGGTTCTTAATATGATAAAAAAAAGGATAATTTAGCACCGGACTAATTTGTCAGTTTTGTAAAAGTAACTGTATTTCGATTTCTGTTAGATTCTTATGAAAGAACAGGCTCGATGGGTAAATCTAATATCTAAAGAAAAACCTTATTTTTATAATAAGACCGAAAATGTCTTTCTACACCAATCATCATCATCATTTCAGCCGAAAGACGTCACTGTTGGACATAGGCCTCCCCCAAGCTCCGCCACTTCGACCGGTTCTGTGCTTCCCGCATCAACACCGGCAATAGAACATAAAAATCCAACATTTAAGTGGTCAGTTTCCGAAACCTAAATCTAGGTTCGGTTTGCCTTTTATGACAGAAAACATGAAGGGTAGGTAGGATGCCCGTTAGTGGTAAGAAAACCAGTATAAACTGGTCTTCTATTCTATTGAGACTTCGTACCTATTACGATAGATCAGCTCAAGGTCAATACGTTACCAATGGCGTAGTGCATCCTGTCATCGTCGTTCTTACCCTTATACCAATTAATTTGGTGTCTTTTTCTTCCACACTTCTCTTTTAGTCATCTCAGTAGTCACCCACCCCCTTTGTAGCGATATCATCATTCACACAGTCCATCCATCGTTTCTTTGGTTTTGCCCCACTCTTATTAAATCCATCAACATTCATACTCGAAACTCCGCATAAAGCCTACTGTATCATAGAGAATAAGTAGAAGTTAGCATGCAAAATTTGTAGTACAATACATTATGGATGCAATTCAAAATAAGTGTTTTTTTTTAACATGCCCAACACAATCTTCGCATCTCGGGGTAGACCTTTAATCGCTGCGCTTGCGACAGCTTCACATTTACGTCTTTATCGCCTTCACAATCTAAGAAATGCCTAAGTAGTAATCTGAGAAATTCTTTAGAATAATTAGTAAACCTACTCGTACTAAACCGCAATGTACAGATGCCAAATGCCACAGCATAAATTGAAACCACGCTTTGCATTTAAAATACCTACCTATGTTTGTGAAATGTTAAGTGGTTAGAACATATTTTGTGGTGACAGATAGCCCAGGTCCTAGGCTTTTGCGTATTTAAGACTTAATTACCTATTTCCATTACCCTTTGCCCTATTAAATAAATTAGAATGGGCGAAGTCTTAGATCAGAGTAGTGTAAAAAGTTGTGTTAAAAATTACTCAAAATAATAATTTAAATTATCATACAGAACAGAGAATCCAAAAGCAATCGTGTTGGACCCATTCGCTAATAGTGACCCAGAACTGTATACAATTCCACAAGAACTTAGTTATTTTCAATACGGTGCTGATAAGGTCCTATTTACCTAAGATGACTAAACTACTGAGCAATCTTAAAGTATGTCATATATGTTCATCTGTTCCCTCATAACTTCTAAACTACTTAACATAGTTTATTTGACATAGTAGGTATCCGACATTGGAAGCGTCTTTATCGTTACCTTATAGGTAATGTGACGTCATATTGAATTGGCGCCCTGTATAAGATATAAAGTCATGAAGTAAAAAAAAATGCCCTGTTGTGTATCAAATGAAAGGTCGTGATATTTCAGTAGTCGGGTTTCTAAAGGTCTTCATCGTAGTAAATTCAAGATCACAATTAATTGATCGCATCACGTAGAAATCACTCATATGACAAACTGTCAGCCCCAAGAATACCGCAAAGATGGCACTAACGAAGTAAAAGACATAAAGACGATGGTCTGGGAAGTAACTCCAACATAATAAAACTAAGTCTGTAAGCAGCCTAATCGCTGCCAAAGCGTGTCAGTACGTTTTATGGATAGATCTGTTGATCCTGACGTCACAAATCCTGCATCGCGCAGAGTTTACCGCGCGACTGGTATTAAAACTAGCTTTTGCCAGCGGCTTCGCCCGTGCGGAACTTTCATCCCCTATCTCCCTTATGGGTTGAATTTCGAAAAATCCTTCCTTATTCCTTGTCTACAATATAAAGGGAACCTCTGTGCAAAATTTCAGCTTTCTAGGTCCAAGGGTTTGGGCTAGGCGTTGATGAGTCAGTTAGTTAGTCAGTCTTTTTTTTTTTTTGGTATTGGCATCTCGCAGTTGACCTTGAGAGGCCGTGACTGCTCAACCGGACTTTCCTGTGAAGGTTTTTAGAACTCTAAAAGCCTCCAGCCAGGGCGTAAAACCTACTTAAACCTAAAACGACTGCGCACTGAGGGCACCCCCTGTGGGGTACGAACCTCGGCTCAGGGAGTCGCTGGCGGGGGGGCGGCAGCTAGTACTACTGGGGACAGGCTGGATCAAGATATTATTTTCATGATTATTAGACGGGGAATTTAAAGCTACTGGCTCAGCTGCGGCGCGGGCTGGCGCATCAACGAGCAAGGGACGGTCGGGGTTAGTCAGTCAGTCAGGACTTTTCTTTTTATATATATAGATGTCCCGACATCAACCGTCGGGCAGTTGCCTACCAGACACGACACCCGTCGATGGTCGACGCAAATGAAACAACTGTTTTCGGCGAGCGCTAGTACAGAAGCCAGCACATCAAGCTACCCCAAACTCTAAACTAAGACTACACAATAAAGTTGGAAATCTATCAAAGAAATTTGACAAATTGGAGTAGCCTGATGTGCTTAACTGGCATGAATAATTATTTATTTTACTATTCTAATATTTGACCTGCATACAAGCGTTGATTGACATTGCGCCACAGTACCTATCCTTGTTTACTGAGACTAAATCAGAATCGAAGGATAGAAGTTTTGGTCTTATGAAGTGATGCTTGAGTAAGACGCCCAGGAAATGGCCAAGACACACCGTACCTGCTTCTTTACTTGAGCCAGAAGAAATGAGTGTCCACGAAGTTATATGTCAGAACTAAGCATTCGTCTGGATTACCGTGGATAGACCGAAGTCAGCCATGCAGAAACATGCAGGAGTAATATTTCATTACCGCGAAATGAGCTTGTGTAGACACCATTGGAGAAGAAACCAAAACATCGCACAATAAAATAAAACCTACTTCACCACCTGCGTGCCTACTCTCAACTGTGTTGAGTCGGCTTCCAGTCCAACCAACTGAACCGGTAGTTTACATGGAGACACTGCCTATCTTACCTCCACAACCCAGTTACTGGGTAATACGATACCCCTTGGTAAAACTGGTTCATTCAGTACTCTGACGAACTGTAACGACTGTCAAAGATCCACGAATGACAGCCGGGACCAACGGCTTAACGTGCTTTCCGAGGCACGAAGGGGGGTCTTGGTAAGTAAATATGGTCAACTATCTACGGACTCAACGCGGCAAGCGTAGGTTAACCTACGCTTCATCATCATCATCATCATCATTTCAGCCGAAAGACGTCCCTTGCTGGAGATAGGCCTCCCCCAGAATGGGGGGTTTTGCCATAATCGCCACGCTTGGCAGGCGGGTTGGCGATCGCAGTATGGTGGTAAAATGCATAGAGAACGCTGCTGCCCATTCTCTAGTAAGTCCCTTAGTCGCCTTCTACGACACCCACTGGAAGAAATGGGATGGTGCTATTCTTTTACGCCCGGCGACACATACGGAACCTACGCTTGCCGCGATGAATTCATTATGACCACTTAACGATTCCTTACTCGTATCCACGTCACACACGAATTCTGCTAATATCGTATTAATAATATCGAATGACATTTCGATTCCTTGCCGTTACAGTGGTTTCTAAAAAAAAAAAAACGATATTGACGTAGTTTGAACGTAATAAGATTCCGCGGGGAATCATTATAACGATACAGAATTGGGGCCCCGATTGATCGACCCTTGTGACAATTACGAGTATAATTGTCAATTGAATAATGATGACAATTAAAATAATAATTATTATTATTTCGCCTCAAGCCCAATCAATAAAACCTAATTCTTTCGCTTAGATTTCAACAGATTTGTTACGTAACAAAGTTCTGAAATTCGTGTTAGTAAAACTGGATAAACAGACACGAAATTCATGTTTTATCAATGCAAATATTGCTTATCTTCTGCAGGTGTACAAATACGCGTATCTTTTAACGTTACTTGTGAATTTACATAATATTTTGAGTTCGACATGATAAAGAAGGGCACACTGAAACCTAGAGTATAAGTTATTGTAAAGCATTTGTTATAGTTTGTGGCTAAGTAATAACAACCGCACGGGTCGATCGAACAGGTTAAGCTACACTTGCCGCGGTTAGTCCGTGGATGGGAGCCCATTTAAAAATGGTCACCGCATCAAGACCCCCCCCCCCCCCCCCCGTAACGCATGTTAAGCCGTTAGTCCCGCCTGTTATTCGTGGATTTTTGACAGTCGTTGCGGGTATTCAGAAGCCCGAAAGAACCAGTCTATAATGTTCCCACTGCTGGGAAACAGGCCTCCTCTCGGTGAGATAGAATGGGCCATAATCCACCACGCGGGCCCAGTGCGGGTTGGTGGATGTCACATGTCCTCGAATTTTTGGTTCTAGGCTAGGCCATGCCGGTTTCCTCACGATGTTTTCCTTCACCTTTTTGGGACACCATTTTAAACCGTTTTAAACACAAGACAAAACTGTTAATGCGACGGACTAAAGGGTCCTTGTAGAACAATTTCTATGAAAACTTCATGGAAATTGTTCTACCAGCACCCTAATTGCGTAACTCACGATTAATCATAATCGGTTTCAATTTGATAGTTCAACAGTATTAATTGCATTGTTTACGTTGTTGAACAGACACTGTTTTCGAACATATGAAGCAATGGTTTAACAATCTGTTTCAACACGAAACAGATTATGATGAATCGTGAGTTTCGCAATTATGGTGCAGATTCGCAGCGTCGCGTCTGTGTGTGGGAGCCTTACCAGTGTTGGTTCTCGTTTGCGCACTTTCTCAGGTTTGCACCCTTCTTTGAAATGCATCTCAGATTCTTTGACATGAGTTTCAAAGTAGGCTTATTTTAAGGAATTTATTAGTTCTTACGCTTTACGAACTTTTAAATTTATGAATGGTCCTGGGAATCCTGGAATGGACTGATTCTAACACTCATCTGCTAGCTAAGTACAGACAAGAAAATTGTGTGTTGAATACTTAGCTCTTTTATACAACTGTCAAAGAATGACAATGACAGTTAGTGATTAGTCGAATAAAAGGAAAACACTGGGTACCTACTGTAGGTAGTTAATTTGCTTAACAAATAATTTCGTTTCAAAACTTTATCGATGCAACGTCATTTATGACCTTAGTTCGTCGTTCATTGCCTATTCCTAGAACAAACATTAAATTCCACTTATCTTTTATTCAGCAAGGCACGCAATGTATCGATTGTCTTTTTAACAGTCGAGACACAAGACGCGAATTCCACTTCAACTAGGTATTAAGTCGGGGCACGAATCGATTCATCGTTCGATTTGATTGTTGTTGAGAGAATATGGCCCACAATGTTATTGGGGACTAAGGTTTTTTCGCAGACCATGGTTTATTCCAAATTGTTGCTTATTGTAGAGAACGCAATACGGACAATGAATTAAAATTTAATTTATTTAATTAAACTTCTCGCACACAAAAAAGGTACAAAGGCGCACTTAATGCCTTAGGCATACTCTACCAATCAACCAAGGGTAGTGAAGAGATCAGATGGATTAATAGAAAACAAACATTTAATTTATGTAATTAAATTTCATTCGAAAACATCGATCGATTTCTCACTAAACTTCAGCTATATTCGACGACCCTGGTTACCAGTATCTTTTAGTGACTGTACTTTTTAACTGTCAAGGAGTCGCTCGGCCAGTTCAGAAGTTCGGAGAGTCTAGTTGGTGCATATGGAGAAGAACGGGCAAGAAACTCCATGGACACTCTTTTAAACCAGATTCTGATTTCGAATGAAATGATAAATGATTTTATTTCTGTAAGTAGGTTTATACAAACACTTTTACACGTCAGTCATATTTTTTAAACTAAATGAGGTCGGCGTTTCCTATCTGACTACTCTGAGAAGAAAGGCCGAAACAAACTCAGAGGTCACAGACAGTCTCTTTTAAAGTCCAGACATAGTCTTGGTCAGATCATGTGAAGATCATGTGGATTGGTGTCTGAAATGGTCTTTTGAGGAAAGAACCACACAGATTAAGTGGACCTGTCCATTCAGTGCACGCATGTGTCAGTAATCATACGGCTCAACTCAGAACTTGAAGAGCTCAATGATTTGACGAACAATACCAATGATGGTGGAATGGGCGTGTAGACGTAGCTACGTCTCTTTCTTTATTCCCTTAGCGTTTATAGGACAAATGAGGACATTAAGGTTCCGGCAATCATCACACTTGCCACCAGCATCCACACTACACTTAAGTTATTATAAAATGTCCAGAACGGGGCACCTAACAAAGCAATAATAAAATTTGTCAGAGCGAGCGTGCTGCGAGCTAGACAAAAAGGGGAGCCCGTCAATAGAAATAAAAGAGAGTGCACAGTCCGACTTGCAGCCGGGACCGGAGTGACGCCGCTTGGTAACTAGCTGTCGCGAAGGACTTTTATATAATTTTTTTCGTTATGGAAAATGGCAGTTGGAATATTTTACGCTCGACTATAGGTAGTGGGTTAATTTTTTTTTACGGCAATGTTAACACAATATATTTGTTTTTCATGTCCAGGATTAGTACGTGCAAAGAGGGGCTCGTGGCTAAGTAATGACAGCCGCACAGGTCCATTCGTCATGTTAAGCTACGCTTCCCGGGGTTGGTCTGTGGATGGGTCACATAGTCACTGGTGCATCTTTACATACCGGGACTCCTTCGTGCCTCGGCAAGCACGTTAAGCCGTTGGTCCCGGCTGTCATTCGTGGATCTTTTGAAAGTCGTTATGGGTCGTCAGAAGCCCGAAAGTCTGACAACCAGTCTTACCAAGGGGCATGGTGATGTCCAGTAACTGGGTTGTGGCAGTCAGGTAGGAATCGCTCCATGTAAAATAATGGTATTCAGCTGCATCCAGTTAGAAGTGGAAGTCGATCCCACCACAGATGGGAAAAGGATCGGCAGATTGATTGGGTTGGTACGTGTAGAAACACTTTGGTTAAGGATATTGTTGATAGGATGTATGCTACCAAGACCTTCAAGCGGTGTTTGGAAATAGCCGCGTAAATGTTTGTGCCTACCAAAGTGCAAGAGAAGAAAGACGTGAGTTTATGTGTGTGTGTCTATCTCATCATCTGCGTAGCCTTTTCTGAACTACGTTGGGGTCGGCTACAGTCTACCCACATGCAGCTGAATACCAGTATTTTACATGGAGCGACTGACTATCTGACCTCCACGTCACAGTTGCTGGGTAACACAATGCCCCTTGGTAAGACTGGTTGTCAGACTTTCAGGCTTCTGACGACCTGTAACGACTGTCAAAGATCCACGAATGACAGCCATGACCATTCCGAGGGACGGAGAGGTATTGGTATGTTAAGGTGGTCACCCATCCCATACTAACCGCGGCAAGCAGCCGCGGGTATCATCGGACATTGTGTGTTGTTATTGTAAACCCCTATTAATAAAATTAAACAAAACATTGTCTGCTAAAATTTAAAAGAAAATATGTATTGAAATTACTGTTCTATTATCCTGAAAGTCACATTGAACGGTTCAGTGTACCTATATTATTATAAAGAACAATATAATAGTATGTAGGTTTATTATCTAAACAACAAGGTGTATTATTTATTTGAATATATTAACCGCAGTTAACAATGTAGATGATTTCTGTATCTACGCCCTCTTTGTTAAAAGTATTTAAAATACAGTTTAGGTAACCATAAACTATTACCACAAATCACAATACACAATTGATTTATTTTTAAGGTGGAAATCATTAAATTATTGCTTTAATTTCTGCAACGTGTATCATTTATTATTTTGATTTTCCATTTCGTATTAACTTTTGTAAAAATACTAACTTGACTTGACGCATAACTTACTTATAATATTGCGGCAGATTTATTTACTTGCGTTTTTGTAAAAAAATATAACGACAACCAAATCGATTTAAAACTAATTAACTTAAAAGAAAAGGTAGATATGTGTCACTTGACATAATGTTCTTCGATGTTAGGATTTAGTTTCAAAATACTTAGGTGTCTTGATATTTTGTGGATGGTCACCCATCCTCGAAGCGACCGCGGCAAGCGTAGCTTAACCTATAGTCAATCTAAATTCCATATCGCATAATTCGCATAACGAAGAAGTCCCAGAACCGACTAAACGCCTATTTCAATATCACCAAGTAATTTAAAATTATAAAAGTTAAATCACCATAAAAAACAAAGGAATGCTAAGCGCCATGCTGCCGCCATCATAACGCACTGACAGCTACCCTACCTACCATGGCGGTGCAAGGGGCAGTGGGGAGCTTGGGACCGAGACGTGTGAAAATAGGCCCCGGACGAGGCCGGATGACCCTCCCCATTGTTGTCACAGTTTTTGTTACCTCTTCTGACCAGACATTGTTCGAGCCGGTACGATTATACGGTAAAGAACGTAAAATAAATGATGACTGTGGAATTCATTTGTAAGTCTCGGACTAGGTTGGTTAAAAAAGCACCCAAGTGCGAGTTGGACTAGCACACGAACGGTTTCGTACCACCGTACATGTTAACACTTACAAAAACGCCGGAAAAACACGTTTCTTGTATGAGACCCCCCTTTAGTTTATTTTATTTTTATTTATTTATTTAAGGTACTCCAACGACTTATTCACTAATGTTACATAAAAGAACTTCTAAAAATTCACCTTGTATATCTATTAGTATGGTGAATTTGTCACATGAAGAAGTGGTTTAAAATATAAAAAAAAACAATCATAAAATAAATAAGACCAAAAAAAAAAAAAACCATAGAAAGACAGTTTAGTTGTCTTTTGTTTAGTGAAACCAATAAATTAAATCTTCTGACAATCTACATATTTAAAGTAATGTGCTCGTTAATAGTCATCATATTTCATATTTATTAATCAATTTTACATGAAGTAGTAGGTACTGTAACTTAATTATTCGTATCCAATCTTCCGTCATTTATGTTTTTATTTTTAATGCTGTTCCAAAATAGCAATAACAGGATATTTTCCAAATTATTAAAAACTATTCTAATTTGAAGATTGGAGCGAAATATGTAACAGAAAAATAAAATTAAATCGATTTATATCCATTTTTTCAATTAAAAACGATTTAAACCAAATTAAATTTCGTTAAAAAAAAATCACAACTGAATTTACCGCCAAAACGCTCCATACGATGAGATTTTATCACGTGACGTCAACTATGTGTAAACTAAAGTACCTAGTTAGTAAGTAAATAAGTGAATGTCGAGTTTATAATTAACAAGATTTTTATTGGATAGAAAGTGACATTACACAAATACTTCTAAAACGGCGCTAAACTAAGTATTTGTACCGGTGCCGTTTACATAAAGTTGACGTCACATGTCACGTGTGATAAAAGTCATCGTAAAGAGCGTTTTGGCGGTAAATTCAAAACAACGAAAAATAAATTCGATTTTAATTTTTAATTGAGAAAATGTGTAATAATAAATTTATTTTTATTTTTCTGTTAAATATATCGTCCCAATCTTCAAATTAAAATAGTTTTTATCAAATCGGAAAATACCCTATTATGTCCTAAACCTAAATGTTTAGTTTTAGTGTAATGTACAATAAACTGGGTAGTTTGTCCAAATCAAATCATTTTTATTTTTGTAACGATTACAGTTCTTAAATTACAGTCATAGGCGCGAATTACACAGAAACGGCGTCAGGTGAAGGCGCGGCGCAGTCGGTATGTCCATAACTAACTTGATTGGACATGGACTGTGTCGTTGGTTCAGTGGTCTCAAGCGCTACTACCTAGCATGAGGTCTTGGGTTCGATAATCAGGTCGGGCAGTGTTATTGAGAAAACCCAATAACACTGCCTGCTGGAAAAAATAATCCACCAGGAATTTCTTAGTAAACATAACTGGCGAAATGTGGATGTACAGACGCCAGCACATCAAGCTACCCCAATCTGTAAAATTTCTTTGATAGATTTTCAACTTTATCACAAGCATAAGGTTCATATTCAATTGGGAAAATTTTACAGTTGGGGTAGCTTGATATGCTGGCGTCTGTACTATAGGTACACCTCAGCCTATCCTTTCGGGGATTACAAGCGTGATGTTAAACAGTCTTACCGTATTCTAGTTACTTATGTTACATAACTAGAAACATAATCCATAATTCTTTTCATACTCGGTTATGCATTTCTGCAGTACGAGTTTGTTCGTAGACGTTCACTTGTTTTTGCTGCAAATTTTTACCTCAATGTGCATCCAGATTGTTACCTAAAAGAACATTTGTGCATACTTATTACTTACCTGAGTTAATTTATTGCCAAGTAATAACTCAATATTATGCTCACAGGCATAATACTGTCCTACTAAGCGCAAAAGCGGTATCTCGAAAAAAATCGTAGATTTGATTTTTATGCCATCAGCAGCAGCAGTAACTTTAAAAAATACGCATCTAAGGAACTAAGCCTTTAAGCACTATCTTGTTCAAAACATATAAAAAACCTTAATCTTATCTCTATTCTACCTTAAATCACTAAGGGTATTATTTTTACATAACTCCAATCGTCTCGAAACTCGCTTTCATTAAGATACCGCTTTTGCGCTTAGTTGGGTAGAATAGTAAATACCAACACACGCAAGATTCAAAAACGATTTTCACTTGGGGCCTAGAGACAAAATACATTTCTGTTAGCGTTCACGCCAAACGCTACGTCAAAATGTATGGGAATGACATTACTTGCGGAAAGGTTACGTCGTGTTCTTTCCGCAGGTAATGTCATTCCCATACATTTTGGCCTGCTGAAGCGGTGGCGTGACGACCTGAGGGCAATTCTGCTAATTTTAAGAACGTTCACAGTCTGATCTCAGTCGCAATCTGTCAAAAATACCCCGAGTTTCCTTACATTTTTGACAAGTTTTTGACATTTGCTTGTCGCCGACATGACACTGCGACTAGATTGTGTTACGAGAATTGGCCTTCTGGTCGCGAACCGCGAGGGTTGGTTCGAGGCGACGCGGGAAAACAGTTCCTGGAAGGACTTGGGAGAGGCCTTATGGTGCATAGAACGTACTATGGAAGAAATCCATATCTATGCAGTTTGGTAACAAAATCCCGTGAACACGATGACCACATCTGTTAACCGCCCCCTACCGCCTCTGCCGAGCGCTGCAAGCAAAAATAGTCCTTAAGGGAAATAGATATGGATGTCCACGCCTATGTAGGTATAGTACTTATGCTGGTTGTGTAACAAAAAATGAGCTAATCGGTCATCTGGGTCAACATGATCATTAGCCCAACCAATTTGACGAATGGTGTTGTTTTAGTTTATTTGCACCGATCTATCTTGCTTTGATCCATTCTTAGTAATTCATTATTAGTCATCGAAATAATAACACAGAATTTAAGATCACTGACGAATAAAAAACCAAAATTTTCTACTAATATTAAAAAGAAGTAGAAGAAAATTGCTTTTATTGGCATTATATCAGTAAGAAAAACCTTAAATTAGTAAAAAAAAAAAAAAAAAAAACGGAACAATGACCTCAACAACGATAATAATGCCAAAAGGGCCTCAGCTCAGCATATTGTAAGATGGCAACACAGTATGCACCACCTGACGCTGATTTTCAGCTGCAACTCACGAGTGCCATACGCTAGAATAATAAAATAAACACGTAGTGAAGTGTGTGTCCGTAATAAATTATTATTTAATAACTGTGTTTGTATGTTTGGATGTTAGTTACTCAATCATGCTAAAATCACACAGATATTTTATAACCTGGATTAACAGATAGGATAGTTTTAATCCCGGTAGTTCGTTCCCGTGGGTTTATTTTTGACCTCCACGCGGGCGACGATGCTGACAAAAGCGAGTAATTAATATATAGACCCTAATCACTTAATCATCTTCACAAAACGCCGAGACAAATATAGGTACATAACCTAAAATCAAATCTCGAAATTGCCAACAGATTTTCTGAATCATCGTGCATCACCCTAAAAACCCATTGTAAAGACGACAGAATATTCTTCCTTCATTTCTAACCGTCTTATCTTAAAAACGACAATTTCTTAACAGCTACACCAAGATAAAAACAAGACATTCACATCGAAACCCATTCATGCTTATATTGGGACATACTAGCGGTGATTCATACAAGGCTACCTACTCACCTTGATTATATACTCACAATAACGTTTCAAGAGCTCCCACATATTATATCAAAGCGTTTGAAGATATATATTCTATGTGTTATGTAATTTGCTTAAGTAAACATACGTGGAAGTAAGATTTTGTTCCGTATTCTCGGTGAAAAGAAATGCACTCGTATCTTTTATGCTGTAAAGGCCAAGTTTGGTTAGTCAATTTTCCAATGATAGGGTAGGGAGGAGCAGAAGCATGTCCAAGTTCGGTATCTCTTTCTGGGTCTACCGATCGTGGTGATAATGCAAGGGTTCCTTAAGATAAGCGCACACTTAACAGAGCCGAAGGAAGCGAACTAGCCGAAAGAGTCAACTTTTAGAATTGTTTCTATGAAATTCTATGAAACCCATACTTATCGGCGCCAAATGAGGGTTTTCTGAAATAACGTTCACTATGTGGCAGCACTGAGACGTCAGGTCCGGACATCTATCAAGTGTCAAAGCGCCTATGGAGTGAATGGTGAATGAATGAATGAAACGGATGACATCAAATATATTAAGTTCACTGTCGAAGTGGCGACAACTGGTGGCTTCAATATTCAAGAAAACCCTCATTGGAAGAATCACCGAAAGAATTTGGAACGTTTTCTTTAATTCGGTGCGGACCAGTATGGCTTCTACCCGCATATGGCATGCTCTTATATAGCTCTTGTAGATAATGAAAACTGTTGCGAACGGTCCAAAAAAACTGGTTCAAATCGTTTTGAGAGTGACCTCCACGATCCATAAATGACCGTCCTACTCACCCTGAGCGGTTTTCCTAACTGTTACCAGTGCTACAAGCTAGAACCGTCCTGGGCCTGAATCGACTATGACCACCTAACGATTCCTTACTCGTAACCACGTCAATCACACAGGATATCTACTAATATCATATTAGTAATATCAACAAATTGTCTTGGAACATGTATACAGAATATGACATTTCGATTCCTTACCGTTACATATCGGTTTCTAAAAAACACGATATTAACGTAGTAAGATTCCGCGGGGAATCATTATAACCATACAGAATTGGCCCTGAGTGGAATTCTGTATGTTCACACGAGATAAGGGAATCATAATCTGAAATATTTTTAAGAATATTATTGCTAATCCATTGGTCCATATGTTCTAAAAATTTGTCTGCTTAACAACGTAAATAACCAAATGAATGTCGTTGAGCTGTCAAAATGCTAGACATTCATTTTGACATCGTTCATAATCAGCCTATAACGTTCCCACTGCTGGGACATAGGCCTCTTCTCTGTGAGAGGGAGTGGGCTGTAATCTACCACGCGGGCCCAGTACGGCTTGGTAGATGTCACATGTCTTCGAATGTTTGGTTCTAGGACATGCCGGTTTCCTCACGATGTTTTCCTTCACCGTTTTGAGAGCAGCGGTGGGTTCGAACCCAGACAGGCGCTTTACTTTTGACATCGTTAGTGTTACGCAATTCCCTGCTGCTTGCCCTTAAAAAGGACATTAAATATTCCTCATAATGATCTATGAACGTAAATGAGGCAAAAGGAGTATGTAAAGTTCGTATCAGCTGGCGTTCCATGGTTTCTGCCTACCCTTATGGGAAAATAGCGTGAGTTTATGTACAGACACCAGCACATCAAGCTACCCCAATCTGTCAAATTTTCCCAATTGAACATGAACCTTAAGCTTGTGCAATAAAGATGAAAATCTATCAAAGAAATTTGACAGATTGGGGTAGTTTGATGTGTTGGCGTCTGTACGTATGATGGTTAAAATCATATCAACACACGCCCACTTGTTTACGAGGTTAGCGCTATAGTACAGACAGACAGACGCGGTCGTATACTGATACGAGCTTTTAACGTAATTAATAAACATATGGCTCGGTTTTTGGGTCATGCTTGCTTTTGCTCTTATTTTGTTTACGTTGAATTTTTTAAGTGGTAGCAAATTGATTACTTCTTTCAGTCTATTTAATACTGGACATATCGATGTGGCGTTGGAGTGCTCTTCACATTTCTAAAGAGTTTTGTGCTCAGTGTATGTGTTTGTCTGTTTTTCTTGGCCCGCGTTCATACACCATATCGTTGATAAGACGAACGTTGAGAATAACTGCAGTCTATGGGACAGGTCAGCTCAACGTTGCTATGGCTCTTTCTTCAAAGGGCTCTTCCAGACATGGCCCTGCATTGTTAGACTCGCATAATATTCAAATAATGTAATGTTTGGACTTGGAGACCATGACCTCTGAGTTTGTTTCGGCATTTCTTCTCAGGGTCGGTCAGCTAGGAAATGCTGGCGCCAGCTAGTTTTTCTTCGAACTGCAGGCTTAACACGAGAACCGTAGACAAGCGTTTTGTCGTCGGAAGAGTAGATAAAAATGACGTTTCCGTGTATACAGTTGAAAGTTATGTACCGAGAAATGCAAGCATTTCTATTCTACAGTAGAGTAGAAATAGAAAGCGTCATGCGCCTGCTGGCGATGACGCGACGCGCTTAGACAAGCACAGACTCGAGCAAACGCACGAGCCTTAAAAATGTCTTCTAGGATCTACTTAGGTACCGACCTACATAAATAAACATTTCATAACAGAGTGCATGCGTTGAAAATCCGCGACAAATTTACGTTCGTGTGAGTTTTCTACATATTTTGCGTAAGAAAAAATTTCTATCGACTTTTCATTTACTGCCAATTCCATTGTTACTAAATTATCAAGTAAATTATGTTCAACATTTTAACATAACTTATCATTTTCACATAACATAACGCCTGTTTACTCCAAACAGATAGGCAGAGGTGAGCCTATACAGGAAATTGTAACCATGAATTCAGCATATCATTCTAGAAACCCTAGCGCAAACGAATTTCTGCGCTAGGGGTTCTAGAATGATATGCTGAATTCATGGTTACAATTTGCGCACTGGATAAAAACTTGCCCTGTATAGTACACGCATATTCCACCAGTTCTAAATGAAAATATATAAACCACGTTGCTCACGAAGATTGTGCCACTAAATACACGACTCCTCCGTCATTCTGAGCCAAAATTAAATGTCTCAGCCGAGCTTTTATTTGGCCAACCAAACTGCGTGCTCAGTGACCGACAATATTTCAAAATTAAACAGTTTTGATCACTTTCCTAATTAAAGTAGCCAAACTATGGTCCAAGCCGTAATTGGTTCCAAGTTGAGTCGCCGTGGACCCTGAACAAATATTTGAACTGTTGATGGGAACTTGATGCTGCCGGCAAAAGAAATGTTTGTTTTATTATTGAACCAGAGAAAGTTATTTAAGGTTTGTAAATTATATTATGTTTGGTTTGTACGTACTTCAAGTTAGCCATAAGGAAAAATTGCTGGCTGGTTTTCCGTAATTGAGAAGGAACGATTCCATTTTCAAATGGATTTCCAAACGGATTTCTGCCTCGTTTGTCTAGTGCTTGAAAACGTTACTGCTGATGAAGAGGTAGGTACGGCTTCGATTCCCAGGTCTGGCAATGCGTTTTCCATCTGGAATTTTAGCAGTAGTTTTTAGCATCATTCCGGAGTCTGGATCTCTGCCCGGTTGATGGCAATAGGCTCGCCCCCTACTACATGACCCCTTTAACACAACTGGCGAACTGTGGGTGTACTATTAACCATAAGTGATTTTATATTTTTTTCAGTTAGTGCGATCTTCTTGGTTTATTTTATTCTTCTTAAAAACTTCTCCAATTAGGGTTTTCTAAAATGACGTTCAATAGGTGGCAGCACTGAGACGTTGTCCGGGAACCTGTCAAAAGTGTCAAAGCACCTAGGTACGGACAGAATGGTGAACGGATGAATGAAACGAATGGCATAAAATATTTTAAGTTCATTGTCGAACTGGAAGACCTCTAGCCAAAGTGGCGCCAACTGGTGGCTTGAATATTTAAAAAAAACCCTCGTTACTCGGCATCGTCACATTCATTTCATGAAAAATATATCTCACGTCGTGTATATTTAAATAGAAAACCCTTTAACCGCCTCAAACAATGACCTTTGAAAGAGACGAGGTGGTCTAATATTAGCTCACTACAACGAAGATCAGTCGAAACAGTTCTAAAAATAAAGAAAAGAAGACATAATTATGTCAGCTAATAAAAACCTATATTTTACTGCTTCAACTTTTGCTGGAACTAATCTAGATTTCTTTCGCAAGCAGACGGTAGAGGCTAGGCCTGTTTGAATTTCTGTTTGTTTCTTTGTCATAAAAGGCCTGTTAAAGTAGGTTCGATCTGAGGCCAGAATTGGCTTAATACAATTGCATTAAGAGGGGACAGGGCCTGCGAAGCATTTGAAAAAATAGGTATTTGAAGAAACTATTGCCGTCGCTCTGTCAGTAAGTTTGCCCCAGTAGTGTGTGATAGGGACAGCGCTGCAGCTCAGACCAAAATTATCACAATATTTTTGACGAGATCCACTTTTCGTATTCCCATTTTTCTGTTCGAAAACTGAGCCGATTCCATTATTTTTTACATTAACATTTTAAGAAAGAATATGTTTAGGTTACTATCATTTTATTTTATTATTAGTTGCTGAAAAAAAGAAAATAACAGGGACGTGTTTACAGCAGATCTTGATTTTATGAAAAAAAAAAAATTGCTCTAGAGATATTATTCAGGAAGAAAAAAAATAGAATACATTTGTATGGAGAATCGCATGCCCTGTTCCCTCATAAGGCTCCCGCAAACAGGCGCGACGCGACTCACGTGAATGAATGAAAAAATAAATGAAAACGTGTAGAACAATTTATATGAAAACTTCATAGAAATTGTTCTACAAGTGTAGCGTTACGCCTATTTGAAGAAGCCTTTATGTTTCAAGTGAGCAATTACTGAAACCAGTGAATATTATATAATTTTTAAGTACGGAGGTTTGTTTAACTAATCCGTTTTTTTTACCATGTATTACGCAACTAGAGTGCGGTATTAGGGTTTTCTGAGAATATTTCCTTGAATATTGTACCCAATTATAATGTGTCCCATGGTATTTTATAACAGTTCATTACGATACGTGGGACTTAAGTGTTCCATTATTGCCCGGCGTGAAATTAGCGCCCGAAAAGCTAAACGCCGCCGCCGTGCATTAATAGACTTGCTTATCGTGACTTAAGAATAAAAAATGAACTAATTAAGTCAAAGAAGAGCGTGACTCAAGTGCGGGTCCTGTCGCCACGTCCTGTCAACCCCACATGGTGTTTCAACCGTCATTGTCAAAGTATGAATCATGTTAAAATGACCCTTATGTTTCCAAGAATTTATACAACACAATGATGTTGATGACAGACCGAATCATATTAAGTAATTTTCAAACAAACACTTAAAAAAAAAAAAACATTTTGTAACAAAAATGTGTGTGAACAAACCACATGCTGCATTTCACAACCGTTTAACAAATATTTTATTCTGCTAACGAGAACAATTACAAATACACTAATTCGCTTTACACAAATGTACGATCCAAACCATCTGTGCGCAATATAAATTACGAGATTATCCATTTTGTAACCACTAATTTTATAATTTGTAATAAAGAAGAAAACAGTGTAAAGTAACATCTGTGTTTAAGTGTCACATTACTCCAGCTTTCTATTTAAATACATTATCTTAAGAACAAAGACAAATGGAGAAAAAGTGTAAAATTATCTTGACAATAAATCATACAAATTACGAATCTTTTAGTCGACACATGTGCTACACATCTGTCGTCTGGTCTCGAAAGCCGATGACTCGATTCATTCATGTTTTCATAATAATAAATACTTTTCGAGTCCTGTTATGTAAAGTTATTCTACGTGCGAATACAATGACGAATTTTGAATGGCATTTGAATTATTTGAGGTCGAGACGAGTCTAGTGTTTTTTGTTCTTGTGGAATATCATTATTCGTATTTAGTAAAAACTCATGTGTTTTTCCTTACCGATTGATTTTGTAACCTAAGTAAATGTAAATCTACAAGACTTTATTCTAAAAGCAGAGCACGTGTTACATTTACCAGTTTCAGATTTGAATACATTAGTTTTTGCGGCTACGTTTGACACCCGTTTTATTTGTATCTTAAACCTAAAATAAACTATGCATATATGTACTTACGTACAACTTGTTTTAGAGTCATCATGATGACATTCAAAAACATGTTCACTACAAAAGAATGCTCTTGAAAATCATGACAAGCACGTATTTAAAAAGGTACCTTCCTTTTTCACCTATTCGGCTATTTTCGAAATGTGTTGTCATCAAAACTACACGTGAATGCAAAATTCCAACTCAATCGGATTCCGGGAAATAGGCGAAAATCCGATCATAAGATTCCGCCTGCTAATGGCACGGAATAAAAAAAAAACGACAACCCTTTAAAAAGTGCCAATCTCATGCGCAACTTTTCTCTTTCATAACGAAATTATTTGCCATAGTACAGGATTAGTTTTTAACCCGTGCGCAAACTGTAAGCATATTCAGCACTAGCTTTTGCCAGCGGCTTCGCTCGCGCGGTACTTACAACCCCATAAGGGTTGAATTTCGAAAAATCCTTCCTTATTCCTTATCTACATTAGGAAACCTTTATGCAAAATTTCAGCATTCTAGGTCCAAGGATTTGGGCTGGGCGTTGATGAGTCAGTCAGTCAGTCAGAACTTTTCTTTTTATTTATATAGATACCATTCTAAACCCCCAGCGCAGAAACTTTTCTTCGGCTATACAAAACCGACGAAAAATGTCTGCGCTGGGGGGGTCTGAATGATATGCTGAATTTATAGTTACAGTTTGCGCACTGGATAAAAACTAATCCTGTATGTGTAACTCCGAAGTGACGAACCATAATAAATGTGGCAATATGACAATGCAAGTCTATTTATGACACACGGAGTAATGAATGGTAAGTGGTTATTAAAATTTAAACGTTCAAGTATACGTCACGGAAATCGACGTAGATGTCAACGGACGTGGCAACGCACTTAAAATCTGCTGTATAATAAGTTAGTCCTAGTCTCCTCTTCTATGTCAGTTCCCCTCTTCTCTGTTGATGATCATGGTTTCGCAATTTTGCTAGTGCCACTCCAAGTACTCCTGTCTTCGGGAATTCAAAGTGGAAAGCGTCATGACGTGGATAAAGATACAGATAGCGTTCCTTACATCTTTGATCGAAACAGAATCCACATAATATTTTTATTTTAGATTAACCTTTGTTGGGCAGAGACCAAGGCAAAACAAGGATGTTTTTCTAGAACCCCGACTGTAAATCTAGACTGTTGGAATGTTTTTACGAGCAGTAAATCTCCAAAGCTTATTTTTTTATTAACTAAATTAGGAAGCAGACAATTTCGCCAATTTACTGTAGATCTAAGGACAGAACTTGAAAGTTCTGTCCTTAGATCCTGACTTCGTAGTAGTCATTTCAAAGTTTATGGTCACTCAGTGAAGTAAACATGGAGAGAAATAAATCTGTCGTCTTCAGTTGAATGTACACGAACCTTCGAAATCTACTCCGAATGGTTATGGCACTTGATAAAGGCTTTATTTGCTCTGCAAGTTAAGAGAAAATAAAGAGAATATTGCTATTTGACCTTGTGAGGGCCGCGGGAGTCCGCTGGATGCGAGAAGCACAGAACCGGTCGAAGTGGCGGAGCTTGGGGGAGGCCTATGTTCAGTAGTGGACGTCTTTCGGTTGAAATGATGATGATGATGATGATTGCTATATGGGTCAACATTCAGCTCAATAAAATAACAGTAGTAACAGAGACAAAAACAATCCGGGTAACTGATTTTTATTTTTTTAAATGATTTTCCAATTTAATAATTTTGTCATAATAATTTTTAAGTATTTTGAAAGTAATATTTTAATTTATGTGTAAATTTTGCATGCCCATGTTAAGGCAGAGCATGGAGAACATTATAAAAACATTGTAACATAATATACCCTACCCATGTTGACAAAAAAATAAATGATTTTATTTGATTAATTTATGTCAGACTACATAGACCAATAGATTAATCTTAAAAAAAAACCTAGTTATGTATTCTATAAATCTGGGTTATGCATGTATGCGAAGAAGATGAGCTCAAAAGACAAAGTCTCCAAGCCTAAGGTCTGTTTTTCTAAACTAATAAATAAAGAGAAAAGATTAGATTTTTTTCTGTTTGCTTGTTACGCTTTCACATGTAAACGGCTGAACGGATTTGGATGAAATTTCGCACATAGGTAGCCCATGACCTAGATTAGGACATAGGATACTTTTAATATCGATATTTCTACGGGATCAAGAATTATCCGGGTGAAACCGTGGGGAACAGCTAGAGTAACATAAATCCAGTATAGCTTCCATCCATAAAGCCAACCTGCAGGCTTATTATGACGCTATTTCTACTCTACTGTAGAATAGAAATCGGTTGTGTACATTTCTCGGTGAATAACTGACAACTGTCTATACGCAAACGTCATTTTTGTCTACTCTTCCGACGACGAAACGCTTGTCTACGGTTCTCGTTCTAAGCCTGCTGCAGTCCCATAGAAACAGCCACCAATGCAAATAGTTCAACAAAACCCAAAGACTGTTGATAAGTGACATGAATTCTTAATAACCTAGTATACAGTCACGACACGACCCATCCAAACAGTTGACGCTGCGAAGTTACAACGCAGGCCGGACCAATTGTATCAAAATGCAAATTGTTCCCAACTATTTAGTTAGGGCTAGCGCGCGGTGGTGTTGCTCTCCGTCAGTAAGTTGGCGGTGTTGCCAAGATAAAAGTTAAGTTTGAAATTAAGGTGTTGAGCTGTTTGAGCATGGTTTGGCTTTTGTTTTTTTGTGTTAATGATCCTGCTGCAGATTGAGTCTATACTTTCTACATTATTTGGATGTTGAATTTGAATTTGGTTGTCGTAGAAGGCGACTAAGGGACTTATTAGAGAATGGGCAGCAGCGTTCTCTATGCATTTTACCACCATACTGCGATTGCCAACCCGCCTGCCAAGCGTGGCGATAGTGGCAATATCTCCATTTTAGGGGCTCATGTCCAGTAGTGGACGTCTTTCGGCTAAAATGATGATGATTGTTTCACTACGCATAAAGTGTGCCTTTTTTAAATGATTCACCATCACCGTTCTCATCACCTAACAATAGAGAGCACAGCATAATCGGCGTAAAATGTTCCCACTGCAGGGACCTGGGACACAGGCCTCCTCTCTGTGAGAGGTAGTGGGCCGTACTCCACCACGCCGGCCCGTTTTTTAATTTAAAGGACATGCCGGTTTCCTCACGATGATTTCCTTCACCGTTTTGAGAGCAAAGTGCCGGTCTGGGTACGAACCAAGTCGCTGGGCCACCAATGCTCTCTCACTGGGAAAGTACAGCAATTGATCAAAAACCCGCCACAGACACAAAGTCCTGTGGACGCGCCCTCACCCACGCGGCATCCTACAACGCAATACGGGTCTTAACTAACCGCATCCGTCTTGTCTAGCTCAATGTTTCACACAAGGACTCCTTGTCTCCAGCTAATGGAATGGATTTTTTTACTAACACACTATGCAGTAAACTTTTATTTCTATTCTACAAAGTAAAAGTATTGGAGGGAAGCCGAATACGAAGTCCTGAAGTTAAGTGTTTTTACGTTCGGGTATTTACTGTCAGCAGCATAAAAAAGGATTATTTGATGATCATTTAAAATTGCCAAAATTGATGACCTGTCTTATTTGACAAGATGCCAAATGGGCACTGTTGTAGATTTTGGTTGTGATTTCAAGAAAGGATTTCGGCAGTCTATACAATCATAAATTCTGTCTTCTCGGTGACGTTATTATTGTTTGAGGTCATGTTATATTTTATCCAAGACCCTGCCCTCTTCTGCCCTTGACTTCATCCGTCGCATCGCACCACCTATCCATACTATTATTTCGTTTTCGCTTACATTAAGGTAATATGTACTACGTTAGTCCATATTACCTCAATGTTCCAGATATTCCAGAGATTAGTGCGTGCAAAGAAACAAACTCTACAGTATTGGTATATACTAGTTTCTGCCCGCGACTTGGTCCGCGTGAAATTTCTTAGTCCCTCGACCCACCACGTTGCATCGCATCGCCCGCCCTATTAATTGGTGCTCGTATCTTAAAATGATTTTTTCAAAGCCAAGCCGTTTGGTATTTCCAAGGATTAGCGTGTTCAAACAGACAAACTCTTTAGCTGTATTATTGGTATAGATAACCAAGAGAAAGCAACGACCAAGATGTTCCCGGTAGACTCATAATTAACTTAAAAAGTTTTGATTCCGTGTAATCGAATAAGTAAGTCTCAGTTTAGAGTTGTGAAGTTGTAGATCTGTTACTGTACTTTGGAGTGCAGTGTTTAAATACCATGCTATTGTTAACTTTCCTTTTGTTTACGGTCCGATTTTGTAGCGTTTGGGACTGGGGTGAAAACGTTTACCTGCAACGTTATTTTTATATGCAACGATTTAGTGTTCTTCCGTATTCGCCTATTTCGCTGTTTCGGTTTTAAAATCTCACACCCCTGAAAGTTTGACTACCAGCCTTATCAAGAGTATAGAATCAAGTCCATCCGACTAAACAGACAGCTGTGCTGCTGGGGTGTTTGTTGCGCCACTTCTTCTTCCCAGCTAAAGCACTAGGAAGTGTCGAAGGATGAGCGTTTTTGGGGGACTATCTTATGTATTTTGACGTTCGAAAAGTGCTGATTCTCAGCCTAATTTTAATAAATGACTTTTGATTTTGAACTGGGTTTTGGAGGTCAGATACGCAGTCGCTCCATGTAAAATACTGGTACTCAGCTGCATACGGTTAGACTGGAAGCAGACCCCAACATAGTAGGGAAAAGGCTCGGCAGATAATGATGATGGTTTTAAAATAGCATAATACCTTCTTCTACAGTTAATTTTAACCCACCTGTGTATCGTTGTGCGTTGTCTATAAGTATTCATATTGAGAGTTTATCATGCCATCTTGTGCAAGAATATCGTAAGCACGCTATATCTGATTGGCAAGCCACAAGGCAGGTTCACCTGCGAAGATCGTTGCGTCTAAAACTAGAAATTCACGTCATTCCTTACTAATAGTTTAAAGAATGAAATCAACTACCAAACTAACTATCCCTTCCCTCAACCGTCGCTTCAAGTATAATCTCCGTTAAGATTCAAGTTTTTACTCCACTTAGCCTGGATCAGGTCGGATCGCCGCCTCTGGAGGATTTAAAGCGCTAAGGCTTACCATTAAATATCAGTGTAGTTCAGGATTTTCTTACTTAAGAAGATTTTTAGCTTGTTGGTAGATTGGTCGCGGGTCATCAGAATTCGTCGGAATATAAAATCGTAGTTCTGTTGTTTTCTATTCTTTCTTCGAATTCCATCAATCTGCTTAGCCTCTTCCCTACTATATTGTGTTGGTTTCCAGTCTAAGCAAATGCAGCTGAATACCAGTATTTTACATGGAGCGACTGCCTATCTGAACTCGACAACCCAGTTACTGGGTAACACGGTACTCCCTGGTAAGAAGGGTTGCCAGATTCAAATGCGGTTCGTTCTTTGAAATACTGTTTTAAAAGTGTTATTTCTTGTGAGGAATTGTTGGTTGCCAAACGTGACGATTTTATTAAATCTGTAATTTAAATTTCACAATAGAGACGTATTTTCTTTTGGAGATTTGTATAAGAAGTCATTAGCATTAATTGTCGCCCATTGTTCAAGCTTTTTGTATTAAAATATTTTTTTCAGTGATTGTTTTGTAACTTCAGAACAGAAATTACGATTGTGCAGTGTTGCAAAACATCGTAAGGAAACCGGCAAGTCCTAGTACCAAAAAATCGAATGCATGTGACATCTACCAACCCGCACTGTGCCCGCGTGGTAGATTACAGCCCACTCCCTGTCGAAGAGAGGAGCTCATTGTCCCAGAAGTGGGAACATTACAAGCTGATTATGGTTACGGAATGATGCAAAACTTTTTAAGACTGGCTGGTTTAAGGAGGACCTTAGTCGATCATCTAGCACAAGTTAAATCCGGTCGATCTGATTGAGGCAAATCAAAATGTTATCATCAAAATTTCAGCCGACAGACGTCCACTGCTGGACATAGGCCAATAGGAATCAAAATGTTTGATGGATGTTTTGTGTTGCACTCGGATTTACACACGGATTGTACAGACGCCAGCAGGTCAAGCTATCCCAAACAGTCAAATTATCCTAATTGAACATGAACCTTATTCCTTTGTGATAAAGTTAAAAACCAACAAAGAAATTTGACAGATTGGGGTAGCTTGATGTGCTGGCCTCTGTACAAGGATCACCCATATTTTAACTGTCATCTTATTTACTGTAGGTACTGGCAATCTATGCAAATAATGTTTTACTTTACTTTTATACTGTGACCGTATATTTAATGTACGTTTATTGAAACCAAGATCTCGTATTAAACGAAACAGCCAGAATGATCGTCTAAGGTCACTTTCTGATTGAACTATTCCACAACAAATTACTTGTGTCGACGGTACCAATTACCCAAGGTGTCAAAGGCCTTATTTAAAAATACCCTATAAACGTGTATGGTGAGAAAACCGTGGTCACAGTTCCAGTTGGATCTTAGACGAGATAAACGGGGAATGTTGTAGAACATCTCGACATTAGATAACAAGATAACGATGATCGAACACTATCTAAATAAGATGCAATCGTTATTTATTGGGACGCGACAGTTGACGATTAGTGGGTTATTTACGAGTGCTTATCAATAAATTTTGTTTGAGTTGCATTGGCTTCACTGGAAGTCTTTAAATAGACTCAGAACTCAGATAGGCCGAAGTATAGAGAACCTGCTAAGGTGGAGATTCACAGATGACTCCGCCTTGGAGTGTAAATGTGGTGTTGTCCCACAAACAACGGGGCATTTAATACCTTGTCCAGCGTGTCCTGTTGTCTGCACGCTGCAGGAGTTGATGGACGCTGCTGAAAATGCCTAGCTCGTAGCCAAATTCTGGGCTGACTGTATTTAGATTGCTATCGACACGCTAAGAAGAGAAGTTCGGAAAACAATAACCGTACGGAAGCAGTGGTGGCCCAGTGGTAATGGCCGCGACTTACGAGTTGTATGTCGTAGGTTCGAACCCAGACGGGCGCTTTACTTTGTGTAAATAATTTCATCACTGCTGCTCTCAAAACGGTGAAGGAAAATATCGTGAGGAAACCGGCATGACCGTAACCAAATACTCGATGACATGTGACATCTACCAACCCGCACTCGGCCCGCGTGGAGGATTACGGCCCACTCCCTCTAACGGAGAGGAGGCCTGTGTCCTAGCAGTGGGAACGGTATAGGCTGAGTATTTGTGTATCTGATGCCAATAAGCTCGCCCCCTATTAGATCGGAGTAAAACATAACTAGCGAAAAGTACGTGTACGGTACACTACTGACTGAGCCTTCATTTTTTTTAAATCTTTTTGGTGTTGATCCTACACCACCAATCTATATGGTCTTCACATGATCTGACTAAGATTATGTCTGGACTTTAAGAGAGACTGTGACCTCTGAGTTTGTTTTGGCCTCCTCAGAGTATTTAGATAGGAAACGCCGACTTCATCTAATTTAAAATACGATTGACGTGTTAAGGGCAAATTTCACCAAACTTTAGTACCTTGTCTTAGACTGAGAATTTTGAATATTTGACAGTTCTTCAAATTCAAATTCATTTATTTGTCCGAACATGAACATTTTTTTTTTGGTGGGAAATCATCAAATAACTTCTCCCGCTCTGGGTGGAGCAGGAGGGCGTGTCAGACTTTTACTGACTAAAACCCACCCGTGTTCCTTCAGTAGCCCGTATGCCAGGGGCTGTGGTATCTCTTTCAAACAAACCCGCACCCCTGGCAGGCATCGGCCCTTGCGGGCCCCATCATTTTTTGTGCTGACATCTCTTTGAGGCACGCGTGGAACACAACGCGCCGTCGACTTGGGCTTGGTCCTTACCGGACAGCGAGCTACCCATTACTCGCCGTCCGCAAGCTCATGCCTACGGTGGCCGGAAATCGGCCTGGGATTCCCGACGTCCAGGGCGTCTCCGTATTCTGCGGCGGCTAGGGTCGCGAGGGCGCATATGCTGCCTCTCCCTCACGTGCGCCGCCTCGCTCTTCGCGGGCATCACTGCTTCGCTGAAGGAGGTGACGGCTACCCATGCCCTCTCGCTCCGTACCATGGCCTGGACCAGGGCCGGACGCGAGAGATCGCCGCCGCCGATCGCCTCCACGAGGAAACGGCGGTGCTCCGCCCAAGCAGGGCAGACCGCCACCGTGTGCTCCACCGTGTCCTCAGGGCGATCTTCGCAGTGGAAACACCCGGGCGTTTCCTCCCTCCCTATCCGAAACAGGAACCTCCCGAAACAACCGTGTCCGGTGAGGACCTGCGTCAGGCAGAAGGTGAGGACGCCATGCCGCCTCTCAAACCACTCCTCAAAGAGGGGACTTACCGCCGCAATCGTGGCGTGCCCAAACATGGTACATTACATGGTCTTAAATGAATCAATGGTCTCGTCATTTTTTGCCACGTGGGGCGCGCAAATACTTGTCTCGGGTACATACAAAAATCAAATTATTACAATACAGAACGTTCTTCCTTGTTAGAACTATCAGAATTCGATTTAATTCGAAGGATAAAAGATATCTGACTTTGGTAAAATCAGCGTTTACAGAAAAAAAAAAAAAGCATTTATTTTGGCCAAAATCATTTTATCATTTATACGAAAAGGGTTAATTAAGTATAGTGAAATAGAACGAGTCTTTCATCACGCCAAATTACCCTAGGCATACAAATAGACGGCTACCTACTCCTAAATACTGGGAATCGATAGGACGGTACAGTTTTATGGACACCATTAATTATGCATGCGACTGAACTCGGTAATGAGCTTCCCATGCTAACGTATGCTACTGTGAACATACTTACTATACAATAGAGTGAGTACCTGTGCTATCTACCTAGAAACATTGAGTGCTTTGATTTCATTATTTAACACTAGCTTTTGCCGGCGACTTCGCCCGCGCGGAGGTGACAATTAATCCCACGGGAACGTACTACCGAGATTAAAAGTATCGTATGTGTTAATCCAGTTTATAAACTATCTGTGTGTCAAATTTCATCCAAATCCGTTCTGCCGTTTTTGCGTGATTGAGTAACAAACATAAAAACTTTCACATTTACAATACTAAAGTAGGATCACCCCAGGAATACTTAGGATTCTCATTTTGAATGAGAAAGAATATAAGCCTTATCATGAAAACACCAGTGCCTCAATTCTGTATGCTTATAATGATTCCCCGTGGAATCTTACTACGTTCAAACTACGTCAATATCGTGTTTTGTATACACAAAATATAATGGTGTAATGTCATATTATGTATATTCCAAGCCAATTTGTCGATATTTATTAGCAGATGTCGTGTGTGATCTAAGAAACTGATGTAGTTTCGAAGTAAGGAATCGTTAAGTGGTCATAGTGAATTAGGGCCCAGGGTGGCCCGCATAGTTCTCGTTTTTTGCAGTTTGTTTTGTTATGTGCAGTAACTTTTTCACGATATATTCGTTCAATGGGATTATTGAATCCCATTCATTAGAACTTAGAGGGTTGGTTGTTTTGATGATATTATATAACTTATTATAATTCTGTAATGTCATATTTGTTACGGGCGCGAATCATATTTTGATCAAAATACAACCTAACACGACAGGTCCTGCCAGGGGTGCGGGTTGTTCGAAAGAGATACCGCGGCCCCTGTCACACAGAAAACTGTAGGAAGGAACACGGGTGGGTTTTAGTCAGTAAAAGTCTGACACGCTCTCCCGTTCCACCCAGAGCGAGAGAAATTATTTGATGATTTCCCACACTCAAAAAATTTATTAAAAAACACGACAGGCTACGGTTATTCGCTGAAGCGAGCCTTCAGAATTCGTAATTATGCTGTGTGAAGGCAAAATCTAACTAATTAAAAACTCGGTGCAGAAAAGGGTTTTATTGAACTACAAATTGATAAGTGATCAATATGGTTTAGCTGTGGTATCTATTAGTCTTCATTTAGCGCCTAAGGTCAAACCCATGGCATTCAGTAGCGACCTTAATTATGTCTGCCTTTGAATACTAACGGGCGTTTACTGATTAGTATACCTACGGTTACTAATTAGTATCCAAATCTGATACTCATTGTAGTTTATTGTTGCGCATTGATTGATCTTTCATGAAATTAAATTGTTTATCGTGTAAAAATATCGGGATTACTTTTGCGTCATATTAAAAAAAAAAGGCCGACATTTCTTAACTGACTATCCCTGGGAAGAAATGGTAAGACATTAAATTTCAAAAATATCGTGTAATAAATTGCACTGTGGTACAGACGCCAGCACATCAAGCTACCCCAAACTGTCCCAATTGAACATGAACTTTATTTGTAAGGAATAAAGTTGAAAACCTATCAAAGAAATTTGACAGATTGGGGTAGCTTGATGTGCGTCTGTACCTGGACTGGCCTTTTGAGGAAAGTACCACCAGTAACAGTTCAAGTGAACCTGTCTGCATGCCTCATCATTAGCCATCGTGAGCTCAATCTTCAATTTGTGATCCCAGCCCCGAATTTACACTCGAGTCTTCTGGCTAACAGTACCTATTTAAAAACGCGAAAGAGGGTCCTTCCGTGTACTTCTGCCCCTGCATTTCGATCTCCTTCAAAAGTATTTAAATAACTCAGCAGGGTAATTCCAACAGTTTCAGTCTTTCATTTTGACAGTTGAACAACATTCATTGCGGTATTTAAGTTGTTGAGCTGACCAATTTTTCGAACATATGAAGCAATGGATTAGCAGTCATTCAAATTTCGTTGATATATTTGCATGCTCGAAAAATAAATTTAAGTCTAAGATTATGAATGTTTTATCCTGAGTGTACCTTATTGTTATTATTTATTTGTTGCATAATTTTAACTAAATTAAATTGTTTCTGATCTAATTTATTTTGTAGCTATAGCTAGCCTTATAGTTACTTTTTATTTCAAGATAATTGTGAACTTTGGTAACGCTCGTCTAGTGGCAACCACTGATCTTTAAATATGTCTTATCCGTGGATAATGCAGTGGACTACAACATTAATACTTACGTTTTGTTAACCTTAATGTATTACATACATATTGTAGATGTTTATATTCCCATACTAAATAAAATAAAATATCCCACAATATGATTCAGACTGATTGATAGTATGACATGCAATTAGGGTCTAGGTCTAATATCGGTCCTAATGAATGTCTCAACGACCGAAGGTGTGAGTTTATATATGATTATATTTTATTATAGACTTGAAAACCTGTCTATTTGTTTTATAATAAAACAGAGAACATGTGAAGCAACAAGCAAGTCGATACCGTTGATTCGAACAGTCATAAATGTCGCATAAATTAGGGTCGATACAATATACGATGTGACACTATTTTATAGTCAACACCGTCACGTGACGCAATCAGATTGGTGCCACACCGAAATAAAACTCAAATTTTAATAATACATATTTTTATTAGTTATTGACTTAATTAAGAAGATTAGCATATTGCACATAAGCAGTTTTACCTTTATCTTATTGATTTATTTAAACAGATTTGTCATTGATTTCAATACTACTGTAACCGCAATAATTTGGGCCGCAGTAATCCGCGGGATGCGCGAAGCACAGCACAGGTCAAAGTGGCGGAGCTTGGGGAGGCCTATGTCTAGCAGTGGACGTGTTTTTGGCTGAAATGATGATGACGATGATTTTTGGGGTTTCCATAATTAGTCTGGCGCATCCTGAGCTCAGCTTCAAACTTGATGATTGACAATTTCCATAATACTCGCATTAAATCTGATGTATGGATACATCCTACTAATTATTTTCCATAATATTATAAGTAACTTTTGTTACAGTAAGTATTTATTTTCTAGCTTCGAATTTGTAACTTCACAAAGCAAGAAAATTTAATAAAACTCTATTGTAGGATCCTCTACCAATTATAAATAAGTTTACTGGATTGATTGCTAAGATCCGATCGTTAATCAGTCTAGCATTCAGCCCTTCCATCCAATATTACCTAAACCCACTACGTCGTCTATCGCATCCGCTGTAATCAATCATCGGCCGAAGCATCGATGCCCCTCGGTACCACAGAGTAGACACTGCATAAAGGAATACAGAGGCGGGGCATAATGACTTCGCTAAAGCTAAAAATTGTAACCCGCGAATAATTCGGAATTTTCTATAAGAACTCCACGTTCGCACTGGCGTTAAAATAACAGACTCTCGCGCTCTGGATCTAGATCTTTAACGCAGTGCTAAGTGTCGAGTGTTGAAAGTACAAGAGAGTGTTTTTGCGATGCGCTGGGATGCAGTCTATTGGATTCTCAACGCTCGGTTCAACACCGAGAATTGAAAACCTAGTGCACGATGACATCCCGCCGCGATATTTCTACATCCGTGCATACGTGGTCTGTGTCTTGTACAACGCTACGCTACGCTACGTTATCAAACATGGTATATGTTTAGCAGTAATTATCAACCAACTTATTTATTAATGTCGCTTGAAGTTACGATACGTTAAAACGTCAAAAATTAATAATTGCTTAACATTGCGTTTATAAATATTTTTTGCAAATAATATGGCCATTAGCAAACGCGTTCTTTGATGATCAATGTATGTTGTTACTATAGCTGTTGAGGTCGTGTGGTTGAGGTTCCGTGTGGTGTCGGACGTAAAAGAATAGCATCATCCTATTGCTTCCTATGGGTGTCGTAGAAGGCGACTAAGGGACTTACTAAAGAATGGGCAGCAGCGTTCTCTATGCATTTGATCGCCATACTGCGATCGCCAACGCGCCTGTCAAGCGCGGCGATTGTGGCAAATCGGGGGGATTTCCCATAATCGCCGCGGTTGGCAGGCTTTGCTTTGGGGGGCTTATGTCCAGCAGTGGACGTTTTTCGGCTGATATGATGATGATGATGAGGTCGTTGCTGCCTACTGATTCGATATAATAGCAGACACCAGCACAATAGAAAGAACTGAGTTTAACTGAGAACTAGCAACGCAGGATATCTTTTGCCGCATTTTAACAGCATAAAACGTTCCCACTCCTGGGACACAGGCCTCCTCTTTTCGAGAGGGAGTGGTCTATGAATGCTATAATCCATTATGTGGACCCAATACAAGTTGGTGGACGCAGGTGCCGTAAAATTCCGTGTGGGGAATTCATAGACACTCTGTTTACTTAGTACTCCGTGATCTCACCTAACTGCAAGACACCCATATTAATGAACATTTAATATGTATCTACACATCGTAGACAATTAGATTTATTGGCGTGTCTCACGTCTCCCTTCCTGATCACAATTTATTAGCTATCGTGACTCGAATGCGAGACTAGAGTCATTGCCAATGTCATGTTCTAACAATACTTAATTGTTTTATGATTATCGATTAATTATTCATTATTCTGAAGAGATACTTATTTGTTAGATACTGCGTTGTTATTGATAGTTTTGTGCTTCATTACGCTTTATTTACACAAGATAAGATAACATCACTTATGCCTGTAAACCCCTAAGGGTTGATCGAGATGTTAAAATGAAACTCACACTAAGGCCTCCGCTCCTACGCGTACGCCGGTTGCGAGTACTACGCACCTGACGTGTCTGAAGAACATCACCAATAAGGTCACTATATGTTCTCCTAAGGCATCTCCTAGTGTTTCCACTCACACCTGCCTTGTAAACCTTTTGTTAGTAGCCCTTCATTCATCCTCTCAACATGACCGAACCATCTAAGCAGTGTACCTATGGTACAGACGCCAGCACATCAAGCTACCCCAAACTGTATTTTTTTTCCAATTGAACATGAACCATATGTTTATGTGATAAAGTTGAAAATTTATCCAAGAAATTTGACAGATTGGGACAGCTTGATGTGCTGGCGTCTGTACACTATAATTTCGCCAGTTATGCTAAGTCCTATGTAATAGGACAGCGACGAGAGGCGAGTCTGTTGCCATCAACCGAACAAAAATCTAGACTCCGGCCTGCTACTGAGAGATACCTGATGAAAAACCCAATAACACTTTGCCCGACCTGGGAATTGAACTTAGGGCCTCATACTCGACAGTAGCGCTTGCGACCACTAGACTAAAAAGGTAGACGGCGAAAAATTTCAACGCTAGGGGTTCTAAATCATAATAATACTGAAGTCATGATAACAGGTTCCGCGATGATGTACCTGGTACAAGACATACTTGAACTATAATTATTTAATTAATTAATACCTATCTATATTAGGATTTTACAGGTATTAGGAAGCTTAACGATGATTTAAACTGCCCTTACCTCATAAAGTCTTGAAATAATAACTGGACACGACACTTATCTGATTGATTTCTAATGGATTTATCATTGAATCAGTTCATAGCGTGATTAATTGAATTGGTCACAACAGTTTCTAATTAAAAGGTCGAGAGTCTGGCAACTGCTAATTATTTATACCCGGTTTTTGAAGCTGAATTTGTAGCTGTAATGTAGCATTACCTTCCAATGTGGCCTGCGAAATTCAATATTTCTGATGTTTTAGCTAAATACTCGTACATTTTGAATTTCGAGGGCTTCCACGATTAGATAAGTTATGTTTAAAGTACAGTTTGCCAAATTCTCAACTACAAATTCTCAATTAAAAATCCGGATGTTAGTAGCTTTGCTACCTGTCGTGTGACGGAATATTGCCATAATCACCAAACTTCACAGGCTGAATGATTACTGATTGCCTTTAAAATCGAAAAGAATTTGCTAAATCGAAATTTTGTTCGAAAACTACAAGAAAATAATCAGTCAAGAGTTACCTGTGATCTTTGAACCGATTTGATGGCGAATCTATGCGTATTGTATGATTTTGACTGACTCTTGAGTAGTTGTAGTGGACGCCGAGCTTTGTGTATTAAAAATGATTTGAACTGTGGAAAACTATAAATCAAAGTGTTTTAGAATATGTAAGAGACTTTATTATAAGTGATTACGTGTAAATAATAGGGTATAAGCAGAGAAATAAGTGTAGATAATTAAATTTTAATAAAGGTCCTCATTACGGTATAGCTTCGCCGTACGTAAGATAAATGTACCAAAGATTTGCCGCCCTGTGATTGGCTGGCACATTTTAGGCGGGAAAATGTGCTATCTTGCGATCGATTAACACTTTTGGCGGGAAATGTATTGTCTTGTGATTGGCTAGATTACTTAGCGAGAATTGTATAAAAGACGGGCCATTTTTTGGATCGACACAGTCGGTCTCCTGCTCCTGAAGAATAAAGAACAATAAGAAGAAATAAGTTTTATTTCAAGAAACCCTCAAATACAGTCCACCTCAGTCTGGTCCTTCGAACAACGGATAATCAAGAACGAAGAACCTGCGGCCACCCAGTTGGGTCCACCCAGCGGCAGAAAATCGAGAAGAAACCTGCAAGAGGAGCAAGAAAAGGAGATCGGCTGCACCGGTGTGAATCCGACCGTTATCTTTCAACATGCTGTGTACGTACGTACGTATACCAACGCCGACCAGAGGTTAAGTAGTGCCGGCGAAGGAAGAAAGAACAACGTACCTGCACCGAAGCCGACCAGAGATCAAGTAGTGCCGGCGAGCGAAGAAAGAATAACGTAGGTGCACCAACCTCAAGCAGAATTATCATCACGCCGTGTTAAAGTTTTGGTATCATCACGCCGTGTCGAAGTGTCGTCAAGCAGAAGTATCATCACGCCGTGTTAAAGTTTTGGTATCATCACGCCGTGTCGAAGTGTCGTCAAGCAGAGGTATCATCACGCCGTGTCGAAGTGTCGTCAAGCAGAATTATCATCACGCCGTGTTAAAGTTTTGGTATCATCACGCCGTGTTAAAGTTTTGGTATCATCACGCCGTGTCGAAGTGTCGTCAAGCAGAAGTATCATCACGCCGTGTTAAAGTTTTGGTATCATCACGCCGTGTCGAAGTGTCGTCAAGCAGAAGTATCATCACGCCGTGTTAAAGTTTTGGTATCATCACGCCGTGTCGAAGTGTCGTCAAGCAGAGGTATCATCACGCCGTGTCGAAGTGTCGTCAAGCAGAATTATCATCACGCCGTGTTAAAGTTTTGGTATCATCACGCCGTGTTAAAGTTTTGGTATCATCACGCCGTGTCGAAGTGTCGTCAAGCAGAAGTATCATCACGCCGTGTTAAAGTTTTGGTATCATCACGCCGTGTCGAAGTGTCGTCAAGCAGAATTATCATCACGCCGTGTTAAAGTTTTGGTATCATCACGCCGTGTTAAAGTTTTGGTATCATCACGCCGTGTCGAAGTGTCGTCAAGCAGAAGTATCATCACGCCGTGTTAAAGTTTTGGTATCATCACGCCGTGTCGAAGTGTCGTCAAGCAGAAGTATCATCACGCCGTGTCGAAGTGTCGTCAAGCAGAAGTATCATCACGCCGTGTTAAAGTTTTGGTATCATCACGCCGTGTCGAAGTGTCGTCAAGCAGAGGTATCATCACGCCGTGTCGAAGATCATCGTATTGTGTCATCGTATTGGAACACCAATTATAAGGATAGAAAATGGTGGTCACACGAAGCCAAGGAGACGCAGCGGAGATCGAGGAACGGGAAGCGCGACGTAGGGAGGCAGAGCTAGTCGAGCGTGAAAGGGCAAGAAGATTTTCACAGGACCCTCCGGCATCACCATTTTCAAGAGTAGCGGACACTAGCACGGCAGGACCATCCGGGTTACAGACAACAGACGTTACAGTGCAACGAAGGATGGGATCACCGACCCGATCGATTAGATCACAACGATCTACGACAAGTGTAACAACGCGATTACGAATGGCGGAATTGGATGCAGCAGAGAAGCTGGCCGCCATCAGAAGAAAGGAACTAGAGTTGGAAGCGGACCTGGTAAAGAAAAGACTAGCGACGCAAGTGTCTGTGATCCAAGACGAAGAAAGCGTACAGGAAGAACCCGCTCCTCCACGTGAAGAACCCCATCAAAAGGTGGATGCATGGCTGAGGACGAACCCCGTCAGCTCACGAGAGGAAGAGGGAACCCGGGACATAAGAGAGGAGCCCAAGCAAATACGCTTCGAAGTACCACGAGCAAGATCACCGACGCCAACCAGAAAAAGTAGCATCGAGCACCTAGCCGCCACATTAGAAAAGATGGCCAGACCCAGGCCTCGGCACACAGACCTGCCGTCTTTCTCCGGAGCAGCCAACGAATGGTTGCCGTTCAAAGCAGCGGTACGAGACACAACCAGCATGTACCAGATATCAGCAGCGGAGAACATCCAGAGATTAAGAAGCTGCCTCAAAGGGGAAGCGAGAGACTCTGTGGCCGCCCTTCTGCATACGGCCACCGATCCAGACGTCATCATGAAGACCCTAGAGCAGTGTTTTGGAAGACCAGAAGTTATTATAGATCGTGCCTTGGAAGACCTCAAGAGACTCCCGAAGCCTGGTGCGTCGGCGGCGGAACTGAACAACTTCGCCATCAAGCTGCAGAATATTACCTGCGTGTTAAGCACAATCGATCGAAGAGGCTACCTGTTCAACCCTATGATGACGCGAGAAGTATTGGACAAGCTCAGCCCACACCTGCGGTCCCGCTGGTGCGACTTCGCCTACGAACACGAAGGGACAGCAGAACCAGAGATCGTCGTGATGTCACGCTTCTTGATGCGGGAAGCGGACAGGGCGTTACGATATACATACGCCCCGTCTGCAGGCGCCGCAAATCAGAAAAAGGAATCACGACCCACCGTGACACTGAAGAAGAAGGCGAACGTCTTCACCACGGTCGATGGAGCCGAAGAAGAAAGGGACAAATGCCCCAAGTGCGATCAATCTCACTCCCTGACGCAGTGTCCGAAATACAAGGCGCTTACTGTAGACGAGCGATGGCGTTTCGTAAAAGAAAAGAAGATATGCTTCAGGTGCATCCAGAAACAACACAGGCGCATGAACTGCAGAGTAAAGGCGTGCGGCGTAGGCCAGTGTCGTCGCCCACATCATGCAACCCTTCACCAGGAAAGAGAAACGAAGACTGAAGACCCGAAGACAACCGAACCAAAGGAGGAAGCGGTCCTATCCGTAGCAACCCGACCGGTGGCCGGACCGCGAGCTGTGCTACTGAAGATGTGCCCTGTCATTATCTCCGGACCACGGGGGGAGGTGAAGACCCATGCTCTCCTGGATGAGGGAGCCACTATCACCATCGTAGACGAAGAGCTAGCAGCAAGCATAGGAGCGGAGGGGCCCACGCAGCCTCTGCATTTGAACGGGGTCAATATGTCGCAGCAAGAGATGGAAAGTCAAGTGGTGGATGTCCACGTCAGAGGTCTGAAGAACAACGATAAATACAAGGTTCGAGCAAGGACCATGAAGAATCTCCGACTGCACCAACAATCAATCCCTCACGCCCTGCTGGACTACGAGCACCTGAAGGACCTGACGCCGGAAGAGGTGTGCTACGAACTGGCGCGCCCCGGGCTCCTGGTGGGCACGGACCACTGGGAATGCATCGTGTCCCGCGAGCTACGAGTCGGCCGTCCCGATCAACCGGCCGCTTCAAGGACACAGTTAGGATGGGTGGTACACGGAACCGCACCACGTAAGGCCATCCATCAGGAAGGGAACGTGCTGCACGTCTACGAGCCCGAACGGTCAACGGGAACAAACAGTCAAGAACTCCACGACTTAGTCGAAACCCACTTCAGGATCGACGCACTCGGCATACATGGAAGGCCGAGGATTAAAGAAGCGGATCAGCGGGCCATCGACATAGTCAAGCGAACCACGAAGAAGATCGACACCGGGTACGAAGTAGGACTGCCATGGCGACGAGACGACGTCATCATGCCCCCGAGCTACAATCAAGCATTCCGCCGATTGAAGAAGATCGAACAAAGGATGGACGCAGACCCTGAATTCGCAGCTGAATACTCCAGGCAGATCAATAACCTCTTAAGCAAGGGCTATGCAACACCGTGCGACGGAACCGAAGGAGCAAGCGCCGTCTGCTGGTACCTGCCACACTTTGCCGTTCAGAACCCGAACAAACCCGGCAAGCACAGGCTGGTATTCGACGCAGCGGCCAGAAGCAACGGTGTGTGTCTGAACGACGAGCTGCTGGAGGGACCCGATCTGCTGCTGTCACTACCGGGGATCCTGTTCAGATTTAGAGAAAGAAAGGTAGCCATCACAGCGGATGTGCAAGAAATGTTCCTGAGGATCGGAATAAGGCCGGAAGATCAACCGGCACAGCAGTTCCTGTGGCGAGGCGACGAGCGAGAACAGCTCCCGAAGAAGTACAAGATGACCAGCATGATCTTTGGAGCTGCCAGCTCCCCGTACATGGCCCACTATGTCCGCAACCACAACGCGGACGTATACGGGCAGGACTACCCACGAGCGCTGGAGGCCATTAAGAGCAGTCATTACATGGATGATCTGGTAGCGAGCTACGAAGATGCGGAGGAAGCGCGAAGGGCGGTCGATGAAACAAGAGCCGTACACGCGCACGCGGGCTTCACGCTACGAGGGTGGAGCTCCAGCGACCAGACAGTGCTGCGCGACGTGCCCCCGGAGCTGCACGCTACCTCTCCCAATCAACTGGGGGGAGAACGGCCCGAGAGTAAAATACTGGGGCTATACTGGAACGCGGAACGAGATGAGCTGGGGTTCAACACATCAATGAACCGGGTCCCAGCCGAAGTGAGATCAAGGAGCCGCGCGCCGACCAAGCGAGAAGCACTCAGCGCAGTGATGTCCATATACGACCCACTGGGACTGCTGAGTCACTACACTATACGGTCAAAGATAATACTACAGAGCTTGTGGCGATTACAAACGACGTGGGACGAACAGATTCCGGACGAAGAAAACGAGCTCTTCGCATCCTGGCTAGCACGTCTCCCCGAGCTCGCCCAACTCCGACTACCAAGATGCTACGTGACACAAAAGCACGAGCGCATCGATCTACACATCCTGTGCGACGCCAGTGAACAGGCCTATGCGACCGTGGCCTACTGGAGGATAAAGAACGTCGACGGGAGCCTGAACATCAAGTTGGTAGCCGCTAAAGCCAAGGTGGCACCCCGTCGAGTCCAGACCATACCACGACTGGAGCTGCAGGCGGCTATCATCGGAGTAAGACTCGCTGACACCATACGAAGAGAACATCGAGTCGAGATCGGACAGACGACCTATTGGACCGACTCATCTACTGTAGTGCATTGGATCCACCACGACATGCGACGCTACACACCATTCGTCGCGCACCGGCTGGGAGAAATCGCGGAGCTAACCCAGAAGAACGAGTGGCGTTGGCTACCCACCGCCTACAATGTAGCCGACGATGCTACCCGGCTGGTCGACACGCCCATCAGCGCGACGGATCGATGGTTCCGGGGGCCAGACTTCCTGCTGCTGTCAGAAGAGCAGTGGCCCACGGCGTCGACGAACGAGCCAGACGAAGAGGAGGTCCTCCACGTCGACGAGAAGGTAGAACGAAACAGCTGGCTACCGAACCCAGCCCGCTTCTCGAAATACGAAATCCTAGTAAGGGCCACCGCGCGGGCGATCGCGTTCACCGACATCTGCCGACGAAAGGCGGCGGCATTGGAACATCGACACATCCAGCGCGCCGAGGCCGAGCTGATCCGGCAGGCACAGGAAGATAGTTTCAGCGAAGATATAAAGAGAATCCGGTCTGCCCGTCCTGTCACAAAGACGAGCCGACTATACCGCCTGGATCCAATCCTAGAGGACGGCATCCTGAAACTAAGGGGCCGAATCGAGGCCTCCTCCGCACCAACCGAGACAAAGCGACCGATCATACTAGATGGTCGCCACCAGCTGACTAAGCTCCTTGTACTACGGGAGCACTGCTCTGCGGGACACGCCAATCGAGAGCGTGTGACGAATGACCTACGACAGCGGTACTGGGTCATCCACTTACGACCCACAGTACGCGCTGTCGAGAAGAACTGCGCTTTCTGCAAGAGGCGGCGAGCAACGCCGCAGACGCCAGCTACGGGGGATCTGCCGCGCGCCCGCCTTGATCCCTTCCACCGCCCGTTCACCAATTGCGGGGTGGATTACTTCGGGCCGATGACAGTCAAGATAGGGCGCCGCCGAGAAAAGAGGTGGGGTGCACTATTTACGTGCCTCACTTCCCGCGCCGTGCACATCGAGCTCGTCCCATCACTTTCCACCGACTCAGCTATCATGGCGCTGAGACGAATGGCGGCACGCCGAGGATGGCCGAGGGTGATGTATTCCGACAACGCGACAAACTTTCGAGGAGCTGATCAAGAGTTACGCCGCGCCTACGCCGAGTGGATGCCTACCCTACAAGACGAGGGGCTACAGCATCGAATGGAATGGCGCTTCATACCCCCTGGCGCGCCCAATCAAGGCGGCGCGTGGGAGAGGATGGTGCGCTCCGTGAAAGCAGCCCTCGACGTCACGCTACGAGAAAAGGCACCGACAGAGGAAATCTTGAGAACTCTACTCACCGAAGCCGAGTTCTCTATCAATGCAAGGCCGCTGACCCACGTCAGCGTGAACCCCAGCGATCCAGAAGCACTGACCCCCAACCACTTCCTACTGGGGTCGTCAGACGGACTGCCGGCGACGGGACCCTGCGACGAAGCCGACCGAAGAACTTGGCGAGTCAGCCAAGCACTCGCCGATCACTTCTGGCGACGATGGTTACGCGAGTACCTTCCTACTCTGGTACCTCGCGGCGAGCCACAGAACAAAGTACGTCCCATACAAGCCGGTGACGTAGTCCTCGTGGTCGACAGCACTCTTCCCCGGAACACCTGGCCGATGGGAGTCGTCGAGCGCACGCATCGCGGACCGGACGGCAGCATTAGGGTCGTCGAGGTGCGCACCAGGACCGGCACCTTCCGACGCCCCGTGAGCAAGCTCGTCGTCGTCGTGAAGAAAGAAGAGGCTACGCGAGCTGCGCCGGGGGGAGAGCTGTAGTGGACGCCGAGCTTTGTGTATTAAAAATGATTTGAACTGTGGAAAACTATAAATCAAAGTGTTTTAGAATATGTAAGAGACTTTATTATAAGTGATTACGTGTAAATAATAGGGTATAAGCAGAGAAATAAGTGTAGATAATTAAATTTTAATAAAGGTCCTCATTACGGTATAGCTTCGCCGTACGTAAGATAAATGTACCAAAGATTTGCCGCCCTGTGATTGGCTGGCACATTTTAGGCGGGAAAATGTGCTATCTTGCGATCGATTAACACTTTTGGCGGGAAATGTATTGTCTTGTGATTGGCTAGATTACTTAGCGAGAATTGTATAAAAGACGGGCCATTTTTTGGATCGACACAGTCGGTCTCCTGCTCCTGAAGAATAAAGAACAATAAGAAGAAATAAGTTTTATTTCAAGAAACCCTCAAATACAGTCCACCTCAGTAGTGTTGCCAGGTGTCCCGATTTGCGCGGGACGTCCCGATTTTCAGGGGTCTGGGGACGCGTCCCGATTTGTACCTGATCGGGACGCTAAATGTCCCGATTAATCAAAAAATGAAAAAGTTTTCATGTTCAGATCAAAAATGTATATTTAGGTACGCTACGTAATTTTTACTCATTACATCACTATGTCAAATTCTAAATGGCACACATCAGCGTCACACATTGTAAAGGCGGCAAAGTCCAATGAAAAATATAATTTTAATAGAAAATAAATAATTTACATAAATACTTAGGTACTTTATACTTCTGAAGTGCGTCAATTACACTGAAAGTACGATTTTATTTTATAATTTCCACTGGTCTAGCAAGACTGATCACTTGTTATGTAAGATTAAATACATATTTAATTTAGGTAATGAATATAATACTATACTTGCACTAGTAGTTTAAAACGCAATAAATTAAACCCAGACTTAAAAACCCCTTGTTTTTTATTTACTGTCCCGATCTGCAATCCTAAATCCCGATTTTTTTGACGTCATGTACCGATTCAAAATAAATCGGACCTGGCAACACTACTCTTGAGTCAAGAGTGAACATCATACAATAGGTATGTATAGATTCGCCATCAAATCGGTTCAAAAATCACAGGTAGGATCACTAAGCCCAGCTTGTCAGCTATAAAGGCAGAATAGAGGTGACGATAGTACATTTCTATTTATGACCACTTCCTGGCTGAGATGAAAGTGCTAAGTAGTTTATGGCCGAGCCAACGGAAACTGCGTATTAATTGCATTACAACGTACGAGTAGGTGCGACGCGACGCGACGCGACGTGCGAATCTATAATTTTCTCATGTTTTCTTATTAGAATTTTCAATTGGAAGTTGCCAATATTGGAGGGAATAATTTTCTGTTGGGTTTTATTTGATGCCAGGTGGCGGCCATCTTGGTAATTTGATAGCTTTTAAATTAGACGTTTATTTTAATTTTTTGGAAACGTTTTATTGCAACTAATTTGAAAATCTTTGCAAAACTTTCAGTGTCTTTGAAATGAAAATGACAAGGGTAGATTGTTGTTTTATTGTCGACATTTCTGACATACATTTTATGGTTTCCATTGATTCCTTAATTAATTCCAATGATCCGAAATAGTAATCTAAATGACTCTCCCGCCAACTAAATGGCACTTAAACGTTTGCCAAAAGGTGTGAAAACCCTTTTGGGGGTTCAGCCGCGATGTAGTGAACTAGGTGTATATTGTGGGATTCTTAGGCCCGCTCGCACCATAATCAGCCTATAATGTTCTCACAGCTGGGACAAAGGCCTCTCTGGGAGAGAGTGGGCCATCCACAATACACCACGCGGGCACTTCGAATTATTTATTTCTTTATCATGCCGGTTTCTTCACGATGTTTCCTTTCACGGGGAGGGGAGCAGTGGTAAATGCTTGCACCACAAATCACTAAATGCGTTCAGCGCCCAAATAAAATATAATTATGTTCTGTTCTGATCATCTTCAAACGTTTGACAAAAACCCACAAGAACTAAATCCACGTCCGCACGTAAAAATATCGCGCCGGGATTTTTCGCGCAATGGATTTTCAGGGGACTGCTAAGCGCCGAGAGTTGAAATTCGAACAGTGTGTTTTTTTGACGTGCCGGGATGCACTGTATTGGATTCTCAATCCTCGGTTCAACACGGAGAGTCGAAAATCCAGTGCGCCATTAAATCCCGTCGCGATATTTTTACGCCGAGTCGAAGTAGGTATTAGTGCTATTTCAATTACGAAGCTATCAATACATTTAAGACGTAATTAACTACTTACAATGTTTAAAGTGGTGCTACATTAGCAGTCGAGATCGCTTTGATGTGTGCTTCAAAGGTATGCGCACGATTACGTGTTTATTAATAACTGTTACTTTCTTTGAATGAAGCGTTTCTTGTTAGTTGATGTTTTATTCTTTGTTAGACTGATGGTCACGATATTAAGCACCCAAAAGTGTCTGACATTTAGCGCGCAAATTGACAGTTGTTCTAGACTGGCGATGGGTAAAATTAACTAGTCAATAGCAAGCCTGGTAAGTTTCCGCTGATGTATTAAGTGAATAGGCTGCGTAGTTGAAACATATTTATCTATTTTCAGTATTAAGGCTTCTCCAAACACACGCGACAGCGCGACGCCGACGCGACACCTGTAGAACAGTTTCCATGAAGTTTTCATAGAAATTGTTCAACGAGAGTCGCGTCGCGTCTGTTTGTGGGGGAGCCTTTAAACAAAACCATGTTTTGCAAGTCAGTATCAGGCTGTATGGTAAACAAAATATGATTCGCGACCAAATTATTATTAAATTACAAATAAATTAACATCGTGCAATTCGCCTTTAAAAAATAAAATATTATTTAAAATTTTCTATTCGTTCAATTCGGGCGAGTAAATTCGTGCGAAACGACTTCAAGCCAATAAATTAAAGTTGAACGAAATACGTAAGTCGAAATTAGAACACGAACCACTTGGTTATGAGATCCTATTTGGTATGGCACCAAATATGAGAACGTACCTACTAAATGGAATCTAATACGTCTTACCAAATATCAAAAAAAACAGATCAAAGCGTTGTAACTCCCAAGTGCCAAACTTTAAGATGGACATAAACCCAATCGGGTTGAACGGAGCCCTGATTAATATTGCATTCTACGATCGATTCTACTTCCCAGTCTACCCAGCACCTACCCAACCTACCCAGATTGCGACGTAAAACTGATTATGTAACCCTTCCTACGTCTAATATCCGACCGTATCAAGATGGGATCTGGTTCGAAAATTGACATTTCGATAACGAAGTTTTAACTTTATTTCACGGCGAGGGTTATGTGTAAGATTAATCTTCGATCAATCAAGGTGCGTGCAGACGGAGAGATGATTATATTCTTTATTTTTATTTATTCGGTATTATTGTTCAGGTTACCCAGGTAGACAATAGGGTATTTTCCAATTTACTAAAAACTATTCTAAATTGAAGATTAGGATGAAATATGTAACAGAAAAATAAAAGTAAATTGATTTATATCCATTTTCTCAATTAAAAACGATTTAAACCAAATTTATTTTTCGTTGTTTTGAATTTACCGCCAAAACGCTCCTTACGGCCTGGCCACGGGACATACGCCATAGCGAAAAAACGCGCGGTACGACCGCCGAGGCGTCTAGCGACTGAAACAAACGCATAGAAATGTACTAATCAAGCCACGCGGGGCGGCGACCGGCGGGGCGACCGGCGGAATGTACCAAGCGAATGGCACGGGCGGCCGGCGGCGCGGCCGGCGAGTGAAACAAATACATGAATCAGTACGGCGCGAGCCACGGCGTCAAGCGGCAGTCGCGGCGACTAGGGCAGCGATCAAACGAGTTTAGTTGTTTTCGCCGCGAATAATGAACACAGAGACTTTTATTGCTGAAATACTAGCAAGGCCACCTATTTGGAAGTCTGGCCACCCACAGCATAAATATAAACGTATAGTGAAGTGATTGTGGGAAGAAATTAAAATAAAATTTCTAGATTTTCTCGTACTTCTTGTGGAATTCTCCATCTATACCTCGATTCCTATTCAACTTAAATACTTCACAATCTCTTCCAAATATTATATCTTGAACCAAAAAACTATTACTTTCTAAGCAATATCGAGAAAACTTTGTTAAAAACATTTCGCTCTTGGACTTCCTTACTGGTCGCGGCGGCGAACGTGACTCCCCGTGGCCTGCAAACGATGCCGCGCGAATTCTCGCCCCGCCTGCCGCACCGCCGTACGCACCGCCGATCCCCGTGGCCAGGCCGTTACGATGACTTTTTATCACGTGATCTCAACTTTGTGTAAACTAAAGTAGTTAGTAAGTAAAAAAGTGAGTGTCGTGTTTATAATTTTTCAATTTTTTTTATGAATTGAAAGTGAAATCACTGGTGTGCGGTGCCTCTGTGCACAAATACTTCTAAAACTGCGCCAAACTAAGTATTTGTACTGGTGCTATTTACACAAAGCTGACGTCACGATGTCACGTGATAAAAAGTTATTGTAAGGAGCGTTTTGGCGGTAAATTCAAAACAACGAAAAGTAAATTTGATTTAATCGTTTTTAATGGAGAAAATGGATATAAATAAATTTATTTTTATTTTTCTGTTCAATATATCGTCCCAATCTTCAAATTAAAATAGTTTTTATCAAATTGGAAAATACCCTATTTATGTATTTAATTTTATCACCACAGCCACGGTTTTTTTTTTTTTGGGTGGGAAATCATCAAATAACTTCTCCCGCTCTGGGTGGAGCAGGAGGGCGTGTCAGACTTTTACTGACTAAAACCCACCCGTGTTCCTTCAGTAGCCCGCATGCCAGGGGCTGTGGTGTCTCTTTCGAACAAACCCGCACCCCTGGCAGGCATCGGCCCTTGCGGGCCCCATCATTTTTTGTGCTGACATCTCTTTGAGGCGCGCGTGGAACACAACACAACGCGCCGTCGACTTGGGCTTGGTCCTTACCGGACAGCGAGCTACCCATTACTCGCCGTCCGCAAGCCCATGCCTACGGTGGCCGGAAATCGGCCTGGGATTCCCGACGCCCAGGGCGTCTCCGTATCCTGCGGCGGCTAGGGTCGCGAGGGCGCATATGCTGCCTCTCCCCCACGTGTGCCGCCTCCTTCTTCGCGAGCATCACTGCTTCGCTGAAGGAGGTGACGGCTCCCCATGCCCTCTCGCTCCGTACCATGGCCTGGACCAGGGCCGGACGCGAGAGATCGCCGCCGCCGATCGCCTCCACGAGGACACGGCGGTGCTCCGCCCAAGCAGGGCAGACCGCCACCGTGTCCTCAGGGCGATCTTCGCAGTGGAAACACCCGGGCGTTTCCTCCCGCCCTATCCGAAACAGGAACCTCCCGAAACAACCGTGTCCGGTGAGGACCTGCGTCAGGCGGAAGGTGAGGACGCCATGCCGCCTCTCAAACCACTCCTCAAAGAGGGGACTTACCGCCGCAATCGTGGCGTGCCCAACCACAGCCACGGTGAAGGAAACTGGCATGTCTTGGAACTAAAAATTTGAAGACGTGATACATCCTGCACTGGGCTCGCGTGATGGATTATGACCCACTCTCTCTCATAGAGAGGAGGCCTGTGTCCCAGCAGTGGGAACATTATAGGCTTATTATGATGATGTGGATGTGGTGATCAATGCTCGTCGTGCCTTCTCTGTAGGAGAGCTGGTATTATTATAATTAACAGCAAAATTAAAAAGCTATTTTGTGACAACCAACCAAATATTGGCCATAAATAAAAGATAGATCCGTGCAAATATAATGTCCGTTATAGCCAGCTAATCGTTTTTTGTGTAACAAATAACTTGATTAGTTCAATTTTAGCCTGCAGGCCGATAATTTAATTTGAACAATATAGCCAATGATTCCGAGAACCAAATTAAAAATGGCGGTCTCGAATGCTAAAGTTTTCGAGTTCACTAACCTTTTGACAATGCGTTCTAGAGAAGGATTGACCGACTTGGCTCGAATGAGTGTAGACAGTTCTATTTTACCTTTGTTTAATCGATTGTTAAATACTGATTCGACATTAATTAATTAGTCCATCAGTCCTGTCAGTCTTTGTTTATAATTAAAGGTGGCCCACGAAATTCTCTTTCGTTTCTTGCAATTTGCAGGTTATTTTTTCATGAAATAGTCGTTCAATGGGTTTTAATGAATGTAGAGGTTTTGAAACGAACAATAATAGATTTAAGTAATAATAGTTCTGATTCCATTATGTTGACCCACTAATATATTTATTAAGATGGCGTTAAAATATTTTAAGTAAGTATAGGTACTCAGAAACTTAATTTTCTTTTTATTTACCGTAATGTCAGAATACCTAATTTAACCAAGTCCAAAAAATTTCAAACAACTTCTAAATGTATCGACAAGTCCAAAAAAATAGCACAGGAATTGTTTTATTAAGCCGAAGGCGTTGACTGCAGATTAACCTGTCGCGGGTCCAAATCCGATCCAATCCAATAATTGGATAATGCTCTTTATTCGGTATCAAGGTTCGCTGCCTGGCGCTGTGCTGCTTCACTAGTTTAACTGCGATGTGGGCAATTTTACTAGGCATCGCGATGATTCATCATTACAGATTGTTTGCATCGACGCGGGCGAAGCCGCTTGCAAAAGCTAGCTAGTAAAATAATTTTGTGATCAGATCAGATCAGATCAGTCAACTTCCAAAGATTACACCCTCTTCCAAACCAACAAATTAGATTATGGTTCCTAATTTTAGAGACGCGCTGGAAATGAAGGGACTCGAGGTTTCCACAGACAGATACGACGCGATTCTGGTGGAAAAAATTATATGATTTTAATAAAAATTGTTCTACTAGAGTCGCGTTGCGCCTCTCTGTGGGAGCCTTCATGAATTTCTGGGACGTAGAAGACTCGAACAACAACTCGAACGATCTTCCCAATAAACATTTAATTATTTCAATAGACATTCTGATTAAAATAGATAAGACAACTAGCAGAAAAAATTAGGTAAGCATAAGCAACAATTACTTACGGCCTACCCATTGAAATCTTCCGTCTTTCTAGAGGATAGAAAAATCTAGCGGGATAAATAAAAACATTGCCTAAGGCCTGCGTCAAAAAGTCTCGCGCGTAAAAAACAAACATTTCCAAATCCGATTCAATCCAATAATTGGTTAATGCATTTTACTAGATGTCAAGGTTCGCTGCGTTGCGCGCTGCGATATGGGAAATTTTACTTGTCTTGACGAGGGTTGGGTTTTTAGCATTTCAGTATGATGGAAAAGATTCAGTTTAGATTATGATTTCTGATTTTGTAGACGCGCTGTAAAAGAGGGGGGGACATCAATTTCTGAGACGCAGAAGGTATCGATTAAACAATTTTTATCGATTTTGCCTCTAAAAATCGTCTGATTATTTCAATAGACATTCTGATTAAAATAGAGACAGGAGACCTAGCAAAAAGGTCAATTTCAATAGGTAGGTATAAGTAACAATTACTTCGCCAGCCCATTGAAATCTTACGTCATTTTAATAGATACCATTGAAAGAAAAATCTAGCGGGATATTTAAAAACATCGCCTAGGGCCTACCTCAAAATATCAAGCGCGTAAAAAAAATGAGTTTATTAACCCTGAAATTGTCAATAGTTCTTTTTATATCGTGTTCGACTTGGCACGTTGTGCGCCTACGTCATTCTATCAGTGTATTTCTAGTAAACAATCGATATTTAAGTAATTGGAACGATAGCATTTAGTTTTTGTGTCCACTAGGATTGCTATAATTTGTCACTTGGTTTTGTCGGCTCAATTTCAGGACAGTAGCGGTGTCAAATTGGGGTGTCCAATGGAGCTAAGTGGTTCGGGGAAATTAATGATATTTGTTAGGTTATTTAAGGTAGATGTGATACATTATAGGTAGTTCAATTATGGTAGTTATGTCTGTATGTATGGAAAATAAGGTCAAGATTCATGACGATTTAAGTTTCCCGCAGTCAGACACGACAACGCAACGCGACTCTAGTAGCAATGTTTCTATAAAAACGTGATGCAAATTTTTCTACCAGATTCGCATCGTGCCGCGCTTGTCTGCGGAGGCCTTTAATCATATTTCATGATTTTGCGAACGATGGCAAAATTATAGGAAGACTCCTATAATTTTGCCGTCATAGCCATTTCTGACGTACACTTCCTTCCTATCGGTAACTTCGACCCAAATATAAGTAAGAGCCTAATAAAGTCAATCAACCGGCAAACGCTATCGCGCGTAAATTGAGCCGTAAACCCGTAATTACGGCCGTGACAAGCGTAATTCCGACCAACTACGCGTTACGCGGAGATTTTAATTGCATCTAACACCGTCACGTTAATTAACGTTATCAAAATTTTGCAAACATTATGATTACGGTAAAATTTAATTGTTTAACGAACAATGAAGGGTTTTTGATTACATTTAACGTTTAGTCACATTGATATCTTTCGTATTAACGTATAAAACGGTGAAGAGAAACATCGTTACGAGGCATCTCCTAGAACCAAAAATTGAAAAACACGTGAAATCTACCAACCCGCACCGCATTGGGCCCACGTGGTGGATGACGGGACGCTGTCTCACGGCCAGGACGGGCTCAGCAGTAGAAAACGGGGAACGTTATAGGCTGCTGGTAATACCTACACCTGTGTATCTGTAACCTAAGTTTACAAGTAAATACTCTAAATCGGTTGTGCTTATGCTATATTTAATGTAAGATTAATTGCTAGCTATTTTGTGCAAATTGACAGTATTTGGTCCTGTCAATTCTCACAAAATGGCTACCAATTATTGGTAATCCTCACAATAATCACCACAAAACAATACTCCACACTTTATTAGCAGCCCAATATAACAATCAATTGGCTTTCAAGCACTCTAATTACTGTTTAATCCTGTAACAAATATTACATTATAATTGCCCAAGTTCACAGTGTATGTGCAAACTACATTTTAACCCTGCAAAATCTGTGCGTGTGCAGTAATGACCCCATGTTTTGCCTGCGCGCTGCACAGCCGTGCGTTGCACAGTAATTTGTCAACGTCACCTCGCCCCTCTGATATTAATGGAAATTTAGTGTCAACCGAACGCCTTTGTGCCTTAATTACTGGCGATTGTTTCATTATTGATTTTTACCTTCTGCTCGAATTTATTGTGACAGATAGCCGTTAAATAATAATTGAATTTGATCGAATTAAGTAGATCGTACCAACCCGCACTGGGCCCGCGTGGTGGATTACGGCCCAATCCCTCTCCCCGAGAGGAGGCCTGTGTCCCAGCAGTGGGAACATTATAGGCTGATGATGATGAAGTAGATCGTGGTGGCTGTTGTTTGGAGTTCGGTAGACTGTAATGGAACGCTTTAGTGCTTTTATTTGAAATTAAAAAAATGGAAACTGTCATTCTACATTCAAATTAGTTACGCGGCGTGATATTTTTGTTTTTTTTTTTAATAATTGAGGCGTGTACAGTGGCTTTCAGTATTACAGCGTGGTAATTAAGTACTTACACATATGTTAATTAAGGATAATTGTACAGTAAAATATAATGAGCTGCAGTAATCTATTTTACAGGTGTTAAATGACGCTTGTCAGTTCACTCATATTATACAAACCGCACTCACGTAATGACAATCAAAAGTGATGGATGCGCGTTTGGTCGCATATAAGTCGCCACACTGTAAAAATACGCACGAATGAACACAAAAAAAATCTGCCTTCATAGCTTCTAAGAATGTTCTTATAAATGGTCTGCTCGATTTCCCACTACTAATTATCGGAGTCAGTGTATTATCACCAAGAGGCTATTTTACGAATTGGTATTTTGACCGAGATTATTTTCGTTATTTAATGTTAAGTAATAAGTTTATTTTCATAATCAACAGGTTTTAACAAATAAGTTGTATTGTAGAAGCCTTGTTTTAAGTACAGAAATACCTACCTGTAACAGGAGACTCCCTTTTCCATATCTACTGTACAACATGTACAAAGCCTGTTAATAAAGTAGGTACAACAAAACTAAAACTGGACAGTAAATCATAACCTTTCCGCAGGTAATGTCATTATAATAAAATTAGGTACGGATTGTTTGTGGTCTTGGTGTGACCATTATATTACGACCTACCCTGACATCAAGCTATAGTCAAAAATAACTTTAAACGTCTTTTATTTTGCTTTCGAACACGAGGATTTTGGCTACTTAATATTATTTTTTTATGTGGGTACTAATAAACAATTTAATTTTGTGTTTTTGGGGGTGTGGAACTAAATTTTCACAGCTTGAGCTAAGCTAGCGACATTTTTAGTAAGTGTACGCACATAGCACATCTGTAAACATAGCTACTAAAGCTCAGTATTCTAATATAACTATAGTAGCAGTCGTTAGTAATGTGCTATAATGGCATGCAATATAGATTAGGTGACATCATTATTAGGTGGCTCGGATGTGGGGCAATGGTTATAGCGCAGTGGGTACTTAAGACCATTATGCAGAAAGCACATAGCGTTATTGTCTGCAGCGTCGAGTGCGTTTAATGTTAGAATTGAATTTCGAATGTGTTCGTTCGAAATTTAAATTTGCTTTAACGTGATCTTCGAAAAAAGAATTTGGAATATGTATAACATTTTTTGTATACATTCGGATACTTATAAGCTCTTTTAATTGTAACGTGTTTATTCTGCTGTCATTATAGAATCTCGACTCGTGCCAGTACAAAACAAACTATTGGCAGCGATCAAGATTCTTTGTGACAACGCCAAGAGTTCTTTCACCCCTGAAAAGTATTAAACACTTTTTGGTCGACTTGCGAATAATTATTCCGATGTTAAACCAAAAAGAAATGCACGCGGAAATATAGCCAGTGCTTTGTGCAATGAACAATAAATAAACATTAGGGTACATTAGTCGATCAGGAACGCTATCGATAATTTCTAAGTATAGGCCTAACTAGAAATTACCGTCCAACCAATCAAATGTCGATACATTTGATTGAACTTCCTCCATTATTCGAGCAACTGTATATGGTGCAAATTACCAGTAAGGGACTGCCTCATACAGACGTATCACGGTAAGAGAAATATTGGCCTAAAGTGTGTTTGTGCTTATGTAAAAGCATAAATATGGATGTCCTAGATCGGTCGTGAGGGCCTGAGTTCGATTTCCGGATTGGGCAAAGTGTTATTGGGTTTTCCACCTGAAATTACAAGGTAGGAGCCCGGAGTCTGGATGTGTGCCCGATGTTGGCTCCACAGGCGTTATGGAGTTTCTTGCCCGTTCTGCTCCATCGGTAGGTACCTACCAAGCTTTGGAATGGGCAACAAGCTTCATATTTCTGACTGACCGACACCCATTGACATTCAAAATTGCATGTAATTGGTTTATTTGAAATAAATCCTTTGAGTTTGATTTTATGTACAGACGCCAGCACATCAACCTACCCGAAACTGTAAAATTTTCTCAATAAAATTTGAACTTTATGCTTTAGTGATAAAGTTGAAAATCGATTAAAGAAATTTGACAGATTGTAATAGGTTGATGTGCTGGCGTCTATACATAAACAGCCATAACTTTCCCACTGCTAGGACACAGGCCTCATCTAAGTGACAGAAAGTGGCCATCCATCACGCGAGCCCATAGCGACACATGTCTTCGATTTTTTTTTCTAGGACATGTTTCCGCATGATGTTTTCCTTCACCGTTTTGGGAGCAATGGTGATGAAATAATTTACACAAAGTTAGACATCTGTCTGGGTTCGAAAGTCCGTACACCTACAACTCGTAAGTCGCGGCCGAATCCACAGGGCCACCCCTGCTCTCTTGATGTTATGTAATTAATGTGTTCCTCATATTTGTGTAGAATAATGTCTTACAGATCTTGTCACTTTTCTCATACAAGGCTTCAGACAGGGCCCAACTGTATGGTTATTATGATTCCCCGCGGAATCTTACTACTTTCAAACTACGTCAATATCGTGTTTTTTTAGAAACCAATGTAACAGTAAGGAATCTAAATGTCATATTCTGTATATTCCAAGACAATTTGTCGATATTATTAATACGATATTAGCAGAAATCGTGTGAGATTGACGTGGTTACGAGTAAGGAATCGTTGAGTGGTCATAGTGAATTCAGGCCCTGGTCTACTCCTTTGGCTACACGACGTTTTATAGTTCACTGTACTCCAGTATTTTGCTCTCCACAGTTATTGAGGAAATGTGGCGTTGTAGAGGTCTTAGACAGCCAGTTTGTAGTTTGTTTTGTTTATGGGGCTATTGTCTACAAACTTGTCTTGCTTAAGAGATGCAAAACGTCGTCGCTGTTGTTTATTAGAATTGCAAGTTTCGAGAACGACATATTGTATACAAGATTAGGTAGGTCATGTAAATATGCAATAAGTGTAGCACTTCACCCGCAACTTCGTCCACGTGTAGTTTGGGGCCCCAACTCGCCGCGTCACGTGCCATCGCCCGTGTTCTTGTTCTTTTTGCTTGACTCCTCATGGTCGTAGCGTGATGTCAAATAGCTCATTACTTTCCTCATGAATTGGGCTACCAAATGAAAAAACAAAAACCGACTGGTAGTACCAGAGTTTACCCCCTACATACAAACTTACAAACTAATTTTACCTCTGTATAATATTAGTAATGTATCGATTTATGGGACTTTCTAAGAAGGCTATCAGACTAATAGATTCCCTAGCTAAAAAGTATCTGTAAGGAAGAGGATTTATTTTCACTGAATTTCCCTCGATGCCAAAATCACCTCGTCATGCCTCTCTTGTTCGAAAGAAATACCGCCGCCCCTGGCATACAGGCTACTGAGGGAACACGGGTGGGTTTTAGTCAGTAAAAGTCTGACACGGCCTCCTGCTCCACCCACAGCGGGAGAAGTTATTTAATGATTTCCCACCAAAAAAAAATGCCTGTCGTCTGTCTTAAAAAAAAAAAAGTTAATAAAATTATTCAAGTTATACTGCTCCAACATCCCGGTGCACACTGGCTAAGCAGCATCCAAACGAAATAAAACACTGTCCGCTAGAAGTATTTCGGCCGGCATGATGGATGATGCAGCCATGTGTCGGCCGTCAAAGCCTCGCTGGTCGGTTGTATTAGAAACCAGAGTGTATTGGGATAAGAAAACGAGCAACGTATCGTTACAGCTGTTTATTTTTAATAAGACTAACTCAAAAATTCACTGACTTGTCCTTTTAAAATCTTCTTACATCTACAAACGTCAAAATAGTGCTAAGCAACTTCCGGAAACAAACTATTTAATATTATTTTAATCAAGTTTGCAACCGACTTCCGTTCACTAACTAGATAAGGTATTTCTAATACCGGAAGTCAGTTGCAAAGATTTTTACCTAAATAAAACATTTACAAAATAATATGCACCAATCAACAAGATTTAGTTATATTATAACCAAAAGCTAACATTCGGCCTTCCTGACATTAAGTTTGTCCTCAAACTGTAGATAACACAAACAATTTGGTGCTTACTTGTTCCATCAATATCATAGCAGACCTGAATATTAGCTTTACAACATTAAATTCATATCGTATTTTGTTCTCATTTTCATTAAATTATTCATACTTCTCAATATTAAATTACATACGTCACTCATTGCAAGCTCAACTGATCACGCGCTCTCACCTGTCAGCCACCACACGACTTACAATTGGCAACTCATAATATCTCAACATCACATTCTATCCTCGCCAAACATTGCACCGCAAGCTTCACTGGCCAAGCACTCTCACTTGCCAGCCACTATACGACTTCCAATGTTTGACATCACATTCTACCTTTGCCAAGCATTGCACCGCAAGCTTCACTGGCCAAGCACTCTCACTTGCCAGCCACTATACGACTTCCAATGTTTGACATCACCTTCTACCTTTGCCAAGCATTGCACCGCAAGCTTCACTGGTCAAGCACTCTCACTTGCCAGCCACTATACGACTTCCAATGTTTGACATCACATTCTACCTTTGCCAAGCATTGCACCGCAAGCTTCACTGGCCAAGCACTCTCACTTGCCAGCCACTATACGACTTCCAATGTTTGACATCACCTTCTACCTTTGCCAAGCATTGCACCGCAAGCTTCACTGGCCAAGCACTCTCACTTGCCAGCCACTATACGACTTCCAATGTTTGACATCACATTCTACCCTTACCAAACATTGCACCGCAAGCTTCACTGGCCAAGCACTCTCACTTGCCAGCCACTATACGACTTCCAATGATTGGCGTAGGCTCAAGGTGGGAAATGCACCGTGGGACTTCGCTGGCGGTTGATCACTCAGCGTGAGCTTCATCAACACTTATCTATTAAGCCAACCACCCCACGACTTCCATGTCCTAATCATCTATTTCTGGTAAGTACTTCCTTTAATCATTTAAATTTCGTATAAATCAATGCATTATCTCTATTATTATTAACACAGTAACTACTAACAAAAGAACATATTTATTTCATATTACTTCTTCACTTTCAAGCAATAATTTAATCATACTATTTACATACATCATACTAGATTACATACATCAACTCTATTTTCATTGTTAATTTTACTTCTTTTTTTTTTTCAGGTTAAATGTATCATATGAAGAAATCATATATTTAAATCATAAACCTGTCGATTTTCTTAATGATATATCACAATTTTCCGTTTAAATAACCTATGACCAATTACATTATCTACCGTTAATGTTTTTTTTTATTTTATTTTTTTATTTATCACCTACCTAATCATTCTTTTTCAGAATCAGATTCTGAACTCATTTCATTAATATTTGTGCTAATCCATGGCTGTATCTGATCCACAGCCCAAATATTACAATACTGCTTTTTGCCTATGTTGGACCCTGGTATGCTTGAGACTTCATACCTATCATTATCTAAGACTTTTGAGATTCTGTAGGGACCCGAGTATACGGGTAATAGTTTTTTACTTTGGCCTTCATTATGACTTATCTGTTTTTGAATTTTTACCAAATCCCCTATTGTATATATTTTAGCTTCTTTACGTGTCTTATCAAATCTAAATTTCTGTTTACATTGGTCTTTTGTTATGTGTTCGCTTACTTCGGTTCTTATTTCATTAATATCCTTATCTAGCTGTCTAGTGTCTACAAATATTTCATTCATAATATTCTCACTACTATGAATTAAATTACGACCAAACAGAGCTTCTGATGGGGTTTTCCCTATACCTTTATTTAGGGTATTATTTACCCCCCACTGAATATTCCCCAGTTCCGAATCCCATTTGGTTTCTCCTAATTTATCGGTGTATGAAGTTAATGCGCCCAACACGGTCCTATTGTAGCGCTCCACCTGGCCATTGGCCCGAGGCGAGGCGACAGCGTTCAAAACGTGCTTAACGTGGTTTTTCTCGCAAAACTTTCGGAACTCATCAGATGTGAATGAGGTGCCTTGATCAGAGATCAATCGTTTTGGATAGCCAAATGTTGTAAAAACGTCGTCTAATGCTCTAATAGTTAGATTTGATCTTAAATTACGCAATGGTTTTAAAATACAGAACTTAGTATACCCATCAACAATTACAAGTAGGTAAGCATTACCCCTTGTACTTTTTACAAACGGTCCCAGGTGGTCAATATGAACTGTTTCAAAGGGACTATTCGTTTTTGTTATAGGATGTAAAAAGCCTTCCTTTTTTCCCGCAGGCATTTTACCGTATGCACAATGTAGGCAAGACTTAACATATTTGGTAATAAATTTTTTCATCTTTGGGAACCAAAAATCCTTTCGAATTTTAGATAAAGTTTTATCAACTGAAAAATGACCGATGTCGTCATGATTTTGCTTACATATTTGCCACCTGGCCCCTTTTGGAACTACCCATTTTAATTCACCATTATTCTTTCTAAAGAGCCGGTTACGTTGAATAACAAAATTTTGTTTTATGTCAATAATGTCTTCGTACTTTGTATCATTTAAGACATCTTTAATAAAACATATTTTAGGATCAGTCAGTTGAACACTGAGTAACCAATCGTCTTGTGTAATATTTAAAACTCTTAACGGATCTACTTCATTATTTGTATTGCAAATTACTGGAGGGTTTCTACTCAGCGCGTCCACATGAGTCATACTGTGATTAGGGCGATACACGATGTTACAGTCATACTCTTGCAAAGCTAGCCACCATCTAGCAATTCTTGGTAGAATATCTCGTTTAGAAAAAGTTGACCTTAGGGCATTACAGTCCGTGACTATTGTGAATTTTAATCCGAGTAAATATATACGAAAACGCTGAAGTGAAGTAACTACAGCTAAAGTTTCTAAATCATATGCGTGAAATTTTTGTTCATCAATAGTGGTTTTTCGACTAAAATAGGCAACTGGCCTGAAGGAAGCCTGACTATTTTCCTTTTGCAAGAGTATGCCTGCCAGTCCAATCTTACTCGCATCAGTGTGCAATTCCGTGACATAATTTGGATTATACAAACTTAACAGAGGGCGTTCTATCAATTTATTTTTAAGAGACTGAAAAGCAATCACCTGTTCGTCTTCCCATCTCCAGGGGCAGTTCTTTCGTGTAAGATCAGTAAGTGGTCTTGCTGTTATCGAAAACTTTTCTATGAATTTACGGAAATAACTGGCTAAGCCAATAAATTGTCTGACTTCATGTACGTTTCGCGGTGTGGGAAAGTTTTTCACGGCATCAATTTTAATTTTACCCGGTTTAATTCCTTCGTTCGTAATTTCGTATCCCAAATAATCAATAGAAGTTTGAAAAAAATAACATTTCTGTATATTTAAAGTTAATTTAGCTTCATTAAGCAGTTTAAAAGTTTTCTCTAATTTTTTAATGCCTTCTTCAAAGTTTTTAGAGGGTATTATCAGGTCATCCATATAAGCAATAGCTGGCTTATCCGATGCGAATCCAGCCAAACCCCGAGCGGAATTTAACCCAAGGGCTTGGTTCATGGTCCTCTGGAATACAGAGGGCGCATTGGCCAAACCAAAGGGCATCCTCTTAAACTGATAAAGACCATCAGGTGTAACAAAAGCCGTAACGTGTCTGCTCTCCTTTTTTATAGGTACCTGATAATACCCACTCATTAAATCTAAAGTTGTAAAAAACTTACAGCCACTTAATTGGTCCAACTGATCTTCTATCAATGGTAGTGGGAAGTGATCCTTAACAGTTCGACCATTTAATGTTCTATAATCTACACACAAGCGATGCCCACCCGTTTTCTTGGATACGAGTATGATCGGACTAGCATAACACGATGAAGACTCCTCGATAATGTCATGTACTAATAGTTCCCTAACCATATCTTGCACTATCTCTCGTTCTTTATAACTCAATCTATATGGCCTGTAAACAACAGGAGTGTCATCAGTTAATTTAATTTCCATTTCACTAAGATTAGTGCAACCCAATTCCGAGAGATTTTGCGCAAAACTTGTTTTTTATTGTGTTATTAACCCTTGTACTTCAACCATTTCTTCTTTTTTTAATTCTGAATTGATGTTGACCTCATTAGCTTCAAAGGGACTATAATCAGATTGTATTCTAAAACAATCCAGTTCCTTGATATTATTATCATAACAGATTTTATGCGCTCTAACCAGTAGCATATCCCTTTTTAAGTGCAACGTTGTGTCATTTAAAATAATTAAAGGAATATCACAACAGTTCCCCACTATCCTATAAACCCCTTCTTTAATGCAATATTGACAATTGTTATAGTTGCGATAGCTACCTAAGACAAATACCGTGGAGTCGTCATTTGCAGGAGTATAACATTTAATTAAATCTGTTTTTGTACAAGAATAATCCTTGAAAACGTATAGTTTAATAATGTTATTATGGTGTTGCTCAAGACCAGGCATGATTTCCCTACAGAAATTATCATGTTTTAAAATCTCGAGATTATTATTAGTTTTTATAACTAAAATGTCTGGTAGTTCGGTGAAATTCTGCCCAACTAGTAAGGGTACATGTAACTGGTTTGATGCAACAACATAACTAGTGATCCTAGCCTCAACTCCATCTATTGTCAATAATATGTCAGCTTTACCTATAGGTACAATGTGGGTTTCTCCTACACCTTTAATGACAGGTAAAGAACTTTCACTAATTGTTAAATTATACCAATGCGCTACTGTATCTCTAATAAGTGTGCATTGACTTCCGAAGTCGATAAAGCATTGAGTAAGAGTAGAATTATTATTAATAGAAGCATTTTTGTAATATTTATTCTGTAAACTATTTAAATCAGTAGTAGTGGTTTTTAAAACCCGTTTATCATGTTTATTATTTTGTTCTTTATTTTTGTTTGAAAAACAGTCTTCAGTTTTATGTCCATATTTTTTACAATTTTCGCACTTAATAATGGGTTTGGGACATTGTGAAATTTTATGGCCAGTTTGTTTACAGTTAAAGCACACAGAAGGACTATTGTTTGATTGCCTGCATTGGTTCGCACGATGACCAGCCTTGCTACAAATATGACAAGTTATGGTGGAATTATTTGGCAAAGAGGTTTTAGATTTATTTTTTTGTACTAACTCTCTTTGATCGCGGCACATGTCTTTAAGATATTTTAATAAATCTTCAGGTTGAGCAAAACGGGCTGAAGATGCTCCTGCTCTAATAGTGCGGTCCTCAAGACCATAAATGATGCAATCCACTGCTTTCTTGCCTGATATATCGCATGAATTCAACAAAATCATTTTATCGTAATAGTAATCATCGAGCGAATCACCTATTTTGTATTTCTTTTCTAACATTTCAAATAGCAAAGCACCATAATTAGTATCGGAAGGAAACGCACGTTTTAAATTATGTTGCCATTCTAACCACGTATATTTTATAGTTTTAAGCCCTTCATACCATTTTTTAGCATGGCCTGCTAATCGTGGCAAAGCAAAATGGGTCGTTTGTTGATCAGACCAACCATAGATATGAGCACATTCGTCGACTTTAGATAGCCAGGTATCTATTCTTTGATTTTTAACGGACGGATCAAATTCAGGAATTATATTTTTATCACATTTTAATGATGAATATGAAGAATGATCAGGTTTTACACGAGAAGAAATAAAGCTCACTAAATCATGCAGATTGATAGGTAAACTAAAGCTAAGTGGATTATTTTCCAAACCTCCCTCTGGAACTCCTGAAGATCCTGGCACTGGCTCTCGTCCAATCTCCGCCGCATAGCTTCTATTTTCTTCCAAGGGTCTTGGTTCAGGAACATGACCGCAATCTTCAACCGCTACGGACGCAACCTCACTTCCCGGTAGCCTTAATGGAGTTTCACAGGATCTGCCATCATTTAAAGTTCTTTTATTTGGACTTCTGCTGCTCTTCTTCGTCCGGCGTGATCTTCGAGATTTCGTTTTTCTTTTGTGGGTACGTGTACGACTGTTAGAGTTTGAAAGTCTTTTATAGCTTCGTCGTTTTGAATGTCTCCCTCTATACGAATGTTCGCTTGTTTCACTTGATGAAGAGTCACTACTTACACCACGAGTGCGTTTAGGCATAATAAAGTTCACCACAGAAACACACCGTACAATTTAAAGTGTGACTTATGATATTAAAATTAAAGAGAAAAAAAAAAGAATATTGTTTTAGATTTAAAACTTATTAATTCCGAGCTCACTTGAACTTTAGGTATAATCCCACTTCTGATATTAGAAACCAGAGTGTATTGGGATAAGAAAACGAGCAACGTATCGTTACAGCTGTTTATTTTTAATAAGACTAACTCAAAAATTCACTGACTTGTCCTTTTAAAATCTTCTTACATCTACAAACGTCAAAATAGTGCTAAGCAACTTCCGGAAACAAACTATTTAATATTATTTTAATCAAGTTTGCAACCGACTTCCGTTCACTAACTAGATAAGGTATTTCTAATACCGGAAGTCAGTTGCAAAGATTTTTACCTAAATAAAACATTTACAAAATAATATGCACCAATCAACAAGATTTAGTTATATTATAACCAAAAGCTAACAGTTGGATGCCCTCGCGTTTATGAAAGGTGGATATAGGACGTGGAATATTTTAGTTATTTTCTTGAAACATTGTTTGAGAAAATCTTTCGAAGTAAATGTTCTACAGTTGAAAAAATATTGTGTGGATAAACTGTGGCTTTGACGCCTTTGGCGGGTTAACCACGCCATTTCAAACGTCATAAAATTACGACTGCTTTTGTTTTATTTTTACCCGACTGTGCTACAGCAAAGGCAGAGCAATGTTTTTGTTATTACCATTGAGCTGATTATGCACATTTTTCTTGCGATCTGCAGCCAACTTGTTAAATACTTCCTTTGCGGGCAGATTGCTGCAACCCTTAGGAAACCGTCATATCCTAGAACTAAAAATTCGAACATACGTGACATCTACTAACCCACACTGGGCCAGCGTGGTGGATTATGGCCCACTCCCTCTCACAAAGGCGGCCTGTGTCCCAGCAGTGGGAACATTATAGGCTGATTATGCTAATGAACACGTCATTGGCGATGCCTAATGCGCATCACGCTGAAAACAATTATCATTTCATACATTCTTTGGTGACAAGAATTGAGTATGACTAGCGAACTTTGAGCGGCCAATCTAGCTGACCGGCTGATATACACTCACCGGCACGGAAACTTGGCCACTCGTGATTTTGCTGATTATTTGCAGAAAAAAATTTGCATTTGCATTTTTGACAATAAATTAAGGGTAAGTGGCTTTAATAAGTGTCTCTTATGCTTTAAGAACTTAGAAATGAAAAGATTACCTCACCAATAAATCAGTTTATAAAATCACGCACTTTCACTGAAATGAAGAATTTTTCACTATCAATTTAAAAAAAAACACTACTAAATTAAAAATACGGTCTTTTTCCTTATTGTCTAAACGTTTTAATATCGGGTGTTTCCTCCTCTAGCCCTGATAACTGCCTGCATTCGATCTGGCATACTTTGGATGATGTTTCTGACATCAACTTGCAGTATACTGCGCCAAGCGGCCAGCGCTGCAGTTCGGAGCTGGTTTAGAGTTTGCGGCGGGTTGGAGCTGGACTTTATCTTTCTTTTGAGCATGTCCCAGATATGCTCAATCGGGTTTAAGTCTGGGCTACGAGCTGGCCATTGCAATTTTTGTATGCCAACCTTTTCCAGATATTCTTCAACGCAATGCGCAACGTGTGGGCGTGCATTATCGTGCATTAAGAGGAATTGGTCGTGTCCAATGAACCCCGAATATGGCATTACGTGTTCCTGAAGAACTTCCTCGATGTATCGAACAGCTGTTAGCCGATTATCGACAATAACCAACTCTGTACGTGCGTCGGAACTTATACCTCCCCATACCATGATTGAGCCTCCATGGAAACTCACTGTTTGAGTGGTAGTAATGGGTAAAAACCGCTCTCCTCTTATTCGCCACACTCGTTCCCGACCATCTGGAGAACGTAAAGCTATTCGACACTCGTCTGTGAACAGTACTCTAGCCCATTGCTCGTGGGTCCAGTTGACGTGTTCTCGTGCAAACTGAAGTCGAGCTACCCGGTGCTGTTCTGGACCTCGTGCTGGTCTACGAGCTTTTAAATTTACTTCCTCCATTCGTCTTCTCACCGTACGCTCGCTAACATTAACGCCTCTCGTGATTTGAAGCCGCTGGCGTATCTCAACCGCGGTCTGGTAGCGGTTTCTCAAAATCTCCAGGACAATAAAGCGGTCGTCTCGGGCCGATGTGCACCTTACGCCTCCACTACCTGGCCTGCGGGTGTAGTGGCCTGTCTGTTGGTATCTTTTAAGTGCATACTGCATTGATGACCGTGGTACGTTAAGTGCAGTAGCAACTTCACGCTGTGTCAGCCCTTGGTTTATTAATGCAACGGCTTGTGAAACCTGTGCTGGTGTTAGAGGTATTTTTATTGCTTTTAAAGCACCTTCACTTATTGAATTAAGGCATAAAATCAGATTAATTCAAAAACCGAACAGTAAACTTTCACAGGACACAAATTTAAAACGTGAACTTAGTCGCTCAAATGACCCGATTCAACTAAAAATTGAAAGTTTCGTCGGGGTGCACTTAAACATAATGGATTACCCCCTTGAACTAAGATTAAACATTTTTTGACATTCCTGCACAACAAACATTCATCAGAAACACTTTAAACTTTTGCTATCGCGAGATAAGCGCTTGGCCAAGATTCCGTGCCGCTGAGTGTATTTTCAGACATCATATATATGTTATTCTCAATAAAATAATAACTTGAAAAGCTGCTAAACTGTAAATAAAATAGATGAAAATGTTTGTTTACGCATTGCGCTCATGTAAACCGATCGGACTCTAATACCGATTAGCTATAAAACCACAGAGTAACAAGGCTTTATATTAAAGCTGTCGCGAACAGGCGCGACGGGGCAGCGCGACGCGACTCCAGCCAGTATAACAGTAAATACCTGGATGACCGAGCGTTGCTCGGTTTTTTTTTTGTTTGACGTTTTCTAAAAATGAAACCTAGCTAGATCGATTTATCGCCCCCGAAACCCCTGCATAATGAATTTCATGAAAATCGTTGGAGCCGTTTCCGAGATTCAGATTATAAATATATACAAGAATTGCTCTTTTAAAGGGATTAGATATGCTACAAGTATCGCGCCGCACTGTCGCGTCGCCGCGCCGTCGTGTGTAGCGCGTGTCTGCGGGAGCCCTTACGTCAACATTATTTATACAGGTTGTATAATAATAATGTAGGTAATTTTCTATTGTTTTAACTATAAATCACGGGTATCTATTTACATAGTCTTTTGTATGTAAACGTATATTTGTTATTTATTCAATAGCATAACATTGTATTTTGTTCAGAGATTTTTTAAATGACAAGTTCAGATAATATTGTTCTGTTTTTATTGTTGTTCACAAACATAATGGCCGCGGGCAGATGTTATAAAATAACATGTTAAATAGCACTTTATTTATAATACAGGGTGTAAGGGGAACGCTTCCGAAGCCAGAACGTAGGTCATATTCAGCTTAAATGCAAACCTTTTGCTTTAAATTGGTCATCATCGTCCACGGCCCTACTCAAACTCAAAGCATTTATTTCAATTAAACCATTTACAGGCACTTTTGAATTGCCAAAAAGTTGAAGCTAGTCTTAGCTAGTCGCCCATTCCAAAACGTAGATCTCAATGGAGAAGAACGGGCAAGAAACTCCACGGACACTCTTTTTAAAAACAGTTGTATATTACAAAAACTTGGAAACATTATTCTTGTTCGGTATGTGAGAACAACGTAAAAAAAATCTGAACAATTCTAAATACAGGATTAAAAATAACCCCTGGCAGTTAGAAGATGACCAGTCTCAACCGACAGCGCCCGTTCACGAACATGACGCGTGGATCAGCACCATCCAGCTTAACCATTTTGTAGGGAACCGAATGATCCAACACACGCGCCACCATCAGTAAGACATTTAAGGGAGCATGACATACTCTCAACTCTCGTACTTTGTCAAGTCAACTCACATCAATACTACACAATAAACGGATGCATACTCACAGACTTCACCCACGGCTGAGCATGGGCCTCTCTTTTCTTATGCGAGCTCCCACGCTGCTGTGCCTGCTTAATCCAGCCGATAATCTCACCGCCGGACGACCGACATCTCGTCTTCCAGTCCTTGGACGCCACTCTGTCACAGCCTTACTCCACCTGTCATCACTGCACCTTAGACAGGACTTGTCACACCTGTGTCCTGCCCAATTCATTTGAGTTCCACGTTCGTTCGTCTTCTTATCTCGACGTTTGGAACTTGGTGTATTAGCCTGATGCCAAGCATGGAACGTACCATAGCTCTCTGTGCAACTACACCGCTACATGCTTTACTAAATGCGACTCAAAATGATGATTAAAGTTTACAGATCTCGGTTTTCCTTTCGCAAAAAGGAAAGAAACCAGGGCCTAGAGACAAAATACATTTCTGTTAGCGTTCACGCCAAACGCTACGCCAAAATATATGGGAATGACATGCCTGCGGAAAGGACACGACGTAACGTTTTGTCTAGGGCCGCAAATCGGAGAGTCCCACACCATTTTTAGACGACTGCTCGCCGCAAAGGAGGGAATGTGTTTTACTATTTCTTTCTCACAGTGAGTAAGACTTTTCAGTCCATTGCCTCTCATATCTTCGCAGCATTCAGCCATTATGTGTTTATTTTCCTCGTTCCTTGAAGGTTCCTGCAGACCGGTGCGATGCGATAGCGCACCCAGACTCTAGTAGATCAATTTCCATGAAGTTTTCATAGAAATTGATCGGTATAGTTGCGAAGTGGCTGTAAACAACCTTTAAACAGCTATTACCGTAACTTAATAATAGATTGATTATAACTAACTGACAAAAAATCGATAACATAATCAGAAGATAACGTTTCCATTTCTCTGTACGAGTAAGAGGTAGTTAGTGGTCCAGGCCGTAATCCACCACGCGTGACCTGTGTGGGAAAAAACAACAGTCGGAATGAATTTCATTTAGTTTGACAGTTCAGTAACATTGATTGCATTATTTACGTTGTTGTGGAGAGAAATGTTTCGAACATATGAAGCAATGTAACTCAGATTACAAAACAAAGGCATATAGACAGCGCGGAACACCAAGAGTGAAGCGAAATAACCAAATACTGATTCAAAACTCGTGTTAGTACGCCACAAACCGTCGCATCGTATGTTAAATATAATGCGACGTTTTGTATTTGGTTTTTTGTCCTCACTCTTGGTGTTCCGCGCGGTCTATCTGCCTTTGTTTTATAATCTGAGCAATAGATTAACAATATTGAGACGGAAATCTTCGAATAGGAAAAGTAGGGAGTAAATTATTATGTAACCCTGACCTTGAAAAGAAGAGCTACTTACGACTTAGAGCTACTGACACGAAGACTCCGAGAAGTAGTAAATAGTCATATACAGTAGCAGCTGATTCGGTAAACAATACCTAATTATTAGGTTCCTAGTAATTGACGATGTCATTATTCTGCCTACTCGGTCAAAAGGTCACAACAGCCAATTTTTTTTATCAATAGGCGAGCAATTTCCACGCAGGGGTGGTTCAGAATCCTGTACTGACTCCACGCTAATAGGTTGCGAGTCGCTGACCCTGCCATCCTATACAGAAAAATCAGCTGTTCCATACATTTTAACTGCGTAGGTATTGCACTTTTTTACACATTAAAACTGCAGATTTTTTTTGTATAACCGACGAAAAATTTCTTCGCGGGGGGTCTAGAATGAAATGCTGAATTCATGGTTACAGTTTGCGCACTGGTTAAAAACTTACCCTGTATATTAGAAGATGGTTGCAACTCTGTAAGTAACTGTTATAAAAGCAATCGCTTTTACGAACAGCCAAAATGTTTTGAAAAGTAACGTGATTTCTGTGATAAATTGTATGGGCACAAGAAAAAAAAAATTATCGACTAGGATTCAATTTTATCTAAGGTTCAATGCATACTGTTATTTCAAACACAAGCTGACTAAACTACTTGAAAAGCAACTGTGATGTGTAAGTTTGTATGTTTGGATTTTTGTTACTCAAACGCAAAATCTACCGAACGGATTTGTTTGAAATTTGACACACAGATTATATCTTAAATTAACACATACGTTTCATTGAATCCCGGTAGTGCATTCCCGTGGTACAATTTTCGACAATCACGCGAGTGAAGCTGCTGGCAAAAGCGAGTCACCTCAATATTGCTTACATTACTAATTGATACCGCGTCCACTTCGCTACACAAAACAGATATCGAAACACGTGTCTGTATACAGATGCGTATGCGTCGGAATTCCAAATAAGCCGCAAGGCCGGAGATCAGAGATAAGCGGTGTAACCAACCAGACAATAGGAATCCTGTGTACAACAACTGTACGGTTATGGTACACTCATCCTATCAAAATCAAAATCAAAAGTCATTTATTCAAACTAGGCTGAGAGTCAGCACTTTTCGAACGTCAAAATTACATAAGACAGTCCCCCAAAAACGCCCACCCTTCGACACTTCCTAGTGCTTTAGCTGGGAAGAAGAAGTGGCGCAACAAACTCCCCAGCAGCACAGCTGTCTGATAAGTTGGAAGAACTTGATTCTATACAGTAATAGGTAAGTAATTAAATTTCATCAAAAAAAATGGAAATTTCAATATTAAAAATAAAAAAAAATAAAAAAAATGGTTTATACAGTCAAATAAAATAAACAATGCTATGGAGTAACTCATATAACCTGTCAGTATAGTATATGATAGTATGAGTGTACCATATACCTACAAAGACCAGGGTGCTTTAAAACTACTTACCTCGATTTTTTGGGACATAATTATCAAGCCATACATTTCCAGTATAAGCTGACTTCTCATTGTACGAAAAGTCTAAACAATGCGAGATCAGCTGAAACTGGAAATATATAGCTTGATAATGATATGTTACCGTGTGTACCTCCAATAAAACTACTGTAGGCCAATTTTCGTGACGTTCAAACTGTAGTCGCAGGCACATCTCAGCGACAATCAAACTAAAACTTGTCAAAATGTAGACACTAGTGGTATTTTTGATAGATTTAAGACTGAATTCAGACTGTGAACGTTCTTAAAATTACGAGAATTCCCTCTAATCCCTCACAGAATCATTAAAATTTTGATGTCTAGCTGGCTGTCTGCCTGAAAATGAACTACTCAGCATTAGAAAAGACGAAGTGAGTCATACTATTATAAACACAAAGTTTTTACAAAAGACCTATGGAATAATTTCAGAACAAAAGAAGAGTATTGACTCGATGGAATCTCAATGAAGCTTCTAGGCCAAATATTTCAGATTGGCGTCCCAGTCGCCGGAATCCTCTAATATCTTTGTGCGATATTAACTACTATATAAAAATAAGTCGGGTTTTCCTTCCTGACGCTATAACTCCAGAACGCACGAACCGATTTCCACGGTTTTGCATTCGTTGGAAAGGTCTCGGGCTCCGTGAGGTTGGTAAGGTAGGTAGGGTAGGTAGGGTAGGTAGGGTAGGTAGTGTAGGCAGGTAGGTAGGGTAGGTAGGTTAGGTAGGGTAGGGATTCTGTATGAATGACTATTGGACGGACAGGACAACGTCTGTCAGGTCAGCTAGTTAATATATACAAATAAATAAAATTTTACTGTCTGTTGTTATGTCAAATTAACAGCTTTTTACTAAATGCATATAAAAGTATATACGGTACCTACTTACAACGAAAACGATTTTTTAATTTTTTCGTCTGTCTCTTTGTTCCGGCTAATCTCAAAACGGCTGGACCTTGTTGACGGGACTTTCACTGGCGGATAACTGTTGGAGTAACACAGCCTACTATTTGTTTCGGTACAACGTTCCCGTGGTATAATTTCCAACACTGACGCGGGCGAAGCAGTGGGCACAGCTAGTTTAAAATATGAAGACGACTGTTGCTGACCAGGGCCTGAACAGGATACCATGGGGGGTTAAATAGGGTTCTTTTAAACGTCCACTGATACACGAGTATCTAGGGTGCCTAGCCCCTAAACGTGGGAATGTGAACCGTGATCATGATTTTACCTGACTATCGCGTAGCGAAATGGAGCGTTATGAGTTTGACCGGTATGCATGTATGTCCATCTGTTCCCTCATAATTCTAAATTACTTATCATAATTTGACAAATGAGATATCGTTGGAAGTGTCTAGCTGCTGCAGGTTATGACGTCACATAAAATAAAATCGACGATTTTTTTTTCCAATGATACCGTGAATTCCAAAATATATACATATGTTTTAAGCTGACCCCAAAATGATTTAATTCTTGTTTCATACATTTTAGAGCGTGATTTTTCAGAAGTCAGGTTTTAGTTTTTTAAATTACTTTTTGCGTTTCACTGATGCTAATTCTAGCAAGACAATGGTCGGTGTGAAATAATGCAATTTAGCAATGTTCTACTAACCCAGAAGACTTAGCACGTGGTACGTAATCGGCCTTATTTTTAGCCCTGTCTAGACTATCGCCCATAATGACTAAAATAGTTTTAGTAGAGATTGTTACCTAGAAAATAACAATAGGCAACTTGTAATAACATACTTTATTGTTGTCCTTATCAATCGTTTTGAGACAGACATCCTTAAACGGATAGTTACCGTAATTGGGACCATACATAATGAGTCTATTAGCAAGTTATGTAAGTATTTGACTCATTTGAAAAGGTCAGGGGAATTGCATTGTTCTTGCATTGCCACAGTACTTTTCCATGGCAAAAAATTAAATCGTTTTACCGAGATTTTGGCGTTGATTTACCACGGGCATTTGTCAGTTTTTTATTTTGTAAAATAAATTAATTTGATATATATCACACAATACCTTTTGGGTTAAGTACTTTTCAGGGTTTTTTTTTTTAAGTCTGCGGTTTAAAAGAAGAAGTAATAAAAAATAAAAGAGTATCCTTCTTTTTTTTTTGGGTGGGAAATCATCAAATAACTTCTCCCGCTCTGGGTGGAGCAGGAGTGTCAGACTTTTACTAACTAAAACCGCGCGCGTGGAGCACAACGCGCCTTCGACCTAGGCTTGGTCCTTACCGGACAGCGAGCTACCTATTACTTGCCGTCCGCAAGCCCACGCCTACGGTGGCCGGGAATCAGCCTGGGATTCCCGAAGTTTTCTGGGGTTGCGACGAATTTAAATTTTCTTACGTTTTTACCCGACTACGCCAGAAGGAGGATTATGTTTTTTTTTTACAATTTGTAGGTCAATGTCAGGTTGTATGTTGATTAAAAAATGATTTGTGACCGTAACAAAGTCATATTTGTTACGGTCACAAATCATTATACATAACTATAATCATGAACACAAAACTCTTAGTTCATACAATCCCATTGAATTACTTTTTAATGAAATAATCATTCAACTAAATTAAAATGAAATGATGATGCTACGGTCGTGAAACATATAAAAACTTGTAAAAGTTTTTATTTTTCGCTTTTTTGTTATATCTACCCCACACCAATTCGAAATTTCATCATCCTTGAGGTCAAAACAATGCATACGAGTATTTATGCGCTAGCAGCAATCGCGGTTGATTTTCTGTAATTTTTTGAAGAGTTCCATTGTCTGTCTCCGAAACGCATCATCAAATCTATATGAAACTTAAATGAGACCATTTCGGAATAAACCCTATTCGAACAAAAAAGAATTTTGCAAATCCGTCTATTTATGACGGAGTAATGCTCGAAAAAACATTTAAAAAAATAGCCTGAAACTGATCTTCAAATCGCAAAGAGTAAGAAAAATTGAATTTCGCGAGCAACCTTAACGGGTGGTCATTTAGTGAACTTTTAGCCGAAAATAATATGAGTTCCGTCCAAAAACAGAATATAAGCTTCGTTACACATTTCGACAATAAACTTAACGTTCCTATTCGGGGATAATAAAAGCTTGGCTCCGTATGGGCAGTTCTATTTGATAACATAAAAATGAATAGACAGTCATCAAATATAACTGCCTCGGTAATAGAAAGATGTTGGCCAATTACTTTTTTTATGAGACCAGGTTTACTGCTGTGGGCCAAATATAGTTTACAATATGAGTGGAACTTATTTGATGAGAATGGAAAGAAATGAAACGGTTGTCAAACCGTTGACGAAGGTGAGCAATGACGTGGAAAAGACCTTTAAACGTTTGTTAAAGAGAAAGTACGTACAGAATTACAGACATTAAATCTTCTTTTTCCCGCCATGGGAAGGCAGAAACTTCAGAACACCAACTAGTAGGTACGATCCTGGCATACTATATTTGCATCGTTTACGTTCATACATCAGCGGCTCTAGTGTTTGTTTTTTAACCATCTCTCGATCTAACGCATCGAGCGCGATCGGAGCTCCGATTGGTCCTTCATCAATCCAGGGCCAATCGTAGCGCCGAAATCTCTCGATGTGTTCGATCGAGACGGTTAAATCATACTCACACTAGGGCCTCTGTTCACGCATCGACCGTGTTCGGCGCTCCGATTGGCCCTGGATTGCTGAAGGGCCAATCTGAGCGCCGATCGCAGTCGATGCGTTAAGTAAATTCACACTAGAGGCACTGGTCATACAAGCACGCTGGTTGAGATCACTACGCACACGCACTTGGGCCTAGAGACAAAATACAAAATACGACAGAAAGGTTACGTCGTGTCCTTTCCGCAGGTAATGTCATTCCCACACATTTTGGCGTAGCGTTTGGCGTGAACGCTAACAGAAATGTGTTTTGTCTAGGCCTGCAGTCCTTTCTGAAGTACCTACATCACCTGTAAAGAGATATACATATTTGTATAGTATGTCCTTCTAGGGCGTGAAACGAGAAACTTCAACGAAAAGCGGTAAGAAAAAATAGACCTTACTTCTATTACAAAATTAGTAAGAACGGTTCAAAGGAAAATAAATATTTGGCCAGGCCTAATAAGGTATCGTATTTCTACCTTGGTTCCCAATTTCTAAGATGATAATTGGAAAGCTGTAGAACTGGGACGAAATACTGGAATACCCGGTTTACCCTCGGGTTGCAGGGGTCAACCCGCATGGATAATAAACTAAGCGGCTAGGCGATAGTCACTCGGGATATCATGTTAAAGGGACTAGATCAATTTTTGTGAGCTAAACCTAATACAGATCGCGGCACGTAAGCTGAACCAAAATGGCGTATTTTGATCGTACTTACGTGCCGCGATCTGTAATTTATTTCCAAATATGTATGTATCCGCGAACTTTTGTTTAGAACTGTTTAATATCAAAAAATCTCACGATACATTGTCTTCGTGAAATTCATGCTAGCTCTCAGAGGGCTCCTGATTTTTTCCGACATAGGTATTCGATACTTATTTTTTCAATAAAATCTGTTCAATAGTTTTTGCGTAAAAGAGTAATTTTCGAGTTCATAATATTCGTTTTTTATGTGTAATGGCAACATTACTCGGGGCCAGGCTGTCTCGCATCTTTGAAGGCGTAAGAGGGGCCGAAACAACTCGCAGAGGTCTTATACCATTCTAAATGAAATGAGACACCACTTTTATTAGGATACCTAGTGAAATGCGTACCTAATTCAAGGTGTGGAAGCATAACAGCTATTATATAGATGAGGTTATTAGCCTCTTCCCTAGAGACACTAATAAGGTAATGTTTAATTTCCTTCATTCTGTTAAATACCACTCGTGGGAGAATGCTATATTTCTGATCCAATTTATATTTCCGCCACCATATTCTTATGGAAATTTTATCATTATGGGTTAATTTTATTTAGAGTGGTGTGGTTTATGGGTTTCTGTGTGGGTTTATAAAGGACTTAGGTGATCACGTTTGTCGTTATGTCAATGTCAAGTTAAGGTGCGTGCCGACTAGCTCGATAATTTCGATGAATAAAAGACGTTCTATTCACGTCACATGGGAGAGGTCGGCCAAAGCTAATTGTAGATGGCGTGCTCATAGTTAAGGCCCTACGGCCTACACTAAATTATTCATTTCCTTCGTTCATTCCATTTCAAGTTTCAATCATGATTTTATTTGAATATTTTGTTATTTTTGGTGATTTTAATATTATAAATCAAGTGTTTGACATGAAAAGTGTCACGATCTAAAACCTTAAATATTTCCTCGTAGTTACTTTCTTCGAAATGTTTCTGACGTAACCTGTCCACTAATGTCTAACGTCCGTGTGAACGTGGATTTATGGTTTTAATATTAATTTCGTAATTTCTTCAAGTGTTTTTACTCTTTTACTTCGCTTAAATGTTCATATATTTTGACTTTTTATATCTGCTTCACTATTACGAAAGTTTATCAAACATACACTCAACAAAAAGCTAACAAATGGTTATCAAAGGCACGCGTGCGTGTAATTCGAGTGACAGATTAACATAGCGTAGTTTCAGTTTTTACACTCGCTGCTGGTTGAACAAGAAACTAATACTGCGCAACGAGTAATACATAAATATATTTATGTATTTATCTCATTACGATATAAAATAGAAGAGATAGGCAGAGAAGTATGCTCTATGAAAGTCGCATAAATAAGTTTCGGAAACAAGACTGTTACCGTTGCCAAAAAGTTCGCACAATGTCAATGGTTCCTGGCTTGTTTTTTATCCAAAAACGCTTTTATATTTTCAAAAACAAACAAAATAATTTCATTTTAGTAAAGAACAATAGTCATTTAAAAAGGAATGAGATTCAAACTACTTCAATACTTTTCGAAAATAATTGAATAATTCATTTTATTTAAATTAATTGAGGAATAAAGAAAACAAATGCATTTATTTAGCATAAAATAGGATGTACACCAAATATACAACCAAAAACAAAAAGAAAAAAAACTAAGAAGTGCAAACTGAACGCTGCAGTTCTTATTTTTATTTTTTCACGTAACTACGTCTTGTTTTGACGTTGGTTTTAAACTGTCAAGTTTCTCCTCTAGGACTGCTACAACAAATTAATCGTAATTCATAAATATTCGAAGAATCAAACATTGGGTCAATTACTTGAAACAGTTATGTCAGCTTAGTGGACAAGCACCATTAATCTGGATAACAGAAATAAAATGGCAAATTGTACTCAGTCAGATGGAAAAATTACATTTAATATTGCAGACAGTGACAAATTATGTGCTGCATGGTTCTCGACATATTGGCGACGTGGGAGTAAATTCAACTGTGGTGAAAGATACGTAGAAGTCAATTTATTTTTGTGTTAGTCATCATCGTCATCACCCACAGCCATAGCCCGACTTAACCCACTGCTGGGCACCAACAGCAGCACCAACCAACTGATAGGGCCCGCAAGGGCCGATGCCTGCCAGGTGTGCGGGTTGTTCGAAAGAGATACCGTGGCCCGACCACTGAGAGAACATGGGTGGGTTTTAGTCAGTAAAAGTCTGAAACGCCGTCCTGCTCCACCCAGGGCGGGAGAAGTTAATTGACGATTTCCCAGCCAAAAAAAAAGAAACACTGCTGGGCCACACGTTTTTTTTTTGTGCCATCCCCACGCTCCTGTATCAGCCTTATCCAGATTCTTACGATGGTAACAATGTCTTCCGCTCATCTCATTGTGTTTGTACAATTCATTCATTATCAGCCCATAACGTTCGCACTGCTGGGACTGGGACAGGCCTCCTCTCGTGCGGGTGGTAGATGTCAGGTCTTTGAATTTTTAGGTTCTTAGACATGCTACCGTTTTCCTCACGATGTTTTCCTTCACCCTTTTGAGAACAATGGTGATAATATTATTTACACAAAGTGCCTGTCTGGGATCAAACCTACAACTCCACCTTAGCACGGTAACCGCTGCTCTCATAATTATTAATCTATACGTTTTTATATTTATAATATTATATTATATTAATAATAATATTAAATGTAATAATATTATAAAGCTGAAGAGTTTGTTTCAACGCGCTAATCTCAGGAACTACTGGTTCGAATTAAAAAAATATTTTAGAGTTAGATAGCCCATTTATCAAGGAAAGGCTATCTACCATCCCTTAGGAGCCGAGCAAAAAGAAAAAATGATCCGAATACGAAGTACTCGCACGGCCAGGCGTTTTGATGCGACGGGGTGGGTCGGCAAAAATTTTGACGCAGACGAAGCTCCGGGCAGAAGCGAATTTTTGATAACTGTGTCAATGGCACAAAACCTTGCACTATAATATTGAGAATCTGGAAAATATATGCATTGATTGTCCGAATAAACATTATACGGTGTCGTATAAACAACTCACGCACGGCTCACGATTTTCAGGTTTAACAACGACCACAATAGTAATGAATGAATTATCTTGTTTAATTCTTTTTCCGTGGTTTCGTAGAATCAACCAATAACCACAAAAACACGTTATAAAAAGAATAGAAAAACAAAAGATTCACCATTTTATAGTCAACATTAACCTTGATATCATGGGTGATTACTAAATTTTATCGATTTCAACGTTACTCCGAATTACGTAATTAGCACTAATTCTTTCGAAAAAACGCGTAGGCGACGCAAAAATACAATGTTTTATTGATCAGGGCAATAGAACGGCTTTTTATGACCCATATTTGAATAATATTGATTTAGAAATTCCATATAACAACTATATTGATACAACTGACGGGTTTCGTCAGATAACAATGGGCACGTGTTTTTAAATTATATGGATGATTGTGTGGTAATTCGGACTACTTTATTAATTCTTATTTAGTTTGGACTACTTAGTGGTCATTATTATGTGGTTAGTCTTACGCATAACAATGTACATCTTAAATCGGCATTTATTTAATCAAAACTCTAATAATTCTCATGTTGCGCTCCTAAAAATATTATTGAACCGTCTCATGTAACGACTGCGCCTCTTTTTGTGCAATATGCTTCAAAAGGATTGGTAGTATGTTACGCTATTAGGGTGCAGCTTGCTAAGAGTCCAAGATCCAGGGGTATTATAAGAAAAAGGTAGTGAAACTGAAAAAAAAAAGATGAAGTTTTGTTTCTTTTGTCAATAAATTATCGACGAATTCGTGGACAGACGCTATTTAACTAATATGAATCAGCTTAGGTAACAGTGACTCATTAGAAAAATGCCATGTTTTTCGTCAACATAATGACATGACATTGTACGGATCGTTACGTAACTGATGTATTCGTCTACATTTTGATGAATTGGATTTCTTTGCTAGTAAATAAATAGGTTTAATGTATTATTGTATTATTTTTCGAATAAATACTTTTTTGTTTGTTTCAGGTATGTACCAGTGGGGGTCGGAAATTGACAGTGCTTTGGTTCTTTGAAGAAAGTATGTTACTATGTATTTTTTATGTGTGTAGTTGAAAAACGACAGGTTTGTTTTCAAGAGTTTAGAGTTACCTACATCTTAACAAATGCAAAACTATCGTCTGCCATGTGAAAAGTTTAAAACAGTGAAGTTATTAAGACGGTAAAGAGTTCTTGTACCTTTTATTTGTGAACTAAGAAAACCGGTAATAATAACACTAGTATTTCCAAAAGAAATTTCCAAATCCGTAACAATTAATCTCGTTAAAAAAACAAACATTTAAAAACAAACTAACCCAGATTTTTTCTAAATCTAAATCCTCAACATGCTCGTAACACATAATCGCTTTATATATCTTAATACACATACATATGTATGTACACAGGTGATAAACACTCCATTTCCATTACCTACATAGATAGCGTCTGCTTTAGATTAGGGTTGCTATCAATGCAATTCTTTTACAAAAAAAAAATCTACTAAGAAAAATGAGTTTTTCTGTTTGTAGTTGTAGGTAAGTACCTACGTTACGTACTATGAAATAAGTAATATGTGAACTTTTTTATAGGATATAATTACATTAGCTGGCAATATTTCGGAAACGAATGAAAAAATATATACTAAACTAATTTTTTTTTTTTTTTAATATTATAAAGCTGACGAGTTTGTTTTTTTGTTTGGTTGAACGCGCTAATCTTAGGAACTACTGGTTCGAATTGAAATATTCTTTTAGTGTTGGATAGCCCATTTATCAAGGAAGACTACAGGCTATATAACACCACGCTTAGACCCTTAGCAAAGAGAAAAAAAGTCACGAATACGAAGAACTCGCACGAGCAGGCGATTCGAAGCGAAGGGGTGGGGGGTAGCAAGAAATTTGACGTGAACGAAGTCGCGAGCAGAATCTAGTAAATGTATAAAATCATAAATTCTAACTTTGTTCAAAACTTTAAATGACACTGGCGTGCAAGGCAACCAAACATCTGTTATGATACGGTTTTTGGAAATTCGTGAAAAAATCTAAGTTCCACGAAAAATTACTAAAACAGCTGAGCGATCTCAACACGGGTCGCTGACCGATTACGGGTATTGACCTCCACCCATAAAATGATGATTTAAAATACGTTTATATTTTCACTACTGGCTTTTTATCAGAAATCTTATTTGAGACAGAATAGAAGGCCGTATACTTTACGGACCTATCTAAAGAAAGATGTTTTTTCTGACCTATTCAATGGATCACTTGGATTCCTAAGTCGACGTGCATACGGACGTAATAAAATCGCGACAGGATTTTTCCGCACACTGGATTTTCAACTCGTGGTGTTGAAAGTCCAGTATTGAGAATCCAATAAAGTGTATCGATAGTGCGTTGAAAATCCAACAATGTATTTTACTGTTCGATATTCAACTCTTGGCGCTAAGCAGAGCGTTGAAGATCCAGTTGGTGAATAGATCCCACCGCGATTTTATTACATCCGTGGGGACGCGGGCTGAATTTATATCCGCAACCTCTCTAAAAAAATGTTAACGATACTTATACAGCATAAGTTTTTAATCAGTGCGCAAACTGAAACCATGAATTCAGCATATCATTTCAGACCCCAAGAGCAGACATTTTTCGAACGTTATAAAAAAAATCTGCTGTTTTCGATGAAATATCTAATTATCTTTGTATAAGCAACGAAAAATCTCTGCGCTGGGGATCTAGAATGATATGCTTAAATCATGGTTACAGTTTGCGCACTGGTTAAAAACTTATCCTGTATTATAAACAGGTAAAACTTGTGAGTTTGAATGTAATTATCTTCGAAACTACTGATCCGATTCTGAAAATCCTCTACACTTATTTGAAGTTACTGGGTATCCTAAACCGAGTGTCATAGGATATTTTTTTTTCTGAAACAAAACATTTCATGCAGACAGAATCAACAGTTAAAAAAATAATGTTGCCATCCCTACCGACTTACCCATACATAGGCAAGCGAGTGCCTTCTCCACAATTGAGGGCGACAAAGTGCAGATTAAGCACTTTTCTTTCGTAAAGACCGGAGCCACAATAGGGTTACGGGGATCGGCAGTAATCGATTAAAAAGACGTTTCGATTGTAGGAGGTGTTCACTCTTTGTGTAAGCATTATGACATACAAAACTGTGTTCTGAAAAGGTTTTTTGCAGTCTGTCATAAATTATTCCTTTTGTGGTTTTTTACTGTATCTTTTGTATCGAATGAGGTAGTGATCAAAGTAGGTACCAGATTACCAGAGACTTATGCAATATGATAGGAATTAATTAACGTAAACAATAGTTTCCGTCGACGGCAAATAATATGATTCAACTGATCTTTTACGTATTTTACGAAAAATGAATACAAAATTCGTTCGTAAAACCAATCTTGTCATACTTAACAAAGTTAATTAAAAATCGCCAAATCGATTCAAACCCAATTTCGCAAAACAATTTTTTTTTTCCTCAACCGAAAAGGTAATTAACTTAAAATAGCCTTTACTTAAAGCTATTTTTAAAATATTCGATCCGATGCCTCATTTTAATTAAGGTACCAATTAAAAAGTTTTGTAAGTTTTTGTGCTCCGATAACACTTCGATAGCCGTAGCAGTGTATCAGTGGCCCTGCGCATTGTGCAGAGACTTAATAGCGGTGTCCACAAGGTCTACAAGTCACGGACACTTCCAGATTTTAAATTCTTTAAGCTGCGACGTCTATTGTCATCAGCCTATAATGTTCCCACTGCTGGGACAAAGGCCTCCTCTCGGTGAGAGGGATCGGGCCGTAATCCCCCCGCGGGCCCAGTGCGGGTTGGTAGATGTCACATGTCTTCGATATTTTGGTTCTAGGACATGTCGGTTTCCTTACGATGTTTTCCTTCACTGTTTTCAGAACAGTGGTGATGAAATAATTTACACAAAGTAAAGCGCCTGTCTGGGTTCGAACTCATGACCTACAACTCGTAAGTCGCGGCCGTTACCACTTGGCCACCACTGCTGCTTCGACGTCTAGGTAGGCCTATAAAACACTGGCGTGATGACTTAGTATACGGATTTTACCAAAGAAACAACGCGAGTAGCACTAATCTAATCATTTACCATCACCACGTTCAAGAGCTGACAGTGTCAAATTCCAAATTTTTTTTTGACACTGGCAACTCTAGAACGCAGTTTAAATTTGATGAACGCGTTCAGTTGCATTGAGATGTTTTGGCCGGTAAGCCAACACACAGAGAAGAGTGGGAGACCTTTATCCAACAGTGGGACAAACAGGTTTGAAAAAGAAAAAGCCTGCTAAGTTTAAGTGAAATTCGGCTGAAAATGCCCTCTGCTAATGTCGCTTGCCTTATTTAGATTAGCTATGGGTTAAAAGAGCCACCCAGTGTATTGCACGTCGGTCGACTGCGGCACAGGGAAGGTGCACAGTTGAAAATAATGGTGGAACAACGGGCTTCATTGTTACCAAAAAGACTCGCCTGTTTTGGCAATGGACACAATTAGTGTGTCGAAAAGGACGAGATCGACCACGCCTAAAGTTAAGTAATGATAAGCGACTGTTCAACCATACATTTTGACGTTTAAGCGTCCCTTAACTTTAAGCAAAGTTTAATAAACCCCTTAGCTAATCGTCAGTTAGAATTTAGATCAGATTTTCCTATAATCGAATTGTCGGAAAATCTGGCGACAGTTACTAACAGGAATCAGATATACATTATTTATAGAACGAACACTACTCACAATATCATATTGCGATAACCAATCCACTTAACACTACCAATAATACCTAACTAATAATATCCGGAACATCACTCTTTATTGCCAATAACGATGGCCCATATTCACCAATATTATTCCCGAGCCGTATCGCTAAAAGTCCTCAGCACTCAAACTAATCATGGCGACCCTACCCCGCCTTCTATCGGGGAAATATTCAGCAAAAACATGAAGGGAACTTAAATTTGAACGCAACTTAAGCTGAGAAACTTGAAAAGAGGTTTTGCTTGAAATTGATACAGGCTAGTCTAAAATTAATTACGACTTTTACTGGTACTTAGTTTAGAAACGAGAAATGTACAAGTCAGGGAAGTATATCTCTGAAACACTACAAGACGTCAAAGAATTACAGATTTCATGAGAAATTATTATTATAATTAATGATAAATTAATAATAAATATTAATAATTATAGGGATATGGAGAAGGACATAGGCTACTTTTTTACGCGAAAACCGAAATCCATGCGGGCGGAGCCGCTGGCAATGTTCAATGTTCAATTTGACTGTCACAGATAATAAAGTTGAGCGCTTATTTTACAAAGGAATACTTTTTCTGATTTTGTATTACATAGGACTAATCGAATCTAATAATTTACCTAGTGTTAGAAATTAAAGAATTACCAAGGGGTATCTCATTAACCAGTAACTGGGTCGTGGAGGTAAGCACTCACTCCATGTAAAATACTGGTATTCAGCTGCGTCTGGTTAGACTGGAAGCTGACCCCAGCATAGTTGGGAAAAGGTTAGGCAGAGGATGATGAAGTATCAATGAATTAAAAATAATTAAAATAATGTTAAATGAAGTTGGGGATTTTTAATTATGTTTTGTTTTTTAACGGTAACCTGTCAGTCGTCAATTCGTCATTCCACACGTAGAGGCAAAACTGAATTTTATTTTAAAACTCGTAGATTCGTGAAAAGTAGATTTTCAGTACGACTGAAAAGATAGCAATTCAACTTTATTACAAAGGGATAAGGTTTATGTTCAAATGGGAAAATTTGACAGTTTGGGATAGCTTGACCTGCTGGGACTGTACAAAAACAACATACGTTGACATTTTTAAATAACTTAGAAAAGGAGATTCTCAATTCTGTTTTTTTATTATTTTGTATACCTACCTACATTATGGATTATTTTTATACTAGCTTTTGTCATCGGATTCGCTCGCGCGGATGTCGAAAAATATCCCACGGGAACGTACTTTCGGAATAAAAAGTATCTTTGTTATTCCACGGTTACAGACTCTCCGTGTGCCCAAATTTCATCCAAATCCGTTCAGCCAATTTTGCGTGATTGAATAACAAACTCCCAAACATCTAAACATACAAACTTTCACATTTATCGGTAGGGTATGAAGGCCTCCCATTTAATTTTACTTTGCGTATGTGTACTCGTAAGTCTTGCGTTAGCTTCGATAATACGTATTTAATTCACGTTTGATGAAGTTTTAATACTTCCCGACCCTGTTCCTTACGCAAGTAGTGGTATACGAATTGGTGTGTAAGAGAGAAAAACATTTTTTTGTTTTTAGATAATCATCAGATCAGGCTAGTATGAAATAACAAGAGGCGTATAATAGGTACACACGGCTACACATCAAGCTAAACATTTCCAGTATAAGCTGATCTCGCATTGTATAGAATTTCCGTACAGTGTGAGATCAGCGTAAACTGGAAATGTATTATTATACGTAGATTCGTGTGTACATCAGAAAACTTGCACAAAATAGAAATGATCTGCTATTTTACAATCCTATAACAGCACATTATATGTATAAGAATTGATTCAATCTGCAATAAAATCAATTTGTACGGATTTTTATGCTCTTTTTCCGAGCCGGCGGAAATCCAGATAATATCTTACAATAAGTGCGCTCAGATTATTCAATAGCTGAGTTCTCAGATTAAAATGGAAGCTACACTGATCTAGATCTTCTTGAAATAGAAACGCTTAACACTGAGCTGGAATATTAAGATAAAGGAAGATTGTAATATAAAAACTTTTTAACAAAAAAATTAAACCGCCGAAAAACCGAAAAGTAAAAAATAATAAACTAGCTTTGTCCAACCCCAATAACTAAGTTCGGAAGGCGGTGACATATAATTAAATACATATCCAAAGTCACCGACTTCCGAACTTAGTTATTGGGGTTGGACAAAGCTAGTTTATTATTTTTTACTTTTCGGTTTTTCGGCGGTTTAATTTTTTTGTTAAAAAGTTTTTATTTTATAATTTTTTGTGGATATAATCTACTAATTACTACATGCATGCTTAACACAACTCAGTATTAAAATCTGTGAGTAAACAATCAATCATCCCCTGTTTTCTTACCCTTAGGGTTGGAATTTTTCTTCGAAATTTATATGAGACCAACTTCGGGGTATACCCTTTCCAATAAAAAAAAATTTATCAAAATCGGACTACTCTGGAAAAAGTTATGCGTGGTCATACATAAAAAAAATAAAAAAAAAAATTATACGCGTCGAATTGAGTAACCTCCTCCGTTTTTTCGTCGGTTCAAAAATACATCGATGGCTAATTCATACCCCAATCATTCATTTGAGAAACTAAACCAAATTGCAACATAGCTCGGAAAAGGCTAGACAAATGATGAGTAGTGATACTAAACGCAGTTTAATTAATAAGTACCTACATAGATGACCAGTGACAACACATCGCATAACCTATGTACATTCCATACTTTCTTTGATAGATTTTCGACTCTATTACAAAAAGATAAGGTTTATATTCAATTGGATAAATTTGACAGATTGGGGTAGCTTGATGTGCTGGCGTCTGTCTGTCTGTCTGTACATACACATTGAGCAGTTACTACTGTCACGAGCGACTTTCGATTCGAACCCAGAGCAGCGCTTTACTTTGTCTAAGTTTTTTCTTCACCACACTGCTCTCAAAACGGTGAAGGAAAACATCGTAAGAAAACCGGCAGGACCTCGAACCAAAAATTCGAAAACATGTGACATCTACCAACCCGTACTGAGCCCGCGTGGTGAATACGGCCAACTCCCTCTCATTGAGAGGAGGCCTGTGTCCCAGCTGTGGGAACATTATAGGCTGATAATGTATACGCGGTTATTGGAAAAACATCATCATTAGGAACAACTTTTACTACCGGACCAAAACTGAAATCGCGAAAAAAAAATCAGCTGTCCCTTACATTTATGTTCGTACAACTTTTCAAAATGTAGGGAACAGCTGATTTTTTTTCGCGATTTCTGTTTTGGTCCCATAGTAAAAGTTGTTCATAATTATGAGTACAATGACCTCTTAAGAGGTTGTTGGTGTTTTTCCAATAACCCTGTATATATGTACATACATAAGCACTAGCGATAACAGTAACAGTACGTTTACACTATCACATATCAATAACAAAACCCAAGCCGCGAAACATTCAGGTGTAATCTCATGAAAATTCACTTTCACGCTCGGAATCTCGCTTTCCGGAATTTTGAATACTTTTTCTAATGTTTTGGACATTGTACAGGTTTCTTGACGTGTCTGCGAGACGTTTGTCACGTTTGTGATTAGTTTTTTTTTTTTTACTTGCATCGTCGTTTGATTAATCACGCGATCCTTTGATGTCCATATATTAATTTGTATTTGTATCATATCAGTTTATACATGACCTACTTAGAACAAACACGTACATGAGCTTTGCAATTGGTGTGACGAAACACCATTAAACAAACGAATGCCTTGCTGTACGTAAACTTCGCCGATGTTTCTCAGAAATACTAGTTACTATAGAATAGAACCTCTCTCCGAAATGCCGTCGCTCGGAGGTAATGGTACTTCTACATGGAAATACGAGCCGTTCCTTTGGACTTTGGCAATAGTGACATGACATGATAACCGGCTTTTATACTAGAAACGTATTACCCAGAACTACAAACGAGTTTGATGTGGCAGTCTCTCTCTGTAACTTTAGTCAAAAAAATTCTTAAGGGGAATCTAGCGCCCGTTTTCACTAACACACTAGATGACACCTTAACGAATGCCTGAATAAAAACGTGTTTTTGGATTGGATGGACGAACTTGCTTAATGAAAATTGACAAAAGTAAAGGCTTCTTAGGATTTAGCACAAGATCATTGAAGTTTTTCTGAAACAGCATAACACGGTTAGCATATAATACACTAGCATTTCGTAATTTATGTTTTAAGTCCCATTTAAAAGGGGTGAGCCTATTGCCATCAACCGGGCACTCCGGGTCGCTGCTGAGTCATTCTAGATAGAAAAACCCAATAACACTTTGCTCGACTCGGGGATCGAATCCAGAATCTCGTGCTCAGCAGTAGCGATTGCGACCACTTAACAAACGAGGCAGTCAACGTTTCTCACACTTCTCATAATTTTTGACAAAGATGCGCGTGCAACTAATCCGACACCCAAACGTCATGCTAATTCCCCCCCGAGTGGGTTCCCGCATTGTCGTTGCGGGGGGGCTCAGTAACCGTGGATGCCGGCCACGGTGAAGCCAAGAGGAACCCAAAGGTGGGGCCGCTCGTCAGGGCTTTTGCCTCAAAGCCGACGACGTAGCGGCCAAAAAGTAGGTTGCGGTGAGGTGCACCGCAACTGAGGTGGGCCGCGATGTCGAATGGGAGGCATCGCGGCTGAGGGTTACGGGCTGCGGTAGAGGAGGGGTGCCGGTGCTTCTGAGCAGCGCTCTTCCCTTCCGTGGCCTGGACGGGGCCGCCACCGTTTGATGGCGGACGCGGTGGGGCCGCAGGGGAAGAGGAGTGTCGGTATAGCGTTAGCCGCTCTCCCTATCCTCTGCGGCCGAAAAGTGGTAGACGGGACGGCGCGTTGTGTTCCACACGCGCGCCGTCAAAGATGTCAGCAACCACCGATGAGGTCCGCAAGGGCCGTTGCCTGCCAGGGGTGCGGGTTTGTTCGAAAGAGATACCACGGCCCCTGGCATACGGGCTACTGAGGGAGCACGGGTGGGTTTTAGTCAGTAAAAGTCTGACACGCCCTCCTGCTCTACTCAGCAGGAGAAGTCATTTGATGATTTCCCACCCAAAAAAAAAAAAAAAAAAAAAACGTCATGCTAATTAATTGACTCCAGAAAATGAAGACGTATCCACAACCGAAGTCAAACCAGCGAACGATAACAACAAATCAGTTGAAACGGCTGAAAAGCCCCCCTAATTCAAATACAAATTAATATATGGACATCAAAGGATCGCGTGACTAATCAAACGACGATGCAAGTAAAAAAAAAAAAACTAATCACAAACGTGACAAACGTCTCGCAGACACGTCAAGAAACCTGTACAATGTCCAAAACATTAGAAAAAGTATTCAAAATTCCGGAAAGCGAGATTCCGAGCGTGAAAGTGAATTTTCATGAGATTACACCTGAATGTTTCGCGGCTTGGGTTTTGTTATTGATATGTGATAGTGTAAACGTACTGTTACTGTTATCGCTAGTGCTTATGTATGTACATAAGCCGCAGAATTTTTTCGCCGGTTATAAAAAAAGCAGCTGTTTCATAGAAAAATGCAGTACCTACGCGGTCAAAATGTATGTAACAGCTGATTTTTTTTGTATAACCGGCGAAAAATTTCTGCGCTAGGGAGGGGGTCTCTAGTATGATATGCTGAATTCTTGGTTAAAGTTTGCGCACTGGATAAAAACTTTTCCTGTATAGTTATCTATCTCTGTGTCTGTTTATTACCACAGAGTATACAGCAGAATTCTCTCTATGGAATATATAATTTTAACAGAGTAACATAGATAGTTTCTACCATTTACTTAATTCAAATCAGTCGCTGTCATTCTCGTTCTCGTTCGGACATACATAGAGCTATTAGAACTAATAGACCGATTACAAGTCAGCATTCGGAAACGTTTCCTTTAGTACAGAGCTAAGAATGGTTCCTATCGATGGAGCTGAATACCAGTATTGTACATGTACCGACTGTCTATCTGACCTCGACAACCCGATACCCCTTGGTAGGACTGGTTGTCAGACTTTCTGGCTTCTGACGACCCGTAACGACTGTCAAAGATCCACGAATGACAGCCGGGACCAACGGCTTCACGTGCTTTTCGAGGCACGGGGATCTTGGTCACCCATCTAAGGACCAACCAGGGCAAGTGTAGCTTAACCTGATCAATCGACACATGCGGCTGTTATTACTTAGCCACAAGCTGCGGATGTTCTAATCATAAATTAATAGAACCAGTGGTATAAATAGTTGTAAGAGCTATATAACATTATAGTCACATCAAGAAATCGATGACTTTATAATAGGTAATAAGCACAATAAGGAAGGGAATATAGCATTTTCATTCGCAGAAGACCAGAAAAACAAAACATGCGGATAACGTACTAAAACGATACGTTAACTCATATGTAAGTAATTGTAAAAAAAAAAACTCGTAATAAGTCGGTGATTATAGTTTTTTAAACCATATTAATCTATTTACGAAGATAAATGGCTACGTTGCGTTTGCGCAAAGTAATGGCAGGAACAGAATGTTCTTGTGGTAAATAAAATTGATAATGTATTAGACAATGTAACTTCTGAAAAAACTAGTAAAGAAAGATTCTTTATTAACTACAGTGTAAACTTTTGAATTTCCTGACGTAAAGATACAGAAAGAAACTGGAAAAGACCAAAATAATAGGTCTTTACCTATGAAATTGCCGTTTTGTATGAAAAAATTTAAACGAATTTTTTTCATGAATTTTTTATTTGTATTAATCGAAGTAATCACCCATGCAATCAATGCATCTTTGCCATCGCAGTGGCAGTTTATTGATGCCCTTCTTAAAGAAATCAGCTGGACGGGAGGCAACAAATTCTTCAAAGGCATTTTGTACTGCCTCTCGGGTATTAAATTTTTTTCCCGCCAAGAAGTTATCCAAATTCTGGAAAAAGTAGTAGTCTGTAGGCGCAAGGTCTGGTGAGTAGGGCGGATGACGGAGAGCTTCCAACCCCAGTTCTTGCAACTTGGAGACCGCCTGCTGTGCAGTATGAGGTCGCGCGTTGTCGTGCAGGAGCAGCGGAGACGAGCGAATGACCAATGCTGGTTGGAGATGCGCCAGCTTCTCCATCATTGTGTTCAGTTCTTCACAGTACACATCTGCAGTAATGCTCACCCCGTTTGGTAAGAAGCTGTGATGAATCACACCGGCGCTAGACCACCAAACAGTGACCATCACTTTTCTAGGGGTAAGTTTTCGTTTAGGGCATTGTTTAGGTGCTGAACCAGGATCCAACCAACTTGCTGAGCGCTTACGGTTATCAAACAGAATCCATTTTTCATCGCAGGTAACAATGCGGTTCAAAATTCCTTCATTTGTGTGTCTGTTGAGCAGTGCAAGGCACGTCTCGACGCGTACTTCGCGCTGGCGATCATTGAGTTCGTGGGGCACCCATTTGTCAAGCTTTTTTACCTTGCCAATTTGACGCAAATGGACCAATATTGTTTTGACGCTAACGTCGAAAGCTGCTGCTAATTCAGCCGTAGATTGTGTATCATCAGCTTCCACAATCGCCTTTAATTCGTCATTGTCGACCAAAGTCTTCGGTATCCATGATGACGAAAAAGATTGAAATGCGATGAAAATGTAACACTAATCAATAAAGAAATGACTACTTTTAGAAAAAAAAAACCATGTTTTTAAAATAAAATTAATTTGAAATTAGAATTCTTAGCCAAACAAAAATTATTTTGATTTGAAATGGCCAGTACTGCAGAACGGCAATTTCATAGGTAAAGACCTAATATTCTGTTTTTCTCATCTCTTCCGATTGCATGAAATACCTATTGGAGACTTAAAAATACAAAACGTGCCAATTGCCTTATACGTTTTTCTGGAATTTTCGATTCGGCTACAAATAAATTAACTTCGTACGAGGCGTATTTAGAAAAAAAAAGTGACGATTCGCCCGATTCGGCCTAGTTAATTCGTGCAAATCTACTAAAAAGCCGTTTTAATGAAGAGACTAATCTAACCTTTTCTAATATGATTGTATTAGGTACACAGATATTAAGTAATATCAAACATTACCCGAAAACTAGAACAAAGCAAAACAAGCAACATTTATCCAGACGACGCGATAATTGGCAAAGGGCCGATTCCATCAAAATAGTCTTCAGAGCTGTAATTAAGAAGAAAAATCACCGCAATTTCGTTGAGACTGCGCTCTTACTATGTGAGGGAGAACTCGAAGGAAAGTCGCTTCCCTTTTACGTTTTTGTGAAGGAAGATGATGTATAAGCTGACATACCTTATGCAGGAAGTAAAAATAATCATGTGCGTTTTTTTATAACTTAGTGAGTGTCAAAGAAACTGTGGCGAACATAAATGTCGAAGAGAAAAAAATCTGTTTCCTTACAAATAAGGAAGCCACTACCCCAATTACTTGACACACTTGCAATCACAATCCGAAGGATTCTGAGGATGTTTAGAGATTCTTGTTTTTCTAAACCTAACCTGGGAAAACCTAGTCGTACATATGAATAAGAAATAAGTGTCATTGCAGTTCTCCTTCATGTATATTCATTATTACATCTCGTGTTGCAACCAGAGCGTGAGTTAGGTGTTGAAACTCACAACAGCAACATTTGAAGCAAAAAAGTGTGAGCGAAACGTAAGACACGTGCATAAGAAACGGTTGTAATGATTGTTATTGCATTCGGTAGAGTTGTTCAATGTTTGGAAAGGGGGCTTGTGGCTAAATAACAATAGCTGCACGGGTTGATCGATTAGATTAAGCTACGCTTGCCGCGGTTGGTCCGTTGATGGGTGGCCATATTTACATAGCAAGACCCCTCCGTGCCTCGGATAGCACGTTAAGCCGTTGGTCCCGGCTGTCATTTGTGGATCTTTGACAGTCGTTACGGGTCGTCAGAAGCCCAAAACTCTGACAACCAGTCTTACCAAGGGGTATCGTATTACCCAGTAACTGGGTTGTGGAGGTCAGATAGGCAGTCGCTCCATGTAAAATACTGGTATTCAGTTGCATCCGGTTAGACTGGAAGCCGACCCCAACATAGTTGGGAAAAGGCTAGGCAGATGAGAGTTGTTCAATGTTCTAGATTCCTCAATTGCTTCACTGCTTGACTTCTTACAGTTTTTTTGGACCAAATTTTGTTGCTCCAAAACTTCGTTGCTTCCACGGCGTCGTCGGTAGCAGCACAGAGTTCACTCTGACTTCAGGGATGCGGTATCTACACTGCTACAAGCGAACTACGTATCATACTGTACTGACGTCATGCAAAATCCTGCATCGCGCAAGTAGAGTTTACCGCACACATACATATGTACTCAGCCTATAACGTTCCCACTGCTGGCACACAGGCCTCCTCCTGTGAGAGGGAATGGGCTGTACTCCACCACGCGAGCCCAGTGCGAGTTGATACTAGCATATGTACAATGTCCCGACATCAATCGTCGGGCTGTTGCACACTAGACACGACACACCTGTCTGGTCGGAGGATCCTCCCTTTTCTATAGAGGAGGACAGAAATGTACACCCTGTTCCCCTTCCCTGTCCCTGTTGTGTGGTTTTGTGCTAGGCCTTTGATATTCTTTAGGAACACGGTTTGTTTTGGATACACCTGTACAATTCTATTCCATTGTTTGTATTTGGAGGAGACTCGAATACTCGATACATGTCACTATTTTTAGATTACATGGAAGATGTTTCTAAAAGGCTTTTCTACAGTCATACCCGAACTCCATAGCAACTGAGACGTAGTAGGTATTTGAAATGCAGAACAACAATTACTCGCCGTATGTACTATACAAGCTAAAAAAGTTCCAAGATTCAGTTGTGTCTAGTGATTTGTTACACCATTTTCATCCTTAGATTTCCCCAATAAGTTTCAAATCCAGTTTTCCATCATCTTGACACCGTAACCAACAGTAGTAGGTGTGAAAATATCGGGATCTTCAGAGCTCCGATAGACGGGTAAGCGATACCTCACGATGTAAGCGTAATGGCCGCGTTAGTCACTCCGCCATTGTCACGATAAGACTTCGGCTTATAGGTGAGCGCGCCTGTATTGTAGCTAAATTGTGCCTAAGTGCTGTACCGAAAGGCTCAAATTATCACTTGAAGAAAATTACTGGGGATTTTCCGGAGCCATTGATAAATTCGGTACATATTTTGTTTAGAAGATTTTTAAAGACAGATAAATAATATGGTAAAATGTTATCCGTGGAACAATACTAAATTGTTTTTGTTTTTTAATTAAAATCCTGTATTGCTGTGTTCTGGTATTGCATTTTTTTCATGGTTGAAAGAATTCATGGTTTCAGTTTATCGTTGATGTCCTTTGCCACTCTGTATAGCAAACCTCAATTTTTTTACTAGAGACATATCTTTTACTAATATCTACAGAACATGGAAAATTACATGTACTCGAATCCATTAAAATAAACATTTAAATATTCCTACGACTTACTTACTTACTTGTAAAAAGGTTATATACTATAATATACTATTTACTATATATATATTGTGAATATTTTTCGGACGTAATGCGGGAGTGGTTTTGGATTTCTTGTGAATGAATAGATGAATATTGCACATGTAGGGACTTTAATTCGCGCGCCGCAGCTGAGCCAGTAGCTTTAATTTCCCCGAATAATAATCAAGAAAATACTTTGATCCAGCCTGTCCCCACTACCTGCCCCCCCCCCCTCCCGCCAGTGACGCCCTGAGCCGAGGTTCGTACCCCACAGGGGGTGCCGTCAGAGTGCAGTCGCTTTAGGTTTAGTAGGTTTATGCCCCGGGCTGGAGGCTTTTAGTATCACTAAAACCCTTCACAGGAAAGCCCGGTTAAGCAGTCACGGCCTCTCAAGGTCAACTGCGAGATGCCATACACAAAAAAAAAGAGTCTAATTCGCAACTTTTAATGATAAATTGTCCTAGAACCAAAAATTCGAAGACATGTGACATCTACCAACCCGCACTGGGCCCGCGTGGTGGATTCCGGCCCAATCCCTCTCACCGAGAGGAGGCCTGTGTCCCAGCAGTGGGAACATTATAGGCTGATGATGAAGATGATGATGAATGATAAATTGTAGGCAATCTTCCATGAAATCTAACCTCGCGTAATTCAGTCTTTGTAAAAGAAGAACTTGATGTAACTTAGTATCTCCAATGTAGATCCAACAACAGATGATCGATTTGTGACACTCCGTAACGACGACAAGTCATTATTCATCGTCGCATGAATTTAGGTTCTCGCCCGAATCGAACGAATCGTCACTTTTAATTAACATTTTCTATACGCGACTCGCACGAAGTTAAAAGTTACGATTCGCCCGATTCGTGCAAGTAAATTGGTGCGTATCGCTATCGACTGATAGCCTATTTATTTTAATGTCGTAGTTGTAAGTCAAAAGTTTATGGAATTACAGAACATGAATATGAAAGTATTAGTGGAACAAGCCCAAATTGCGATCTACTTGAAGAAAACTCATGTAGTCATTATCCTTATTACCTTTTTTTCTTTCAAAGAGTTTGTGGAAGAATTACAGGCAGAAAAAGAAAAGACTTGTAACGATTCATTGAGATTATGAAACGAAATTCTTTCTGAAATTTTCCTTTTTTGTTGCCACAAGTTATGAAGTTTAGAGTTAGTAAAATAGCCAGTCTCGTTGCCATGGCTGCAAGGACGTAAAAATATCGCAACCGGATGCAGCTGAATACCAGCTTTTTACATGCAGCGACTGCCTATCTGATCTCCACAACCCAGTTACTGGGTAAAACTATACCCCTTGGTAAGACTGGTTGTCAGATTTTCGGGCTTCTGACGACTCGTAACGACTGTCAAAGATCCACAAATGACCGGGTTTTCCGAGGCACGGAGGGTCTTGGTATATAAAGGTGATCACCCATCCACGGACCAACCGCGACAAGCGTAGCTTAACCTGATCGATCGACCCGTGCAGCTATTATTACTTAGCCACAAGCCCCCCACTAATTTTACTTCAATATCGAACACAAAATTACTCCTTATAAAGTCCATTAATCAATTTACGAATCAACTCACGCGCATCCTGCGATGCGTTTGATTGCATCTTAGGTAGGAGGATGTTAGGTATAAAGCAACGTGCCTAGAATAATATAATCATTGTGACCGTCTATACTTAATTAATTATTGTATTCTATGAGAAACTATTAGGCATTGTTTGTCGAACGTGGTTTGGCAGCGCGACGAAATATGGCGTCGGTACATCTATTGTATAAATATTGATCTGCTTTTGTATGTATTTGCTTGGGGATGTTGTTTACGGTATATTTCGGACTAGCTTCTACATGCGACTTTGACCGCGTGACATTTCTTGTTCATCTGACCCACCGCGTCGCATTGCATCGCCTAGTGTGTTTTTACTTTACTGTTGGTTAACGTTGTTTCTGACTTTTTCTTTTTGCTTGGCTGCTAAGGGTCATAGCTTGATGTTAAATAGCCTATAACCTTCCTCATCAATTAGGCTATCAAAATCAAAAACAATTTATTGAAATGCAATTGGTAGTTCCACAGATTAGCGCGTTCAAGCAAACAAATTCTTTAGCTTTATAAAACTTATCTAAACGAAGAAGAAGGTTGGTCGACTCTTCACGTGACCAAAGGGCTGGCCTATTTTTCGGCCAAAGAATCAGCATTGCCATACAACGTGGCAATGCCCAGCCTTTTGGGCACTTTTCCCATTGACAACGATGCGGACGTATTTTTTGATGCTTTATGATTACCTATTTTCTTTTTATATACCTGTACATATTATAATTTAAAGACCTTGGATAAAAAAAATATGTTAAAGCAAAGAATAATTAGTAATATATAAGTCCTTATAGATTTAGTAAATTAGTTAGTTGGAGAATGTTAGTTTAAGTCAAATAACTACATTCTTGAACTGCATGAAGAATGCTATATGGGGGGTATTTTTTGCGACAATATTTGCTTAATATCAAATACCTGTGCAAGTGTGCAAGATCGGAATGCAGGTAAATGTATTCAAGAATTTTACGTTTTCAAAACATATAACCACAAACGTGAAATAGCTTAGATAGCAAATGTAATGTTAACAATGTCTGAAATACCCATGCTATGTAATGTAACAGTTGTACCACAAAAGCATGTTAATTTCGAGTAGCTGCTACCGAATGGCACACAATTAGCATGTGTAATATGGAGTAATTTTTTTACCAGTGCGCAAACTGTAACCTCAAAATCAGCTGTTCCATACATGTTGACCGCGTAGGTATTGCACACACTAGGATATATTTTTTAAGAAACGGCATATTTTTTTGTATGACCGACGAAAGATTTCTAGACGCTAGGGGTCTAGAATGATATTTTATGCTGAATTCGTGGTTACAGTTTGCGCACTGGTTAAAATTTTATCCTGTATAAGAAACGATAGAGGATAGAGCGTGGTGGATCGAAACCTGTAACGTAAAGAATATTGTAGTATATAAATTAATAAAATTGATATGCATGCATAATTATGCCTATCAACATCTACTAAGTACCTACGTATTAGATTATGTTAAGTAGTTGATTAATATACTTAAGTAGATACTGAATGTGCAACTGACTTACTTTTGTCGCCAAATGTACGGAATCAGGTGCTTCGTTAAGAACCTGTTCAATTTCAGGTGCTGCGAAAACCTTCAATTTTTCTGGTAAATGGACCAGATCAGGCTCTTTTTAAAAATGCCACTAATTTAGGATAGGTGTCGATATGTATGTCTTTTTTTCATCTTTATTGTTGCTTTTAGCATTGAATACGTACTCCATAGAGTGCTTGATTACTTGGTCTCGGATAATGCAATAAAATATGCCAGCAAAACGTTTTCTGAGAAAGTTTTGGGTCCTTTAGCTAGTCGCCACATATCGTACTGTTTCAAATACTTCTTGCGTGATTGTTGAGAGAGAAAGCTCATTTGCGCATTATGAACAGTTTCAGTCAATTCTGTTTGCGTCAAATAAACTTCCTCGTCGCTAGAACCACCCATTTTAGGGTTTTCACTTGTTTTCAAGTTTCTCGTTTTTAACTTATGGTTTTAACAATATAACGTGAAAAGAAAATAGCGCGCAAAGCAAATTAAAAAAGTACACCAAGAAGGTTCCGAGTCTGAGTTTTTAACAAATTAAAAAAGGTTGAAATAAATTCGGTAAAAAGGTTTATTGATGATTTGAATTCACAAACTTAGTGCACACGATGTTCTAAATTCAATTTACTATATCCTCTAGCGGATAAAAACGGCTTTTGAACTCAGAAATCGAAGAGCAAAAATACTCTTTCCGAGATGGGGGATGAAAAATTAAATCGTTTATAATTGTAATAAATCCTAACAGTTTACCGTAAAATACTCAGTGTGAATGGCCGTTTAGGTCACTAAAAAACCACCTATTGAAAATGTTAAGTGTTATCGACCAGTGCTCAACAATGCAGGGTATGGACCAACGGCGACGAGGCCACAGGAAATCGACACAACACAATACACTTAATTGTACCTACCCTACACATACAGTAGAGAGTAGGAAGTATTTTGAGCCTCAAAAGTATGTATGTCACATCGACAAGAATTCATTTTCTTGCCTACAATTTTTGTTCCATAGTATTGTATCAATGTGTAGCTACACCAGGTACTTAATTGTAGCTACATATTGAGGTAGTATTCATCATTCTAGCCTAGCCTTTTCCCAACTATCGGCCTATCGGTCGGCTTCCAGTCTAAACCGGATGCAGCTTGATTACCAGTATTTTACATGGAGCGACTACCTATCTGATCTCCACAACCCAGTAAATGGGTAATACGATACCCCTAGGTAAGACTGGTTGTCAGACTTTCGAACTTCAGGCGACGCGTACGACTGTCAAAGATCGAGGAAGATCGACGAACGACAACATTGATACAGTATTAGGAACACAAATTGTAGACAACCACATGAATTGTTGTCGAAGTCGAGATATATATACATCATACATATTTTTGATGCTAACTTTACCTATTAAGTAAGAGAGACACTTAATATAAATACAAAAAAAAATACCTTTTTAATGAGTCGTTTTATCGCTCATAACGATGTCTTTCAAACTGACAGACTTCTGAAAACCTACTTAATTTAATCTGTCGTCAAATCTTGGGCCAAGTTATAAGATTGGCAGTTGCTATTTTGGTAAACGAAGCCATAAAAATAATGTTTTATTTATTTTACTGTGTAAAAAACGGCTGAAGACCAAATACATTTGGAAAAGACGTGATCATTCATAGTCTTAGACAGGTATAATATTACATACAGAATTATCTCTTTAAAGACATTTTAAGATGTCTATCTATAGTTAGGTTCTTTAGTACCGACTATGGAATGCTGGTTCGATGCGAAGATTTATTTTCGAGATTAGAATGTTTTTATGTTTACAAAATGTTACACGATTACTAGGATAACCATGTAATTCGGTAGTGCAGGTTTTTTCGAAAGACATATCGCACTGAGGGAACTCGGGTGGGTTTTAGTCAGTAAAAGTCTGACACGCCGTCCTGCTCCACCCTGAGCGGGAGAAGATATTTGATGACTTCCCACCCAAAAAAAAAAACACTCCGGGAGTGCCGGCAGAAGTGAAAACTTGAATATTAACGTTGTGCATTTTTGATAATTTGGAATGGTTAGGGAATAATTTTGCACGAATTTTCTCATATTACTGCACATTGTTTAAGGTTTGTTTACGTTTCATATTTCGTCGAAATATACGTTTTTATGATGCTGTTTGATGCAAATATTACCTAAAATGATGTAATTACTACTTCTAAATGAATATTTATCCACTTATCGTCGAAAACACACAAATAACAAGAAAAATACTACAAAACTAGAGAGCATACCACGAAAAAGTACCGATGACCAACGAGTTCGAAACGTCACTTTCAACTTTTTTTTTGTGTTACCAGACAATATTTTCCATAGAGAATTAGTTTAACCAACTGTGTGTGTATCTAGCATTACAGTAAAATTGTCGCAGACGATATAGAACTTTATTTATATTACGAAATAAAGCTCACACGAACATTCGCGCAAGCGCCCTGCGCCGCCTAAACGAAACAGCAGGCGCAGGCATATATTTAGAAAGAGAGGGGTATACTTCTTCTCCTACGCCGCGCCGGCTGTCTACTCTCCATCCGTCTTACGAATTTTCGATCAGGTCACGTGTCCTGATGCGAGTTTAACATTTTTAACCCATTACAAAAAAGTGTACAACGCCGCTAAAGAAGTTTCCACTTCAAAAAAAAAAAAAAAAACATGTAATTCGGTGTAGTTTGTAAGAATTTTTAATTTAAATAAATATTATTCGTTATTTAAAAATTTGGTCAACTCTTGTTCTCGGAAATGTCGAAAGAGATCACGGCTGATTGCCGGGTGAGGTCTCGACTGAGCAAATTCGACTTCAGATTTAGCAAGCGAGATCTCGAGTTGTCTTACTCGACTCGAGATTGCATTCCCTAATGCCGACTACCTTACTAACAAGCTAAGATTCACAGATCAGACATGTCCATAGGATATGTCCCATCCTACCTAATTTTGTAAATTCGAAAGTAAGTTTGTTGTTTGTTACGCTTGTACGCTAAAATGGCTTAACAGATTTGAATGAAATTTGGCACACAGGTAAACCGTGTACTGGGTAAGGACAAAGGCTAGTTTTCATTCTGGATAGCAAACGAAATCGTGGGCAACAGCTAGTCAAACTATATAATACCCATTTACTTCTTCATCGAGCTATAAAACGGAGAAAAGCAGAAATATCCTGGTTCAGTATTAGAACGATCGGTGCGGGTATTGCTACTCGACTGCGACTGACGAATGTTCGTTTACTTTTATCTGGCACGGACAGCCAGCCGTCATGTGTCATTGAGGATTACTGTCTGTACTATGATTGGTTGCTTTATAGGATCACGTAAATATTGCACTGATATATGTAGTATGTAGGGGTTGATAAAGGATTAAGTAGAGATATAAGGTTTAAAAGGTTAATGAGTGGCGACTGGCGATGCCTATAATAACTTCCTCTCGCTAAGGAAAATTGTGGCCTTGCAGTGCGAACGTTCAAGACGATTTGGAACCATAACAGAGCAACGATAAATCAAATGAAAAAGAATTTACCATTATTATTATTTTTGGGTGTGAAATCATCAAATAACTTCTCCCGCTCTGGGTGGAGCAGGAGGGTGTGTCAGACTTTTAAGTGACTAAAACCCACCCGTGTTCCCTCAGTAGCCTATGCCAGGGGCGGCGGTATTTCTTTCAAACGAACCCGCACCCCTGGCAGGAGAATTTACCATTGAGTGGGCACATTTTTTTTTTACAAAAAGAAAAATCATCCGACTTCCTTCAGTTCATTTAATCCCATTAAATGACTATTTCATGAAGTAGTCAATCATCATCATCATTTCAGCCGAAAGACGTCCACTGCTGGACATAGGCCTCCCCCAAAAGGGGGGGCGGGATTGCCATAATCGCCACGATTGGCAGGCTCGTTGGCGAACGCAGGATGGTGGTAAAATGCATAGAGAACGCTGCTGCCCGTTCTCTAGTAAGTCCCTTAGTCGCCTTCTACGACACTCACAGGAAGAAATGGGATGGTGCTATTTCTTTTACGTATCATTTTAAGTTCATCGGAAATAGTCATTCATGAGACAGGAATAAATATAAATGAACTGAGAGGGTTGTATTGACGATTTTTATTCTGTAAAGCCATATATGTAACGGTCGCAAATCATATTTTAATAAATACAGGATAAGTTTTTAACCCCCCATAGAGTTCATGGTTACAGTTTGCGCACTGGTTAAAAATTGACCCTGTATACATATAACCCGACAGAGACCTGCAAATTGCAAAGAGCGTAAGATTTGCGGGTTACCTTAGTGCATCTTCGTTAGCAAAAGACATTAAAAAAAAAAAAATTCGCCAAACATAAATGAACAAAAACAGATTAGTGATTGCCTCCCTCTAAGCAAGTAGTGCCTGTGTTGGGAGACTCCGCTCTTCCAAACCAGATATTATTGGATAACAATAAAAATAAAATAATAATAAAAATACACTATTTGTGTGAGTATATGTGTGAGTGTGTGGGTATATGTGTGTGTGTATTTGTGAGTGTGTGTAAGCATGTTAGTGTGTGAGTAAAATATGTGTGCCAACATGTGATGCGAAATGAGGACGTGCCACCGCACTTCCACTATCCCTATAACACTCAAACTGTTGCAATCCATTGCTTGCTTGCAAACCTTTTGATGCCTTGAGCAAAAAGATAACTAAGTACATATTTCACTATATACACCGAGAAATTTTAATGGTTGTTTTCCCGCAGCTGAACAACTTGCCACAAGGAGTACTTTCGAAGCATAGAGTAAAAGTAAAAAAAAAGATGTTTTTGTAATAACTAAAAAAAAAAATCATCAACTCGAAAACGTGAGAATCAATAGTAACACTAGAGGTAACTTGTGAGCACTAACTACCCGTGCCGCAGACAAAGGGAACAGCGATGCATAAATGTTCCAAGCAAAATAAACTCTCGCACGTGGTGATTTTTCACAATGGTTATTCTGTCATTTTTTGTTTCTAATATTTCATTTGTTTATAAAACGATTGCATTACCAAGACAAAACCATTTGGCTGCGGGAAAACAACCATTAACATTTCTCGGTGTATAAACTCTCGAGATTTTTTTTCCGAAACAGAATTAAGATATTAACGTCTCTAAAACACTACGTTTGACTCAAAACAGAATAAATTGTACTGTCTGGGGACGCATTTATTCAGGTCATGCTTATTCGAATTCTTTCGTTACATCCCTCCTGTCATAAAAAAGGTGGGTTGACGTTAATTTAATTAAGAATTTTAATACTTTCCGCGAACTCTTCTGTGAGCTCCGCAAACTGTTCAGGTGGAATGGGTCGATTTTAATAAGCTAAGCTTACCTTCACGGTCTGTCTGTTAATTTTTCCACAATTGCATTGCACAGGCACCTTTGATCTCTAATAAATTGAATATAGTTTTTATTAGGGACTAGCTGACTAGCACTTCGCCCGCTACTATGTTATACGTTACTACGCGTGTAATTTATATCTCATATAACTCCGAAAAAATGTAGCTTTCCATAGGTGAACGAATTTTTGAGTTTATCCATTACAAACAATTGTACAGAGGCCAGCACATCAAGCTACCCCAATCTGTCAAATTTCTTTGATAGTTTTTCAACTTTATAACAAAGGAATAAGGTTTATGTTGAATTGGGAAAATTTGACAGTTTGACCTGCTGGCGACTATACAAAAAATCAAATAGTTCATCTTTATAATATTAGTGTTGATTAAACTTCATCGTTTACAAACTTTTTTTGTTTAGAGAATTGCACTATCCTACTATCATATTATTATGTATATCCTACTAAATATTATAAATGAGATGTATATTTGGATGTTTGTTAGACAATCACGTAAAAACGACTCAACGGATTTGGATGACATTTGGCACACCGGTAGTTTATAACCTAGATTAACACATAGGATACTTTTTATCCCGGTGGTATGTTCCCGTGAGATAATTTTCGGCCTCCACGCGGGCGAAACCGTTGGCAAAAGCTAGTAGAGTATCTATATATTCCATTACGGCAAAATAATGCTTAAGGTTTGTTGTAGGTGTGAAAATGTAAATTAAACCTTGATATTTCAATCATAGTACTTTTTAAACAGCCATACTTGCTGCTAAACGCCCCTACGGGTATTTTTAATTTTTTCTCAAAAAGTATTAAGTATTCCGTTTCTGGAACATCTTTCATTAACATTTTAATAAGCGACTGGAGTTTGTATAGACGAGACGAAATCAGCGAACAAACGGAATCTAAAAATATGTACCTGGACTGAATAATGAAGTTCATAACCGAAATGAAGAAAGCAGCCAATCAGAACCAGCTGTCATATCTTAAGATCTGAATAGGCCGGAAGGGATCGACGATCCGATAACATCGAATAATAATCGGGCCAATCGATTCTTAATCGAATAATTCGATTAATTGCAACTCATTCTTCGTTTAATTGTATTTGCCTGGCTCAAGATTAAGACGATGCTTTTAAGGTGTTTTATTAATCAAATGAAAATGGTTCTTCAAATGCTAATGAAATCTCGAATCTACGCTCTGATTCAAAAGATTTCGAGGTTCTAAAGTAATTGCACAATGGGAGGCTTACGGTAAGCAATAACCAGACAAAGGCTGATGTTAATGACGTAATAAATTGCGTCAAAGGATAGAAATTCGAGATTCTTAGTGAATTAAGTGCAACCAATGAACAACCTACAGGCAATATAACCAGTTTTAACGTTATTTTGCTCATTATTGTTTTAATTACATCGGTTTTGTGTACAGAAACAATTTAGTTTGTTGCAGGAATTGAAGTGGGCATATGTTTAGTGTGGTTTTATCCGTATTTAGTTAGGAATCGATGGTCACTCACCACCCACGTTCAAGTGGTTATTAAATGTTAGCATTACATTGTACTGCTTTTGTTTTGTCTGCGACTTCATCCCGCGTTGCATCGCTTCACCGTGTCGCATCGCTTCACCGCGTCGCATCGCTTCACCGTGTCGCAACGCTTCACCGCGTCGCATCGCTTCACCGTGTCGCATCGCTTCACCGTGTCGCATCGCTTCATCGCGTCGCATCGTATCCCTCATCCGCGCTATTACATCGTTTTCTCTTAGCGTTCTGTCTGTCTTCTTTTCTTTTTGCTCAACTCGTTATGATCTTAGCGTGATGCTAGATAGTCTACAGCCTTCGTCAATAATGCTATGGCATGCAATTTTTTTATTTTTTTATTCGGCCTTTAGTTATAAAGATTAGCGCGTACAAACAAACAAACTTTGGTACTTATCGTATATGTATAAAAGTTAGATAGGTAAGAAGACAATAGGTAAAAACGTATTAGTGAAAGGTATTTAAAAAATGTAAGGCAGACAAAAGCTTAATAGTTTTAATGGTTCAGAAACATTTTGTTTTCCACCACAACAAAAGATTTTAGCCACAGAAATGTAGCTAAAACCTCCAAAAAGCAAACCACTTTACGAGGAGGTAATGAAAGAATTTAAAATGAAAACAATTAACAAAGCAACAAAAAGCTATGAAATTTCTAGAAAGCGTCGTTCGTTCTTGATAAGGTCGGGCCGGGAAAGGCCAAAAAAAAACTGTCATGAGAATACTAAGGCATGTTTGCAGGGGAGCTTTTGGTCAGTCGAAAGTAAACTGTAAGGTATTGGAATAGGATTTGAAGTCCTGGAAGCTTCTAATCACACTCTGGGCTCCGAGCCAAGTTGACGTGCAAAACGCACATTTTCGTCTGTTTTTCATATAGATGCACGTCGGAATGGCTCTCAATTCTTTTTTCGTTTGTTATATTTTCACTACCTAAATGCTGCGATATTTCTCGATGTGCTGCTTAGGGAAAATTTAATATGATTTTTCTATTCATACAATTCAACGCTCTCTTTGATATAACAAATTATTGTTTGTGATTTTTTTCTGTCTGGCACCTACTGATATTGTAAGCGGGATTTTATAAGGTGAAATTGTGAAATCTTAAAATATTATTTCTACCTGCATTCTCATAAAATGCCTCTTATGAATTTAATAATCTGAGGGCTTCTGCGAACCATTCGTTACGAAATATTTTTTCTATGAATTTATGAAATCCTAAGGCTAAGTAATAACAGCCACTCTGGTAAATAGGTCAGGTTAAGCTACACTTACCGCGGTCAGGTCTTGGATGGGTGACCATCTTTACATACCCAGAACCCACTATGCTTCGGAAACCACGTAAAGCCGTTGGTTCCGGCTGTCATACGTAGTTGGCAATTGGCTCGTATGCAGTAGTTATTGGTCGAAAGTCTGACAACCAATTTTACCTAAAGGATATCGTATTACCCAGTAACTGGGTTGTGAAGGTCAGATGACAGATGGTAGTCGTTCCATGTAAAATAGTGGAAGCCGAACCCAACGTACCTAGTTGGTTAAAAAGCTAGGCAGATTTATGAAATCCGTAAAATATTGTGTTGAGGAAAGAAAAGATAATGAAACAAAACAGATTGAATAAGTCAATTTATTCATTTATCCATAACACAAACACCAACACACACAGTAACTCCATTTCCCCCAAGTCAGCTTTAAAATGAGGTCCCATATTCATGCAACGGATTACCAAAGTGGTAAGATTATACCAACGGGTACATACATTATTCTGATTACAAGCACCAAACGGAATATTCCGAGTTTCCCACCCCCTTTTCCCCTTTCCCCACCCCCTTTTCCCCACCTCGTGCTTGTCACTTGGACGTGACTAGATTCGGAATCGAATCGATTTATTGAAATGGCCGATGGGCACACATCGGGTACTTAATCTAATCAATCGGTTTGGAGCATCGTCGTCTGTGTAACTTAATGTTTTAGGCTTGTTGCCAAAGTGTAATATTAAATTATATGGATGTTTTGTTTAATTATTTGTTGTGTTTACTGTTTGTGGGGTGATTTGGAATCTAATGTAATCGATTGCTTGAATTGCGACGACGGTGCAACAGCAGCGGTATTCGGATAGCGGCTGTATAAGTTTATAAATTCCATTTCAAGTGTGTGTGTGTGTGAGGTTCCCAAACTTTTTTTCTTGTAGACCACTTTCCGAATGTTAATGGTTCTGCTGCTACATTTCTACCATATTCCCAAAACTCTTTAAAAAAATATTCCAGCCCCATGTAGACCCCCTTCGAGTATCCCGTGGACCCCTGGGGTCCTCCTAGACCACTTTGGGAACCACTGGATAGACAAAAGTTTTTACAAGAAAACAGCTAGACCATTTCACCCTAAGGGCAAAATTATAAAAAAAATATACGTGGTTTCGGAAAAAAACGCATTGTACTTTGCAACATATAGGTCTTGCGGTGTCGATCTATATTGAAAACATAACTCCGAATCCATCTAACAGTAGGTACAGTATATCTAAATCAAAGGAAGTGAGTATAGACATAAGTTTTTACAGGAAAATAGCCAGTAAATTCCACCCTAAGATATAGCAGTCTGCTCCTTGGACAAAAATTTGAAAACAAAAAATGAGCTTCACAGCACAAAGGTCTTGCGATGTTGATCTATGTTGAAAATATAACCCCATTTCTATCTAGCAGTACATATATTTTAATCAGAGGAAGTTCACTTGTCCATCGCTTGTAAACATCGACTTGCCCTAATTAGTCAACCTTGTTTATCTAATTAGCGACGACATTGCTGCCAAGGTCACGAAGTTCCGTTACTTTATAGACGAGGTTCTTTTTAATTTATTTGCTGACACTACTTAAGTTTGCCGTCTTGTGTGGATTACTAAAGACTTGCCATTTGGATAGGTTGGGATCCCTTCCATTGAGTGTAGGTAAGTGAGTTTCGAATGAGAAAAACATTTTCAAAAAAAAAAAAAAACAACCGGCTTCCGAAAAGTGTTTGTTTTTCACCTCACACCAATTCGTTTACCACTACTTGCACAACAGTGACAAGAAGCAGCAAAATGTCATCAGGATACATAGACGATTGGAATTGAGACTAACGCACAAAATACCGAAGCAAAGTTAATAAAAGTTATATTGGACCACCCCTGAAACATACCGTATCTATTAAAACAAGAATTTTCTGAATCCATCCACAATTGACGGAGAAATCGCGGAACAAACATACAAAAAAAAAACTTCCAGACGAATTGAGAACCATATTTTTTGAAGTCGGTTAAAAAGGCTTTGTACAAATGATTCTGCTTAAAACGAATGATACTTTTTAAGATGTGCAGTCCGGGCACCGAGAGAATGCGTTCATACTGACAGTGTAACAATTCTAGTAAATAATAAAGATCAAATTCGCAAAACACGTATTCGTTTGTATGAAACTGCCGAGTGTCAAGAACGCATTCTCTAGACGGGTGTACTCATTTGTTTTTATCCTTGCATTGACATCATACGTCTGGAGCACCCTGGGCAAGCAGCCTGGGATATCAGGTGGTATCACAGCAAAGGTTCTTACCATGATTTTTGCTACGGTATCAGTTATTCTCAGTACTGGCTGTTCCGATACTACAGAAGAAGACAAAACAAAACCTCCTACGGGATCTTTAAATTATACATCAGATAAATTATGATAGTATCTAGTAACAAGTTCTGTGTTAACTAAGTAATATCTGGTCTGACCTTTGCAATCTCTCTCGAGGATAGATGATATTTTGTGGCGAAAGTTTGTGAACTTGTTAACTACTGAAATATCGATTTCCCTTTAACGATGTTGGAGGAATAAGACGATGTCCGATGTCAACGTTTGGAACTTCGGAGATAGTGTTGGAGGGACTTGTAACTAAATAATAATAGCAGCACGAGTTCATCTTAAGGCGGGGATAGATGAGTTTTAAGGACTTTAAATTGAAGATCACGTCTAAACGGCTTGTCTCGTGTATTTGGAAAAAATATATGTTAAACTAGACAATTTTCTTCGTCATTTGATATGTGAATATTTTAAATAATATTTTTATAACATAATGTAATTAATTGGTAATGTCTATCGCTGACATAAAAATGATAATAACGCAAAAACTATATATAAAAGACAATTTAATAAATTGTCAGTTTTGTAAAAGGAGCTGTAATTCTATTTCAGTTCTAAGTTCTTATTTCAAAAACATGCTCGATGGTTTAAACCATACCTAAAGAAAAACCTTGTTTTGTAATAAGGGGGTTAGTGTTTTTTTACCCACAGCATTTTCTAATCAACATGCATAACACCAAAATAATTATTCAGGATATGCATCTACGATATGGGAAAAATAAAGGGTGATCGTTAAAAAAACTGGGTCACTTTCAATATAAACCGATACGGGTTACGGGATAAATATCTAATCTACCTTTATACGACCAATTCTTGTAGGTATATGTATATGATATATAATCTGAATCTCGGAAACGGCTCGAACGAATTTCGGGGGCGATAAATCGATCTAGCTAGGTTTCGTTTTTAGAAAAAGTAAAAAAAAAAAGAACTTACCGGCCACTCGCGAGTCTGACTCGCGCACCGAGGGTTCCGTTAAAATTATTAAAAAAAAAAAATTATATGATGTAACTAAAAATTTACGGTTTTCGCAGTTTTTCCTATATCTGTGCTACAAGACGTTGCTTCGTACCAAATTTCAAGATTCTGAGTTCACGGGAAGTATCCTGTAAGTTTTGATTCCCTTGCACGTGTCAAAAATTTGCGGAAATTTGTGGCATAAACGGCTGTATCTTTTCATTGCGTTGGCTTAGAAGATTGATTTTTTCATAGCTCCAAGGGACTTCAGTATCTATCTATATAAATAAAAAGAAAGGTCCTGACTGACTGACTGACTCATCAACGCCCAGCCCAAACCCTTGGACCTAGAAAGCTGAAATTTTGCACAGAGGTTTCCTTTATAGTGTAGACAAGGAATAAGGAAGGATTTTTCGAAATTCAACACCTAAGGGAGTTCAATAGGGGATGAAAGTTCCGCGCGGGCGAAGCCGCTGGCAAAAGCTATTTTGATATAAATTCCAGCTTGATATCTCTACGCTTTCCCGAGAAAAAGGGTTTTGACATACGGACGGACGGACGGACAAAAAAGTGATCCTATTAGGGTTCCGTTTTTTACTTTCGAGGTACGGGAACCCTAAAAACCGAGTAAAGCTCGGTCATCCAGATATTGTTTATTTTATAAGCAAGCCTGAGCTTACGTTCCTTCCTACGGACAGTACGGACACGTAACAAAATCGCGGCGAGATTTTATCGCACGCTTGATCTGAAGATCAAGCGTGCGAAACACACTGCTTAGCGCCGAGTCGCCGACTGTTGAAGATCGAACAGTAAAACCACACTGTAAAAAATTGCATTGCACGCCGCAATTGCATCACGTCCGTGTAAATGTCGATTAAAATCGAACCTTCTGCATCACGAATTAGAAGCTATGTTGTAGAATGTGGTCTTGTCCACTTTATTTACAGACTTACCGCCTCATTTGAGGCTCACTTGCAAATCATAATTGTTTTGCAACCTCAAAAATCAAAATCAAAATATTTTTATTTCATATAAACCTGCATGGGCACTTATGAAACGTCAGAAGCTAGGTGCACGGTTCCAAATTGTTGTTTCCTATGGAGAAGAGCCGGCAAGAAACTCCACGGTTACTCTTTTAAAAATAATTGGCTTTAACAATATTTTCAAATTACAGAGATTAAATGTCCCATACATTTAGGTCCCATACATAGGACAGCGCAGGCCTGTCAATAAGTACCAGGCACTTAGACGAATACAGAATAGAAAATCGTCTACAAATCTACAGTCAGTAAGGCCTACAACGTTCTCTCATTCACAATATGTAAAATAATCTACATAAATAAAATGAACCTAAATAAAATTGATGTATATTGTCAATTAATGACGAGATTACCTAGCGTAAGTAGGTAATATTTTAAGTTTCTCATGTCCCAACTTGCTGTTAACCAGTGAACCTGCTTACTTGTATTATTACCTGGACAGTAAATATTTTTTATTGTATTCCTGGGTTATATGGTTATACCTCTCTTTGGTAGGTATCTGCGAAAACAAACGACACTAGCTCAAACCGTGGTAAAAAAATACGTTAACTTGTCAACATTCTACCAGCCCATCATAAATTGAAAGTTTCACCTCACTAAAGTATCGATTTCCCTACAAAACGTTGTTTATCGTAAGGCGCGGCTATGCCAAGGTCGGAGCCATTGTTACCAAATTGATGAGATTCGTATCGATCTGGCACGTCACTAGTTCCCAGTTATGTTTCACGAAATGTGTCGTTAAATCCGTTTTAATGGTCGCGATAGATTTATTTTATTTTATTTTTTTACTTTTTATGGCTCGTGGCGTGTTATTGTTACAATTAAACGGTTTGGGGTTGTGACGTTAAGCTATTAATTTGTTTTTGTGTGAAATTACGGTTTTTGAAATTGTTGAGGTTTGTTGTGTGAAAGGTGTTTAATAAATTGGTATCTGCGATAAAAAAAATACAAAATGAATAAAACATATTGGTATTGAAGATGCTCCAAAAAAAGTTTGATGACAAGATTTTACTTAAAAAAAAAAAAAAAAAAAAACAAGAAAATCCACAATCCGAGTGTCCAACCCGACGTCCTCGCTTATTAATTCACCTATCTGCATTCCCCACGAAATCTCTTTACAATGTGTCATCACCACTAATGACCCTATTGTAAATAGCTACCTCTCTAATGAATAATTCACACCGTATCGCCTCCACTTATAATAATTAATTAACGACAAAGCTCATCTAATTATCAATGTGATACAGCATCCATTATTCATGAGACCAAAACAATCTTCACGGAAGAACATGGAGAAGAAATCGTGCGTAACGAAATGAAAGAACAAAGAGGCTCTCTTCGATATTAAAAAAGAAACACAAAGATGTCGTTGTCCATAAGGGCATGATCACACGTACAACAACCACACCACAACGGCAACATGTGGAGGGGCGTTAATTTGTTTTGCTATTTGCGGACCACATTTGACCGTGGAAATGAACAGTGTGGGTGATACCGACCAAATCAAGGCCACATGGCAGCCAAAACGAACCACCAGCGAGACCGCGCACTAGCGGCCACCAACCATATGGTTGCGTTGACAGGTGACCTTGCATATACAAGGTCATAATCATAAATCAGCCTTTAATGTACCCACTGCTGGGACACAGGCCTCATTTCTATGAGAAGGAGTGGGCCGTAATCAAACACGCGGGCCCAATGCGGGTTGGTAGATGTCGCATATCTTCGAATTTTTGGTTCTAGGACATGCCGGTTTCCTCACTATGTTTTCCTTTACCGTTTTTTGAGAGCAGTGGTGATGAAATTAAATACACACAAGTGAAGCGCCTGCCTGGGTCTGCACTCACGGCTTGTAAGTCGGGGCCGATACCAAGGGCCACTGCTGCTCTCTGAAATACATGCTGTTTAAAAGCGATTGCAGAATGAACAAGCTAGAATAAGAATAAATCATGTATTTGCATAAAACATGGTATAAAATGTTCTTAAATATAATGGTTATGGCGCGAACATGTTCATCTAGGATGAAAAAAAGCATGCAAAATCTCAGGGTTTTAAAAAATGTTACAACTTACAGGGCGTCAACATTTTGTATCTATAAATTCTTTTAAACTATAGAACCTACTGTGAAACTGCTTGCTACGACTCTATTCACACGTAACCTCCTTGCCCAAATTTTGTCGCTGCGATGTGGTGTGGTAGTGGGTACGTGTGTACGAGCCTTACAAGCTGTTCACTAGATGTGTCGCCGCAGAATGCACACAGAATTAATTATCTTTTCCGTTACCGTTTCCTTTGTGGTTCGTATTGCGATGGACTTCAACAGTTTATCCAGTAAAAGGTTAGATAGTGTCACGCCCGGAGAGCGAATTTTGTTTTTTTGTTGGTGTTTCGTTTCGAGTTGCATGCGGGAATTAAAAACTTTTTTATCATGACCTTTTCACTATGAATGAACGTGCCCGCATCGGGTTTGTTGCTTTTTATTGTTGTTTCTTGTATGATTTTGTTGTTTTTTTTTTGTATCTTTGTTTTGGTCTTTTGTGGAGAAAGTTGTCTAGTTACGATATTTTATAATTGAGTTGTTGGAGCAATAATGTCTGCCTTGCTGTTTGTGCTGAAATGAATTCTTAAGTTTTGTAAATTGTGACACATTTTCTGTAACTAATTTAATGCACTTTTTTTTTTTAATTCTTTACAAGTTCGTTTTTTTTTTAAATCAAATACTAATTTGACAGGTGTAATGTCAAACTGCCACACTAAAAAAACAACAAACACAAAATACTTGAAATATTAGTAAAATGTCTGTCTGTAAGATTTAAAAAAATATTTTATGATACACCAAGTTTATGTAATAACCAGTGATCGGAATAGGCTGACTATATTTGCCTAAACTTCGGAGAACAGAGACAGAAAGTGGATAATTCCACTTTCTGTCTCTGTTGTTGTGTAATAACTAATATAATATGTAACAATTCACACACTATTCCATGGAGTTACCTGCCCGTTCTTCTCCATACGAACCTACTGCTTTCGAAAGGTGCAAGTAGCTTCATCTTTCTGAATGATCGACTCCTTTTTCGAATTCGAAGTTGCTTTACATGTAATATATATGTCAAAGTTTACATGCTTTGAATTTTGATAGGTATTGACATACGAAACCTGGATATCGCGATCGATTGGCAATTACCCGCCAGTTTTGCGGCGAAATAGTTTAAGATTCTAAGACGACGTACGCAGAGACGTAAAAATATCGTGGCGGGATTTTAGCGCTTACTCGATTTTCAACTCGGAATTGAACCGGGCTTTCCAGCAGAGTACATCCCGTCGTGGCGAAAAAACACTGTTCGATTTTCAACTCTAAGCGGCAGCAGTACGTTGAAGATCCAGTGCGCCAAAAATGATAAGTCCGTGCAAACCTGAAACTTTAAAAATTACAAAACGCCCGTAATTTATTAAATACATTTTATTAAAATAATATTTATGACGGGCGTTTTGTAATTATTGTATTACCTGCTGTGGCTGCGGTACACTGTTATTATCAGGTATTAACTTATTAGCATATCTAGTGAAACCTGTCATTAACTTAATGGAATGATAAGGCTACAAAAAAAATGTACCTATTTTTTATATAATATTTATTTATTTATTATATTAAAAAACACTTGATTAAACTGCTTTTACGGATAAATAAATAGTTTTCCACTATGGAATTTTAAGTTAACCACTAACATTTATAGTGAAATTACTTTTTACTCTTTCATCGTGTGATTTTTTGGAAGATAAAACTTTCGGACGAACGAAGAATAAATCATTTTTTTTAATAGTCGGGGTTTTTGAACATATTCATTTATACATACTAATATTATGAAGAGGAAAGATTTGATTGCATTGAATAGGCTCCGTAACTACTGAACCGATTTGAAAAATTGTTTCACTGTTGGGAAGCTACACTATCCCCGGTTGACATAGCTAGCTATATTTTATCTCCGTATTACCACGGGAACGGGACCTACGCGGGTGGAACCGCGGAGCGCTGCTAGTTCGTTATAAACAGAATGGTTGTGTATCTAAGTTCTTATAATTTTGTTACAATGCTGTAATGCAATAAACTGTCTGTATCCTCCTTCAATCTTTTGAAAATTGTATTTAAATCAAGATTGACAGTTTAAGTTGGGGTCATAGCCCTATCGATCATTAGCATTACTATGTAGTTACTAAGTATATTCATGGGCAAAAAAAAAAGTACAAAAATAAATGTTAGTAGTGAATACTTTTTTTGATTTATTTATTATAAATCCATGACAACATCACGCTAATAATCCCGAAGGGTTAGACAGAGATGTACCTCTATAGTACAACCACATTTCGCCAGTTATGACATGCAAGTTTGCATGTGTGACGTCATGTGCCCAGCAAAAGACGTCTTTAAGGTAAATATAAAAGTAATATTATGTAGACAATATTTAACCCTCGCTATCAACCTCCTGTTCCTTTATTAGATTCTCAGGCCAGACAGAGTAAATTGGTTTCTTCCTGTGAAAACGAACCAATCTGTTGGAACTTTTTCGACAAAATTGAACTCCAATCGATTAATTGACAGTTCAAAAGATTTATTTACTTGCTTGTGGCTGAGTAAAGCGCCGCACGGGTCGATTGTTCAGATTATGTGGATGGGTGACAATTTCTACGTACCAAGACTCCTCCGTGCCTCGAAAAGCACGTCAAGCCGTTGGTCCAGGCTTTCATTCCTAAATGGGTCCAGGGGCGACGGACTGGGGAATCCGTCGCCTCCTACTTCTTAGGACCCGAGATGGCGGCGCGTAGTGTTCCACGCGCGCCTCTCTTTGATGTGGGGGGGAGTTTAACACCTCACTCCCCCCCTATCGCGAGGTGGCCCGCATAGGCGGGCCGGCACTAGTCGGGGATCGCGGAAGACTCAATAGTTCCCGTGATCCCCGGTGTACGTGAGAGACGGAACACCGGGGTGGTTTTAGTCAGTAAGAGTCTGACAGACCCCTCCGCCCTCCCCGGGGCGGAGGACATCCATGAGGATTTCCCCCCGTCATCAAAAAAAATAAAAGGCTTTCATTCCTAGACCTTTGAGAGTCGTTGTGTGTAGTCAGAAGCCCAGGAACTGCGACAGGTCTTACCAAGGCGTGTCGTGTTACGCGGTAACTGGGTTGTGGAGGTCAGTGCAGTCGCTCCATGTAAAATACTGGTATTCAGCTGGATCTGGTTATACTGAAAGTCGACCCCAACATAGTTGGCAGATCGACATAATATTCACCAAACTCTTGGCAGAGGTTGATTTTTTGACAAAAAACTATCACACTTTGCAGCAGCGATAAAAAAAAAATCGTACACACTACGCGATATTTTATAGGTTTCACAACTTTCACACATACGCGTGACTCAACCTTTATTGTCCCATTGGGAAAAATATACCAGAAGTTTGGTCTGTATATTACCCACCTACGCCCTAATAAAATCACACTGCACACTGCAGTCATCAATCTGCGCGGCAGGTGCGGTGTGACGCCGGCCCTATAGGGTCGTATAGTGAGAACTATAGGGCTGTTGCGGGCCGTTGTTGCGGTTTGCGGAGGCCTACGGTCTGCACTGGATATTTGCGTAATTGCATCACGCTTCGTCTGTTGTCTGCTGAGCGACGCGTCGTGTCGCTTTGTTTGTGTCGGTGTATTAATTTGATGTAAATCGATTGTTCTAAACGTCGGGTAAGTAGCAATAGTGGTGTTTAGGCAGACACTTTTGTAGAACAGTTTCTCTTGGAACATTAAAAGTCATACAGAAGAAAGACATTTACCACCAGCGGGCTTAGCATGACGCTTTGTATTTCTACGAAGAATAGACAGCGCTTTTTCAATACAAACTGACATTTCGTTCCTACATTTTTGTTATAGCACCGTAGATATCCTTCTACAATCTGTCATTTAGTCTTTCGTTTCTAACGATATTTGTCTAGGTCCTAATAGATGTAGACTATTTCAGAAGAATATTTCTTCCCAAACTGTCAAAATCACACTGACAACAAACTTTCTACTCGACGGCCACAAAGTATATCCGATTATCTACAAAATCATGATTCGTTTAGAACGCATAATTGTGATAATGAATAGAAAAACATAGCTATCTTATCCTATTGTACATCATTTATTTAATAGTCATGTCTATTCTTCCGTCGACAAATCAGGACTCGTGCTAAGCCTGCTGCAGGCTTAGCATGACGATTTCTATTTCTACGAAGAATAGACAGTGCTTTTGACAAAGGGACATTTCGTTGCTCCATTTTTGACATCGCACCGTAGATATCCTCCTACAATCTGTCATTTAGTCTTTCGTTTCTAACAATCTTTGTCTAGGTCCTTATAAATGTAGACTATTTCAGAAGAATATTTCTTCCGAAGCTGTCAAAATCACACTGACAACAAACTTTCTACTCGACGGCCACAAAGTATACACATTTATCTACAAAATCACGATTCGTTTAGAACGCATAACTGTTATAATTAATAGAAAAACATAGTCTATTCTTCCGTCGACAAATCGTTGCTCGTGCTAAGCCTGCAGCAGGCTTAGCACGAGAACCGTAGACAAGCGTTTTGCCGTCGGAAGATTAGACAAAAATGACGATTCCGTGTAGACAATTGATTGTTTTGTACAGAGAAAAGTAGACAAGCGATTTCTATTCTACGGTAGAGTAGAAATAGAAAGCGTCATGTTAAGTGTAAGGGAGTATGTTCATGGTAGCACCGTGGAACCGTGCACCTCGCTTCTGACGTTTCATAAGTGCCCGCACGGGCACTTATGAAACGGTTTATGTTAAATAGAATAGGTACCTATTTGATTTGTAGCAGGAGTCGTTCTGTAGTTGCTGCCTACCTCATGGGAAAAGTGCGTGAGTTCATGTATGTAATATAATATGTACCTATGTATGTTATTTTAACACGATTGTCTCATATCATTATTTACTAAGGTTTTAAAGGCCCCTCTATGTTTTAATTAGGGATGCATCCGATACCGATACTGATGTCGACATATCGGCGATACTCGAAGTTTGCCGATATAACGGCATCGGCGATATTTTTATGGGCGATTCAAAGATAGGTACTTTTCAGATTTCTCGCTTTAAAAATGTAAGTTGTCTCGTCTATTTCGTTGCAAACTGGGCACGAACTAACTATGCTAAATATACTATTAACTAATCTCAACCTGTCTACAGTTTTAAACGGTTTTATTTAGTTTGTCCTGTTATTTGTTCTTTTTATATTAATTAAAAAAAAATAACCTGACTTGTGTTTTATTTATTCTACCTTCATTTTTGAATTCAATAAACGTATCGGTATCGCCGATATTTTTATAAGAGCATCGGTATCGGTATCGTATCGACAAAAAGGCGTATCGAGGCATCCCTAGTTTTAATATCATGGTGGCGCGACCAGCTTCGATCATATTTAGGTATCTGATACCTAATTATTCATCATGATTGGTATGCCTGTTCGTTTTGCAAACGCTTTTAAAAGAATGTATTTTTAGTGGACATCAAATATACAATGTATATCCAAATATGCTTTTTGATTCCCACCTCTGTTGCCTTACATACAATACGCGGAATCCTGGTGAAGAGCGAAGCTTTTATTTATTGTTTATTTATTCGAGCTGTGAAACATCTGACGGGAACGTACTGCGGGACATGAAACTTGCATTGAAAATTCCTGGAATAAAAATTGGCCATCAACCGGTAGTACTGTTACTAGTGTTGTGCCCTGGAGGGCAACCTCTAGGTACTGTAGTACCTAGAGGTTGATTTGGAGACCAAACGAACATAGAACCAAACCAAGAACATTATTATATTGATTTTCTTGACATTTCAGTAACGAAAATCAACATAATAAATAAACAGTTGACAATCAAAATACCAAATAAAAACCAACATTAAGTTTTGCAGTTGCCTTAGGTAATTACCAGCCGCACAGATCGATCGATGGGTGGTTCGTGGATGGGTGACTAACTATCTTTACACACCAAGACGCCTCCGTGGCTCGGAAAGCACGTTAAGCCGTTGGTCCTGGCTGTCATTGACAGTAGTTACGGGTAGAAGTCCGAAAGTCTGACAACCAGTCTTACCAAGGAGTATCGTATTACCCAGTAACCCTGGATTGTGGCGGTGTTTTATGAAGTCTTTTTTTTATAAAATACTGGTATTGAGCATCCGATATACCCCCCCAGACCCCAACATAGTTCCTGCCAGGGGTGCGGGTTGTTCGAAAGAGATACCGTGGCTCCTGGCACACAGGCAACTGCAGGCTTAGCACGAGCACCGATTTGTCGACGGAAGAATAGACATCACTATTAAATAAATGATGTAATAAAGGATAAGATAGCTATGTTTTTCTATTCATTTTCACAGATATGCGTTCTAAACGAATCATGATTTTGTAGAAAATCGTATATACTTTGTGGCCTTCGAGTAGAAAGTTTTATTGTCAGTGTGATTTTGACAGTTTGGGAAGAAATATTCTTCTAAAATAGTCTACATCTATAAGGACCTAGACAAATATCGTTAAAAACGAAAGACTAAATGACAGATTGTAGAAGGATATCTACGGTGCGATAACAAAAATGTTGGAACGAAATGTCTCTTTGTATTGAAAAAGCACTGTCTATTCTTCGTAGAAATACAAAGCGTCATGCTAAGCCCGCTGAAGGAACACGGGTGGGTTTTACTCAGTAAAAGTCTGACACTCCCGCTCCGTCCAGAGCGGGAGAAGTTATTTCTTGACTTCCCTCCCAAAAAAGAAAAAATCCCAACCTAGTTAGGACAAGCCTCGCAGTTGATGATCTTATTTAAACAGGAATCTTAGACGTAGGCAAAAAGGCTGCCAGGCTAAAATGGGACTGGGCAAGTCACACTAGTCGCATGCACAGTGACCGCTGGGCAATTGTCGCCACACAGTGGGTGCCTGAGGATGGACGGCGCCGCCGAGGCAGGCCCAAGAAAAGGTGGCGTGATGACCTAGACGCGTATTGCAAGGGCTGGATCGAGGAGGCCCTGAAAAAGGATGCCTGGAAGGAATTGGGGGAGGCCTTTGCTCAGCAGTGGGACAGTGTAGGCTAAATGAAAAAAAAAAACATACCTAAGAAAATTTTTTCCTGAATCATTTTGTAAAGCTTCATTAATATAATTTCTGGCAAACACTTAGTTAGTATCTCAGTAAATGCAATGTTAATATTTCTGCTTATTTCTCCCGCACACGTGCATTTGGCTCCTACTTTCCGAGAAGGACACAGAAGTCGGATATGGAATTAATTTACCTGGTGCTGTTCTGCGAACTTTAAAGTGCCTCATTGCTTATTCAAATAAGTTATCTATGTTAGGGTTGCCAGGCCTTGAAACCGAAGAGCTGGATAGCCAACCAGTTCAGCCGGGCATTTGGGTAAAAAGGACGGACACTCCTATTTCTTGGTATTCAGCTGCATCCGGTTAGACTGGAAGCCGACCCCAACGTAGTTGGGAAAAGGCTAGGCTGATGATGATGACTCTTATTTCTTCAGTCTTAGGGCTGATTTTTGAATAGTCAGATAACTTTTATCTGAGGAACACATATGTCGGTTTGACAGCTTTTGAATAGAAAATATGCCGAACTGTCAGATTTATTCTTTAGATAAAAGTTATCTGGCTATTGATAAATCAGCCCTTATTTATACAGGACAATTAAAAGCAAAAGTAAAACAAGGTTTTTTTTATCATTTACCAGAAAATATTCTTATGAAACAACAATAAAATTGAATAATTTAAAAAAAAAAACCTAACAATGCCGAACAGGCCGGATACCGCCTAATTTACCCGCACACGCAATCAAAAAGACGGCTGAATATCCGGCTTTATCCGGACACATTGTTGATACATTTTGAAGGACGATAGACGTATGAATGGTGTGTTGTGAAGATTTAGGTGGAGATTTCGAGAGATGTTTAAATACGATGTCTTTGGGGTGAAATTGGTACTGGCATGTTTTTTTTTTTACCTAAACAGAGACCCAGTCCCACGTTACACTAGATATACTAAGAATGAGTTTAACTACACACACTTTTATATCCATGCAAGCAGACATGAAGCGCACACCCGCACAGATGGTTTCCATGCCATCATGAGAAAGAAAGCGGCCTCCATGCTATAGCGTTTGCATGGTAGTGACAACAGCATTCTAAAAATGATCGCTGCTAGAGCGGACTGTCCCTTTCAGGGTCACTGGGTGGCGACAGTCTTAGGATTAAATAATTAATTAATTTTGTGAAAACTAACAAAATTAACCTATATTTCTAAGCACTATTGTTACTAATACCAAAATACTAACAAAAATATGGACCTTAGTCTGAAATAAAGTTTAGTTTATTTATTTTATTTTAATAAGGTACCTTTCTTTCTTTCAGCTGTTGGCCATATATTTGTATCGACTAGTGATTCTACTACAACTAAATTTCCATTAAAGAAACAAGGTTGACTGAGTGCTAATAACAATTACAGCTATCATGCAAATTCATTTCAGTTTGATTAAACAACTGCTCTATTTGCAAAATAGAGAGATAATGGAAAGACGGAATACAGGAATCCGCAGTGAGACCAAGCCCGGGTCGACGGCGCGTTGTGTTCCACGCGCGCCTCTAAGAGATGTCAGCATCAACTGGTGGGGGCGCAAGGGCCGATGCCTGCCAGGGGTGCGGGTTGTTTGAAAGAGATACCGTGGCCCCTGGAACACAGGCAACTGAAGGAACACGGGTAGGGTTTACTCAGTAAAATTCTGACACGCCCTCCCGCTCCACCCAGAGCGGGAGAAGTTATTTGATGATTTCCCAGACCTATTATGTATACATAATAAAAAATAAAAACAGCTACACTGATTCAGACAACAGAAGTATTGCAACTAGCATCAATTTCTTGAGAAAACAAACAGTTATTTTATTTCTGCTTTTCCAAGTATTTAGCGATGGAAACGACTATGTTATCTTAACTTAATTGGAACCAATGTAGGTCAGTCGTGGATTCCTCTCATAAACAATAAACAAAATCTAGAAACTGGAACCACGATAACATTGGTGACAGTTTCAAAAAACAGTACAAAAAATCTCAACTGTTTCAAAGAAAATTGCAATACCTACGTGGTCAAAATATAGGGAACGGCAGATTATTTTTTGTAATAATGACGAAAAATGTCTGCGCTGGGGGTCTAGAATGATATGCTGAATGCATGGTTACAGTTTGCGTACTGGATAAAAAATATCCTGTGTGGGATTCTATGGGGATCTCCATGGGATTTAAACATAACTGGCGAAATATGGTAGTACGGTACTGTCTCTGCCCAACCCTGCGGGGAAACAAGGCGTGATGTTATGATTTCAAGAGAATTCATACAACCACGTAAAACTAGATTTTCCCTCTAATTAAAATGTTTTATTTTCTACCGCGAACCTTTCAATCATTCTCTTTGAAAATGGACAACGAATTGATCTCCTTGTCGTCCTTTCAATGAAAACAAATCAATAGACGTGAATTTAGAGCAACCCAAGAGTGGACCAATGGGAGCAGTCGACGTCAATCATAATGCTGACGTCATCAATTACCTTACCGATCGATCGAGATTTCAATTGAGTGTTACAATACGCCAGCGCTTGAGCTACGTGAACGGAGTAGGTTTCATTATCAGTCGTAGAACGATAGTAAAAAAATAATGAAAAGTCCGGCTAAACTCCGGAACGGATAGGCCGATTTTGCTGAAATTTGGTATGGGGATACTTCTGACCTTAGTACAACAGACTTTTTATCGAAATAGCACTCGGGCGAAGCCGCGGTGGAGCTAGTAATACTTAAGGTACTGTCTTAAAATGACAATATGTGCATGTACAGTGGGCTGCTTCAATTGGGTACCCCAATTGTATTAAAGTTTTAATACGACTGGGTACAGTGGGTACCCAATTGATGCAGCCCACCGTACATAAAAAAGGACAGGAATGAACATGGGTCATCAAACAATTAGTTCGCATCGCTGTCAAATAGGAAAAGTGCTCAAAAATGCTGATCAGCGTTGCCATACCACGTAGCAATGGTGGAGTTAATTAACTTTGTTTAAATTTTACTTTTAGTTTATAAGCAGCTTCTGTCCGATGTATTTTTCCTTAAGGCGGGAGAATGATGATAAACAACAACAGCATAAACTAAAAGTAAAATTTAAACAAAGTTAATTAACTTCAATAAAATAACATACAACAGTTTGAGAGGAACGGTTTTTTTGGCTTCTTCAAATAGCTACGACGCGACACCTTTAGAACAATTTCCATGAACTTTTGTTCTACGTGAGTCGCGCGTCGTCGCGTCGTTTCTGTTTGCCTTTACATATAACATATAACTTTAAATACAACACGAGGGAGTAGGTACATAGACAGCATATGCCAAAGATCAAACACCCTTCATGTACTTGAGTAAGGTGCTATTTAATTATTAATAACAGTCTTCTTTACAAAATTATACGTAAACGTTTTAATACCTGGTTGTAAAAAAAAAGGCAGGCACCATTGCTACGTTGTATGGCAATGCTGATCAGCATTTTTGAGCACTTTTCCTATTTGACAGCGATGCGAACTAATTGTTTGATGACCCATGTTCATTCCTGTCCTTTTTTATGTACGGTGGGCTGCATCAATTGGGTACCCACTGTACCCAGTTGTATAATACAACTGGGTCAAACAATTAGTTAGAAGCCTTAACTTCTTTTTATCGTTTATGACAAAAAAAACCGTTCCTCTCAAACTGTTGTATGTTATTTTATTGAAGTTAATTAACTTTGTTTAAATTTTACTTTTAGTTTATAAGCAGCTTCTGTCCGATGTATTTTTCCTTAATTATTATGTGCACCTATAATTTGTGTAGACCAGTGGTGGCCCAGTGCTAACTGCTAACGACCGAGTCTTACGAGTTGTATGTAGGTCGTAGGTTCGAACCTAGACAGGCGCTTTACTTTGTGTAAATTATTTCATCACCACTGCTCTCAAAACGGTGAAGGAAAACATCGTGTCGAAACCGGCGGCATGTCCTATTAGAACCAAAACTTCGAAGATATGTGACATCTACCAATCTGCACTGGGCCTGCGTGGTGGATTACGGCCCACTCCCTCTCATAGAGAGGAGGCCTGTGTCCCAGCAATGGGGACGTTATAGGCTGATTATGATGATAATTTGTGTATACACTAGCAGTAAAACCATTTCGAAATACCAGTCAAACCAAACCAACCAAAAACCACACCAATCAACGTTAAATGTATATGCTGTTGGTGTTTATCATCATTCTCCTGCCTTCCTCCCAGTTTATTTAGGATCGGCACATGTCTTTTTCTTCCATACTTTTTTTTTTGGGTGAGAAATCATCAAATAACTTCTCCCGCACTGGGTGGAGTAGGAGAGCATGTCAAACGTATACTGACTAAAACCCACCCGTGTTCCCATAGCCTGAGCCCCAGGGGCGGCGGTATCTCTTTCGAACAACCCGCATCCCTGGCAGGCATCAGCTCTTGCGGGCCCCATCTGGTTGTGCTGACATCTCTTTGAGGCGCGCGTGGAACACAACGCGCCGTCGACCTGGGCTTGGTCCTTACCGGGCAGCGAGCTACCCAAAACTCGCCGTCCGCAAGCCCACGCCTACGGTGGCCGGGAATCAGCCTGGGATTCCCGACGCCAGGGAGTCTCCTGCGGAGGCTAGAGCCGTGAGGGCGCATATACTGTAATCACAGTTTTGCCAACCATATCATCATTCACACAGTCCATCCATCGTTTTTTTGGTCTACTCTTATATCCATCGACATTCATGCTCAAAACTTTTCTCACGACATTTTCCGCATTCCTCTGCATTGCTATTGGTATTCTTTAAGAAATCAATAAAATGAGAAACAGCAACATCGTTACTGACGTCACAACGTTTAAGTACCCAAACACGTACCGAAAGAAAAACGATCACAAAAAAAAACGAAACAATGTAATCTAATTGAATTAGGGAAAGCAACAATATGGTATCGTATCGTGTTGCTTTACAAATTACTTCGTTCCAAATAACGATCGAGCTGGCGATCGACTGGAACTCGAATGGAACCGAAGCGTTTGTCGAAGTGTCAGTCAAAAATCATTTATTTATATTTACCGGAGTTATCTGTATGGTTGTTAGGTAGAAAGAAGCGTATAATTATTAATTGATAGCTGAATTACATAATAGTACAGTCCAGTAAGGAGTTGTAGCGTGCCTAAATAGGGATTCTTTCAGAAACGTCCTCAGGACTTGTTGCTTCGGGAGTGAATATACTGAAAGTCCTGAAGGAATTCACTTCGGCCCCTGCTCATGTACTCTACACCTCCTTTTGGGCCATACCTAGATTTAACTATTAGGCACTGGCGAATCCAGAAGCTTACATTATGTTATTTCCGTTGTTAAAAATTGTCGATACCTCAAATTCAAAATATTTTTATTTCATATAAACCTGCATGGGCACTTATAAAACGTCAGAAGCTAAGTGCACGGTTCCAAATTGGCGCTTCCTATGGAGAAGAGTCGGCAAGAAACTCCACGGTTACTCTTTTAAAAATCATTAGCTTTAACAATGTTTTCAAATTACAGTGATAAGTATGAGAGGACAGTGACCTAATTGTCGAGACGCGGGATAAATCTTTCATATTTTACCCAATTAAACGGCACGTTTACGTTTTAAAAAGGTATGTCAGTTTTTCCTAGTCCATTTGTGACTATGGGATGAGCCTTTCGCATTCAGTCCAACCACTGTTACCTAAGAGTGAAGGAAAACATCGTAAGAAAACCGGCATGTCCTAGAACCGAAACATTCGCAGACATGTGACATCCACCAAGTCGCAATGAGCTCACTTGGTGGATTCTCACAGAGAAGAAGGTCTGTGTCCCAGTAATGGGTACATTATAGAGATGTCAGCACCAACTGGTGGGGTCCGCAAGGGCCGCTGCCTGCCAGAGGTGCGGGTTGTTCGACAGAACTGTGGCTCCTGGCACACAGGCCACTGAAGGAACACGGGTGGGTTTTAGTCAGTAAAAGTCTCACACGCCTTCTCGCTCCACCCAGAGCGGAAGAAGTCATTTGATGATTTCCCACCCTCAAAAAAAATGAGTACATTATAAGGCTAAATATGCTATGCTACTCTTACCTATGAATTTGCGCTTCAAGACAGAATCCTCTGTCTACCTTTGCGTGTTCAGACTAGAATTTACTTAAAACGACCAACTAGGAACACTTGTAGTCTTCTTTCTCGTCCGTCTCGTCTTCGTTCTCATCGGAAACAAAAATACGTTGAGCACAAGAGAGCCCAAAATCGGAAATCTAACATTAACGGTCTCGCATGGTTTTTACTGACTTTAAAATTCGTATCGAGCACCACAAATTCTTAAAGAAAATGCTCCTCCAACTCCCAGTCTATCCTAACCCTAACCTGCTTTCTACCGAGGCTAAAGAGCACTTAATCCAGTGTCAGTGCTCACTGCTCTTGAATGCGTTACGTTTAATATATGGCGATAAACGACGCCATACGTCACGGTCGCCAGGAGTTATCGATGCAGTGGAACCGAACTACTTGAATGCCTGCTTAGTCTGCGCCTTAGGAGGACCTGGTATGTGGCTTAATTGTGGTGGTACAGTGCAGTGGTGGTCATGTACCTTTGAAATTAGAGCTCCTATCAACGGTTCTGACGAGTTTTTTTGTATTGCAAATGGAAGAAATTCCAACTCAAAGCGTGTATTTCAATCAAAGGATTTACAGGCACTCTTTAAAAGACTGTCCATGGAGTTTCTTGTCCGTTCTTTTCTATGGGTACCTACTACTTCATATTTCTTACTGACCGAATCCTTGAATTGTAGGTACCTGTAGAGAAGAATGGGCAAAAAAGTCTAGGACATGTTTTTAAGTTTTATTGTTACAAAAATATTAGTTATGTACATCATAAGTTGAAAACCAGAATTACAGATTGATTCTTCGTGCTGACATAGGCATACCGATTGGCAGATCGTAATTGGGTTAAAGTTATTTCGTTTCATGATAAAAAAAACCCCTTGGCGTGTAAGACACTCATTGCTGAGAACGTCTACGTCTAATGATAATCGGTACAATTAACAGCAACAATAAGTCTTAAATGTGAAATTGCTCTTTTTCGTTCAGCACAGTGGCAGGGCATTGCCTTCTCTCACCACTTAGCCCTGAATTTCACACTTGAATTGAAGTCGATAATTATGCCCAGAAAACGGCATTAAGTAGGTATTATTCCGTCAAGAGCTTTCAACAACACAATAGCCAAGTGTTAAAACCGTACGACAAGGAAGTATCAAGTAGCATTAATCGCAGTATCGCGATCGTGAAGGAAACACTGCTATTTATTTCCTCAATAATTCTCTAATAATGCTCACGAAACCATAAAACAACTGTTTATTCGCATTACAGCTTTACGACATACATTTACAACGACTGAATTTGCTACTTTTTGCTGTGATAGACTTTCTTCATGCAAATTGGATAGATTTATTGTACGGGCTGAAAATAAGATTTGTGTAGTACGGAGAGCAGATATGGGCGGTGTGTGAGCATTATTTTCTGTATTATTTATTGCACTTTGGGATTAACTAACATCATAAATTCACACCTTGTTTCCCCGAATGTTTGTTCAGAAGTGTATACAGGATAAGTTTTTATCCAGTGCTTGGGCACTGGATAAAAACTTATCCTGTACACTTCTGAATTCTCTCTTCTGAATTCACTGCTGAATTCATGGTTACAGTTGGCTGTAACCATGAATTCAGCATATTATTCTAGACCGAAGAAAGATTTCGTTGGTTATACAAAAAAAATATCTGCTGTTACATACGTTTTGACCGCGTAGGTAATGCATTTGTCCATGAAAAGGCAGATTTTTTTTGTATAACCTAATATAAATTTCAAATTTCTGGCCTGAATCTAGAATGATATTATGCTGAGTTCATGGTTACAGTTTGCGCACTGGTTAAAACCTTATCCTGAATAGCACACCCACATTTCGCCAGTTATGTGTAAGTCCCACGTATTGGGGGCTAGCCTATTGCCGTCAACCGGGCATAAATCCAGACTCCGGGCTGCTGCTGAGCAATTCCAGGTGGAAAAACCTGATAACAGTTTGTCGGACCTGGAAGTCCAACCCAGTACCTAATGTTCAGGAGTAGCGCTTGCGACCCCTAAGCTAACGAGGCAGACAGGATTAAGACGAGTAGTCGCATCTTATTTAAATCGAATGGTTGTTGACATCGTGGCAGTTGACAGTTATTGTGAGTGCATTATTAACATAAATAAAATCGATGTACAGCCGCCAGCACATTAGACATGGGTAGTTCGCGAACGATTGAAGGAAATGAACTACTTCATATCACAAAATAAACTTATCATTCATTCGGTAGTCACACAGCATTCATTCAGTAGGCACAGTCATTTGAATGAGTGTTGAACACTGAGCTAAGTGAAGTAGAGACACATTTGAAAGAGTGTTGATCACTGAACTATGTGAAGTAGAGACACATTTAAATGACTTCCTAACACTGAGTGTTCAATCTTACTTTTCGCTCGCACAAACTGTGCGTATCAGTAAAAAAAAAAAATCTAAAAATTTCTAATTTTCTAGGTTGACAGTCCTAAGCCTGTACAAAGTATGAAGGAAAATCGACATACGTATAAAACTGAACTAATGAAGTACATCATTTATCGTAACTTGTCAATCACTGTCGACTTATTCTGATTTGACTCGTTCTGATTTGCTGAACTAAATGTAGTACTGAAGTAAATGAGTGGACTACTTCGTTGAGCGAAAAGATATACTTCATTCATTTCTTTTTACTGACACATTTTGCGCATCTCTACAGCACATTAATCGGTCAAATACCTTTAATGAGACACAATAGGTTTTCTATTGTTATGGATCGAATTGGATCCAGGTGGCGCTAAACCGATAGCTACTATAGCCTACTTAGCCTACTTACTAATAGCCAATTTATGTTCAATTGGGAAAATTTTACAGTTTGGCCAGCTTGATGTGCTGGCGTCTGTAAACAGGTGACATATTATTCTGCTTTTCCATAAGTTTTTTATACGGTTATTCTTGAAAAGCGGTTCGTTCAAATTACCAAGATTTGAGCTACGTAGGTATCGCCCTTCCTCCTATGTGAGCGGAGGTTTATTCAATTATGTATAATGTATCAACCAATGTATAAATAACTTGTATGAGTGGTGCCGACTCATTAAACGCGGCAATATAAGGAATTCCGATAATTTCGCAGAAGAAAATGACCGTGAAGTATTGAATGAATTAATAAATTATACCTCAATCGTTAATAAATCTTTAGTCGAAATGCCAACGACATTACCACACTGTTTACGGTAAAACGGTCCAGTCAGCAATTAAACAGCATGTTTATTAAATACCAAAGAGTCTGACACTACCAGTTAATACGTCCATCGATCAAGCACGGTGCTGTTTTTAATTACCCGTCCCTGTCTGATCTGGTGTCAAGACCGTTCCATCTCTTTCTCTCGGGGTGAACTGGGTAGCTAATTGGGCTTACAGGGGTCGTATCTCGTAAACAATGGATGAGTTCTACCTTTTTACTTGTTATTACTTGTGACGGATGGGTGTTCCAATTTGGGTGATGCATGTCGGGAGCCATGATGATGTAAATTGTAGACATACAGGCATTTTGAATATGCATGTGATCCACGTTCCCACAGAAGTATATCGGGCAGTTAAATTTTTCCGCACTGGATCTTGACGCACTGGGCCTCAATTCTAAACCGTTATATTGATTCCCCGCGGAATCTTACTACGTTAAAACTATGTCAATATCGTTTTTTTTAGAAACCAATGTCACGGTAAGGAATCGAAATGGTATGTTCTAAGACACTGTCGTTATTATTAGTCGTTAAGTGGCTCACTATGACCACTTAACGATTCCTTACTCGTAACCACGTCAATCACACACGAATTCTGCTAATATCGTATTAATAATATCGAAAAATGTTTTCTTCACCACACTGCTCTCAAAACGGTGAAGGAAAACATCGTGAGGAAACCGGCATGTGCTAGAAGAAAAAAAATCGAAGACATGTGACATCTACCAAACCGCACTGGGCCCGCGTGGTGGATTACGGCCCACTCCCTCTCACAGAGAGGAGGCCTGTGTCCCAGCAGTGGGAACATTATAGGCTGATTATGATGATGGGGGAGACTATCGAGATGACGACTAATACAGAAGTGTGGTAGAAAAGATGTTGCACCGACCGCAAATAAATTAGGATATGGGCAAGATATTGATGATGACAGAGATCTCGAATTAAAGCTTGTGACGTCAGTCTGTGAAGGCATATTTTTAACTAGCTTCCGCCCGCGGCTTCGCCCTCGTCGAAGTCAGAAATTATCCCGCGGGAACGTACTACCGGGATAAAACTATCCCATGTGTTAATCCATGTTATAATCTATCTGTGTGCCATATTTCATCCAAATCGGTTCAGCCGTTTTTGCGTGATTGAGCAACAAACATTAATGCGAATATTAGTAAGGATGGTTCTCTGCGTTCATCATTATAATGAATTGGAGAAAGATCTTAGATATAAGTATGCATTTACTTATCTTCTCTTTCTGTAACTGTTACAGTTTGCTAATGGTGATTTATATTTTGTTTCAGGTACGTTAAAAGTTAAAACATTCATCTCAACATTACACGATACTGAGTGATATCTGCTATTATCCAGAACTGCCATTCTCTGCCCATACAGGTAAGTTTTACGTGTGGTACTGTGTAATTAAAAGCCTGCTAAGTGGTTGTTATATAAACTCGGATATAGTAAGCCTACAAAAAACAAAATCTTTTTTTTATCTTTTTAGTATTTTAACATCGACTGCTGAACTAGCAGAGAGAGTGGTGGCCGTGTGGTAACGGCCGCGACTTACGAGTTGTAAGGTCATGGGTTCAAACCCAGACCGGCGCATTTCTTAGAGGCAATTATTCCGTCGCCACTGCTCTCAAAACGGTGAAGGAAAACATCGTGAGGAAACACTCTGGTCCTAGAAACAAAAATTCAAAAACATGTGGTGTGACATCATATACCAACTCACTCTGGGCCCGCGCGGTGGATTACGGCCCGCTCCCTCTCACGGAGAGCAAGCCTATGTCCCAGCAGTGGCAACATTATACGCTGTTTAGGCTGTATTATTCTGAACATATGCTTCATATTACATTTCTACATCAAAAAGTTTCGAGCCCCTTGTTTTAAGCGTCGTCTCTCGACCTGAAAATATCAAGTAAATGATATAATTAATTACAGGTAAATAATAAAATTAACAGTCTCTCACTGTAAAATAAGTATAAAGAGCATATTAAGTTTTCCCAGAAAATAATGTCGTATATTTCTCGATGAAAACCGATCTTCTGCAATCATTTTTACATCCATATGACCTACAAATTCACTCACCGTTTTTCATAAAAAAACATAACATCCGTACAAAACTCGTAGGTAAGGGTATGATTTTATTAAAAGCAAACAGCAGCGGATTGATAAATTCTGTTGCGATGAAAGGTTTCTCTGGGGGAAACACAACTGTTCTGAACTATAGTATACTTTGCCTAAGGGCTATAAAAATACTTGTGTATATGTGAGAAGCAGTTTCTTTACGAGGTGCAGAATATTGGTTACGTGTTGTAAACAGGGTAAGTTTTTATCCAGTGCGCAAACTGTAACCATGAATTCAGAATATCATTCTAGACCCCCTTCCGCAGAAATTTTTCGCCGGTTATAAAAATAAAAATCAGCTGTTTCATAGATAAGTACAATACCTACGTGGTCAAAATGTATGGAACAGCAGTTTTTTTGGGTCCGAGCCCATTCGTCTCCTAAGATTCGCACCCTGTGCCTACTCGTCCCCTGGAACTTTTGAGGGGCCCATTCGTCCCCTGAAGAATATTTGTTTTTATTCATTCTTCTAATATAAGTACATGTATATGTGTATACTGCAGCTTGGTAGTCCTGGTACAGTCGCGCAGAAAAGGCTAAAATAAAAAATATAGTAATTCGGTAGATATCATGTTTATTTCAAATAAGATTAACACATACAAAATCACAATGTCCTAGAAACTAACAAAATACAACTCTTTTACAAAAATCAGCCTTGATTGATCATCATATAAATCAACATTAAATATAAAATATGCAAAAAAAATAGAACACACATCAACAGTAAATTATCACTTCTTATTTTTTTTGTATATTTACCAACTACATACATGCAAAATCATAATAACTTAAATCTAAAAAATTATAACAGTACAAAAAAATACTAAAATCACAGTAATTATTGAAGACTAGATAAATCAACATTTTTTTTTTGTATATTGACCAACTACATGCAAAATTGTAGTAACTTAAATCCAATAAATTGTAACTAGAAGTACCTACATAAAAATTGGCTAAAATCACCGTATTTTTTGTATATTTACCGACTACATGCAAAATCATAATAACTTAAATCTAACAAACTACAATAACAAAAAATGACTAAAATCACAATAATTATTGAAGATTAAACAAATCAACATTATTTTAGTATAAAACTAATCTTATATTTGTTTTTTCATTTTAAATTAATAATATATGCATAGCTTTTCCAGGCAGTAGCCTAGTGAAATCTGATTTTCAAAAAAATGGCTAGTTATGCGATTTATTCTCGCTTCATTTTCAATCGATTCAGGAGTCCGATTATTTGTTTGGTTTCATTTTATTTTTTGATAAATTCGCTGCTTTATGTAGAGTGTCTAAACATTGCAAAATATTTGGTTTATTTCTACCATTAATTTTACCATTCATCATATCTCTTTTTTCAATGATCTGTTATGATTTATTAAATTAATTCCGTTAATAAACTGTTCACAAGTGTACTATGTTAACCGTTTCTAATGTAAAATATAGCTAATTTTATCTCAGGGGACCAAAGGCACCTGAATAGGTGCCGAATCTTTAACTTATATTGTATATATATTAGAGGGGACGAATGGGTACCTTAAAAATAATATTTTTATTAAAATATTAATTGGTCCCCTACCAGGAGACCAATGGGCACCTATATAGGGGCCGAATCTACAACTTTTATGCTGGGGGACGAATTTTAGGGGACGAATGGGCTCTGACCCGTTTTTTTTGTTGATAATGATATGCTGAATTCATGATTACAATTTGCGCACTGGATAAAAACTTTTCCTGTATAAGTTGCTAACTGAAATCTATAAAGTTACATTCAGATGAATATTCCCACTGCTGGGACACAGGTCTTCGCTCTATGAGAGGGAATGGGCCGTTATAGACCACGCGCGCTCAGTGCGGGTTGGTAGATGTCTCATATCTTTGAATTTTTGGTCCAAGGACATGCTGGTTTCCTTACGATGTTTTCCTTCAACATTTTGACAGCTGAATTGCGTTCAAACGGCTAGATTGAAATATCATGAAGCTGACGTCAAATGATAAACCTTTAGCATGGACCGATCACAAGCCTAGACTGCTTGGCAATTTGAGGATTGGATTTTACCAGTAAATCAGCCATTTTTATTTTAGGAAAATAATTCTAAGGAATCTAAATCGAAACGCTTTTCATCCAATGAAGAAATTTTTCCGTAATAGGTACACTTTCAAACTAACTTTAATATCTTCTCAAAACATCAAAACCACCAACTGGATTTATAAATTCCGTTAACCATCATAAAAGGCCGGTTGATTTTCAAAAGCGTTCTATTTGATCAAGCCAAGTTTCCACATCCTTCCTTTAATTTTCTGGAAGCGAAAACCTCCTTGGTGTATTGGCGTTTTGACAAGTCGCCCCGAGCAAGCAAGCGGTGTACGAAGCCAATTTATTAGGTCAATGCTCCACTTACGAACTGCCACGCGATATAAATCGCATGAAATTTTACAAACTATCGTCCTGACACAATTTTGACGAAGTTGGAGTGCTGTTGCAGGGTTTTTCGAGTTGTGTAGTAAAACGAAGCCTTTTTCGTTCAAACTTTTTTACTTTTTTTAGCGCGGTTTTGTTGTGTGCTTGTCGGTTGGTGAGTTTTAGTTAGCGCCCACGGGTCTTATTGAATCTCGATTTGTTGAAATTAACATGATAGGATTACCGTATTAGTATCTTCTCGTCTGCAGTGTCTTAAGACGACTTAAACGAGTGCGTGTCGCCAGTGATGACCTATGGCACTGCAACATGGTCGCTCGCAAGTCGCAATGAGCCTCATTAGAAGGCGGGAAGTCACTAAAAGGGGCTTATGCTTGGTGTTTCCCTACGTGATCGAATCATAAATAGATCCGTAGGAGAATCAAGGTAACCGATGTAGTTCGAAGAATTGTCAAACTCAAGTGACGGTCACATTGCACGCAGAACAGATGGCTGATGGGGCCAAAAGAAAGGTCCTGGAATGGCGATCGAGTAACGGAAGGCGCAGCGTTCGAATGTCTCCCACAATATAGACCGAAGACCTAGTGAAGGCCGCAGGAATCCATTGATTACGAGACACACAGAACCAGTCGAAGTGGCGGTGTTTGTAGGAGAGGCCTAGGTCTAGCAGTGGACGTCTTTGGCTAAAATGACGATGATGATAATATCACATTGTGATCGCTATCATCATCTTCATCATATCATCTAGCTTCAACTTTCTCACTAACTGACCGATCTACTCCTTGATAATTCAAAAGTGCCTGTAAATGGTTAAATTGAAATAAATGCTTTGTGTTCGAGTTTTGTGGACACCGCGTAAAATAATGTTAATTTTAATGTGAGAGTTTTTGACAACCTACTATTAAGTAGCCCATTTCTTAATTTTAGCACCCTAGAGGTTGGTGATATGGCTGAGCTGTATCCTAAGCCAGCAGGCATCGTTTATTAGTCATTAATGCATGCGCTGGTACTCAAAGTTATTTCAACACCAATACTTAGATAAAAATGAGAACGTAAACAACGAATACATTTAAAGTTAGATTGAAAGTAAGCTCTACTTCGTTTGTAATATTGATTGGTTCGGTAATATATTCAGAATTGCGACTATTCATGCAAGCTTCAAACTGAAATCGATTTTATTTTATTACGAATGACATTAAGTTTATAAAATATTAATTACCTAAGTAAGCAAAAGCATAAATATTTTATTGCATGGGTTTAATATTGTATGAGATCATAAAAAAGTTTTTCTGTCCAAATCATTCTGATTTTCAGTGGGTGACACAAGACAAAGCATAGACAAGGTACTTATTTATTTTTGATACACTGTGATTTGATATTGTATGAGATCATAAAAAAGTTTTTCTATCCAAATCATTCTGATTTTCAGTGGGTGACACAAGACAAAGCATACAAAGGTACTTCGTTATTTTTGATACACTGTGATTTGATATTGCATGAGAAAATAAAAAAGTTTTTCTATCCAAATCATTCTGATTTTCAGTGGGTGACACAAGACAAAGCATACAAAGGTACTTCGTTATTTTTGATACACTGTGATTTGATATTGCATGAGAAAATAAAAAAGTTTTTCTATCCAAATCATTCTGATTTTAAGTGGGTGACACAAGACAAAGCATAGACAAGGTACTTCGTTATTTTTGATACACTGTGATTTGTGTTTGACTTGCAAAAATATTCTTTCCGGATTGGATTTACCTTGAAAATAGTGTTGAATTAAAATCAATTAAATAGACGGAACATACAAATATAGCTTATTCGGGACCATAGTAACAGTCTTGCTAATTACAATTCTATTACTTGTATTCTTAAAACTAGACACCCACATTCTTCTGCGTATCTTCAAACGGTTCATTCGTTTCTCGTTCACTCGTTTACATTCACAGTTCCTGTCATTTAGAAGAACAGCACCTTACATGCAAATGAACTGCATTCGTGGCAATATTGGCACGGCACATAACGGCTTCCACACTTCTTGGTATATTGGCTTTGGACCAATAAAAATGGTCTTATTATTAGCACATAGAGGTTAACCCCTGTTTAGAAGAAGTGCGTGAAAAACATGGCGTATATGTAGGTACATATTTTTTTTTTTAAATGTTGCTCTTCTAATGTTAATCGCCTTTTTTACTAAATTATCTTCTTAGCGTATCCAAGTATTTTTAGGAAAGGGGAATAGGTTATTTTATCACGTGAAAATGGCACTGGCACAAATACTTTTTCTGGCGTAATTTTAGAAGTATTTGTGTACAGAGGCACCGCACACCAATAATACCACTTTCTATCCATAAAAAATCTTGTTAATTATAAACTCGACATTCACTTGTTTACAACTACTTACTTTAGTTTACACAAAGTTGACGTCGCGGGTGGTCACTTGTTAAAAAAGTCATCGTAAGGAGCGTTTTGGCAGTAAATTGAAAACAACGATAAATATTTGATTTAAATCGTTTTTAATTGAAATATGGATCGCGATGGGTCGCAATCTTCAAATTAAAATAGTTTTTAATTGATTGGAAAATACCCTATTGTTTCGGGATCATCTAAATAAATGTCAAAAAAAAATTTTTCTATGGTTAATAGTCATATTGACAACATTGTCTTTTTTACTTAGACTTCCTTAACGATATGCGACTGTAGGCGCTGATTCTTATCTTTATTTTCTTTTATGAGCTGATATTTCACGAAATGCAGCCGTATAGCAGCGTATAGCAGTCCAACCCCACAACAGAGTCGATTCCGTCATTTTCTTTATCGTAATCATACAATTCTCTCAGCATAATCTACAAACAAATAAAGGTCTTGAGCTCAGACAAAGCCATATAGTACTAGGATTAGTTAAACACATCGGAATGCCCACAATGTGAGAGGTTGTCAACCAGGTTTCAATAATTTGCGGCCGGTCGCTTCGACATCCTCGGAATGCAATATCGACGGTCGGTAGTTCGGGTACATTCAAAATAATATTGGATATCGCATCGTGATCTGATGCCTCCGGCCGCCATCTTTGATTCGTGACTAAACCAGACGAAATGGTTTGAATTTCGAATGATGTTGAAATATAAAGAAAACATGTGTTCGATGTCATCGCCACTGCTCTCAAAACGATGAAGGAAGACATCTTAAGGAAACTGGCATGTCCTAGAATCAAAAAATCATGGATATGTACCTAACATGCACTCCTCACTGGACCCGCGTGTGTCTCAGCAGTAGAAACATCATATACATACTCATTATTATTCTTATGCTGAGGCATGTAATGGTTTATCAGGAAAATAAAAAATCCGGAGAATAGGGAAGCAAAACGAATTCACAAAACTTATTCAAAGTACAGAACAACGTCTATCGAGCTACTTTTAAACAAAAACTGAAAATACAACTCAATTAAAAACTTCAGTAATGCCAACCATATTATACCAACCTAAGTAATAAATAGATTTTTGCGATGATAATCGTTTTTTATTCGAATAATAAATAGCGTATCTTCACACGCAGAGGCTAATAATTACGGTAATCGGTGTTGCTTACGATTATTCCAGTCATCAATTTGTAACGGTTTACCTACTACACATTAATTTAGTATAAAATGAGATACGTATTTTTCTAGTTAGTGTATTTTGATTATTTTATAATGTCTGTTAGTTTCTGAGGAAGTAAGGTATACGAAATTCTGTGGGGTAGGTACTTAAGTACAACAACTAAAAAGTAAAAAATTGAAGTCTTTTTTTGAAACACAACCGACTTCCGATTTTTTTTGGAAGTCGGTTGTTTTTAAAAAGAGACTTCATTTTTTTTACTTTTCAGTTCGCAAAAAAAATTTAAAACATAACCAAAGACACCGAGTTCAAAAATCTGATATTTGATATTTATTTATTTCATTAACAATTTTTACATTGTGTCGAAATGTTTTACAGTAAAATCTAAAACTACATGAACACATATAAGTTAAAGATAAAAGGAATAACAAAGAATTTACATAATGATTATAATCATTCTAAAACACGTGCAATAATGATGATAATAAATGAAAGTCTAGTTCGCTAAACCTGTACATGCAATTCAATTATGAAACAACTGTAATTCTCATCTCGTATTAATTAACGTCAACGGTTATTTTGTGTGTCATGTGTATTGTTATTTTTAACGTTTTAATTACGAGATGGCCCGGAATAATGTTTTTTCATTAGTTTTGTTTCCTTTAATTGTGTAAAAGTGAAAGGTGCAGTTATGCACATGCAACTATTATGTAATAAATTAAGAGTGGTAATTTATTTTAGTGAAATAAAATAAATACCACTCTTAATTCAAGGAAAATTACTCATTCTTATTCCAGTTGACTAATTTTGTACCGAAATCATTTCAGTAATAATAATTAGTCGTAAAAATTGAACAAAAACGTTTTTACAAAAGAAAAACAACAGACTACGAAAAAAACACTACAAAGTGAAAAATAACTTTAATTTTGGAAGTCGGTGACATTTGTTGTGGTTTTTTTGTCACCGAGTTTATAATGAAGAAAAATAATTTTAAAATTCCACAGCTGTCGGAGATATCGCGTAACATGTTTACAAAAAGTTAATAGTCCAATTGAGAACCTCCTTTTTCCTCCTTTTTGACGTCGGATAAAAATGGGACACCAACCGAATGATGGAAATGGCAGTACTAAAAATGAAAATTCACGATATTTTTGTGCACTATTTATTTAAAAGCAATGTAAAAATTTAATTTGCTTTGCTTCACGTCAATTAATCATTCATACTTCTGGATATATAAAAGTTGGTATTCGTTCTCGATGACTGATTGCTCACTTGTTGACTATTCATTAATTCTTTGGATGATATTTCATTTACGCCCATTGATTTAGGCAATTTGTAATCCGATTGACGATTTGCAATGTCGTATTTCTTTCGGCATTAAAAACTTTTTCCAAAAAAAAACACTACAAATTGAAAAACAACTTTAATTTCGGAAGGCGGTGGCAAGAAATGAATAAAATACACATCCAAAGTCAACGACTTTTTAGGTTTTTAGTTATAGTATCTTACCACACACCAATTCGAAATTTCATCATCCTTGGGGTCAAAACAATGCATTTTTATGCGATAGCAGCAATCGCGGTTGATTTGCTGTCATTTTTTGAAGAGTTCCGTTGTCTGTCTCCGAAACGCATCATCAGATCTATATGAAATTTAAATGGGGCCATTTCGGAATAAACCCATTTCGAACAAAAAAATAGTTTTGCAAATCGGTCGACGGAGTTATGCCCGAACCTCCACCTAAATACTAACCGATAAAGAGTTGTCCCTTCCTTCATCAGCTCAGCGTAATGAGATGATGATGACCACACGCAAATGTCTCAATAGCTTTAGAAAACATATGAAAAACATTGTTTACACCTACTTATTACATTTGAGGGTTGCCCTCGATTTCCCTGGGATTCCGTCATCAGATCCTGAATTGGTGCCTATGGGACCACCTCAGGAGTATACTCTTTCAAATAAAAAGATAATTTTGAGAATCGGTCCGCAAATGGGGGAGAAATGGGTGAACATACATAAATTAATAAAAAATACATACATTCGAACATAGAACCTCCTCCTTTTTTGAAGTCGGTTAAAAAGTATAAATTAATAGTAAAAAACATTTTGACTTTTTTTCGAGAAATTATTCTCAGTAATGCATTAGATGAGTCTGAATGTCGATGGCTGAGGGGAACACCAAACAAACGATGGATAGATTGTGTGTATGATGGTATGGCTAGAAAGGGGATGACTATCGAGATGAACGAAAATATGAGAAAAATGTTGAAACTGGAGAAAAACTGCAGATTTGAACATATGACACAGAGGGTCGGACTAAATTAATGACCTACTAATATGTATGACGATGAAACCTTACAATATAACCAGGGTTTTTTTTATTTTTATTGGGTGGGAAACCTTCAAATAACTTCTCCCGCTCTGGCTAGAGCAGGAGGGCGTGTCAGACTTTTACTGACTAAAACCCACCCGTGTTCCCTCAGTAGCCTGTGTGCCAGGGGCGGTGGTATCTCATTCGAACAACTCGCACCCCTGGCAGGATATAACCAGGGTAACTTAGTTGCGCGGACTTAGCTGCGTAACAATTTTTGGTAAAGTGATACATTCAGGAAACAACCTTTACGTTAATTGGGCGTGCAGTGCTTACTTATTAAGGGGACACTTTGCGCGGGCTCGAACTCACTGGTGGGCCTGGTTAAAAATCACGCTGTCTCACCAGGCTTCGTATCCGACAGAGATAGTATCAGTGGTGTTAGACGCTAGTCTACACGCACAACGTTACTGAGTGAGATGCAGGAGCATTTTCGGCAAAAAAATCGCGAAATAAAAATTAAATTAAAAATTTAAAAAACCCCCGACCCAAACAAAAACTCCAAAAAGTAAAAAATAATATTTATAGGCCTTTTAATTTTAACGTAATATTTTGATCAGGGCATTGTCAAGTCGGGGGACGGCTAGGCCTCTGTTTGGCGTTTTCATTGACCGTCCCCCGACTTGACAATGCCCTGATGAAAATATTACGTTAAAATTAAAAGGCCTATAAATATTATTTTTTACTTTTTGGAGTTTTTGTTTGGGTCGGGGGTTTTTTAAATTTTTAATTTAATTTTTATTTCTTGCTTTTTAAACTTAATGTCTCCCTTAAATCACCATTTATCTATAATCTATTCATTGAGACCTTTTCAATGAGCCCAAACACGATACTTCTGCTGTTTGTTGGTGAATAACTTGGGTTTCCTGGAAATTCCAGGTGTTGCTCCAGCATCAGTTCAAGGTTATTTTATTCGTCTAATATCATTGAAGTAATAGAATCCCAAATTTTGAGTTGATCAGAGGCTAAAATCCGTTTTTCAATTAGAAAAGAGCTGATAATCTTCAAACGGCTAAACCGATTTTGATGAAACATGTCTAAGAACACTCCCGACTAATACACCTTTCAAACAAAAAAAACTAAATCAAAATCGGTTCATCCGTTCGGGAGCTACGTTGCCTCAGACGGACACACACACACAGACACGTCAAACTTATAACACCCCGTCGTTTTTGCGTCGGGGGTTAAAAATTAAGAAAAGTCCTTCAGAAGATCGGGTTTTATGAAAAAAACCACTGCATAAATCAATGAACAATAAAGTTTATTGAACTTATTGTTAATTGAACTTTGTCGGTACCGTCTTGGTTTTTGAGATTTTACACTCCTTTTATTACTTAAACACGCTCAAAGTTAGGTTAAATTAGCAAGAAAAACGAATCTTTGTTGGCTCATAACTTTTTAATAGCTTTTGATTTTAGTATTCTGTTTCCGTACAGACAATAATAATAACGAGACAAAACCATACCATGTTTAGTTTTTGATGTACATAGTCAAACAGTGGAGTAAAACCCTCCCGAAGTTTGTATGGAAAAAATGTGGACAAGTGTCACCTTAAGGCTCTCACAGACAGGTGCGACGCGAGACGCGACGGCTGGACTCAGAACTCAGAACAATTTGTATGAAAACTTTAAATTGATCTACTGGGGTCGCGTCAAATACTTGCCATACATTTATCTAAAATATTACTTCAAAATTATCGTAAACAATGGTTGGTTGGCCATTAAAAGAAAATAATAAAAGTGTATTTTGTTTTTCAGAAAAGTTGAAAACTTTTGTAATGCAAAATATGATTCATATGATCCTATAAAATCTGGTGACCGTACAGATCTTATTGCTTACTTCACATTTATTTATATCTTCAACTGGTAAAAATAGAAATTCTTTAGCTATATTTAATTGAAATGTCAAGGATTCTGAACAAGTCTCGTCACGGTGCACTAATAATAATAAAGCGGCACTTTATTTTCGGCTATTACTTTGATCACGTTTTTTATTCGGTATTATCTTGTTATTGTGCGGCATTTAAATGCCAAAAGAAAGGGTGATTGTGCGAAGGTGAACCCTACAGGATCATCATCATCATCATATCAGCCCAAAGACGTCCACTGCTGGACATAGGCCTCCCCCAGGCTCCTCCACTTCGACCGGTCTTGTGCTTCCCACATCCAGCGCATACCCGCGGTCTTCGCAAGGTCAGGAAGACGTAGAGTGGGAAGGCCTCCCACAAGGTGGACCCTACAGGATATTTTCAAACAATTGATCTGAGCTGAGAAATCTAAGACAAAAATACCTACGAGAGGATTTGTGGAAAACGGTTTAATTAAAATAAAAACGATTTCCAAAAAAAAAAACACTAAAAGTGATTTTTATTTATTTAATTTCGAATATCGGTGGCAAAAAAAATAAGAAAATACGAAACTAAAATCATCGACTTCCGAGTGAAGATTATTTTAATATTTTTTATGTCGGTTGTTTTTTTTATGAACTTTTTTCACTAATACTCTCTTACCTAGCTATTTTAATGTTTCTTGGTACAGTGATTTTATTGAATAAGCTAAATAACCAACACTCAGTGCGAATGCGGTGCTCTTGACCGAGCATGTCCCATATGTTTGAGTGGCGAAAATGTTCTACACTTGCACTTCTAAGGAGCTAGACTGGCATTCCCACCTGTTGGGCTCAACTCTAGATGAGATGGATATACTATAACGTAACACAGTATTTTTACCTTTGCCAACGACTCGAAAAGATGAAACTAGTTTTTTTTTTTTTTGACGTGTAAACGTTTTTTCGCTCGCTAGTATTATAAAATCTAGTACCGATTAAATAAGACCTGCGGCAGTGACTGAAACCTTAAATTCGTTGCAAATAGCAAAATAGTTTAAAATGTCGTCTAAATATTGGCTGTGTATGTGCTCAATACTGAAAAAAGTCAACCGGTGAAAGCATACATCTTATGGAACGCAATGAGCCTACTAAATCTAGTATCAGGCAAATACAACGACTACAGGTGTATCGAGAACCATAGGAACATTTGTTACGAAATCCTAAGTAAAAACATCTTTGTATAGCGTTTTCACGAAAACAAACGGCGCGGACTAAAATTGCGCCTGCGTTAGTTTTTGCTGTCCTCCTGATCTCTTGATAAACCAGAGCCAACCAACAATGATGCCAAAAAAATCGGCTAAGTACTTATTTTCACCCAATTTTCAACGTCAACTTTCCTTAAACCGCTTCAGACATCCACCATACTCAACGCCTTACAAAAAAAAACGCTCGTTATTTTTAACACATTTATCATCCAATGTGATAGTCACACACTGCGGATATGCGTAGGGGGGAAGAAGGGAGAAAGAGGGGGGACAGAAAAAATCAGTAATCCTGTGATGTCGAGATGACGGAAGTGGGGCGACATCCTGACGACTTCGCACATCAGCTTCCTAGCCCCGTGTGTGTACTGTTTCTCTACATTTACAGGGACGCAATAAAATCGCGGTGCGAGTTTTTCGCGCACGGGAGTTTCAACTCTCGGCGTTGAACCGAACATTGATAATTGAACAGAGTGCATCTCGGCGCGTCAAAAATCGAACAGTATGTTTTAAGTGTTCAATTTTCAACTATCGACGCTGAGCAGTGCATTGAAAATCCAGGTCGCGAAAAATCACGCTGCGATTACATTACGTCATTGGAAACATGGGCTGAGTCTGTATGCTGTGTACTTAGTGAGTAGTACGTAGATCTCGTTTGGATAAGGAATTGTGGCTGTTTTGCATATGGTATGTATGTTTGCAGTGTTGCTTTATTTTCAAGTCGTTTTAAAGGTATGTTCAGATCATAGGAATGTAGGTACTTTTAATTCAAACATAGGTGCATTTTTCTAAAAGGAAATACAAAACACGAGAAACGTATGTATTTTCTTCCTATAAATGTTGACATTGGGAAAATCCGTGTCTTACGTCATTTTCGAGACATAAACAATTTGTTTAGTCTAGTTTAGTCTAAACAACTGTTAAACGACGTGACTTTGTAGTATGACAGAGATAGCTTCTCTATCAATTCAGCAAACCAACGAATCTCTGTGAAAACCACCAAAAGAGGCATGTAACCAGGGCCGTCAAATATATCTGAATTTTAGTAACAAAACGATGGATGTTTTCAAATAAAATTTAGTATTAAAACTTTTTCAAAAAAATAACAACCGACTTCCAAAAAAACACTACAAAGTGCAAAATAACTTTAATTTCGGAAGTCGGTGACTTTGGATGTGTATTTTAATTATTCGTCACCGCCACCCCAAAAGTTTTAATTTTTCACTTTTTAGTTACCTACGATACCTACGACCACACCAATTCGAAATTTCATCATCCTTGGCGTCAAAACAATGCATATTTATGCGATAGCAATATTCGCGGTTGATTTGCTGTAATTTTTTGAAGAGTTCCGTGTCTGTCTCCGAAACGCATCATCAGATCTATATGAAATTTCAATGGGACCATTTCGGAGTAAACCCCTTTCGAAAAAAAAAAATTTTTGCAAATCCGTCTATATACGACGGAGTTATGCCCGAACATACATAAAAAAAAAAAATATATAACATGTCGAATTAATAACCTCCTTCTTTTTGAAGTCGGTTAAAAATGATAAGAAAACAAACAGTTAATTGATCAAATTAAAATTCATTCGAAAACATGCATCGGTTTTTTGCTTCAACTACAAATATATTCGACGACTTGCGTTTTCTCCGCAGAAAATGACCAGCAAATCCGCTTGATAAAACGATATCACCAACATAGTAGAGAAGTTTTCACTTTCGTCCCATCAACTACGTAATCCACGACTCGACATACCCAAGCACTCGTGAAACCACTTTTCACGTAGTAAAACCGTTAATATGTGACGAATAAAACCCACTCGAGTGTAAGCATCCACGTCTCGTGCAGCACGAGAGCCATTACGATTGACTGGCCAGTGTATAACCGATAACGATGCAACTGTCATTAGAATCGATTTAATCGTATGTTAGCGTAGTAACCCGATGCTTAAATTGGTGGTGTGTGGTGTCGCATCACTACGTTTTTTGATAGTGAGTTGTGTTATAGCTGTTGTGGTTTTATGGAGTGGTTTTACGTTGTAATTAGATTTTTTGTTATATACTAATAGCGGAACTAAATATGTGCATCGTCGTATTTGGAAAACCCCGTATATGTAACCTAGAATAAAGTTCTAATTATACGGTGAATGTTTTTGGAACATTCCAGAGCAATGATCGCGATGGACGCGCTAACAGCCAGAGCGCTGTTATTAGCTTCACCTGTATGTTTGTTTGTAACCGACTCCTTTACATTTGATTTTGACCCACTACAAACGCTCAGATTTTATTTAAATTTTGTAGACTTATCGAGGACCGATGACAATTCAATAATTTCATAAATTTGTTTGAGGTATGTATCAACCCACGCTTTTTGAAATTATTTTCTGCTTTCTTAGTTTGGTTTTTAAAGCGTGTTTTTTAGTTTTTTTAAGTCTATTTTATCTTTACTAATATTATAAAGAGAAAAGATTTAATTGATTGTTTGTTTGTTTGTTTGCATTTAATAGGCTACGAAACTACTGAACCGATTCGAAATATTATTTCACTGGGAAGCTACACTGTCCCCGGGTGACATAGGCTATATTTTATCCCCGTATTGAAACCCGTGAAACCGCGGAGCGCTGCTAGTTTATTATAAGTTTTTGGAATCGTCATTCAATGGGATTAAATGAATTTACGAGGGTTATATCGATGATTTTGATGCTGTAAATACATTAGTGTTACGGTCGCGAGTTATATTTTGTTCAACACAACAACACTGAGGCATGCAAGTTTTGCCTCGCCTAAACACAGAGTTGCACGCTCCTGTACAGTACAACTGGTGAAAGTAATGCTTGCTTTTTTAAACATGTTTCGTTGATAGCTCCTTCATGTTTACACTCTTCATTATGAACACCATACATTAACAACAAAGAATTTTGCCTTCGATCAAAGTCCAAATTTTCTACGAAACATTTTTCTTCTTCCAATTAAGACGACTACAAGACCTAATGTGGCCTTGAAAAACGCACGCACACATTTACATAATCGACGTGTATGCCATCTAACGACGACGGCCATAACAAGTATCACAGAAAACAAATACGAAGTTTAGCACTAGCGGTAAAGGGAGATTACGTTGCCGCGCCATCTATTGGAATACTCGGGAGTGTTCTAATAAATGGCGCGGCAACGGCGCGCAAGTAGTGCTTATGCCTAAGGTATAAAAGTCATAATCGGTTGAATGGACTGTAAAAATGCTTGTGCACTTAAATGTTTTATTTCAAATGGAGTATAGATACCTAACATTCATACATAATTATAATTCCTATTTACTATAAACAAAATTAATAAATTAAAGTCTTACACATTGGAAATAACTTCTGTGTTGATATTATCAACTTTCTTGCTCCTATAAAAAACAATTACATTTTCAATGTTTTTTCTAGTTATTTAAAAAAGTATTTAATAAATATATCTAAATATAGTAGTACTTTAGATAAAAAATAAAAAAAAATGTACCGATATGTCCTGGGGTTTGAACCCGAGCACTCTTCAATGCTAGTCCTTGACTTCAACCTAATACGCTACTGTAACAGTTTAGCGCAATGTTGAAAAAACTGATGGTATGCGAACTGGCTGTGCAGTACATTTCCAAATTCTTAAATATCTTGATAAAAAAATTGTAATCATAAAATGCTCTCCTCACCTTTTAATATTGTTCATATTATGTTCGGCATTTGATTTATATGAACTTTTTTACTTCTCGTAACGGGTTTAGCTTCATTTCCCATATTTACAAATGATAATGATTAAAAACTAAGTACAAGGTTTTTTACGCTATTGAACTAAAAGTATTTTATAATTACAAGAATGAAGAATTTTTAAGGAAAGAATATAAGAATCAAATAATTTACAAAATAGCCTACGAAAACAGTAAACAATCTCAACGGAAATAATGCGGCGAAAAGCGCGACACGACCTACTAGCATCAGGCATCGGCCGGCACTGTCGGTACACGGGCGTTTACGCACACATGTATACGTATTATGTTCGAAAATAGGAAAATGCGATTTACGAAAAATCTATTGATAGGACTAAAAAATTGAAACACTATTATGCTAGTATTTTGCTTGTAGAATAATCTGACAAAAAATCAGAATGATTTCAATATTATTAGTATGGTTTTTAATCGTTAAAAGAAATTTTTGGAGGTAACTTCGTGATTTTTTTCTATCGTATGAAATTAGTTGTATTATGTTTTCAACTCACTATCTAACTAGCATATATCCTGAAGATTATCATATATTTTTCTGATTTTGTTTACTGCAGTGGATCATAATCTTTTAGGCATTACAAAACCTGCGTTTAGCTCATCTAAGCCCCTTAAAAACAATGCATCGTGTTGTGCCGTGTCGTCATGTGCCAGTGTCGTGATGTCCGTTGCGCTAGACGGCAGCAAAACATTTATAAAATTGTCTGTCGGCCTTGTCTGTCATGTTCGTATCTTATAATTATAACGTTACGTTGAAAAAACGACGCATTTGTCTTTGAAAAAGTTGATGTATCGGTTTTTTTTTTCTAGTCTTCTACGCTTATAGGTATTGACACAAATTGCACATGTTTAAATAGATACAGTCGCCAGCAGGTCAAGCTATCCCAAACTGTCAAATTTTCCCAATTGAACATAAACCTTATTCCTTTGGAATAAAGTTGAAAACCTATCAAAGAAATTTGACAGAATGGGGTAGCTTGATGTGCTGGCTTCTGTACCCAGAACAAACATCTGTAGCATTAGCAAAATCAGCCAATTATGTTCCCACTGCTGGGACATAGGCCTCCTCTCTGTGAGAGGGAGTGGGTCCAGTGCGGGTTGGTGGATGGCGCATGTCTTCTAATTTTTGTTTCTAGGACATGCTGGTTTCCTCTCGACTTTTTCCTTCACCGTTTTGAGAGCAGTGGTGATGAAATTTAATACATACATAAAGTGTCTGCCTGAGTTCGAACTCACGTTGTAAGTCGGAACCGATATCACTGGGACCTGGGACACCACTGTTTGGCTTGTATATCTAACTAGCTGCCCCGACAGACGTCCTGTCCATCCAAAAGTCATTCATACAAAATCCATACCCTACCTACCTACCCTACCCTACACTATCCTACCCTACCTACGCTACCCTACACTATCCTACCCTAAACTACCCTACCCTACACTATCCTACCCTACCTACCCTAAACTACCCTACCCTACACTATCCTACCCTACCTACCTATCCTACCTACGCTACCCTACCTACCCTACTCTACACTATCCTACCTACCCTACCTACGCTACCCTACCTAATACCGGGATAAAATATAATATCCTATATCCGTGTCCTGGTTCTAAGCTACCTCCCCACCAATTTTCTGCCAAATCGGTTCAGCCGTTCTTGAGTTATAAATAGTGTAACTAACACGACTTTCTTTTATAAATATAGACTAGCTGTCCCGACAGACGTTGTCCTGTCCATCCAAAACACATTCATACAAAATCCATACACTACCTACCCTACCTACTCTACCCTACCTACCCTACACTATCCTACCCTACCTACCCTACACTACCCTACCCTACACTATCCTACCCTACACTACCCTACCTACCCTACACTACCCTACCCACCCTACACTACCCTACCCTACACTATCCTACCCTACCTACCTACCTAGCCTACCTACGCTACCCTACCTACCCTACACTACACTATCCTACCTACCCTACCTACGCTACCCTACCTAATACCGGGATAAAAAGTCCTATATCCGTCTCCTTGTTCTAAACTACCTCCCCACCAATTTTCAGCCAAATCGGTTCAGCCGTTCTTGAGTTATAAATAGTGTAACTAACACGACTTTCTTTTATATATTTAGATATAGGGCAAATAATATTTTGTTGATCTCCAGAGCCTAAACATTTATCGCCGTTTAGGGTCGAAACGCTTGGGTCATGGGGTCCGAGTGCTCGTCTCCTGTAATTGAGAAAATTTCTCGCCTACTCGTCGACACTTCATGTGAATGAGCTGACTATTTCTTTCGCCAAAGAATTATCATTGCAATTGCAATAATTATAATTTCGCCATCAAACGAAAAATTTAAGTATTGAAGTAGTAGGTAATTAAAATCCCGTATCATTTATCGATTGGTAGGGTAACGTAAAGCAGATTTTCTCATTATTGTTTTTCCATTTTAAGGGTTTCTGCCTCTCATCCAACTGACATAACCTAAAAGCCTCCTGTTCTCTTATGTTGACCCTTCGTTAGTGTCTCTCACCTAGACTGGGACTATTCTTAGTCGCCCCTATTCCCACAGATATGTCAAGTTAGACACAGAAAGTGAAGCTACTGTTCTGTATCTGTGGAGAACGTTGTTGGTTGCACATTTATATAACTTCCTATGTACTATTTATTTGTAAAATATAATGTGTAATTGTTTGTTCTTCCAAATAAATAAAATAAAATACTGAACTAGATAAGAAAGACTAATAAAAACTAAAACTGCCATGAGACATTTTTAGTATTTTAATAGTCTTTCTTTCACTAATACTCAAGTCACTATTTAAGTCTAAATTCTACTTCATCTTCATAATGTAGTATGGAATGACGTTTTTTGCTGATGGTTCTTCATAGGAATCGGAGGCATCTTCTTCAATTTAGCAATAAAGACTTGGCTCCTACTGGTTAAGATATTAGTATTTAGTTTAATAGTCAACCTCTTTAAATAACATTTTCATATTTCCTTTTTACGCAGTCGGATATTGTACTTTTTTCATTTCCTTTTTTTCATAATTCTCTATTAATTGGTATGTTGGTCACACCATTTCTATATACATATATCATCTTTCACATAGTCAATCTAACGTTTCTATGTTCTTCCCCTAATGTCACAGCCTTCTCCAATGTTTGCCTTTCTGTCAAAAATAAACGTTTTCACCTTGAAATTACGAACTTTGGATGCGAAAACCCACACGTGGTAATGACTAACTATTCTATGCTAACAAACATTATTATATGAAGAAATATTACTTGTTCGCCGTGACTCAGTACAAGACAAAGACTCTTCGCATAATATTACACAGAATATTACGTTCCAACGTATTATACGAAGGTGGGACACCTTAACTTGAATTTAAGGGCCCTCATTTATTCATAGGTGTTCGGGTCGGTTCACGCTACGTATAATACGATTTATTTGTGCAGAACCCATGCATGTTTGATGAATATAACGTGGAGGAAAGGCGTTATGCTGGCTTCGTGTCTCTGGCGGGTTGAGGTCTTGGCTTGTTCTGTGGTGAGCGGGAAGCGGGGTGTTCTACATTTTTGAATATTTATCCACCGGTGGTGTGGATGTCACCGTGACTACATAAGATGAGCAACGCAGTCAATCCTCGTATTCCATAAGTGTAATTTACTGAAAAAATATAAACAGTATCTTGACTTAATCCTCCCAAACGAACCGAGGTTACAAATCATCTTGCAAAACTAAGTGATGCGTGGCATTCCCTAGAAGGCAAATATTTTTTGGCAATTATTTGGCCCTCACGGGGCATGTAGCTAAGTAATTATACGCGCACGGTTGATTTATGATAGTTTAAGCTACGCTTGCCGCGGTTAGCCCGTGGATGGATGAACATCTTTAATTGCCGAGACCCTTCTGTTCCTCGGAAAGCACGTCAGTCTCCCGCAAAAGGGCGCGACGCGACCCTAGTAGATCAATTTCCATGAAGTTTTCTTAAAAATTGTTCTATAAGTTCACGTTGACATTGCTTAGGCAGGTCAAGGCCTAGAGACAAAATACATTTCTGTTAGCGTTCACGCCGTACGCTACGCCAAAATGTATGAGAATGACATTTTGGCGTAGCGTTTGGCGTGAACGCTAACAGAAATGTGTTTTGTCAAGGCCTGCTGATAAGCTCCACGTAAAATACTGATATTCAGCTGCATCCGGTTAGACTGGAAGCCGACCCCAACAAAGTTGGGAAAAGGCCAAACATATGATGATTTGGCCTTCATCAGTAAGTGGATGTGGTTTGCTATGCTATAATCCGACCATGGGAAAATATTGACTCTTGATGCATTGACAGCAAATACTTTACTAAATAAATTCACTGACAATCCCACACGAAACGAACCTAAACCATCTCGATCGACGTTATTAGTCTCAGTTCTTGACATACCAAAAGGTCGAATGACGGAATCCTTCGATATTCCTTTCACATTTGTTTCTGCGCCTCTTCATTATTTCGACTACAATAGTGGGTTATTTCAATTGAGTTTTGTCCCTCCATTGTTTGCGTTCGATTTCTCTGATAAAATTCGTAGCGGGTTCAAAAGCTGGCCCGAATACTTCCGACTACGGCCGAAGTCAGCCGAACAGGGAGATTTATTGTTTAGGTCAATGTGAGGTTGGCTCTTTATTCTAATTCACATATGTTTAGTGTTTTGAGTGGGAATACCATTGTCTTTTACGTTTTATTACGACACGCATTTTGTGTTGAATTTATTGAAACTAGACGAGATTTTATTACTACTGTCTGTGTTTTCACGTAGAAAGATTTTTTGGTTCAATTGTAATGTCTTGTGTGGGTTGGTCGTTTGTTAGAATAAGCAGAATTTAGATATCTCTTACTTTTGTACATTATTGCGAAATAGATATCATTTTCATTATTATTCAGTAACATGTCATTCTTTTTGTGTTTATTTCAGACATCGTTTCGGAGTTTCATTTTATGTAAAGGTCTCGTCATATTAAATTATCACCCACGCTTCTACCTTACCATCTGACGCCTTCCTTATAAAGTGTTGAATTTTTAAAAACATACATGAGCTTTTCTCTTTTCTTGCCTTTGAATGATATCTCACAACGGAATTATTTTTCCTCCATTTTCCTCCAACTCAAACGTTTATAGAGAATTCATGTTGAATTTATAAAAATACTGTTTTGAATTCCCTTGCTGGCTGTAACTTGAGATTCTAGGAATGAACTAATAATAAAATAATACGTTTCGGGAAACATTTTGTTTGCAGTTTATTCAAATATTTTGTTTATATTTTGCTAACATTTACTTGGAATTTGTATGTTTAGTTTGTGTTGAAAATACTGTTCAACATAGACTGGCAGGATTGTAGATCAACCATTATTGTTCATTGGGCACGCCACGATTGCGGCGGTAAGTCCCCTCTTTGAGGAGTGGCTTGAGAGGCGGCATGGCGTCCTCACCTTCCGCCTGACGCAGGTCCTCACCGGACACGGCTGTTTCGGGAGGTTCCTGTTTCGGATAGGGCGGGAGGAAACGCCCGGGTGTTTCCACTGCGAAGATCGCCCTGAGGACACGGTGGAGCACACGGTGGCGGTCTGCCCGGCTTGGGCGGAGCACCGCCGTGTCCTCGTGGAGGCGATCGGCGGCGGCGATCTCTCGCGTCCGGCCCTGGTCCAGGCCATGGTACGGAGCGAGAGGGCATGGGGAGCCGTCACCTCCTTCAGCGAAGCAGTAATGCTCGCGAAGAGGGAGGCGGCGCACGATAGGGAGAGGCAGCATATGCGCCCTCGCGACCCCAGCCGCCGCAGGATACGGAGACGCCCTGGGCGTCGGGAATCCCAGGCCGATTTCCGGCCACCGTAGGCATGGGCTTGCGGACGGCGAGTAATGGGTAGCTCGCTGTCCGGTAAGGACCAAGCCCTAGTCGACGGCGCGTTGTGTTCCACGCGCGCCTCAAAGAGATGTCAGCACAAAAAATGATGGGGCCCGCAAGGGCCGATGCCTGTCAGGGGTGCGGGTTTGTTTGAAAGAGATACCACAGCCAGCATACGGGCTACTGAAGGAACACGGGTGGGTTTTAGTCAGTAGAAGTCTGACACGCCCTCCTGCTCCACCCAGAGCGGGAGAAGTTATTTGATGATTTCACACCCAAAAAAAAAAAAACAAATAAAAAAAAAATCATTATTGTTCATGACTGTTCTCGTCAACAAACTTGATTTTTGAACGCGATTGTTGTTTTTTTTTTTTTGCGTCAGTGGTATTTTTTTAATACATTTTTTAAAACTGCCTCATGAGGTCCTGGGTTCGATTTCCAGGTCGAAAAAGGAATTTAGAATTTCTCAGTAGCACTCTGGGGTCTGGATTTGTGCCCAATTGATGGCAATAGGCTCGTCCCCTGTAACCTATGACTTAACCATGACTGGCGAAATGTGGGTGTACTATACATATGTTGTCCACGTCTGAATCTCTCCCGTTTCCTCTTTGGGAAAACTAGGCGTGATGTTATGTGGTTTTTAAAATACCACTCAAAGTAATTATAGTAGGTAATAATAATGTAAGAACGAGTTAAAGTCTCGTACTTTCAATATTGTCACCCTATTGCGCCAAGAATCAGAAATTCCCTTAGAAAATTACTCACATTAATTCAAAACTTACCCAATTTACTACAATTTTCTGTTACCAATATTTCTTCATTAGAGTTGCCCAAAAGCATTGTTACAATACTCCCACAGTTGACAGAAAAATATGAGACCGATACGGTGTAAGTATGCTTATTTGCCTTTATAAAGGCATTCTTAAGTATGCAGTAATGATGAACGATGATAGTTCATCGGCAGAATGTCTCTGGTTCCTATAGTTTTTTTTTCTCACGCATGGTAATAGTAAATACGATGTTGGGAAAGCTTTGGAATGTGATAAAAGGGAAATGCCACAGTGGTTTTGCTTAGCGTTGGTTTTGGAATGGTCTTTCCAAAAAAGCGTTTTGTAACGAAGATCATCAAGTCTTACGGAATGAACTCGGTTGCGTTGCTTCACCTTGCAGATCGACCCGTGCGCATGTTAAAATTTAGCCACAAACCCCAAATTTTTGAACGCAGATTATCATGATTATACAACCCTAGTTTTAGTATATGCGAACCCCGATACATGTGTCCGTTATTTTTATATAAAGAATGTATGTACAAAATTTCATAACTGTATCATGAATAATCACAAAGTTGCTTGTTATGTTATCTAGTTGTCTACACAAACATGGTCGTCACCACGCGGCACCCCGCGCCCCGGCGCATCCAGCGTCGTATTGTGCTCATTGATAATAATTAGGCAGTAGGTACCTAACCGTACGGCGATTGTATTGTAATTAACAGCGGGCTTAGCATGACGCTTTGTATTTTTACGAAGAATAGACAGTGCTTTTTCAATACAAAGTGACATTTCGTTCCTACATTTTTGATATCGCACCGTAGATATCCTTCTACAATCTGTCATTTACTCTTTCGTTTCTAACGATATTTGTCTAGGTCCTTATAAACGTAGACTATTTCAGAAGAATATTTCCTCTCAAACTGTCAAAATCTCACCGACAACAAACCTACTCGACGGCCACAAAGTATAGGTATACGATTATGTACATAATCTGATTCGTTTAGAACGCGTAACTGTGATGATTAATAGAAAAACATAGCTATCTTCTTCTATTGTACACATCATTTAGTTAACCCTCAACCACTGACGTACGTATGTGATACGTCACCCAAACGGATTTTCGTTCAAAACTTCAGTTTACGCAGGAATTTCGGCGCGTCCTTTTTGGTAGCTTCTTGGTCGCTAGTGACGCGTGTGCGGCGGTGGGTGGCGGACGCCTGCCACGATCCTAAGCATGTGAGCTTGACTACCCGACGTATGTGGTACGTAGCGTCAGTGTTAGAGTGACTTTTTTTTAAATATTTGTGTATGTATATTGACAGATAAAATGAACCGTAAGCGTCTAAATTCGTGTTCTATGCCATCTACATCTAAAATATCACGTGTTCAAGTGAATATTGTCAATAACGAAGAAATTATAGAATCTTGGCTTAATGAATCTGATGAATCATCGGCAGATCTTAGGCAAGGACAAGGATAATGAAATATCCCGCAACCAAGCAGCGAATTACTCAAATTTGACACCATGAAGAATTGTTATATTATATGTTTTAAACTGAAACGTCGCAAAACCCGGTACGGTTGTCAAGCTTGTCGTAAACCAGTATGCTTGCAGTGCTCCAAGCCGACCTGTAACAGTTGTTGTTAAAAAGTGCTTTATGTTGTGATTTATGGCAATTGTGATTTTTTCCTAATTAAAACCGTCCTTATTCATTAATAAAACAAATTTAAAAAGTTCCTATTGTTAGAGAATAATTTTGTGTTATTTTTTCTAAAATGTTTATGTTATTTTGATTATCTGTATGGTTATTGATTAATAAATATTCTATTATGATTAATATTACTGTTTTTATTATTATTCCTATTTCATTTGAATATTTTCAAATAAATTAATTGCACTAATCATCAAAGTTACACTTTGTTAATGCATCAGAAGGTCTTCAAAGTGACGTACGTATACTATACGTACGTCAGCGGTAGTGTAACAAAATGACACGTCAGTGGTTGAGGGTTAATAATCATGTCTATTCTTCCGTCGACAAATCGGTGCTCGTGCTAAGCCTGCTGGTGATAACATATTCCATCACACTTTCAAATCTTTTTTGGGAAACAATATAACATGGTGGACAAATTATTGGAATCGATTCAGTTATTTATTCTGAACAAACTATATTCAGGTGGGCAATTCTGCTAATTTTAAGAACGTTCACAGTCTGATCTCAGTGTCAATCTGTCAAAAATTCCTCGAGTTTCCATACATTTCCGACACATTTTTGAAATTCGATTGTCGCTGAGATGACACTGCGAACGTTTTTAATTACGAGAATTGGCCTTTTAGTTTCGCATACCTATAGATACGAAAAGTTATGTTGTATATGAGTGTCAGATTTTTACTAATTTAATACCTGACCGATTTCAACATCGAATATAGTGTTTAGTTGAGAAGATAAAAACGAATTGAAGACGTTACGCAGTTCCATACCAAACTATTATCGAATGATATCAAATATCGATGACCTCTACACGACCTATAATTTTTAGCAATGATCACAAAGGTTGTAGTTATCTTCTTGTTTGCAAAAAAATCAAATTACAACACGCATTTTCTTACGTATAAATCTTTATTGCTGGTTTATCATAACGTTGTCGTTATCGTCACGAAAATGACATGTCAAGATCAGCCGCCATGCTGCGATACAAAAAAACCGTTTTCCATCAAATCAAATTCGTTACTAACACTAATTGAATTGATGTTATTGGATGTTCATGTTAATCCATCGTTCACGTTCATTGGATGAAAATGTGCAGAATAGTCTTTTCCTAATACCATTATTTTACATGGAGCGACTGCCTCATTGAACTCCTCAACCCAGCATCGATAGCTGGATTTAATCCCCTATGAAAAGACTTTCGGGCTTCTGACGACCCGTAAATACTATCAAAGATCTACGAGTCCCTGCTACTAAGCGCGTAACGTGCTTGTCGAGTAGGGGTCTGGATAAGTAATGGGTGGTCTCTCCATCCACGAATCGACCACGGCAAGCGTTCGGTACCTTAAGCGTTGCCTTCGATCGACCCAAGCGGTTGTTTTCATTTAGTCACGACCCCTCTGATTTCCGGCCACCGTAGGCTTGGGCTTGCGCACGGCGAGTAATGGGTAGCTCGCTGGCCGGTAAGGACCAAGCCCAGGTCGACGGCACGTTGTATTCCACGCGCGCCTCAAAGAGATGTCAGCACAAAGTGATGGGGCCCGCACGGGCCGATGCCTGCCAGGGGTGCGGGTTTGTTCGAAAGAGAGACCGCCGCCCCTGGCATACAGGCTACTGAGGGAATACGAGTGGGTATTAGCCATTAAAAGTCTGACACGCCCTCCTGCTCCACCCAGAGCGGGAGAAGTTATTTGATGATTTCCCAACCAAAAAAAAAACCTTTTGAAATTGAAATATAATGTCTTCTTCAATTTGATTTAAAACTACAGTCTAATATAGATTATGCCTCTGTAAAATCCATCTCTCAGGGGGAATCTAGTCGCGGGCTCGAACTCACTGGTGGATTTGCCTAAAAAGCACGCTGTCTGAACAGGCATCGTATCCGACAGTGGTGGTACCCGTGATGAGCAGTTAGACGCTAGTCTACACGCACAACATTATTGAGTAAGATACAGGATCATTTATGGTAAAACAGGCGCGTAAAAAATTAAAAAAAGTCCTTCGGAAGATCGGGTTTTATAAAAAAAACCACTCAATAAATAAATGACCAGTAAAGTTTATTGATCTTTTCGATATTTGAGCTTTGTCGGAACTTAAACACGCCCAAGGTTAGTTTAAATTAGCAAGAAAAACTAATGTTTGTTAGCTCCTAACTTTTTAATGGCTTTTTATGTTAGTATTCTGTTTCGGTACAGACAATATTAAAAATGAGACAAAACTATACCATGTTTAATTTTTGATATACATTGTCGAACAGTGGAGTAATACACTCCCGAAGTTTGAATAGAAAAAATGTCGACTAGATTCACCCCTTTCCATTCGTAGCTATTTCTGCGATTCCGCGAAGCTCAAGTGATATTTATTTTAATTTATTCTGCAGAAACAACTATAGCTGAGCAGCAGAGAGTTCATTATTACAAGTCTGTAGTCACTTGCAGGGAGTAACAAAGTGGTAGCAGATTTGTGAGCGCCCTCAATACAGACGGACGTTAATATTCATAAGGAGAATAAATCTGCAGCGATGTTATAACTGGTCCTAATATTTCGTTTATCATCGTGTTGTGATGTTCATTTTTGGGTACTTCGCTTTTCTTTAGCTTCAAGGACATCATTATCATCATCATTTCGGCCGTAAAACGTCCACTGCTGGACATAAGCCTCTCCCAAAAGGGCACGCTTGGCAGGCGGGTTGGCGATCGCAGTATGGTAATAAAATGCATAGAGAACGCTGCTGCCCATTCTCTAGTAAGTCCCTTAGTCGCCTTTTACGACACCCACGGGTAAGGACATAATTTTCAAAAATTTATTCAAAAGCAGACAAAGATAGGTTGATAAAAAATGATTTTATTTCTGTAAGTAGGTTTGTACAAACATTTGTACACGGTCGATGAGGGCGGCGTTTCCTATCTGACTACACTGAGAAGAAAGGCCGAAACAAACGCAGAGGTCACAGTCTCTTCTAAAGTCCAGACATAATCTTGGTCAGATCATGTGAAGACCATGTAGATTGGTATAATGGTCTGTTGAGGAAATAACCACACGGATTGAGTGTAGTTGTCCGGTCAGTTCACGAGTTCTGAGTTGAGGTGAATGATTACTGATAAATAGTAATCATTCACCTCAACTTAGAACTGTAGGAGCTCAACAATTAGATGAAAAAAAACCAAAGAATGGACATAGAGCTTCCATTCTTACACCTTTTGCTTTTGATTTACCAAAGGGTAATTTTTCCTTTAATCCACATGCTCCAATCCTGGGCAAAGTCCATCCAGGAACCCTCCCTCCCTACGCCACCTCGAACTTGTAGTTAAACTAATTCTAGTCAGCATTGGAATTAGTTCCCTCCTAATTTGTTTCATCTTAGAACATTCAGTTGAGATACTGTCGTGTTACCTTGCCTTTAAGTTTGAAACTCCGCGTTCAGCTCTAACTGATCTGCAATCCTATCTTTATTCTTGATACTTGATACAAACAGGTCAGGTGTTTATACTTCTTAGCTAAAACACGAGCTACGTCCGTAGCCTTTTTTCCTCTTTTTCCGTATATTATCTTCATTTCTCACATTTTACTTAATGCAATTTCGCCTTCGCTGATGTAGCAGCCGCGTGTTGCTAGGGGAATTTGATCCTATATACTTGGAATAAATACTTTAGGGATTTTTCGTGGAAGGAAATTAGATTTTTTCTTCCTCTTGGAGGAGTGTCACAAGTTTTTGGAATGTCTCCATAATTTGCATTAAAATTATGGGGGTTGGCGTCTAATTTGACTGGTGTTTCATTCTAGATACATATTACTTATTTACGTATTTAAAATTATTTGAGAAGAGATTCGGGTCGAGATCTGTAAACGGTACCTTAGTTCGTGCTTTGATTTATTGTAGACAGCGGGGACGCGGTTATGTCCGGTACGCTTAACGTCCTTTTATGGGCCAATTGTAATCTTGAAGGTGCATATTACGGCCGTTCTACCTAAACGCTAGAAGTGGTTGTGATTAAAAAAAGCAGACTAAATTAACATTTCGTGAAGCATAATACTAGGCGAGCAGACTTATCAGGAGACATAAAAAAAAAACTAAAATGCCATATCCTAAAAGGTATTTGAGAGAAAAAAAACTGATATAATTAATTTTCCGATTTCAAACACAAATACAAAGATAATGAGTCACCGCACGTCGACCGCATCCACGCGCTGCACGGCGGTAGACAATACAAAACTAACAAATTACCGTCATAATGTTAACGCTATAAGCTCTTGCTACTTCTGAGGCCTTAGTCGATCAAACGCATCGATCGCGTTTGGCGGTCCGATTGGCCCTGGATTGGTGACGGACCAATCGAAGCGCCGAACGCATGTTAAATGAAATTCACAAGGGCTACTGGACAACAACAATGTTTAAATAAAGTATTTGTTTCTATATTTGTGTTTTTTTAAAGTGATTTGTAATCTTTAGAAATAAATGAATTCAAACCGTAGATATTTTTGTCGCCCACACTCACTCAATAATGTTGACACTATAAATTGTATGCATTGGCAAATACAATAGGGCCGTAAACAGACCTTACGCGGACCGAACATAACGCGATTCCGTCTTTACTGAATAGGCATGATCCTGTCTCTGTCTTGCTCATGAAGTTTAGCAGTGGCACGACAGTGACGGAAGTAAGTTATTTATACAAGATCTCTGCCTCAGAGTCTTCATATGAATCAAAACAACGTCTTTATCCAACATCTCCGAATTTTCATTATTTACTTCATCCAGTCCTGCAACATCTGTCTTCTCGCAAGACTGCAGATGCGATGTCCCGTTTTATATTAAAACTCATTTTCCGTGAAGTCTGTTTCTTAATTAAACGTTATTAATATCTTAAAATGATAAGTTTTCAGGCTTCGTCGCTCCTAATTAGCCCGAAGTCGGCCGTACTGTCCTCATAATTCTTACCGTGCCGCTCATTTCGTACGGCGAAACTTTTGTGCGGTTTCATCTTTTGTATTTTCTTGTTAAAAAACTTTTGGTAAGTTTAATTTTTTGGAAAATAATATTTTTGAGATTTATGTTTTACCATTTATTAGCCACTGCATTTCATAACCGACTGCAAAAAGGCATTAAAGTAGCACCTATTTAATTTGGAAAGGACTATAATTTAATTTCTATCATTTAGTAATCAAAGGTTTAAAGGTGTCAGAATACTCGAAATAACCCAGTGACAGAACTAAATTCACGTCATACTTTAGAATTTTGATTGATCAATTCAAGCCGCGTAAGGCTTTTACAGCTTCACCGGACAAACCCATTTAAGAGCTTCTATCGTCTTAACAAACTTCATAGATCTCGTCTTAATGTATGTCGCCCACGTTTTTGAGTTGCAGTGTTCTAAACGGGACCCAAGTAACGGACGATACACCGTTTGAATCCATGAATAGCAAAATTTATTGAATTTAGAGATCGATTTAATGAGCTGCATCCTATTACAGTTTGCACCTTAATACGCTCACTGCTGGTTTATTTGCATCAAAAGAAACATTGAGAATTCTTTCAATGTCGAGTGGAATTTATTCGTTCAGGTTTGAGTTGAGAGTATTGGAGAGAATGGATAAAGAGAATTCGACTAACATTAGGATTGCACGGTGCATCATTAGGTCCGCCTTCGCTCTTATAGTCGTGAAAAGAATGAGTATATGCATAAAGGTTTTGTAATGATTGTTGAAACATGTAGATCTACATATTAAAAAAATCAGGTCAAAGCTATCAACATTTGCATATGCCCTCGGTGAAATAAAAAAATCCACAAATCTCTCCACTGCTCTGGTTACGTATTATGCCTATGCATACGCATGGTTAAACTACGGCGTAATATTATGGGGAAATAGTACAGACGCATCAACACTATTCATACTACAAAAACGACTGATTAGAATACTAGTTAACATAGATAACACAGACAGCTGCAAACCCCATTTCCAAGAACATAAACTTCTAACCCTACCTTGCATATATATCTTGGAAATGTGCAAATTTGTTAGAAATAATCAAAAACTCTTTACTACACGCGAAAACATACAGACTCGCTATACACTACGACACAAAAATAGACTAAACCAACCAGGTTCTAAGCTAAAAATACACTCCACAAGCACTTTAGTAATGTCAGTTAAAATACATAATAAACTACCTGATGAAATTAAAAATGAACAAAACTTTAATATCTTTATAAATAAATTAAAACAATTTCTAATCTGTAAATGTTATTATAATGTACATGAATATTTAAATGATAAATTTACTAAATAAACAATAATACCAAAAAAAAAAAAAAACGCAATAATGATTTATTTATAATTAAATTTAAACCAATGATAATAATATATGTATAATTTAAATAAATATTAATGTATAAATCCAATATTTGAGTAGTCAAAATTATATGTACACAATTAGTTATCAGCCTACCTACCTACACAAAACGAAAGAGTAGATTTAATATTAAAATTGTTAACAAATATCTATAATTTAGCCCTCTCCCTAAAATTTTTTATGTTGTTATGCCCGACAGGGCCCACAATGCTCCAAAACGAATGTATGTCTTTATGTACCTACCACCTAAGTTCACATTGTGGAATGCAATAAACGTATTGAGTATTGAGTATTGAGTATTGATCTTGCTATTATGGATTTTATGATCTTCAAACTGGACATACGTATCCTTAATAAAACAACAAAGAACTCTGTAACACACAACAGGCAAGACATGTTTACATGACTGAATCGTTAATTGCATGCTTTATTACTTTCGTCAGAACATGAAACTGCAGACAGTAAGTTTGTCACAGCCAAACTCTAAAAACGTTGAAGGAAACCGCCATGTCCTAGGACCAAAAATTTGAAGACATGTGACATCTACCAACTGGGCCCGCTTAGTGGATGATGGCCTAATCCCTTGATGAGGATGATGGGACTCCCTTTTCTGCACTTATTTGGTCCGTTGTATGTGGGGGTTCTGACTAACAAAACCAGCCTAGCTCTGCCTAAAATCACAGAAGTTTCCTGGGAGCTTCGCGGAGCGACCTCATTGTACCGAGAATTTCTTTACGTTGAGAAGCCACGGCCTCGTTTTTCAGGAAGCCTCTGCAAAGCGGGCTGTCTGGGCCCACTCCCTCTCACAGAGAAGGAGGCCCGCGTCCCAGCAATGCGAACGTTTTTAGTTGATCATGATGAAAATGAAACCCTAAATCCAGAATAAACGAACAACGATAACTCAACAACAATTCACTCCCAAACTCAATCCGTTGAAAGCAAAAACATCAACAGTCAATTCATCGTGGCACTTATGACGCAAACTCCAGCTAACATCGAGACAAGTTGCCAAAACAACGGCAAAAAATGAGCTCTCAAGCAAAAATAAGCCTTCATTCTCCATTCCGATACCGTTATCCAAGAAGAATTATGGCCCAGTTATATTAGAGGAAGCATCAATAACTATTGGGTATCGGTAGTTCGATTTTTTACGTTATTTCAGTGTCTAATTCCCAGTTGGATGATAGCCAACGCTCAGGGAGTTATCATTCGTTTTCGTTAGATGTATGTAAACAAAATCTGGTGTTCCAATTGACCAGCTTGCTTTGACGAATAATGCTGAGTTGTTGCATCTTGTTGGAATATATTGCTTCTTATTTCTTCATCTGCTTAGAAAATGAGTGCTGCCGTTCAACTTATTTCCACTTACACTTCCACCGCTTATTGAATGTGCAAATCGCTCTGTTAAACTTTGTTTATGATAAAGTGGCACATGAACAAGGGCAATTGCTGCATTGGTAAATGGAAAACGGTAAGGCAATTCTGCGTGTTAAAGTTAAGGCAATTCTGCGTGTTAAAGTTAAGGCAATTCTGCGTGTTAAAGTTAAGACAATTCTGCGTGTTAAGGCAATTCTGCGTGTTAAAGTTCAGTACCTACCTAATTATGAAAAACCACTGAACGTCGTTAAGATGTTTTACACAAGGGAACTGCTTTGTAAAGCAGCTAGGTAGCGGTTTTGTAAAACAGCTAACTAAGCAATCCATCTGTGACAGTAACATGACGAATAATGACTCCATGCAGCGCCGATCTGACCTTCACAACCCAGTTACTGGGTACGATACCGCTTGAAAGGACTAGTTGTCAGATTCGGTTTCTGACGAATGACAGCCGGATCCAACGGCGGTATCTGTGGTCACCCATCCACTTACCGACCGTAGCAAGCGTACCTTAACCTTCGATCGACCCGCGCGGCTATTATGAACTTATTACTTAGCAACATTCCACATGATACACATTTATTCTAATCAATTCTAAGTAAGCACTGTTTACGATCCCTGTTTATTATGCATATAATTTATTATGTTGGGCTTACAAGTATCTGTCTATTATTTATTATAAAGGTGCTCTTACACGGGAATTTTTTTGAGCTCGGCAACACTAATGGATCAACCTGGATCAATTAAGTGGAGCAATCTGGAGCAACAGCAAGAAAATGCCGATGTGTTTCGGCAATATTGCTTCTGATTGCTCCATATATTTCATGAGTTGCCGAATATCCAATCGGTTTAGAATTTTTTTGTTAATTTTCTTTTCTATCTCATTTGTACGTATACGTCTCATTTTTGGTGGCGGAGGCGGCGGGGGAGGCGCATTGCTTAGTTTTTTTTTAAGTTGCTCCATATTGTGTGGCCGTATCTCTGCTCCATTGCCCTAAATTGCTGGATGTAGTCGTGACGTCATATTTGACGAGAATTGCCCAAGATGGAGCAATTTTAGTTGCTCGTGTATGCGCACCTTTAGTAATACTTTAATACTGAATAAACATCACGGCAGTACTCATCGTGGAATAGGTAATTGCTTGTACTAATTAAGTGTTCATATCATTATTCAGAACTAACTTAGATTATGGATGCAAATAATCCGATTTTTTATGATTAAATAGGTAGGTAGGTATTTATTATACTTACCTAGGCCACAGCTTCTCAAAACAGTGAAGGTAAACATTGTCCTAGACTGAATGAATGAAAAGCGCCGATCACATTGTGGGTTGACCAGACCCGATTAATCGAATGAACCCCAAGATTTGCACTAGCCCCTGGAGCCTCATGGTTCATGGTGTTTGTTACAGAGGCCATTGCACATCAAGAAGTAGACCGGGGGGCGCGGTAATGGTCAGGTCCTAGAACTAAAAATTCGAAGACATTTGTGACATCCAAAAACCTGCACAGGGCTCGCGTGGTGGATCATGGCCCACTCTTCTCACATGGGGACATGAGGCTGATTATGGTTATAGTTAATTAGATGTTCAGATCATTATCAGAACTAACTTAGATTATGAATGCAAATAATTCGAATTCTTATGATTAAGTATATATTATACGTAGCTAGACCACAGATAACCTACAGGATAATTTTTTAACCAGTACTGAAACTGTAACCATAAATTCAGCATATCATTCTAGACCCCCTAGCGTAGAAAAAAATCAGCTGTTTCATAGAAAACAGCAATACACGCGGTCAAAATGTATGGAACAGCAGAGATATTTTTTGTAAAACCGATGAAAAATTTCTACGCTAGGGGGTCTAATATGCTGAATTCATGGTTACAGTTTATGCACTGGTAAAAAATTTACCCTGTATAGGCTAAAATAATCAATCATAGCTATAAAGGGTGGTCTTTAAAAAAAAAAAAAACTGTTTTATAGACAAGTGCAATATCTACGTGGTCAAAATGTATGTATGGAACATATAGTATTTTTTTTAAATAATCGACGAAAGGTTTCGTCACGGTTTAGAATCATGTATGTACTGAATTCAGGGTTACACTTTTCGAGTTCATGTGACATGTCGCTCCCAACCTGTATTCTACTGCAGCTCGTAGCTGCTTTCTTTACTAACGATTTCATTGATAGAAAGAAGTAACAACGAAACAAAATATATTACGTTCATTTGCAGGATCACATTACGCAAAGACAAAACACAAAAAGTACAAGTGGGGGAGGGAGAGTCTGGTTTTCTATAATTTCATTCTGATCATCATAATCAATTACAGATTGTCAGACGTCAGACCCCCAACCGTGCTCACCACAAACCCCATTACACACCAAAGACGCGAAAATCCTTCCTCATCCCATCATTTACACAGAGAATCAGTTAGTCTAACTTTTCTTTCCAACACAAATCTCCCTAACTTCTTTAAAACCTCCTTCTGATCGAATAAGGCGAGGTACACACTGATCCTACGACCCTGGCATGCCACCGCGGCTGATTGATAACCTCCGCCCGTGCGTATCTGGCCTAAATGCGCTATCTACCCTCGTGTCAAAGTCAACTTGACACTGATAACGTTGCTGACTGCCGTGTTTACTAGTTTAAGTGGTTATACTTAGTGTTATTTTGATGTGTGAGCGATTTTTTTTCGTAGCTTTTTTTAGCGTAGTTTAGCGTAGAACTATTATCGCTCATAACGACAATACGACGAGTACATTTAAAATTACCAGGGCCTGAATGTCCAAGTAGCACTTTCTCGTGAGATGTTTTCCGACATCCACGCGGATGAAGCCGTGGGCATAGCTAGTTTCGAATAATATAGGAACATCGTCTTACTAAAAATCTTAGCTATTTAATCCCGTAATTGGCAGTGACTATACGAAAAAACGTGTGCGAAACAAAAACATTTTAAGATATTGACGCCATTCGGTGGCTATCTGTGAACAGCCAATTACTTAGAGTGGGCTCTTTAGAAAAACTCGAGTCTTATCAATTCAGTAGGTGATATTAGATGTTTAGGTATTGTTAAAACTAGGAAATGTATGGAATTATGTCTTCTAAGTCGATAAAGCAACTCATTGACATAATTACTCTGGGACGTGCAGACTTGTCAAAGTCAAATTATTTATTTCAAGTAGGCACTTATAGGCACTTCTGAACGTAAAAATTTACAAAAAATAGAATACATTATAGTTCCCCTAGCAAAAGGTAGTTTCGTATGGAGAAGAATGGGCAAGAAAGTCAACCGTTTCTCTTTTGAAATGTTTCATAATATCATTAATATAAAGACGATGCACCTAGAATGAAATTATAATACAAAATAATATTTACGACCTAAATAATGCCACAGATGCCGCGATCATCTTGGCCACCTTCGGGGCTCAAACAATATAAAATCATAGTAACATTGACGCGAATAGAAGCAAAGAAGAAGTCAATATATTTGGAACTTTTGTTGTGGTCCAGGAGCAGAAACCAGATAAACCAACGACTTAACTTCAGCTATTTAATTCTCAATTAGCTTTTGCTTAAAAAGATTTAGCCTAGTTGTCTTTGACCTCTGTAAATGCCAGAATAATAACGTGCAAATGCATTTATTTGCTTGTGATAAATTCAAGTTAGAATTGAGAAACTGAATGTAAATAAAAATGATAGAGTAGAAAAAATCTCCACAAACTTCGTAGCTATTTGTAAATTAACATACTTGTAGCGACATGAAATTAAGTGGCCCGTAAGATGAGATCTTTCAATTCGCTGAATAATAAATATCGTTTATTATCATAGTATTTACTTACAAATACACAGTTCGCTTTAGTCGATTTACATACGGTCCCCTCTGGTTCTCGTTTATTTTTCTTGTCCAATCTTTGTTTGAGCCTTTTTTCTGCAATTACTCTTTAGTTGGGGGACGCTTCCCTGGTGGGGTGTAAGTCAGAAGATGTTAACGGAGTATTTACTTGACTTTTCATACATTTTTTAATAAATGCTTTGTTGTCTTTCATGAAACTTCAATTTTCTTTCCGCAGCTCTATTATTATTATATTTCATAAGACGTTTTAGTAGGATTTATAGCAATGTCTATGACGTAGAACATGGCTTTAGGAGTACCCCTTTCCAGTTTCAGACTAACGAATTATTATTACTATCTATATACTTTTCTCAAATTGTTAATCTATGTGGTGTATATTAAAGAGTACCTTCCACTTGCTTAACCCAGTTCGACGTACACAATTTTTCAGCCGAAAGACGTCCACTGCTGGACATAGGCCTCCCCTACGACACGACGTACACATATGCTCCTGTTATTATTTTCTACTTACTAAAGTCTATCTATACTAATATTATTAAGAGATAAAAATTTGTTCGTAAGTTTCTTTGTTTGTTAGTTTGTATGTAGGGGGTGTCTATGGAAATACCAGTCGGCTTTGAATATTTTGTATTGGATAGCTCAATTCTTTAGAAAGGTCAAAATGTATTTAACATCCCGCTGCGACCCTGAGGATCTGAGCAAAAAGAAAAAAGTCAGAAAGACCAATAAGCGAACACGAAGTGATAGCGCGGGCGAAGTCGTGGGCAAAAGATACATATAATATCTAATAACATGTGTCTGATTATTTTAAGTTAAGTTTAATTGAAAACCAATGCGATTTAATACGGTCATAAATCACTAATTCACGCCCTCTAATAAATCAAAGATTGACCGTTAAAAATAATGTTTACAAAAGCAGTTTACACATCTATTCTACTAGATACACCGGCAGATATATAGGAACCCTATAGACTAAAGTATCGTGTCGTAAACCCGCTTTAACACCTCTGTAGCGCTCAATAGATTGGCACTAATTTCCTTTTATAGGATCAAACTTAGCGAGAGGACGCCGGGGGCTATCAGAACTTTCAATTTTAGTGATAATGTGCGGTGTTGCCGCTTTGGCGTCCTTTAATAGATTATTGCGGACTACTTTGATGGATTTCTTGCTAATTGCTTGCATAGGTATAGAACGGGTTTTGTTTTCCTATTGCTCGTGTCTGTTTAAGGGCAAAAGCCATATTAGTCTAGGCTGATAAAATTATCTTCTTAACTAAAGGTCTATTGTGATGTTTATCTCTGATTCTATAAAACTCAAATGCAGAATAAATCAATCTAGAATAGGTATCGTTGGCGACATCGACACGGAAACTGAAACCATGAATTCATGCACATGAGTCTAGATCCTCCCTAACGTAGAAATTATTCGTTACTTATTTAAAAAAAGATGCTGTATTATACAGGATAAGTTTTTAACTTTTCCCTTTTTAGTAATAAACACCCCCACACACCAATTCGAAATTTCATATTTGAGGTCAATAGGTACAATGCATATTTATGCGATACGGTTTGATTACGGTTGATTTGATGTAATTTTTTGAAGAGTTCCGTTGTCTGTCTCCGAAACGCATCATCAGAACCTTAAGAAATTTAAATGGGACCATTTCGGAATAACCCCTTTCGAACAAAAAAATGATTTTGCAAAAAGTTATGCCCGAACAAACATAAAAAAATAATATAACCATGTCGAATTGACAACCTTCTTAAAGAGGTTTGCTGTGCTTCCAATTTACGAGGATTCTTAACAAGAATTCTTAACAATCGGACTAAACTTTACACATACTTGGGTTTTGATCAAACCGTGTCGGCTTATGTGCCCATATACATCAAAATCAACAAATCAGCTTTATTTAGCATCTAATGTTATAATATTATAATAAAGAGGTTTGCTGTGCTTCCAATTTACGAGGATTCTTAACAAGAATTCTTAACACTTCTTCTTCTTGAACTCGGTTAAAAATTGCCGTTCCCGCGCATCCTTTCTGGTTTAAATCAGCCTATGTATAGGTATCAATCTACCTAAGTCTTATGAAATATTCTCTGGGAGACCACAGAGAAAAGCGTATCTACATCCACCATACGTTTCTAGTCACCCTTAACTTGCACCTTGGTATTAAATGAGGGTTCCATAGATTTATGCGGCCCGGAACCCTGCAGATGTCGGAGGGACCTGGGACTTAACGCTAACTGTTATGGCTCTTCATTTTCTACTTCACTACCTACTGGTGTGCGCCCGAATACCTTCCGAGGAGGTTCTCATTTATTTTTCTTTCGACTTTTAATACTTGAAAATATATGTGGAACATTTCCTGAAAATGTCCTCGGAAGTTTGCTTATAGGTATGCCTAATTCCAATGCAGCTATTTATATTCAGACTAGCTACTATCTCATCATCATCATCATTTCAGCCGAAAGACGTCCACTGCTGGACATAGGCCTCCCCCAGTCATGGGGGTTTTGCCATAATCGCCACGCTTGGCAGGCGGGTTGGCGATCGCAGTATGGTGCTAAAATGCATAGAGAACGCTGCTGCCCATTCTCTAGTAAGTCCCTTAGTCGCCTTCTACGACACCCACTGGAAGAAATGGGATGGTACTGTTCTTTTCCGCCCGGCGACACATACGGGACAGCTTCTATCTAACGCACATTATTAAATGATAAATGACTTTTTCTCGATGAGAAGAAGTGGTCCGCAATCCACCGCGCGCGAGCCCAGTGCGGCTGGGTTGATAATGTCACAAGTCTTCGAATTTTGGTTCTAGGATATGCCGGTTTCCTCACAATATTTTCGTTGATCGTTTTGGGAGCAGTGGTGATGATGTAATAATTTATACAAAGTAAAGCGCCTGTCTTGGTGCGAACCTACGACCTAAAATCTCCTAAGTCGCAGCCGTTACCACTGGGTTATCGCTGCTCCTGTCTAAAATATTATAGCAAAATAGGCCATCGATCAAAGTGTGATACATAGGTAATTTACTATATTATTATCGTACGGGAAGATTCTGTAACAAGTCTATTATCTACTTTGATACTCTACGTTACATCGACTATCACTCCAGAAAAAATGGGTGACAAATCCCTTAAAGTAGACTCTGTAAATGATTTATCTTCTAGGATTGTTTTCTTCTTTTTGTAAATACAAAAATAAACATGAAATATATTGAAAACCCAAGTACCTGTATAACGAGTTATCTGTACAAACGGAAAAGGATATGGAAGCTTCCTATGACGTCGGAAATTCGAGACATAAACGTTATTTGTTGTAACGTGCGGGAAATTGTTGAGAGACGCTTCAGTTATCATACATTGCCTGTAATATTATATTTTATTGCCTACTTGACAGAAGAAATAAAATCCAAAGAGGTATAGACATTTAACAATCCTATTGTATAACCACTTTTAACTTAAATTTCTAAGTAAATCAATACCAACATGATGAACCTGTAGAGTTTTTTGTTTTTGTTTGGACACGCTGTAGAACTACCAATCGGAGTTGGATATTTAGTTTTGTATTTGAAAACCCGATTCTTAGGACGGATTAAATGATATTTAACATCACACTGCGGCCCTTAAGAGCCGAGCAAAAAGAAAAAAAAAGTTAGAAAGAACGCCAAGCGTAAAAAACGAAAGAGCGGGTCAGACCGCTGGGCACGGCCAGTTTTGGCTAAATCTGTATGAACTCACGCTGCGAGTCGGTTGAATTATTTTTGTGAAAGAGGAAAATCTTCCCACCCTGAGTGTCTGCCTGTACCTCATCGCTAAAAGCCAGATTTTTCCTTAAGAACGCGAAGAATAAAATTGTATCCTTAAGAACGCTCAAAGGAAATCGGAACACATGGTGTTTTCGCTGCTGTAACTTTGCGAAAAATATATTCTGCTCCGAAACCGCGCATTATCGACACGAGTAGCAGAATATCTATACATTTAATAAAAAGTAACGAATTCTCACAATGTTTGTCCTTCCCCGATGTCAGTAATGTTCAAGATGAGTGCTTAAAAATATTCCCTTTAAAAACGAAGCTGATGTTCTTGTATGAAACGTACCATAATTAAATGAATTACTTATTTGCCAGGAAGGTTGGACTTCCCATGGAGCACAAACCCATTATGCTTTCTAATGGACCCTTAAAAACCACCCTGAAGCCGTTACTGCTGGATTATCAAGCTCCATCTTTTCGAGCTCTAAAAACATTATAAATTCAACTCCAACCAAAGCTAAACTATAAACAATGGGAAGAAAACGAAAAGTTATTCCGCGCCCCATCTTCGTGTAAACAAAATGGTTTGCATACAGTGAAGTAGGTGGAGCCACTAGCGTAGAGGGAAAGTCTCGCGGTAATATTGTGTGATTTATGTGTTGGTGCTGCTTGTAAATATGGCGCGTGATTTGTTATTATTTTAGTCGCGACTGCTATCGTTTGTTGTTGTTGTAAAGTCGTAATGTGTCGGTGCGAAATGTTTTTCTGTAGACGGGAAAACTTCATAGATATAATATAGCAGTATATACCCAGTTCTTTTCAAATCAAGAATTATTCTTTTCTGTTTAATTTATATGTATTTTGTACATTGGAGGGGCTTGTGGCTAAGTTATGACAGGTCGATCAGGCTTGCCGCAGTTGTTCCATCTTTACATACCAAGACCCCTCTGTGCCTCAGAAAGCAAGGTAAGCCGTTGGTTCCGGATGTCATTCGTGGATCTTTGAAAGTCAAACCCAGTAACAAAGTAATCAAAGGTAATCCCAGTAACTGTGTTGTGGAGGTCAGATAGGCCGCTCCATGTAAAATACTGGTATTCAGCTGCATCCGGTTAGAACATGAACAGGAAATATGGAATAGGAACAATATAGGCTGATTTTACTAAGCAAAAAAAGCTGTCTATATTCTAATAAAAAGACCGTAATTAAAAAATTACATGACATTATACAGGATAAGTTTTAAACCAGTGCGCAAACTGTAACCATGAATTCAGCATATCATTCTAGATCCCCCAGTGCAGAAAGTTTTCGTCGGTTATACAAAAACAATCAGCTGTTTCATAGAAAAGTGCAATACCTACCCGGTCAAAAAGTATGGAACAGCTGATTCTTTTTCTACGCTAGGGGTTCTAGAATGATAAGCTGAATTCATGGTTACAGTTTGCGCACTGGTTAAAAACTTATCCTGAAAATGTTATATGTATACATGAGATAAGCTCCTTAAAATACATTACAGATAACGTCATCAGTTACGTATGTATCCTATATTTTATGGTGGCCACGTGTACATCTTTATCTTATTCCGAACAAACCCAAGGGAAATGGCTTGGCTTTTAACGGTGAAATCAGGTTCCTTTCCATTCGCTGTCAGATTATTGGGTCGCGCCTATCAGGATTTTGTTACCAGCCGGATATGTAATGAGTTTGGAAAAGTGATAAGTGAAATAACACATCAGCAAGAATTTCAAACTTGGTAAGAGGGTTTTTTCTTGGCGAAATTTTTGCATATGAAAATAATTGTTTCCTGAGGGTCTATGTACCTATGTAATTTCGCAGATTTAAGATCATTATAAAAACTTTTTAATAAAAAAATTAAACCGCCGAAAAACCGAAAAATAAAAAATAATAAACTAGCTTTGTCCAACCCCAATAACTAAGTTCGGAAGGCGGTGACATATAATCAAATACATATCCAAAGTCACCGACTTCCGAACTTATTTATTGGGGTTGGACAAAGCTAGTTTATTATTTTTTATTTTTCGGCGGTTTAATTTTTTTTATTAAAACGTTTTTATTTTATAATTTTTTGTGGCTATAATCTACTAATTACTACATGCTTAATTTTTGATTTAATACACAACTCAGTATTAAAATCTGTGAGTAAACAATCAATCATCCCCTGTTTTCTTACCCTTAGGGTTGGAATTTTTCTTCTAAATTTATATGGGACCAACTTCGAGGTATACCCTTTCCAATAAAAAAAGAATTATCAAAATCGGACTACTCTGGAAAAAGTTATGCGTGGTCATACATAAAAAAAAAAAAAAAAAATACGCTTCGAATTGAGTAACCTCCTCCGTTTTTTCGTCGGTTCGAAAATAACAACGTTCTGCAATGAATTTCAACAATAAAGGCTCAGGCAGACTAGTGCGACGCGACAGCATGACTCGACTCTTGTAGATCAATTTTCATGTAATTTTAACAGTAATTGATCTTGTAAAATGCGAGTACATACGCGACCTTAGCTTGGTCTGTTTTTGGTAACTAAACATTTACCAAAATGTCCTTATACTTGATAAAAAAAACACTAACTTTTGACTTCTTTTTGTAGCTGACCTGTCACAGGATTATGAGCGGCTCTTATCCGGATGAACGTGTTCTTGAAATGCCTTATAGTAACATAAAATTATTTTAAGCAACAACGTTAGACACCTAAGTAATTACTGAAAAATACAAAACGAAATAAAACATTAATTAAAGATACCTTCCCTACATTGAAAACTTTCTGACTTACTTAATTAATAATCGAATACACCATGAGCGCACAGAGTAACTTAAATACAGATGTGCCGCTCAAAGCTTTCAATCAAAATACGGAAAGTGTCTGGGTAACGCGCGAAATCCAATTTTTCTTACGTTTTATACAGGATAAGTTTTTATCCAGTGCGCAAAATGTAACCAAGAATTCAGCATATCATTCTAGACCCCCCACCACATAGCTGATTTTGTTTTGTAAAACCGAAGAAAAATCTCTTCGCTAGGGGGTCTAGAATGATATGCTGAATTCATGGTTAAAGTTTGCGCACTGAATAAAAACTTTTCCTGTACAAATAGCAGGACATTTTCTGGTCTTATGTTGATTAAGATATGATTAGCGACCGTAACATCAAAATTATCCTACTAATAATATTAAAAACTGGCTTCTGCTCGCGACTTCGTTCGCGTCAAATATCTTGCTCCCCGACCCACCCCGTCGTCGCTTCAAATCGCCTGCCCGTGCGAGTACTTCGTATTCGTGACTTTTTTCTTTGTGCTCGGCTCCTACGGGTTTAGCGTGATGTTATATAGCCTATAGCCTTCCTCGATAAATGGGCTATCCAACACTAAAAGAATATTTTGTTTCGAACCAGTAGTTCCTTAGATTAGCGCGTTCAACCAAACTCTTCGTCATCATCATTTCAGCCGAAAGACGTCCACTGCTGGACATAGGCCTCCCCCAGGCTCCTCCATTTCGACCGCTCTTGTGCTTCCCACATCCAGCGGATACCCACAAAACTCTTCAGCTTTATAATATTAAAAAATAAATAATATAGTATAGAATTGAAAGTTTCCGTGTGGTGCCGGACGTAAAACAATAGCACCATCCCATTTCTTCCCGTGGGTGTCGTAGAAGGCGACTAAGGGACTTACTAGAGAATGGGCAGCAGCCTTTTCTGCATTTTACGACCATACTGCGATCGCCAACCCACCTGCCAAGCGTGGCGATTATGGCAAAACCTATGGCCTATGTCCAGCAGTAGACGTCTTTCGGCTGAAATTATGAGATGTGAAAGTTTGGATGTTTGTTAATTAAAAAAAAAAAACGGCTGAACGGATTTGGATAAAATTTGGCACACTGATAGTTTATGACCTTGAATAACACATAGTATACTTTATATCCCGTACGTTCCTGTGAGATTATTTTCGAGCTCCACGCGGGCAAAGCCGCCTGGCAAAAGCCAGTAATCAATAGAAGCATCAAAACAATCCACAATCATCAAAAAAGTCATTCAAAGGGTTTCAATGAACTAATAAGTTTATTGAATCCCATTGAATATGTGCATGAAATAGCTGAACATTGGAATTTCGCGCGCAGCCTAAGATAGATACCTTCTCTATATTTAAAACTTATCAGCACTAACACTAACTTAATTAATAAACCATGAGAGCACAGAGTAACGTAAATACAGATGTGCCACAAAGCTTTCTATCAAACTTGCAGATAAGATTAATTAATATATTCCGGAGCGCACGTGTTAAAAGCGAGCTTTATGCCGAGGATACACGAGCATCTACGAGCATACCCGAGCATTAATCATGCATCTCGGTCGGTAACACCTGATACTTCATTACTCTATGTAACCCGCATTTTTTGTAAAAATACGAGGTTTTTTTTTTTGTTTTTATTTACGTTCCGTCTTATGTATGGCCGCTGTAAAGATGTTTACGTGCGATGTTAGGGCTGGCGAATTGTATGAGAGGAAAATGAACTTTAAAAATGTGCAAAAGTTTATTTAAATGCAGGTTTCTAACTGATATGTTATAGAGTAACACTTACTTCAATTCAAAACAAAACAATTCCAAAATATAAGTGGTCTAGTGGGAAGGACACAGAAAAGATGGCCGATAAGGTTCTGGAGTGGCGACAGCGTACCGTAAGACATACGTTGTGTAGGCAGGCCTCCCACACCGATGACTTGGTGAAGGCCGCATAAATCCTCTGGATGCGAGAAGCACAGAACCGATCGAAGTGGCGGAGCTCGGACGAGGCCCACATCTAGCAGTTGACGTTTTTCGACTGAAATGATGAAAACAAAACCAGTTGACAGCGATGCGGAGGAATAGTTTCGATGCCATGTTTAAGTTTGTAGTTAGTATATATTGTTAGAATATTTAATGGTTGCTTATATTTTTTTGCTATTTAGTTCCCGGGGGCGTTTGTTGCGCCACTTCTTCATCCAAGCTAAACCACAAGGGTGATGAGCGGGCGTTTTGGGCGATATAATTTTTGCTGTGCTGATTCTCACCTTAGTTTGAATAAATGACATTCGATTTTTTTGTTTTTATGGATTCAAAACCTAAATAGCTGACTTGTAATAATCTTTCAGACAGATTTAATGTCAAAGTCCAGTGACCGATTACCTAATTCTAGAATCTAGATTCCATACGTTCGTAATTCGTAACAACCCTGTTACAACAAAAATCTTTATGGTTTGCGTTCTCTCTTAGTTATGGGTTACGTTTACGTTCCGTCGTTTATTTAAGTCGCGCTTACGTTGCTTTCTTTAACTTTTTATTGCGGTTTGAAAACGAATAAAAAATACAAAGAATACTGATGAAAACTGAAAATACAACGCATTTTGAAGACGATCTATGTACCCTAACTGTTTCAATTATTCTGTGAGTTTAACAATACAATTTATGACTTTGTTCATGTTTTCGAATCGTAATCTAAATACCGATTTTTTTTCTGTACTTCTTTGAATCGTTGTGTTTTTTAAAGATAAAATGAAGTGGAGGTCTGAAACTAGACTTTAGTTTTAGAACTTCACTTGTATCCCTCAATTGCCTCTATTATAAAACAAACAGAAGATGGAATGAAACAGCAGTTTTATTCCATCATCGCGCATTTCATCAGTCGCACCACGACACCCTCTGCCGGGGGTGCGGGTTCGTTCGAAAGAGATACCGCAGCCCCTGGCATACGGCCTACTGAGGGAACACGGGTGGGTTTTAGTCAGTAAAAGTCTGACACGCCGTCCTGCTCCACCCAGAGCAGGAGAAGTTATTTGATGATTTCCCACCAAAAAAAAAACCATGATACCCTGCCCTCCGCATCCAGTCTTTCCCAGCCACCATCTTGTAGGTCGCCAGTCCATCTAGCTGGGGGGCGTCCCATACTACGCCGATTTTAATTCCATGCTCTCCTGACTTCCGAAGAACATAAAAGAACATAAAAAGATTTCGTTACACAACATAGTTAGAACATGGTTTTTCCTCAATACTGTATGTAATTCTACCCTTGATATCACTCACCCCATTCTGATTAATTTACTAGCGTGAGAATATGAACAAATGTTGGTTTTCCGATATACCTACCTATACAAGTTTCTTCGCCTATTTTCTTTGTTTTCCTCTTGACCTTGTTTTTCAGTAAGACGAAAATACGAAAGAAACAATAATAAATAGGGAATATTTGTTTAAAAACTTGGGTTTAAAAACATGTAACTTTTCTATTGTTTTCTTTACATTATTTCTGTGGAAAAAACAGAAAACAGTTTTCAACAGCCGTTAGTAATTTTATGAGTAAAAATAAACTTACAGAAGTAATAAAAACAATCTTAAGAACGTTGAAAGTTCCACTTTTGGTAGCTAACAATAAACCTTTATCAATGTTTACAGAACGCTAGTGTCTTTAGAAGGATCTAGGCTTTTGCGCAGAATATGGGCCCTGTCAGAACAGCTGAGGTTAAACTTGAAATATCGAGTGTTTGCCAAAGACCTACATACATATGTATACTTATTTATCCCGTTCAACCTCTTTAATCCTAGTATTACGCTTCTTGGGAATTCTGTTTACTAAACATTCGTTCTACAAACAAAATGAACACATAATAGTTCTGTCCACATTGTCTACTTCAAAAACGATGCTGAAAGAAAAAAATATTTGCTGGAGCACTCTTTTACCTGTCATGAAAGAAAGCCTCCTCTTATCGTGTGGTTATTTCAAGAGAATATAATAAGCACCAGATCGATATTGGCAAAAAACGGTTAAAAGATCACAAGTCCACTAATCAAACGCGGTCTCATCACATGACCGCTTACTACAACACTCTTGCAAGCTAGGTCAACTCTTTTAAGTCCGTCAATGAAGATACGGGCCCGTCCGTAAGTAGTTCGGAACTACAGAATAAATCCTACAATCGATTTGATTGTTTTGGAAGAGTAAAACTTATGGAGTAGGGACAACTGTCAAATCGTGTTGCCATTCTTAGTTCAGGCCCCGAATTAATATTCTGTCCGAAAGTGATACGTAGTAGGAAACGCCCGCAATTATGGACATTGTTCTTATGGGGTTCTTGATGTGGATAGGCACTTTAGAATCAGAAATGACGGTCTTGCAAAATCTTCTGTTTGCACATCTTCTGGTTCATTCCTATAACACACCCACTATCGTTCAACTCCATACATAAGTTATATTCGCTAAGCCGAACCACTGAATAAGTTTTATGTGCACGCCAATGTTTGTCTTTTGTTCGGAATACACCAAGCTAACGCGGTATGGTAATGAAGATCGCAGCTCCGCTCATAGTTGTGAATGAATAAAGTTTGCTAGAGGATTCGTTGTAATCGCGCGATCAAACGGATGATTGGGAATGGTTTTTTTTTTTTTTGGGTGGGAAATCATCAAAAACTTCTCCCGCTGTGGGTGGAGCAGGAGGGCGAGTCAGACTTTTACAGACTAAAACCCACCCGTGTTCCTTCATTAGCCCGTATGCCAGGGGCTGTGGTATCTCTTTCAAACGAACCCGCACCACTGACAGGCATCGGCCCTTGCAGGCCCCATCATTTTTGTGCTGACATCTCTTTGAGGCGCGCGTGGAACACAACGCGCCGTCGACTTGGGCTTGGTCCTTACCGGACAGCGAGCTATGATTGGGAATGGTGGAGTGATCGTGTGTGTATTATTTACCATATTATCAGTAGTTTACCCCGTCAATATTCAATGTTGAAGATGAGCTTAGGCCATCAAGCTCATGTTCACCGCTTCGGAGGCAACATGTAACGGTTCTATCTACATGTAACGGTTTTCAGTATTAGGCTTCAGTTTCTTTTTTTTGTCTTCTCTGTAGCTATCCAACTGCTAGATTATGTTCTGTTATGCACTTAGCTATTCTTTGAGCAAATCGTCCATGGCCTATCGTCTTAACAGGACTTCTCTGGTTTGTTTCGGTGACGAATTCCATCTTGAGGCATAAATTAGGTCGAAGTATATCTAAAATTTTAAAATATTGATGTTTGTATTAGGCATATAATTATGCATGTCAATGAGCACGAAATGCAAGGTTTTGTCCCTTACGAAACTTTTTCACCACATAATCCTTCGGAATCTGATAACGTCTGCTTCAATGCGATGTCAACCTTGGTATTTGAGAAATTACTATGAATTATTGTGTGCAATTTCCAGTTCGTGGTATGCTATTTCCTTCATTGCCCCGACCTCCCCAATAACCTTGAACTAAGTACACCTGCACCTGCCATTTTTACTGAATTCTTAGAAATTATATGCTGAGTGCGTTGAATAATTTCAATGAGTCAGTGCATTCTAAATGATGAATATTAGGGAGAGTTTCATAATTTAATTGGAATGTAATGTATCAACGGGACGGAGTCAAACGGGGACCTAGAAGGGGTCCCTAAGGCATTTTTATACAAGATGTTAGCGAGGGAAAACTTTTCTATTGTTTGTAAGAACTTAGTTCTGTAGAAATGCACCAACGTTTAGAAGATAGCTAGGGTTGTAACCCTAGCTAATGTAGCTGTAGCTACATTTGTGCTATTTTTACTGTTTAGAAACATAAACATGTTTCTCAAAAAAAAAAAACCGAAGCAATAGTGTTCGCTACTAACAAAACTTCCACAGTTTCTCGTCTCTCTCACTTCGTTCACATATCCTATTTCACTCAAACGAATCTCTAAAGAAAACACAAGCAGCCGACATATTTCTTCGATCACACACAAATGATTTCCAAACATACGTCGCCATCACCTTATCTAACGTACCCTAGTGGAATGAAATGCAAATATGTGCCTCCATATGACGTCACAAATACAAACAGTGTCTTTAGCGGTCTGCATCGGTGCTTCGTGTTTTCTACCGTGATAAACGTTACAGACGATTCCTAGTACCGTGGTGATATTTGGTTTTTACTCGACTACGGCGAGGGTTATGATTTTGCACCGATATGTTTGTATGCATGTTCATATGTTCCATCATAACTTAAAAACTACTTATTATAATTTGACAAATGCAGTATCGTTGGAAGTCCGCTGTTTTTAGTCATCATAAATGATGTCACATTAAATTAAATATGGCGCCATCTAGAGAAAATAAAATAACAAAATTAAAATAAATTAAATGATGTCTTGTTGGGTATCAAATAAAAGGGTTTAATTAGCGCACTTCAAATACCCCAAAAATAATTTAAATAAAAAGTAAGATCATTAACCAAAACCCGACTGCTTAAAAATAACGTTCGACAAAAAACAACAAATGGTCAGGTTATAGCCGTGGTCGCATGCCATTATAGGTGTTCCTGGTACAGGATACGACCACAGCTTTACCCTGACCATTTTTGTGTAGTCGGGTTTATTGATGATAGTAAGTATTTAAAAATAATACTTATTAAATAGATTGAAATATTTTCGTCAGCGAAGAAGGCTTGTTATTGATTTGCGGTTTCGCAGAGGCAGGTAACCAACGAGTGCAATTACGCCATAATTAAACGACTTCGGATAAACTCATTATGTCGAGCCAACAAATTAGGTGCTCTTCTTACACACAATTACGGACCTCAAATATTGTATTTACAATTCGGTAAAACAGTAAGTGATAATTGGCCACGTGTAATTCCAACTTTATAATTACAACTTGCTGCCCGTCCCGGCTTCGCACGGGTGGATGCCCTATTTTTTTTTTTTCGTTCGAGCGTTTTTTCAAGTTAATATAGGTTTAACCCATGACACTCTGGGCATGCCACGATTGCGGCGGTAAGTCCCCTCTTTGAGGAGTGGTTTGAGAGGCGGCATGGCGTCCTCACCTTCCGCCTGACGCAGGTCCTCACCGGACACGGTTGTTTCGGGAGGTTCCTGTTTCGGATAGGGCGGGAGGAAACGCCCGGGTGTTTCCACTGCGAAGATCGCCCTGAGGACACGGTGGAGCACACGGTGGCGGTCTGCCCAGCTTAGGCGGAGCACCGCCGTGTCCTCGTGGAGGCGATCGGCGGCGGCGATCTCTCGCGTCCGGCCCTGGTCCAAGCCATGGTACGGAGCGAGAGGGCATGGGGAGCCGTCACCTCCTTCAGCGAAGCAGTAATGCTCGCGAAGAGGGAGGCGGCGCACGTGAGGGAGAGGCAGCATATGCGCCCTCGCGACCCCAGCCGCCGCAGGATACGGAGACGCCCTGGGCGTCGGGAATCCCAGGCCGATTTCCGGCCACCGTAGGCATGGGCTTGCGGACGGCGAGTAATGGGTAGCTCGCTGTCCGGTAAGGACCAAGCCCAAGTCGACGGCGCGTTGTGTTCCACGCGCGCCTCAAAGAGATGTCAGCACAAAAAGTGATGGGACCCGCAAGGGTCGATGCCTGCCAGGGGTGCGGGTTTGTTCGAAAGAGACACCACAGCCCCTGGCTTAAGGGCTACTGAAGGAACACGGGTGGGTTTTAGTCAGTAAAAGTCTGACACGCCCTCCTGCTCCACCCAGAGCGGGAGAAGTTATTTGATGATTTCCCACCCAAAAAAAAAAACCCATGACACACAAATAACGTGGTTTTGTATTGGTATTTTTTTTCTTTCTAAATCGGTTCAGTAGATCTAGAGATTACCCCCCTACAACCTCACAAACTTTACCTCTTTTAATATTAGCATAGTATAGATATACAATCAAATTCTTTAATATATTCAATATCTACAGTAATTATATGCTAAACGTTTTGGAATATATGGTTATTCAGTTACTAATTATAACTTAATTTTATGTCATCACTAGCGACCCGCCCCGCATGGGTGTAGGTACTGTGTAGGCAACGGAGGTCGTATAACTATAGAATGTCTATACAATGTTTAGAACTTGTTGCTTGGTTTAGAAGAAGTACGTGTAGAAACAAACAGACGAAAACAGCGACTTTATACTATTTAGATTAGAGATAACTTCACGCCTGCTATCCTCGAATGCTGAAAGATGTATTAAATTCGTACGTTTAAATCCACAACGTACAGAATTTTTATTGTATTTCTGCACTCTAATATCTAACGTTATACAAGCAGAATTTTTAGCATTATGTATTCAGGTGGACGCTGCCCGTATCGCCGACATAATCCCTTAGTGGTCCTTGGCTAAATGCCATGGGAAAAGATGGCGCTGCCCCATTTGTAACTGACTCGCCAATACTGCATGTGTTATTAAGGCACTAGCGACCACAGCGGGTCTAAATTAAGGCGGTGCATTCTGTAAGTAAATCACCATAAAACGTAGAAGTGAGTTTGAAGTGAGCTGTCATCTCGCTGTTCCGTGTGGTGCCGGACGCAAACGCATAGCACCATCCCATTTCTTCCCGTGGGTGTCGTAGAAGGCGACTAAGGGACTTACTAGAGAATGGGCAGCAGCGTTCTCTATGCATTTTACCACCATACTGCGTTCGCCAACCCGCCTACCAAGCGTGGCGATTATGGAAACCCCCCTTTTGGAGGAGGCATATGTCTAGCAGTGGACGTCTTTTGGCTGAAATGATGATGATGTCATTCCGCCAGATGCTGTGAATCGGCGTCATTGACTCACTTCACCTAAAATTGAGATTTAATATAGATCGGCTGATTTCAGTTTCTAGACGTCTTTTAATAGGACTTTGTCCACGTTCGCACGTACAGACAGCACATCAAGCTACCCCAATCTGTCAAATTTCTTTGATAGATTTTCAACTTTATAACATAAGCATAAGGTTCAAGTTCAATTGGAAAAAACTGACAGTTTGGGGTAGCTAGATGTGCTGGCGTCTGGACGTCAAAATTTGGCGGTAGGTTTTTTACGCGCACTAGATCTTTAACGCTTAGCGCTGAGAGTTGAAAAATCGAACAGTGTGTTTTCTCTACACGCTAGGATGCACTCTGTTCGAATCTGAATGCTCGGTTCAAAAACCGAGAGTTCAAAATCCAATGGACGATATAATCTCTCTACTTTGATAATTATGGCAAAGAGTATATTCTTGGAACCTAACAAGTTTGAAGAATATTGTCTGGCCGTGTTTCTCCTTGGCCTTGACCTGAAAAAACTTGTAACTTATAGCGGCTGCTAATGGCTGTCTGGCGAGGAATACGCGTTTAGTGTCAATCAAAAGAGTAAACATGAAACACGTCATTAATGGGCCCACAAGCCACACCAATGACTTCAAAGAATCCTAAAATCGATTAAGGCCAATAAAACTTTTATAGTTTGAAACATTTTTTGAATACTTTCGGCCAACCTTGGTCTGTGACTTAATGGACCAAACATCGGCACATGTGTGTTTTATCTATTTTACGAGTTGGTCTTTATGTGGAAGAACATTGGCGACGCCATTTTACTGCGGGCCAGGGCGCATAAATCAATCGGGGGTTGACTTGTTTACGTTTTATGTACTTGGCTTTCAGAGGGGTAAGTAGGAATGGAGGAATGTAAAGAATAGGAAAGACAAAGGGGTAATCTTGAAGATACTCCTGTTTGGCGTGTGCTAGCTGACATAATGTGTGTTTAGTAATGTTAATTACTTACCTATTATTGTAAAGAATCAAGTTCTTTTAACTTAACAGACAGCTGAGCTGCTGGAGAGTTTGTTGCGCCACTTCTTCTTCCCAGCTATAGTACTAGGAAGTGGTGAAGGGCGGGGTTGGGGGACTGTCTTATGTAATTTCGACGTTCAAAAAGTGCTGACTCTTAGCCTATTTTGAATAAATGACTTTAGATTTTAGGACATAATTTAAGTTGCTAGCCTCTGCCCGCATCTTTCTCCGCGTAAAATGTCTTGTTTTTAACATAAAATATGTCAAAAATGACAGTCCGCAAAGCTTCCCATTAATTTAAGAATTTTCGAAATCGGATCTGTAGTTCCCTACATTCAAACATTTTGCCTCTTTGTAATATAATAAATGTGTTGATACTGGAATAACTCTCGTTAGTCAAAAGTTAAGACAGTCTGCAAGGTTAGTAGTGGAATTACCTGACCATGGTGCATTTGTTTGCATCATGGTGTTACCATTGCAGACTTCTATAAATTTCATAACGTGATTCTCTCATTTGACTAACTGCTAATTTCTTTTTAATTGAAAAATCAATTTATCTAAATTTAATAGTATGTCAGATTTTTACTTTCTGTAATTCAACTTGCCCTAAATACTACCACAGTAATTTTTTTGTATATCTGTATTTGTATTACCTATTATCTAATTAATTTATCTAAAAGCACCAATTCTATGCATAACAAATACACATCTGCATCCATTCAAATGGTTGTTAACAAAGCGATTGCCTATTGATGTGAAACTAAATATTATTATTATTTAACATCAGCATATTATTATTTAATATCAGAATTGTTCATAATTATTTCAATCGTGAAACGATGATTTTGAATCAATGGGATCGCAACAATGTGGCTTTAACAAAAGGTAAATTCAGGAAAATTTCAAATAGTGTGGTGTACAGTAGCCCCCACTAATGGTGCCCCAATCTCAAAAAGCAATAGATTGACACTTCGCTTTAACTTACGACCTTCTTATAATAAGCAATTTCTATAGGCTATAATACTATAGACACACACACTCTCATACGTTTACAAATGAATGTATTTCCTAAATTCAACCGTTAAAGCAAATGGCATGATAGCTGAGCGGTTACCGCACTTGATTATCGCGTTAGAGCGCAGCGAGTCGCGGTTTCGAATCCCACTCGCTGTGTGATAGTCTTTTTATTGTTTTAAAAATCACTTTTGAGTATAGTTTCTTGTTCTGTTCGTCGTATTCACTAAACTCGTAAAACTTTATCATTATACCCACAGAAACCTAAATAAATTTAAATGATTTACGACTCATTCACCGCGACTTATAGAACGGTGTTGGTTGATATTGTGTGCTTGCTAGTGACGTGTGTTTCATCTATTAGCGTTCTTCTAATTCATTTTAAAATGTAAGCAAATTTAAATATAGAAATGAGGCGAATATTATTGCGCTGCATAAAAGTGGACTTAATACCTATATCACAAATACCTATGTGATGAAACCGGACTGAGTGTGAGTATTATGATTTAAATATAAATATTAAACATTTATTTAATTAAAGTGTAACTGCTGATCCTTGTAGTTATTTTTAAACGTTTTATAAATATCATAATGTCTAAATCGTGGTCTAAATAGAATAAAAATACAAAATTTCGATGTAAATTTATTTCCTAGATTATAGAACGATGAAAATAACATTATACTTAATATTTATGTGAAATTGCCCTTTTAAATAATTTTGTTTCTAAATAGTAGGTAATACATAAAGTGTGTATTTTGCTTAGTAGCCTAACATTACCCCTTTTTTGTTTTAGTGAAATACTGTGAGTCGGTGGGTGAAAAGATACGAGGAAGGCGGTAGCCTTGCCCGTGGAAAGCAAAGTGGAAGACCCCAGCTCCTATAACAGGCACACGTTCAGCGAATTTGAAACAAGTGGTTTCAAAACGACAAGACATTTTGCCGAATTATTCGACACATCTTTACGAACCAACCGTGCGCCGTGCACTCAACGCAGAAGGCCAGCTCGAGAATCTGCTCAAAAAACATAGTTAACGGAAAAAACATTAACATTAAGTTATAAATTACAAATATTTATTTATTTTAGTAATATTCAAATAATAATTTGTCTTATCCGTAATCTGGATTATTTTGAGGTTTAGTTTCAATCTTCTTTTCGGAATGAAAATGAACACTTAAGCTATAACCTCTTTAAGTCCTATTAAATACGATTTGTTAACTTTGAGGTTTGAGTTAGAACGAACTCACTCGCAGTAGAATAAAAGTAGTACTACTGAGTCATTTAATTGTATTGTGACAACTTGTCTGCATTTGTTACTTTTACGTGGGTAGATTTTTGTAGAATATTGTGATTTATTTAGAGTACCGACACACAGTAGTAATCAGCACAATATTATTATATTACTAAGATACAATAGCCTCATTATCATAGTTCACCAACTAGCTTATTTACTTCAATAAATTGTTCTTTATGAGAAAATAAACTGTTTTAACAAGAAGTTATTATTAGTTATTTTTATACATTCTTCATGAAGTTATAACGAATAAACATTTTGTAATCATTTATTATTGGTAAACCTTTATTTTACTCCCTCCCATTGGGGAGGCCTGTGTCCCAGCAGTGGGAACGTTTATAGGCTGAGTATGTAAACCTTTATTTAAATAACAATACGAGTAATAATAAAAAAATGTTACATTATTATTCTGGTATATTAATAAATCGAATAATAAAAGAACAGATGAAGATGATTGTTAAAAAGAAAAATTAAAGCTTCATCGCGAGATTTGAACCCAGACCTATGAGTTTCTTAATCCAAGACGATACGCTGCACGCTACCGGGACTCAAATTATAAAAGTAAATTTTAGCAATGGTATGAACCGACCAAGGTCATGTCTGTCGTCGCCGACGGTATGTATAAAATACATAGATTAACGCCAGTGTGTGAGTGGAGCGGTGAGTTTTGTGTTAATACATCACTTATACACACAGCTGTAGGTACGGCCCGGACCGCCACTTCATAGCAATATAGCCCTTAGTATGCGACTGCAATAGTGAATCTTGATAGTACGTAACGTAACAGCTGGTAAACTAACCGAGTTAGAATAAACAGGGTGGCAGGGACATCGACGCACACTCTGTACCTACCTTACCATGAATAAAGCACATGATTCTAGACTAGCGTAGAAATTTAAAGTCGGTTATAAAAAAAGAAACTGCTGTTTTATAAAAAAATGCAATACCCGCGTAGGTATTGCGTTTTTTTTTTATAAAACAGCAGTTTTTTGAAAATCAAAATGTGTGGAACGGCGTTTTGTTTATAAATAGTCGACAAATAATTTCAACGCAGAAGTTTCAGAAACCATGTTAACAGGTTGCGCATCGATGCCGCCCTGTATGTTTAATGTATTTATAATTTAATGTATTTACGTTTTTAAATAGTTTTTGAATTTAATGAATGTTTAAACTAATACGTTATTGTTTATTTGTTTCAGGTAAATTCTTCAATAAATACGAGCTATAGTGTAAGATGATATTTTCCCGTTCTGAAGTGGCTAAGCCAGATAGGTAAATATTTAGATTAATGCCTAATTAGATCCCGGCTAATGAGACACAATTGATTTTCTATTGTAATGGATCCAATTCGATCCGCGCCGGCGTTAACCGGTAACTATTTGCTGCACAATACCTCGTTAACCTTAACTCACAAAATTCCTATATTCGAATTCCTAGCCCCGTTGCGAACAACTCAGGAATATGTTCATAGTTTGATCTTTATGTTGGTTGAAGTTGTGGCCGCTGATTAACATAGCCGTTACCAACAACTTGGTCTAAACTAAAGACGTGGCGGTATGGAAATGTATTGCATAAAGGTTGTTTAAGGTTTTTATTAACATAGGAATTTGTGTAACCATAACATCACGCCTGTAATCCTCGACGGGTTAGGCAGAGGTGATACCAATATAGTAACAGTACATCCACATTGCGCGAGTTATATTTAAGTCCCACTTAATAGGGCCAAGCCAATTGCCATCAACCGGGCACAAATCCAGACTTCAGGCTGCTTCTTTTCAAGTCACAATATGGAAATTTAAAAAAATAAAATAAAATTTTAAGGGTCACAAAATACAAATTAAATAAAAAATACAGATATAAACAATACAAGCAAGTCATTAAATGTAAGTCAGTGTCATTAAATTAAGTGCCTTGGCTGTCTTGACCTATGAAGGGGCAGTTAAATCGCTGAACGATAGCCCAGTCCATAATTTCAAACCTCTTCGCTTTTAAATACCGCCAAGAATGGAGAAAGTTTTGTCTATTCTCTGCAAAATCACACAGTATGTTCTTTCGCATTACAAGCCCAACATAATACAATACTACCCAATAAACCTCTTTCCAAAACGTAATACGCAACACTTTTTTATTACAACAGCAAACAGAATATAATAGAAAAGTTCTGCTACGGAATAGCTCCAACGAACTCGTATATGCGCGGAATTACCCCCCACGCTCGAATCTCATTCGGATACTGAGAGCACCTACATATGACACTGGCAAGAATATTGTGGCTGTGACCTGAGCCTGTACCACGAAATTCGTGGAAAATTCTATTGGTTAACATTTTCGGGAGTCGATTTCTTCGAAAGGACATTGCATTTTGTAGTTCAGTGAGTTTTGTGACGGAAGAAATAAATAAATACAAACTGAAACGCTTTGCGACGAGGCTGACAGACTGAAACTTTCGAAAATGAACTCCATACAAATAACAGAAACGTTTTTCTTCAAAACGGCAAACGCTTTTTCAAGATTATGGGCCACACCGTCCTTTGAGTTATAACAATTACATAATCAGCCTATCATTTTCCCACTGCTGGGACAAGAGCGTTCCCTCTTTTTGATTAAGGGAGTGGGTCACTACGTGAGCCCACTGCGGGTTGGTAGATGTCACATGTCTTTCAATTTTTGGTTCTAGAACATGCCGATTTTCTCAAGACGTATATTTCTTCACCGTTTTGTACCTTCACGGTGTATAACAATTTAATGTCAGGAAATCCTTTACCAGGGTTTTATTCTTCCAAGACAGTTCGTTATACTAGAAACCTCTAGTAAGTATACAAATGATGTTTTCTAGCACATCTGTTGCATCCTGGGCAGTCAGCAAAGTTACCGATCTTTTTGTCCCCATGAGCTCTTCCCGTCCATAATGCAATATCGAATATTCCCGGTAGACCACCAAAATGCATGACATTTTCAATGTTTGACGATAGCCCGCTTTTCCAGCGGTTCCTCGTTACGGGGGAAGCTCGTAAAAAAGCAATTCCCACCACGTCAGATGGATTGATTTACGATACCACCCCTTCAAGTGTATCTTGGAAAGTTAAACAAAAAGGGCATCGCAGTGTTGAAGGATAAACCTTTACTTAGTAAATAAGATATCAGACTTTGAGTTTGGCGGTCTCTTGTTAATGTACGAAATGTAGGGATTTTTGTTTTTCTGGTTTAGTAGTTATGCACACATACTTACTTGTGTATTGCCATATGTAAGGTTTTCCTTGTGTACCTAATGACACGTGGCTTTTGTTTCCGTTTTGGCGGGAAAAAAAAACCTCTGTCACCAAGGTCGGGTATGTTTTTATTGAATTTGTACTTGACAACGTGCAAATTTACTCTGGAAGTAGTAGAGGTAACTTTCGTATTAAGTATACAAAGCTTGAAATGCAAACACGGCGTACTGCCATTTTAAAACTAGTACCAATGTGTCGCTTATGTATCGTAATGGTCCAAAAGCAGGACAGTTTGCCGGCCCATTGCCTGGCAACACTGCAACACTGGTGTCATTCGTTCCAACAGTTGACTCTTATTACTAGCAACTAGCACGGGCAACACTACTTGGTGTTGTCAGCACAGTACCACTTATTACAAACCATAAGTACTAACACCTAAAATAGGGGGGTTCACAATAGACCACAACATCCGTATAACGAGGGTCTACCCACGTCTTGTGAGAGTACAATTACTGTTTAGGATACGATGGGACTGACATACCCTATGCGTAAAAGCCCCTAAAAAAAAAAAAAAACGAGGTTCTAGCCACAGCAGGCCTAGACAAAACACATTTCTGTTAGAATTCACGCCAAACGCTACGCCAAAATGTATGGGAATGACATTACCTGCGGAAAGGTTACGTCGTGTCCTTTCCGCAGATAATGTCATTCCCATACATTTTGGCGTAGCGTTTGGCGTGAACGCTAACAGAAATGTATTTTGTCTCTAGGCCCAACACAGGCAGACATAACTGTCTGATTTGTCACATGATGGTAAGGATTAAAAACATGTTCGGTTAGAAGTTCCGGTTTGATAAAGTTATTGGCTGTCACAAGCCTTAGATGCCGTCTATTATACGTATTATATCCGTCGCGAATCATATTTTAATCAACATACATCTTGGCACGAACCTCATCATCATCATTTCAGCCGAAAGACGTCCTCTGCTGGACATAGGCCTCCCCCAGGCTCCTCCACTTCGACCGGTCTTGTGTTTCCCACATCCAGCGGATACCCGCGGCCTTCAAAAGGTCATTGGTCCACCTTGTGGGAGGCCTTCCCACTCTACGTCTTCCGGTAAGCGGTCGCCGCTCCAGAACCTAACGGCTCCATCGGCCATCTGTTCTGCACCTTAATACAGCAGCATTTGGCTAGTCTAGAAGCTGACCTACATCCACAAAAGGCCGTCCAAAGGATTAAATAATACAAGTAATTTAGGCAGCTGTATTAAGGTTTAAAGCGCTATTAGCATCACAACGCGATCTCCAATCCGCTTGTGTGCCGTGGGCTGGCCGCTTATCACCCAGCGAGTTGTCACAGCCGACTTATGGTAATGAATGAGCCATTGTTAACACTTCTATGCTATGGGCTAGCGGGTAGCGACCTGTAAGGCTGTAAGGTAGCGTTTATATTGGGAACGCGGGCGGAAAGCTCCTGGAAGGAACCGCGGTTAGTAAGATGAATCCGTCCTGTGAAACTTAGATATTCAAAACGGTTTTAATTGAAAAATTCGAGTAATCGGCGATGGTGATTCACTTATAAGTGAATTCTACATCTATGGTAATAATAAAACGTATGAGTTTGTTTGATTTCTGCTTGTTTGAACGAGCTTATCTCTGTAACTACCAGCCGGGTTTGAAACAATCTTTTTGCGTTGGATAGCCCAGTTCTTTAAGAAGATCAGGAAGGCTATTTAACATCGCGACACGACCACCACCTACGACAAACAGTCTGATAAACTATTTTTCTTTCTTTTTCTATTTCTGATAGAAAGCTGAGCGAAAACTAAGTGGTATAGCGCGGGTGTAGGCGCTGCGATGTCTCGGGTCGAGGGAAAGAAAAATTTGAAATTTGGTACACAGATAGATTATAACTTGGGTTAACACAGGATAGTTTACATCCCGGTCGTATCTTCCCGTGGGATAATTTTCGACACCCACGCGGGCGATGCTGCTTGCAAAAGCTAGTTAGTAATAATTAGAAGGATTATCTGATAGTAGGAAATATAGGAACAGGACAAATCATCTGGTTATAATTGTGTTATAAATCACCACCCTAATTACTTTACATCTCACTTCCAGATAATACGCAAAAAATATACAAAAAGTGGGTGTTTTTTTTTTTCATTTTTTTTTAAATATATAAACATACATGCACGTTGCTAGCTGTGTTTTCATACCCAAGACCGCTATTTACATAGCAAATATAACAAGGAAACGACAATAACATAAATTCCCACATTTAATCCGTGTTTGTGTGCCCTGATCAAATAAAGCTTTAAAATAAATTTCAAATGCGTGTAACAAAGTCTTTGAACCCATATTTATGTAACGGGTTTTTCAACAAGAACTTTGTTTTTCAATTGGGCCATTACCAAAAGCATGACAGTTTTGATATTTAGTTTTTTGATGTATTCGTAGTAGATGCTTTGGCAATTGTTACAATGAATTCAATTTCGCTCGAAAATGGCATTAAAATAATTAAAATCCACTATGAAAATGGTGGTTCCGTTAAAGTTAAATGTTGTAAAATTCGTGATATTTTCGGGCAGCATAATCGTCCTTCTGAGACCGCTATTAAGAATTTGGTAGCTAAATTTGAGTCGACAGGCTCAGCACAAAATGTGCCAACACCAACGCGTGTTCGGCCGGGTCGTTCACCGGAACACATCACAGCCGTGAGCCACAGTGTTGAAGAAGATCAAAATTTATCTATTCCTCGTCGTTCTCAACAATTGGGGTTATCCAAAACCACCACATGGCGAATTTTGCGTAAGGATTTGGTTTCGAAGCCTTACAAGATTCTACTGGTGCAGGAATTGAAGCTGACCGACCATTCACATCGCCGTAGATTTGCTCAATTCATTCAAGAACAACCCGCTGGTTTCTCTGAAAAAAACATTTTTTCAGACGAAGCCCATTTTCTCTTGTGTGTTTTCTCAGAGTACGTCAACAAGCAAAATTGCCGCATTTGGGCTTCTGAAAATCCAAGAGCAATAATTGAGAAGCCTTTGCATGCTCAACGTGTCACTGTATGGTGCGCCATGTGGTCTGGAGGCGTGATTGGGGCGTTTTTGGCCAAAAACGTTGATGAAAGAATCGACATTGTCAGCGTGCTCGTGGTGGACATTTGTCAGATATCATTTTTCATTCATAATTGCCAAACTTTTCTCTTCGTAATACAATAAAAAATTTAATCATTTTCATACATATTCTTTGTTTTATTTTGTTTGAGAAAACAAAGTTCTTGTTGAAAAACCCTATAATAAAAATGAATGTAGCATTAAATAGGTTGTTATTGTCTGCTTGTTTCTATTGCTTTCGGGTTTTGCAAATCAATTGGGTAAGTCATAGAACCCAACAAAACATTTTCATATAAAATGTTTCCTAGACCAAATGGTTCGCATTGTCAAAAAGTTACCAGATCTCATGTAGAGCCAAGCTACTAACTCTACACGCCCTAACTCTACAAGCCCTAACACAAACTCTACACCTTAGTCAAAATATGTAGCATGGCCTTTCGTTACTAAAAGAAAAGCTTCCAGCGGGCCATCAGCTGCCATGGCCCATCAGCAGGCTTAGCACGAGCACCGATTTTTCGACGGAAGAATAGACATGACTATTAAATAAATAATGTACAATAGGATAAGATAGCTATGTTTTTCTATTCATTATCACAATTATGCGTTCTAAACGAATCATGATTTTGTAGATAATCGGATATACTTTGTGGCCGTCGAGTAGAAAGTTTTGTTGTCAGTGTGATTTTGACAGTTTGGGAAGATATATTCTTCTGAAATAGTCTACATTAATAAGGACCTAGAAAAATATCGTTAGAAACGAAAGACTAAATGACAGATTGTAGAAGGATATCTACGGTGCGATAGCAAAAATGTAGGAACGAAATGTCACTTTGTATTGAAAAAGCACTGTCTATTCTTCGTAGAAATACAAAGCGTCATGCTAAGCCCGCTAGAAATCTCTTAATCGACTAAGAAGCTAGGTGGGTCGCTGCCGGTACAACTTGGTTAGGTGGAGGTTCTACGATGAGATGCAGTGCGACTATGGCACATCGCAAACTATGCCCCACCTCTTGTCGTGCTTTCTTTGCAATAACTCCTGCACTATGAAAGACCTTTGCGAGGCCAACAAGAACACTGTTTTAGTGGCAGAATTCTGGTCAAAGCTTGTTTGAACTACATTGGAATCATCGATACGACGAAGAAGACTACAAGAACTATTGTGTATCAGAAAAGTGCTGAACAGTGAATACATTTTTCACAATTTTTCACTCAAAGAGATGTAAGCACAAACCGAAGGGGCCCGCAAGGGCCGATGTCTGCCAGGGGTGCGGGTTTGTTCGAAAGAGATACGACAGCCCCTGGCATACGGGCTACGTAAGTTGTGCCTGAAAGCCTTTTATTCTGTTAAAGATTATATTGAGGACAAAAAAGCTTGGGATTGACCTGCTCCAATTTTGTGTACTGAATCTTGTTTTTATTTTTGTTTTGCTCTTTGACATTCGATTATTATTATATACACTTTGACATTTGATTATTATTATAAACACTTTGACATGAATATTTACTTTGAGAAGTATAATATTATTTTTGCTTTAATTATTGTGAATGTGAGGACGATGTGGTATTTTTGTTTTTGTGTTTCATCTCTTTCTCAGTTCATTTTTAAAGTTAATCTGGCAGTTTGAGTACTTTATGCGGCCTACCCAAATGCAGTGGCGGCTGGTAGATCATGGAACTGGTGGTGCACTTTACTAGCTCACTTAGTATTAGGGGTAATAAGTAAATAAATAAAATTTATTTATTTCAGATAAGTAATTTAAATCTAAACGAAAAAAAAATAAACAATAGTATTCAGTTTCACGTAAACTAAACTTCGCGGTGACAATAATGAGTCGGTCATTAATTATGGCCGGCATGCAAACTTCGCCAAACCTCGGGCGCTCTCGGTAATCGACGTTCGGTAATATTCGGTTCAGTTCGACAAACTTCGGTTCCCCCGTGCGGCGCACGAGAATGAACAAATTACTCCGTATCGCTCCATACAGTTATGTCAACTATCTTCTGTCTCACGCGCTAGGCGTTTTAGCTCGGATCTCATAGAAATATATGAATATTCGCCGTGCGATTCGGCATAGCGCACGAGGGATCTTCTGTACCGCGAAAATAAGTCTTAATAGTTTAGCAAAGAGCTTATATTGTTTCGTCAGTTTTGTTAGTATTACATATACCACAATCAGTGGCCACAATGCGATTATTAAACATTTTGTGATTCTTTCGACACCTATTAAAATCTGGTAGTTCAGCGCACGAGTGCACTTAAGGGACAGCCGCCCCTGCCCAAATGTCTTTTCTTTGGTATTGTTCGTCAAATCGTTGAGCTCCTCAAGTTCTGAGTTGAGCCGTATGATTACTGATACATGCGTGCACTGAATGGACAGGTCCACTCAACCTGTGTGGTTCTTTCCTCAAAAGACCATTTCAGACACCAATCCACATGGTCTTCACATGATTTGACCAAGATTATGTCTGGACTTTAAAAGAGACTGCGACCTCTGAGTTTGTTTCGGCCTTTCTTCTCAGAGTAGTCAGATAGGAAACGCCGACCTCATCTAGTTTAAAAAAATATGATTGACGTGTAAAAGTGTTTGTACAAACCTACTTACAGAAATAAATCATTTATCATTTACTGAGGGAACACGGGTGGGTTTTAGTCAGTAAAAGTCTGACACGCCCTCCTGCTCCACCCTGAGCGGGAGAAGTTATTTGATGATTTCCCATCCTCAAAAAAAAGGCCTGATTTTAGTTTTTGCGGAACTAAAATTAAATATTAAGTATCGTAATTTTAAACTAATTGGGTGTTGTGAAAGTTATGAAATTCTGGAACTAGTGGTTGCCCAGTGATATCGACCCCGACCTACGAGTGGTTAGTCGTAAGTTTGACCCCAGACAGGCAGTTTACTTTGTGTATTTACTCGTAATTCCATCACCAGTCACCACTGCTATCAAAACGGTGAAGAAATACATCGTAAGGAAACCGGCATGACCTCAAAGATTCCAAAGACACGTGACATCCACCAACCCAAACTGGGCCTGCGTGGTGGATTATGGCCCATCCAGATATATATCACAGAGAGGAAATCTGCAGTCCCAGCAGTGGGAACGTTACGCCCGTAGAAAATATTTTATTATTTAGAAGTGACGGTTCGCTTCGATGCGGGCGAGTTTATTCGTGCGAATCGACTAATGAGCCCTAAAGTCTTAAAGTTAGGGCTTACATACATACATATATACATACATACATACTCAGCCTATAACGTTCCCACTGCTGGAACACAGGCCTCTCCATGAGGGGGAGTGGGCCGTAATCTACCACGCGGGCCAGTGCGGGTTGGTTATTATAATATGGTGGTTATTATTATTATTTAGGGCTTATTAGTCTTTATTGTTAAGTTATCAACCCAATGGCTCCAGTATCGTGTGGGGATAGCGAGGTCGCGAATTCGGAGCCTATTAGCCTATATCACTAAGCCATACCATATTTCTTATCAAAAGTTGCTGGAAATCCGCAAAGTATAATACTACGAAAACACTTTTGATAAAGTTGTTTTTGAAGATATTAAAATTTCATCTAGACGTGAATAGGTACCTAAAAGTAGGTATACCTCTTAGTTATCACTGACTTGGCAAAAGGCGCGAAAAAACATGTTTTGACGTAAAACCCAGTAAATATAATTAACTGATTTATTCATTATCGCATACCTACTTACAGTGTAGGTCACCTACTTAGTCACAATTCTTTGTTAAGTTAAAAAAAACGGTTATATTTTTGCAATTTTAATAGATTGTAAAAATCATCAGAACCACTTAACGTTTATCGGCATTAATTTGCTGATGAACGTTAAGTGGATCTGATGATTTCAAAATGATTTATTAGAATTTGGAATGAAAGTGATGAGTGGGCAGTACTCTTTAGTTTTCTATGAAAACAAAGTTACATGTTGTGATCATCATCGGCCTATAGCAGCCCACTTCTGAACAAGAGCCTCCATTGAACACCTGTTTATTGGCCTCATCTATTTATCTACTAGCTGACCCGAGGGACATTGTCCTGTCCAAAAAGTTCATACAATAATCCCACAGGAAAAGGATGTTGAGTATTTCCCGAATTTGAAAATGTAAAATAGGAAACTTTCCCAATTTTGCTTTCCAAAAAACCCTAATTTGGATCCAGATTATCCAGTAGGTACTTCCCACCTTTCCCTCATCGACTTTAAATTATTTCCACACCAACAATTTTAACAAAAAAAAAAAAAACTTTTCAACCCTGATCAAAATCCCAGTCCATTATTACCCCTTTCACAATATGGCGCTCAAACAAACAGTTCCAACAATAATCCCAACTGTACTAGATATTATGAAACTGATATAAACTTTCCAAAGACATTTGAAATGAATTTTCATGCTGCCGCTACAACTTGGCCAAGAAAACCAATATCGATAAGATTCAATATTTGTAGTTAGTAACACTGAGAATAATAGTTTTAGTTGGGGTTGCCATATATATTCCTTAAGGAGTAAGTAGGAGTTTACGTAGTTTCACCGTATTGGCTCCGTCATTTATTATGGGCCGGAAGGGACTAAGATGTTTATGGCTCAGTTCTGTTGGGTCCAAATCGTGATGATAATCTGGCCCTTGAAGGTGTGCTCCGTAATCACTGTTTTGAACGGTTTAATTTATTTTCTTAGCTTGAGTTAACTCGTTAACTCATGTTCGTTTCTTTTTGGGAGACTGGATTCGCACACATATTATACTGTTCTTGTTCTAATAAAGTTTTTATAAATCGATATATTTGAAGAGCATTTGCATTCGTTTCTGCAGCCATTCGACTGATTGTGCCAAAAAGAGCCTGAGTACCAACTCGTCACTGAGTAATTAATCGCACGCACACGATTACATTAAAACAGCAAATGTTCAATAAAATCGTGTCCAATCACTCGGAACAGTATAAGTTCATGTCTAAATGTAAACATTGACGGCTCACATGATACTGCTGAAAAAGCTATACCAATTCAGAACCAATTTTTTATTAAAGTAAAAAAAAGGGTTAATAAAATACTTTAAAATAAGCTGCCATGTAGTTTTTTGGTTATTTTTCTCCATTATGACCTTTAAATGACAAGCCTACACAACTACTGCTCACTCAAAGCTGGCTAATTAAATGGATATCATTACATTCGTTTTCATCATCTTTTTAACAACTTTCTGGCACACGAATATGATAACATAAACTCAGCAAGTGTGACCCAATAAAATCATGTCCCATCACTCAGAACAGTATAAGTTCATGTCCAAACGTAAACATTGACGGCTCACATGATATTGCTGAAGATTTTATACCAACCATTACTGATAGAGATAACACTGATACTGTCACTCACTCAATTCGAGAACATCACGAGAGTCGGGACAAGCATCGTAAAATCAGTGTTCACTCCGCTACCGCTCACAAAATGCATTTTCAACTACCGAAATTTTACGGCAAATGATATTGGGAGCAGACGGGTCGCATCGAATCTCGTTCAAAAAGTCGTCAGCTGTCGGCACCGTACTGATTGATATACGAACCAGAAAATGTAGCATATGTGTACCAGTGTGTTGTGATACAGAAAAGATTATGATTTGACGGATTCGAGAACAATTGGCGAAGGTACTTGGGATTTGGGGAATATGAAGTAACAAGGAAAGATTTGGTGAATCGTTTTGGGTTGTTGGAAGATTTGAAATCGTAGATATTAGTGACATTATAAACTTACGCTGCACATAAATGTGGTGAAGGAACTGGCTAAAGTGGAAGTAGAAAGGGATAAAGTCTCAGATAAACGTCGTCAAATAATAATAATGATTTTTATAACGGTTATAGTAGGATAGACAATATTTTATTAAATAATAATTAATACCATTTCAAATGCTAAAACAAAACTAGCAGCGTGTCTGTTAACAATTTATTACAGCAAGCATTGTGGAGCAAACTGAATTACGACGCACGGTGCTCAAACAATGTGTTTCATTAAGCAAGAAATAAATGAGAGCTGTGTACTGAGTACTCTGTATTTAATTACTGATACAAAACGGAACTTATAAAGTATTTGTTTTGAAAATTTCAACCTTATATTCACTCTAAACTTGAATCTAAATGGCTTGAATGTTTATCTCGTCATACAGTTGAAAATTGTATACAGTTACGGCCAAAAAAATCACCAAAAGAGTCCCTTTAAACGAATTGACGCTCAGAAACGTAATTGCACAAATTCGTTCCGTGTGAAATGAGAATATTCCAATTTGTTCGGCGTTACAAACGGGAATGTGTTGATCCCGCCCCAGGGTGCCATAACTACCCTGACTTCATTGTGATTCAGTGCTTCGAAGCTGGCTGCAGTTTCATTGAGGAATTCCCGAAGCACTTCTGTCGTTTACCTTAGTTGAAAGCGGCGTTTATTGAAAATTTTCAGATTTTTTATAGGTGCAGTACAAGGTTACGGTCAGGTTATTTAAGTCTTGTACTTCACGAGTAATGTAATATAGTGTCACATGTATATCTTTATCGTCAATAAATACAAGAGCTCCTGTTTTTTAGAGCCTTTTTTCCGCGTGACACAATTTGATCAACTTTTGGGTCATTCTCAGGAGACCCACCACTTGGTTGACTTCGGTGTCATTTCTTTTTTTAATCTAGGCCTTGTTAACATGAAATATCAAATTTAGAGTTAATTTAAAGCATGTTAGTAGTAGAGTGTTAACTCTAGATTTGACATTTCATGCCCAAATTAGATAACAAAAATGACACCGGAGTCAACCAAACAATGAGTCTCCTGAGAATGACTCTTTTATTCTCGGGTACCTACGCGATATCAATAAAACTGTTTCAATGTTCCGATAAGTTTATTGTACCTTTATTCTAGTCTTAAACTACTTTAGTAGCCTTCTTTACTTCGCTATATACAACATTTTCATGATTAAAGTAAATTACTTCAAATTTTACTTTCAAAGTTTTATCGCGGACCTAAATATTGTTTACTTTACTGGCTGGTTAAAATAAAGAAGACTAAAATGCAATTTCACGCTCGGCGCTGTATCTCGTAGCTACTTTAGTACTTATTTTAGCTGGTATAATGTTAGTTGCACGACTTGTAATTTGTGCTGACAAGTCGCTAAATCTCCTGTGCACTGTTATACGACGGACGATTACACTTGTGTTCCAACGTTTTGCACAGTCCAGACTATGCTATGACGTATGTGTGTATAAAGATATTTTATTTTATGGTGGTCGTGGGTCTGTGGAATGTGGTCTGGTTTAAAATTTTGCCTTTTTATGTCGTGTTATTCTGACATCCCTGTGATACATTGCGTTTTGTACTCTAAACTCTTCTGAAGTTTTGCGACAACTCGTCATAGATAATCGTAGCATAATCAGTCTATAATATATGGTCCCTCATCCCATTTCTTCCCGTGGGTGTAAGAGACGACAAAGGGACTTACTAGCCACTACAATTTGCAAGTTGGGGTTCATTTTCAGTGTTACCAGGCCATCACTGCTCTTTCTCGCCATAGTACTTTCTTTTTGAGGGTGGGAAATCATCAAATAACTTCTCCAGGTCTGGGTGGAGCAGTAGGGCGTGTCAGACTTTTACTGACTAAAACCCACCCGTGTGCCCTCAGTTGCCTATGTGCCAGGTGCCACGGTATCTCTTTCGAACAACCCGCACCCCTGGCAGTCGTCATAGTACGATAACACTGAATTTTACTTAGTGGAATTGGTGTTTAAGTAGACTATAAAATGGTATAATTTTATGCTCCATTCATTAGGGTCAACCATGATAACTACGCTAAAGTGCAAAATAACAACTGATAAATTCACAATTGTTTACTTTTGAATGAATAATGTCGTCATTTTGATTCTTGGGAAGGCGAAGATAGAACATGACATATTTATATGCGTCGATCAAAGAAGCCGTGGACTTGATTATACGCCACCCATGTGTCCCTTATAAGTGTCGTGAAGGTAAAGGGCAACTAGAAGCTGGAAGAACAACATCTGTTGAGGTGAGATCATGAGCAAAATCTCGTGTATTAAATGAAATTTAAATAAGACCAAAGTAAGATTGATGGATTTTGTGAAATATGACATGGCTAGAAACGACGTGATAACTAAGCTAAAAAAAAACTATGTCTGAGGTTCTGAATGTGAAATAATTGACATCACGCCTGTTCTCCAGATTAGGTACAGTAGTAACTATAATACATCATGTACATTCTAATACACACATTTCGACAGCTAAAATATATAAGCAAAAGAATTGCCGAAATCTCACGCCTATGAACGAATATCCCAAAATCAGTTAGTATCAAATTACTCGAAAATATTTACGGAAGGAAGAAATATTACAAAGTTAAACAGATGAAAACGTGACGAATTCTCACAATCCATCTAATTGAATACTGCTATTGAGATAACCAGGATAAACAACAACAGTGCGGAGATGAACCAATATTTGTTATTTGATTGTCTTCTATTTAATCAAATTAATAGCATCTACCCTTTAAGATTTATCCATGCCTCGGAAAGCACGTTAAGCCGTTGGTCCCGACTTTCATTTTAGGATCTTTGACACTCGTTACGGGTCGAAAGCAAACCGAAAGTCTAACAAACCAGTCTTACCAAATGATATCGTATTACCCAGTTACTGGGTTGTTGAGGTCAGATAGGCAGTCGCTCTATGTAAGATGGTATTCAGCTGTACCTGCTTAAACTGGAAGCCGAACCCAACACAATTAGGGAAAGTCTAGGCCAGATGATGTACTTAATTGTACTCCAGAAAAATGGATTACCCTTGTTTCATAAAAAAAAACTTGAATATTTATCACTTTCCAAACAATTTTCAAGATTTACTGAGAAGTGTTCTTAGGTATGCGTTAACTAGAATTTATGAAATAAACGGACAAAGTTTTTCATATTTTCAACCAAGCAGTAAACTTCTGTAGGCCCCCAGTCCACCACACAGGTTTGCAATACAAAACCTGGCTCTGCATGAATTCGTATAAAAACATGTCTCAACTAACTTCTGCCTTTTTGGTGACTTCATCAATGAGGTCTGTATGTGTAATGTAGGCATTCTTATCCATTTTGCCATTTCCGACGTCACTTATCGTCAATAGCATATTTATCAATTCCGTCTAAGATTGTAAATATGTATTCGCTACTGGGGATTTCCGCGATGTTCCCAGAATGTATGCAAATTCAAGCCGTTTGTCCGATGGAATTTCCACACACACTTTCATTCCCTATTCAACCCTCTTGAATTTTATAAAGAACTCTTGGATCATGCTTTTAGACTCAGTGGTTTAGGCTGTGCGTTGTTTGTCAGTGGCAATGTTTAGGTTTGTGCTCAAATAATAACTAGGTAATAATAAATAGGGGCTCAAATAATATAAAAACCTCAGGCTTTTTGGAAAGGAAGAAGTATAGGAAGAACTAAGAACGCTGAATAAGCTTCGTCCTATGCATTTTTGGATAGCATACTGAGCCTATAATGTTTCCACTGCTGGGGCCTCCCGTCTGTGAGAGCAGTGGGCCGTAATCCACCACGCGAACCCAGTGCGCGAAGTCACAAACCTTCGAATTTTTGGTACTAGGACATGCTGGTTTCCTCACGATGTTTTCCTTCACCGTTTTGAGAGCAGTGGTGATGAAATTATTGACGCAAAGGAAAGCGCCTGGTTGGGATCAAACCTAGAACTTGTCACGCCGTTACCACTCGGCTACCACTGGTCTCATTTTTGGAGGAGGAGTAATGGAAATCAATCGGAATGCACCGAAAGTGCGTCGAACCAGCGTCTTCGTCTTGGGTACCTCATATGATGGATGGGTGCCTAAGTACATGTTAGGAAGTTGGTACTGAATAAAATTTGTACTACCTATTTTCTAGCTATTACCTCTGTGAAATTCAATTTCCATTTATATATTGTGAATTAAATACACACAATACTGTTCGTTGCACTTTGTGGTTATGGCTTATTAATGTCCATGTCATTGTTTTAGTACAATATTATGAGTAAATCACAATGCTTGCCAAAATTAGGGAATATATTGTGTTTAATTTTGTACTAGATATGCCCTGCGGCTTTACGTGTTGTTCGATTTTACAAGCTCTGTTAGTCAGACTATGCAATAATATAGAGTTATAGACTCTCTTATTTACTATACAGGTTAAAATAAAATTAGCTAGCAAAACTTCCCAGACGTAATGCTATCGTTTTTTCTTTTTTTTTTCTTTTGGTGTTATGGTTTCAACTGCCGCTGGTTACGTACTTAACTTGAAGTAAGAGTTTGAAATACATTTTGTTTAATCGTGTCTAGATAATGATACCCATTACATCTGTAAAAAAAAACATGTTTTTAAACAGATATTTCAAGTAACTAATCTAACAGACTACAGTCGATGGCCCCAAAAAATCACCATTTGTGTTTTTGTTTTTTCATGTTAACACGTTGGTCGACAGTATCATCTCAGTGGTTGCGCCTACTGTGACACTATTACTACTTACCATCATACATTTCCCACAGGCGTAGTATCATAACGCATCGGTAAAATGATTCTTTTTTGAATGAGAGCGTGGAGGTACTGTCTTTGACGATTTTTTTAAAATTGTGTAGTGTCAGTACGAAAGTCTTAATTATACTCGTGGTGACAGTACAACATGCCGTTCTTTATGATAGTATGGAATCTCGGTCGTCGTGAGGCGTACTATTTTTACGCAAGTTAAAAGTTAGACGCTGACGTAGGCGCCGGAGGTCGTCCTGTCCGCCAACTTGTTAAGTTATCGATACCCATGTTATCTGTAGAGTTACGCAGTTTCGTTAGTTGTGTTACTTAGTAAATAAAAGTGTAATACATTTTATATCCTCTCAGTTATTCTAATTAAAAGTGTAACAATTTAAGAAACAAAAAAACCTTACATATTTTCTTACACTCCACTTCCGTTTACATACTCAGCCGCATTACGTTCCCACTGATGGGACACAAGCCTCCTCTCCGTGAGAGGGAGTGGGCCGTAAGTCACCACGCGGGCCTAGTGCGGGTTGGAAGATGTCACATGTCTTCGAATTTTTGGTTCTAGGACATGTCGGTTTCCTCACGATGTTTTCCTTCACCGTTTGAGAGCAGTGGTGATGAAATTATTTACACAAAGTAATGCGCCTGACTGGGTTCGAACGCACGACCTACAACTTGTAAGTCGCGGCCGTTACCACTGGGCCACCACTGCTTTCGACTTTTATTAGTGGTACTTTTATTTGGTGGTTTCGAAATACTAGGTTTTTGCATTATTTCCTTAAATGATAAACATTGCTCTTGAACTCTGGCTTTCCCAAATTGTACCATGATTCCGAGAAATGATAATATTTGAATATTATTTGGCTACTCTTATCTCTGTTTTTGGCCTAAGACCAACGATTTTTTTTAATTCACGAAATAAGTACCTTTTCTACGAAAACAAGTTTCTCATGTATATCACAATTTTTGCTAATAGGCATTCATGATATTATTTATCGCAGTTAAATCGTATCTAGAGATACTATTAAACCATTCATACTTTTAATATAGTTGATGAATAATAAAGAAGCAAGAAAGAAAAATTTTTTTATTATTTGGGATACGCACAAGAAAAACTTAAACAAAAAAAAGAAACATTTAAAACGAACAAATCATGTAAAAACGTTCATTTCAACCTACAAGTACTCACAGTACCTACAAATAAAATTAAAAATATGCAAATTTTAAGAAATCAGACTTCACGTTACATAGTAAAATACTTAAATATTTAATAAGTCCAAGATAACAATAAAATGATATTCAAATTTCGCCAGGGCCCCAATTCTGTATGGTCATAATGATTCCCCGCGGAATCTTACCACGTTCAAACTACGTTAATATCGTGTTTTTAGAAACCAGTGTAAAGTCGAAATGTCATGTTCTGTATCTTCCAAGACAATTTGTCGATATTATTAATACAATATTAGCAGAATTCGTGTGTAATTGACATGGTAACAAGAAAGGAATCGTTAAGAGGTCATAGTGAATTCAGGCCGTTATGTTTAAGTCTCATGTATAAACCGCGCACATGTTTCGGAATATACCCGACTTCTCTTACCTAAATATGTCGGATGACTATCGACGGATATCCGTGATAGGTGGACCAATTATAAAGTGGATCCGAAGAGAAGAAGGAACAAGGTCGAGGGGACGTCAAATGAAAAGATGGGCAGACCTATTTATGCTAAGAATCGGTCCTAACTAGATGATCCAAGCCAGAAACAGACGCTATTAGACGAAAAAAGGGAGGCGTAAGCGAAAACGTACTTAAAAATCCACCGAACCATTTTTGTAATTTTTTTTTGTAATTTCTTTTTCCATGGGTGTTGTGGTGTCATAAAAGGCCACTAAGGGACTCACCAGAGAATGGGCAGCAGCGTTCTCTATGCATTTTACCACGTAGGTACTACGATAGCCAACCCGCCTGCCAAGCGTGGCGATTATGGAATTCCCCTCCCCGTTTGGAGGAGGCCTATGTCCAGCAGTAGACGTCTTCGGCTGAAATGATGATGATGACGCATGCTTAAAAGATTTTGTAAAGAATTTGTAAGCATGTAGTAGAATAAATCGCATCGCGAATTAAAGAGACCTAATGCGAAATTAGCCGCAAGCAAAATAGGTCTCTATAATTCGGATGTATAGAGACCTAATGCGAAATTAGCTGCAAGCAAAATAGGTATCTTTAATTCTAAAGGTGAGAAATGGCCTATTTTATTTCACACACCAATTCTTCGCTAGTTAGTTCAAGTCATCATCATCATCATCAGCCTATAATGTTCCCACTGCTGGGACACAGGCCTCCTCACTGTGAGAGGGAGTGGGCCGTAATCCACCACGCGGGCCCAGTGCGGGTTGGTAGGTGTCACATGTCTTCGAATTTCTTGTTCTACGACATGCCGGTTTCCTCACGATGTTTTCCTTCACCGTTTTGAGAGCAGTGGTAATGAAATAATTTACGCAAAGTAAAGCGCCTGTCTGGGTTCGAACCTACGACCTTACAACTCGTAAGTCGCGGCCGTTACCACTTGGCCACCACTGCTCTCCGTTAGTTCAAGTACCGTGTATAAATCACGCTCAAGGGAAATACCCGGCTCCTCTTATAAATATGGCCACCTTATCTAACAGATTAGTCAAAACAGTGATTAATATAACATTTCAAAGAAACATGTGCATGTCATTCACGTTGTAAAGATCTAAAACGTGTCTCAGTTATCTTAGTATCGGCGTCACTTCCTTGTCTCTCGATCCTATGACCCCCTGGTACATAACAATACCGGGAATTTGATAGAAATGGCCGTAATTAGGTATTTTAATGATGTCTTGGTTCATTCAGATTGTGGGGCTATAAATATGATTGTGATTTAGTCTTGTTAAGTTTGTTGACTGGCACTGTATGTACATCTTTTGAATATGAGTTGATTGTTGTCGGCATTATGTGGCTGCTTGTTTTAATTAACCTTAGTTATCTTTTTGAAGTGAAAACTACTTTAGGCGCGTTAATCACTTTTTGGGTGAACAAAAATTATGGAACTTGCGTCATCGTCACCGAACGCTTTCCATGAGCTATTTATGTGTACTGTGTATACATAAATATAGTCGCGCGTTGATGTCTTTTGCAAAAGTCCCAAATTCTAATTCTTTTATTCCTTTCTTTCCCTTTGTATTATTATCGTAAAAATCTGTGCTGTTACCTTTAATGGCTGAAGTCGATCGCCCGTTTATCATTTTTTACCGAGAGCAATCAGGACCCAAGGACCCAATGTGAAATCCTGTATTGACGATTTAAAAAATACACACGTTTTCACTTCTGTCGGCACTCCCGGAGTGCCACTGTTTTTCTTTTAATCAAAGAAAAAAAAGCTTTGAAAGAAATAATGAAAAAGTATTCGGACTGGTACAGGACAGAAACATTAGTTAAGAACATGACTTATCTTCATCTGCCTAGCCTTTTCCCAAATATGTTGAGGTTAGTTTTCAGTCAAACCGGATGCAGCTGAATACCAGCATTCTACATGGAGCGAAAGCCTATCTGACCTCCACAACCCAGTTACTAGGTAATACGATAACGTTGCAAATCATATTTTGTTGCCTGCAAATTGCATAAACTTAAGAGAATTTGAATTTCGCGGTCTAACGTGGCTCTTTCCCCTTAAGCGTTCACACCGATTCTACTTCCTAGAATTTTCATTGCCAATTAATATACTGTTCTCAGCATTGTCGGGCCTCTTGGGTTGTCCATTCCGGCTCAGTGTAGTTGGTCAAATTACTGATCCTCAAATCGGCTTCCATAACATCCTGCTATACCTACTACAGGCCTCCGGGCTCATGAATGACCCGAGGCAAACATTACCTAATAAAATACCTGCAGGTTGTACCAAATGTTGTATTAGGTTGAAATGTATTGTAGATAAATTAATAGTAATAGAGGCATATTTTGAGCGGTATTATATTTTAATTATTTTGAAATGAAAAGCTTAGTGCGTTGCATGCATTTTGGTTTAGAATCTAAACGTGGAGACCGCGTATCGGCAAGCGTAGCGTGGGACGCCCCCCAGCTAGATGGACCGACGATCTAAGGAAAGTGGCTGGGATAGACTGGATACGGAAGGCGGAGGACAGGGTGTTGTGACGCATCCTGGGAGAGGCCTACGTCCAGCAGTGGACTGTGATAGGCTGAGTTGATTGATTGATTGAGATTCTAAATATGGGGTAGGCTGTTCTGTAAAATGTGTTCACGGTTGGCTCTCTTTCTCATAATATAAGTTTTTTACCTTTTGGGAAAATTACTGCACTGTCTTTGCGAAATGTTTTCAGTTTTGAATGTTTTAATGAAGCTAGAGGATAACGCTTAATTTTAGCTCATTGCAAAATATTTTGATTTAAAAGTTATCACCAGTAACATTTGCTATCACAAAGTCGTTTAAAAACATAATGTGCATACGTGACCCGATTTTTTGCCTACACTAGCTATTACCCGCGTCTTGCTTTGTGGCATATCATGACCGAATTCAAAATTCGAAAGTAAGTGACCTTATGGTATCTAGTCGAACCTAAATTTGGTGTCACTGGAGTATGGACACATTCAAACAGTTTCTGAAGAACTGATTGGTCGCACCTCTTTTGTTTGAATAATTTGGAACAGCAATAGAAATGTCGACTGCCTTTGCAAGTCCACAGACAGATACTGATGAAATTCTGTCTTGGAATCTTGGCCCGTATATTGAGGAAATAAGACAGCCAGGTATGGCTTTGAATCTCAATTATTTCTATACTCCACAAGCCGTGTAGGGAAACGGCTTGTGGAGACGCATGGGATTCGCATCGACAAAAATGACGAACTATCAAAATCGTCTATAAAAATGACAATTTTTGTCCCATCCCCTTCAAGTGACGAATTTTCGAAAATCCTTCTTTAGTGTTCGCAAGCCTGCAAATTTCAAGCTTCTAAATCCATTGGTTTAGGCTATCCGTCCCGTGTTAGTGAATGAATGAATTTTAGATTTTCGTCAAGTACTCGTAGACGACGTTGCTTATGTATAAAAAAGTACTTATAACTAGGTACATAAGAGATTTTCACCCAGAGGTTACAAGGGTCAGACAGAGTCTGGCGCCAGATGATGATTTATCTAATGTGACCGATGACCTGACGATGATTGGTCGTGAAAGAAAACATCCCATGCCTATCAATAATAACTAGAAAATAAGACTTATTCTGTCTAAGTTTATCGATAACGAAGTCGTGAAACATAGATTGCTGAACCATAAGTTTGTCAAAAAAGTTAGATTACTTTTTTTGAGTCTTTTATTTTTCTTCAGTTTGATTGAGAGAGCTTTTTCTTCAGAAGCGAAGGCTACAAAAGCTGGTTTTCATACCGACTTTTAGTGCTAAAAATCTATTGTTCAGTACAACCAATTTACTCAAATAATGATTACTGTAGTTGTATGATTTACTTCTGCAGCCATTACTTTATCATTTTTTAATTTAATCTACACTAATATTATAAAGAGGTTTTGTAAGTTTAGATGTAGGAAATAATCTCTGGAAGCACTCAAAGTCCATCAATAAAGATACCGACCGAAAATACATGATGCAATTTTTCGGACGAGCAAATACACATCGGGATTAAGAACAACTGTCAAATTGTGTTGTCACTCATTCATTGTGCGGGCCCAACACTAGTCTTATGTCTGTAAGTGATAAGTACGGAGTAGGAAACGTTCGTAACTTCGGCCGATACTGCGGACGCCGTGCTTAGAGAGTATGACCCCCTAATCTGATTTCGTACAGTAAAGTACAACGCGGGCGAAATCGTGGCCAGAAGGTAGTCGTAAAATAAAGTGTTTGGCACATAATAGGGTATTTTCCAATTTTTCAAAAACTATTCTAATTTGAAGATTGGAACGAGATATTAAACAGAAAAATAAAAATAAATTGATTTCTATCCATTTTCTCAATTAAAAACGATTTAAACCAAATTTATTTCTAGTTGTTTTGAATTTACCGCCAAAACGCTTCTTATGATGATATTTTATCACGTGACGTCAACTTTGTGTAAACTAAATAGTTGGCAAGTAAATAAGTGAATGTCGAGTTTATAATTAACCAGATTTTTAATAGATATAAAGTGATATTACTGGTGTACGGTGCCTCTGTGCAAAAATACTTCTAAAACGGCGCCAAACTAAGTATTTGTACCGGTGCCGTATAAACAAAGTTGACGTCACATGTCACGTGATAAAAAGTCATCGTAAGGAGCGTTTTGGCGGTAAATTCAAAACAACGAAAAATAAATTCGATTTTAATCGTTTTTAAGTGAGAAAATGTGTATTAATAAATTTATTTTTATTTTTCTGTTAAATATATCGTCCCAATCTTCAAATTAAAATAGTTTTTATGAAATCGGAAAATACCCTATTCGGTTGCGATACCAATTTTATCAGCTTTCATAGAGTAACATTGTGGAGACCTTGATAACGAAGATAGGCTATCAAGTAAAAGGTAATTAATATTTATTACCATGTTCCATTTATTAGCAAAACATCACTTTAATTAATTAGAATACGGATTCGAATACATTAGGTTTCTAGCTAATGTTTATATAGACTTGGAAAACATGTGCCTTGCAAAATATTTATAAAAATAATTTATTTCCTAGGTCATACAATCCAATGTGTTATAATTAATTACTAAGTACATTCATTTGCCAGTATTGTTATAGTTAAATAATTAGGAAGAATTTAATATCGTCATTAAATCAATAATACAATGCATAATTACTGAAACTTAAACACATAGTTGTGTCAAACTCAACACATTTATTTCAAACTAGTTTTTTTCCAACGGCTTCGCCCGCGTGGAGGTCGAAAATTATTCCACGTGAACGTACGACCTGGTTAAAAAGTATCCTATGTGTTAATCCAGGTTAAAACTATCTGTGTGCCAAATTTCATCCAAATTGAGCCGTTTTTGCCTGATTGAGTAACAAACATTGAAACACCTAAATATCCAAACATCTAAACAAATTACATAGTAGGATAAACCAGTTACAGGCACTTTTGAATTGTCAAGGGGTCAATCAGTTAGAAAGATGAAGATATGGGCCTGGATTCCAAAGCTCCAAAGGACACTCGTTTAAATCAACATTTTATATGAAATCAAAATGTCTGCTTGGACAAACTGGACTAGATCCGTCTTATTACAAAACGCGATCTAAATTTAGTACTGTGATTGTTACTAGGTTTAAACCATGACTAAATAAAACGTTATTATAAAATGAAGTTTATCTCTAGTTCTTGAACTATCTTTGGTACCAAAGTTAGTCCGCTGAGACCCCTAGTTTATCTTTGGATTTGACAGAAGTACCAATTAATTTGAGGTTAGCGTTGAATAAATAAGTGTCTTTTTATTTAAAAATCGATAGAAATGGTTATTTATGTGATTGACTTGATGGATTTGGATGATTTGGATATGCTGGAGACGTCTCGGTGATCTTACAGACATCGCCATCGTGTTAATTTTTTCGAATTGCGTGACGAAGATTTTAGATATAAATATGGGTTCACAAAACGTTTTGGTCAATTAATAGTTGATATTTTATGTGAAGACTTATCCCACGACCCTCGAGGATGCCCATTGAGTCCTGAAGTGCAAGTGGTTTGCGCATAACGCAACTGGGCTCGACATGAAATAGATACCCTGGTCGATGCTACTATAACATTAGACAAAATCCTAATAATGTACTAGGTACCTAATAATATCGTTTTATTCATAGATTCACAGCTGATTTGCATGGTTTGGTTTAACTAGTTGTCAGCAAAACTGCATTTATTTATTAAAACGGACGCAACGTAAACATTCGTCTCAAATTTCGCACGTGACGCTGCCGCCGAATTTAATGCATCCCACTTCACGCCAGAGGTGTTACTAATATGACAAGTTGATTATAAAAAGCACGTCAAAAGTACAAGTGGGACTTGTTCAATATATTGTAACCTAAACATAGAATAATTTATGATGTATTCTTGTATTGTTAAATAATTATTTAATCATTTCAAGTGTTATTCTAGTTACAATATTTATAGAAACGGAACGTTGTTTAAAATAAAGCCCGAATGAACGAATGAAAGAATGCCATTTTTGTTTATTATCTGTAGATAAAATTTGAACCATGGACCTTCTTTGGTACTAACTGATCCTCAGATAGTCTTTGTTTTGTAATAAAGACGCAAGTTGATCCTGGTACTGACTTTAGTACTGTAACAATCCAAGACTTATAAGTCTTGGTTTAAACAAGGACTTGAGCATTTTTTTGTAATAAGACTGGATGAGTCCAGGGATTTATATCCGAACACTCACAGATATCTTTAAAGCCCAGACTCTTGAATCTTGGTCAGACCAAATATACCTCCTCCAAAATCCTTAGAGAGCATGTCACGCAATTGTGGTGCTGATTTCACACACAAACGTCAGCCTCACCTTATCACAGCCCCTTTCAATGTAAAAGAGCGTCAAACCCATAAACTAACAACACAAGTTCAAGGCTATCAACATAAAACGACCTCTACCGAACAACAACGGAAGGTATACGATCGTCCCTCCATCATTCGAGGATAGGCAGCCAACTCCCTAATGAGTTACAAACACAATCACTTGAAATACGCGTGATTGTTTGCAAAGTTGTGGGTAGCCTTGTCAACAAGGATAGAGGGACGTGGGAACATTCGTTTAATCTTAAACAGTCTTATTACAAAAAAATGCTTAAGTCCTAGTTTAAACCAAGACTTATAAGTCTTGGATTGTTACAGTACTAAAGTCAGTACCAGGATCAACTTGCGTCTTTATTACAAAACAAAGACTATCTGAGGATCAGTTAGTACCAAAGAAGGTCCATGGTTTAAATTTTATCTACATATAATAAACAAAAATGGCATTCTTTCATTCATTCATTCGGGCTTTGTTTAAAACAACGTTCCGTTTCTATAAATATTGTAACTAGAACAACACTTGAAATGATTAAATAATTATTTAGCAATACAAGAATACATCATAAATTATACTATGTTTAGGTTACAATATATTGAACAAGTCCCACTTGTACTTTCGACGTGCTTTTCATAATCAACTTGTCATATTTGTAACACCTCTGGCGTGAAGTGGAATGCATTAAATTCGGCGGCACCGTGCGTAATTTGAGACGAATGTTTACGTTGCGTCCGTTTTAATAAATAAATGCAGTTTTGCTGACAACTAGTTAAATCAAACCATGCAAATCAGCTGTGAATCTATGAATAAAACAATATTATTAGGTACCTAGTACATTATTAGGATTTTGTCTTATGTTATAGTAGCATCGACCAGGGGTACCTATTTCATGTCGAGCCCAGTTGCGTTATGCGCAAACCACTTGCACTTCAGGACTCAATGTGCATCCTCGAGGGTCGTGGGATAAGTCTTCACATAAAACGTCAACTATTAGTTGACCAAAACCTTTTGTGAACCCATATTTAGGTATATCTAAAATCTTCGTCACGCAATTCGCAAAAAGTAACACGATGGCGATGTCTGTAAGATCACCGAGACGTCTCCAGCATATCCAAATCATCCAAAAATCCATCAAGTCAATCACATAAATATCCATTTCTATCGATTTTTAAATAAAAAGACACTTATTTATTCAACGCTAACCTCAAATTAGTTAATACTTGTGTCAAATCCAAAGATAAACTAGGGGTCTCAGCGGACTAACTTTGGTACCAAAGATAGTTCAAGAACTAGAGATAAACTTCATTTTATAATAACGTTTTATTTAGTCATGGTTTAAACCTAGTAACAATCACAGTACTAAATTTAGATCGCGTTTTGTAATAAGACGGAAATTGTTTATGGCTTAAGTACGGGTGGTTGGGTTATGTGAGACTCCTGAATAGTTATGTGAGCCTAGTACTCCAACTATATAGTCTCAATGTTTAGCCGTTGTTTTAATCAGCTTTTTGATACCTACAGTGCTTCTGGAAAAGGCCTGGGATGTTTTAAAGAAAGATCTGCGGTTTGATCGGTCAGGTTAAGCTAAACTTGCCGCTGTTAGTCCGTGGATGGGTGACCATCTTTGCATACTAAGACCCCTCCGTGTCTCGGAAAGCACGTGAAGCCGTTAGTCCCGACTCTTTCGTGGAACTTAAACAGTTGTTACGGGTCGTTAGGAGCTCGGAAGTCTGACAACCAGTTTTACCAAGGGGTATTTGTATTACCCAGTAACAGCATCATCACAATATTAAATCATCATCATCATCATCATTTCAGCCGGAAGACGTCCACTGTTGGACATAGGCCTCCTCCAAACAGGGAGGGGATTGCCAAAATCGCCACGCTTGGCAGGCAGGTTAGCGATCGCAGTATGGTCGTAAAACGCATAGAAAACGCTGCTGTCCATTCTCTAGTAAACCCCTTAGTCGCCTTCTACGACACCCACGGGAAGAAATGGGATGGTGCTATTCTTTTACGTCCGGCACTACACGGAACAGTTTAATTATACACGTGTATAAATATATAAAACAGAATTATAAATAAATATTCCACATTGCGAAGTATTGACCTAGAATACAACACTTCCACTCTCATTGAACACTCCATTGATATAAGCATCTCGTTTCCGTGTAAAAAAAAAAAAAAAACATACAATATCTAAACTGGGTGCGTAGACAAATAAAAAGTAACAAAACAACATTGAAGGCACGGTTTACACGTCACACAACCTCGTAAAACAATAAAGGTGGGGCTACAAACACACCTACCCTCGGGTTAGGTACAGTTAACAAAAAAGTTAGGTAGACAGGAAAAAATATTCATCTGTTTTCCACACAGCAAACATTCGTTTTTGTTGCGCCTTTCATAAGTTTTTGATACACTAAGTTTATCTCAAAACATATTCGATATTGCATATCGATCGATGATCGACCAATGGTCGATTATCTTTTAGACATCGGTCGAAGTTGAATAAACACAGTCGACGTCGGCGTCGCGTCACACTGGATCGTTACATACCTAATAGGCGTCAGACTGACGTTACTGCATGGTTCAAGCAGAGTTTACTGCGCCTATAGCATTTTCAACATTCCGACATCTGACAAACACAACACCCGTCTGATCGGAGGAGCCTCCATTTTCTTTTGAGCCAACTTTACACCCTGTTCCTTTAACCTTTATAATGTTAGTGACATGACTTTTTCAGCACACCCACAACATAGAAACAATAGCAGCTATAATTTGCAGCCTGTATACTAATCTCTTTGTTCTACTGTACCTGCTGAATGCGGATATACAGGGGGAGCACACACTACTCGCCCTCCGGTGACAACACTCTGTATAAGGGCTGGAATACGTCAAGCATTGCGACTGAGACGGCTTCCTTTGTTTGATGTACGTTTAGTTGTATTTTATTGGAGAAGTATTTCTAGGTATCTTACACAGAACGATTTGTGGTATGGTTAAGATTTTGCTAGGTCAGACAAAAAACAACTGCCAGGATCACGGGTTGTTCGAAAGAGATACCGCCGCCCCTGGCACACAGGCTACTGAGGGAACACGGGTGGGTTTTAGTCAGTAAAAGTCTGACATGCCCTCCTGCTCCACTCAGAGTGGTAGAAGTTATTTGATGATTTATAACCCAAAACAACAAACAAGACAATAAAGATTTCTTGCTTTTTATTTTGATTGGTTCACTCTACAATAGATCGACTCATCCAGACGATATTTTTAAACATCGCTAGATAAATCAAAAAGACATGCAATCACAAACAAGTACCTACATTTGTATTGTCGTATTTTCAATAAAGTTAATGCCTGGCCTGGTTGATAAAGCTAATGGCCTAAAGTTATTGCTACGTTTGTTTTCAAAATGAAACCAAAAGTAGCAATAACTTTAGGCCTACTCAAGTACCATCATTGTTTTCATCTTTCACAGTTCCTGAGTACACACGGCTACACATCAAGTTATACATTTCCAGTTTACGCCGATCTCGCACAGTACGAAAATCTTATAAAATGCGAGATCAGCTTATACTGGGATTGTATAGCTTAATGTGTAGCCACGTGTACAGATGTCAGCTTATCAAGCTACCCCAAACTGTCAAATTTTCCTAATTGAACATGAACCTTAATCGTTTGTAATAAAGTTGAAAATCTTTCAAAGAAATTTGGCAGATTGGGGTAGCTTGATGTGCTGGCGTCTGTACTTAAAAATGTATTTATGTAGTCTGAACTCTGAAATCGCTGGATGTGGGAAGCACAGAACTGGTCAAAGTGCCGTTGCTTGGAGGAATGTACAGCACATTTGCTAAACAGTTGTAACTCCCAACGCGAACATTCAGTATTGAAAGTGACATGTTATAATTATGCTAAATGCTACCGTCAAAAATTATGACGTAGTTGTCATTATGCAAATTGATCTCTGTTCGTGAATTTTCATCATCATCTACCTAGCCCGTTTCCAACCATGTTGGGGTCGGCTTCCAGTCTAACCGGAAGCAGCTAAGTACCAGTTTTTATATGGAGCGACTTCCTATCTGACCTCCACGACCCAGTTTCTGGGTAATTCGATTTCTATTCGTGAATATAAGGTAAAAAAAAACTGATTTATTCTGACGATTAAGCACAATAGTATTGTGGTCGTGTGGTTCTGGATTAATTATAAGGGTTGAATAGAAAAATGTGCATCTTTTGTGATGTTAATGTTGAAATTAGTTCGAGAAGCAAAAACTTATACTAAGAATGCTTTATAAAAGAAATTTTTTCATTTACATTTAATACTAAGGCGGCTTTACATAATAATCTTTTCAAAACACCATAAGGCACTATAAGGTCATATCAGTTGTACTAATTAAAATTAAAGTGTACCTCCGTCCATCACCGTCGTCCAATAAAAAACACTTTCTTACTTAACGAAAAGAAAGGGTCCAATTTGTGAGCGGGTCACTAAATCAATACACCATCGAATATATACATGTACTCTAACGAAACGAAAACTTCACGCGTAGCACTTCATTTTAAATAGGCTGTGTCCGCGTAGCAGTATCCGTAGCAGATGTGCTACGAAACTCGTAGCACTTACGTAGCAACTAAAAAAGTCCATCTACGTTAACATGGCTACAACTTTTTAGTACAATGTAACTTTAATCATTAAACTGGTTTTACGTCAAGGCTTTATGACGTCACTCTGACTGTAAAAAGTACAACGCTTTGTTTGACATAAAACCACGCCTGTTTACCTCGAACGGGTGGGTGGATGTGAATAGTCCCACGCAACGTACTTCTACGATCTACTATAAATAAATGATCATAATTATGTGGGATTTTTACTACCCACATGCCGCCTGTTATATTTACTGCCTATGTAATAGGGCGAGTTTATAGTCATAACAATGATCGGAATTAATCCAGTCACCGGGATTCCACAAAAATTCCTAATTGACAAACCTAAACACACTTTGCACGACCTGCACCCTAATTGCGCAACACACCAACGGTCTTATTAACACATACATATGAAATAATGAATTAGCAATAGCCTTACAAAATAATTTACGGTCTTATTCATAAAAAAGTTATCGAACATCTAAACAGGCTATGGGCTCGAACATCTAAGGCTATTTATTGCTAATTCATCCCTACTTCCCTGCTAATATTATAAATGCGAAAGTAACTCTGTCTGTCTGTCACGCTTTCACGCCTAAACCGCTGAACCGATCGTCATGAAATTTGGCAGAGATATAGCCTGAAATATGGAGAAGGACATAGGTTTCGTTTTTACGCGATAACCGACACCCACGCGGTCGGAGCCGCTGACAAAAGCTAGTTATTTTATATGTACAGAGGCCAGCACATCAAGCTACCCCAATCTGTCAAATTTCTTTGATGGTTTTTCAACTTTATTACAAAGGAATAAGGTTTATGTTCAATTGGAAAAATTTGACAGTTTGGGATTGCTTGACCTGCTGCCGACTGTACGAAAAAATTGTCTGCTTAGCAACGTAAATAATGCCAGGATTTTTGTGGAACTGTTGTAATCAAAGCGATTCTTACTGATCGTTTATCACGCAATTACCCCTCGGGCATAGAAGCCAAGACCCTACGCTCAGCAGTCGCGTTTGCCAGCACTACGCCAACGAACCAGTCCACTTTATTTTTCCACTTTAACCCGACGCAACGACCAATATTCTTAATTAAGTAGCTATCAACAGTATCAACATTATCTCAGTATTAAAATAAAACCATACTTTTAACGTAAAAGTCCGGTATTTTATTTAAAACCGTAATTGGATTATTGGACATTTAAATTCCCAGCTCTGGAAGCTGTCAAACGGTATGGTCAATAAATGTAATACCTTTTAAGGCCAGTACAGCACGCCTGACCTGTTTATTAATTTTACTTTATTATATTTATCATTTTGAAGTAATCCTCTTTTGTGTTTACTTGTTTTTTCTTTTGCATTAATTTTCGGCAATTGAAATGTAGCCAGTCCTGTAACGTTTATTTTTTGCGTAGAATATTCCTATTTCGTCTCTCCTTTATGTATTTTTTGAAGCCTTTAAGCTTTTAAATAAAGAAGGATCTTCGAGCACCGGACATGTACTAGGACCAAAAATTCGAAGACATGTGCCATGTGACATCTGCCAAACTACACGGGGGCCACGTGGTGTATTACGGCCCACTCCCTCTCACAGAGAGGATGCTTGTCTCCCAGCAGTGAGATAATTATAGGCTGCTATTGCTTCGGCGGATGTCAAAAGAAAAATGTGGTCTTCTGTACATTTTGACCACGTAGGCGCATTGCTCTTTTAATGACAATTGTAACACACAGCGGTTTTTTTTTAAATAACCAACGAAACATGTCTACACCCCTATTGTAGTAATTTTTCGTTGGTTGTATCTAGAATCATATGCTGAATTCATGGTTACAGTTTGCGCACTGGTTAAAATTGTATCCAGTATGTTTAAATACCTTTAAGATACCAACAATTGCGAACCACAGACTGTACAACCAGTTTACCCATCAATCCAAAACTTTAGTTCAGCTACTAACAAATAGTTCGCCGTACGAGTCTATTGGGGAACAAATAGGTCAACAAATTAACTCTTAGAAAAAACAGAAATTTTTAAAATCTGTAAGTAGGTTTATACAAACATTTTTACACGTCAATCTTATTTTTTAAACTCGATGAAGTCAGCGTTTCCTATCTGACTACACTGAGACGAAAGGCCGTAAAAAACTCAGAGGTAATCGTAAGGCCAGACATAATCTTGTTCAGACCATTTGAAGCCCATGTGGATTGATGTCTGAAATGTTCTTTTATTCTATCCATCTATCTATTAAGCTCGTAACTTCCCACTGCTGGTCAAAAGTGTAGGATGGTCCGGGGATTTTATTTTAAGCACAGTGATTGTTTTAATGGTTGTTTTATTTGTAAGATAACACTGGATTTTAATAATGCAGCACAAATGCACATTTTCTATTAGCCATCTTATTTCTTCACCAGGTAGTGGTGTGTAGATTCATTAGTGTTGTGCAGAGTGTTGCCACAGATACAAAAAGTTAACTAACACCTTCTCCTATTTTTTAAAATTTAATTATTTAACAATTTTGAAAAATACTAATACTTAGGTACAGCATTTTATGGCAAGATTCTGCACTAAATTTATATAACAAATATTCTTTATAATAATGTATTTAAATATTTTTTAAATTAACAATACCTTTATGTATGTAAGTGGTTCTCTTAAAATTAATCCTAAGTTTTACAGTACAAATGTTTAATTTATTTATTTAGTTTTCTTAAACTATAAACTATGTAATAAGTTTAAAAGTTATTAAAATGTATTTACCTACTGTATTAATCTGTTACAGTGAGCTTCAAATTTAATTTTACCAAGCGGTTTGGTAAAAATATCAGCTACTTGCTGATCTGTGGGACAATAGTTAACAATAATATTTCCTTTTATAAAATGTTCATGAATAAAGTAATATCTAACATCTATGTGTTTTGATCTTTTATTGAATGATCCTGTCTTAATTAATTGTATAGAACTCTGGTTGTCTATATTCAGATTTATGTTAATTTTACAATTAAGTAATTCACAAAGTAATGATTTTAGATACAATGTTTCTTTACAGCAATCAGCTGCAGCAATATATTCAGCTTCTGTGGATGATAGAGTGACTATTGGTTGTCGTTTGGAACACCATGATATAGGTCCATTAGATAACATTATAACAAAACCTGTGGTACTACGTCTAGTAGTTACATCATTCGCGTAATCTGAATCACAATAAGCATTTAATATATTAATATTTCCTCCTTTTAAGTATTTTATGCCTTTATCTCTAGTTCCTGCTAAATATCTTAAAATTTTCTTTACTGCTATGACATCTGTCTGACTAGGGTTTTCTATTTTTCTACTAGCTTTATTTACTGCTTCTGCTATATCTGGTCTGGTTCTTGTTGATAAATATAACAATCCACCAACACATTCCCTATATATACACACCTCGCTTTTGCACTCCCACCGCACGTTATTTCATTTGAATGTTAAAGTTTAAATCACTGTGTCATAGCCTAAAGTGTCATCACTATAATTATGTCAACCTGTTTTCTTTTTTTTCTTAGTGTATTGGCACCTTGTTATTTTCGTGTAATTAATTTCATTCTCATTGTGCTTTGTTTGTTGTATTGTGTCTTTTATATGCACCAAATAAACGATTTATCTATCTATCTATCTATCTATCTATATGGAAAATTTATCTGCTTTAATGTCATGTTTGTCTGTGTGTCAGTTTCTTTATTAATGTTACAAGGTATACTAGTAGGTTTAGCATCTATCATGTTAAAGTTTTTAAGTAAATTTTCAATAAATGTTTCTTGTTTTAATGAAATACCTATGTCATCTTTACAAATTTCTAGACCAACAAAATTTTTAGGATTTTTGAATATTTTAATTTGAAATTGCAATTCTAGACAATTCAGAATGTTCTCTAATTCTTTTTTATTAGTTGAAATAGCAAGTCCATCATCTACGTATATAGCAATTATTACATTTTTACTTTTATTAGTGAACACACATCTATCAGTTTTAGTAGGAATCAATCCTAGTTTTAACATTGTCTTGGTAAAAGTCTTATTCCAAGTAATTGGTGCTTGTTTAAGCCCATACAAAGCTTTATTCAATTTACATATTTTGTTAGGTTCTTTATCATAACCATCTGGTATATACATATAGATATCATCATCTAATTCGCCATACAAAAATGCAGTTTTAACATCAAAAGTAACAATTTCAGAATTTTTAGACGCTGCAATAGCAAATAGAGATTTAAGAGCCGACTGACTTACCACCGGGCTGTATATTTCATCAAAGTCTATACCTCTCTGCTCAAATCCTCTTACCACCAGTCTTGCTTTATAGGTACCGTCGTTTTTCACTTGAAATACCCATTTATTGGTGAGTATCTTCTTACTGCCTGCCTCTGATTGGTCTATTAGACTCCATGTTTTATTTTTCTTTAATGATTCCTTCTCTGAATCTATTGCCTTCTCCCAATTTTCTTTTTCTATTCCTGTGATAGCCTCTTTGTAGGTAAGTAGTACATAATCCTTAAGCTTCTCTGGTATTTTTCTTGTTCTTTCACTTCTTCTTGTACCTAGTTCTGTGTTGGGTATGTCTATGTTTCGCTCTTCTATCTGTTGTACTGGTCTTCTTAAGTTCAAGTTTTCTTCTTCTGTACTTATTGCTTCTTCTGTATTTATTATATCTTCTGTATCTATTACATTGTCTTCTGTATTTATTATATCTTCTGTATCTATTACATTTTCTTCTGTATTTATTATATCTTCTGTATCTATTATATCTTCTTCTGTATTTATTATATCTTCTTCCATGTGTATTACATTTTCTTCCATATTTATTGTATTTTCCTCATTTGATTTTATTTTATCTTCTTTATTCTCATTGAATATTATTATGTCTCTGTGTATTTCTACTCTTTTCTTTTCATTGTTCCAGAGCCGGTATCCATTGTTTGCATATCCAATCATTGTTAGTCTTTTACTTCTTGGATCTAACTTCCTTACTGGTTCTAATTGTTTAGCATACACCGTACACCCAAATACTTGTATATTTGAAATATCTGGTTTTATCTTATACCACATCTCATATGGAGTTTTGTTGTTAAGTGTTTTACTGGGCAGCCTATTGAGTAGGTAGGTAGCACAGTAAACAGCTTCTCCCCACATCTCATCTTTCATGGTTGAGTCAAATAGCAATGCTCTGACTTTCTCAAGTATAGTGCGGTTTAGCCGTTCTGCCTTTCCGTTCAACTGTGGTGTGTACGGTATAGTATAGTCTAGTTTTATCCCTTTGTTTGAACACCATGTTTTCAGTTCATTGCTTCTATATTCTCCTCCATTGTCACATCTTATGCATGAAACTTTTTCATTCTTTTCTCTCTCTTTTTCTTCTATATACTCTTTTATTAGAGTAAAAGCTTCATTTTTATGTTTCATTAAATATGTTTTTGTGATATGGCTGTAATCGTCCAAGATTGTTATGAAATATCGATTTCCATCATGAGTAATCTTATCAAATGGACCACATATGTCAGTATGAATGATTTGCAATGGGCGTTCTGCTCTTTTCCTTTCTGAAGTAAATGGTAATCTTGTTTGTTTCGCTTTAATACATATCTCGCACTGCTCTATTCTTTTATTTCCTTCTAACAATATTCCATCAGCCATGTTTGGTAATATCTCTAATATGTCTTTTCCGGGATGTCCAAGTCTTCTGTGCCATTCTAAGGCAGTTCCTTTCTCTTTGGCTAAGAACAGAGTATTTTCATGATTGTCTTGGTTTATGTTTATGTAGTACAATCCATTTTCTTTATCTCCTTTGAGTATCAACTGTCCTTTTTTATATATTTGAACATTGTTTTGTGTAAACAACACAGTTCCATTGTTGTTTGTAACCGAGTTAACTGACAATAAGTTTTGTGCCAGATCAGGAACATATAAAGTTTTTGATAGTTGACAGTTCACACCTTGTACAGTTCCAGCTCCTTGGGATTGTATGGTGTCATTGTTAGCAACAGATATTTGGGACTGTTGTTCCTCATATTTACTTAAAATGTTGATGTTATTTGTCATGTGTGAAGTGCTTCCTGAATCTACTATAAATTTCAATTTATTATTCTTATTTGCTGTCTCATTTGTTAGTAGTGCTGTATCTTTGTTTTCTTTTTTATTGTTTTTAGTTCTGAAGAAACAGTTTTGTTCAATATGATTTGTTTTCTTGCAAATTGAGCATTGTTTGTTTTTATTTTTAAATCTGCAGTCTTTTTCTTGATGGTTTGACTTTTTGCAAATGTTACACATTTTACATTGTGACTGAAAATGTCCTGTTTTGTTGCACTTGAAGCATTTTTTATTGTTTACAGCTTTGAATGCAATTTGTTCTTCGCAGTTAGAATTGCGGGTCTCTTCTAACAATAATCTATTTGTTAGATTTATTAGGGTCTTTTCATCGTTAGATGTCGACTCCCACGCGGTGGCAAAGTACTTAAATCTCTCCGGTAAACAAGTAAGTATTTTTGACATGATCAGGTCATCATCTATTTTGTGCCCGAGGTTGTTTAATCTCACAGCTAAATTTTCAATGCCAGTTATTAACTCATTTACCGTTTGTTTATTATATTTGTAGTTGAAGAACTCTTGTAGCAATTTAGATTTATTTCTTGACTCGCTTCCTTCGAACAAGTCACAAAGTTTTTTATACATTTCTTTAGCAGATTGGCAATTTAAGATATGAGATTTTAATTTCTTATCAATCGTTTGTAGTATAATCTTTTGCCCTTTGGCGTCCTTCTGTTCATCGAACTTTTCTTCGGATTTTTTGCCATTTGTTACTTCACTAAGCCCATGTGATTTTAAATAAATTGTTATTTCGAACTTCCACAGATGAAAAGATTCGGCATCTATTAGCTTTTCTATATGTTGTTCTTCGTGGTGATTCATTTTATAGAGCACTGGTTATTATTTTTATTTTATTTGCTATTTCTAGCAATTTTATTTTAGGCACGATTTGCGGCACACGCTTTTTATAAATTTACAACCAATTGCATGAACCACGGACTGCTGCCATGTAGGATGGTCCGGGGATTTTATTTTAAGCACAGTGATTGTTTTAATGGTTGTTTTATTTGTAAGATAACACTGGATTTTAATAATGCAGCACAAATGCACATTTTCTATTAGCCATCTTATTTCTTCACCAGGTAGTGGTGTGTAGATTCATTAGTGTTGTGCAGAGTGTTGCCACAGATACAAAAAGTTAACTAACAAAAAGCCTCCCTTTCCCTTTCCCACACACGTCTGTCCTCTGCCCATCAATCCAAAACTCCAGTACAGCAACTTGCGAATAGTTTCCGCTACAAATCTATTGGGTAATACATAGCTCGACAAATTAACTCTTAGAATAAACAGACTTTGAATTTACTTATTTAAGTAGCCTGCTGGGCAAAAACATCCTGTACCCTTTACACATACGTCTGTCCTCTGTTATTATGGGCCAGTACAATCGTTCATTAAAACATTTTATTGTTAGCAATTGGCTTTTCTTCCAGCCAACCAAATATATCGTAACTGTAACTTTACACTTTAGAGGTATGAGGAACAGCGTGTAAAGTTCACTCATACCTATGATGGTAAAGGAGGATCCTCCGACCAGACGGGTATTGTGTCTGGTCCGGGCAACTGCCCGACAGTTGATGTCGGGATTTTGTATACGTTCGAGTGTCGTGGTAAACTCTGATTGCGCGATGTAGAATTGCTTAGATAGTTCGCCTGTTGCATTGTAGATGGCGCCACTTTTCTTTTTGCGTTTCTTAGATTTTGTTGCGAAGCATTTTTATTTGTAGTGCCGCTACAACTCTATCTAACCACAGACCGTTGACAAGCAGTTTACCCATCAATCCAAAACTTAAATGCAAGAACCTGAATAGTTTCCGCTACAAATCTATTGGTGGGTAAGATATAGCTCGCCAAATTAACTCTTACAATAGACAGACTTTGAATTTAATTATTTATTTAGTCTGTTGAGCAAAGGCTTCCCTTACCCGTTTTATACACGTCTGTCCTGTCATTATGGACAGGTCCAATAATTGATTGGAACATTTTATTGTTATCAATTGACTTTTCTTCCAGCCGAACATATATATATTGTAGGTATAACTTGGTCTATCTAGCCACAGACTGTTGACAAGCAGTTTACCCATCAATCTAAAACTTCAGTACAAGAACTTGTTAATAGTTCTGCGTATAAATCTATCAGCTAGCAAATAACTCGGCAAAAGAACTCGTGCCTCTAACAGACTTTGATTCTATCTGTCTATTTAGCGCGCAACGTCCCACTGCTAGGCATTAGCTAAGCCCCTTTCCCCTTTCCACATACGCCTCTGTCATTGTGGGCCAGTCCAATAATTTATTCATCATCATCATTATTATTTAAGCCGAAAGATGTCCACTGCTGGACATAGGCCTCCCCCAAAAGCCAGTGCAATAATTTATTAAAACGTTTTATTGATACAAATTACCTTTTCTTCGAGACTACCAAATATATGGTGAACATAACTTACACTATCTAGCCACAGACTGTTGACAAGCAGTTTACACATCAATCCAAAACTTCAGTACAAGAACTTGTGAATAGTTGTGCGTACAAATCTATTGGGTAACAAATAGCTCGGCAAATGAACTCGTGGCCGTAATAGGCTTCTGTGTAACCTTGCTGTCGGCCGTTTGTTATGGCTTCGGCTTGTTCTGACGTAAGCCCAGTTGGTGTTGTGGTTTTTTGTAACTTGTGATTGGAGATTGTTACGTTTTCTTAGTTTGAGAATTTATGAGGCTCACTACTGTTTTTTTAAGATGCAAGACGAAAGTCTTTGACACAGTGCATGTTGCCAGTGATGACCTATGGTACTGAAACGTGGTCGCTCACAAAGGGCCTTATTATAAGGCTAAAATTCACCCGAAAGGGCGATGGAGAGGGCTGTGCTTGGAGTTGTCATACGTTATCGAATCACGAATGAAGAGATCCGCAGGAGAACCAAAGACTCACAGAACAGATGGGTATAGGTTAGGGCAGATAGGTTCTGAAGTGGCGACACAATGTGGACCGATGACCTTGTAAAGGCCGCAGGAATCCGCTGGATGCGGGAAGCACAGCAGGCCTAGACAAAACACACTTCTGTTAGCGTTCACGCCAAACGCTACGCCAAAATGTATGGGAATGACATTATCTGCGGAAAGGACACGACGTAACCTTTTTTGTCTCTAGGCCCTGAACCGGTCGAAGTGGCGGAGTTTGGGGAGGCCTAGGTCCAGCACTGGACGTCTATCGGCTGAAATGTAAGATGCACTTGCAATAAAAGCAAACATTCAAAATCATTCAACATTACATACGTCTGTTTTTCCATAACGAACTAAAAACTTACAAAGGAATAAACTTACAGAAACACGTTCACAACTCACGTTGTTTTTCCGCAAAAGAACACAAAGAGAAGGTGTAACATTTCAATTTAATTTAAAATTAACTTATCGCGGTGTTCACCGGTAAATTTATTAGTGGGGAATCTTTATTTAATTTCAGACAGTTTGCTCATGATTATCATATATCCCATTGTAACCGTGTGTGGCTGAATTTTAAATTACACTTATATTGTAAAAGGTATCGTTAATGCATATTTATGAATGGGGGAAAAATCTCGACACACAGTCATTAGTAAAGCATTACTTGGGGCGAGGTGTAAGTTGTGTGCGATGAGCGGGTTTTTTTTCATTGGTAAGTGTGTACAAAAGTGCATTGAACATCACGTGACGCAGTGGTCAAAAAACAGTGGTCGAGCCGATCAAATACTAAATTACCGTCCTTCTGGGTTTTGCCTGCAGTCTACTAAAATAAATCCATTCTGAATTTTTACGTTACTTGTAATCTGTAGTGAATACCAAATACTTACCAAATACTTACCTAGGGATAGTGGGAAAATCCGACTCGCTCTTGGCCGGTTTTTCACAATCGATTTAACACTTAAAGTCAAACTCTCTCATCTATAGTAAAACCTTATTTTTTTAACTGAACACCGTTTATATTGCAACATCAGTGGTACAATCTTACCATAGCATACATTAGAGTCAATCATAGTAGGAAACTTACTGACAGATATGAATAACATCTTTGCAGATACTTCGTGCAGAAATAGAAAGGACGGGCGTTGTAAACTTGATTAGTGTTTAATCAAGTTTACAAAGGCAGAACGTCGTAACAGATTGTAATTCAGTTAAAGCATCTTTAACAGGAGCTAACTAACTGTAAGGCATAGTGTGTTTCATTAGCCATCTCGATCAAACGCATCGAGCGCGTTCGGCGCTCCGATTGGTCCGTCACCAATCCAGGGCCAATTGGAGCGCCAAACGCGCTCGAAGTGTTTGATCGAGATGGTTAAATGAAACATACTATGCCTTAGTATGAGTGTCACTTAACCTATGGCCTTAGTGACTTAGTAACTGTGGCCTCTGATCCGTCAAATACTGTCAATGGAAACTCGTAGAAGACAGCATAAGCCATCTCCATCTCCCATCTCGTTATAATATAATATTGGCAATGAAAACACTGCAATGAAAAAGTAGAACTATACATTCTTTCACTCGCTTATCTTTCCTAACTTACATCCTACTATTACTAAAGGCGGGGGCATAATGGGCGCGTGCGTTTGACGGGGCACGCCCCACTCCGCTCACTTTGTTCCAAGTGTATATTGGACACAGTTCGCGTGTTCTTTTTGCTATCAGTGTGTACTTACCTAATTTTTAATGGCTCGAATGGGCACAACAGCGTTTATTTGCTATAATGATGATTAAACATCTTTTTTTGTGTTTTGTCATACCAAGATGGCAGTCTGTTATCGTCTTACATCTTTAGCTTGAATTCAAATTCAAGCTAAAGATGTACAATTGTAGTGTACTTATCTATTTAATTGATCTGTAAACACTATCTCATAAACATTAGCAGTGAGGTAGCTGTCACTTATATCAACTGTCACTACGCCACGAATGGCGGGAAACAGTTTAAAAAGTGAATTGTGTCTGCACGAAAGGTTAGTGTTGTGTAAGGGTCTTATAATGAACTTTAAATAAAAGCAGTGGACTGTATAAACTGAGGTATATCCAAAATTAATGTACAACAATATCAGAACTAAGGTACGCGTGTGTCGTCGGTTGCTCTTGCTAGTGAAGTGTCGCGGCCGCCTGCGCCGTCGTCCACGCAGCCACCCGACGCCTGACGGAAAAAGCCGACTGTGCCCGAACAGTTGTGATGAGCCGATCGATCATCCCGTGTGGCTGTTTATTACTTACACAAAATATTGAGATAAAACGTGAGAAACAGATTATACTTTGTAGGCTACTATAATAGCTCTACTATGCTAATACCTACTCGTAAAACTACAAATTATTTTTATGTTAATAAATAGTTCGTCGAATCGTTAAGCTCCTTTACTTTTGAGTTGAGCTGCATGATTCTGATTACTGACAAATGCGTGAACTGACTGGACAGGTCCACTCAATCAGTGTGGTTCTTTCCTCAAAAAACCATTTCAGACACCAATCTACTTACATGCTCTTCACATGATCTGACCAAGATTATGTCTGGACTTTAAAAGAGACTGACTCTGAGTTGGTTTCGGCCTTTCTTCTCACAGTAGTTACTCGTAGAGAGGTAACGCCGACCTCATTGAATTTTTAAAATATGATTGACGTGTTTGTATGAACCTACTTATAGAAATAAAAGCATTTATCATAGCTCTGAAATTAACAAAGTAGCCGCCCTGCAATTTTAAGGGAAATCTAGTCGCTGGTTCGAACTCACTGGCGGGCCTGGCTAAAAAACACTCTGTCTCACCAGGCATCGTGTCCGACAGAGGTAGTATCAGTGATGAGCAGTCAGAGGCTAGTCTACACGCAAAACGTTATTGTGTGAGATGCAGGATCATTTATAGTAAAACAGGCGCGTAAAAAATTACGAAAAGTCCTTCGGAAAACGGTTTTTTTTTAAACCACTGCATAAATCAGTGATCAATAAAGTTTATTGAACTTTTAAACAATTGAACTTTGTCGGTACCGACTTGGTTTTGGAGATTTAACACTCCTTTTATTACTTAAACACGCCCTAAGTTAGGTTAAATTATCAATCTTTGTTGAATCATAACTTTTGAATGGCTTTTTATTTTAGTATTCTGTTTCCGTAAAGACAATGTTAATAATGAGAAAAACCATTCCATGTTTTATTTTTGATGTCCATTGTTGAATAGTGGAGTAATACACTCCCGAAGTTTCTATAGAAATAATGTCGACTAGATTCACCTTAATTTCCAAAACCACAATATGCAATACAACAAACAAAATAAAGTCGATATCAATCGGAATTCATTACACCTCCACCCGGCGACTCCACCTCAAACACCCACATACAGTACACGCATTAATTGTTTTAATTAACAAACACTTACCTATTTGTTTCATTGTTGCAGGTAATGCTGATGGAAAGTTGCGGGTAGTTCGATGAAGCGTTATCCATTAAGAGTGTTCGTTGACCGCAGTCGTTAACGTTGTGTGGTGGTGACCACAATTTGGTTGCACGTGGTGGACTATGTAGTTTAGTGCACTGTGCATCTGTTGTGTGGATTGGAAAAGCGAGGTATGGCGTGCAGTCTGTGCCTCGTATAGATTTTGAGTATGGTGAAAATGCGCTTAGCGTTGTGAGTTCGATTCCCCTTCTGAAACACAAACATAGTATGATATACAAATAGTTTTTCTAGGTCTGGCTTTTAGAAAAGTTTTTTTTAAAATTTTATCGAAATGAAAGGTTTTTTAAGTAAGTACACAGGATAAGTTTTTAACCAGTGCGCCACAAATCAGCTGTTGTATAGAAACGTAGAATACCTGCGCGGTCAAAATGTATGGTACAGCCGATATTATTTTTTTGTATAACCGACGAAAAATTTCTGGCTGGGGGGTCTAGAATGATATGATGAATTCATGGTTACAGTTTGCGCACTGGAAACTTATCCTGTAGATCTTCGACAATTTTACACGTCAATATTTTGTTGGTCAATATTTTAAAACTGGCGCCGGTATTTCCTAGCAGACTAATCCCTGAGAAGAAATGCCGAAACAAACTCAGAGGTCATGGTCTCTTTAGAAGTCCAAACGATGTATTATTAAGATTTTATGTAAGTCTAACAATGCATGGCCATGTCTGGAAAGGAATTTTGAATATAGAGCCAATGCACCTTTGTCCCAACAGACGGTATACATGCATCAGTCATCGTGTGTCTCAACCCTATTCTAGGGAGCTCAACGACCCGTCAGAAAACGCTACCAGATCTTCAGGACATTTGCGTAGGCCACATACAAACAACGGAGTTTTCTCTCATCCTACTTAATATTATTAATGTTTTTGGATGGATTTAGATTATAAGTTGGCACACAGATAGTTTTAAACCTTGATTTACACATAGGAAACTTTTATACCAGTAATAGGTTCCGTTGGGATATTTTCGATTTCCACCCGGGTTAAGCCACTGGCAAAAGCTATTGTCCCAATAAAAACCTTCTTTTACTATCGTTTGTTAGAGCTCAAACGCACTAGCGGCTGGCCGTGACGCGGCGTGCCACTGCGGCTGGCCGGAGTATACACGGTCTGCCGCAACGGCTTGCCGTATTCCGGCTAACCGTATGGTCTCGGTTCTGTAGCGGTCCGCCGCATTTCGTCATCAATGCTTCTAGAAATGTTGGACATGATGGACGTAGAAGAAGTTGCTGTATTATTGGGAATAGCTTGCGGCTAACCGCGCCGAGTGCGTGGAGGGGGTGCGGTGCGCCGCTACATTCAACCAGTGCGGCCCACCGCAGATCCAAGACAACCGGAACGGTTGACGGCTGTCCGCAACTCAGTGCGTTGGTATCACGCGGTTTCATATAAAAATTGAAGTGCGGTCAACAGCAACGGCACGCCGGGTCACTGCTAGCCGCGAGTGCGTTTGAGCTATTAGAGTAACAACAGTCAAAATTTGCTTTTAGTATTAAAACACATAATAAATCTAAATAAACCAACAAAATCAAAATAAAGTGAAACCCCGTCAGCGAAATTAAAAACGAAACCATTACGACCACAATTTTAATCAATCATCGGACGACAATAAATCACTCTGTATAGTGACGTGAAAAAAACTAATGAATGAGGAAAAATCCTGTAAAACAAGCGCTTGATTGTCGCCCTACACTTAATTGTGTTCAACCGCGATAATACAGATTAATGATCGTTTTGTACAGCGTTTATCATAATTTATGGATACCACTTTATGTAATTTAAAAGTTTTGTGCACTGGCAAGTTTGATGTCTGTTGTATTTAGATAGTAGTTTGTTTGATTGTGGTTTGAGTAGTTAGATGGTAGAAGTAGTTTTGGTTGGAAACGTTCGGTTTGACGGCACGATTGGCTCAGTGGTGAAGCGATTGATTGCTGCGCTGTGTGTTGCAGGTTCGATTCCCGCACGGAACAAATATTTGTATGGTCTACAAGTAGTTGTTCCGAGTCTGGCTATGTGAATTTAATGTTTGTAAACGCACCAACAATACAGGAGAAAATCCTAGTGTGGGGCAACGTTTATTTAAAATAAAATAAATAAAAAATCATAATTCATAAATCGACTCCTTTATATGTATATCTTAGAAACTCATTCATTTAAGCATTCCACTGTTTGTCCGACTTCAAAAGAAGGAGGTTGTAAATTTGTCTGTATTGTATAATTTTTGTTTGTATGTTGCGTGATATCTTGGCTTATTAGTCGAATCGCACGAATTAACTCGTTTGAATCGGGCGAATCGTCACTTTTAAATAATACATACAGGAAAAGTTTTTATCCAGTGCGCAAATTTTAACCATGAATTCAGCATATCATTAAAGACCCCCTACCGCAGAAATTTTTCGCCGGTTATACAAAAAAAAAACAGCTGTTCCATACATTTTGACCGCGTAGTTATTGCACTTTTCTATGAAACAGCTGTTTTTTTTTTGTATAAACGGCGAAAAATTTCTGCGGTAGGGGGTCTAGAATGATATGCTGAATTCATGGTTAAAATTTACGCACTGGATAAAAACTTACACTGTATAAGTAATATTTTCTGTAGGCGACTCGCACGAAGTTATTTGTACTTAGGTGAATCGACAATTCCAGAAATTCGTATTACGCAACTGGTACGTTTTGTATTTTGTTAATTATGTAATAAAGTTAGACCCGAGTATATATAACATTAAACAAATGTTCTAACAAACAACTTTTTTTCGAGTTCATTATTTAATTATACTGCCAGGGGTGCGGGTTTGTTCGAAAGAGACACCACAGCCCCTGGCATACGGGCTACTGAAGGAACACGGGTGGGTTTTAGTCAGTAAAAGTCTGACACGCCCTCCTGCTCCACCCAGAGCGGGAGAAGTTATTTGATGATTTCCCCCCCCCAAAAAAAAAACAAAGGTTAAATAACCGAAAGTATTTGAATGAGTGCGTCGAAAATTACCTATATTAAATGATCGAAGGTTTTATCATTATTTTGTAAACGACGCTACAACAAATGACGAAAAAAATGGCGTGGGAAGCATCTAGCTGACAAAAATGCTTTTGACACTCAGTGCAAACGTGATTGGATTTAAACTTCTTTTCAACAAAATCGAGTAACTCGAGATCACTACGTTTGAATATACGAAATCTTGTACCAAATGCTTCGCGTCATATTCCTCGAAATAATTGTGCCGTGTTTGGAATATACAGGGAGTGCGCAAAATTCTTTATTTTCCTTCAAAATCATTTAACACACTGTCCTCTTCAAAGATATAAGTAACTTACAGCGTCTAGCATTTTATTTTGTAACTAAAAGTGATTCACAACGCAAAACTTCATTCACATCAGGAAGCCATAAACCAATGATTAAACTGAGTTGGTCACGTTGTTTAAGTTAACCATTCGATTACAGTATTTAACCAATTGTTAGAGCGTGGTGAACAGCAAAATATTGTTAAACAGCCGTTTATGGCTTAGACGGGTGTTTTAAATAAAATTTAACCATCTATTGGTGAACTCGGGTTTAAGTGAACTTTTTCCTTAACTTTCGTTGTTTCCTTCAAAACTTGCCACTTGCCTAATACGAATTTCTTAGTCCCTTGATAGAAAAGTTTAGTCTGAGACCATCGAAGTCAACACCTAAAACTATGGCATTAGTCTATAACTACCTGAACTATTTTCCTTCTCCTTCAAAGAACCTACCAATATGTTCCCAACACCTGGCTCGCATTGTCCCTCAAGACACATCCACGGTTAAGCCATTTTCACACGGCACGTTTTATTCGGCCGTTTTTATCAAACTTCCACTTGACTGAGCCGCACAACCGTAGGAGCTATCGATCCGATATAAAATTATCTTTTTGATGGCAATCCGAGGGTAACACGTGGCTTAAGTTTTATTTGATGGTAGTGTACTGGGCTTAAGTTGATGTGACGTGGATAATGTGTTTTCTATTGCAAGATAGGTATAACTGCGATAGGAAACCTATTGTTAAACGACTGTATTTTTATTATTATTATTATCACGCTTTTATTAGCTTCACCTGTATGTTTGTTTGTAACCGACTCATTTGGACTTGATTTTGACCCACTTGAAACGGTCAGATTTCATTTAAACTTTGTAGACTTATCGAGGACCGATGACAATTCAATAATTTAAAAAAATAGAGAAAAAAGAAAACACGGTATTGTAGTTAGCAGATTAAAAATAAATAAATTAATAGATAAAAAAATCTAAAAAAAGCGCTCTAAAAACCAAACTAAAAAAGCAGAAACTAATTTCAAAAAAGCGTGGGTGCTTGATATTACTTATTATTATTTATTATAAAAATAATTATTTATGTCGTGATTAAAAATATGTATTTATTCATTAATGAAATAAACACGAAAAACCGCTATAAATGCGCCGTTGCCATCGCGCGGAGAGAATGTTCTTAACGGGAACAATATTCCAGAACATGCCTCATAAAAATCTGCCAAACTGTCTGAGACGATCTTAAATATCCACAGAGCATATTTCGTATACCTTAATAACTTGCGGAATAATCTGCTGGAAGAGTCAGTCATTCTGGGAGATTTTTGCTAAGCACTTCCATATACCAGGCTCTGTGTCAGGCTTGGCTTAGTTCCTGGGAATTTTTGGTAAAATATGGAGCTCCTATTACTATTCGGGTAGTTATTATTTACTGGTTTGGTTTTTAGGTGTGTGGTCTCTATGGTGATGTTAACAAATGGGTAAAAATGCCAGTAATGCAACACTGCATCAAAATTATGCATCATTTTGAAAATTAATCCTGGTAACACTAATGACTTCTCCACAATTGCGAGGGGTTTCTATACCTAGGACTACCTCCTCTAGTTTCCAGTTAGTAGGAATATCCCAAACAACTCCCATGCGACTTACATGAAAGAGCCGCGAGCTGCCGAGTATTTGTTTTCAATAAGAATGGGATTGCCAACAACTTTGTCAGTATCACTGAATGTCATGAAATCAATAGACATCTTGTTACGGCAAGATCTGACACTGCCTTAGGCAACACCTTTAATCCTCTATTAATTAGAATCTGAAGATTCTGATTAATAGTGTGTTACGCAATTAGGGTGCAGGGAAGGGCAGACATCATTGAAGTATCTATAGCCTGGCCGATACCGCTGAACCGCGCCTTAGGTATGGGCGCGGCGCGACGGGGGAGCAGTGCAGGCCTCTGATTCGGCAGTGCAAGCCGCTCATTCGGCAGTGCAAGCCGCTCATTCGTCAGTGCAAGCCGCTCATTCGTCAGTGCAAGCCGCACATTCGTCAGTGCAAGCCGCTCATTCGGCACCCCTCACGACGTCCGCCCCGCCTCGCCGCGCATACCTAAGGCGCGGTACAGTGGTATTGGTCAGGCTATAGAACTTGTCCTCTTACCCTTTATTTTAAAACTCGAATGGAACTTCTTCTTCTTCTTTATCTAAATCAAGTTACCTAGGCTTCAGTATCAAGTTAGATGTACGTCAAAAGTATTATGTTGTCAATTCTCACATTGTTATCGGATGTACGTTGACGGAAGGCTGATGTGCATGGCTGGTTTAGTAAGTAATGGTCTGGAGAAAGTGTTATGTAAAAGAGTAATGTAGTCGTATATGTTTCTCTTTATCTGTACTATCGCTCGCGTTTTCTGCTTACTTACCTACGCAATATATTTTGGCTTCTTATTCAGTATCACGTTTCCCAACAGTTATATGTATATTTGCTTAGGGGTTTTATTAATGGGATATCTTCAAATAACTTCTCCCGCTCTGGGTGGAGCAGGAGGGCGTGTCAGACTTTTACTGACTAAAACCCACCCGTGTTCCCTCAGTACCCTGTATGTCAGGGGCGGCGGTATCTATTTCGAACAAACCCGCACCCCTGGCAGGCATCGGCCCTTGCGGGCCCCATCGGTTTGTGCTGACATCTCTTTGAGGCGCGCGTGGAACACAACGCGCCGTCGACCTGGGCTTGGTCCTTATCAGACAGCGTGCTACCGCTATTCTATTCTATTTTTTATTATGGCACGCTAAAAAGTCTAAAGTGAATTGGAAAAGCATGTGTGCATTATTTCAACAAAAATTAAAAAATAAGAAGAACGAAAATAATCTTCGGTCATACAGTTGTGCTTAAACTGTTGATGTCACAACATCAACAGTTTAAGCACAACTGTATGACCGAAGATTATTTTCGTTCTTCTTATTTTTTAATTTTTGTTTGTGTCAGTCCAGTACTAACCCCACAGGGTTAGTACTGGACTGACACAAACAAAGAATAAATAAATTACGTACTTATTATAATGACTATGTGCAAGGCTATTAACTGCTCCCAAACAACAATGTTCTTTTTATTTTTTACAATGTCTGACATATTCTCGTCATTATTTGACATTATACATCAATTCTGATATTGACTATTTTTCTAGTGATTGTCATGGAAATCATGTCACTTTGTTTAAATAGGTTCATTTTATTTAAATGTCGATTATTTTACATATTGTAAACTAGCTTTTGCCAGCGGCTTCGCCCGCGCGAAGCTTTCATCCCCTATTTAACTCCTTTAGGGGTTGAATTTCGAAAAATCCTTCCTTGTTCCTTATCTACATTATAAAGGGAACCTCTGCGCTAAATTTCAGCTTTCTAGATCCAAGGGTTTGGGCTGGGCGTTGATGAGTCAGTCAGTCAGTCAGGACTTTTCTTTTTACTTATATAGATGAGAGAGCTTTTTAGGTCTTACAGACTAGATTTGTAGACCATTTTCTATTCTTCATTTTCATTCCTCTAAGTACCTGGTACTTATTGACAGGCCTGCACTGTCCTCCCATATTATCACTGTTATTTGAAAACATTGTTAAAGCCAATTATTTTTAAAAGAGTAGATAACCGTGGAGTTTCTTGCCGGCTCTTCTCCATAGGAAGCGACAATTTGGAACCGTGCACCTAGCTTCTGACGTTTCATAAGTGCCCATGCAGGTTAATGTGAAATTAAATATTTTGATTTGATATGAATAAAATTGCTAGAATAAAAAATAAACGCGCTAAACAAACGTTAAACACGAGGTACATTAGAATTTGTGTAAAGAGTTTGACGTAAGAATGACACGCGTTGAACAAGTGACTACCTAGAAAGTTGTATTATTAGACACTGAATTTCGTAGTCTAGTCGAAGTTGCAACTGAAGTGGCACGGTGTCAATTGTCAGAGAGCAGGATTTTGCACGTGAAAGAATTCTAGTGCGACGTGTTCAGATGTCAGAAATGTTTCAACTGTGAGCTCCGTTCTCTCTTCCACTTTCATAGTTGACTGACGAAAATAGTATTTTGTTAGCTGGAAAATAGAATCCTTTTTATTAAGAGCACCATAAAAACTACAGTTATAAATGTAGGGGTGGTACATACAACGGGCGGTCTTATCGCTTGAAACTGTATTTTACAGACAATCTTTGGATGGATTAAGGGAGAATGAGTGACAATATTGAAGATAGTCTACATTTACATATGTATATACAACTAGCTTTTGCCAGCAGCTTCGTCCGCGTGGATGTCGAAAAAGTATCATATGTGTTAATCCAGTTTATAAACTGTGTGCCAAATTTCATCCAAATCCGTTTAGCCGATTATGCGTGATTGGGTAACAAACATCCAAATATTTAAACACTTGCACATTTATAATATTAGTAGGATAATACATAAGTAGGTGCATAAAACTTATTTCCCATTTAATTAATATCAATGCCTTTTGAACTTTCCGAAAGAAACCACCAGATTTTGACTGGAAGTGTTCCGAATGTTAGTACCTCCCTATTTCAAACTCACTTTGTTATAAAAGATAAACAAATCCAAATAGCTCCGATTGCCCATAGCGGACGCAATAAAATAGATGATCCTCAATAAATTACCATACAGGGGTCGGATAAAACCCGTCACAAAGATTATTCACAATAAAACATCCGATTTCGCGTGAATAGTGAGTATTTTCATGGTTTTTGCCTTTTCGAGGCTGTAAATATCATTTATTTTTGCAGCAAGTTGATGGTAGTGTTAGTGAGTAAGAGGGAGTTCTCCCACATAGCTTTCCATTATTCCCCGTGCGTTGTCTCGTCCGGCCAATCTCCCGGTAAAGCATCCAAGTCGTCACGCCAGCGTTTCCTTGGTCTCCCTCGACGACAACGCACGTCTTGTGACAGCCACTCGTGGATGACTCTGGCCCATCTGTCCCGACGTGCCAATACGTCTGCTAGGCTTGGTGTGAGCCTTGTGGCTCTTACCCAGCCTAGCAGACTTATTGCTCACATCAGCGAATCCCTCATCTATCTTTTCTTTATCTATAGTATAAATTCTATACGATAGACAAAGAAAAGATAGATAGGCGAACATAGGTTAGGATAGGTTTAGGCTTGTGGCTAAATAACAATAGCTGCACGGGTCGATCGACCGAGTTAAGCTACGCTTGCCGCGGTTGGTCCGTGGATGGGTGACCATCTTTACATACCAAGACCCCTCCGTGCCTCGGAAAGCACTTTAAGCCGTTGGTCCCGGCTGTCATTTGTGGATCTTTGGCAGTCGTTACGGGTCGTCAGAAGCCCGAAAGTCTAACAACCAGTCTTACCAAGGGGTATCGTATTACCCAGTAACAGGGGTGTGGAGGTCAGATAGGCAGTCGCTCCATGTAAAATACTGGTCTTCAGCTGCATCCGGTTAGACTGGAAGCCGACTCCAATATAGTTGGGAAAAGGCTAAGCAGATGATGAGACAAAGAAAGATAGACAACTTTCGAGGAATCGCAACAAACTCTTTAGCTTTATTATCATAGTATAAATTCTATAGTTTAGACAATAACGCTGAAGAGTTTGTTTAAACGCGCTAAGCTCTGGTACTACGAGTCAGATTTGAAAAATCATTTTGACATTTCATAGTCAAATTCTTGACATCAGGCTAGGATCTGCCAGGGGTGCGGGTTTGTTCGAAAGAGACACCACAGCCCCTGGCTTAAGGGCTACTGAAGGAACACGGGTGGGTTTTAGTCAGTAAAAGTCTGACACGCCCTCCTGCTCCACCGAGAGCGGGAGAAGTTATTTGATGATTTCCCACCCAAAAAAAGGCTAGGATCCTCAGGAGTTGCGCAAAAAGAAAAAAGTTAGAAAGAAACGTGGGTAGCGATGAGATGCGATCATGCGACGGTGTGCGTCGGGGGAGCAATATTTGACGTAGACGAAGTCGCGGACAGAAGCTAGCTAGTCATTGTTATTTCTTTACTTCAAGCATGAACTAATTAAACAAGCGTATGTAGGTACCTACACGTTCGAATTAAGCACTAAACCAAATCCCACTAACCTATTGCAAGAAATCAAAAGAGTGCCAGCGAGTATTTTCGCTCGCTTTGAAATGTCGCTCCGACAGATTAATGGACAAAGATCTCGCCAGTGATCTACTGTGGAAAGGGATTTATACAATCGTGTTCGCGACTCGTCATTCGAGGAAACGTAGGTACCTCGGAAATGTTTCGGCCCAAACGACTGTGCTGATATTTTCAGGGTTTTCTTATAGCCATCATGGAATGCAGCCTTCTTCAGAAAAGCGCGACACCATACTTGTAGAATAATTTCCATTAAGTTTTCATATAAATTTTCTACGAGAATACCGTCGCACTGTCGCGTCGCACCTGTTTACGGGAGCCTTAACATTGATTTCGTGTCGTCATTTGGCGTTTTTCACTGCCTTGCAAGGCACCGGCATGGTCCCGGAACATTGAATACCAGGGAAATTTTGTGGCAAAATGTATGAATTGGAACCATTGCCGTCGCTGGCAAGTGGAAAAGGCGCCATATATTTTGATACATTTTTCATTTTACCAAGTCTTGGACGATCGCACCAAACTCTTCTCCACACGATCGCTAGCGATGACAAAATGGCATGTCCTAGAACCAAAAATTAGAAGACATGACATGACATCGGCCAACCCGCAGTGGGCCTGCGTGGTGAAATATGGCCCACTCTCTCTCACCGAGAGGAGGCCCATATCCCATATAGTGGGAACGTTATAGGCTGATTTTGATGATGATGATGATAGCAAAATCTGTGTGTTAACAAGTGATCTGGAAATCGCCAACGACCACAGCCGGTGCGTGTGTTCCTAGCATAAGACTTTTACTCGTGTAGAAAAACCATCGATCCGCGAGGTGAACGCCGATCACACACTCGCCCTATTCGTAAAAAATATGTATCGAATCGTATTCGAATCAACAAGCAATATTTATTCATTCAAACTCTGAGATTGATGGCGCGAAAATATTCAACAACCTGTCCTCCTCCAATAAATATCAATATCAATATCAAGAATATCTAGTTTTGACCTTTTCGATATAGATTTACCTCCGTACATCTGCTAGCAAACGAAACCAATTTACTGTATCGGTTTCATATACTATTTACGGGCTGTATCGAGATTCGTGTCACGTAGAAGGGGGTCCGAGGTATTGCGTGGTGGTGCTGCCATATTAAGAGCGTTTGTGCTTTAATTTTAGGAGTTCTCGCGGGCTAGAGGTGGGTATTTTCTTTGGAAATATGTTGGCTTAGTTTTGGCAACAAAGTTTACCTAGATTATTAATTTAGATAGGTTTTGAGAAAGTCGAGATAGATAACTTCTTTGATTGGAGCGCTTTACGGCTGTCCGGTTTTCCGGAAAACGAATACCTTTAAAAGAGCAATTCATGTAAATATGTATATTTAATCTGAATCTCGGAAACGGCTCCAACGATTTTCATGAAATTTAATATGCAGGGGTTTCGGGGGCGATAAATCGATCTAGCTAGGTTTCATTTTTAGAAAACGTCAAATAAAAAAAATCGAGGAAAGCTCGGTCATCCAGGTATTAAAATTTAAGTCCGGCAACACTTCATACCATTGGATATATTAATGCCAACGCCAAAATGTGTGGACACTAGAACCTGATAACTTACTTTTAGCACCTTTCCCCCCCGAGTGGGTTCTCGCATTGTCGTTGCGGGGGGGCTCAGTAACCGTGGTCTCCCACCCACGGTGAAGCCAAGAGGAACCCAAAGGTGGGGCCGCTCGTCAGGGCTTTTACCTTCAAGCCAACGACGTAGCGGCCAAAAAGTAGGTTGTGGTGAGGTGCACCGCAACTGAGGTGGGCCGCGATGTCGAATGGGAGGCATCGCGGCTGAGGGTTACAGGCTGCGGCAGAGGAGGAGTGCCGGTGCTTCTGAGCAGCGCTCTTCCCTTCCGTGGCCTGGACGGGGCCGCCACCGTTTGATGGCGGACGCGGTGGGGCCGCAGGGGAAGAGGAGTGTCGGTATAGCGTCAGCCGCTCTCCCTATCCCCTGCGGCCGAAAAGTGGTAGACGGTACGGCGCGTTGTGTTCCACACGCGCGCCGTCAAAGATGTCAGCAACCACAGGTGGGGTCCGCAAGGGCCGATGCCTGCCAGGGGTGCGGGTTTGTTCGAAAGAAATACCACAGCCCCTGGCATACGGGCTACTGAGGGAACACGGGTGGGTTTTAGTCAGTAAAAGTCTGACACGCCCTCCTGCTCTACTCAGCAGGAGATGTCATTTGATGATTTCCCACCAAAAAAAAAAAAAAAAGCACCTTTTCGCTTCCTTTGACACTTTTCAAATATTAGCGTTCCTTTGAAATAGAGACTTGGTTACCTTTTCTGGCTTAATTTCATTTTCATGAGTTTGCCGGTTAATCTGAGTGTGAGATGATTTGGGCGTTTTATGAAATCATTCAATGGTTCAGTGTAGGACTCTTTTGTAGATGAGTTCAGAGAGAAACCTCAATCTGTGCCAACAATACCTTAGGAATATTTCATCCTTTCACGTTTCTTTCTATCTTTAGTGATTAAGGCTTTGCGTTGACTATCATTGTTTTCTGTACATTCATACAATTTACGTACAAATAAATAATTTGAAGTGTCCGTTTGGAATGTGAAAATATCATCAGCTTCTTACTAAATGCTTGCGAAAGTTTAAACGGTAGTTTTAACAAAAAAAAAAACAGTTAAAAAAAACCTGTCTGTCTGTTGTTTCGTGCGGACTAGTCTCCGAAATGGCTGCACCGATTTGGACGGGACTTACACTGGCAAATCTGATGTTATAAGGAGTAACATAGACTTTTTGTCCCGGTAGCTCTGTTCCCGTGGGAAAATTCTCGCTAGTCAGTAAGTAATAAAAAACTTTTTTCAAAAAAATTACAACCGACTTCAAAAAACACTACAACGTGCAAAATAACTTTAATTTCGGAAGGCGGTGACAAATAATTAAAATACACATCCAAAGTCTTTCCAAAATATTTATGCGATAGCAGCAATCGCGGTTGATTTGCTGTCATTTCTTGAAGAGTTCCGTTGTCTGTCTCCGAAACGCATCATCAGATCTGTACAGGAAAAGTTTTTATCCAGTGCGCAAATTGTAACCATGAATTCAGAATATCATTCTAGAACCTCTAGTGCAGAAATTTTTCGCCGGATACACAAAAAAAAAATCAGCTGTTCCATACATTTTGACAGCGTAGGTATTGCACTTTTCTATGAAACAGCTGTTTTTTTTTGTACAACCGGCGAAAAATTTCTGTGCTAGGGGTTCTAGACTGATACGAGTATGCTGAATTCATGGTTACAATTTGCGCACTGGATAAAAATGTACCTTGTATGTTGAATGGGACCATTTCGAAATAAACACCTTTCGAACATCGATCACTAATAAAGAACTAGATACACAATCAGCGGCAAAAAATGTCCTCACCGAATGAGCACCCACTTGAACATTTGGGTGCGCTTTTCATTTAGTAGCATTCGAACGCTCCGACGGTAAACATGTCTCGGTGCTCGTTTAAAAATATTAAAATCACACATCTAGGACGCTAAAAAAGTATGGAGTTTGATATTTTCGGTAAGTATTAATATTATCATTACATAATTGTTATCACTGTATTATAAATGCTGATATTTTGTCAAGAAATCATCGTAAAAACATTTTTTAAATAAATCGTTTTAAACAGCAGGCATTATAAGGCATCTCAATTCTAAAGACTCATACTAAACGTATTAACCATGCTATAGCATGCCCACTTAAATTATTCGGGTTATGTGCGTTGATTCTGTTCCATTTGTTGGAGACGCTATTGTTTTTTAAATTTTGTTATTAAGTAAAGAATTATTGTTTTTTTTGTTTAATGAGAGTACTTGGCTGTTTCTGTCAATATTATGGTAACATTTTATGGATTTAATTTTGACTATGTTCCTAAAGGGGGGTTGGGGGGTATCAAAGTTTGTATGGAAGAATTCTAACGCGCTATCTGATTAACTCGAAACTCAGTCAAACCTAAAACCAAAAATAAAGGATAACGTGTATCAGGGTTTTTGGAAAATCTACCCCTGAAGGGGTAAAAAAGGGTAGTTAATTTTACAAGGGATGATTTTACTGCGTGTCATGATTAACTGAAAAATTGGTATAAATAACCTATAAGTCAAATAATGTAAAACAAACAAAAGACTTTAAAAAAATACCCCTTTGAGGGTGAAAAAGGGGATATAGTTTGTTTGAAGAGTTTTCTGTGGAAAAGTAAATAATATACACATACCTGAGCCATATTAATATAAACCTGAAACTTGCTGAGGTGGTTTTGTGTGAAGGATAGTGATCACATCACTTTTGTTGACGTCAGAAGAGAAATATTTATCCTACTAATATTATAAATGTGAATGTTTGTGAAGATGTTTGGATGTCTGTTACTCAATCACGAAAAAACGATTGAGCGGATTTGGATGAAATTTGGCAAACAGATAGAATATAACCTAGATTAACACATACAATACTTTTTATCCCGGTGGTACGTACCCGCGGGATAATTTCCGACTTCCACGCGGGCGAAGCCACGGGCGAAATCGCGGGCGAAGCCGCGGGCGGAAGCTAGTTAATAAATAAATGTGGTGCCCTATCCAAAAACATTTACTTTCAAGTAAACTATAATCATAACACATATACACCATAGAATATAATAAAATTTATGTAGGTACATAATACATTATCCACGAAATTAAAAAAGGCCATTTATTATTACAGTACAAACAAAAAATATTGGACAGTTCGACTCCACTCATTTCTTGTCCTAGCGGAGAGCCTGGATCGTAAAACTTTATTGCTGTTTATTGGCACTTTTTAATTCAAACTTTAAGACATGCGTGTAAGGTTGATTTTTTAAAATTTACGTTGACCAGTGAGTATCGGTCGTAAAAATTTATTGCTTTTTGTACATAGCTTTGTGAAATAAACTTTAAGCATTGCGTTTAAGGTTGAATTTACATTACTGTATATTTATTTCAACTAGCATTACCTAAACACAATTTGGTGACAGTTTTAAGAGAACTTTTGCTTGGGATTGTGTATCTAGTTCTTTATTAGTGATCGATGCTTTCGAACAAAAAAAGAATTTTGCAAATCCGTTCACATATGACGGAGTTATGCCCGAACATACATAAAAAAATAAAATAAACATGTCGAATTGATAACCTCCTTCTTTTTGAAGTCGGTTAAAATGGGTTTATATTGAACCTCTAACCGTCATAGTTCAAATTAGGAGCCGTCTAGCTCTTATAAATCCCTCTATTTTGGCACAATTGCTCTCACAAACTCACTTCATGCTTTATACACGGCGCGTGCAGTGCGACTGCTTATGTACACATTGTACATAGTTCAGTGTTCAGCTTTGTTCCAACTAGCCTGCGGTTACACGATTATTCGCACGTATGGCCTGACTATTAGGTAACTAAGAGCACTTCATCCCACGTGGTGGCAACGTATTGCAGAATACCGCGAAAATCCGGGGAAGTCTGGTGATATTTCGGCGTTTAGTGGCTACCTGTACCTGAAGATGTCATGTAGGCAAGTATGTCTGCCGTCCTTTAATTAGAAAAAGTTGTATCTGAGAAAATGCCAAAAAACCCGCGAGTCGTTATTGATGCTAGATAATAATCATTTCATCCGGCAGTTAAAATATTTTTAAAGTACAATTAGCTATAGACGCGATGGAATCATCCAAAATTACGTTACTTAACGGCCTATAAACTTTTCATATCTTATATGAAAAAATTACATGTTAAACTAGACGATGTTTTTCGTCATTTGATATGTGAATATTTTAAATCCTATTTTTAAAACATAATGTAATAGGTAGGTACCTACTACGCTGGGTGACTCTACCTTCCGGCTCTCAGACTTGTCTGCGTCTGGGTGCCCTTGCGTGGCTCCGCATCGCTGTCAGTGTGGTGAAGCAGTTGATCGCCTCGGACACCATGGCCTTGCTTGCCAGCATTAATGACATCATCCGTCGGGCTCTTGTCACCGCCGGGTTGCCAGCTGTCTTAGAACCCAATGGCTTGGCACGCGACGATGGAAAGAGGCCAGACGGAATGACAATAATGCCTTGGAAGGTGGGTAGGCCTTTGGTATGGGATGCTACCTGTGTCGACACCCTCGCGCCATCCCATCTTCTGAGCACGACGGACTGCGCTGGTGCGGCTGCTGCAGGTGAAGAAAACCTCAAACGGCGCAAATATAACAACCTTATTGGGAGCTATATGTTTGAGCCGTTTGGGGTTGAAACTCTAGGGCCGAGGGGTCCGAGCGCTCATCGAGTACTTCGGGACATCGCCAAGCGGTTGGTCGACTCGTCACGTGACCAAAGGGCTGGCCTATTCTTAGGTCAAAGAATCAGCGTTGCCATCTGTTGTAAAACCTACTTTTTGTTAAGTTTTATATGCCATTTGTAATGAAGATAAAAAGACGTTCCAATGTTAAAATACTGCTCTCGTTACTTGAAGTTTCAATAGCAACCGTCTAACAACGTTTACTGAGTTTTCTTTCTCCTATTTCCACATATTTATTTAGAAACCTGATTCTTTAGACCACACTCTCAACACGTTATCAGCACGAAGGCTCTGTATATTTTATCTACATTATTAGTGAAATAGTAAATACGTAGATAACATGTCGTCTGCAGTTTCTGGTATGTCACTAAATGGTATTCCGATACTTTATAATAAAGAAGGATACACTGTGTGGAAATTTAAAATGCAAATGTTATTAATGCATGAAGGATTGTGGGAAACCGTAAGCGGAGTAGTTCTCGAAGGGAATAAGACGCCCGACGATGTACGAAAGGATGAAAAGGCTCTATCTAAAATATGCCTTACTGTGGATGGCGCTGCTATTTCGATTGTTCGACCAGCTAAGACCGCAAAGGAAGCGTGGGATGCTCTTATGAAATCCTACGTGGATCGAAGTTTGGGTCGTAAACTGTCGTTGGAACGGAAGTTATACAGGTACTCCTTATCTGATTTTTCTGATTTAGAAGCTTACTTAACGGCAATAACCACAACAGCACTAGACCTGGCCGATATTGGCAAAACCATAGAAGATAGTTCTTTAGCAGCTATCATATTGGGAGGTCTAACCTCTCGCTATGAGCCCATGATAATGGCGCTTGAGAATGGGAGCGTTGAAGTCACAACAGATTTGGTGAGGACTAAGTTGTTGAGTGAAATGACGAAGGAGACTAAAGATGATGTGGCTGCATTGCATACTAACAAGCAGGTTATTTGCTTTCGATGTAGGAAGCCAGGGCACAAGAGTCCTAATTGTCCTCTCAAAAAGAAGGAGAAAAAGGCAAAGGCAAGGTGCTCAGCAGAAAGTTGTTGTGAAGATAAGGGACTGACTGTTTCTAGTTCAGGGAATATGGATGCGTGTATCACGGAATTGGTTTTGGATGGTGTCACAGGACTGGCTTTGTCTGCACCTAGTGTTCAGATGTCTGAGAAGTGGATTATCGACTCTGGTGCGTCTACCCACATGACTCCACATGCTGAATGGTTTAAGAGTTACCGACCCTGTGATGGGAAGATAACTGTAGCAAATGGTAAAAGTTTGCCGGCTGTGGGTTTAGGAGATGTCGCTATTGACACAAAAACCGATTTCAAGAAGATTTGTAATGTTGTACATGTTCCTGGACTAGATTGTAATTTACTCTCAGTCAAAAAGGCAGTAGAGAAAGGTTTCTCGATTGTTTTTGATACGAATGGCTGTAATTTTTATAATTCTAATGATGTTTCTTTGATAAATGATCCTGTTTTACATGGTTCTACTTATGGTGGATTGTACACTTTAGATTGTACAGTAAAACCAAAAGGTGTTTCAGCTTATAATGTTCACACTGATTTGTCCCAGTTTCAGCTTTGGCATAAGCGTCTAGGACATCTCTGCCGTATTGGTATGGATCTACTCAAAAAAGGTCTAGCTGTTGGTGTGGAGTATACTGAGATTGACAAAGAACCATGCGTACCTTGTGTAGAGGGTAAACAGTCCAGGAAGCCTTTCAAAAGGATAAAGTATAAGAAGGCTTCGTCACCATTAGAATTAGTCCATACGGACGTTTGTGGTCCCCTGACCACTGAATCTTTTAAAGGTAACAAATATTTTATTATTTTTGTAGATGACTATACACGTTTTATATCCCTTTATTGTATGTCATCTAAGACAGAAGTTCAGAAGTATTTTTGTGCTTTCCAAGCACTTGTTGAGAGGCAGACTGGCAATAAGATTCGAACCCTTCGGTCAGACAATGGTACTGAGTATGTCAACAAGGAGCTGACAGACTATTTGCAGGCTCAAGGGATTCGACATGAAACGTCTGTACCATACAGCCCCCAACAAAATGGGATAAGTGAACGTTGCATTCGTAGTATTGTGGAGAAGACCCGTTCTTTGCTGGCACAGAGCTCTTTGTCGAAAGTTTTTTGGCAAGATGCTGTTGAGACCAGTGTTTATTTAAAGAATAGGTCACCCCATCGTGCACTTGATGGTAAGACGCCATATGAAATGTGGTATGGTAGTAAACCTGACCTGTCTCATTTAAGGGTATTTGGTTGCCGAGCTTTAGTTCACGTGCCTTCATGCCAGAGAACTAAGCTAGACATAAAAACTTCTGAACATATCTTCGTTGGATATTCAGATGATCGAAGAAGTTATTATTTCCGTAGCGCGGAAAACCCTCGGAGGTTGATTAAGTCACGGGATATTACGTTTTTTGAAAATATTTTTTCAGGATTGAAGGATAAATCTGTTCAGCCTGAAGCTGTTGTGAGCACTAATGTCATTAATCTCTTTTCACAAACTTCTGCAGATACAGCATCGCCACAGGAGATTTCTATCTCATCTGCTTCTACTTCTTCACGTACTTCAGAAGGTGTGAACATGGAGGTAGAGCAAGTTGACGATTTTGTGGACGCGACTGATGAAGCTGGTGGGGTTGGTGACACGGAGTCTCTACATTCGGGTGAACAACGTGATCTGTCCCTGGTTCCTTCAGATGAACCCAACGATGTATGTCCTCAAAGAAGGTATCCTGAAAGAGTACGTAAACCTCCAGATTATTATTCATACGGCACTCACGGTGTTGATTTGTTGTATGATGATCCGAAAAGTTATCGTGAAGCTATTAATAGCGATGACAAAGATAATTGGATCTCCGCAATGAAGGATGAGTACAATGCCTTATTGAATAAGCAGACTTGGACATTAGTGGATAAACCAAATAAAAAGATTATTCCATGTAAATGGGTGTTCAAGATAAAGAGGGATGTGAACGGTGCAATAGTCAAGTATAAGGCGCGACTAGTTGCAAAAGGTTTTAGTCAAGTTTGGGGGACTGACTATAACGAGACTTTTGCCCCTGTGGTTCGAAATTCATCTCTGCGTACCCTTATAGCGTTGGCAGCAGAAATGGATTTAAAGATCCAACACATTGATGTCGATACCGCATTCCTCAATGGGGACTTAGACGAGGAGGTGTACATGCAGCAGCCTGAGGGATTCGCTGAGCACGGGGCAGAAGGTAAAGTCTGTTTGCTCAGAAAATCCATTTATGGTTTGAAGCAGGCAGCTCGAGCCTGGAATATCAAATTGCATGAAATTCTATCGAAAACTGGTTTTACACGAACATCTTCGGAATCATGTGTTTACTTGAAAAAGTTTGGTAATGAAACCATAATACTTGCAGTGTATGTTGACGATCTAATTGTCTTTTACAAAGAAAAAAGTTCATTTGACTCTGTCAAAAATGACTTAGAAAATTTTTTCTCGCTAAAAGATTTGGGTGCATTGTCGTATTGTTTAGGCTTAAATATTAACCGTGTTGACGGTAAAATCATGGTCAGTCAGAAGACCTATATCCAGGCAGTGTTGGAGCGGTTTAATATGCGAGATTGCAAGGAGATGTCCACACCTTTGGAGAATAACAAGTTGGAGAAAGGTAATCCAACATCTCTTGGTGAATATCCTTACCAAAACTTGATAGGATGCCTCATGTACCTAGCTGTAAATACGAGACCCGATATAGCCTATGCCACAAGCTATTTAAGTCAGTTTAATAACTGTTATGATAAGAGGCATTGGTTGGCCGCTAAAAGAGTGTTACAGTATTTGAAAGGTACTATGAATTACTGTATTACTTACAGGAAAGTTGGTAGACGTGTGTGTGGATACACGGATGCTGACTGGGCAAACTGTGTACATGACCGTCGGTCGTACACTGGTTACTACTTCACGCTAGCAGGTGGACCTATTAGTTGGGAGTGTAAGAAGCAGCCGACGGTAGCCTTGTCGTCTACAGAAGCTGAGTATATGTCCTTAACAAGTGCTGCAAAGGAGGCTATTTTCCTCAGACGGTTAGTGTGTGACGTTACTGGTTTTGCTGACAGGGTGTTGCTATACAACGATAGTCAAAGTGCACAGAAACTTGTGCTAAATCCGATCCACCATAATAGAACAAAACACATTGATACGAGATATCATTTTATTCGTGAAAAGGTTACTGAGGGTTTTATAGATATAAAGTTTACACCTACGGATAAAATGACAGCCGATGTTTTAACCAAGCCCTTAAGGCGCATAGCTCATCATAGGTGCGTTGTTAATATGGGTTTAGAGATAAATAGGTAGAATAATTTTCTATTTATTTATTTTTCGTCGGTTTATGTTTTGTATTTCTGTATAGTCTGGTAGTAATGTTTTATTCTTTTCTATTGTGTTTAGCATTACTACTTTAACTTTTTATTTCCATTAAGGGCGGATGTTGTAAAACCTACTTTTTGTTAAGTTTTATATGCCATTTGTAATGAAGATAAAAAGACGTTCCAATGTTAAAATACTGCTCTCGTTACTTGAAGTTTCAATAGCAACCGTCTAACAACGTTTACTGAGTTTTCTTTCTCCTATTTCCACATATTTATTTAGAAACCTGATTCTTTAGACCACACTCTCAACACCATCCAACGTGGCAACGCTGCAAGCCTTTTGGGCACTTTTCCCACTGACAGCGATGCGGACGAATTCTTTGATGCCCAGGAGCTCTTCCCTTTTTACTTTATATATACTTGTACATACTGTCTAATTATGTTTGTATATTTATGCTTAGTTAATGTGTTTTTAATGTAATTAATTGGTAAAGTAATGTCTATCGCGGACATAAAAACGATAATCACGCAAAACTATCGGGCGTATTTCCATGAAACTTTCACAATCTAAAAGACAATTTAATCACCAAAATTTTAGTATACGGCTTTTCTTTGAATTGTGTTTGATAAATCAACATGGGTTGTTTTTCGAAAAACTTGATGCGCGTTGTGGCGGTGTCTCTAGCGGGCGACGGGCGGCACTGCATTGCTGTAGGTCGCTGTCATTTATTGTCGCCTTAACCGTCTCGATCAAACGCTTCGAGCGCGTTCGGCACTCCGATTGTTCAGTCACCAATTCAGGGCCAATCGGAACCCCCAACGCGCTCTATGCGTTTGATCGAGATGTTAAAATGAAACACACTAAGTCCTCTGGTCATAGTCATACACGCACGCCGATTGCGGGTACTACATACCTGACACATCTGAAGAACATGACCAATAAAGTCATTATTGTCTTCAATAGAACACAAAGTGAAAATTAGAACATTGTAATTTATCTGAGGCAAACGTTTTATTAACCGACTTTAAAAAGAAGGAGGTTATCAATTCGACATGTTTAAAAAAAAAGGATTTTCGAGCATAACTCCGTCATATATGGACGGATTTGCGAAATTATTTTTATGTTCGAAAGAGGTTTATTACGAAATGGTCCCATTTAAATTCCATATAGATCTGATGATGCGTATCGGAGACAGACAACGGAACTCTTCAAAAAATGACAGCAAATCAACCGCGATTGCTGCTATCGCATAAATATGCATTGTTTTGACCGCAAGGACGATGATATTTTGGTGTGGGGTAGGTACTTTAACGAAAAAAAAAACCACCGAGTTTGGATATGTGTTTAAATTTTTTGTCACCGCCTTCCGAAATTAAAGTCATTTGCAGTGTTTCTCCGGAAGACAGTTGTTTTTTTATTGAAAAAGTTTTTGAAATTCCTTACTCGCATATCACCCAACCTGTATATCAAACTGAATTAAAAATCCCTTCCCATTCATTGACATCATCAAACTTAACATCGATTAATTTGCGAAATCGCGAACTTCATCATTCGATTTAAAGTGCACTTAACGAGATCAATTAAAAGCGACATTCATTCGCCAAATCGATATTCGAGTTAAGCGAGTACCTATTCCGATTACGGGCCGCTCGACGTGGCTGTGGTCGCAGCCGAGTGTTTTGTATCGATACATACGATAGAACCGAACAGTCTGGTTTGAAATCGATAAGCCTGTTATTAATGGTTATTAATTGTTGTTCGAATATGAAGATTATGTGGTTTAACGTTTCGCTTTGATTTTGTGATGAACTGAACGTAGGTTGCACGGGTTTATCAATTTTGTCTGGATGTTTTATCATTGCTAATTGGGTTTTCATATTTCATAGTCATAAATTAACGTGTAATAGTGTTAAAGTATCATGGGCTGATGGTCAATAAAGGGAAAAGCGCCAGATTAGCCCTCGAAATTTAAAATGTTCTCAAAGGTTTTGCAATTTACAGGTAATTTAGGGTTGCATGTTGGACAAAATATGATTCGTAACAGTAACAAGTATGTATTTATACAGAACTAGGTTCTGTATTCCTCCTTCATTCCTAGTTCTGTGGAGGTCGGAATTATTCCACGAGAACGTACTATATACCGGGATAAAAGTATCCTGTGTGTTAATCTAGATTATAGTCTATCTGCTTGCCAAATTTCATCCAAATCCGTTCAGCCGTTTATTGTGTGATTGAGTAACAAACATCCAAACATCTTCACAAACTTTCACATTTATAATATTAGAAGGATGGTAATAATTGAAATTGTCAATACAACCCTCTTAGGCGATTCACACACGGCACCGCGTACCGCCGCGGCGGCATACAATTCGACCGCGCGGTCGGGCGGTGTACGTGTGTTAGGCATCAACGGATTTCTTAGAGTCCAATGCGCCATGTTTGCGGCACCGCGGTTTGCGGTGCCGTGTGTTAATCGCCTTAGTTCGTATTTACGGATTGATTTTTCATTAAATATTAATTCAATGGAGTTGAATTTACAGGGCAAAATATGAATTTCATTTTATGAACAAATACTCCGTATAATACTAACATATACTCCGTATAATACTAACAGATACCCCGTAAAATACTAACAGATACTCCGTATAATCTAACAGATACCCCGTATAATCAAGCAATACATTACAACAACCATACATACCTCCCCCTAACATATGTATGTATGAGATAATCAACCCGAAACAACACAGTTACCCATAAAAGCCATAAATTCAAACATTTCACATGGCTGCATTCTGTAGGCGCACCCATCTCTTTCCCCAAAATTATAGCTCCCATCAGCTCCCCAAATTAACTAGCAATATATACGCACATCACGCGATCGGTTCCCGTTTTAGTTAAGCTGGGGTTACACTTAGCCCTATAAGTCAAATGTGCTGATTTACCTGATCTAAGGTAACGCCTGTTACATCTTGGAACGTTTTTGGAGGGTAAGTAATAATAGCCGCATGGTACGATCGATCAGGATACTCTTGCCAAGGTCGTTCCGTGGATGGGTGACCATCTTTACATACCGAGACGCCTCCATGCCTCGGAAAGCAAGTCAAGCTTTTGGTCCCGCTCCCGACTATCATTCGTAGATCTTTGTCAGACGATACAGGTCGTCAGAAGCCTTACCAAGGGGTGTCGTATTGCCCAGTTACTGGGTTGTAGAGGTAAGATAGGCAGTCGCTCCGTGAAACATTCTGGTATTCAGCATCCGGTTAGACTGGAAGCCGACCCCAGCATAGTTGAGAAAAGACTGGCAGATGATGTGATCTTGGAATGTTTTTGGAGCTGTGATTTGGCCTTTAAAAAGTGTGATTACAAAGCCAAAGAATGTTTAAAAAAATAGTTTTAGAGTTAAGAGATCTCTGGATTTATCTAGCGTGGTCCCAGGCCTAGCTTGAGTGATATGTATAAACGAAGTAAATGGTACAGAGTCGTGTATGTGAATGTGAAATTAGTCCCGCAAAGACGAGTCACACAGAAATAAGCTTGTCATCATTATTTCAAGTAAAATCTACGTTGTGTACTTACGATAACAAATTGAAGGATTTCCAAACAATAAGGGATACCTTTTCGTGGCTACAGAGCCAAAAACCCTGACGAAGTATGTTCGGCGAGTTTAGAAAACATAAAAAACTTGGAGCCTTTTTTGTGGCCTTTCAAGTTCATTGTAACAAAACAAAGCATGTCTAAGTACTATGTTTAAAAGCTAAGTTTCCAACGTCAATCAATTATTTGAAGTGTTGTTCTGTTCGGCTGAAAGTTCAGGAATAGTTTATGAACCAAACCTCTGGGAGCTGAAAATACTCTGTATATTTGTATCCTGTGGTTGGAAATAGATAATAAATCGATGGTAGACATTAAGTATTATTCGCTCATCATTGTATACATAGAGCGGACTATGCTTGGAGTTTATTTGAAGGATAAAATCAGAAAAAGTTATCCGGAGAAAGAACCGGAGTTATCGACATAGCCTGCAGATTTAGCAAGCTGAAGTGGCAGTGGTGTGGCCATGTTTGTTGAAGTACCGATGACAGGGAGCAGACAAGTCCTGGATCGGAAGCCGCGTATCGGCAAGCGTAGTGTGGTACCGACAGCGTAATGTGGGCTGCTAGATGAACCGAAAACCTCAAAAAGGTTGTTGGGACAAACTGGATGCGGTAACCGAGTACAGAGTGTTGTGGTGCAGCGTGGGAGAGACCTACGTATGTTCAGCAGTGGACTGCGATAGGTTGAGTTGATTGAGACATCATCTCCACTTTCGTATTTTTTTAATAATAAATGGTGACTGCTTGCATGGATCTGCAGAATCGGATCTAGAGAATAGTTGGTATTGGATTCGATTTTAAAGCCAGATGTTCAGCCACTTAAAACACATGGCTACTTGAATACTTAGTGATAATGTAACTCTTGCATCTAAAGTTTAATTAAATGAAGTAACTAACAAAGAAAATCAAATGAAATTCACAACTTCGAACTTGAATTTTATATGTTGATGTAGATATTATAAATAAGTTATATTACATTCACCTCTGAAATGGAATTTGATAAAAAAATTAGCAATGTTTACAGGTTGCCACATAGGACAACGGCGAGTAACAACTAAAAGTAGGTCCAGAAAAGTATACAATATGGGGGATATTGTATACTTTCCTGGACCTACTTTTTTTTGTAAAGACTTTTTATCTGGTACGATATGACATGTTTTCTACTTTCTACGAGCAGAACATTAATCATAACGGACTTTCCCACAAAAAAAAACTTAAACCTCAGTTTCACACCTACAAAAAGCTAAAGAGTTTTTTGGCAACAGTACCTCCATAATGAGGGCTTGTCTCTCGAGGTGAAGCTCGAGTGCTCGATCCTGAGAGGCGCTGCGTTCGCGTCGAGTGTAGCCCAGGCCTTACCGCGAAGAGTTCGTTAGGCGGGAATCGAATCCCGGGGGAGTAGTTGACCTTAACTGTACTCTGTTAGAACGTGAGCTGAATAAAGGGAAATGAGTACAATCGAAGACGAAAGTGTTCATTTGCTGTGATTGTGTTAGAAGCACTGCTGTAAGGATTGTTTTATTGCAGAAATTCTCTGCTTTTTAGTACTATTATTATAGAAGACACAGAGAGGAACAGCTCCCGGACAGAATGGGATAAGTGTTTTTGAAGTTTGAATTAATCCATACTATACATTCTTACTATCACGCTTGTATTCCTCGGAAGGTAACTACAGTACATATAGTAATAATAATTATTGATTAAGACACAAACATCCGTGCAGCCCTGACTCATGTACTAGGAGTTCCTGTATCACAAGAGCCAGAAATGTTCATCCCTATTTGTTCAGTTACGTTTAAGGCACACCCACAAACAGGCGCGACGTACGCGATGTACGATCCATCCATATAACTTCCACGGCGAGCCTATTTCCATCACCTGGGCACAAATCCAGGCTGCTACTGAAAAAATCCAGACGGAAAAAATATACTTACAAAATGAGATTGCTTATAGTATTTAGTCTAATAGTCATCCTTTTATAGCAAGTTTTTTGTTTCCATCTTTTTAAATTAAGGTTCACTTTTTATGCCGTCGAGTTTTTGACTTTGTAATTTTTATTTTTATTTCAAAGTTTTTAATAAATATAATTATTTTTGACGTTAATGAGACCTATTTATGAAACCCTTTATTTTTATACGCCACTCAAAAGGTTATGGGAAAAAAAAATAAAGACACAATATGGCGCCAAAAATCGGCCATTTTTTTTTCAATTTTGATGTACCTAGTGTCACTCTCACAATTAAGACGAATTTAACGGCACCTCTCGAACTGAAATTGATCAAGCCGTCTAGGCTGCAGAGCGTGCCAAAGAAAAATAATATACATAAATACACTCGAAAAACATAACCCTCTTTCTGGCGCAGTCGGGTAAAAACCCAATAACACTTTCCAACCTGGGAATCGAATCCCGAATCTCATGCTCAGCAGTATTGCTTGCGAACTAACCAACAGGCAGTCAATCCTTTAAAAAAACTCTACCCATTAAATCAGATTGTCCAGGTTCAGGTAAAGTAACATTGAACATTTCTACAGCAATACTAAAGTGGTTTGAAGTCACCGGCGGCGCTTTGAAATAAAATTGAATGGCGGAACGTCTTCTTTATATACGTTTTTTACCTTTCGTAGATTGCATTGCAGACCTGTGGAGTTACAGGCTTTTACCGGGGGATAACGTCACAATACTTTTTCTGTTGGTTTATTGTTTTAATCCCAATTGCTTCATAGGTTTAATAACTGCTCATTAACGTCAATAATACAATGAAAATAATTGCAATCGATTGCCATTGTATGTGTAACGCAACTACTTCGTATGTTTATATTAAAGTTTTTAATTCAGTCTAGCAATAATTCCATTACAAATAGAAATCCCAGTCAGGCCATCAACCAGACTAAAAATTTGTGAACGTTTTTTAACATTTATTTTACTTTTAAAACATGCACACTGCGCAGTGTAGGTGCGTACTGAAATATATACATTTTATTCTGTCATCAAAATGCGCCGCTACGCATTCAATATTTGTGTTTTATTAATTTCCTGCTGTGCCATCACTTTCCTGTTTATAGATGGATAGACTATAACTTTAATTTTCCGGTAAGCCTCCTGTATGTGTCCAATGGGACCGATTAATATTGAAGTGTGTCTAATGTGTTGTATTGATTTTGGTAATTCGATGCACTGTTATGGATACAATTGTGTTAGCTCTGTGGATCAGTGGTATCATCATCACTGCTCTCAAAAAAAGAAAAACATCGTGAGGAAACCGGCATGTCCTAGAACCTAAAATTCGAATACATGCGACATCATCCCAACCCGCACTGGTTCCGAGTGGCGCGGCCCACTTCCTCTCACCGAGTGGAGGCCTGTGTCCCAACAGTGGGAACATTGTAGGCTGATTTTTAAGATGTGGTTGATTGTGGTTTCTGTAAACAAGTCTGTTTTATTTAACAGTAATTTACCATACAGATTAATTGGCAAGTACTTAAGTAAAAGTGACCCGTCCATGGTGATGGCAAAAAACACGTTAAAAATAATAAGTTTAAATAAATAATTAAAGTAAAAACACTGCGAAAACAGTCCAAAATTAACGGAAGCTCGACAAAAAGCTGCCATTTCCCGGAACAAATTAAACCATTCAGTAACACCTTGAAACTCTCTGAAACTGCAACAATATTAAATCAGATTCGCGAGCCGACGCCGGAACTGTGAGAATGGACTCACGTGTGAACACGTCCTTCCTCTCGGGGCGTCAGGCAGAACGAGGCACCGTGTCACTGCAGCTTTCATTATTTAATTGTTTTTTATGACGTCAAAACGTCTTTTCGCTCGGTTGTAAGTTCAATATTTCTGACAGACAAAAACGAGTACGATTTCAACCGCTATTAACTACTAGAGTAGTAGTGCTAGAGTATTGGTTGAGCATTCAAAAGAGAGGTCATATTATATTATTTTTTTGTTAGGACAAAATTTGCGTATGACGTCACAATACGTCTTTCCTCCCTGGCCCGTCAGGTCAAACAAGGCACCGACCGTGTCACTGACCACTGCTTTTATTTTTAATTTGCAATTTTTTGTCTTCAGTTACTTTTACAAAATGTTAATGTTGTTGTTTTAATGCTATCATAATCATTTCAGCCGGAAGACGTCCACTGTTGGACATAGACCACCCACAAGCTCCGCCATTTCGACAGGTTCTGTGCTTTCCGCATCCAGCGGGATATTATATTAGGTCTTTACCTATGAAATTGCCGTTCTGCAGTACTGGCCATTTCAAATCAAAATAATTTTTGTTTGGCTAAGAATTCTAATTTCAAATTAATTTTATTTTAAAAACATGGATTTTTTTTTCTAAAAGTAGTCATTTCTTTATTGATTAGTGTTACATTTTCATCGCATTTCAATCTTTTTCGTCATCATGGATACGTTAAAAATTCGAGTAATTATGGAATATGAGTACCGTCGTGGCAGCAACGCGGCACAAGCGGCACGCAACATCAACGACGTTTACGGAGCTAACACTACAAACCAACGCACCACCTGTTATTGGTTTGCTCGCTTCCGTTCTGGAAATTTCGACCTGAAAAATGAACCTCGCGGTCGTCCGAAGACTTTGGTCGACAATGACGAATTAAAGGCGATTGTGGAAGCTGATGATACACAATCTACGGCTGAATTAGCAGCAGCTTTCGACGTTAGCGTCAAAACAATATTGGTCCATTTGCGTCAAATTGGCAAGGTAAAAAAGCTTGACAAATGGGTGCCCCACGAACTCAATGATCGCCAGCGCGAAGTACGCGTCGAGACGTGCCTTGCACTGCTCAACAGACACACAAATGAAGGAATTTTGAACCGCATTGTTACCTGCGATGAAAAATGGATTCTGTTTGATAACCGTAAGCGCTCAGCAAGTTGGTTGGATCCTGGTTCAGCACCTAAACAATGCCTTAAACGAAAACTTACCCCTAGAAAAGTGATGGTCACTGTTTGGTGGTCTAGCGCCGGTGTGATTCATCACAGCTTCTTACCAAACGGGGTGAGCATTACTGCAGATGTGTACTGTGAAGAACTGAACACAATGATGGAGAAGCTGGCGCATCTCCAACCAGCATTGGTCAATCGCTCGTCTCCGCTGTTCCTGCACGACAACGCGCGACCTCATACTGCACAGCAGACGGTCTCCAAGTTGCAAGAACTGGGGTTGGAAGCTCTCCGTCATCCGCCCTACTCACCAGACCTTGCGCCTACAGACTACTACTTTTTCCAGAATTTGGATAACTTCTTGGCGGGAAAAAAATTTAATACCCGAGAGGCAGTACAAAATGCCTTTGAAGAATTTGTTGCCTCCCGTCCAGCTGATTTCTTTAAGAAGGGCATCAATAAACTGCCACTGCGATGGCAAAGATGCATTGATTGCATGGGTGATTACTTCGATTAATACAAATAAAAAATTCATGAAAAAAATTCGTTTAAATTTTTTCATACAAAACGGCAATTTCATAGGTAAAGACCTATTATAAATGTTTAATACTAATTAAATCAAGCAGAGCGGCTGAACGGATTTCGATGAAATTTGGCACACAGATAGTTTATAATCTGGATTAAAACATAGGATATTTTTTATTTCGGTAGTACGTTCCTGTAGGATAATATACGACCTACATATTGCAAAAAAAAAATTTTGGAGAAAGAAACCTAATTAGCCCAGCAGTGATTAGTCGTTCAATAAGTAAATAGTGCCAGCTTTCTTAAAATCACATACATTTCTTATAATAGTGAGAATAAACTCACGTGTGAACACGTCCTTCCCCCTATCCCAGCCCAAAATAAGCCAGGGAGTAATTGCAGCTTTGTTTTCTACTTTTAATTAATTTCCTAAAAGGGTTTTATTTAAGCTGACGTACATTTCCATCCACACGTCAAAGATAAATGGGTTTTAGAATTATTGTTAAAACAATATTTTAAGTAACAAGCTTCCGTATGAATTTTTTATCGTTTTATTTTTCAAAACTCATTACTACACAAATCGTTTTCTCCAATGACAGTTTTTACTAAAAGGTCATCAAAAAATTACGACTCCAATTTTTCGAAGTTCGGAAAAACTTATACGAAAATGCCACTTGAAAGAAAACCGCGTTTATTGGCATTGCAGCAAAAAAAAGTAGAGTGGAAGGAACGTACTGCCGGCATAAAAGATCCTTTATTTTAATCCAGATTATATTTTAGCGTGATTGAGTTACAAACATCCAAACATACACACTTTCACATTGTCAGTACAACGTGTTGATTTGCATCCTCGTCAAATTTCAGGAGGCTGTTATGAAAGACATAAATAATCAAATAAAATTACGATACTTGCTCACTAATGAATACATACTTGTTTTTTCGTTATTTAAATTTAACAGTATTTCAGAAAACACCTCTTTCAAAGAACAGAATCGCCCCGTTCCGTATGCGGTAGGCAGTGTCGCACGACTATATCGCTGTGTGTTACAGTGCGGTAACACACGGGCCGCGTTTTAACATGCGTGTCCGAAAAAAAAAATGCTAAATGCCGATTTCCGAAAATATGAAAAAAAACCTACATATTTCATTATTGATTCGTGTCGAGAATCATTAGCATAGTTACCTCCTTACGAGGATGCAAAACAACACGTTGTATAGTGTCAGATGACAACACACGCAGATTTTCCAGTTGACGCAGATTTTCAGCTGCAACATGGCTGGCTGCAACTCACAACTTCTACAGCAATGCAGCACTATTAAACAAAGCTCTATGGTTTTCCTATAGTGACTTTAAAAATACAGTTAAAGGAAAGTGTTACCGTATAATAAATCGAGTTACCGTGTAACAAAGCGGAAACTCCGGCGTGACGTCATTGTATCCTGCAACGTGTGACGTAACACGCTTGGGGGCGCGGAAAACGTCAGCTGCCGAAAAATATTCATTGTTTATTCTTCTTTGACATTTTAAAATACTTATTAAAATAAAAAATGTGGAGAAAATACCTATTTTGATGACAGTACGAAAATTTTTGGATAGTGAAAGTTAATTTCATTTTTTTTATAAGACATAAATATAGATATACCTAAAAATATAGACATAAATTGAAGAGAAAAATTCTAGAGTTATAGATAGGTACAGCTTTTCCCGTTGCACACTGTTTATTTAATTAACTTAGGAATGTGTTGTGCTGAGTATATATTCCTGGGTTTGAGGTCAAAATGTTATTGGGTTGTGCCATCTAGAATTCAGTAGTAGCCTGATGGCAATAGGCCCGCCGTCAGTTACATAGGACTTGATCATAACTGGTGAAAATATGGGTTTGCTACAAGTGCACCTTTGCCTAAATACCTCCCTTCAGAGACCAACAGGCGTAATTTTATGTTATGTGTTAGGTATATTTATTTTATTCTTTGAATTGTTATTTCATTTTAGTTTTAATTACGGACGCTTTTAGTGTGCACGTGTTAACATCGTTCTCACATTGAAAATTTCAGCATAATGATGTAATCAACTTTTTGCAAAAATATCATGACTTTAAAAGAGTGTCCATGGAGTTTCTTGCCCGTTCTTCTCCATAGGTACCTAGTACGCTTTGGAAAGGGCAAATAGCTTCCTCTTTCTAACTCACCGACCTTGACAATTCAAAAGTGCCTGTAATTGGTTTATTTGAAATAAATGCTTTAAGTTTTGAGTTAAAAAATAGATGAATAAAAACTAGTTATCTGTGACCCTCTTTGCTCTTAGAAAATAAAGAGACAACTCTTAGTTTGCTGGTGTCGAAGTAGGATCAGCAAGCCTCATAGAACAGAACTTGCACTAGTTTCAAAGTCGTAAAAGCGATACAAAAATCTAACTTGTATGCTTATCTGAACTCAATAGAATCAAACTTTGGTCATTCACTTAGTGTACAACGAGCGTGGTACTGGTCCAGCTGAAGTTGAGAAAAAAACTATAAAACTTTCAGATTTTGCAACAAACGTTAAACAGTATGCTGCAAATTGGAGACTTCTGCTGTTTAAGCATCTGGGTAGCCCGCGAAATTAAATTTTTGCTTACGTTTATTGCGTGTATGACTGTGAACATAAACGAAGCAAAATGAGTATGTAAGGATCGTAGCAGGTGGCGTTCCGTAGTTTCTGACTACCCCTATGGGTTAAAGACGTTTTTTTGATCAGCAGTGATGAGCCTTTCATAAAACAAACAAATGTAAGCTTTTTATTAATTTATTACCCTTTCCACACATTCTCACACACAGACATATTAATTCTTTCTTTTTACCCGAATATGACGAAGCAAAAATTAGGATTATGATTTTGACCGGTATGTATAGGGTGTCTCAACAAGAGTGCACTTTTTAAATTTACTGCAATTTTTTTTCTTGCTATTGGCAACTCTGAAATTTGACAGCTGTCACCTATGTTTATTCCGATTATAAAACATGGAGCGCTTTACGAAATAACAACGCGTTATAGTTGTGAAAACCTATTACAAAAATTTGGAAAGTTATGCCGAGACCAATACCAATTTTTTCGAAAAAGTGATCTTTTCCGATGAAGCGCATTTCCATCTGAATGGCTTCGTGAATACATAAATTGACGATTTTGGGGGTCAGAAAATGTATGTGTATCTGTGTTATCATAATTTGACAAATGGAGTTTGTTTGTCATGTATGGTTTTGTTAGGTAGGTGGCATACGACCCACGGCTTTCAGATGAGAATATTTTCTTGTTTCACACTTTTTAGTCCGTGATTTTTCAGTAGACGGGGTTTAGTTTTTGAAATTTTTTGACATTTAATCGTTGGAAATAGTCATACCTACCTACAAAAGAGTAAAAAGTTAGGTTGGCTGTAATTTTAACGTCCTGCTCTAACATTCACTCACGATTGTTATGCACTTATGCAGTGTATGTGAATGTGCGCATCCGCACGTCCAAGACCACCCAAGCACGCACGACATATCATGTATGCATGCACGAATGTTACACGGATGTCAGAATGTTACTTAAGTAGGTAGGTACTACTAAACAATACTTAATTTTGATTTTGATAAAAAAAAAACTTATTTCGATTTTTTTTATTGTTTAACTTTTTATTCTCATCTCTCGATTATGGTTTTGTTTTTTGATGTTTAATTTTGATTCTAGTAATAATTTATACAATTTTTTTTAAATTCTTATTTCGTTTCTGATTTTGTTTTTTACCAAACGTTTTGTCTTTTGTTTCTAATTAAGTCCTCATTACGAGTAAAACATCTTGTTTTTGTAGTAAGTGCTGTGTACGCCTGTAAGTGATAAATTCACCATAACTTGTACACCATACACCATAAAACACACAAATATTATTTTTATTATATTAATGTTTCTAGTCAATAAACTATAATACTTTTTAAATAAATAAATAAATACTTACACTAATCAATGTAACCAGCAACCTAATTGTGTAACACACTATCAATTACAATCGGAATCATTTTGAAAGATATTGCAATTCTATTGGTGTGTTCGAAAAATTTGTCTGCTCTCAACGTAAATAAGGAATGTTGTTAAACTGTCAAAATTAATGCCATTGCTACGGCTTTTTTTTTTTGAGGGTGGGTAATCATCAAAAAGCTTCTCCCGCTCTGAGTGGAGCAGGAGGGTGTGTCAGACTTTTACTGACTAAAACCCACCCGCGTTCCCTCAGTTGCCTGTGTGCCAGGGGCCACGGTATCTCTTTCTAACAACCCGCACCCCTGGCGGAGTTATCATGATGATGTAAAATGTATGGCAAATAAACATAATATTGTTTATACTGGAACGCCGACTGAAAACTGGATAATACCTAGTCTGGAAAATTCAATATCTCACGAAACCGTGTACGGAGAAATTGGGAATCGTGTCAAAGAGAATAAATTAAGTAAATTAACATTTTCATTAATATAAAGTAAGCATCACGCCTGTATTCCGCGGATAGATACCTACCGTGACACTCACATTCGACAGTTATGTTTAAGTCCTATGTAATAGCAGGCGAGCCTATTGCCATCAACCGGGCACAAATCCAGAGTCCGAGCTAAGAAATTCCTGATGGAAAATTCCAATAACACTGCCCGAACCGTGAATCGAACCTGGGACCTTATGTACAGCAGTTGAGTTTGCGACCTCTAGACCAACGAGTAATTTTCAAAGAATGTAATGTAGTGATGTACCGACTAGTCGGCCATATTTGCAGTCGGTGACTAGTCGGCTAAAACCGTTGACTAATCGGCCCATTATTTACTTATATATATATGCTTAATTTTTTTTTAAGACGGTGATGGAAATGAAATTCTTTACTATTATTATTTTTATTGATTGCACTGAAAGTAATGTAGATCTGATTCTAGATCTACATTACTTTCAGTGCAATCAAGAATATGAACCGTTCGTTTGGTCCATTAATTAATTAACTGGACTTAGATCCAGAAATTAAATACCTAAAGTAAAATTAATTAATACTTGCATACAATTGGCAATAAATAGTTATGCCATTTTGAACATTGCCGATGTCACCCGAACTCAAACGAAACGAATGGCAAAGATCGGCTTGGCCGACTAATCGGCCATTTTGCAGCCGACTAGTCGGCTAGTCGGACAAAGCCATAGTCGGCCCATCTCTAATGTAATGATTGGAACTAAAAAATTAAAAACCACAGTAAAATCAAAAAGATATCCGTAACATTTATTACCAAGGACAAAGAAAGACATGAACATTACTAGGATAAAAAACACATTATCCAGAGAAAATATTATGATAAAAATTACACTATAAACGACTGAGAGCATTTCCTTCATTAGTCTGCGGTACCTTAACAGTCGCTATTTATCCGTTAATGTCCAAGATAGCTACTAACATTTTAACACAGCCAGGTAAAAAGACCTGCGGGGTATCTGGAGGCTCTTGGAATTTCTAAGACCCACCAGGGTCTGTTTATGTTGGTCAGGTAACTTCTGTTGACACTCTTTAAGGCTCTATTATGGACGCTGCCGCGGAGCCGACGGACTAACGCTCTCCGATCCTCCCAATATTTGCACCTCGGCTTCGCTCACGGAATTTTGTTTGACTTGCAATTCTTTGAGTCTGTCGGGTTTGTGAGTGGCTGGAGGGATGTTGTTGTGTTTGTTTATCTTTATTATGTTGGTAGGGATAATTCTATGTTAATTTAATTGAAAACTTAATGACTTTTGAGTTGACCACGGAAAATTCGGCATTTATTACCCAGAAGCCCAGCTTATGAGCAGTGGTGGCCCAGGTCTAAGTTTCGAACAAAGACGGGCGCTTTACTTTGTGTAAATAAGTTCATCACCACTGCTCTAAAAAAACTGAAGGAAAACATCGTGAGGAAACCGGCATGTCCTAGAACCAGAAATTCGAAGACATGTGACATCTACCAACTCGCAATGGGTCCGCGTGGTAGATTACGGCCCACTCTTTCTCGAATACAGGAGTCCTGTGTCCCAGCAGTGGGAACATTAAAGGCTGATGATGCTGTTATGCTACTCAAGCCCACCGGTGCTGTGCTATCGTAAAAGGCAAAGAGCTTAAAGTTCAAACAAAAACTGGTAGTGCGGATACAGAAGTGAGTTTTACAACAGAATATAACCTTCTGAATAAGCTTGAAGCCCTTGAAGCCTTTCGATTGATGAAAAAGATCACCTAACAAATAACAAAACTTGCAAAGTTGCAACAAATACGTTATAGAAAATGAGTAGGCACAGTCTAGCAAATTTAATCGCAAAACGCCTCATAAATACACGGATAAAAGAGAGTTCCCATTCCGGTCATTACATTTGACGCTGAAGCTGTCCGGCGGAGCGTTGCGAACGCAATCACAGATGCGGTCACCGTTCATCCTCGAGGCATCCGGCCGTCCGGCGGGATACCGGACTGTGTGCCGTACTCAACCGTGGCACAGTCGTTTGTCTACTCAGTTGGAACAATATTGTTTGCCTTACTGCGAATACCTTCTCGCTTTTAGTGTTAATGTCTTGGATTGAATCAATAGACGTTGAACCTTTTGACGTGGAAAAAGGATTGCTTTAATTAGCCACGTGGTGCTTTCACTTATCTAACTTACCATTTATTTTGCAATCGGGCCTCGTTTGCACGGTTTTTACGATTTGACTTCACTAAGTAAACATTATAATTTCTTTCCTATAAGGAAGGACATAATGTTCATAAATCTTCCAGAATAAATTCTCGAAATACCTACTAATGGAAACCGCACCAAGAAACGTTGCGGAGTTTAGAAGAACAATGCGGGCATACACGACAATTGACTTTAATCTATACATAAAAATGAATAAATTAAAGTGTCAGTTAATAATGTCCAAATAACAGATTTTTAGTAAATGCATAATGCAAGAACAGTACATTATGGTACAAGTGTATAACGTTGGTGATTACCGCTGAGGCGCCATTGAGACCTGAGCCGTCAGGCAAGGGTCTTAAGAGAGCCGAGGACGGTAATCATCAATAGACACGTGTATCATACGACGTTTTTCAACACACTTGTGAAGAAAATAATACTAAAAAATCATTTTGTCCTTGGAGTTTTTAGGTAGTAAACTTTCCATAACGTTAAGGGCTTCACATCTTATATCTTATAAATAATTTTCTTCATAAATTAGAGTTATTTATTCATTAAAATGACTACAAGTTTTTCTACTAAGAATTTTAATGAATAAATAACTATAATTTCAACAGTGAAAACGAGTTGAGATTTTTTTTGCTAATGGCGGGAAAAGTAATCAGTTTCCAATGCGCGCGCATCTAACAATGGCGATCGGCCTTATACTAAGGCTGCATTCCGAATTTGAAAAATAACGCTGTGAGCGCTCACATCGATATTTTGCGTTCCGAGTTAGATATCACGATTCTGACAGCTAAGAACCGTCATTTTTGTCATCAATACGGAACGCTCGTGATCGCGATAAAAGTTTTCACTCAATGTTAAAACATATATTCACCATATTAAACTTGTATACACCACACATTTTTTTCTTCTTAGATAGTAGTTCAAATAAATCTAAATTAACCAAAGATTCGATGTGACTTAAAACAAAACAGCACTGAAAATTGTTGTCTGTCTGTTTGATTGTTCCAGCTAATCTCCGTTATGGCTTGGATTTTCACTGACAGGTAGCTGATTTTATAAGGAATAACAGGCTACTTTTTGTCCCGGTAGAACGTTCTCGTGGGTACTGACAATTTCCGAGAGTCACATGGGCGAAGCCGCTGACAGAAGCTAGTTCATAATACGTAACATATGTATAGGTAGAGAACTATAGATACTAGTTATAATACTGGACAACCACACATTGTGTCGAGCTATCTTGGCAACACAATCAATTTTGTCTAATTTGCCTAAGTGAACGTAAACCACATTCATCAGATCCGTTCTATAGTCTAGAATGTGAGGCATCTGGCAGGACAGCCTGCGTTACGAGCTGGAAACAAGTACAATTTGAACAACTAGTGTATTATACGATCTGAATTTCCACGATCACAGATAGTTAGGCTTGATTTTCCCAATTCGTGTCAGATCTGAAACCATAATACAGTAAGTAAAAACGTAGCCAATTCATTTGGTCATAACTAAAATGATCTTTCATGTCATTCAAAGTTTTAGAAATACAGTATTTTAACTATAAAATCACGTACATAAATTAGCAAAATGGAAAAATTTAGTATTTATACGGCCTCTTAATAAAAATTTGGTCATTAAATTTTGTATGGAAGTTCGTCAATTTTGTCGATATGTAATCCCATCGGGCATAACACAATAAAGATCCGATGAAAAAGGTTTCCATTACCGTCATTATGTTGGCGGCTAGCTGCTGTGTCAGTGGTACGTGGGGAATGCGGTGCGTTTGACCGCGCACTGTCCTCCGGTATTCGGATGACTTTGGCCACCGGAGTCACTAGTGTGTCCACTCGCTCGAAACAATATTGTTTGGTTTACCACTACTACATGCTACCATATGTAAAACAGTAAAGTTGTATGATTCGTTTGAAATATTACTCATTTACGCAGGGTTGAAGTCTTGTGAATACAAAGTACTAACACCATGCTCAATGCTATCTTTATTTGCACACGTTCGTACTAAGAAATCAAGTTGGGGATTGTGCGAAAAGGAGCTTTTACATATCGACATTAGTATAATTAATATTCGGCTATAGCAAAATGTCTGTTTGTAATGACTATGAGCGCATTCCCTATGCGCCACGTTTGATCACTGTCCTCCGGTATTCGGATCACTTCGGACAGCGCCACCGGAGTCACTAATGTGTCTACTCGCTTGGCAATACTGTTTGCTTTACGCTTGCCATTGTCAGGTAAATAACAATACAGAAGCGTCTTGTTCTAAGTTTGTCAATAGTAGAGTTATTCTTAATGCCATTTGTGTCTGGATCTATTATTACCAGAGGTCGGAGTAGGTAGATTGATTTAAGGTCGTTGACGTCAAACGTAGAGGATAACATGGATATGCCTCCAAAATACCGGTACTTCATTCATATTATTGTGATATTTGTTCCGGAATTTTGAAATTAGCACGAATTTGTGTTTAAGGTGAAAAACGTATTAATAATATAAATCTACGCTACCAGTGTTAGCTAATGGTGAAAGAAATCAGTATTTTATTTTATGCAATAATACCTTGGAATGGTTACACCGTATTTTGTCCCTTACTGTTGAATTAGAAATGACGCTTGACAGTATAAGACAAAACTTAGACATTCATATAATAAACGATTTTGTTAGCCTATTTGTATGTTTTTTATTTTATTTTATTCCATAATTCCAATTCCGGAACTTTTTCCGGTACTTCCCGCACATTATGGATAAAATGGCATGTCCATATTATAATATCTTGACGCAAGTATATAAAATCAATCTACCTACTCCGATCTCTGATTATTACTAAAAAAACAACATGACGAATGACGTGAGAAAATATGTTGTCTATTACCGCTATTATATTCGAGATTGACAGTCGCGTTTGTCCGGCGCCCTCCGGTATTCGGATAACTTTGGACAGCACCGCTGAAGGTACTTGTGTGTCCACTCGCTCGAAACTAAACTGTTTGCTTTACCGGCAGTGCTTGACAATGTGAATTATACAATAAAACAGAAGCGTTTTATGTCTTAAGGTTTGTCTAAAATGTTACTTAAAGCAGGACATAAAATCTCATATAATTATCAAATAATAATATCCATCATACATCATACCATGTGAAATTCTCTGCGTGACATATGTTACCGCATTCGTTCATACTAAGTCAGCGAGAGAATATAGGAGAAAACAGATTTTCTATTGCTGATATAATATCTAAGGAATGCGCTACATTAGACCGCTATACTCCAGTACTCGAATCAGTTTGGACAGCTGCCGCGGCCGCCGTAATTTTGCTTCAACACCCCTACATATTTTCTTCGTCATTTTTTACCGTACCAGCCTTTTACTGCCCCCTGCAGTGGGACAAATGCCTCTTCTCATAAAAACGTGTGAGCATTATCACCACGCTTGATTAAGACGGGTTGGCGATTCCAAACTTCTATTAACTGTAAGTTTTGGTTTCCTCATGGCGGCGCGGCGACGTTTTCCTTCACCAATGTCAGTAATGAATTGAAAAATTCACGTTTCAGTCTTTATCTTTTGCACAATTTGAACATACCAGGATGTCGTAACTTTAGTATTAACCAAATTGGAAGAAAGTGACTTTGTATTTCATGTTATTGTTTTGTTTGTTTCAGGTATGTAGATCGAGTAATAAATGGACGAATGTTGATCTACTTCTAAACCCTTCGTTTTGGTATGTTTTATAGATTAAGTATAGAATATCTATCTATTGAAATTGGATATACAGGGTCTAACAGAAACCCTATTACTATCCTTAAGCACTAAAGATAACAGCTGGTATAGAATCACTAAACATTGAAAATAAGATACTCCAAGAATTGATATCTAATTTTCGGTTTCATATGTTTCTTAAATTGAAATCATAACAAACGTGTCACCGCACTACGTAGGCCAAATAACCTTCGAAGTTATTTGCCAATATCATGATAAATATCTTCTGAGTGATGTGTTTATTTCATTTTGATGATTTGGTTTCTGGTATCAATGTATTAAAAATTCTCATAACTTCCGAATATGTAGAGATAAGATTAAAAAACCCTTCCAATATCATTTGATACCATCCAAAGAAGCTATGCCCTTGGTATGCATATACCCTTTCCGTTACACGTTGTATTGTATAGTCTGTAAAATAATAACTTAATTCGTAAAAATTATCGATAAAGTCCGGCCTGGATCCAATTCGATCCATAACAATAGAAAACCAATTGTGTCTCATTAGCGGTACTACAAGTTTCGTAAAAGTGCTACCCACATCTGCTGTCAAATCGTTGCAGTTGGTTTACCGAAGTGCCAAATACCCACCACATTGGTAGGTCGTAACCTGGGGCTTATTAGTAAACTAATAAACCGGAATTTAGCCTCTATTTCATGAAATTCACGAGACCATTCTCAACTTCCGGATACATAAAACCGATATTATTTTTCGTAGAATCGTTTATGTCGATGAAAAATGGAATTCTTAAAGCACTCAGTATTCTTAAGAAAATCATCAAAACAAATATAAACGAAATTGATTGAATACCGAGTGAAAAATAACCTGCATTGAAATGAAATGAAAAGAAAAAAGAAACATTTTATTATTTTGATTTCCCTTCAAAACGAATGAATGGATCCATTCTTGCTGAGACATTTCATTTTTTCACCTTGATATTTCATACTGATTTGTTTATACAACATGCCATGCGAAACTGAACTTTACCGTGTAGCGATACGGTGTTTATTGGTTGTGAAACCAGAATTTCCATTTGAACGAAGCTGCTTCGAGTCTGAAGGAGATATATGGCTTTGAGAAGGCGAGAATTGACATAATATTGTCCTTTGAGAAACGTGGAAGCGTTAGCCTGTGAATAGGATGCTTTAAAGCGAAAATTTTCTAAATGCCATAAAATTCGGGCGTGGTGCGGAAGCCGGAGTTACGATGTGACTCTTCTATCAAGTATCCGAGTTTTATCGCAGTTTAAGTGACTTTAAAGGATTTTACTATGATTTTATAACAATGCGATGTGAAATCTTTACGGATCTGCGATTTTAGATTTTTTAATAATGGTTTAGGACATCTTTCTTAATCGTAGATCGATAGAATGGTGCTAACGCTTCAGTCTAGATTTAAGGCTTCTTCATACAAGCGTGACGCGTCACTTGTAGAACAATTTCCATGAAGTTTTCGTAAAAAATGTTGTACGTGAGTCGCATCGCGCCTGTTTGCAGGAGCCTTTAAAACTACGTTTCAGAATATAAAAACAATAAAAATGTCGATCACTTAAAGAATCAAGTGATATCATCTTATGATTAACCACGATTTTCCTAAAAGAATTATGAAGCACAACTGAACAACTCAATCTCGTGTTCCGGTTCTTTTCGACATCATAATTTGAACTTTCCATACATTTCTTGCTATTCAAAAAATAAACATCTACGTCCAAGATCTAAATTAACGAAATAACTCCTAATCAAACTAACTACAAACAAAACGAATGCTAATTTAAAGGTATAACTACGCTATATATTAAGCCGTCAACAGCAGCGATCATGACCCGATAACAAATGTGTTGTGACCCAAATAACTAGGTTTATGAGTTCCACTAATGTACGGTGACTTTTTGTTGCGAGTTTCAGGGATACTTCCTGAATTTTATGCGAGTTTTTTTTTTAAATCTCTACACGGCTTTTACTCTGCGTTTCTTAACATACATAACATCACGACTGTAATCCTCGAAGAGTTAGGCAGAGGTGTACCGATAGTATACCCATATTTCGGCAACCGGGCACAAATCAAAGCTCTAGGCTGCTACTGAAAAATCTAAGATGGAAAATCAAATAACCCAGGAATCGAAGGCAGAACGACAAGCTCGGCAGTAGCGCTTGTGACCATATACCAATAAGGTTCAAAAACAGACTAATAGAGACCTGCAAATGAGACCCCGTGATGCATTCCTTCAGGAGTTTGTTTAGAGGACGTCAAAACGAATATTATGGTTATTGTTACGCAAGAAATGTTTTGCGTTACTGCTGTGAAACCATAATGTGTTTTCGAGGCCTATTTTGGTTTTTTATTGTCTCAGTTTTTCTTAATAGATGGTAATCCTACTCGAGGATTGCGAAAGAACCCACTCGTTGCGTTAAATTAACGGTTGCGCTCACCCTTAAATATTTCTGTTTAATTATTTAAATGTTATTTGCTGACGTATTTATTTGGGTTTTCGTTTAAAATATACTTTAGCATGTTTTTGAGCGTCTTGGTCTTGGGAGACAAGAGACTATATTAGATCACGTTCGCACGGACATAAAAATAAAAATTGAGAATCACACAAAGTGCGTCGAAAAAACACACTGCTGGAGTTTTAAATATCGGCTCTAAACAGTGCTTTGAATATACATACAATGTGCGATAGGTTATTTGACACCACGCGACGGCCCTAAAGAGCCGAGTAAAAAGAAAAAAAAAAGTCGAAAGAACACTAAATTAAATCACTTAGAGATGACATCTACAGCGGCGGTTCGGGGGCAAAATTACTAGCGGACTAAGTCGCGGGTGAAGAGCTATACCTAAATATTTCCGTAGAAATAAATAGACAATGGTCCACACTAGCCTTAGACCAAAACAACGGTAAGTCAAGAGCGGAGGTTTTCGCCTGGCAGTTGGACGATACTGGCTGGAAGTACATTTCTGCAATTTCTTTCTATTAGAGCGATTCTCAACAAATATGAATACTTTAAAGTTCTATTAAAACATGTCCCCAACCAGTCACAAGGTCAAATCCGACCAGGCATCCATCAGCACAAATAACAATATCAACACAAAAATTCTGACAAATGTTTGCAAACGGTTTCGCGGTCGGCCATCATTAATTTGAGCTGACAAGGGTCCGTCACAGGACCTCAGTGATTTATTCCGGAGTCCTCTTTGATACCTAACACTGGTTGTAAAATACCGGTCTTCAATATGGCGACTGTCATTAGCTTTGTCACGAATGGGTTAGACATTTTTTTTTTTTTAGGGTGGTCGCTGTTAAAGTAATGTTTTTGATTCGCATGTTGTAACTTGGGAATAAGCTTTTAGGGTGCTTATGTTTTTTGGTTGAGGGTATGGAGAGTCGGTCTACCTACTGGATATAACGAAATGCAAAGTGTTTTTGCAAGGGGGTTTTTTTTTAGTTAATTGTCTGTTAACTTAAATTAATTGTTAACACACTTTGACAGTTTTCTGAAATGAATGTGGTGGATTACGGCCCGCTCCCTCTCACGGCGAGGAAGCCTGTGTCCCAGCAGTGGGAACATTATAGGCTGATGATGATGAAAATAAATAAATGCGAAAGTAACTCTCTCTGTCTGTCTGCACGCCTAAACCGCTGAACCCATCGTCATGAAATTTGGCAGAGATATAGCCGAGATAGGGAGAAGGACATAGTACTTTTCTACGCGGTAACCGACATCCACGCGGGCGGAGCAAAAGCTCATGTGTGTATATCTGCTTAACAATGAATTTTCCTGACTGGACAGGTTGAAATTGAAAAAATGCGACAAACCTAAATGGGAGATTGTACTCATCGAAAAAAAAACAACTGTCCCCTACGTTTATGTTCGCATAACTCGTCAAAATGCTCGCGGTTGCATCTTTGGTTCCTTAGTAAAAGTTGTTTATAATGATGAGTTTATTCTCCCACTTCCAATTTGTCGCATGTGAAAATTTCGACCTGTGTGTAGTAGTAGAAAACTGACAATAATGTATATCATATTGTTCTTCAAATCATATCGTCAGAAGCTCGGTAAGTCTGACAACCAGTCTTGCCAAGGCGTATCGTATTACCCAGGAAGTGGATTGTGGAGGTCAAATAGACAATCGCTCCATGTGAAATACTGGTATTCAACTGCATTCAGTTACACTGGAAGCCGACTCCAAAATAGGAAGATGATTAATGTATCATAAATTGTTTCCGGACATAATTATCTTTGCATCTACTACATTTTTGACACAATTTGAGTAATCTTACAACATTCAAGTTAAAATTATTCCAAGAGAATTCAGTAAAAGCAATCAAGAGTACAGAACTATCCACTAACAAGCATATCCAACTCAAGCCACTGGCTGTCACGGATAGCATTAATTACTGAAACCGTTGAAAACTGTTGAGTATCAAATGTGAGCGATATCACGATATACTGCTTACTACTAACGATAATATGGCCTACTAACTGCAGTTCGAAACTACGCGGCAATGCCAAGTGCATCGTGTTGGTGTCAATGCGGTTTGTATGTCGCGATGTTAACCGCGAGGATTTCTAAGGAGATAAAATTTGGTGGGGACAGCCTGTTAAGTTGGTCGATTTTGGTTTGTAGTTAATATGATTGTCTGGTGAATTTAATTAGTTGCACTGTCAGATCAGCATGGCCTTTGCTACTGCTGCCGCTGTTGATCATTAGTTACTGTACGAAACTATGCGATAATGCCAAGAGCTTCGTGTCAATGCGTCGCTCTATTATCGGTGACTATTTCTAAGTAAAATGAATTGAAGGGATGGTTAAGAGGTCGATATTAATTCGTGGTAAATATTAGTTGTTAGTAATTGATCGTCACTTTAATTAGCCCCAATGTCAGATCAGCACCCTAATTGGGTAACTCCCGATTCATCATAATCTGTATCGTTTTGAAACGGATTGTTAAACCATTGCTTCATATGTTAAAAAAAAGTGTCTGCTCAACAACGTAAATAACGCAATGAATATTGTTGAACTGTGAAAACGAAACCGATTATGATTAATCGTAAGTTACACAATTAGGGTGCAGGATGCCATTTGGTGCTGCTGTGTTGATCATGATATATTTCTTACTGTTTACGGCTCGTTATTTAACCTCGAAATTAGGCGGTATTGCCAAGTGTATCGTGTCAGTGCGTCGCGCTGTAATGGCGAGGATTTCTAAGTAAATTCGATTTGGTGAGGCAATTCACCGGTGGATTTTGTTTCGAGGTTCATCATCATCATCATCATATCAGCCGAAAGACGTCCACTGCTGGACATAGGCCTCCCCCAGGCTCCTCCACTTCGACCGGTCTTGTGCTTCCCACATCCAGCGGATACCCGCGGTCTTCGCAAGATCATCGGTCCACCTTGTGGGAGGCCTTCCTACTCTACGTCTTCCGGTACGCGGTCGCCACTCCAGAACCTTTCGGCCCCATCGGCCATCTGTTCTGCGAGCAATGTGCCCTGCCCACTGCCACTTAAGTTTGGCAATTCTTCGGGCTATGTCGGTTACCTTGATTCTCCTGCGGATCTCTTCATTTCTGATTCGATCGTGTAGGGAAACTCCGAGCATAGCCCTCTCCATTGCCCTTTGGGTGACTTTAAGCCTTCTGATAAGGCCCATTGTGAGCGACCACGTCTCTGTACCATAGGTCATCACTGGCAACACACACTGGTCAAAGACTTTCGTCTTGAGACACTGTGGTATTTGGGACGAGAAGATATTGCGAATTATTGTTTCGAGGTTAGGTGATATTATTTAGTGCTGGCTGTGATTGGCCGGTGACTTTAATTATTCCGATGGTCAAATCTACATCAGAGACGTGCTCGTAGAAATGATGCCTTTATTCTCATGCTTAGCTAACGTATTGATTTGCTTCAATTGACTATCACACACAGCTCACTAAAGGAGAACATACAATTATTCTTCTTCTCCTTTACTTCTGTACTCGTACACTTTAAGTACTCGTATAATACTAGGTACAATTGCAAAATATCTTCTAACGATAATCTACTTACTAGATGTTGTCATTTAATTTTCTAAACCAAAACTCTAAAATGTATCATATTTATATCTACCATGGAATTTATAACTGAGAGTAAGATGCCCCCGAAAGAAACAAAACATGATAATATTTCTCGAACACAGAATTTTTCATCCAACTGTCTCCCGTCTTTTCCATATAATCTTGATCACATCAACCATCATTTCCAACCTTCAATATTTTCCCACCACCGGAACACATCGGCGGTGTACCGTCTATTTACTCCTAGACTTCGATAAGTAAATATTTAACGTGTATACCACCCCTTACTTGCGCCTTATCACTATACGGGGCGGAGACTAATTTCCTTTCACCATCTTCCCCCTACACCATTATTTTGTTATCAGAAATCTGATATATTATGGGAGTGTTTTGAAAAATCCATGTTGAATATTTTGTCTAAAGAGGGTGGAAATTGTGGAAAGTAAGTAAATTTTATTAAGACACGATTTTTTGACAAAATTATAAAGCTGAAGGGTTTGTTAATTGTTTGGTTGAACGCGCTAATCTCAGGAACTACTGGTCCGATTTGAAAACTTTTTTCAGTATTAGATAGCCCATTTATCGAGGAAGGTTATATAGCATGCTAGGGCCCTTAGTAGCATAGAAGGAAATGAACCTAATGTTTACCTAATTACTGGTATATCAAATCATACTGATATAATTAATATGACTAGCATAATATCTGGAATTATTATCAGTAAACGTTTACCAGAATTTCAGTAAAGGATCATATTTTGATGCATATTGCCTGCTGAGGAATTTGTTGCGCCACTTCTTCTTCTCAGTTAAAGCACTAGGAAGTGGTGAAGGGTGGGCGTTTTGGGGGACTGTCAAAAAGTGTCGACTCACAAACTAGTTTGAAAAAGTGACTTTTAGTTCATAATTTGCCAATACTGCCGCGGCAGAATATTCTGATATGCTTAGCTTCATATACATTGTCATCAATGAAAATAAAGACTACGCTACAAATTATTCTGTACATTTTCCTTTTACAGTCTTGTTTACCCGTTTACTGTTTACTGTTATTGTTAATGTTGTTGTAGCAACACTTTCATTTATGACGTCATCTAGCGAGTTTCTTTGCGATGCTCGTTTCATATGATTTGTTTCTGCTTCATGTTTCTGGATTATTTACGGAAACACGGCTGCTGATGAATTTATGTCTGTATTTTGTTTATTTGCATATTGCTAATTGTATTTATTTGCTAGATGAAATAACATAGGTAGTAGTTTTGATTGTGATGTAATAGCTTTTTATTTACTTCTTAAAGTATGGCAAATTTAAGTAGCTTTTTAAAGCATAAATACCATAATAAATAAATATGTATTTACAAAAACGTTCCCTCTGAAAACGTCTACTTCAGCATTACATACAGACTGAGTAACATCAAGTACACATTGATCACTATCGTGGCTGCACCATCAGGATCCGGAGTAATGTTTGAGGTGGTGGTGGTGGTGATAGTGGTGGTGGTGGTGGCATCGGCACTTGGGGCAGCAGTGGTAATGTCATCAGTTGGTGCATCAGTGGTAGTAATGCCACCTGGTGTAGTAGTAGTTTCTCCATTTGGTGCAACCGTCGGGTTTACTACGATTACTCCCTCATCCTCAGTGAAATGGTCTTCTTGACTGAAATCATAATAAAATCTGTTTCACTGTGTTTTCCAAATCAATTTTTGAATGGACACGGCGGAAGAAACAGGACCAAGAAAGCGGCTACCGAAATTTACAATCAACCCGAAACGGGTAGTAGTGAGACCTCAACATCATCCTCATCATTTCAGCCGAAAGACGTCCACTGTTGGTCATAGGCCTCCCCCAAGCTCCGCCACTTCGACCGGTTCTGTGCTTCCCGCATCAAGCGGATTCCTGAGTGAGACCTCAGACGAAGAAAATGGAAACAGCAACATTTAATTCACGGGTGGCTCGCTCTGAATCAACATGGCGGCGATGTCTTAAAAAAATCCTCTCATAGATAAATATCACCCGTCTCTTCACTAGTCCAAGCCTACTCTAGGATGCATATATCATATCCGGTACGGCTCGCAATCTTACCCTATCCTTAGGGAATTAGAGCACGTCTTCTCTACCATTACGGCGCCGCCCGGTCTACTCCTTGATATGCAATGGTTTATGTAGTATCGATTAATTGAGTCTGGCCCAACCACGCTTGGGTCGTCGGTGCCTTTCATTAATTAATTTAGTCTTTAAGTTGCTCTCGCTTTTATGAAAGTTCAAGTGCAGGGCAGGAGTAAATACATAGCTGCCCTTCTTTCGAATATTGAGTGCGTGGTAACTTTGGTGGCATGAATAAAAAGATACTCACCCTGCATTTTGAATAGCTTCAATAATATAATCTGTCACCAACTCCTTAGCATCTATCGCTACAACAAAATCTTCATGCTGGAAAGTGGTCCTTGCAACCTGACGAGCAATAGCCTTTGGGATATCGGCTACCATAGCTAGCACATCCCTTTCATCCAGAAGAATGTCACCCAGGCTGTAGTGCATTGTGACAAAAGTGGTGATGCGGCTAAGGTCGTATAGTGGGGGTTCCGCAGTTCCATACTTCTCCAGATTTCCCGCAGCACCATAGTTGAATCTACGGAAGAGTTTGTCTCTTATGTTTTGACCGTAGTGAGCTATTTGTTTTAATGCTGCTCCTGGTTGGTCCGTTGCCGCGTTGTAGTTGCTCTGAAAAAAGAAATATTGTGATTGAGTTTCCCCTAATTAAAGTAATTAATTTTGTGTGATATATTTGTCTTATGGGGCCGAAAGGTTCTGTAGTGGTGAACCTGTACTTCCGTAAAATTGGAATGCCTCCCACAAGATGGAGCAATGACCTTGTGAAGGCCGCAGGAATCCACTGGATGCGGGAATCACAGGACTGGTCGCGTGTATTTTTGGTGGGGGCTTAAACAAGTTATAGAAATCTGCCACTCTGGTCTTTAATGTAATTATGTTGCTTATACTGCATGACTGGAGCGGGATACCAAAACTTTACGTCAAAGTATTGTTTTCATCATAATTTCAGCCGCAAGGCATTCTGCTGGCATGACCGGTTCTGTGCTTCTCGCATCCAGCGGATTCCTGCGACCTTCACCAAGTCATCCGTCCATTTTGTGGGAGGCTTTCCAACGCTACGAGTTCCTCTACGTGGTCGCGACATCAGAACCTTTCGGCCCCATCGGCCATTTTTGTTCTGCAAGCAAAATGTACCCTGCCCACTGTCACTTAAGTATTGTTTTCCCTCACAAGAAATATTTATCCGCCACAATCATTAATATGGACAATTAATTGGTTAATCGCGGTCACAGCTCATAATTTCAGCCGGAAGACGTCCACCACTGGACATAGGCCTCCCCCAAATTGGGCGATTGCCATAATCGCCACGCTTGTCAGGCGGGTTGGCGATCGCAGTATGGTGGTAAAATGCATAGAGAACGCTGCTGCCCATTCTCTAGTAAGTCCTTTAGTCGCCTTCTACGACACCCACGGGAAGAGATGGGATGGTGCTATTCTTTACGTCCGGCACCACACGGTACACGGTCACAGCTGAACCAAAAAAACCCAAAGCGTGTACAGTCATGTGAAAAAGTGCGAACATTAATAAAATTCACTTGTAGATTAATATTATATGAATGAATGTATGCCATAAGTATAAATACATATGTATATTTGAATGTCAATGTTCCTATCTACGTATGTATTGTTTAATGTTTATTCAATCGCTCATCGCAGTTAAATAATTCGTTGAACTGTTTCCATGGTAATCAAAAGAAAATAGGTTTCTCTTGTTTTTGTACAAAATTAATGAATGAGCTGGATGCTGCATAGTTATAAAATTGTGATATTGTCCATATATAAAGCAACCAAAACATGTACAATATTGTATTCATAATTTATCCAGCTTTATTCACTACGGATTTTTGATTAAAACCTCATTTAACGTAAAAATATTTTATGATTTTGCCTCCTACTTATCTATGCCTACAATCTATTTTTATGACCTCATCGGGTTTCTTGTTTAAAAGTTACTGTTTTAATAGGCATCCGGGCTTAAATAGAATATGCTTTTAGATAGTAATAGCTTGCTGATATTGAATGATTCACTCTACAAATCGTATACTTTAGAAACACGATCACTTGTAGTAGTTTCTATAAAATAAAAAATACAAAGTAACCTAAAATAAAATACTTCACGGAAACTCTTTTAACAATAACAAAACTACATGTATTTCATAACATATTCATTTAAAAAAAGTTAATTTGTTTTAATAGAAAGAAAGAAAAAATGAATCAATAATTAGCGCCAGAAGCATGCTTTTTGATACACGCTGTATACCATGTTTTTACATCCTGTTTTCTTTTCGTTTATTATTGTTCGTCGTTTATTTTTATCAGCGCAAATTGAAGCGTGTAAAATAATTTACTGTGACCATAAAAGTATTAAATATTATTTACGGTAATAATCACAATAAAGATTCCGGTATAGATAAAAAGGAACATAAAAAATTGGACGATGGAAAATAGAACCTTCATCGTTATCCAAATCGAATCCATAATCCATGCGAAATCAAACTGCTATTAAAACAGATGATAATCGTAATCATGATGATCATAATTATTATATTGTCAGATTATGGTAATCGAGTTGCTGAGCTCTTGTAAGAAAAAAACTTTGAGCACTTGTTCCCACTGCTGGGATATCGGCTCCTCTAGATGAAGGAGAGTAGGCCGTAATTCACCACGTGGGCATAGTGTGGGTTGGTAGATCGGTATTATTTCACTTTGATTTACATTAAAACAAATGATTATTCAACAATTTTCGAAATAGCACCTACGTTTTTTGTCCCTGCATCACTCAACGTTGATTGGTAGAAAATTCCTGTGGCATTAAGTCCTAGTCTGTACATTTGTGCTGTGCAGTTACTTGAAGTATTAAATAAATAAATAAAGTTATTTGAACGGTTATAGCTTTCGATTCAATAATTAATTCATTAATTCAATATTATTGCCTCTGGAATTGTAACGTATCTGCCATACCTCTGGTATTGCAGACCTTCAAAAATCTCATCTGCTTGTTTGCCATTCAATAAAATAAAAAGATATTTAGGATACTTACCAACTTAGGTGAAATATGTTGTATTCCGAAGAGTTGACACATGTACCTCATCTGTACGTTTCCGAGGCAAAGGGTTGTCACTGGAAATTCGAATAAACCTCCAGGTAGCATCTCCGTAGAGCCAGGTGGGTATAACTCTACTGCTCCCATTTGCACCGCCGCTCCCTGGAAAAGACAAACAATTGTATAGAGGTATAAGCCATAATGAGCCTATAAAAACGTTCTACTACTGGGACACTGGTCTTAGTGAGAGGGAGTGGGCCGTAATACACCACGTGGCCCAGTGCGGGTTGGTTAGCTGTCACGTCTTCGAATTTTTGGTCATCACACATTTTATGCACGGTGCTAGTAACAATTTACCAAAAGGTGCTTAAACCGTTTTTGCTGCAACTGTACATGATGTGCACTTTCATATTTCCTTCCTGGCTTTCAAAGGCTGATTGATTTTGTATTCATGTGTTTTTATTACATTATAATCATCTATTTATCAGTCTCTAGTTCTACCACGAATTTGTTGGCAGCGTCGTGTCGTAACCCTGGCCTGAATCACAGGTTTGAATAAACCTAGATCCGGCGGGTCGCTATCTAACATTCCAATTCGGAACCATCATTACTTGCAGTTGTAAATAAAAATGTTTTAGTTTATTTTTAGGCACTAACTATACAGGAAAAGTTTTTATCCAGTGCGCAAATTGTAACCATGAATTCAGCATACCATTCTAGACCCCCTAGCGCAGAAATTTTTAGCACAAAAAAAAAAATCAGCTGTTCCATACATTTTGACCGCGTAGCTATTGCACTTTCTATGAAACAGCAGATTTTTTTTTTTTTTTGTACAATCGGCGAAAAATTTCTGCGCTAGGGGTTCTAGAACGATATGCTGAATTCATGGTTACAATTTGCGCACTGGATAAAAACTTACCCTGTATTCGAATGGCAAATTTACTACTGTTGACTAAATGTTAATTTTTTGGAAACGTTTTATTAAATAAATTAGAACTAGACATATTAAAATTATCCTACTTCCTTCCTAGAAATGTGAAAATTTGGGTGTTTGTTAGTCCATCACGCAAAAACAGGAGAACAGATTAAGGATTAAATTTGACACACAGAAAGTTTATATTTTTTTGTAAGTTCCCGTGGGATAATTTTCGACTGCCAGGTGGGCTAAGGTGCTGGCAAAAGCTTGTACAAAAATAACCCGTTAAAAATACATAATTTACGAGGAAAATATCCATCTCACCATATTATTTTTATTAAATACATTTTCACGTTGCGTGGTAGGTACCAAATACTGTTTTGTTAACGTCAATGTAAAGAGAGGATCCTGTAATATGATTTATTATATTCTGGTGAATTTTGTACATAGCAAGGTAGGTTAATGACAATGTCTACTCGCATTAGGGTCATGATTAGGGCCCACGCAGGCGCGGTACTGTATTTTAATGTACCGTAAACTTTATCATCTATTATTATTAAGAGGAAATATTTGTTTGTTGACCAACCCGCACTGGGCCCGCGTGGTGGATTACGGCCCAATCTCTCTCACCGAGAGGAGGCCTGTGTCCCAGCAGTGGGAACATTATAGGCTGATGATGATTTGTTTGTTTGTTTGCATTGAATAGGCTCCTAAACTACTGAACTGATTTGGAAAATTCTTTCAGTGTTGAGAAGCTACACTATCCCCGGGTGACATAGGCTATATTTTATCCCCGTACGCCCACGGGAACGGGAACTACGCAGGTGAAACCGCGGAGCGCTGGTAGAATTTTTTAAATCATTTATTTTAAGAACTTTTCTTTGTACTCCTACCGAAGGGTTATTGCGTATCACATTAACAGAAGGATTGGCTTTCATTTTGCCAGTTCAACCAAATATTCATTGCGTTATTTATGTTGTTGAGCAGTTTCTTTTTTCGAACATATTAAGCAATGGATTAGCAATATCTTTCAAATTCCTATCGTTATTTTATTACGTCAGTCTGATCGTCGACTAACTGGATAGGGATAAAAAATGTTTTGCTTTTTTATGAGTTCAAGAATTAAAGCGCCATTTTCAAGGGGTTATCAGGATGTGTGTTGCTGACGTCATTTGCAAGTGATTCAAGCATTGACACGGCATTAGTTAATAATCATCATATCAGCCGACAGATTTCCACTGCTGGACATAGGCCTCCCCAAAGCACCGCCACTTCGACCGGCACCCTAATTGCGTAACTCACGATTAATCATAATTTGTTAAGTTTTAAAACAGATTGTTAAACCATTGCTTCATATGTTCGAAAAATATGTGTGCTTAACAACGTAAATAACGCAATGAATATTGTTGAACTGTCACAATTAGGGTGCGGTTCTGTGCTTCCCGCATCCAGCGGTCTCCTGCGGCCCTCACAAGGTCATCAGTCCACCTTGTGGGAGGCCTTCCAACTTTACGTCTTCTCTAAAAAAAAAAGAATACTTACATAAATGTAATCCGTCATAGCTGCAGATTGTGATAACTCAACATTAGGAAAATATTCTTGATAGCCAACACCAGCTAAGAGGTGGGCAGAAATCAACTTCTGATTGTACTCCGGTAACATCGAAGCCATGACCAGGAACACTGTCCCACCCTTAAAAGAAAAACAGTTATCATCATCTGCGTAGCTTTTTACCAACTATATTGGGGTCGACTTCCAGTTAGACTGCCCATGTGACCACCACACCCAGTTACTGGGTCAAGACTGGTTGTTAGATTTTCGGGCTTCTGACGACCTGTAACGACTGTCAAAAATCCACGATTGACAGCCGGGATCAACGGCTTAACGTGCTTTCCGAAGCACGGGAGTCTTGGTATGTAAAAATGGTTGTCCATCCACGGGCCAACCGCGGCAAGCGTACCTTAACGTGATCGATGGACCCGTGCGGGTGATCGATGATATTACTTAGTCGCAAAAGCCACCCTTAAAAGAAATAACAGTATGTATGTTAATGAAAACCAGTGTCAAAAATTGTGTACAATTTTGACGAAAGTTGGCATACAAAATTCATCATAGGATTCCGAGACCTACATAGGCACCTATTTAGAAATAAAACCCAAAAAACGATCCAATCTACAGAAGCTTATAAATTCCAAAAATACCTGTGAAGTCCCAATATAATGCAGCTTGTCCCTCTTCGTATACTCGAGAACGTAGTCGATCATAGCTGGCAAGTCAATCATTCCTATCTCTTCGAAGCTAAAGTCAAAGAATTGGAACTTCTGCTGCTCATTATCAGGATCCATGGTGGTGTGGAACCGAGAGTTCTTGTTGCCTCGAGCATTGCCCATCCAGACGTCAAAGCCAGCGTCTGCTAGGTTGTAAGCTGGAAAAGAGTCGGAGATCTTATTCTCATTAGTTATTATGTTTATTCTCCAAACAAAAAATTTTATTGGTGCTTCTCCATTAATGAGTTGTGCAAGAGATAATATGGATAGAAAAGTGGCGCATACTGCTAGAGATATGGTCGAAAAAGACATGCTTACGTCGACTACAAATCGATTGAGATAAGAATGGGCTAGCGGGAAAAAATGGGGTCCTAATTAATAACTTTCCCTGAAAAATGAGAAACGATAGTTGTAGGAAGCATATTTTCTAGTCACTGATGATAAAACTGTATTAAACTAACATTCAGAAAATGAGTAAGAAATGCTGGGTCTTTCAATTCTTACCAAAACTGAACTCTGGTCCAAGAGGAATGAAGGACTGCGAGCAAGCTAGGAGTCCATGCATCAAGAAGACCACCGGCCTATCTTCAGATGTATCCTGCACTGTTCTTCCTTGTGGTATCCTGTGCATTTGCAGGATGTAGCCATCGGAAGTGGTGACTTTGTGGGTTTCTGCTTGGAAACCATCTGCTGCTATCTTTTCAACCTGTGGTATAAACGAAGGCTTGAAATAAATCCCAGACAACTGAAATTAACGCGATGATGATGATGATGATACTATACTAATACTAATACTCGTTTCTAACATACTTCCATTTACATATATCGTCGTAAGTTGGAAATCTTTAAAAATGAATAAAGTCGTAATGTACAATAATGCTGAAGAGCTTGTTTGTTTGTTTAAACGTGCATATTGCTGGAAATATCAGGCGGCTTTGAAAAAAAACTTTTTACATTTAATATCACGCTGCAAAAAAAAAAAACTGGCTTAGGACCCGAGCAAAATGAAAAAGTCCGAACTAACGTGATGTCAGTGAAAACCAAGTACTGTAGTGGGCGGACGATGCGATGTGACGCGTTGGGTCTGGCAATAAAAAAATTCACGTGGACGGAGCCGCGTGCAGAAGCAGGTAAAAGATAATATTTCGAAATGTGGAACGAATTTCTAGAGAGAGTAGGTATATTAAGAAAACACCGACATAACTCAACGGTTTTTGCCACCGGATTTTTAGGTAGGCTTTAATTTATTAATCTAGGACGTAATTTACTTTACAATCCTTGTTAAATTATCCAAGTACTATAATATATTTTAGTCAAATCAGGTAATATAATGAATTTACTACTTAATTCTGGCTCCGAATCAAGATATAGAACTAAAGTTAAGGAGATCCGCAAACGTATTAAAAGTCAGAAAAGAACCCATGAGAGATTCACTCTTAGTAGAGTTCTACTATAAGACTGAATTTGGCCTATGAAACTGAACATGATCAGCACGTCTAAACTGAGTTCAAAACTGTAAGTGTCATCATTGTTGCGAAATATTGACACTGACAGTGCTTTTTTTTTTTTTTGGGTGGGAAATCATCAAATGACTTCTCCTGCTGAGTAGAGCAGGAGGGCGTGTCAGACTTTTACTGACTAAAACCCACCCGTGTTCCCTCAGTAGCCCGTATGCCAGGGGCCGTGGTATCTCTTTCGAACAAACCCGCACCCCTGGCAGGCATCGGCCCTTGCGGACCCCACCAGTGGTTGCTGACATCTTTGACGGCGCGCGTGAGGAACACAACGCGCCGTCCCGTCTACCACTTTTCGGCCGCAGAGGATAGGGAGAGCGACTGACGCTGTACCGACACTCCTCTTCCCCTGCGGCCCCACCGCGTCCGCCATCAAACGGTGGCGGCCCCGTCCAGGCCACGGAAGGGAAGAGCGCTGCTCAGAAGCACCGGCACTCCTCCTCTACCGCAGCCTGTAACCCTCAGCCGCGATGCCTCCCATTCGACATCGCGGCCCACCTCAGTTGCGGTGCACCTCACCGCAACCTACTTTTTGGCCGCTACGTCAATGGCTTGAAGGCAAAAGCCCTGACGAGCGGCCCCACCGTTGGGTTCCTCTTGGCTTCACCGTGGATGGGAGACCACGGTTACTAAGCCCCCCCCGCAACGACAATGCGGGAACCCACTCGGGGGGACACTGACAGTGCTTGAACGCGGTTTTGATGTGCTGATTGATCAGCGTCAGAAATTCGTCCTCAAAAGAGTGGATGGATGATGAATGTAGTCGGAAAACGATAGCGGATGACGATCTGCAGAAATATCATACGCACACTGTTGGTCAGAAATCATTGAGACTATCAAAACAGCAAACCATGGAAGTGACAGAGAGTGAATGGCGAAGACAATAACAATATTTGGCAAAGAATATCTTTCGTGTTTTATTTGTCGGTTCTTTATTAGCAATGATAAAAATATACTGCAACCACTTATCTGATTGTCAAGGCTACTTATTACCGCGTAAGAACTTGAAATTATTTGGAGGTAGCCCATCTTCAGCAGTAAACATTACTCTTTCTGATAAGCTAATGATAACGCTAACTCTATCAGTGGTTTTATATTTACTCACAGTTTGGTATACTGAAAATGTTTGGCCAACACTTGTTGACACCAGCACACACAAAACACATCCTGTAATCACTCGTCCCAGCACCATTTTGTAACTCTATCTACTGGAAAAGACAGTTGTTCCATCTTACTTATACCCTAGCTTTTATCAGTTTGTTTTATAGTACTATTTGTTTTATTACTATGACTATAAATACCTTTATGGTGGTATATTTGCCTATCGCATTATGATAATTTAGGGTAAGTAATAAATATCCATATTTTGTTTGTGAAAAGTGTTAGTCATCGGCTCCAAAAAGTTGTGTGTGTTTTTCAACTTGTGTCTCTTTATCAAGATTATCGATTCCTATTATTTGCAGTGCAACAGCCTTGGCCTCAACGAAATTTTTATCAGCGGGCTGTTGTAGCGGCATCTACATCGCCACATGCGAACTACGCATCACAATGATGTTATGCAAAAATCCTGCATCGCGCATGCAAAGTTTACCGCACTACTAGAATATGTACACACGGCTACACATCAAGCTATACATTTCCAGTTTACGCTGATCTTGCACTGTACTGAAATCCCATACAATGCGTGATCAGCTTATAATGGAAATGTACAGCGTGATGTGTAGCCGTGTGTACAACGTCCCGGCGTCAATCTTCGGGCAGTTGCCCGGTGTTGTGTCTACCCGTCCATCTGGTTGGAGGACCTCGCATTTGCAGGAGGTGCACCAGTTCCTCATGCCTCCTTACTGTTAATACATCGGTACTCCGTTGAGTATCAAACCTCATCGTTTGTGGATACCGGATTACTTATTGAATTGCAGTATCTTCATAAATGTCAGAAGTAAGATTGTTGATCTAATCCTACATATATTTATCTAGCAATATAAGTAACGTTTTTTTAGCCCCCATTCTGATTTGACGCCAAATTTAGCCCTGAAGTTCTTAAACGAATTTCAAAACGACCCAATTTTTCTGAGTAACGAATACCATTTTGATCACTGAGAATTTCGTGAGACACGTCCTGGCTTTTTTCTATGGGACGTTTCGTAAGTCCATCTTGAATACGAAAAGCAGACAATTTGTGACTTTTTAAGTGGGATACCTATTAAAGTATGCAAAATTTAATGAAAACACGATGAAAAGCGATCGTCTTTTTAAGATTAAAAAGGAGGATATTAGAGGCAGATCTTATACCGTATGAAATTGCCAATCTTGAAAAAGATTATCATACAAAAATATCCGGTAATTTTCGTTTGTAATAAAATTAATCACCGTTTTCGGTCGGCTGGAACCATATCGTCCCAGCAAGTCGTACTTAATTTAAGATTGTATACTTTCGAATTGGCCAGCATGAATTTAAGACGTTTTGAAAAAAAAAAAAAACTTAGCTTGAATTTAACCATCTCCGGTATAAGGCTAAGTTAACAGCATAATATATAATTAACGCTCGTGGCGATAATCAAGCCGCGACGTAATCTTGTTACAGGTTGATGTTATCAGGACATCACAACAGGGTTGAGAGCATGATACGACCCAAGGATTAAGCTAATAATCTTACTAGGCAACTTGAAAAAGTTGTAAATAGCAAAACGGTTGCTTCTAGCACATATGACGATATTTGGAGTACTTAGTGTATAACGACTTTTTGAGACCCATAATCTTAATTTACTACTGTATCAAAAGCAAATGTATTGGTATCATTAATTAATCCGCTGGCTGCGATTGGTCCGTGGATGGGTGATCATCTTTACATATAAAGACCTCTCCGTGCGCCTCGAAAAACTCTTTAAGCTGACTGTCATTCGTAAATTTTTGGTAGTCGTTACGGGTCGTCAGAAACCCGGAAGTCTAACAACCAGTATTACCTAGTAACTGGGTCGTGGATGTCAGATAGGCGGTCGCTTCATGTAAAGTACGGGTATTCAGCTGCATCCGGGTGGACTTGAACCCGATTCTAACATAGTTGGAAAAATGTTATGCAGATGATCATGATCTTATAAGGCATCAGGCATCATATTTTCAGTTTAGTGGGTAGTCCTCTTTGTCCTGTCACATACTGATAGTATGGCAGTATCTACAACGCCACATGCGAATTACGCATTTCACTGACATGATTCAAAATCCTGCATCGCGCAAGCGACGCTTACCATGCAACTACAACTAGCATTTCTATGTATGTTACGTCTCATCATCAATCGTCGGAGGATCCTCTTCTATGGACTATGGACAAAAAACACCCCCCAGTATGAAATGGCTAAAATACTGCTAAAACGGTAAGAAAATTTCATAAACTATCCATAAATATACGATGTTGTGTATGAAAATTCAGATAAAGCAGTCAAAATTGCAATTTTAACATGTTATTCCTCCGTTGCTATGCAACAGTCCGACCTGTTGCTAGGTGTTATTATTTTCGTTACGGAATTTCTGGATTCGGTCTCCACGCTTAAGGGGCTTAGATGAGCTAAACGCAGGTTTTGTAATGCCTAAAAGATTATGATCCACTGCAGTAAACAAAATCAGAAAAATATATGATAATCTTCAGGATATATGCTAGTTAGATAGTGTGTTGAAAACATAATACAACTAATTTCATACGATAGAAAAAAATCACGAAGTTACCTCTAAAAATTTCTTTTAACGATTAAAAACCATACTAATAATATTGCAATCATTCTGATTTTTTGTCAGATTATTCTACAAGCAAAATACTAGCATAATAGTGTTTCAATTTTTTAGTCCGATTAATAGATTTTTCGTAAATCGCATTTTCCTATTTTCGAACATAATACGTATACATGTGTGCGTAAACGCCCGTGTACTGACAGTGCCGGCCGATGCCTGATGCTAGTAGGACGTGTCGCGCTTTTCGCCGCATTATTTCCGTTGAGATTGTTTACTGTTTTCGTAGGCTATTTTGTAAATTATTTGATTCTTATATTCTTTCCTTAAAAATTCTTCATTCTTGTAATTATAAAATACTTTTAGTTCAATAGCGTAAAAAACCTTGTACTTAGTTTTTAATCATTATCATTTGTAAATATGGGAAATAAAGTTAAACCCGTTACGAGAAGTAAAAAACGTTCATATAAATCAAATGCCGAACATAATATGAACAATATTAAAAGGTGAGAGCATTTTATGATTATAAATTTTTTATCAAGATTTTTAAGAATTTGGAAATGTACTGCACAGCCAGTTCGCATACCATCAGTTTTTTCAACATGGTGCTTAACTGTTACAGTAGCGTATTAGGTTGAGGTCAAGACGAGCATTGAAGAGTGCTCGGGTTCAAACCCCAGGACATTTCGATACAACTTTTTATTTTTATTTTTATCTAAAGTACTACTATATTTAGATATATTTAATAAATATTTTTATAGATAACGAGAAAAACATTGAAAATTTAATAATGTTTTATATGAACAAGAAAGTTGAAAATATCAACAGAAGTTATTTCCAATGTGTAAGACTTTAATTTATTGATTTTGTTTTTAATAAATAGGAATTTTATTTATGTATGAATGTTAGGTATATAAAGAATTTGGAAATGTAATCTTTACGAACTGATTGTACAGACAGTTCGCATACCATCCGTTTTTTCAACATTGTGTTTAGCTGTTACAGTAGCGTATTAGGTATAAGTCTAGGCTTGCAATGAAGAGTGCTCGCGTGCGAATCCCAGGACATATCGATATATTTTTTTCTTTTTTATATAAAGAACGAAAGAATTTAGATATATTTATTAAATACTTTTATATATAACTAGAAAAAACATTGAAAATGTAAATGTTTTTTATAGGAGCAAGAAAGTTGATAATATCAACACAGAAGTTATTTCCAATGTGTAAGACTTTAATTTATTGATTTTGTTTATAATAAAAAGGAAGTTTAATTATGTATGAATGTTAGGTATCTATAATCCATTTGAAATAAAACATTTACGAGTAAGTACACAAGCATTTTTACAGTCCATTCAACCGATTATGACTTTTATACCTTAGGCATAAGCACTACTTGCGCGCCGTTGCCGCGCCATTTATTAGAATACTCCCGAGTATTCCAATAGATGGCGCGGCAACGTAATCTCCCTTTACCGCTAGTGCTAAACTTCGTATTTGTTTTGTGTGATACTTGTTATGGCCGTCGTCGTTAGATGGCATACACGTCGATTATGTAAATGTGTGCGTGCGTTTTTCAAGGCCACATTAGGTCTTGTAGTCGTCTTAAGGCCCGCGATAGAAGCTATGCAATAGCTTAAAAATTTAAGGTTTTTATTACTCACATAATGCCAATAAACGCATTTAACTTTCATTCTTCTATAATCTTAGTTTATTCTCAAGAGACAATCATTTACAGCCTTATTCCTGTTACTCGACTTCTACAGTACTGTCATCAAGAACTTTACTTCGTACTCATTGTGTTAAAAGGCATCCTTATCTCAGAATAGGGCTGTCTCATTTAGAGTAACGGCTTGAATTACAGTAGTATAATGTTTTAGTACTTTCTACGAGCCTACTTCGTTAAGTTGGAAAACAAAAGTAACCAGAATAGTCTTAAACTTATGAATAATTAAGTTATTCATAAGTTTAGGACTATTCTGGTTACTTTAAGAGATTAAATTAGTAATTTATTTATAAGTTTAGGAGTATTATTGGTTACTTTTGTTATTATTTTAAGTAGAAAAAGTTACTCTGTAATGAATAGAACTCGCAACAATGAAATACTCAAAAGTCGATGGAAAACGTGCTCTAAAAACAACTTATGAGAAAGGACAAACTAATCTTGAGTTTTCCTTTTTACAGGCTCAAGTAAGCCTTTTCTTTTCCTAATTACAACCTCAAACGATCAATTTAAAAGACCATTTTACAAAATGACAACCCTGCATAATAATAGAGATGATTATAAGGATAGCGATATATAAGATCATTAGGGAGGCTGTGTTTCACGTCATTACCCTCGCCGACATGTGGGTGTAACCGTTTGTTACTCCATTTTGTTTATTTAGCTCCAAATTAACTGTTAATTTAACCTTTAACCTTGTAATTTGTGTAATTGTTTCGATAAATGAAGGCTTCATTTAGGGTTCAACCTTTTATAATAGGTCTTGTCCCTTTTATGTTATTTCTTTAAGTGGCGTAAGTGTGTGTGTTGAAATATTATAACATTATTTCTTACGTCAGTCAGTTTTGGTCTTCTTTCTCCATTTTGGTATCTGTCTACTTGTGTCTACTTGTCTTGTGTATTACTTCGTCTTTGAAGAATTTGCATTTAATACGCTAAAAAGTAACTAGTTTACCATACCTCGTAAAATAAAAGGTATATAGCATTTCACGAGGTATGGTAAACTAGCCTTTATGTCCTTTGGATAACTAGGCATCCTGTATCAAAACATCCCGCACTATCCAAACAACCTCCAGTTACCAAACCAATACGATACTCCACACAAACTCAACGAAAATCGATTCAAACTCAAACACCAAAGCGTTAGAAACTCAGAAACCGCCCACCACATTATAACCAAAACTCACAAAGTAAAACAACATCAAAAACCCTGTAATTGGAGCAAGATAACTCAGATCAAGGAATCCGTAGACCGTAACACTTCTAAATGAATCAAAACTTTTAATGGCGTAGGAAAAGAACTTGAGACTTGTACGAGTTGAAACAAATAAACTCCACGAATGAGTAACGAGGAAAGTTTTCGATGACGACACTCAAAGACAAGGTTGGGGACGATTTGGACCACTTCTAGAATTTATAGGCCTATTAATCTGTCGTAGCCTTGAAGACAGAGTATGGAGGTACATTTTGGTTTTGTTCCTCAGTAAGACGCTAAAAGTGAGTACCTTTTTACTTTTGATGGATTTCACTCTCGTATTTTTACAACCTCGACTCATGACACAAGTTTTAGTTGCAGACTGGCTTATATCACAGTATTTATGACTCATATAGATAGTTCGTGTCGATACGAGACACAGAAAAAAGATTGTAATGGCACAAAAAACGCGTGTAAAGAATGCTAAATTGTACTGAAAACTACCGACCTATGCTAGCCTCTAATTCAGATTATTAGCCGACTGCGCCACAAGGAGGGTTATGTTTTTCGAGTATGTATGTAACGCCAAAACCTATTTATTGAATGGGATCTCGAAATAAAGGGTTTCATATATAGCTTGCTAAAATTAATGCAACTTGTATGTTTACATGTAATTTGGAATGAAAAATGCTAAAATAATAAAAAAAGCAACAAAATAGTCAACGTTACAACATAAACTACATGACTATTCAATAATTATATTAAGTGTGTATGGCAAACAACTACGAGAACTAAAAAAAAAAAACAAATAAAAAACATTATTAAAAAAAAAACGACTGCCTAAAAAGTGAACTTTAGGTATTAAAAAAGATGGAAACAAGAAACTTGTTTTAAAAGGATGAATATTAGACAGAATACTATATGCAATCGCATGCAGTCGGAGGCATATTCTTAAATTTAACAACAAAGACCCTTATTGCCTATTATATAATTATTTTTAGGTTATAACTTGATGAAAAATACAACCCGAATATGAAAGTTACCAATTTAGAAAACCAAAGTTTCCTACAAATCCCCTGTAGTCAGAATCAATAAATAAAAAATAATAAATAAAATAATAATCAATAAAAACGTTCACCACTGCTTAGTTATCGCGCGTAGGTCGCAGGTATAGCCAGATACGGGTATGTAGAGTCACGACCAAGTCCAACCAAACTACGCTCTCAGCACGTACCGTTCATTTGAACCGATCGAAAAGTTTCATTTAAAAATGTAATGGGTTTGACAAGTTGGATTGTGGGAATTCAGGTGAGGTTCAGTTGATAGGTTCTGAGTATTTGAAACTGTTTTTTCTTCTTCCTGAGGTTCTTCTTCAACTAATGATAGTTTGAGACAGTTTTGCCTATTTCGCTTTATATTTTGCAAAGCAAATATACAGAGTCAATTTTTTACCAGTGTGCTAACTGTAACCATGAACTCAGCATATCATTCTAGAACCTAAGCGTAGAAACCTTTCGTCGGTTATACCAAAAAAAAAAATCTACTGTTTCATAAAAAAGTGCAATACCATCAATCAGCTGTTCCATAGAACAGATGGTTTTTTGCTGATCCATTGTATTTAATTCGCAGTTTAAAAGTGCATATTAAGGGGGAAGCGCCAGAACAGCCCACGTAACTCAAACAACAACAACAACAATACAATTCAGGTAGGTTGCAATTCAGGGTCAGCACCCTAATTGCGTCACACACTGTTAATCAGAATCTGAATCACTTTGAAGGTAATCCATTCTTTCATATGTCAAAAACAAAATGTCTATTTGGCAATGTAAACCACGCTATGAATGTTGTGGAACTGTCAAAGTTAAAGCGAATATTGAGAAACTGTCAAAATGAGATCGATTCTTATTGATAGTGTAATACGCAATTACTTCCCCCTTAGGATGTGTGTTGACTAAAATATGATTCACGACCATGTAATGACTTTTTCATGAAATAGTAATTCAATGGGAGAATGTGAACTGAGAGGATTGAAAATTAGAATTCCGCGAGATAACTTAGCGCATACCCTTTATCGTCAAATAGACTGGCGATTAAAAGACAGGAGAATGTTTATTAATGAAGGAAATAGTTAAGGTGACACTTGTCCACAATTTTTCCATACAAACTTCGGGAGGGTTTTACTCCACTGTTTGACTATGGAAATAAAAAAATAAACATGGTATGGTTTTGTCTCGTTATTATTATTGTCTGTACGGAAACAGAAAACCAAAATAAAAAGCCATTACAAAGTTATGAGCCAACAAAGATTAGTTTTTCTTGCTAATTTAACCTAACTGAGCGTGTTTAAGTAATAAAAGGAGTGTAAAATCTCGAAAACCAAGACGGTACCGACAAAGTTCAATTAACAATAAATTCAATAAACTTTATTGGTCATTGATTTATGCTGTGGTTTTTTCATAAAACCCGATCTTCTGAAGGACTTTTCTTAATTTTTTCGCGACTTTTTTGCCAAAAATGCTCCTGCGTCTCACTCAATAACGTTGTGCGTGTAGACTAGCGTCTAACTGCTCACCATTGATACTATCTCTGTGGGATACGAAGCCTGGTGAGACAGCGTGATTTTTAGCCAGGCCTACCAGTGAGTTCGAGCCCGCGCAAAGTGTACCCTTAACAGCTGGAAAATACAGGCGACAGAAGAAGACTTTCAAAACAATAGTAGCCTTAACGAACTTTTGATCTCTTGTTAGTTAATTTTAAAATTGCCATAACGTAATTGAGTTAAAGGTCATGTTCAGCTCGTGGTTCTAGTCAAGCAAAAAATACTCAAATATCTGACGGCCTATGTTTTATCTTATAAAACCCGTCGTACAAAGACGTCTTATTTTTCGGCTCTAGCAAACTTGATACCTAATTCCAAGCACGATAAAATAGATCAAACCTTTCAACTACGTTTCGGAAAGAAATGAATTGAATATTTTTTCTCTTTCTTAGAATCAAGTTCTAAAGGTCGTCTTTGAGGAGATAAATAACTTGTTTACATTTCAACTAGAGAATGTATTTCAGTAATAAATTATGGAACGGTGATAGATGAGCAGGTTCAGTTCGGCCGTCATACCTTTGTCGCAAATCCTTGGCTTATAGCCTGACAGCTCAGTTTCCTGTATCGGGGATTACACTTAAATAATTAAGCACTACGAATAGTGCTGCGCTATGATACGTCCGCGACCGGGATTAATTTCGAATATCGAAATATTGCTACGTGAAATATGTAAGCGTCGGCGATAAATGTTCGACGTATATTTTGTGATTAAAATCCAATGCATAGCTTGGAGTATAAAAATAGCAATGTTTGTGTGTAAATATTGAGTTTTTTCGCATATATTTTACATTTTTGTCTTCTTTAAAAAAATATACATCACAAGGTCGTTTTCATGTTTAAATTTTTACCTTTGCCTACTCCACAGCGAAATAAGTAAATGACAAACACGAGGCAACCCGCGCGGGTTTCGTTTTTCATTTCAAGCTCACTTCAGTAGGATGCTAACGACGTAAAATTTTGATTTACTTACCAAGCACTGGATTTAAAAATAAGAATTTTATGTTTGATAGAATAAAACGTGTGCGAACAACGAAGTTTCTTAAGCTTTTTCTTCATCTCCGAATGTAACGTCGTTAGTTCTATCTTTAAAATGTCTAAACTTTATTTTGACTTTACTACTGCAGATATGCTTCAGCACCCTCGAAAACCATAAAAACGGGTTGTCATTGATTATTTGTGACAGTACGGTGTTATATGACGTTGTATGATGCAAACTTTAAAAATGTTGACAGCCGCCATTTTGGATTTTCGTTTTGGCTTCACTATCAGCTTCAGCACCCTTGAAAACCATGAAAACTATCTCACTCTCCATTTGTCGCTTTCTATAATATAAAATAAAAAACGCTAGTTATAATGCTAATTTCTACAATTTTACTATTTGCGCAAGCTGCGTTAAAGAACTTCATCTCAAATAAATGTGCAAAGCACAAAAAAATACGTTCGACATTTATGTCAGAGACCAGCACATCAAGCTACCCCAATCTGTGAAATTTCTTTGATAGTTTTTCAACTTTATTACAAATGAATAAGGTTTACGTTCAATTGGGAAAATTTGACAGTTTGGGATAGCTTGACCTGCTGGCGACTGTGCAAAAAAACAGGTATTTTTGAAAATATTTCAACAACACAATTCATGATGATTCACCGTATTTATCCTAAATCTCTATCATAAATTACCATTAAAAATATGGTACCACGTTCCACAAGCTAGTTTAAGTCCTAACATTTCAGCGAATAGCTTTCCAGAATAATGTGAATTTCGCTGAACAAAATTTAAAAGTTCAATAACGCCGATTAGAGATTGGGATCAAAGCAATCGGGCGTTAAACTGCATTGAAAATGCGGGATTCTACGTCCCGTGCACAATGCGAGCGGGCGTGACCGAAAGCCGGGACATCTCGTGGTAATTGCCAGCTGTCCCGGCGAGTGGCAGCCCTACCTGTGACGCATGCATCTATTCTGCGTTAGGGATGTAAGTACGTTCATTACAGAGCTTTATTGTTAGTCAATGTAGGTTTGAGTGTGCTTTGTGAATTTTTGAGAGTATTATAAGGAGCGAAATGATTTAGTTTTTCTTAAAATGGAATGCATTGAATAATATTGTGTCTTGTAGATGTAAGGCAGTTGGAAATAAAGAAGGTGATGTTTGTGACGAAGAATTTAAGAATAAAGAGAACAAGAAAAGTACAGAAAGATGGGAATAACATGTAGATGCTACGGAATTCATGTATTCGATCTAAAATAAAAATTTAAAAAAACTGACTTCGCATGAAACTGTTTAAAAGCAATATTTTCATAACATACCGTGAAACGTAAGCTGTTGCAAATACAATGACAGATGGCCGTGTCGACGACTCGTGACATTCGTACGCCATACGCCTTCGGGGTGCGAACCATTTAGTTTAGACGACACGATTCCGGCACGATGACGATCGATGCGGAAACAAGAGTAGAAGATTGTGTCATTAGGTATTGAGTTTGAAGCCTGTCAAACTACCTACATACAAACTGATTCTATCATGGGATGACGCGCCAGGGAAACCCTCGAAATTCAAATTTATTAGGTCTTTTTGTAATTGTCAGTTTGTATGTCATTCAATGATGAAATAAAATTCACTCTTTAAGTTCATAATATATAATTCATATGAACTTAGGGGGTTATAATGATTATCACTTGTAAATACGTGTAACGACCGCGATTCATATTTTGTTTAACATGACACCCGCAAATTGCAAAAAAAAAATACAAAATTTGAATTTCACGAGCTACCCGGCACATCCCTTTTAAATGTTTGAAGTACTAAACTAATGGTGCTTAAGTATTTATAGTTTTATCTTTTTGTTTCAGGTAAGCGCTGCTGAAAAGCATTGACAAGAGTGAAGAGCCGAAAGCATATGCAAAGGAAACAAATCGCACTATTTTACGTAAAATGTTCATTGAAACTGACCTTTCACATCTCATTCTGAAAACAGGTGAAGTGAGTTGTCAATAATGTCACTCTGTAGCTTCAGTGGGGTAATTGCGCCACAGTGGTGTAATTGGGTAATTGCGTCACAGTGGGGTAATTGCGCCACAGCAGTAATCACGGAGGCAGCAATGGCTTTAATTTTGACAGTTTAACAATATTCATTGCATTATTTACCCTGGTCGCGGAGAACATGCGTCACATCCACGCAAAACGGCTACCGCTCAGCATTTTGCTGCGACCCTTGACCCTATGCAAGACAGAGCCCCAGCGCTGGTTTTCAGCGACAGCCGGCTTTGACGTAAAGACGTCGCCCGGTGCATCAAACAATAATTAGGACACTGTACTGGTACAGCGAAACATGTCTATAGAATCGGCTGACTGATGTTAAGTCTTGTTTACCATTACAAAAAGATTATTTCACAATTTCTGTTTCGTGTAGTTATCGTGTCGTACCTTCTAACGTGTGACCCCGTCCGTTTAGCTCTCGACCGCATGATAGATGTAGTCCCTTAAGTTTTTCACTGTTTTCACTCAATATTTTTCATGAACCTGTAATAACAGGAAGGTTGTATTGAGATACTGAAATTAAGAGATGTGAATCAAAGGGTTATTTGTTGAATGGCTTACTTATTTATTAACGACTAGTTCACATAAACATTAACAGAGAGTTTAGTCATAATTTTTATGCTACTTATAATGAACTTATCACTTACAGGTGTGTACAGCACTTACATGGTTTTCCTAATTCAACCAAGTTAATTAAAGTCATGAAAATAACAATAAAATCAAATAAGTTAATAATAATTAAATACTAAAATCAAGTGAGTTAGTAATAAAGTTTAATACATTTTTTTTCAATTCTGATCAGTCTGATGCTTGAACATCAGAGATAGAAGAGAGAGAGAGACATGAAGTTTTTATGTTCCCATACAAAAATCTGTCAACGTGTTCACGTGTTCTGTAATAGGGAATTGACTGATTAAAACATCTTCATCTCAAATAATATTTTCCGAAATCCTGTAAAAATACTTCCGCACTTCTCATCCAATCAATATTTAAGTCTTCATACAAAACATTTAAGGTCAATCTCTTAAGCGGTTCACATAAGTCCCTCGTAACCTAACATGTGACGTCACAGTATCAGACCTCATTTATTTTGCTAAACACTCGACGTGACAGGATGTCGATACAGGCGCTTGCCTCGTAAGTCGATGGTTAAGAAAATTCTCAGAAAATATCAACGAAGGGCTAGAATGTGATGATAAGAAGATGATGTAATACAGGAAAAATATGTTATTGAACACCTAGGTGGGAAATCCTACGCCTACGTGTGGTTGTAATCTTGGAAAATGAGTTAGCATTTTGATCACAGGAAAAAGATTGGTCTTTCGGGATCATAGATAGTCGTTACGAATCGTCAGAAGCCCGAAAGTCTGCCAAACAGTCTTACCAAGACGTATCGTGTTACCCGGTAACTGGGTTGTGGAGATCAGATAGGCAGTCGGTCCAAGTAAAATACTCGTATTCAGTTGAGCCCGGTTAGACTGGAAGCCGACCCCAACATAGCTGGAAAAAGGCTAGGCAGATGATGATGAAACAAGTTTTTGCTTTATAATTTCGTTAAAGAAATGTTTCAGTTGTAATCTGCAGTTCTATCAAAGATACATCTCCATTCAATACAATCTCATCATGAATTGCCAGGAATGAAAAAATAAATCACTGCGCCTGACAAAAATACATTAGCAATAAGTTGAACCAACGCGAGATGCTAATCTTACTCGTCAAGGAGAAAGCTGTCACGTCCTTGCTTCAACCCTTTCTCCCTTATTTTACGACATCACGCATATTGAGAGTTGTAAAATTTAAAGTCTAAGTAATAAAAGCTCACTTTGGACTCCTAAGTCCGAAGTCATAAATATTTTCATAAACTTGATTGGAATTTCAATTTGGCCCAACACAGCAGGCACTTATTAAACTCCGTCAAAATGTAATAATGACTCCTTTTTGGTACCACGCTGAATGAATTTTAGTGGGTTGTTGTACTTGTTTGGAAATAAACTGTAAAAGAATGTTATAAAATAAAATAATGGTCATTGGTACTCAGTCTTGACTTAAGTTTGATTTTTTATGTTGAAACATTTTCTACTTATTTTCATTTATTTGCAATCACAGCATATCTACGCACTTTAGCATGTTGTCTTAATTTGGCTCATCACTGGCGTTATGTACTTACCGCATTTCTAATTGGTTACGTCTCACACGTATTTAAACTGAGTTAAGAAATTCAAGAAGGCGGTACTTCCCATTAGCAAAACTACAGGGTCAAATACAATTGGTTAACTAAATTCCGCAGACAGAATAGGGTATCAATATGTAAACTGACAAAATAATAAAAAAAAAAATTGATTACCAGCTTCAGAGAAAATCATTATTTTTGTGCATTGTTTTTATTTTTTAATTGGCGTCAAACAAAAAGGACGTCATCGGAGTAACACTAACTGATTTAATTTGACCCTGTATTTATTTCTTACACCAAAACCAACAAATCAAACCAGCAACTATAGAGTAGAAGCCAATAACTGAACCATTGCGCCTATGAAAAGATCAAAATACCTTGAATATTATAAAGCTAATCCCATTATCTTTACGTTCAAAGATAAATTCAACTAGCTCGTACCTAAATAAAAATCCTGACCAATATTTTTCTCGGCCAATAACCGTACATTTCGGCCATTAGGGTAGGCTGTAATATGGTAGACGCTAATCTTTATACCGCTTAAGATTACCCACAGTATTTTATTTAGATAGGTAAAATATTTTTATATAACGTCTCTAAAAAAGATAAAATATATCGTGACGTTATGTTTCAGAAGTTGCGTTATTTAAAAAAGTTTTAATTTGGCGTCCACTATAACGGTGATTGCATTAATTTAAACCGGGTCGTAAAGTTTTTATTTTGTTTGTTTAATGCTTATAGTTTTCATTTTTTTATGATAATCTAAATACTAAAAATAAAGGCTTCTTCAAATAGGCGTGACGCGACACTCGTCGAACAATTTCTGTGAAAACTCTATAGAAATATGATCACTGAATTCACTATGATCACTTAACGATTCCTTACTCGTAACCACGTCAGTCACACACGAATTCTGCGAATATCGTATTAATAATATCGAAAAATTGTCGTGGAACATACAGAATATGACGTTTCGATTCCTTACCGTAAAATTGGTTTATAAAAAAACGATACCAAATTGGGGCCCTGTATGGTTATTATGATTCCCCGCGGAATCTTACCACGTTCAAACTACGTCAATATCGTGTCATTTAGAAACCAATGCAACGGTGAGGAATCTAAATGTCATATTCTGTATGTTCCAAGACAATTTTTCGAAATTATTAATACGATATTAGCAGAATGTCGTGTGTGACTAAGGAATTGACGTGATTTCGAAGTAAGTTGTAAAGTGGTCATGGTGAATTTAGGGCCATGTTTGAAGAAACCTTAAAGCTGAAGCGTTTGTATGTTTTTTGTTTGTTTGTTGGCACGCGCTTATACCTGGGTGCTTACTCTCGAATATAATTCCGATAGATCGACATTGGAATTGTTAGTCAAACGTCAGGGATTGGCTAGACTTCCCCCTTATTACAAAACAAGGTTTTTCTTTAGGTATGGTTTAAACCACAAAGCCTGTTTTTGAAATAAGAACTTAGAACTGACATAGAATTACAGCTCCTTTTACAAAACTGACAATTTAGCACTGGACTAACTTGTCAGTTTTGTAAAAAGAGCTGTATTTCGGTTCGGTCGGACGGTTTAAACCATACCTAAAGAAAAACCTTGTTCTGTAATAAGGGGGAGTGAGTCCAGCCAATCCCTGACGTTTAACTGATAATTCCAATGTCGATGTATCGGAATTATATTCCAGAGTAAGCATCCTGGTACTACCAGTCAGATTTGAAAAACAGTTTTAGCATATAATAGAAGGCAATAGGAAAAGAAAAAAGTCAGAAATGACGCTAAGTAAAAACCAATTAGTAGTGTCAGGCGATGCGATGCGACGGGGTAGGGAGCAAGAAATTTCACGCGAACGAAGTCGCGTGCAGAAGCTAGTGTTTGTTAGTAAAGATAGTCACCCATCCACGGACCAACCGTGGCAAGCGTACCTGAATGTGATCGATCAAACCGTGCGGCAGTTATTGTATAGCCAAAAGTTTATATGTCCAACAATCATGTCTCTCAAAAACTTTTTTCAAAAAAATTACAACCGTCTTCCAAAAAAACACTACAAAGTGCAAATTAAAGTTATTTTGCACTTTGTAGTGTTTTTTTGTAATTATTTTGAAAAAAGTTTTTATTTTTCACTTTTTAGTTACCTACCCCACACCAATTCGAAATTTCATCATCCTGGCGTCAAAACAATGCATATTTATGCGATAGCAACATCCGCGGTTGATTTGCTGCAATTTTTTGAAGAGCTCCGTTGTCTGTCTCCGAAACGCATCATCAGATCTACGCATATGAAATTTCAATGGGACCATTTCGAAGTAAACCCCTTTTGAACAAAAAAATAATTTTGCGAATCCGTCTATATACGACGGAGTTATGCCCGAACATACATAAAAAAATATATATGTAAACATGTCGAATTGATTGATAACCTCCTTCTTTTTGAACTCTGTTAATAAATAGGACTATTCCACGAGTGCTAATCTAAACAAATCTGTTTATTAACAGCATCACCTACATTAATCAGTAAATGCCACTCAAGTAGCTAGATACAGTCTGTTCTCGCATATCTGTGCCATATGCTGGCAGAATTGATAGTCTCTGATGCAGCGTTATAAATGCTCCGTCAGACGGCCGTAATGCTGCATGCTCTGATGGATCGTCAGACCAGCCAGAGTGCTGGCTAAAGGCGCATCCTTTTGCAAGGCCTTAGGCCTTACAGACTGTAAATTTGTAGACGATTTTCTATTCTGTATTCGTCTAAGTACCTGATACTTATTGACAGGCCTGCACTGTCCTCCCATACATTTTATCTCAGTAATTTGAAATAATTGTTAAAGCCAATTATTTTTAAAAGAGTAACCGTGGAGTTTCTTGCCGGCTCTTCTCCATAGGAAACAACAATTTGGAACCGTGCACCTAGCTTCTGACGTTTCATAAGTGCCAATGCAGGTTTATATGAAATAAAAAATATTTTGATTTTTTGATCTCAAGAGCGTAATTCGAGTTTTATTGGATGAGGAATTAACTTTTGTGAAACGCTTTTAAGCGTAGGTTTTGTTTTGGTAGTAGGTCTTGTATTTTAATCTCTTTATAAATGAAATGAGTTCAAAATACTCTTATCTTGTCAACTGTGGGTAAAGCTCTCGTCTAATGTTCACATAGGTCTTAGTACAATAAGAGCGATACCCAGCAAATACCCAAGTAGCATGAATTGAACCACGATTAGTGAAATAAGACCAAAATCAAACACGATAAGGTTTATTTCAGCTTTAGAATCACGAGAAAAATATCCGAAAAAAATTCTAAATCATAGATATTTATCGTGGCTATAAAACTTCGCGATAATATTATTTTTATTGCACCTCTTTCTTCTTAATACCATCTGTCACTAATAAATGTCAGTTTTCATTATTATCAATTACAGATAATTTACAGTGTTCTTTAAATCTTTTAGTATATTATTGTTACATGCACCTGTAAATAGTAAATCAAGATTTAGTGAGACACAATGACGATAATCATAGAAGATTCGGAGGAGATACCATGTTCATACTGCGACAGGCTTCGACTGACGTTTATGTTGATAGCTTTAACAGCTGTTCTGCCGATGGTGGTCTTCGCTTCCATACTCCTCGTGGTAGTAACCGGAGAGATGGACCAACACCTAGAATTCACGACAAATCTCATCGTGGAGTTTGTATTTGGGCTCTTGTATGTGCAACTATTCGTCGCTACGTCAATACTTATCATCAGCTTTATGAAGAGGAATCAGGTGTTGCCTCTCAAGTGCCACTACTGGTACTTCTTCTTCCACATAGCCATCATGGTCCTCTTCCTCATCTCAAGCTTCATCATGACTGTCGTCAACAACGGCCACGTCACATCGGGATTAGTATTTTTCGGTGGTGTCTTTTACTTTTATAATTTATATAATTTTATGGAGGCGAACAAGAATGCCTGGGCGACTTTAAGAAGAGCTTATTGAGGTGATTCGAAAATGCTTTTGAAAACTTAATAAATGGCACTCCCAATGTCTTACAATTGTTGGTGAATTTGACGAAGTTTAAGTGAATTTAGCTGGCTTTTCAGTAAGTATGATAAGAAGGGAATTCGGTAATAATTGTGTTTAGTATAAGCGGGTAAGTTGTCGCTATTGTTGTGGATGGCTAGACAGGAGACTGAAAATATGAGTCTTTTCAAAGTCAAAGCATTTATTTCAACTAGGCATTTAATAGGCACTTTTGAACGTCATCATTTACATTAAAATAGAATTGATTCTAGTCGCCCCTTCCAAAATGTAGTTTCGTATGGAGAAGAATGGGCAAGAAACTCCACTTTTAGTTTGGGATACTGAAATCGGTTTTGTAAATGTTGTAATAAGCTGGAAAATTAAACAAAACCAGCCTATAATTTGCCCACTGCTGGGACACAGGCCTCCTCTGTTCGAGGAGTGCTTGAGAATAATCTGGGCTAAACTGTGAATTCAATAAATACTAAAATAGATCTCTCACCGGTCTGTCAGCTCCAAGAATTTTTGTAACCGTACCTTCTACAAAGAAAGGTTAAGTGGATTCAATCACGCACCCAGTTGGCAAATACATTATTCATTATTAACAATACAGATACCAATGGTTACTGATGTTAAAAGGATCAGTACTGTCTTCAGTACAACTTCTCCTACAAGTAATCTCTAACACATCCACGAAAAGGAATTGGTTAATTCTTTCATTATCTAACGGCATTTACTAATTTTATGCCATCACTTGCTTCTCGACATGACTCAAATCATGATAGCTTTTACGTAAAACACATAAGTATACTATCAGTATTTTGAAGATGCAGAATTCCCTTTCCCAGGACTGGTAAACCAGACTCCTTCAAGTCTTCTGAATCTCAAAGCATTTTTGCTAAATCGTGCAGACTTAGCTAAAGGATAGCTCCAGCCAGTGGATGAGTGGCTAACTTGAGTCTAACTTTGTTTACTTAATAGCTACAAGTTTATTATTCAGCTGCTTAGTATTTCATACGTTAAAAGAAGTAGTTCTTCAAACTTTGTAGAAAGGATCCTTAAAGTTTCTGTTATGTAGTGTTTCAATATTCATTCTTTTTAACCGACTTTAAAATGGAAGACGTTTTAATTGGGTATTTTTATCTATATTTTTAATGTATACTCGTCACATATAGACGGAGACATAACTCGTCACATATAGACGTATTTGCAAAATGCTTTTTTTTTCGTAAGGGGTTTATTCCGAAATGGTCTCATATCAATTTCATATAGATCTGATGATGAGGAGACAAACAAAGGAACTCTTCAAAAAATGACAGCAAATCAACCGCTATGCATTGTTTTGATTTGATTGACTTTGAGAATACCCCAAGGATGATGAAATTTCGAATTGGTGTGGAGTAGGTACAAGTAAAAAGTCTAAAATAAATTAGAAGCAAAATCCTGGAAGCATTCATACTGTCTGTGATGGAAGCGTATAAAGTTTATTTCAAAGCTATCGTTCACAGCCAGACCCAAAATTTCCCAAATCGAATCACAACAGCAGCAAATTGACACGATTGTGCGAAAAATACAAAGAGAAATAAATCTACATATTGACGAAGTAATTAAAATGTTCGTGTAGGATTCTATCTCGAACCTTAATTCGGGCGTTTGTCGGCCGCTCCAAGCTCCCAATTTCTGAGATTCCAAGGCGGGCAACGTCATAATCGGATTTACGTCTTCCAACCTCACATAAAGTTTATGAATTTGCATAAACTTTACTATCGTATCAGCCTTTTATGTCAGCTTCGGCGTGTCAATTAGGACCGGATTTCCTTGATTTTCTTGTTCATTTTATGATTCTGAAATCACTGACATTTGCTTCAAAGAAGAAATGTAACAGAGAGTTTTCTCTCCGTGTTGTGACGTATTTTCTCTCATCATCATCATCACCAACATTTCAGCCGAAAGACGTCCACTGCTGGACATAGGCCTCCCCCAAAAGGGGGGGTTTGCCATAATCGCCACGCTTGGCAGGCGGGTTGGAAATCGCAGTATGGTGGTAAAAATGCATAGAGAACGCTGCTGCCCATTCTCTAGTAACTTCCTTTCCTAGTTTTCTCTCACTGATGTGTAAACCTAAATTGTGATATTTAGGTTTACACATCAGTATATAATGTTCCCACTGCATGGACAGAGGCCTCCTCTCCGTGAGAGGAGCAGTAATCCACCACGCGGGCCCATTGCGGGTTGGTGAATGTCACATGTCTTAATTTTTTTTTTACTGTAGGACATGCAGGTGCCTCACGATGTTTTCCTTCACCGTTTTGAGAGAAGTGTTGATACAACAATTTACACAACGTTAAGCGCCTGTCTCGATACAAACATAAGAGCTACGAGTGTTCCATTTGAGTTTACAAATCGTAAGTCACTGCCGTTAATAGTTAGGTTTATCCCCTAATATTTACAGCATCTCTTATAAATCGTTCTAAATCCACTTTGCTCTCAGAACCTAAAAATCTAAAAAGAATTCTGCTATAAAGCGAACAGCCCCCTCATCGCAGATACAGCACCGCTCTAAAGACACAAACTCATTCAGTTTAATACATTCTAAAGTCGTCGAGGGGCATATAACTTGCTGTTCTACCAAACTGAAATGTATTACCACTACTAGAGCTGAGAAAAGAGGAGTTTATAAAAAACCGGTACCAGATAATAAAACCCGTAAGTTTACAAAGAGCTCAACGAACAAATTGGGCTAACTTTTTAACCTTTTTTCATCAAATTATGTTCTGGTTCAGCGGTTTTTCGACAGTATTTTTTATGGAACAGCTCGCTGATTCTGAAGTGTAAATGATAGGCGGCGTCAAAAATATTGCCGAGTAATGAAGGTAAATACTGAGTTACAGTTTGTGAAATCTGCTTCGGTCAACTTTGAGGGACGGTGCGCTTTATAGCGCTTTTTATGCTTTCTGGTCTAAAACTTCTGCGGGCTGTTTTTTGATGAATTGTTACACCCTGAAATTTTATGCTAATTCGGGTTTGTTTTATTACAGTGATTGCAACGACTTCGTATAGGGCAATCAGGGATTGTTTGTCTTTTGTGGGTTACAAATAATGTTACCTCATCATCCTGACTTCTCCCACTGCTGGGTATAGGACTCTCTTATCTTGTACCAATTCCCACGCTCCTGTGCCAGCCTCATTCAGGCTTTGCCCGTGATGGCAATTATATTGTCCTCCTATGTCACCGCCGGACGACCGACATCTCGTCTTCCAGTCCTCGGACGCCACTCTGTTACTGCCTTACTACACCTGTCATCCATTTGAGTTCCATAATTTAGTTTTTGGTTTCGAAAACCTTCGTACGTCTTCGTATCTCGACGTTCGGAGCTCGATTCGTTTTTACTTTATCTAGAAAAAGAGAAATGTTTATTTAAATTACATAAATCTTTAACATACGTGATTTGGAGGTCACCTTTTAAGCAAGAAGATGCTTGTGTTAGGTGACGTCGCACGTCTAATTAGCAGACACAATAGAAATTCTATTGTTATCGGCACACATGGTGTGCACTTGACATGCGAGGTGTACAGAAAAATAAAGACAGAAAATACTATTACTTTATTGGTATTTCTTGTTAATCTAAGGTTTACTTTGAATTTTATTAAAAACCCTGCTTATCCACCTTTAATTCGCGTGCTTTTTAACATAACCTTCCCCCATAGGCTACTAAACTCGAAAAGAGAAAGGTGATTACAGTGTAATATTTTTTTATGTGATTAATTCACAGAAACATGGGGGCTGCGACATAACATCGCGTTTTATGCCACCCATGGGGTCGAGTTGTTATCTGTAACTGGGAATCACATGTCATTAAAACACCACACTAATATCATAAATGTCAAAGTTGTCGGTATGTTTACTATATTATTACTCGTTAACTACATTTACAATTCTATCAGCCTTTTGGGGCATATTGCCTGTTTTTGATGCCCCTGTGATCATTTTCTTTTTTATAAACCTGCTTGTAAATATTATTTTTTAAGACGTAGCTTTTCAACTGTGTAAATGTAAATATTTTGAGACAATTCAATAAAAATAAAAAAAGTTTTTTAGAAAAACAAAACAGAATCTCGCATAGAATTATATGCCCAGTGAATAATAAATGCTAATTAAAGTTAAGAACATTAGTAGTGCCATTAACGGTGTTCCCCTGATAGATGATTGTGGACGCAAAAGTGACACAATTCTGTTGGAGCACTTAGCATGATATATGAGCTGACACATTATGTATTTACATATATCAGCGTTTTAAGATGGGGGGGGCTCGGAATGCAATGGAGATGGTATTTACATACGTGGCTTTTAAAAACGAGACTTGATTATGCTCCAATTTATTTCCTATTTGAATATTTCCTGGTTTTCCACTGCATTATAATAATTATTATAAATGTATTTTATAAATCTAATAAATGTATTTCATAATAATAGCAACAGTGCACTGTTGCTATTGTTATAAAATACTAGCGTTTGCCAGCGGTTACGCCCACGTAGAGATCGGAAATTATCCCACGGGGATGGACTACCGGGATAATCCCGGTTATAAACTGCCTGTGTGCCAAATTTCATCCAAATCCGTTCGGCGGTTTTGCGTGATTGAGTAACAAACATCTAAACATACAAACTTTCACATTTATAATATTAGTAGAATGTCTTGTCTCTATCTATTTAATTAATAAAATAAAATATACTATAGGGTATTAAAGGCTAAATTTTCTTTCTTTTAAATGTTTTGGCTATCAACTCCAACTTACATTATGTAGAAAAAAAAAATGTATGGTTAATATAAACATTCTATGAGTACCATCGTTAAAAACAAGATCGTCATTCGTTCAGCATTTTGTGATCAGCGCTTTTATACAAACAAATGGCATGGTGCTATAGTAAGTTTTCATAACAGGAAATAATCATATTTAGTGCGGAAACACAAACAAACCTTTGCTAGCGTACGATTTCCTAGAAGCTTAAGTAGCTACCAAGTACCTCAAAGGAAAAACCAGGTAGCATATATTTATCCCATTCTCCATCCAAGAATTCCAAGAATTCTGTATCCCCGTCTCCTTCTTATGAATACGCAAGTATTTACACAATGATTATGCTTAGAGGCCATTTCTATATTCCGTATTTATTCGTATTCATACGGATTCGTAGAATACGTTCAGTTTAATCGTCTTATTTTGAATTAAATCCAAATAATGCTCGTTCAAACACGAATAGTAATCATGTTTTCATTTCATCCACTGGGTGCTCGTGTATGTATTTTTTGTGAAAATAAATGTTTCTTGTTCGGGATCGGTTGCTTGTTGCGGTGGCTAAGTCATATTAGCCGCACGAATCGGTCGATCAGGTTAAGCTACGCTTGCCGCAGTTAATGGGTGACCATCTTTACATGCCCGGGTGTTTCCACTGCGAAGATCGCCCTGAGGACACGGTGGAGCACACGGTGGCGGTCTGCCGGGCTTCGGCGGAGCACCGCCGTGTCCTCGTGGAGGCGATCGGCGGCGGCGATCTCTCGCGTCCGGCCCTGGTCCAGGCCATGGTACTGAGCGAGAGGGCATGGGGAGCCGTCACCTCCTTCAGCGAAGCAGTAATGCTCGCGAAGAGGGAGGCGGCGCACGTGAAGGAAAGGCAGCATATGCGCCCTCGCGACCCCAGCCGCCTCAGGATACGGAGACGCCCTGGGCGTCGGGAATCCCAGGCCGATTTCCGGCCACCGTAGACATGGGCTTGCGGACGGCGAGTAATGGGTAGCTCGCTGTCCGGTAAGGACCAAGCCCAAGTCGACGGCGCGTTGTGTTCCACGCGCGCCTCAAAGAGATGTCAGCACACAAAATGATGGGGCCCGCAAGGGCCGATGCCTGCCAGGGGTGCGGGTTTGTTCGAAAGAGACACCACAGCCCCTGGCATACGGGCTACTGAAGGAACACGGGTGGGTTTTAGTCAGTAAAAGTCTGACACGCCCTCCTGCTCCACTCAGAGCGGGAGAAGTTATTTGATGATTTCCCAAAAAAAAAAAAAAAAAAAACCATCTTTACATACCAAGACCCCTCCGTGCCTCGGAAAGCCGTTGGTCCCGGCTGTCATTTGTGGATCTTTGACAGGCGTTTCCCGTAACGCCTCTTACAAAGTCAACCAGTCTTACCAAGGTCAGATAGGCAGTCGCTCCATGTAAAATACTGGTATTCAGCTGCATTCGGTTAGACTGGAAGCTGACCCCAACATAGTTGGGAAAAGGTTCGGCAGATGATGATTGGAAATGGTTGAGTGTTCTGCACTTATTCGTATTTTTTTTTACCCGACTGCGCCAGAAGGAGGGGTTATGTTTTTCGAGTGTATGTATGTATATGTACGAGTATTTCTTTGTGACGCTCTGTAGCCTAAACGGCTTGATCAATTTCAGCTTGAGAGGTGCCATTAGATTGGTCTTAATTGTGAGAGTGACACTGGGTACATCAAAATTGAAATAAAATGACCGATTTTTGGCGCCATATAGTAGGTTCAAAAGATGTTTTTTTTTTTCAAACCGTTTTGAGTGGGGTATCAATATAAAGGTTTTTATAAATAGGTCTCATTAACGTCAAAAATAATATATCAACTAAAAACTGTCTCAAAACAATCTCATGCAGTCGGAGGCATCTTCTTAAATTCAACAATAAAGAACATCATAGGGGCAATTCTGCTAATTTTAAGAACGTTCACAGTCTGATCTCAGTCGCAATCTGTCAAAAATACCTCGAGTTTCCTTACATTTTTGACAAGTTTTTGACATTTGCTTGTCGCCGAGATGACACTGCGACTAGATTGTGTTACGAGAATTGGCCTTCAGAACATGCTTCCGACTGCATGAGATTGCTTAAAGTATTCAGTCTAATAGTCATCCTTTTAAAAACAGTTTCTTATGTCCATCTTTTTTATTTAAAGTTCACTATTTAGGCACTCGGGGGTTTTTTTGTATTTTTTTTTTTTTACTTTTTGAATTTTAACTAAAAATAACAGTTATTTTAAACAAACAGGCGCGACGTGTCTCTTATAGAATAATTTCTTTGCTAAGTTCATGGAAATTGTGCTACAAAAGTCGTGTCGCGCTTTTCTGGAGAAGCCTTAAGAATCAAAATGCCTAAAAAAGAGAATCCTAGTGAGGGTCTCACTGGGATTCTACTTTGCCTCTCACCATGATTTCTTCTTTTAACCGGGTGGTACGTGTGCATACCAATCAGGAAACCCTGGATCAGTCTGCAGGTCAAACAAATTAGCTTACTAACAAGGAAGTATGAAAATAACCTACTTAAGAAATAATTCCTCTTTTTTTCGTTTTCTTTATCTTAAAGGGTAACTTTACCTACTTGAAAGGAACAGGTCAGTCGGGAATAATATGGAAAAAGATGAGGTTCGGAAATATGCTCTATTAAAGCATTATCTTGCAACTGTTATTCTTTTTTTGCGGTATCTTATTTGTGCCACAAACAAAATTTAGAATATTTTTAGTTGCCGTACCAACAGAGCAAGAATGAACTCGCTGTTAATTAACCATTGACCAATTAATAAAAAGTTAATAAAAAAACAACGTACTGTGTTGGATGTTCGTTTTTTAGCCACCGACTTCCGAAACTAAAGTTATTTTTCACTTAATACTGTTTTTACTAAGCAGAAGTAACTAAAAGCACCGCTCGTTTAAGTATTTCCCTTTCAAACAAAAGCAGAAGTTTTCAAATCGGTTTATGAATGAGTACTGACGTATCAAACAAAAAAAAGGAGTCAATTGAAAAACTCGTCCTTTTTTTAAGTCGGTTAAAAGCACAGTTTCACCACCAAGGCACAAAATGTTAAATACTCCGTTCTGTTATAAATGTGTATTGGCCGCTCAAAATAGATAAAATAGACACTACAACAGACCAACCAAAATAAACATTAAAGATTATCCAAATCCCTACTTTTATATTATACATGCGAAACTAACTCTGTCTGTCTGTTACGCTTTCACGTCTATACCGCTGAACCGATCGTCATGAAATTTGGCAGAGATATAGCCTGGGATATGGAGAAGGACATAGGCTTTATTTAGGCGACAACTGACATCCAAGCGGGCGGAGCCGCTAGCAATAGCTAGTCAACTATAAACAAAACAGTAAGCAACACCAATTACTATCAAAAGCCTTATCGAACCAGCAGCTTTGCAGATTTTTCAGCACAAAATCTACTCGTAATGAATATTCATACTGACGATGGACTATACTGTGGCCGTAATTGTGTTAACGTTCCCTGGTAACTTCGTTAAAGGCAGTTGTGAACATAACTCTGGATTTACAGTCTAGGTGACCGAATATTATTGATTTTGGTAACGAGTTTTGATGGTCTGCATGTGGTTGTGTATCATAGCAATCCTACTGTATAATTCTATAAATCTGAACGTTTATTTTTAATGGTGTTTAGATGTTTGGATGCCCGTTTCGGAGTTTAGCCGAAACAAACAGACTAAAATTTTAAAATTGTTTTTTAGTTTTAATACACATAAATACATACATAAATAAATGCATTTAGTCATCATTTCAGCCGAAAGACGTCCACTGCTGGACATAGGCCTCCCCCAAAAAGGAGGGGTTTGCCATAATCGCCACGCTTGGCAGGCGGGTTGGCGATCGCAGTATGGCGATAAAATGCATAGAGAACGCTGCTGCCCATTCTCTAGTAAGTCCCTTAGTCGCTTCCTACGACACCCACTGGAAGAAATGGGATGGTGCTATTCTTTTACGCCCGGACACCACACGGGACCACGGGCATTTAGTAAAAAGCAGTAATTTTGACATTACAAACAGAGACATCTATTTTATTTCTTTGTAAGACCTATAAATCTTAAAAAAATAGTTATATTAAAAGAGGTGAAATGCAGTCAAAGACTAGCTTGAAACGGTGAAGGAAAATATCATGAGGAAACCGCCATGTCCTAGAACCAAAAATTTTAAGATATGTGACTCTTTAAAAACTCCAAGCCGCACTCAGCCCGCGCGGTGGAATACGGCCCACTCCCTCTCAAAGAGAGGAGGTCTCTGTCCCAACAGTGCCCACATTATAGGCTGGTTATGAATAGCTACGAAACGTGTTGACGTCGAATTTTGTCAAATTGACACCAAAAATACCGAAAGCCATATAAATTCCCTTCTATCCTTTGTCAAAATTTTACGCAGCTAAATCCTTACAAACGGCTAGACCCAGGGGTCGGCTACCTTTTGAGTCGGGAGAGTCAAAAATTACAATTTACAAAATTTTAAAGTTTTTAAAGAGCCACAAAAATTAAAAATATCATACAGATTACGAAACAATCCACAGTTATTATAGGTTTCATAGTAAAATTGCGTGAAATCGGGGTTTAAACGCAAGGTGACCGAAAAGGGGCGTGGCCTAATCTACGCCATTTGCCAACTCGCCATTTTTTTTATTTGATAGCTCGCCAGGTGAAGTCACATCCAAAGAGCCGCATGTGGCTCACGAGCCGCAGGTTGCCGACCCCTGGGCTAGACAATCCGATGTATTCAAAATCACAACCGCCGAGCTCTCCCGATGCAATAGCCGAACTCCACCGAATTAAGTTTCTGACAAATTGAGTGTCTGTACGTCCGGAACTCCCGCTCGTATCAGTCAGGTAATTGGCTGGCTGTAAGGTTTCCACTTGGCTTCGGGATTGTACGTATTGAAGAACCAACTGGTAATCCAAATCTGAAATTGTGGTGGAAGATTTTGATCGCAATATCGCAGTATTAGTGTGTGCGAACGTGAATCAATTTCGAATATGTATGGCTTTGGCTTTTCTTTCTTATTGCGTGGCTTTGTGTTGGATGGAACTTTTTTGCTATAGTAATCTCTGGTAGAATGGCGGTGATAGCTTTGTAGATTTAATAATTTACGAGACAACATTTAGTTTTTATGATCTCACTGGCTCAGAGAGATAGCATACCAATAGAATACCAAGCCCCTCGCTTGTGGCAAAGTTACAATAGCTGCACGGGTCGATTGATCAGGTTAAGCTACGCTTGCCGCGGTTGATCCGTGGATGGGTGACCATCTTTGCATACCAAGACCCCTCCGTGCCTCGGAAAGCACGTTAAGCCGTTGGTCCTGGCTGTCATTTGTGGATCTTTGGCAGTCGTTACGGGTCGTCAGAAGCCCGAAAGTCTGACAACCAGTCTTACCAAAGGGTATCGTATTACCCAGTAACTGGGTTGTGGAGGTCAGAGAGGCAATTTTTCCGTGTAAAATACTGGTATTCAGCTGCATCCGGTTAGACTGGAAGCCGACCCCAATGTAGTTGGGAAAAGGCTAGGCAGATGATGATCTCACTAGCTCAGCTAGCTTCGCCCGTGTGGATGTCGGAAATCATCCCGCGGGAACGTTTTGGACTATTGCCAGAAATGTTTAACAAACACTAACTCCACAGTTGAGAGAAGTAAAGTGTAAACTGTACACACTACTTTAAATCTAATACTAAATGTACTATGAATCAAAAATTATTATTTAAATTGTAAGATATAATCTGAAAGAGTTAGTCACAACTTTAATACAATATTATTTCATAGGAAGAACACACAAGTGTTAACTTACTCGACAATATTATGAAGATTCGTTTCCACAAGGGTTATCTTACATTCGAGGTCTGTTACTATCACATTCTAAGAAAATAAATTAGAAAAACAGGATATAAGAAAAAATAAAGTTGTCCATAGAATTACAAACAAAAAAAAAATAGCACACAAAAGTTAGTTATGTCAATATGAACTATCACCTTATTTGTCAACTTTGAACTTTAATTAAATTCCAAATTCTTAAAATTAGTGTTACAACGTGAACAATTTTTTTTAAATAACGGGCTCCCTAGCGCGCCGGTTGGAATTCACAAGCGGTTCACGATACAGTTACATGAATTACGAACAGTTACATTATGAACAGTTACATGAGTTACGTTCTACCGGGATAAAAGTATCCTTTGTGTTAATCCAAGTTTTAATCTATCTGAGTGCCAAATTTGATTGACAAACATCCGTACATACCAACTTTCGCGTTTATAATATTAGTAATGATGTGAAAGTTTTAATGTTTGGATGTATGTTACTCAATCACGCAATAACGGCTGAAGGGATTTGGATGAAATTTGGCACAAACATAGATTATAACCTAGATTAACACATAGGACTTTTTATCCCGGTAGTACGTTCCCGCGCGGGCGGAAACTAGTTTATAATATTAGTAGGATTAATTCGCTTGTGGCTAAATAATAACTGGTGCATGGGTAGATCGATCAGGCTAAGCTACGCTTGACGCTGCATCCGGATGCGCCTGAATACCTTCTAGTATCTTTTGCCTACCTGCGGTAACATTGGAAGCCGATCCCAACATAGTTGGGAATGGGCACGCCACGATTGCGGCGGTAAGTCCCCTCTTTGAGGAGTGGTTTGAGAGGCGGCATGGCGTCCTCACCTTCCGCCTGACGCAGGTCCTCACCGGACACGGTTGTTTCGGGAGGTTCCTGTTCCGGATAGGGCGGGAGGAAACGCCCGGGTGTTTCCACTGCGAAGATCGCCCTGAGGACACGGTGGAGCACACGGTGGCGGTCTGCCCTGCTTGGGCGGAGCACCGCCGTGTCCTCGTGGTGGCGATCGGCGGCGGCAAGCTCTCGCGTCCGGCCCTGGTCCAGGCCATGGTACGGAGCGAGAGGGCATGGGTAGCCGTCACCTCCTTCAGCGATGCAGTAATGCTCGCGAAGAAGGAGGCGGTGCACGTGAGGGAGAGGCAGCATATACGCCCTCGCGACCCTAGCCACCGCAGGATACGGAGACGCCCTGGGCGTCGGGAATCCCAGGCCGATTTCCGGCCACCGTAGGCATGGGCTTGCGGACGGCGAGTAATGGGTAGCTCGCTGTCCGGTAAGGACCAAGCCCAATTCGACGGCGCGTTGTGTTCCACGCGCGCCTCAAAGAGATGTCAGCACAAAAAATGATGGGGCCCGCAAGGGCCGATGCCTGCCAGGGGTGCGAGTTTGTTCGAAAGAGACACCACAGCCCCTGGCATACGGGCTACTGAAGGAACACGGGTGGGTTTTAGTCAGTAAAAGTCTGACACGCCCTCGTGCTCCACCCAGAGCGGGAGAAGTTATTTGATGATTTCCCACCCATAAAAAAAAAAACTTCATATAAACAAAAACGGTTCGTTTTGCTTACCAAATGGTAGCATTATTTATTTCCAAACTGGGCAAATAAATAGTTTCGTAAGCTACTTTTACCTGTGATAGCTACTTTCAAATAGTCTACTATGCGAACGCTTTGCTTCAATATTGGTAAAGATACTCGTACAAGGGTCTTAATTTTAACCCAGGAAACGGCCATTAGTCGATTTACTTTTGCTGTTCCAATTATTTCATTCTGATTTATTCTCATCACATTGTATCCTTTAAAGGCCACCAAAAACCAGCACCGTTTAAATAAGTCCCCGATTTTTTTTAAACCTGAAATAAGTGAGAAAGGGCAAACCATTTTCACGCCCAAAGTTGTCGGCACCACCGCCATTAGGTATGCTACACACGCGCCACAAATGACCGTACCAACGGTAACGGTAGATGGCGGTGCGACCAATTAACTTGCCGCGTTGTAAAAACGTGTGTAGACTGCCTTATCGAACATTCTATTCAATGATAGGTAATATTAGAACTGGGGGTTCTAATGGTAAATTCTGATAGACATGTTCGTGTGGAATTAAATGGTAATTTTTGGATGTGGATGGGTAATCATCAAATGTCTTCTCCCGCTCTGGGCGGAGAGGGAGAGCGTGTCAGATTTTTACTGACTAAAACCCACCCGTGTTCCTTCAGTTGCCTGTCCCAGGGCACGGTAACTCTTTCGAACAAATCCGCGACCCTGGTAGGTTGACTGTGGTCCTGGGCTCGAATCCCAGGCCGGGAAAAGTGTTTTTAGGTTTTTCTATCTGGAATCTCTCAATAGCAGTCCGGAGTCCGTATTTGTGTCCGGTTGATGGCAATAGGGTCTCCCCTTATTACATGGGTACAGAAACACGTAACTGGCGAAATGTGGGTTTAGGTGCTCTAGGTACACCCTGCCCATATCTTCTAGGAAACCAGGTATGATTTTATTTTATGTTGTTTTTGTAAGGAAAGATATGTGTGTAACTCTCTCGTGTCTTCTTACTGATTTGCATCTTTTAATTTGGTACCAGCGGAGAATGCTGTTTTACATATTTTCAGCTTGTTTTGAATAGCGTATAAAATATTTCGTCTGAAGATGAGTGTCGGGTGACCTTAAACCGACTTCTTTTCATCACTGTGTTATTGGATTGTTATAACATTTTCGGTTGGTGTGAACAGCCTAAAACTGCCAAATGGACATCCCCGGTTTCGCAACATAACATCACGCCTTGTTTCCCCGAAGGGTTGCACATAGGTGTACCTATAGTACACCCACATTTCGCAAGTTATGATTAAGTTCCATGTGATAAGGGACGAGTCTATTGCCATCAACCGGGCACAAATCCAGACTCCGGGCTGCTACTAAGTAATTCCTGATAGAAAAACCTAATAACATTTTGCCCAACCGGGGAATCTATATATATAAAAGGAGAAACTGACTGACTGATCAATCAACGCACAGCCGAAACTGCTAGAACTAGGAACGTGAAATTTTTCACAAGGCTTCCTTTTATAATTTGGGGGAGCACTAAGAACTGGTTTTTGGAAATTCGGCCTTTAAGGGGAAAAGGGGGGATTTTATTTGTATGAAAAATCTTATTCCTTGAGTTAATAAACTTGAAACTTGGCACAAATACTTATCTGAGTAAATTATAAAGTTGGTTATTTATTGTTTTTATAAACTACCCCCTGAAGGGGGATTCGGGGGTGTCAAAGTTTGTATGGAAGAATTTTAACGCGCTGTCTGACTAACTTGAAACTCAGTATTTATACCTAAAACCAAGAATAAAGAGTATAATGTATCAGGGTTTTTCGAAAATCTAAACTTAAAGGGGTAAAAAAGGGTAGTCCGTAATATAAATGTGAAAGTTTGTGAAGATGATTGGACCTTTGTTACGCAATCACGCAAAAACGGATGAACAGATATGGATGAAATTTGGCACACAGATAGATTTTAACATAGATTAACACACAGGATACTTTTCATCCCGGTAGTGCGTTCCCGCGGGATAATTTCCGACATCCACGCGGGCGCAGCCGCGGGCGGAAACTAGTCGAACATAAAAAGTACTTATGGAAAAAAATACTTTGATCTGAAACCTTTCTCGGCCAACCATTTAAAATATAAGTAGTCAAAAACTGTGGCCAGCTTAATGTCTTTAATAGTTTCTTCCCCGTAATAAGCAAAGTGTAATCAGGCAAACTAGAATCCACACAAAATTAACATAATGATTCTCTATCCTCTACAGGATAAGTTTTTAACCAGTACGCAAACTGTAACCATTAATTCAGCAGATCATTCTAGACACCCGAGCGCAGAAATATTTCGTCGGTTAGACAAAACACAAACAAAAAACTGCTATTTTATAGAAAGGTGCAATACCTACGCGGTCAAAATGTATGGAAAAGCTGTTTTTTTTTTGTATAATCAACGAAAACTTTGTGGGCTGGGGGTCTAGAATGATATGCTGAATTTCTTGGTTACAGTTTGCGCACTGGTTAAAAACTTATCCTGTATAACAGCCCTTATCGGTAAGCGTAGTGTGGGATACCCCCAGCTAGATGGACCGACGACCTTAAAAAGGTTACTAGGACAGACTGGATGTGGGAGGCGAAAGATAGTGTTGTGGCGCATTTTGTGAGAGGCCTAAGTCCGGCAGTGGACTGCGATAGGCCGAGTTGATTGATCCTCTTTATGCTTAACATTGAACCCAGGTCCTCATGTAGCACTAACGCTTGCGACCACTAAACTAACGAGGCAGTCAAGCCGGACATTCAAAAAACTATAAATCGTCATCACCATTCCTGATTGTTTTCAACTCTACTTCAAACATCTCTTTAATAACCACTTAGCCCATAGCCTCCTTGAATTATCCTGCCATTTATTACCCTCCAATGCACTCACTTTTCGCGCAGCCAGTCTTATCGAAATCAATTCACTCCGGAACGCCCCTTCAATTTAACTTCGATTAAGCCGTGGGACACACTGAAGTAAAAAAGAACTATCCTGAGTGGTTTCTTTATGAGCTTATTGTGGAAGTTCATACAAGTTGGACAGTTTTCCGAACTGCTTATTGTAATCGATGCGCGGTTGTGTATCCGGGTTTTATTGTGTGGCGATCGTCTTTTTTTTTTGTTTCGAGTTTGGGAAGGCAATTTTGCAGTTGGGGGTGAAGTTTTTCATGTACTGTTTGAAGTTCAGAATGGCTGGGACATGCCTTTGTGACTAAAAGTTGAGGATATTGCAAAACAATCGTCAATCGTTTGATAATTGGCAGAGGTGTTACAATAGATTACAAATGATCACAATAATCAAATTTATATTCATATCTTTATTTGCATTTCGAATGTTTAAAGTGCTTAAAATGCCATATAGCTAAGGAACAATTAAGAACCTTGAACCCCTTCAAGGTTCTTAATTGTTCCTTAGCTATATTACATTAAAAAGTTAAAAAAAAATTAAAAAAATAAAAGTAAATCGGAACGAAATTAAAATAAACATATTTTTTTTGTAGCGTGAATCACAACTGCTAGATCACTGAGTACTTCGTATTTACGAAAATTGTGGTACACAATAATACCTACAGAGTAGGAGGACTGAGACTGATGAATTTTTACGTGACCTTGATATTTCACCCCTTTTATCCAAGTATCCTCATTCACAATCCTTTACGTAGTGTTAAGACAACTTTAACTACCTTCAATGGACCAAAACAGTACTCAAACAAGCCGTCACTAAGGGTCCCCATCTCCCTCAATTAAATCTAGATCACAGCCTCTGATTACGGGGACCAAATAACAAACGAGATTTGTCCACACTTACATATTGCGGTTTATTTAGGACCTTTCGTCCGGAATGGAGACACAGAATAAAGTTGTATAGAAGGTCCAGTTTATGCAAATATAAAACATGTGTAGGGAGAATCGGGTGTGTAACGATCCGGGTGTGTTTGTACAGGACAGGAAATTCACTAAGTATGGGGACATGGGAATCCTTTGTCGTGCCGTGGGGCACAAACTACTACCATATAATAAAATATATAATATGTGGTATTGAAGGAAATTACACAATGACAGTGGTCGTGTGTGTTTCCTCGTCCATCGATCTTCGAGGTAAAGCATGGATTGGTTGTAGACGTCAGATAGGCAGAGTAGGCCATATAAGGTATTCAGCTGAATCTGGTAAGACTGGAAGCCAACCCCAACGAAGTTGGGAAAAGGGAGATGGTGATGATCGTAATAGTTTTTGATGTGAAAACTTCTTTAGCGGCGTTGTGCACTTTTTTTGTAATGGGTAAAATCGAATGATCGAAAATTAGTATGACGGATGGAGAGTAGACAGCCGGCGCGGCGTAGGAGAGGAAGTATCCCCCCCTCTTTCTACGGCGCGGCGAAAATGTATGCCTGCGCCTGCTGTCGTTTAGGCGGCGCAGGGCGCTAGCGCGAATGTTCGTGTGTGTTTATGTTACAGCGTGCCACGCGCATCCATCGATGGTGACAGCTGATGGCTTGATTTTTCTGAGAGATAAACTTTTTAATGTAACATAAATTGTCATGTTTGTGTACGATAGCGCAATAAATAAATATTGTATTCTACCACCTAAATGATAGTACTTTTATACTGATAGTTAAAGCAGTTCGTGCTAAATTATTCCCTAACCATTCCAAAATATCAAAAATGCACAACGTTAATATTCAAGTTTTCACTTCTGCCGGCACTCCCGGAGTGCAACCCGTCGTTTTTTTTACTTTTATGTTTCTGATCTAATATTAGAAAGAGACTAATAGAGAAGATTTGAAGTTTTATCTGTTTGTTTGTATTTAATAAATGAACAACAGGCTTCAGGTACCTGGCCAGCGTTTTCACAATTTTTTTAAAAAATGTATTTGTCCATTATTCAGGTCAGATCCGTGGAAAAATAATGAGTTAAATAATGTTTTTTCTTGGAGAATTAACCTTCTGTACTATAACAGTTTGTATGAAAGTAAGGTAAGTATTTTCTGGCGTCTTGATTAAGGCAGTATTCACACGTAATCCGGAGTAAGTGCTGTTTTTTTCCGGGAGATAATTGAGCGTCTAATAGTATTACAGTAAGCTGTTATGTGCTCGGGGAAAATACAATTACTGGCGTCAAAAGATAAATGAACGGACGAACTTATTTCTCATTTAAGGGTCCTTATTTTGGTAGTTCTTGAAGAAAATCTGGTTTGGCTAAGTGAAATAAAAGAAAAATGATGGTCTTGATAACTCGGTTTCACCCGAAAACGTCTCGATCCCGTGGAAATATTGGGACAAAAAGTACCCTGTGTTCTATCCAGGTTTTGGTCTAGCTACCTGTAGGTATACCAAATTTCATTCAAATTCGCTCAGCCATTTTAGCGTGAACAAACAAATACAAAAAAAAAAACTTATTATAATATTGGTTAAGAAATATAATAGTTAAAAATACATGCTACCATCATCTGCCTAGCCTTTTCCCAACATTGGGGTCGGCTGCCAGTCTAACTGGATATATTTATAAAGTCGTTTAAAAACACACGTTTGTTTTTCTGTTACATGTATTGCATTGCCCAACAATAAAGCTTACAATCAATCAAACACAATAAACTATAATTTCCATTGTTCAAGTAAGAGGCCATGAACTGTAATAACCAGCCAAAAAGAACGATTTCGTAATTACTACTTTAACCGCATCCTTCCCCCAGTACCCACCACTTACTCCATTTTACAACAAAATCACAGATTACACGTAGGAACGTACTCTTCCTCGTGAAAGACATTAAGATAAAATCCTCGCACACTCGGATCTAAGGCGAAGATAACAAAAATTACGCGGAACCCAATGGTACTGCCGAATTAGGGATTTTACGAATCTGGCGCACTTACTTTAAAGTGTCTTTTCAGGATTATCGCAGATTTTGTAAAAAGGCGAAAAAAATTGGTGGAGTATTTTAGTACGAAAATATAATTCGGAAATAAAACATTGGCTATAATGGCTCCCTTAACAATAATTCAAAATCATCTAATAGGATGGGACAATCTAAAAGTATCTGCTAAGGGCAGATACAGACACAATTATTACAGAGCATACAAACTGTGTTTGTCTATCGCAGTCGTCACCGGGACTTCAACGAGAAAGATTATTCAAACCAAATATTACGTCCCAAAACCAAAATATTTTATTTCATATTTTACATGGGCACTTATGGATTGTCAGATGTACGGTTCCAATTGGTCCTTTTCTGTGAGAAGAGGCCGACAAGAAACACCACAATTTAACTCCCGGAGACAGCAAACGTTTGCCCACGGCGATCGAACACGGCGGTTTAGCATGTTATGATTATAAATGATAGACAAAACAAAAGCAAGGCACACGATGCCGGTGCGGCCGTCACCGGGATGTCGGTCATGTTCGGTTCGCATAATTTCGTTTTTCGGTGACGTCCCGGTGATGGTGGCTGTCAACACCCTTACAGCCCAGAATTGAGTACCAAGCTCCGTCACTGACTATTGACATAAAAATAAAACAATTGTCATTAATAAAACATTCATCGTGAAGAAATCTATTGAAATAAACACACATTCATATCAAGCTGAATTCCAAATCATCCAAAATATTCAACCCAAATGTAATCAATAGAAGGTGTTATCTTATCGCGGGTAAGCGTTGAATAATAATGACACAACTACCCTCAAACCCTTTGATCACATGTGAATACAAATGAATGATTTCCCGGGCGAAATCGGCAAGACTGGCAGACATTAATATACAAACCATGTTTCGATTAGAAACTGAATTGTAGATACAAATATCTAGAGCATAATTTAAATACAAATATTTAGAGCATAATTTAATCTATTCCTTTGCCATTATTTAACCTGAGAGGCAGTTCCCCTAATTGAAAAATCTCAGATTATAAAACAAAGGCAGATATACCGCGCGGAAGACCAAGAGTGAGGCCAAAAAACCAAATACTAAAGCGTCGCATTGTATATAATGCGAGGCTTCAGTATTTGTTTTTTTTTACTCTTGGTTGTTCCGCGCGATCTATCTGCCTTTGTTTTATAACCTAAACCAAAAAATAAATAAATAACGAAAGCGTCGCATTGTATGTTACATAAAATGCGACGCTTTAGTATTTGGTTTTTTGGCCTCACTCATGGTCTTCCGCGCGGTCTATCTGCCTATGTTTTATAATCTGAGGTAAAAATATTCACATTCTGATCTCAGTATCAATCTTTCAAAAATACGTCTAATTTCACATTGACATTGATTGTCTCTAGAGATGAGATTGTGACTAGATTTTGAACGTTTTTATGTACGGAAATCGGTCTTCAGATGTTAAATTCATACCTTTTAAGTAAATATAAAGCTTTGTAAAATGGCCGCAAAAACCATCGTAGTATTTTGGTAAATGTGAAATGAACCCAGCTACTTATAATAACAAACCCACAATGTACATCTCGCCTTGATTCCTCGAAAGCTTGGGTAGAGGTGTACCTATCATACGTCAAATAAACCCCAATAAAACGTATTTTCTTCCCATCTTTCTTTCTATAGTAATTAACCTATATACATATTTCAGGCATATTTTGACTATACAGTGTTGTAAAAAACCTGGGTGGCCTTTTCTTTGCCTGAAAGCATATTTCTACTAAGCGAGGATAGCTGCTTTTACAGTAAATCACCACACAGCATTTTTCTTTATTTTTTCACACAAACAGCCCCTCTTAAAGTAGTAATATCTTATAATATAACCTTCGAAGTAACAATATCTGGCAGTTAAAAACACCCTTTCATCCATTTCTTACGAATGGGACCGTCCCTTCCCAATGAAATAGATTTAGGCACCCCTGAAGCCCTTCTTATTGTCGTAGTACATAACAAATGTTTCCCAAACAGTCCTATATACTTGGGACCAAGGAATCCCAGTGCCAGTACGATAGTTCAGGGTTGCTACTGAGGTTTTGAAGATATCAGTAACTATATTGGACGCCAACTTGTTCCCTTGCAGTAAAGCTTATTTATTTCTGAGAAGATTACAGAGTCCACCCTAAGGTCGTACGGATATGTTATGCGTAGATCCGATGACCACATTATCGTGAAAGAGTGCCTTTCCATGGTTACAAAAAAAGAAAGGGATAGACAAAATTGTCTGAAAGGACGAATGGCCTTACGTCATTTGTAAGGCCATCCCTCAAATGACGATGCTGCGTTACGAGAACAAGCGAGAGCAAAGAAGTGAAATACTTGCCTACAAGAGAGACTAAAGAGCGATTATTCATAAATATACAGGATATTTTTATCCAGTGCGCAAACTGTAACCATGAATTCAGCATATAGTTCTAGACCTGCAGCGCCCCAAAAATCAGCTGTTTCGTAGAAAAGTGCAATACTTACGCGGTCAACATTGTATGGAACAGCTGACTTTTTTTGTATAACCGGCGTAAAATTTCTGCGCTGTGGGGTCTAGAATGATATGCTGAATCCGTGGTTACAGTTTACGCACTGGATAAAAATGTATCCTGTAGTTAAGTAGAAAATGCTACCCTCGACCGCATCAGACCCACGCTGATCTTTAAGGAGCTCACGTTAAAATATATCAGCGTAACATTTCGACATCGATCAAGGACATGTTGCACCGACCCCCAAATAAATTAGGACAAGGGGCAAGAGAACGACAATGAAAACCAAATGAAAAAAAAAGAAAGGATAATTGTTTACTTGGAACAAACAAATCGCACATTCCAAAAAAAAAGAAGATAAATACACATTGTAGCCAAAAGCCTCTTATTCAATCAAATAAAGTTTGTCTATTTTGTCCATTGCTTGATGTCAGGGCAAGTGCTGCCATCTTAGTTAGCCCTTGATGATGATGATTTCAGCAACGATCAATACAATACTGAAACCGACCCTGATGTTGAAAATAACACTGGAATTCCTTCAGTAACTGAAATAGTCCACCACAACCCTGTCACGAACAGTGCTAATGTACCAAGATGTCGACAAAACCTAATAAATTATCCAACAGCGGACTAGTGATTCTTTGAACACAGCTCCATAATCCTTTCCGAAACTCTGCAGGCCATTCTAGCCATTATGCCCTTAAGTTAAAGGTCAAAACTGTGCGGTATGTGTGGTAATTGTCGTTGACCGTACACCGAACTCCACTGTAGTTAATGTTGCGTAAGGACGATTGAATTTAATTACTTTTGGGTGTCGGATACGGAATTACGTAGCGTTGGGTCACAAAAAAGTAAGGGACAGAAGTTCAACACCACGCAACAAGCGAAAACTGGCGCACGCTCTTAAAGTCGCGTACCGTCGGAGATCACCGCTCCCTAATTGCGAAACATACTGAATCATTTTGCAAGATATTGCTAATCCATTGCCTTATACCTATGTTCGTAAACGCAAATAACGCAATCAATCTTGTTGAACTGTCAGAATTAAAGCCAATCGAAGCCAACAATTAAACCAACTACCCCGCTGAATGTTTCAGATTCTATGAGAAGATGGACGAAGGATAATACATAAATAGATGAAGTATGTACATAAATAATGCTTTTTTATTCACGTAGGTAATTACATTTTGTTTATTTTACAAGTATTGTGTTTTGTTTGTTAATTTTGATATTTTCTGGTGTTTTCTGTTTTTTTTTCTTACTCTATGTGTGTCACTTTTAGTTCGTAAATTGATCTGTACAACGGTTTGGAATTCTATTGTGTTATGTTGTGCACGTAAACTTAAATAAATAAATCGCGAGTGTGCTTGCACTCGCTATAAGTGAGGCGTATGTGTGTGCAATTTCGTTCATCATCGTCATTACATCATGCCGGATTTCCCTGTCGGGTTCAGCAGAAGTGTACCGAATACACACCCATATTTTGCCAGCTATGTGTTCAAGTCCCATGTATATATTTTTTTGTTTTGGTGGGAATCATCAAATAACTTGAGGGCGGAGGGCGTGTCAGACTTTTACCGACTAAAACCCACCCATGTTCCCTCAGTTGCCTACGTGCCAGGGGCCACGGTATCACTTTCAAACAACCCGCACTCCTGGCAGGCATAGACCCTTTCGGACTCCACCAGTTGGTGCTGACATCTCTTTGAGGCAAGTCCCATGTATTAGGGGGCGAGCTTATTTGGAGCCAGCCTTCTGTAACTTTCTATGTTGTGGTAGGGCTGTCAATTATGCGTTTTAATTATTTGTTCAGCTGGGTCGATTGGAGTCTGTATGGGAGTTTAAGTATGTATGGCAGGGTGCTGGACACTCGTGGAACGAAAAGAGAATTTTGTTGTTACTGTTAAGGTTTTTAAACTATTTTGGGTTTCCCACTTTCAGGTTGTTGCACCAATATTTCCATTTTAAAGTAAGTTTCTGACATCATTCTTTGAGATTCAATTTTTTGTATAAGCAAAGGTCTAAGCATATTTGCGTGTATTTTGAAATTATCATTGTATATGTATCAAAGATTTTTCTTCAAATTGAGCTCTCAAGTGACTCGAAAGTCGAAACTCTTATTACTTTGTCTTTTTACCCTACTACGGCGAAGCTAAAAGGAGGGTTAAATGTTTCTTCATAACTTCTAAAATACTACTTTACATTTTTGAACGAAGCGTTACATTTTTGAACGAATTTAGCGCCATACATTCTAACAATAGTAAGCGATCACAGGCTAGGGCAAAGTGGCTTACGACCACGGATTTCGGATAGGAATATTTTTTGATTCATACTACAGAAAAATCACGCTCTAAAAGGGTGTGATTTTTCAATAGTCATTTCAGTTCAAGATAAAATAAAAACGAAACAAAACTTTTTATACAGACTAATGAAAAGAGCAGACAGTGTTATTGATACTAAAGTTCTTTTAAACATACTTGCTATGCAAAGAAAACATTGCATGTAATCTCTTACAAAAGAAATCGTATGTAGAAGTTGGTTTTCTTATGAAAATGCAGTCGTGTCTACGAGTCGAAGAAAGTTAGTTGTTCAGCACTCTTTGGTGTTGTTATTCAGAAGTTCAAGTCAGTTATTTGAATTTTAAAATGTTGTAGATAAGAAAAGTTGGGGGTAAATCTTTTTGTCCTTGTGTAGTGATAGTAAGGGATGCTGGGACCGAGTGCAAGGTCTCTGTAAATGTTTTTGGCAAGTTCTTCCTAATTAGGTAACATGGCAATTAATTGTAAACGTGTCTTAAAATAATTTGATGCCACGGCATGGTTTCCTTACGGTGCGGCGTATAAACCACGCCGTAGAACGAACGTGTCTGTCAAAAAGCTTCCATAGTGATTCATACAACACTGATGACCGTGCTCACACACGGCGAATAAACCGTAGTTTTTCACGGCAAGAAAAACATGTACAGTCGCCAGCAGGTCAAGCTATCCCAAACTATCAAATTTTCCCAATTGAACATAAACCTTATTCCCTTGTAATAAAGTTGAAAAACTATCAAAGAAATTTGACAGATTGGGGTAGCTTGATGTGCTGGCCTCTGTACATATTATGTCACCGTAAGATTGTGAACACCGTTGGTTTATAATCTATCCAGCGAGATTATAAACTGTCGGTAAATTGTGAACTGCACCATACTGCTTACCGACCGAATAGGTTAGGTTAGGTTAGAACTGCGACCAACCGCGCGCGAGCCAAGCTACTTCCAAGTCAGTGGCAATTACTTGACTATTTAGTAATAGCGCAAGGTACTAATAGGTATGTAAACCTATCCGTCTTGATACCAATACACAATTTCACGGACAGATTATAAACTATCGAAAAATAGTGCGTTAAATTAACGTTGTTCACAATCTTACGGTGACATAAACGGCCGGCGGCCTTACGGTTTGCAGGAGTGGTAATATTAACGTTTCGTTTTATATTTAGCAGCTGTCGAATGAATATCCCTCAGTTTGCAAACAAACAAGGATTGATTGATTGCCCCCAATTTTAGGGATATCAATAAATCAAATATTTCGATACAATTTAGGTCAAGAATTTACTTTCAACCATAACAATGCCAACCCATTTCTAAATACGAGAATTTAACATAGTAATTTAGCAAGGAATTATTTCAGTAACGTCGTCGTTGTCTAGAATTCTTAACGTTATAGCCTAAATGCCTACCAAAAATTTAAAATTCTTCTGAACTTTCACAAATGCCAGACATTTTAATGGGTTTCTTGAATTAATAAATTCGATCTGCCCTTAGTAATAAGATAGGTAAATATCAGACGTGAGAAGACAGTGAGACTTTTTGTTTAACTACGAATATCTAAATTGTGACCAACTGTTTAGGGTTTTAATCAATATTCGGATAAGCACAATAATTGATGTAGAAATATAATCGTGTGACTTAGTAAATCTAGTAGGTTTTTCAACACTACTTCGTCATAAATATTGCCACCTCATTAATCAATAGACCAACGAGGTCAACGAGGAACTCCGGTTGATGGCAATAGGCTCGCCCCCTATTACACGGGACTTAAATATAACTGGCGAAATGGAAGATTACTACGGTATACATCTGTCTAACCCTACGATGAAAAACAGGCGTGATGTTACGTTCTATGTTATGTGAATATTGACATCACAGAGACAACCATACCCCTCCTGCTCCACCCAGAGCGGGAGAAGTTATTTGATGATTTCTCACGCTCTAAAAAAATAATCTCGGTGCCTATGGGTTGTGGTTGTCTCTGTCTAGACTAACAACAAAACAACTCAAAAATCGAAACTGAAAACTACATACCGATTTCAATTGCGTCTTAATAAATCGAGCGGTTTGGTTGTATTGGACAGGGCGACCGCGGTGTTACGATGTATTGTAATCGATTCTGCTGCTCGATTCCGCTGAATCGAGGCGGTTGTACCGTGGACTGCAGTGTATCCAACTCGAAATTGATTTGGGAACGAACCGTGAATGTCGAATTTTTAGTTTCTGGATTCCAAACGGTAACTATGGAAGAAGTTAACTTAATTTTTAAGGTTAATACTCTGCTTTTTCAACTGTTGAATTTTTTTTAAAAACGAGAATACCCGTATGCCCGCTGTTTAAATAACAGTGTCAATCTGTGAAATAATTTAATTTGGAAATTATATTTGCCGAGCTCGAAGTGCCATAATAGCTTTTATTACGAAAAGCTGTTCGCGTAAATTAACAGATTAATTTCGTATGGGATTTTTTGGCACTATTCAATTAAGAGTTAATTGGTGCTATCTACTGTTTCATTCTAAGAGAGACCCTACTAATTCTATCAAGACATCGATACTTTTAAAAAGTTCGTTAGGGATGCCTTAACGATCACATAGCCTATTGCCATCGATATCATTTCTTTTCGTCTGGCAATGGCTGAATAATTTATTGTAATGTATATATTTAAGGGGAACCTAGTTGCGGGCTCGAAGTCACTGATGGGTCTGGCTAAAAATCACGCTGTCTCACCAGGCTTCGTGTCCGACAGAGGTAGAACCCGTGATAGCATTTGGAGGCTAGTGTACACGCACAACATTATTGAGTCAGCTGCAGGACTAGTTATAGTGAAACAGGCGCGTAAAAATTAAGAAAAGTCCATCGGAAGATCGGGTGTTCTGAATAAATCACTGCATAAATCAATGACCAATAAAGTTAATTGAACTTTTCGATAATTGAGCTTTGTCGGTACCGACTTCGTTTTGGAGATTTTACACTTCTTTTATTACGTAAACACGCCCAAAGTTAGGTTAAATTAGCAAGAAAAACAAATCTTTGTTGGCTCCTAACTTTTTAATGGTTTTTAATTTTAGTATTCTGTTTCCGTACAGACAATATTAATATTGAGGCAAAACTATACCATGTTTAATTTTTGATGTGCATTGTCAAACAATGGAATAATACACTCCCGAAGTTTGAATGGGAAAAATGTGGACTAGGTTCACCTTAAGAAACGAATGTCACGGACTGGAATTGGGTACTCCAATGCCCGTTTTTATTAAGATCAGGTGACATCTAAATGGCTACATGCACGGCTCAGTGCCGAGATATGAATACAATGACAATACGAAGTTTTAATGTTAGTGAAAACGGGCTTAAATTCACCTTAGGACTAGATCAAAAGATAGAACAGAACATTGCCGAATCGAATACAATAAACAAAACCTACATAAACCAGAAACCAATGTCCACATCTAACCCAAAAACCAATCTCAACCGATCACATAACCACTAACCAACAGACAGACGATCCAAAACATACCAACAAACTGTATTAACCTTTTACGACACATCAGTTTTAACGCTAAAACTACACTAAAATGTAACTAGCGTGAGAAGTACGACAGCACTGAAAACACTCGCAATAGTTTTTGACCATTTACAACTAAAGTTGTTGCGTCGTAAAAATGTTGTCTGGTCTATGAAGTTTATTGATAGCCTTTCGGTGAAGGCTTTTGTGGCTTTGGAGACAAACAAGAGGAACTAGATAAGGAATTAGATGCGTACGTTGAATTGTGGTTTGGCCTAAACCTTCACGAAACTGCTGACATTGTCACAAGAATGGTCATGCTGAATTGAATCGGACACTACATAGATCTAAAAACAGATATTCTGCCCAACTTAGCGCAAAAGCAGTATCTTAATGAAAGCGAGTTTCGAGATAATTGGAGTAATGTAAAAATAATACCCTTAGTGATCTATGGTAAAACTGAGATAGGGAAATCTTTCTTAAGGTTTTGTTATATGTTTTGAACAAGATAGCGCTAAAAGGCTTAGTTCCTTAGATGCGTATTTTTAAAGGTACCTGATGGCATAAAAATCAAATTTACGAATATTTTTGAGATACCGCTTTTGCGCTTAGTAGGGCAGTATAGGACAGTTGCCAGAAAAGTATCGTTACGTCGCGGTATAAATCTACCGGGAATCTTGCGAAAATGTGTAGAGCCAATGAAACCCCAGCTAAAAACAAGTCTAATATTAGGGGCATTGGTTGATCATGCAAAGATGCTTTAGAAGACTAAGTTTAGATCTAAAAGACAGTATTTAACTATGTGGATCTTTTTATTCATTAAGGTGGAAGCTCCAGGATAGCTCGCTAAATTTATATTTTCTTACGTTTTATGCAATTTGCAGGCCAGTTTTAGGTTGTATGTTGAATAAAATTTGATTAGCGATCGTAACACGTATCTATGTACAGTCTGTGTCAAAAATATCGGAACGAACAGACTGTTCAAAATTATCTCAATAACTAAGAAATTTAAACTTTATCTCAATTGAATAAAGTTCTTGTCAGACTGACATTGGTCCTGTTTTGTCTTCTTCCTGAAACATTCCCTGTGTCATTGAGTTAATATTTAAATGTTACAGAATTGTAAGTAATCATTTAAATTCACAATACAGCCCTCTAAAGTTCATTTAATTACATTGAATGACTAATCCGAGAACAAGTTATACAATGCAATTAAATGAACTTAGCTTAACTTTAGCTTAGTTTAATCTGGAGCTTACATCTTAAGCAATATGAAGTCTAAATCGAGAACACAAACTCAAACATGAACTCTGTCCATAAGAAGTGACTACTCGTTTTTGAAAAACCATCCACATACGAACATGGTAACTGCTCCAAAAAAGCCACATCTCTGGTTATCTCTACCAGTAATAGGCCACCAGTAATGGGATCCAATTTACTTGCCTCACGTTCTGTTCCTAATCGAAGGACTATGCTTTATAACAATACGTGATCTGAATATGTAAAGGCAGATTGATTTCAGGACAATGAGGTTCTATTCATATCGGTTTTGGTACTGATTGGGTACATTTGACGTATGATATATATTTTATTTAAACAAATACATGTAAAGTGGTTGGATACATATCTGAAAGTGTGAAATTCGCATTATTATCATCTGCCTAGCCTTTTCGCTACTATGTGGAATGCTGCCGATTACCAGCCTATCTGACCTCCACAGCCTAGTTACTGGGTAGTCTGATACTCCTAGGTAAATCTGGTTGTCAGACTTTCGGGCGTCTGATGACCCGTAACGACTGTCAAAGATCCACAAATGACAGCCGGGACCAACGGCTTAACATGCTTTCGGAGGCACGGAGCCCGGAGGGGTCTTGGTATGTCAAGATGGTCACCCATCTACCGGCCAATCGTGGCAAGCGTAGCTTAACACGATCGGTCGACCCGTGCGGCTAGTATTACTTAGCGACGAGCCCAAAGTGTGTAACTCACATATTGCTCATAAAAATATAAACTAATGAACTCTTTTCTTTGTTTCAGGTATGTTTTCAACTCAAGCTGTGTTCAGAAACTGTTTAATATGGGACACATATACGTATCTCAAGTTTCATTATTTATTCATAAATCACTAGCGACCCGCCCATGCTTTGCACGTTTCTTACGACTTGACAAATCACCGAAATTTCTTTATTATTTATGTAAGTTTATGATTCATGTATATGTCACAGTTAAAGCCAGTTTTTAGATAGAACACGTTTTTCATAGTTAGAACTAGTTTTTACTAAATGCCTTTGTTAAAACTAGAAACACCTAGTCAAATCTAGAATTTAACTAGACTAGAGTAACTGCCACATCCGGAGTAAATTCTTTGCATGATGGTGAAAACCGCAACAAAATCCATTCCGTAGATAAGCAGAACTATGCCGTCACAGACAGACACAAAAACCGACTTCATTTTTTTTCTATTATGTAAGTGAGTATGTATATCATGAACCAAAGCAGTAATCAAGCAAAAAATGACTTTCTAACAAGTTATCTCGTATAACTTAATACAAATGCCTACTAGCAAATACAATAATAAAATCATACGCATAGAACAATATCAAATAGGTAATCTAGTTATTGAGACCCATAGTACCTACATATCCACTATTGACCCTAGAGGGACATTGATTCGATTGTACAGGCGGTCCTGAACACAATACCTTTCTTATCAGGCCGTTAGTCGGTTACAATGGTTGTAGTACTCATTATAATGGATAGGAAAGAATCGTATCGTATCGTATTTGAACTGACAAAATCATCGATTTGAATAATACAAATGGGAAGCTGAATCTCACTGAATTTTTTTGTCAATCAGTAGCGTAGTCCCTGAAGATGAAACCCGAAGACACTAATCAGCACGACACTGAGGAATTACTTATTCAGTTAGCACTTTTTTGACGTTATAATTTACAAAAAGCAGGTCCTCCAAAAGCAACTCCCATTATCCTGGGGCCTTAAGTTGAACACTAATGATTCAGAATGCGTTCTCAAGGGACGGAGTGTTGTACTTACTCAAAGAAAGAAAAGAATCAGCGGTCTCCTACATTTTGATCACGTAGGTATTAATTGCACTTTTTATTAAAGAGCAGATTTTGTTTTGCATATTTCAGAGTTGGCTCCATATTAAAAATTGTGTATTATACACTACTATAAAGTATAGGTATACCTCGTTTAACCTAACACACCGTACACATGCATATATTAAATTTCTTTCTCACCTTTTTGTAACAGATAAAGATAGAAAAAAATATCAACCCGCATATTTAATGCTATAACTTAAACCACTACATGCGATAAGTTGAAAGGGATTCATGATTTAACCCGAAATTGATCCTTTGTCTGAGTTTTCATTGTAACAGACGTTTTATTAGCCTTGGAATTATAGAAGAGCCTTTTGCGGCTAGACAGCCCAAAGCTTTTACGAGCTAACCCAAGATGTAGAATGCCTGAAGTAAGTGCCGCAAAAAATCAAGAATCTATATCTCCAAAAGAAGTAAAAAGCCTGTTTTTCTGATAGTATTAAAGAACTTTACTCGCACAGACACCAAAGGATTTCTTTAGCTAGATTATTAACGTAGGCAGACAGACGTGTCTTAATCAACGAATTTCGATGGAGGGCAGGGGTCGGCCGTTATTGAAATTGGTTCAGAAACGTTACAACCGAGACGGATGGTGCGATAAGTCCATTTAAATGTTCTTTAGCTCTTGGGATATTTTTTGTGAACGCAGACTTGGAAAATATTCGTTTTGTAAAAGCCCTCAGACTTCAAAAAAAAAAAGGAAGTCTAGCTGAGTTTTGAAATTGTGACCTGGCTTGACAGACATCAAGCAATCGATGAAATTATCAAACTTTTAATTATTGAGTTTGAGGCTTTCGGCTACCACTTTGTAAGTAAACTTTTTTTTTGGATTGTGCGTTTTGTTTTTCAAAAAAAAAACTTTCTTTAAATCATCATCATCATCATCTACCTAGCCTATTTCCAACCGGGTCGGCTTCAAGTCTAACCGGATACATCTGATACCAGTATTTTAAATGGAGCGACTGCCCATCTGTTCTATAGAACCCAGTTACTGGGTAATACAATACCCCTTGTCAAATCTAGTTGTCAGACTTTCGAGTTTCTGACGACCCGTAACGACTGTCATTGATCCACGAATGACAGTCGGGACCAATGGCTTAATATGCTTTTCAAGACTCGTCTTGGTATGTTAAGATGGTCACGGGATGGATCCACGGGGTTACTACGAGTATGTTATAGTTCTGACAGATTTTCAACCATATATTAAAGTTGAGCAATGGTGGCCAAGTGGTAACGGCCGCGACTTACGAGTTGTAGGCCGTGAGTTCGAACCCAGCCAGGCGCTTTACTTTGTGTAAATTATTTCATCACCACTGCTCTCAAAATGGTGAAGGAAAACATCGTTAGGAAACCGGCATGTCCTAGAACCAAAAATTCGAAGACAAGTGACATCTACCAACCGGCACTGGGCCCGCGTGGTGGAGTACGGCCCAATCCCTCTCACCGAGAGAAGGCCTGTGTCTCAGCAGTGGGAACATTATAGGCTGATGATGATGATTAAAGTTACACTATTCTGTCTAGCTCTTCAATACAAGGCCAAATTGCTAATAACTTAGCTCTTATGATAGCAATCTGTACAGTTAATTATTAAGCCAATAATATCATGCATGTATCAAGGACAGAGTTAACTGTACTAAGTCCCAAAACTTTATTACATCGCTTTTAGTCAGCCTTTGTCCCTCGCCCAAAAGCCCTATATTACTTTTATAAGTGTTTCAGGGTTCGGGGCCCTTTTTTGTCATCTGGCAAGGCTTAGTAAGGCCTTGGATACGCGGTAAATGATACGCCTGTGCCCCTGTCATTCATTTTAGCTAGTTTATGTACATGTATGTCGCTTACATGGCGCTGATATAGGGTATGTTAGCATTTGGGACACAGTTTGATGATATGGGAGGTAGTATTAAATTACGGTGTGCGTAAGCAACAACAAGACCTATTCTGTATTTATTGTATAGTATAGGTAGGTAAAATAACACTTTTTGTTATTCCGTGGGTACAGCACAAGGCTGTGTCAGGGCTCCATGTGGTGGTTGTTTTGCCCCACAGCTCATTGGGAATAAGGCAAACGTGGCCAGCTTAGTCCCACTTCAGCTTAGCGGCTTTTCGAGCAACGTCAGAAATCTGTGTTTTGGCGTCGCGGCAGACTCCGTAGAAGATAGCGGACGAGCTGGAGAAAACACACGACTGGTGGTCCACCGGGCACAAATACACACTCCGTACTGCCACATTTGTGTTGGTGAGAAATTCCAGATGGGAAACCCTATTGGGTTTTTCCGTGAATCGAACTCAGGATCTCATGCTCAGGCAGTAGCGTTTGCGACCTCTAGAACAACGAGGCTGTTTAAATTGCGCAATTCCCTAAAACAATTCCTTTTTTTATTTCTAACTACGTTTACAGTGAGATGAGTACAATTTGTGAAGGAATGTGCGAATTAGATCAAAATATTTCTGTTAACAAATCAAGCCAATCGGTTCAATGCGAATGCTTCCCGGATATTTAATTAAAACTTTGTTTTTTCCAAACTTGGGCTCGGTTGGGGCCAGAGGGAATGTTTTTGATCTTTGTCGGAAACCCAGCTGACCTTTGTGGAATACTTTTGACTGTGGAGTCCATCACTGGGTTTTGTTTTTCATTGACATGTTCGTGGGAAATCTGTATGTGTTATATTTGAATACCTTACTGTATTTTGTTGTGTGGTTATTTTGGTCTTTGAAATCTGTGGTTTAATTTTGTTGAGAATAGTGTCATGGTCTGTGTGCATTTTGTCATCTGAGTCGTTAATTTTCGGGTGCATATTTTATTGTTCACGTGTTTTGCATCTAAGTATCCCAGTGACACATTGCCAACTATAGTAACTTACAAAAATAATATACTACTTACCACAAAAATAGTAAGTCATAGTAAGATAGAAAGATATGTAAAGTTATCGTAGTCGTGTCTAGACGCTTTGCAAAACTTCTTTAGGTAGGTAAGTATTGACACAGTAGGCTTAACATGAGAACCGTAGGGTAGCGGTTTGTCGACGAAAGAGTAGACAAAAGTGATTTTTCCGTGTAGGCAGTTGACAGGTCTGAACCGAGAAATGTAGACAAGCGATTTCTATTCTACGGTAGAGTAGAATGGAATGCGTCATGCTAAGCCTGCTGGAACTTTTAAAGACTCATCATCCACCTAGCCTTTTCCCAATTATGTTAGGGTCGGCTTCCAGTTTACCGGATATAGATAAATACTAGTATTTTAAATGGAGCAACTGCCTATCTGACCTCCACAACCCAGTAACTGGGTTGTACGATACGACGACCTTTGGATAAAACTGGTTGTCAGACTTTCGGGTTTCTGGCGACCCGTAATGACTGTCAAAGATGCAGTCTTTACGGGCCCGTGCCTCAAAAAGCACGTTATGCCGTTGGGTTTAGCGTGCTTTTTGAGGCACGGAGAGGTCTTGATACGTAAAGATAGTCATCCAACCACGGGCTACTACATTATCACTTAGCCACTAGCCCCTCAGGAACTTTTAAAGACTACACAAGTTTTTGTATACATTTCAACGTACACTCAACTCATTTTAGTTCTGACATAGCTTCAACACATAACTAAAAGTTCTAGCAATAAAAGCCTCAGCTCAAGTACAAACTTTATTAAGAAAAGTCTTCCTCTGTGGCGGTACAATAAAAACCCAATGAGCACCAAGCTGCGAGGGGTAAATATGAAAATGATTCTCCTACAAAAGTCATTAAGCGAATTTATATTTTTCGCTACAAAACTGCGGGGTTTTGAACGCAAGTTGTCGCTAAGTGCCATTAGAATAAGTGTGCGTTGTTGCTCGATTCTACCACGAATACACTTTAATATCGCCAGGATATCTTTTAATATGGTTTATGAGAAACGAGGTTTGCATTGCAGTATTTGCGGGACTTAATTTTGTCGAAAAAAGACAAAGATGTTGAAAAGTTTTTTGAGGGGAAAAGTCGAGAAATTATTGTGTGTGAAGTCGCTTTCTAAAAGTATCAAAGAATGGGCAGAAATTATGAAAGAATCCCTTTTGATCTTTTAACTCACTCACAAATTTTCAATATCAATGGACAAGCTGATACCATGTCTTCAGTACATGAATCTAACTAAAACCTCGGCTTTCAAATTTTTCGTCAGTTTTTAAAAACTGTCAACATATGATTTCAAACAAAAATCCACTTTAGAGGTCAACTAGAAGAGAGCCAATTCGGGCGGTGTAGAAAAGGCGCATCTTTTGATTCGAAAACCAACAATTCAGTAACAAGTACCTCTTCCGAATCACTCGGCCACTTGTTCCCCAGTACATCACACAAGACCAACTCGTTATGAACTCTCACAGTCAGATTACGACCTCTATGTTATGCAAATGGATTTCCTCAGGATATAATTGTGCTTCCAACTTCCACCGTCTCATTTAAAGGGCATTCAAAAACTTCACAACTCAATTTGTGAGTTGCAAACAAGTCAAGACGCGGCGTGTCGTTGTGTTTGTTGGTTGATTATCAACATGGCTCATGTTTGAGGTTTGCGTTTGAGAAAAATTGTGGAAGAATGTCTGAGAGAGAAAGTTTGAGAGTTATTTTGGGAAGTGTCTGTGTCTGTATGGGATAAATTGGGTTGAATCAAAACAGGGTATAATGTCGTAATGGGATTATGTTTCTGCCCTACTCATCATCTGCGTACCTTTTCAAATTATGTTAGAGTTGGCGTCCAGTCTAACCGGCTGCAGCTGAATACCAGTTTTTCACAAGAAGCGACTGCCTATCTGACCTTCACAACCCAATTATTAGGCAATCCCCGTTGGTAAGACTGTTTGTCAGAATTTCGGGTTTCTGCCCTCTGTGAATTGGAATGGTTGTGAATTATGATGGGACAAGGATCGAAGATCTTGCTTTTTTAATACTGTCATTTTTAAAGCATGCAATGGGTACATTTACTCTGACCAGGTCATATACTATCCCACTGGTGGGCACCAAGAACTCTTTTCCCGCGCCACCTCGATCCAGCCCCCGTGGTACGCGTCCTTGTCATATCGCCACTGCTTTCTGGGCCGACGGTGGCGGCGTCGTCCATAACGTCTAACAACCACTCTTACCAAGGGGTATCGTTTTGACCTTTGGACCTCCACAACCCAGCTACTGGGTATAACGACCTAACTGACCTCAGTTAGGCAGTCATACATATTCAGCCTATAGCGTTCCCACTGCTGGGACACAGGCCTCCTCTCCGTGAGAGGGAGTGGGCCGTAATCCACCACACGGGCCCAGTGCGGGTTGGTAGATGTCACATGTCTTCGAACATTTTGTTCTAGGACATGCCGGTTTCCTCACGATGTTTTCCTTCACCGTTTGAGAGCAGTGGTGATGAAATTATTTACACAAAGTAATGCGCCTGGCTGTGTTCGAACGCACGACCTACAACTCGTAGGTCGCGGCCGTTACCACTGGGCCACCACTGCTCAGCAGTTACGCAGTCGCTTCATGTAAAATACTGGTATTCAGCTGCATCCGGTTAGACTGGAAGCTGACGCCAACATAGTTGGGAAAAAGCTACGCAGATGATGATCAGTGACAGACATGGCGGACGACAAAGCCGAAGTTTAAAAATACTACTGTATTTAGTAATGAAACTCACACATGCGTCCCAGCTGTTAATTACTTGGTTAAACTCATTTCCGACTTCTGTTTGAATGGTGCGTCGGTTAAATAGCACTTGTGCGTGCCAATGTTTGTTTAACCCGGTTGAGGGAATGATTAATTAGAATATATTAATCATATTTCAAGATTAAATGAAAATTTGAACTAAATGAACAAGTATTTGAAGAAATTAAGTGAGTAATGACTGAGGCTCGTGATTGATGATTGCCAGATTGAAGGGGTTAATGTAATATTTCTATGGGGTTTACGTTCATACTGTGCTATAAATACCTAACCGTCTTATAAGTTTATTTTCATTTGTTAGCTTATACAAGGTGGGCAAGGAAATCGAGGCGAGAACTGTAACCATGAATTCAGCACATGATACTAGAGTAGAGTAGAAATGTTACGTCGGTTATCAGAAAAAAAAAATCTGTACTGTTTCATAGAAAAGTGCAATACCTACGCGATCAAAACGTATGAAACAGCATTTTTTTTACTAACCTCGATTAACATCCTAGGGGGGTTCTGGGTTTCGCGTCGAAGCCGCTCTGCTTATTATGTAAATATTATCTTGTTTGAAAATGAAATATAAATCACTTCACGTTTTAAGTTTCTTAAAACAGAAGTATTGACACGAAAACAGCATAACAAATAATTTGACATACTAAAGACTTACTGAACAAAAGGAATCGTCATCCAGTTGATATCAATGGGTTCCCTCTGACAGAAAAATTTCTTCTACATAAAGCAAAAGAAAAATAATAAATTTAAGAAGAAGAATTTCTCTCTATTATCAAACAAGGATACAAACTCTCCACTCATTCTATTTACCGCTTAACACCTAAACAGGCGCACAACGATCCCAAACTTAGTTTCCTCCAATGTTTCAAATGTACCATGAAGGTTTTAAGGCACTCCGAACTCCAGCTAACTCTTTAGTGCACCTTAAAAGGAGTCTAGTGTTCTCCAACGACCAATTCCAAGTTTAACTGCATCTAGAGACACTAACGATTTTATTACAATGTTTAAGAAACATTGTGTTTTTATTTGTTAAGGCTTTCAGTTGTTTTGCCTTGCAGTTTTTGGAAATTTTAAGTTTTATATGTTGCTATTGAGTATCGTGTCAGCTTATAAGATTGTTCTTTCATGATTCAGAGATTGGGCAAAATGTTTACTGATTACAGAGTTGATTGGCACCTTAATTGCGTAACACACGATTAATGACACACACATCATCATTTCAGCCGTAAGACTAAAAGGGGGGTTTTGCCATAATCACCACGCTTGGCAGGAGGATTGGCGATCGTAGTATTGTGGTAAAATGCATAGAGAACGCTGTTGCCCATTCTCTGGTGAGTCCCTTAGTCGCCTTGTACGATACCCATGGGAAGAAAGGGGATGGTGCTATTCTTTACGTCCGGCACCACACGGTACGATTAATGATCAATCTGAATCAATTTGAAGGATTTGATTTCGAACATATGAAGCAATAGATTGGTAACCTATTGCTGGATATGTTAGAAAAATCTATCTGCTTACCAATATAGATAACGCATTGAGGTCCGGTAAGGACCAAGCCCAAGTCGACGGCGCGTTGTGTTCCACGCGCACCTCAAAGAGATGTCAGCACAAACCGATGGGGCCCGCAAGGGCCGAGGCCTGCCAGGGGTGCGGGTTCGTTTGAAAGAGATACCACAGCCCCTGGCATACGGGCTAATGAAGGAACACGGGTGGGTTTTAGACAGTAAAAGTCTGACACGCCCTCCTGCTCCACCCAGAGCGGGAGAAGTTATTTGATGATTTCCCACCCAAAAAAAAAAAAAAAGGGTTGTTGATTTGCGAAATTCCGAGTATTTAAAAGCTAAGCCCCACTTTCACCACAGACCACCAGACCACAGGATTTTTTGCATTGGATTAGTTAAAACCAGCGCATGACGTTGTCGTATCCGATCGTTCTTTTACTGGCAATGGTTTGAAGTTGACAGAGACAAAATGATTTTATTGGTATGTTTAGCTATAAAACAATGTATTTAGTGATTTGTGGTGCAAATAGGCGTATGAATCTGTTACCTACAGGCAGATTAACAAAGATGTAATTATCTAAATGGGCAATGCTTACAGACTAGATTTGTAGACGATTTTCTGTCCTGTATTTTCATTCCTCTAAATACCTGGTACTTATTGACAAGCCTGCACTGTCCTCCCATACCTATTATCACTGTAATTCCAATTATTTTTAAAAAAGTAACCGTGGAGATTCTTGCCGGCTCTTCTCTATAGGATGCGACAATTTGGAACCGTGCACCTAGCTTTTTGCGTTTCGTAAGTGCCCATGCAGGTTTAAGTGAAATAAAATATTTTGATTTTTTGATTTTGAATGCAGACAATTTTATTATCAATCGCCTTGATATTACCCGTTCTATTTATGTAAAAACCTCAGTGTGAAAAATTTTCTGGAAGTGACCCGTCGTTCCACTTGACACTATTGGCAGCTTACTTTACGGTAGGTTTTCACGGTGAGATTAATACAGAATACATCGGCTGCCAAAAAACGAATGACGGTAAAATACAAAAATATCAGAAAGCATGTACCTATGTATTAAATCAATCAACCGAAAATCAAGAATCAAGGTTCCAATCGTCTCAAGCAGTGCACCTTTAAAATCTTGCCCTACAAATTCCAAGATTCCTCTTTCTTCTTTTCTTTGAGAGAAAGGAATGACAAGTGAAGTCGAAAGCGAGAAAGCGTCGTTTTACTTACGGACTGTAATCAAAGGCTCTTGTGAGATCTAAGTGTTCTGCAGGGCTTTATATTTGAATTCGATGGCCGAGTTGTATGAATTTTTAGTTTACGTGTTCTTGAATTTAGGATTGACTGTGAAAGTATCTTGATAGAATCTTTTGATTGAATTTTAGTTTTATGTTTTTATTAGAAAATGTATTTACCTTATAAATGTGAAAGTTTCTTTGTTTGGATGTTTAAAAAACGGCCGAACGGATTTAGATGAAATTTGCCGCACTGATAGTTTATAACCTGGTTTCACACATTGGATACTTTTTATCCCCGTAGTACGTTCCCGTGGAATGAATACGTTCCCTTGGGATTACTATAGACCTCTACGAAGGCGAAGCCACTGGCAAATGCTAGTTCAATAATAAATACATTCTGATTTTATTTCGAATCACGCCTAGATTATATATGATTTTAGGCATCAATAAATTTTGTGCATCAGATTTGTTTTAGCTATTTAAAATTGCTTTTAGCCTATTTCCACTAGAAAATATTTTGACTAGGACAAAGTTAATGATTTCAAAGATGTCTAAGATACAGCCGACAGTAAAATGAATATCTATCTTCATGAGAGCATAATATAGCTCTGACTAAACCTCAAGCAAGTATTGGCTACTAATGAAACAGTTACTTCACACATTTAGCAACTCGAACTCCTACGACCAATAAAAGCGTTTATTCTGTAAATGGGCAACGTCGCAAATAAATAGCTGTCAAACATTTCACTGTTTTGATTAATTTGGCAATATTACTGTATGGAAATATGAAATATCGCTAACTAGTGACCTAAAATATTGATTGTGAAATGCAATAATTAATATCTTAACACCGAATATTTAGTTGTAGATGTAAAAAAAAGAACTTGGAAACTTTCCAAATGCCCTTTTTACTCCTAAAACGGCTACAACATAAAATTCAGTGTTATAATTGCAAATCATTATTCATGTTTTAGGTCACTAGTTAGCGATATTTCACATTTCCATACAGTAATATTAAGAAATTAGTAAAAACAGGTAAATATTTGACGACGCTATTTGCGACGTTGCCAAAGTGCAACTGACGGCGAAATAATCGCAAGTGTTCCGATATTGGCAGGTAGGCTATCGACTAGCCTCGAGCACTTACGTCCAGTTAAACACTCAGTTAACTTGACTTGCTTTGCTGCTGGCATGCAGGCGATAAGCTGTGTGGCGTGTGAAACACTGCAGTTTTGAACAGACAGACACCAATTAATTCGTGAATTTTCAGTTTTTTTTTTATAGTGTCGACTTGCATGAAGATAGTTTGTACTGTGCTAATGGTTGAGTGCATCAGGCCTACAAGTATAATTTAAAAATGTGCTAAAGATAGTGCCATGGTGACTACACCATGGCACTATCTGCAGACGAGTTGGTCACATATATAATATAGATCACCATTTTGTTGTTGGAAGATATGAGGTTGCCATTATTGATGACCATGCATCTTGATGTAAACCAGTCAGTTTCACATTCTTCATCAAACAGAGATAGGTAAGCAATCTTCCTTCACGGCTTTGACTCTCTCTGTAGTCTGTCCCTCATATCTGAGGATCGTGGTCAGCTTCAGAGTTGCATCTGGAGCGGATGATCCGCCTCCACCGGTTTCTGTCCAGCGCATCCCTCACCATCGTGTAGAATTTAGAGGACGATGATTCCTTCACCTGATCGGTCCATCGTGTTGGTGAACGACCGCGCGATCGTTTGCCTTTGGTGTTCCCAATCACCACCAACCAACCAATTTTCGGCTTCGAGTAACGTAGTCAAAAATTGATTTTCACGAAATCCTTATATATCATTAGCATCTTCCTGTTCGTTTTCAGTATGCGGTAAGCTGAACACGTTTTTTTCTCTGTCATTCACTCCTTCAAGTCAAATCAAAATATTTTATCTATACTAATATATAAAGCTGAGGAGTTTGTTTCTTTGTTTGCTTGAACGCGCTTATCTCAGGAACTACTGGTCCGATTTAAAAAAATCTTTCAGTTTTAGATAGCCAATTTATCGAGGAAGGCTATAACAACAAAAATGAAATCAGCATGTAAATCTGTTTCGTAGTTAAGAAGGACAACGTAGTCAAAGGTTTTTTGCCAAATAGCTAGGTAGGTGCTTTGATGCTTTCTAAGTTTCTACTTAGAGATTTCCTATATAATGTAGGTAATATGCAGATATTAGTATTTAATTCATTTTTCATTAGTCACAAAAAACACACATTCAAGCACATCTATGCCACATAATTTTATTTTATTTATTTTACTTTCCTATTATATTATTAATTTATTACGGACACACACTTCACTATGTGTTTATTTTATTATTCTAGCGTATGGTACTCGTGGGTTGCAGATGCTGATAATCAGCGTCAGGTGGTGCATACTGTGTTGCCATCTGACAATATGCTGAGCTGAGGCCCTGTTGGCATTATTATCATTGTTGAGGTCATTTTTTCTGTCTTTTTTTTATCTTTTCCTTTTAAATAATTTAAGGTGTTGACTACCGATATAATGCCAATAAACGCAATTTTCTTTCTTTCTTTCTTTCAACATGCAACACGCTAGGACCCTTAGGAGCTTAGGAGAAAATTTGACGCAGACGAAGTTGCGGGCAGAAGCTAGTTTCATATAAACCTGCATGGGCACTTATGAAACGTCAGAAGCTAGGTGCACGGTTCCAAATGATCGCTTCCTAAGGAGAAGAGCCGGCAAGAAACTCAACGGTTACTCTTTTAAAAATAATTGGTTTTAACAATGTTTTCAAATTACAGTGATAATAGGTATGGGAGGATCACGGACTTTGTATTTACTCCGTGGGGAGGACAGTGGAGGCCTGTCAATAAGTACCAGGTACTTAGAGGAATCAAAATACAGAATAGAATCTTCTTAAATATCACCCCTCACGCAATCAATCCATCTGTTTCACCAAATCCTAATAACTCAATCATTTTTCGCGGTTTCGTTGCGAAATCTGCACAGCCCAGCGAAGGGCATTCGCAATGAAACATGGACGGCGGCTTGCCAACAGCCAACAATCCAATTTGCCTTTGCTTTGTGAATGTAAATTACAATCACGACGAGAGCGCGTGTACAGTCGCTGATAAAATTTGATTAACAAATGAGAAATTCTATAACATAATGCAAGCAACAAAGGACGTGTTGCTTTAGCATCAAAATGTTCTAGAAATAAAGCTTTATGTAGGTGACGGGGTCGGACGGTTCCAGTTTTATTCAGACGTAGACTGAATTGGTGACTTATTTTTGGTTCGGTAACCAGATGTTTAAATATTATTTTAAAATTTGTTCATTGTTTTGTTAAAAAAACATCAGATTTCCTCAAAAAGAACAAACAACACAAAGTAAAAAAAAAACATTTCGAAGTCGGTGTTGTTTTTGGTTTTGTATTTTCGTTTTTTTATAGATACCTAGTTTTTATTTATTTATCTGAATTGAGAATTCTTATTTTTTTCTTAATTTATAGAGAAGTGAAGTTTCCGTGGTATAGCAGACATTATTGGCAGTATTTCTAGGGTTATCGATTCGCCCACAAATAAATAAACTTCGTGCGAATCGTCTACATAAAATAATATATTATTGAAAAGTCTTAATTCGCCCGTTTCAGGCGAGTAAAGTTGTGCGAATTGACAATAAGCCCACGTATCACGTACGTTTATTGCTTTTAAGCGTACTGTATCACTCGTGTCATAATATATTTTCTCCTATACACATACACACTCGATCCATACTCTCGTTTTATTGGTCATCGTCAACTTTTAAATTTTGTTCGCCAACTTGTAAAAATCCTCGTCGCAATATGCGGCGTTACTGTTATGGCTTTTTGCTGGATTTGTTCTTTTTTTGAAAAAAGTTCGATGCTTGTTTTTAAAATTGATTTCGGAACTTCTCTCTGAGGAGATTTTTATGTTGACAAAATGCGATAAATTATTTCAACCAAACAATCTGCCTAGCCTTTACCCAATTATGTTGGGGTCGGCTTCCAGTCTAGCCGGATACAGCTGGATACCTGTATTTTATATGGGACTACCTATCTGACTTCCAAAACCCAGGAACTGGGTAAAACGATACCCTTTAGTAGGACTGGTTGCCAGACTATTAGGCTGCTGTCGAAAGAAACGCCTGTCAAAGGTTCACAAATGGCAGACAGGACCAAAGGCGTGATATCTGAGGCACGGAGGAGTCTCGGTATGTAAAGATGGTCATCCACTAACGAACCAATCCCAGCAAGCGTAACTTAATCTGATGGAACGAACCGTGCGTACCTATATAAAATCCTCTTGAACTTTGTCTTTTGCAGCTCTATCTAATTAACACTGTCAGATCACAGGCACTTATTTCTTCATATAATCCGAATTAAAAACCTATCAAAAATTCCAATCAAAATTTTCACACTCAAAAATTAAAGCCAATATAAATCCTCTGCAATGATACATCAACAAATGATTGCTGACAACTTTTCGTTCAAAATGAGAATTCCCGAACTTCCAATAAACAGTTGAAAGCGAGGAATACCTGAGAGAGATGGCACGCGAGATGCATCCGATCGCGACTCGAACTTCGAGATGCCCTTGAGTTTTGGTATCTGAATGAACCAACTTTTTAGATGGAACATTGTGATCTATAAATGCGTTTGTTGATTGACATGAGGATTATTGAATGGAGATGAAGAAAGATCAAGAGGCTAAATAATAACAGCTGCACATGTCGATCGACTAGGTTAAGCTACGATTGTTGCGGTTGGTCCATGGATGGGTGACCATCCTTACATACCAAAAACCCTCCGTGACTCGGAAAGCACATTAAGCTGTTGGTCCCCGCTGTCAATTAGTGGATCTTTGACAGTCAGAAGCCCGAAAGTCTGACAACCAGTCAAACCAAGGGGCATCGTATTACCCAGTAACTGGGTTGTAGAGGTCTGGTAGGCAGTCGCTTCATGTAAAATACTGGTATTCAGCTGCATCCGGTTTGACTGGAAACCGACCCAGCAAAGTTGGAAAATGGCTAGACAGATGATGACGATGAAAAAGAACATAGATATATAATCAGAGACAAGGTAAGAAATACGAGTCAATCAACCCAGCCAATCGCAATCTGCTGTTTTAGGCCCCTCAGCCTGCTCCACAACACTCTATCCTCCGACTTCCGCATCCAGTAAAAAATAAGAGTAGCGTAATTAAAACAAAGATACTTAGGTACACGACTTTGTGGTACAGGAGGAAAACTGTGTTATTTCAGCATGTCATAACTATTACTTACCCGATAGAAAAAATCAAATGCCCAAATCCGTAAATAATCTTCGAAAAACAACTCACAGTTTCATATCCGAACTAGGTACCAAACTCATTGACAGCCCCGTCGCCTTTGTCCTGCTACCATGAAAGGCACTTCCACTCTATTTATATCAATAAAGCGTCGCCACGCCGCTGAGCACTCAAAGGTTCCACTCTTTCGTTTGTTTAAAACGTCTCAGCGAGTTTAGTGGTAAACAAAAACTTTGAGCGTACTCCATTGCCAATACGTATTGAACACTCCACCGTTGACATGAAAGTTTTCCCATTAGAACTTTGGAAACGTGAAAATTATTCGCTTTTGAACCACTCCGAACGCTTGCTCCATATGCTTTTTATAAGCACTCAATATGACAAACAGTGTGACTGATTTTATTGCTAAATCTAATGGACGGGTCCCGAAAGTTGGGTCTTTGTTGAGTAACTAATGTTTCGTTATGGGCTGAAATGGTCTACATAAGGGATATCTGGGCAAATAATGGATGTTCTACGAAGGTCAGAATGTGATTGAGTAGAATTCAAACAAAAACTCACGTACCTACGAGTATCTTGTTTGAGGGTGAGTCCCTTTAAGTTTCGCCAAAGCAAAGGTATATGTAGGACGCGTAAATAAGTAGAACCGTGTTAGCTGTAATTAATAACAAGGAATTATCGTATTGGTATTGACGCCATCATTTCAATATTTACATGTATAAAGAAAAACGATACTTATAACTTGCTTATACTTTTATTTTCACAACTGTTCTCTTCGACTGTCTAACAACCAATGAATCTACATCATTTTTCATTTTTAAAACACATTTATGTCCCCACCCAGAAACAACGGCTCGGTGACGTTGCTTCTGAGTGTTGCCACAATTACACATAAAGGGCCATATTCATAAACGATGATTAAAGTTAAATGATGTTTAAACGTCAAAAATGTATGGTTAAACAGTCGCTAATCACTATTTAACTTTAAGCAATGTTTATGAATAAGGGGGTAAATTGTCTGATTTGTCATAATATAAAAATATATCTACAAAAGACCGTTAAAATTCATAATAATAACTTAACAGTGCTTCCACAATGGATATTTTCGATTCGGTATTTAAATAATACATTTTTTCTTAAACGAAATCAATGAAATCACGACACATGGGACTTGAAAATAACTCGCGAAAAATGTGTACTTTAGGAAAACCTCTTACAAACCCTTGGTAGAAACATGGCATAATATTACTTTGTTATGTGATATGATCATCGTCATCTTCCGGTCTAAACGGATGCAGTTGAATAACAATATTTTAGACGAGCGACTGCTTAACTGACCTCCGCAACCGACTTTCTGGATAACAGGATACCCCTTGGTAAGGCTGCACCCTAATTGCGTAACTCACTGTTAATCATAATCTGTTTCAATTTGACAGTTCAACAATATTCATTGCGTTATTTACGTTGCTGAGCAGACACATTTTTCGAACATATGAAGCAATGGTTTAACAATCTGTGTCAAAACGAAAAAGATTATGATCAATCGTGAGTTACGCAATTAGGGTGCTGGTTGTTAGATTTTGTTATGATCAACGATGACAATTCCACTAAGAATTCGAAATCTACTGAGAAAATGAAGACCTTGCAAGTAGGACCTAACCACACAATTAGCAACACATCTACAGGCATCAGTCGTACTTGAAAACCAATTCTGTCAACATGCACATCCCAGTTGGAACAAGTCAATTTAATTGCTAGCGCAAACCTCAGTGCCTTTTGAGAATTCCTTACTCATATAGTTACATGGTTTTATGCTTTACTCTGGAGCAAGAGTGAACCACTTACGAAAGTACTTCTGATTTAATATCTAGAGGATTCATTTTGCTTTAATTTTTATAAGTAATTGTTTATGCAAGTGAAGTTAAATTTATTTGCATAGATTGTACAGACGCCAGCAGGTCAACCTACCCGAAACTGTAAAATTTTCCCAATTGAACATGCACCTTATGCTTACGGTATAAAGTTGAAAATCTATCAAATAAATTTGACAGATTGGAGTAGCTTGATGTGCTGGCGTCTGTACGCACTTTAAATTAAATGCCAGGCCAAGAAAAGGGAATGTTTATACTGTTGGGAATGTTTAAAATTTCGTGATAATTTTGATGTTCGATATTTTTACTGAAATCTTGGTGAAGTTTGTCCATTGTAAATCTTTGTAAATGTGTCAAATCTCATGTAAGTAAGTGGCGTCGTGTTGCATTTCAGGATTTTCAGTTTACATTTGCGATAGCATCCGCTAAAATATCCTAGCGGTTATCAACTTGGTCGACAAGCTTATGAGGACTTGCCAATTTATCGAGACGAAAATGACCCAAACATTATTTTACAGTAGGCCAACATCACCATTTTGATACCGCAACAACCAATAATTGAGTAATAAAAATATAACATTAAAATATTCGACGACGTTTGGCTTGGTTACTGCTTCGGGCAACAGTTGTTAATTACTAACGAATATAGTTAAATAAGTTGGCAGCATTAACCGCCGGTCGCATACGCTGACCCGCGGTGACCTTTATATTGGCTCAATTCCATACTTTTGTGCACATTACCCGGCATTTCGATGGCTGGTGAAAATTGTGGGTGGCAATTTTATTCTGACAGTTTTCGTGGTTTTTTTTCTGGAAGGAGGTGGAATTTTTACTTTTATTCAAACAGCTGAGAAGTTGACCTAATTCTGCTTAAAATGTCTAGTTATGGGATTGTTGCATGACATGATGTAGTAGCAGTATTTCGTGGAAAAAGAACCAAGTAAAACTATTTTCTTAATAAATTCAAAAATTCAAATTCAAAGATTTTATTTCAGACCATGGATCCAAATAGTGTTAGTATAAACTTAGCCTATATTAGTAAACTCAATAAATTAAAAATAAAACACCTTAACATTAATTGGCTACATGTACATGTGCACGCACATGTCTGCCAGCCCAGAGCCTGATAAAAGGTCCATCAACCTTGTCCGCCAGCGTAACTAAAATGTTATTAGGGCTACTCCTGAATCGCCGTAACATCGATGCACACCGTTTGCGCATAATGGCGTGAAAGTCATCTACTCGCGCTTCCGCAAACATACTCGATGCACTGCAAAACCGAGGCAGCCCCAACAACATCCTCAGCGCATTATTATACTACACGCGCAGAGCGTTGCAAGCCTTCTGCCTATACCTAACCCACAGGCTACACGAGTAAAACGACTGGCAGTAGGCTCTGAAGAGCGTCAGTTTTACCTCGTCAGAGCACCGCGAAAACCTGCGGGCAAGCATATTGCATCGGGCTGCCAGCGCCCTGCGCTCCCTATCTACATATATCCTGGTCATCTGTGAGAGAACCCGTCACCACATGACTGAGGTACCTAATTAAATTGAGTGACGACTTTTAACCATGTTCCTTGTAGCGTCACCGGTGGTATGTTCGTGGGTGTATTATTACGTGCTTTAAACACCACCACCTCACTCTTGGTAGCATTATACCTCAAGCCATGAGCTTCCGCATACCTCATTCCGAATCAATACTTTGTCTAAATAAGTCATCAAACTGACAAGGAAATTACTAGTACCTACTGAAAGTAAATTTTAATGAAGAATTATACCGTCTTCTAGAAAAATCCATCCGCAAAAACGTTACCTGTACAAATGCTAAAAGCAACCAACCAAATTAGAAACAAAGTTGAAAACGAACAGTGTGTAGGCGTTAATAAACCAGACACATCTGCTACACATTACTTGTGAGTAAAACCAGAATTAATGTAACGAGCCCATCCATTATTTGTAAACTTCGTAATCATTTTGACGAAGGTCCTAAAAACTGTGTCCACGTCAAAACGATGATATCCATATTTTCTCGTCGACCTTTTCATATGATACGACCAAAAAACATTAACTGTTTTGGTACCTATTTTATTCAAATTATCGATTGTCCTTTTCATGGGAGAGAAATGAGAAAAAATGTCTGCCAACAATTCATCATAGCATGCTTAGAATTGATTAATATTCATGAACGTTTTGATTTCGTTCGTTTATTTAGATTTCTCATAAAAAACTAGGTGTTTATTCCAAAAAGATTGACAGTAGATATACCTACACTCTTTCTTGGCTGCGATCCCCATTCCTTGGCGAAACGTGGTGAATATAATGAAAAAAAAAAAAAAAAACGTGTGTGGTCGAGGGACCCTCGTCAGGAACTAAGTTTTCTAATCTTTTTGTTGAACTCCGAATGGGATTCGATATGGGGATTTAGATTGTTGAACACTATGAAAACGACACCCATGATGATAAATTACAATATTTTCGCCATCTTGGATTTAATTTATTCTCACTATCGGTTTCAGTACCGTGTGGTGCCGGACGTAAAGAATAGCACCATCCCATTTCTTCCCGTGGGTGTCGTAGGAGGCGACTAAGGGACTTACTAGAGAATGGGCAGCAGCGTTCTCTATGCATTTAACTACCATACTGCGATCGCTAACCCGCCTGCCCAGCGTGGCGATTATGGTAAAACCCCCTTTTGGAGGAGGCCTGTGTCCAGCAGTGGACGTCTTTTGGCTGAAATGATGATGATGATCGGTTTCAGCACTCTCAAAAACCATGAAAACTGTTTCTCTTTTTCTGTGTCTCTTTCGATGCTATAGTATATTAAAATCGTACGGAGAAGCATCACACTTTTTCGTAACGTGCCGATTTCTAATATTTTCTTTACGTGAAGATTTCTTTAAGTTTACTCCTACCGCAAACATCGTTCCAAAAATAATTGCATTTTGCCACTCCAAGTAGTGACTTCCAGTTGAGTTATTGTCTCAGAACTTTTCGAAAACAAAAGATACCTAATTAATAACTTTATAATTTCTACATTGCTCCACTTAGCTTTAAACTCGTCCTCCCTATACTATATGGGTCTACCGCATTTCACCACCCAATCTATTCTGACATTCAAACACAAACAGAGACAAGAAACCGGCGAAGATGCAACTGACAGTGGATAATTACACAAAATGGGGTGTGTTGTGTACCAAGCTACGTTTGCGGTCGCTTCTCAAACAAAATAAACTAAAACCTCGCTTTCTAACTGCATATGTATGTTTGTCATTCCGTCCTCCCGTTGATTTTTCATCTAAACTTTGACGGTTAATTTACATTTTAAAGGTACATGAAATTTGTTTTTCACACGAGTGCAATCAATGTTTGTTGTTTTGTTTTTTTTTTATTTGGGTTTTGTATTGGTTACATTTTTTACACATGGGTTTTGTGTTTAACAGGCGTGATGTTAACTCGTCCTATCGCCATAATAGTTTTAAAAGTAACCGTATGCTACTTCAGTAATCGTAATATCTCAAAATCCATAGTTTCGGCCGAAGTTACGGGCGTTTCCTTTTAAGTTACACCTACGGACATAACATTAGTTCGGGGCCCGTACTAAGAAAACACAATTTGATAGTTTTCCTTACTCGTGATGTGTTTTGCCCGTCCAAAAAAGTTAATTCATCGGGAGTAGAGTTCATTCCGAAGTGTGGAACTACTTTTGGACGGGCCTGTATCTTCGTTGACGGACTTGGAGAGAAGGCCCCCAGTGCCATCCAAAAGCGCGTTCTGTTGATGATATCGTCAAAGTCGCGAGAAACTCCTGGATGGGTGACGCACGGAACCGGGAAGAATTGCAGAAAAAAGAGGAGGACCCAGCAGTGAGTGATATCTAAGTTGAAATGATGATGATGATGATGAATGTCATCTCAAACTGTGATGTTAAGCAACAAAGAATGTTCAATGGGAACAACTAAAACAGATTGCTGGAACCGTACATCCATAGCACTAGTTGCTGAAGTTAACCGCAGCACTATTAGCATCGCTAAAAACTTTTACCGTTCACCTTCCTTATCCAAGTGTAAGTTCCTACGATGCAAACACTTATAGACCAAGAACACTGCCCAACGGACCCCACAGAAACTTCAAACAGCTCTCAACATTCTCCGATACAGGCAAACAGGTCAAAATTCCATAACAGCACACACTACCGACATATAGCATAATTAAAGTACGTTAACTGTGTGTCCCCTTAAAACAGAACTTATTAAATTAAACAGTGCTCCTTGAGTTTCCTAGGGGCTCTTATCTCGGTGCCGGCTCGGAGGCCATTAAAACTTGGACCACCCCCACTAACTGTGACACAACACTAATTGGTTGGAGAAACCACTTTGTGATAAATTAAAAATTATTATCAACTCCCCAGGCCAAGGAAAAGTGTAGTTTTAGAGCTGAGTACCGATTGCAAGGAGTTTTGTTTAGTTTGGTCCGTTCATTGCCAGCAGTATTGTTTTTATTAATTACTATTTGTAGTGGAGCTTCATTTTAGGGGGATCCTGTAATTAATTTACAAACTTCGCTAGATCGCATTAGCTGGGTACCCATTTTGCAACGCGTGTGGTTCATATTAAATTCTGTTAGGATTCTATAGTAAATTACAAAACAATACGAAATACGCTTGAATTCGTCATCAATCCACTCACAGTGTGTTTTGGATTTTGCGTATCTATATAAATAAAAAGAAAAGTCCTGACTGACTGACTGACTCATCAACGCCCAGTCCAACCCTTGGACCTAGAAAGCTGAAATTTTGCACAGAGGTTGCCTTCATAATGTAGACAAAGAATAAAGAAGGATTTTTCGAAATTCAACCCCTAAGAGAGTTAAATAGGGGATGAAATTTCCGCGCGGGCGAAGCCGCTGGCAAAAGCTAGTTTAAAATATAAGCCTTAAGGTAGTCCGGTTTTGACTTCCCTAAAGTACTCCACAACTAGTACAAATTTTCATTAGTTACAAAGTACACGTGCACTAATAATGTACCTACTGGTAATAACTTGTAAAATCCGGTTCAGACCGGTTCAGTCTAGATTGGACCGAGTCCCGCCTCGGGCGCCAAGTAATGCTCAACTCTAAACTACAATGAACCAACCGTTTAGACTGCTTTGCTTCTATTGTTGCTTACGTGATGAGCATGGATGATTCTACATTGAGAATATTATTCGTTTATCTCCAATTTGAAGACAGTTTGACCTTCAATTAAACAAAAATAAATCCAAAAAAAGTGCGGGTAGACTCGAGCAATAATAACACAGATTTAAAAAATTCTTGGCCTTAATCTAAACATAAAGGAAAACTTGGCCTCAGGGAAAATAAACGGTACAGAGAAGCAATTAACTAGTTTGTTATAATTAAGCCGTGTCCCTTCCGAGACAAACTGAATGAAGCCAAGGTTGTGCGCTTTAATTTGTTTCCCTTGGTATGAATATTATTTTCTAATTGCTCATAACTGTTCACTTTGCGGGCTTTTTGTTTTTGTGGATTGGTTTTAAAAACATTCAGAATTCTATTCTTAGCACTGTATTAATAAGCTTTTTGAGTTTGTATAAATTAACTTATAAACTTACCGTCTGTAAGTCTCTCAACATCAGCAAGTTACGGCCTATTAATGAGATTTTACGATAAATTTAGCTTCAAGGCAATGCTAATAACCGAAACGCATTTAGTATGTTTACTAAACAGTTAAACAAAGAGATGGACAAAGAACTTTGTCACATGAAATTAAATCTTGCTGCACGTACGTATCCCAAAAATCATTTCTAAAAATATAACAACGAATATAACAGTCGTCCTGTGTCCAATCACCGCGCAATCACTCCGAAACTTTTCATATTGCGGATGCCGTTTGCCATGAAACATTGCCTGCCAAGCTTGGTGTCAAAAGTTATACCTCCTCAACTTGGCCGATACGAGAGCGTAATAATGAAAGTCTGTAGAAATGAAACTGACACTTTGCCCCCTTCTCCCCAATTCTTATTTCCTATCTGACAGTCAAAGTGACAGATGTCAACTTTTTAGACACCAATTTACGTTTTTTCGCTTTATGAAAGTATACGGTAACGAAGATAGGTCTAGAATTTATTACTTTTTCTGTGGTAATTTACTTGAATATTTACTGTGGGAAATACTTTTTGGTTTTCTTGTCAAAAGCAAGTAATCTTTTAGAAATAAGTAAAACTTACCGTTCCTTGTAGGTGATTGTATTTTTAATCATCTATCTCCAAATTTGGCGTCATGCCTTTGGGTGTTGCTGAAATATCTGATTTCTGCGACCTTTTTTTTTATCGTTTTTAACCTGATACCGAATCAAACGAAGCACAATGGGAACAAACTTACACACACCAAACACACTAATACACACACACTACACATACCACACACAAACACACGCCCCACGCACACACCACGCACACGCCACATCCCTCACACAAACATTACACATACACGCATCCATACCACACCTGAAATCACCACTCTAGTCTCTACTCTGGAATTCGTACCCCGAGCCCCAAGATACAGACTTAAGGGCCATATTCATAAACGATTATTAAAGTTAAATGATGGTTAAACGTCAAAAATGTTAAGTTAAGCAGACGCTAATCATTACTTAACTTTAACCAGCGTTTATGAATAAGGGGGTAACTGTTTAGTTTGGTGCTCACTGGCAAATAATATATTGTAACCTAGCTGTAGGTAATATTTAAAGCTACTCATGTCGCCTTAACTTGATGTTAACTTGTGAACCTGCCTACATTACCTGAAAGGTTCAGGGCCTAGAGACAAAATACATTTCTGTTAGCGTTCACGCCAAACGCTACGCCAAAATAAGGACACGACGCAATCTTTCCGCAGGTAATGTCATTCCCATACATTTTGGCGTAGCGTTTGGCGTGAACGCTAACAGAAATGTAATTTTGTCTCTAGGCCCAGGTAATACAGTAGGCAGTTCGATGCGTAACGCGCTATTTATTAATTTCAAACTTTCAAACAGAACTCTTCAAAAAATCAAGCAAATCAACCGCGATTGCTGCTATCGCATGAATATGCATTGTTTTGACCTCAAGGATGATGAAATTTCGAATTGGTGTGGGGTAGGTACTATAACTAAAACGTGAAAAATAAAAACGTTTTTTTTGGTCACCGCCTACCGAAATTGAAGTCGGTTGTTTTGTCTTTTTTTTTAAGTGTTTTATATCGTCAACTTAACCACGTAAATAACGCAATGAGTGTAGTTGAATTGTCAAACTGAAAGCCATTACTACTGTTAGTGGGTTACGGAGCTACCCTGCTGGACAATAAAATATTTTCAATTTTTGCTTACTTCTTGGTTCCTTTTATCTTGGTTATAAACTGTAGCTTCATCTAAAACCAAGAAAACAGTAATTAACATTTTGCAACTTTTTACTTAAGATCTTTTAAATTACGAATTAGGTAATTGCTTCTTGCGTTTTTGAGGTAAGTTGCTAAATTGTTTTCTTAGTAATTTTTTACCAATTACGATTTCTTTGTGCGGCTAGATCAAAAAGTAATGACTTTGTAACTGAAGTTTAAAAGTTTTTAATACCTATTCTAATCGTTTAAAAAAAGAAAAAATCAGCATTTTTAATTAACATCAAAATGTTTGAAGACGTGTCTAGGAAAAGTATTGCCTAACCAAAGTTCTTGAAAAACCAATACGTTCATGTTTTAATTTTAATCAGCCTTTTTCACAACTTTAGTAGCAAAAGGAACCCAATCTAAACTAATTTAAAAAATACTTCAGCCGGCTAGTCGGGAATATGAAAAAAAAAAGAAAAATATACTCTGTTTATTAAAACTCTGAAGAAAACTGACCTGATCAAGAATTCTGAAGGGAAAGTATGATTAATTTATTCCTTACAGTGTAAGGACCCAAGGCTCAATGAACCTTTTAAAAAGCAATGTTCATCCGACCCGGGTCTATCCTTTTTTGCCTACGAATTATTTTTGGTGTTCTTCGAGTCTTCCAAAGGCCTCTTAAGAAGGTACCTACTGATACGATTAACAAGGAGAGGTTATATTGCCTTCGTTATTCCGGTAGATGGTTGATGATCCTAGTCAATATAAAGTTTGCTGACTGACGATCGTTGCAAGATTATCGTAATCAAAATCAAGATATTTTATTTCACATAAACCTACATGGGCTTTTCATAAGCCCGTCAGGAGCTAGGTGCACGGTTCCAATTGGTCGTTTCCTATGGAGAAGAGCCGGCAAGAAACTAAACGGTTACTCTTTTAAAAATAATTGGCTTTTACAATGTTTTCAAATTACAGTATTAATAGGGTTGGGAGGACAGTGTAGGTAATGTCCAAGTATTTAATTTAAAACAGTGCGCTGTTATTGAAAGAGCTGTGTTTGCTCAGTGGCCCCTCGCCCACGGCGACTTTTTGTAGCGATGAAACGATGAAATGCGCTTCTGCATCGCTACTATCGCGCGTCGGTCGCGATAGCAACGTGCAACAGAAACGATGCAAACGCGCAGCTGTATCGATACACATGCGCGACTGTATCCAATGTTAACTCGACTGAGTCGATCTTGTAACTGCAGCGTTCACAGGGGACGCTTTCACATTTCTGTGTCGATGCTGAATCGCGTTTGCATCGCGACTGAAGCGCGACAGCATCGCGATAGTAGTGATACAGAATCTGGGCGAAGGTACACAGCCAGGGACAGCATCGCGGCTGTATCGATACACATGCGCGACAGCATCGCTACTGCATCGCTACAAAAAGTCGCCGTGGGCGTCGCTGTAAACGCGCGGCAGCATCGCTACTACCGCGTGTTAGTCGCATTTGAGACGCGCTACAGAAGCGATGCCAACGCGTTACTAACGCGCTACAGCATCGCGACTGTATCGATGCAAACGCGCGACCGTGTCCGACGACATCGGAGAGAGTTGCCTTAACGGAGTCCATCTTGCAACTGTAGCGATGGCAGGTATTTTTGTGTCGTTACTGAATCGTGTTTGCATCGCGACAGAAGCGCGACAGTACCGCGTTTGCATCGCGACTGAATCTGGGCCCGTGGGCGAGGGCACACAGCTAGCGACCGCTTCGCGACTGTATCGATGCGGACGCGCGACAGCATCGCTACTGCATCGTTACAAAAAGTCGCCGTGTGCGAGGGCCCTAACGGCTGCTACTTGCAAGTTGTAGGTCGTGGGTTTGAACCTAGAAAGGCGTTTTACATTGAGTAAATTATTTCATCACCACTGCTCTCAAGTAGGAAAACATAAATTACATGTGACATCCAGCGAAATAGTAAAAAAGAACAACTTTACACGAAGCCGTACGATTTTACAATTATTCATTTATATATTTAAACAATCAAGTAATCAAATACACAATCATCAACAAGAATGCTTCCAAATGCTAAGCTTTACTGTATAATAAATTACTTAACATTGCGGGTACTTAGGTACTTACATAATTTTACTCCGCAAATTTCAGTATTCACAACACCAATAATGATAACTCGCGTAGTAATCTCATCTGCTCGATGTCCGTAGGTCACTACAGGGATCCAGCAGAATATCAGCGTCAGGTTCATTTGCCTGACACGTGCTGAGCTGGACTCCCATTTGGTGTAACTTTGAGACACACACCTCGCTTTTGCACTCCCACCGCACGTTATTTCATTTGAATGTTAAAGTTTAAATCACTGTGTCATAGCCTAAAGTGTCATCACTATAATTATGTCAACCTGTTTTCTTTTTTTCTTAGTGTATTGGCACCTTGTTATTTTCGTGTAATTAATTTTATTCTCATTGTGCTTTGTTTGTTGTGTTGTGTCTTTTATATGCACCAAATAAACGATTTATCTATCTATCTATCTAAGCCTTTATCTTCTGTCTATCTTCTAAATATAAATAAAAAGAAAAGTCCTGACTTTCTGACTGACTCATCAACGCCCAGCCCAAACCCTTGGACCTAGAAAGCTGAAATTTTGCACAGAGGTTCTCTTTATAATGTATGTAGACAAGGAATAAGGAAGGATTTTTTGAAATTCAACCCCTAAGGAATTTAAATAGGGGATGAAAGTTCCGCGCGGGCGAAGCCGCTGGCAAAAATATAATGAGACGCTTTTTGTAGCACATCATGTGAGAAAAATATCGCCATATTAGTTGGTATGTCGTTGCAGTGGTTTCATTAAATAATTTTCAATTAAGGACGGACTTGATTAGATAAAGGAAACGTGGTTCAACTCGTAACTAGCAGGTTACCCTGAAGTTAGTGATTAAATCTTTGCGGGTTATCACATGAACATAACATCACGCATTGTTTCCCCGAGGGGTTGGGTAGAGGTGTACCCACATTTTGCCAGTATGTTCAAGTCTCATGTAATATGGCGAGCCTATTGTAATAATTATTATAATTGCCTTTATTGTGAGGTGATTATTACCTTTAGGCTTATATTGTTGTTATGTTTTGAGCTACCAGGTTTTGTTTAAATCTCTGCGTTAAGTTGGAGCTGGAAATCTTTGATTATTATTAAAGCCCTCATCCTGAAAAAATATGTCAATAACGTATGAATTTATAAAACCATATTTGCTAGCATTTTCTTTACAATACTTAACATCAATGGATACGTAACATAACAAGTTGTATTTTTTAAAATAACAGTGGTCCCCAATCAAGGTGGCATCTGTATTTTGGGGACGGAGTTGCGTCAGCATTAGATTAAAACACATATTTGTTATTGATGTGACACAGGGACACTAATTATAATAATGTATTGAAAGAAGATGTAGTGACAACATTTTTGAGGAGAGTATATGCTTAGCTGGTTTGGTCATGTTGAGAATCGAATGAAGAGTGACCAACAAAACGTACAATTTTCTTAATGTAAAAGCAGGTTTTTCTTTTTTTTGGGTGGGAAATCATCGAATAACTTCTCACGTTCTGGGTGGAGCAGGAGGGCGTGTCAGACTTTTATTGACTAAAACCCACCCGTGTTCCCTCAGTAGCCTGTGTGCCAGAGGCGGCGGTAACACTTTTACTTCTGCAGTTGTTTTCAAAAACATAAAAGTAACGCAATACCCAGTGCCCTCCTCTCAGTAGAACAACAAACTTCATAAACGTGCAACACTCAAACATCGTCAGTATTTCGTTAATCACTCTGCTCGAACATTGCACATTTCGAGCACTTATAAGCATTAACAATGGCTCCAAACTTTCCTCATTATTTGGTGCGTTCCCCACGATTTACCACGCTTTTCCGCTTACTGCTACATTCATGAATAACCACTCAGAAATTCGCCAACTGAACTCTGTGCTAATTCACTGCAGACATTAGTAAACAAAGCTGCAGACTTGCAGGTGACAGACGATTGTAGATCTTAAAACGTTGAAATAGGAACTGTCGTCGCACATACATTTTGGATCGCAAGAACTCGCAGCGGCAAGGATATAAACAATTTGGATAGGGCCACTAAAGAAGCGACTGTATTTTTTCTAAAGTTAATGTCAAGTAAATATATTTAATTGCTTTAAAATGTAGGCGTAAGTATAGGTCTGTTCCTACTTATTACCATAATATTTAAGTACATAGTATAAAACAAAGTCGCTTTTCGTGTCTCTACGCTTACATCTTTTAAACTACGCAACGGATTTTAATGCGGTTTTCATCAATAGACAGATTGATTAAAGAGGAAGGTTGATATTTATAATACACTGACCTACACGCGGGCGAAGCCGCTGGCAAAAACTAGTTTACTATAAAAATAATTAACATAATTTTTACACCAGCCATTGAGATTTGAGGTAATATTAGGTCTTTACCTATGAAATTGCCGTTCTGCAGTACTGGCCATTTCAAATCAAAATAATTTTTGTTTGGCTAAGAATTCTAATTTCAAATTAATTTTATTTTAAAAACATGGATTTTTTTTTCTAAAAGTAGTCATTTCTTTATTGATTAGTGTTACATTTTCATCGCATTTCAATCTTTTTCGTCATCATGGATACGTTAAAAATTCGAGTAATTATGGAATATGAGTACCGTCGTGGCAGCAACGCGGCACAAGCGGCACGCAACATCAACGACGTTTACGGAGCTAACACTACAAACCAACGCACCACCTGTTATTGGTTTGCTCGCTTCCGTTCTGGAAATTTCGACCTGAAAAATGAACCTCGCGGTCGTCCGAAGACTTTGGTCGACAATGACGAATTAAAGGCGATTGTGGAAGCTGATGATACACAATCTACGGCTGAATTAGCAGTAGCTTTCGACGTTAGCGTCAAAACAATATTGGTCCATTTGCGTCAAATTGGCAAGGTAAAAAAGCTTGACAAATGAGTGCCCCACGAACTCAATGATCGCCAGCGCGAAGTACGCGTCGAGACGTGCCTTGCACTGCTCAACAGACACACAAATGAAGGAATTTTGAACCGCATTGTTACCTGCGATGAAAAATGGATTCTGTTTGATAACCGTAAGCGCTCAGCAAGTTGGTTGGATCCTGGTTCAGCACCTAAACAATGCCCTAAACGAAAACTTACCCCTAGAAAAGTGATGGTCACTGTTTGGTGGTCTAGCGCCGGTGTGATTCATCACAGCTTCTTACCAAACGGGGTGAGCATTACTGCAGATGTGTACTGTGAAGAACTGAACACAATGATGGAGAAGCTGGCGCATCTCCAACCAGCATTGGTCAATCGCTCGTCTCCGCTGCTCCTGCACGACAACGCGCGACCTCATACTGCACAGCAGACGGTCTCCAAGTTGCAAGAACTGGGGTTGGAAGCTCTCCGTCATCCGCCCTACTCACCAGACCTTGCGCCTACAGACTACTACTTTTTCCAGAATTTGGATAACTTCTTGGCGGGAAAAAAATTTAATACCCGAGAGGCAGTACAAAATGCCTTTGAAGAATTTGTTGCCTCCCGTCCAGCTGATTTCTTTAAGAAGGGCATCAATAAACTGCCACTGCGATGGCAAAGATGCATTGATTGCATGGGTGATTACTTCGATTAATACAAATAAAAAATTCATGAAAAAAAATCGTTTAAATTTTTTCATACAAAACGGCAATTTCATAGGTAAAGACCTATTATGTACTAACGTACAGTACATAATATTACCTCAATGACACCAGCATGTAATTTCATATTGCATTTATCTGACTTACGGCAATCAAGAAATGTACAAAATTAATAAACACGGACAATGTGTTTTTCCAATAGGTAACGAATTAATAATGGTTTGTGTAATAATGACAGATCCAATGAACTGTACAATTGAAGCGGTTAACCTCCCTTTATCATTAACACTGTTTCGTAAAATACGTTGTTTGTGGTTTTCACTTTTGGTATAATGTAATTGATAAGCTAACAAATAAACAAATGACGTTGTGAGATTCGATTACTGCTAAAAATTGCAAATAAAAAGTAAGTTAAGAGCTACAGCCGAATTTGAAAAGGCTTGGCTGATGATAATTAAAAAAAAACATGACCTTTTTTCTTTAATCATTACCTATAAGCAAGCTCTTATGGTACGTTATCTTTGACTGTTAATTAGACACCCAGTTGATTCACTTAATTGAATTTCGTTTCCTCTTCAGTCTGGCCATTTCTCAATACATGTGTCACATAAAGGTAAGTCGTCCGACACATCTCATTTTTTGCCCGCTGGTTCTATGGCCCGTTCACTAGTGCGGTAAGTGACGACGACAGCAGTGCCCCGCCAAGAAGATTTACAGGTCTTGCTGACTGTAAATGAATTCGCCTAGTGCCACTCACTTCATGTTTTCTGCAGCTGCATGTGATGCCATGCTGGGACTGTTAATACAACGAGCAATTTGGACGTTTTGGGGTACTGTAGCTTCGCACTTCTGGAGTAATTGTTTGATTGTTTGTGTGTTGGTGAAGCAACTGACTAATGCTTTACAAGTCGGAAACAAATTCTGAAACTGCTATGATATTTTTACTGGCTCGTTTTTTAATTGTATTGAAATAAAGTATTCGGAAATCCTATTGTATATGCAATTTTAAATTTCTGTAAATACTTCGACAGAAAAGCGCGACGCGACCAAAGGAAAAAAATTCCTAGTAGATTCGCGTCGCGCCTGTCTACGGCAGCCTTGAGGCACAATGCAAATTTCTGTGACGATAATTGAAACTTGGTACTTCTAGATAAAGTTGAAATTTTTAACACACGCTAAACAATTATGTAGCTACTCAACGTTTGCAGTCCTTTCTCCAGTTTACCTTTGAGTTTGCATTAAGTGATCTTTATTGTCGTTGCTATAAGGTTGCTGTCAGATGTGAAATAACTCTCAAACGACTGTATATAACTGACTAACCTGACGGGAATCAGGTACACAACATCATAGTGTAGGTATCCACTTCTCTGTTCTCTTCTTGGTTGCGTACTGCATTCCTGAAGGTCGTGCCCCTGAAAGGCCTCCGTGGCTTTATAATATCATGTTCTTCCATTTTGTTCAGTTCTCGGCTCCACCAGGTATCCACTTACACCCCTTCTTAAGTCTAAAGTTTTGTCACAAATTTCGTATACATTTATGAAAAACTAGCTTTTGCCAGCGGCTTCGCCCGCGCGGAACTTTCATCCCCTATTTAACTCCCTTAGGGGTTGAATTTCGAAAAATCCTTCCTTATTCCTTGTCTACATTATAAAGGGAACCTCTGTGCAAAATTTCAGCTTCTTAGGCCCAAGGGTTTAGGCTGGGCGTTGATGAGTCAGTCAATCAGTCAGTCAGTCAGGACTTGTCTTTTTATTTATATAGATTCAGAAAGTCTGGTCATAATACACAACACCAGCAGACAGCTGACACCTATTTATATACATATAGCGTATACTTATCAGTTTTCTATTGTTTCAGGTACGTGGGTGTGAGAACAAGATGGCGGGCAAAGTTTAATTAAAAGCACACAATGCAAGTTTTCTTAATCTCTACTTATTTCAATTAACTTTTGTTAGAAAACGTTCGATGATAACCTTTGGTGCTTACAAAAGGTTCTATTATCGTCTGCCACAAAAAAATATACTTTTTTTTGTTACTACTAACTTCCCAGGCCACTGGCAAAAGCTGGTTCTCTAAGTCATACATTTTCAGAAAACGCGTATATTAAAATATTAAAGAATGAGAGTTTTCTGAAATGACGTTCACTGCACTGAGACGTCAGGTCCGGGCACCTGTCAAAAGTGTCAAACCGCTTAGGGACTGAATGGTGAACGAATGAATGAAACGAATGACATCAAATATTTTAAGTTCATTGTCGAACTGTAAGACCTCTTGTCAAAGTGGCGCCAACTAGTGGCTTGCATATTCAAGAAAACCCTCATTATAACATTTCGAGACCATTGGCTTATTTTATGCTTTCAATTTGTTTTAATTCTCTCTACAAATATATGTATCTCATAAATACAAATAGAAATTTCCCTTTCCAACTAAGTAAATGCAGTTTAAATATTTAGAATGCACTTCGTTTCAAATATAGGAAATCATCCGAAACAACACTTACTTAAATCGAAAAAATATTTCAAGTATTTCTTTACCTATTATACCAGAAATAAATTGACAAATTGGTTCAAATGGCGCAAAAACTACTGAAGGGTTTTAATGACGTTGATTTCGTAAATTAACTGTTTATTTTTTCTTTTTATTAAATTAAATTTTATTCGAAAGCATCCATCGTTTTCTTACTAAACTTGAGCTAATATATCTAACGACCCTGGTTTCTGATCTCTTTTTCTGACTGTACTTCTTTTTATCAGCCTAGCATTATCGTCTTAGATCAACCAATCACAACAATCAGCAATGGTGGGTCAGTCATATCGGCTCCGACTTACGCGTTGTAGGCTGTAGGTTCGAACCAAGGTTGGCGCTTTACTTTGTGTAAATAAATAATTTTATCACTACTGCTTTCATGGAAAGTGTTGTGAGGAAACCGGTTTGTCCGAGAACCAAAAATCCGAAGACATGTGACATCCATTGCGAGAACCACGCACCTTACCTTATAAAGATAAAGATAAAGATAAAGATAATTTATTTGTCAAACATGCGTTTACATACAAATCGAGCACGCAAGATCTTAAATATAGGTAAAAAGTCCGTACATGTTTTGCCTGACGAGGCGTACAATTTTTTATAACATACAAATAATTAATTTAAAAGACTAAATACTGGTTCACTATAATTCATTATTACATTCTATGAGAACACTAATAAGGTAGAAACAATAATATAAAATTCAAATAAATGTCAAAAGGTATCTGTCAAAAAGTTATTAATATTGTAATAGCATTTGTCTGTTAACATACTTCGAATCTTGTTTTTAAATTCATTTGTTGTCATAGCCCTATAAGACTGTGGTATTTTGTTGTATATTTTCGGGGCCATACAGAAAAAGCTTTTCCCCATGAGGGCAGTTTTTGCTGAGTGCAAGCAAAGTTGGCTATTGTCACGTCTGTTGCGCGGAAAAGTGTCAGAGAGTTTTGGAAAGAGATGTGGGTTACACTTTACAAACGTTGCAACTTCAAAAATATATATTGATGGCAAAGTTAATAAATTGTATTTTTTAAACAATGGTCTGCAGCTTTCTGTCGTTTGTAACTTAAACATAGCCCGAATACACCTCTTTTGGGCTTTAAAAGCTATTTCCTTGTCTGTAGAGTTACCCCAAAATATGATACCATAGCGCAGAATTGATGCCACCAATCCATGATAGGCCGTCACCAAAGCAGCTGAGTTAAGTTCTGAGGACAGTTTGTACAAGACATACGCGGATGTGCTCAGTTTTTTGCTTGTATATTCTATATGTGCTTTCCAATTCAATTTTGCGTCTATCATTACACCAAGAAATTTTGTATTGTCGACTTTATTTATTACTGTGCCATTGTACATGGCTTCAATGTTAATACCAGCATTTACCCGTTGACTAAAATGCATTATCGTCGTCTTATCTAAATTAATTTTTAGATTATTCCTATCTAACCATGATATTATTGTCGTCAAAGTTCTATTAATGTCATATTCATAAATGTCCTTATTATTACATGTCATAGTTACTGTGCTGTCATCTGCAAATAGGGTCATGGGGTAGTTAATAGCATCAGGCAGGTCATTGATATATAGGATGAATAATAATGATCCAAGCACGCTCCCTTGTGGGACACCGTAAATAGGCGTTCGTTCGTCAGATATGTAAGATTCCTCTTTTTTTGTCTTTATATTTATTTTTGTTATTTCTGTGTACTGTTTTCTGTTAATAAGGTAAGACTCTATAAGGTTAAGTATATTTCCTCTTATGCCATATGCCTCTAGTTTCTGAAGTAGAACGTTATGGTTGACATAGTCAAAAGCTTGCGTCATATCACAGTAAATAGCACATACTGGAATTCTGACGTCCATATTTATCATTACCTTATGCAAGAAGTCATAAATTGCCATATTGGTTGTCCTGTTTTTCCTAAATCCCTTTTGCTCATCGATTAAAATGTGTTTCTTTTCTAGGTATGAGTACAATTCTTTATAAATATACTTCTCAAAAATTTTTGATATTATCGGAATAAGTGCAATTGGTCTATAGTTGCCCATGTCTTCAGTATTGTTTTTTTTAAATAAGGGCTTTACTATAGACACTTTTAAGGAATCTGGATATACACCTGAACAAATACACAGATTTATGAGATAGCTCAAGTGTTTGCAAATATAGTCGGAAACATATTTGATTACCTTTGTAGAAATTCCGTCATATCCTGTACTATTTGTTGATTTTAATGATATTATAATATTTTTAATGTCTATAGGTATACTGGGGGCAACAAAAATTGAATCTGGACGTTTTGTGATATTGCCTAAATTATTTCTTGAACATGGAATGGGTTGAATTTTGTCTATGAAGAAGTCGTTAAATGCGTTCGCTATTTCTTGAGGGTCATTTATTACTTTATTATCTAAATTGATCTGCCTAATGGATTCCTTAGGGAAACATGGTTTTGATTTGTTTATAATATTCCAGGTAGTTTTTGACTTATTGGTAGAGGTTTTAATAGAATAGTTGTTTTGGGCACGTCTAGTAAGTTTCATAATTTTTTTAAATCGTTTTTTGTAGTTTAAGAAGCTTGCCTTATTCTTTACATTTGGTTTTAGTCTATAACGCCACAGCAATTGCCGTTTCTTTTTGCTGCATAATTTTATGCCGCGTGATATCCATTTCGGTTTCCTTAGCACTCGTATAGTTGTCCATTTAAATGGAAAACATAGGTCATAAAAAAGTTTAAACGTGTCAATAAATAAGTCAAATGCGTCATTAGAATTATCCGTTTCATAAATTTCTGAAAAAGTCACTTGTTCTAAACAATTTTTAAATTTAGTCATATTCTCTGTATTAAAATCACGTCTTTTTATGCGCCAATATTTTAAAATGGCAGTCTTTTTTACCGGGCACTTTATTATTTGGGCCGTGTGGTCCGAAAGTGCAAATTCAGTTACTTCAGTTTTACATTTGGCTTTAAAGTTATGTACGATATTGTCTATGCACGTTTGGCTATGTATCCTGGTTGGTTGTTTTAAAGCTAATTTTAGATTGAAATTTAGTAACAGACATTAATTCTAATACAATATTGTTTTTCTTCATAATGTCAATATTAAAGTCTCCCGTCATTACAATATGCGTATTTTTTTTTTTACATATGATTCGTAATAATTTTTCTAAGACCTCATAGAATACATTTATATTATTAAGTTTTGGTACTCTGTATACACACAAAATAACCATATTATATTGTATGAGCTCTACACCGCAGCACTCAACTACACCAGTTATTGACAAATTAGCTATCTGCGGGAGCTCTCTCCATTGATGCTCATTTCTAATTAAAATACAAGCACCACCACGCTTACTATTTTTTCTAGAAAACACTGATGCCAAACAATAATTGGGTACTTTTAAGTGACCTTCGTAACCTGACATCATAAAATGCTCTGTAATACACAACGCGTCAATGTTAATGTTCTTTTCTTCTAGTTCCTGTAGGCAAACAGTTAAAGCATCTGTCTTATTTAGAAGGCCTGCGATATTTTGATGCATCACATAAATACTTTCACTAACGAAAAAACTGTTTTTCTGTTTCTATCACATGTGTGGGTTCGTGGGTCGTTAATGTAACCAAGTGACTCCTTACATACTGAGTGTTAAAATCTTGAATGTTCCTAATTAAATTCAGAAGACTAACAAAAACAATTCGGAGCCCATAATTATTTAGTTGACCAGAGTGCCTAAAGAATGTGTTGTAGTTATACTCAATGTTTGCATTTGAATCCAACACATATGCATAATTATGTTTCCTGTTATCTTCATACAAAAGTTGATTAAAGCTCCTAACTCGCCAATTATACATATTTGAATTAATGTTATATTTATATGTTGGCAAACAGATAATAATGTTAGTATGTGTTATGGCACTGAGTGTGTTCCTTATGTCTAATATTAGTTTAAAGTAGTTATTACTAATTTTAAAGTCCTGTTCACCAATAAAAATTACACAAAAATCACTCTTCGTGTAATCCTCAAGTTTATAGTTCAAACCTTCCAAGAGATTATTTGTGGCTCCTCCTGTCGACAGATAGTGACAAAAATCAAATTGCCTCTCAATCGTGTCTTCTGCTATACACGTCGTCCTGTTCTGTGTATTCGTAGTCAAAATGCATATTTTGTTTTGTTTATACTGGTCGTCTTGCTTGTTGTGAGTTTTTAGCAATAATGAAGACTTTTCATACCGAGAGTCGTGGTCACTCAGTTTTGTACATGTGCTAGGATTTTGACCGCTGTTCTTTGGTGGCGACTTTTCGTGTTGTCTTCCCTCAGGACTACAGATTGATCCTGCTGTATTGAAAGATACACCAACATCGCTTGGGGTCTGTATTACGACATCGTCATGTTGCTGTGATATTTTAGGATTAATAGTCAACTTTGAAGGTGTAGAGAAGCAGCTTGTTTTTAAACTTTTTATTTTTCTTGCAGATTTCGGTGAAAAACTTTTCGTTTCTACAATGGTTACCTTCTTATATGTTTCAATAACTTTTTGATATTGGCCTATGTCCATTTTTAAACGAAAATTTTCACTGTTTAAGCTCTCAATCTCCAGATGGGCGCTTTCTAATTCCAGAGTCAATCTCCCAATTTTGTCTTTATATCTCACAATATCGTCACTATCATTAATTGAAGTGTTAGGCAAACTCATCATTGTAGTGTCCATTAAAGTCGAATTTCTGCTTAAGTCATCGTTGAAAATATTATCCATTGAACTGGCCTTTGCGGGTTTTCGTACAGTAATATTGTCCATATCAAAGCTTTCCATTGTTGTTAGCGGCAATTTAAATAAGTACAAAAATACAATTAAAAAAATGTATCAAGCGTTTAAATAATCTTCAGATGTTTATATTTTATGCGGGGTTTGAACGTAGGATCTCCTGAATATAAAAAAAAAAAACACAAAAACAATTTCACGGCGTTGGATTTGAACCCAAACACCGTATCATTGCAGGCGGTCAATTTTGTTTGGAGCTATTAGTGTTCTGATTTATGCGCCGAAATTGTGGTTTGCTTCATAGTTCTTTTGTTCAAAGTTCGTTAAGTCTCCACATATTTTAAATACAATTTTCCAGAATTGACGGGTGGGCCGAATATTTTTTCACTTAATGTTTTTATTTTGCCTGTTGTGCTGTTGTATTTTAATTGAATAGTAAATATGCTATATTTTGGTTTTGTTTATTGTTTATGTCACTTATTACACACCTTGATTTAAACACTTTCGGTCGAGTTCAACACTTTAAATCCTTGTAACAATGTTATCTTTGAGAGTTCGGTTGAGATAACAATGTCAGTTGACAATAACACTATCTAGATTAGTTTAACACTATACTATAAAACAAATTATCACTTAGAACATTTTTTTATTATTAATTTATACGGAGCACAATGTTTACTTGACAGCAGCGCCATCTGTCTTTAGAACACTTATTGACCTCTCATTGTCAGTTAGTATCAGCATAAACGTAAAGAATAAAAATAAAAGCCGAGGCTATCGCTAACGAATCAAAAATCGTGTACAATACCAACGTCAGCCATTTTGTTGTACAAAACACGCGGCATGAATATGCAATGAACGTAACGATGCAACACAAAGATCCCTCTGTCGCCAGTGCAACGCTTACCTAACTTTTGGTTTGAAAAAATGCAATTTTATACTTATGCTATTATACTTTTTGTTGGGGCTTTTTTGAGACTACGAAATTCGAGCGAAAAAGTTAGCAGTTGTATCCCGGAGTCCTAGATTTGTGCCCGATTGCGATCTCTGTGGAATACCGTACTTAAAGTCTATTGCTTTTTTTTATTTAATTTTTTTGGGTGGCAAATCATCAAATAACTTCTCCCGCTCTGGGTCGAGCAGGAGGGCGTGTCAGACTTTTACTGACTAAAACCCACCCGTGTTCCTTCAGTAGACCGTATGCCAGGGGCTGTGGTATCTCTTTCGAACAAACCCGCACCGCTGGCAAGCATCTGCCCTTGCGGGCCCCATCATTTTTTGTGCTGACATCTCTTTGAGGCGCGCGTGGAACACAACACGCCGTCGACTTGGGCTTGGTCCTTACCGGACAGCGAGCTACCCATTACTCGCCGTCCGTAAGCTCATGCCTACGGGGTGGCCGGAAATCGGCCTGGGATTCCCGACGCCCAGGGCGTCTCCGTATCCTGCGGCGGCTTGGGTCGCGAGGGCGCATATGCTGCCTCTCCCTCACGTGCGCCGCCTCCCTCTTCGCGAGCATCACTACTTCGCTGAAGGAGGTGACGGCTCCCCATGCCCTCTCGCTCCGTACCATGGCCTGGACCAGGGCCGGACGCGAGAGATCGCCGCCGCCAATCGCCTCCACGAGGACACGGCGGTGCTCCACCCAAGCTGGGCAGACCGCCACCGTGTGGTCCACCGTGTCCTCAGGGCGATCTTCGCAGTGGAAACACCCGGGCGTTTCCTCCCGCCCTATCCGAAACAGGAACCTCCCGAAACAACCGTGTCCGGTGAGGACCTGCGTCAGGCGGAAGGTGAGGACGACGTACCGCCTCTCAAACCACTCCTCAAAGAGGGGACTTACCGCCGCAATCGTGGCGTGCCCAAAAGTCTATTGCTTGGGGCTTAAACATAGCCATACAGAATGTGAGTGTTCTGAGTATCTACGTCTCTGCCTATCGTATCGGGGTATTCGGGGTAGAGTCGCGATGTTATGTTAGGTTAAAAACAGGCTTTATTTTTTGCTCATATACGAATAAAATGTGATACATGCGATAAAATCAGCTCGAATAACAAAAAAATAATACACGACAGTTTTAACATTTTATTTAATCAAACAAATATTTTTGGGATGGAAATATTCTACAAAATAAAGGAATTATTTATATTTTACACGTTCACAAATTCTAGGCAAGGAAAAGTAAATAACTACAGGCTTCTGTTATAAAACGAGTCGCTAAACTCAATTTACTCAGGAACATTAAGGCGTGTTCGAACTACAAAAATCGAATTTCCAGGTTCGCCCGGCGATTTTTTTTTTTTGCGGACTGTAATTTCAACTGTCAGTGTTGATTGTAATTTCAACTGTCAGTGTTGAGCCGAGCATTGACAACAGAGTGCATCCCAGCGGGTTAGAAAAATACATTGTTGGATTTTCAACTCTTAGGCGCTAAGCAGTGTGTTGAAGATACAGTGCAGACTAAGATTGCCAATAGTGGAGTGTCGATTATCCGAACGTCGCTCAACCGAACGACCGCTTATCCGAACAGTAGTAACGCGCGGGTCGCGGCTCGCTCGCGCCTCCCGCGCTGTAGTTTTCGCGCACTTGTAACGACTCGTTCATTTTTTATTGTACTCGTATCTCACTTCCAAGTAACCGCTAGTCGATAAACTAAATTTTGCCGCGTGAAAGTGTAAACTTTTACTACAAGATTTTCTGCGCTTTTTTTTGTTTATTTCCTATTTGTCATTAAAGTTACATAAATGTAAACATTGTTTTCATTTACCTGTACGTACCTAAATATGTCATAGCTGAATCAATATACATATAGATAGTTCGATTATCAGAAGATACCGGTTTTCCGAACAACCTTGTCCCAATTAATTCGGATAATCGACGCTCTACTAATTTAAAACAGCCTGTGTAATAAACCAATGGCCGATGGGGCAGAAAAGTTCTGGAGTGGCGACCGCGCACCGATAGACTTAAAGTTGAAAGACCGATGACCGACGAGTGAGGGCCGCAGGAGTCCGCTGGATGCGGGAAGCACAGAACCGGTCGAAGTGGCGGAGCTTGGGGGAGGCCTATGTCCAGCAGTGAACGTCTTTCGGCTGAAATGAGGATGATGATGATGATGTGTAATAACATTAGTTTTTTTCCTTATTCCTACACCAAAGGAAAAATATTAGAAACCAGAACAAAACGATTGTTAATTATTTGTTTCAATTTTATTTGAAATGTCAATGTTAGGTAGGTACCTGAAATGTCAGTGTTACGGCTTTTACTGTACCTACATAAACATGGGACTATTTACCTCATAAAAGGTAAATATTGAAGTAAAATTCGGTGAAAAGTAAATTCTATTTGACTTTTGGGAGCAGCTTAGCGGCTTTTCAAAGATTTTAATAGAAAATGGAATCATTCAGGATTATTCTTTGTAGTTAAAGTGTTTACTCATTATATGTTTAGGTCTTAAGAGCTAGAGTAAGGTCTTAAAAGTAATTGGTTGCTTTTATTATAATAATTAAAGTTAAAATAATTTGAACCTACCACTAAGTTACGGTATTTGGAGTTTATTGTTCAGTCTCCTATCACTATATTTCAAAGTTTTTATTACCTACGATAACCTGAGGAATTGGGAACCTGGGGAACGGAATTACATGAGAGAATAAAAAAAATCGGCTATACCTTCAGGGGCTTCAGGTTTTTCCTCATTTTCTTTTTTACCTACCAACCCCAGTATTTCGTTCCTTGTCGTGCCGGACGTAAAAGAATACCCATTTCTTCCCGTGGGTATCGTAGAAGGCGACTAAGGGACTTACTAGAGAATGGGCAGAAGCGTTCTCTATGCATTTGACCACCATACTGCGATCGCCACCCCGCCTGCCAAGCGTGGCGATTATTACCCTTTTGGGGGAGGCTTATGTCTAGCAGTGGACGTCTTTCCGCTGATATGATGATGATGAACCCCAGTATTGAGACGAACAAAACCAAAAGTATTGTTCATTTAGTTTGAGTCATTTTCGAGTTTTTGCGAGACTAACGTAAATTGTTTTTTTAAGATTGATGAAAAGTAATAAAAATACCAGTTGGAGGGAAGGTCCAGCCCTATTCATCTCATGATAGTATCAACAATTCTTTGCACTTCATATTTCGTGAGTTTTTATGATAGAAAATCATCATTTACTTGCCTTTATGATAGAAAATCATAATTTACCGGCCTTTATGATAGAAAATCATCATTTACCTGCCTTTGTGATAGAAAATCATCATTTACCTGCCTTTATGATAGAAAATCATAATTTACACGCCTTTATGATAGAAAATCATCATTTACCTGCCTTTATGATAGAAAATCATCATTTACCTGCCCTTATCCCTATAGATTTGTGGTCAACGTGTCTTTTTCTTCCATGCTTCTCTATTAGTCATCATCTCAGAAGTCCCCCCTTTCTAGCCCTATCATCTTTCATACAGTCCATACATCGTTTTGGTCTTTTATAAAAAAAAAATGTCGTCGTAGAAATGTTGATTTCAACATCTACCATTTTCTCACATGATCTGACCAAGATTATGTCTAGACTTTAAAAGAGACTGTGACCTCCGAGTTTGTTTCGGCCTTTCTTCTCACAGTAGTCAGATAGGAAACGCCGACCTCATCTAGTTTAAAAAGATATGATTGACGTGTAAAAGTGTTTGTACAAACCTACTTACAGAAATCAAATAATTTATCATTTATCTCAAACATAATTATCATAATTAAATTGGTTCCATGTTATTTTCGCACGAAAAACAATCATATTAACTTAATAAACACACAGACGGACAGATTAATTTTCACGGTATTAATATTAAGTGTTGCCATCAGAAAATCCAATTGACTCACATCCAAATAATATGCTAGTATACTTCCACGGCTTTACTTAATGAAAATTTATTTTTCAGTTAAAATACTGTTTAAAATTGCGACAACCAATCACCAACGAGTATTCTGGCTTATGATAATATTATGTCGGCTCACGAGTATTTTATACCGAGCTTACAAAGGATTTATTTGTGAGATTAACCGTAGCATGCTTTTGTTTTTTTTTGAAAGGGGTTTAGCTAACGATGCAATAATGGTATTTTGTTGATGTTGTAATAGAGGTGATGATCAATTCCATAATCAGCCTATAATGTTCCCACTGTTGGGACACCTTCTTCCTCTCTTCGTGGGCTGTAATCTACCACGCGGGCCCAGTTCGGGTTGGTAGATGCCACATGTCTTCGAATTTTTGGTTCTAGCACATACCGGTTTCCTCTCGATGTTTTCCTTCACCGTTTTGATAGCAGTGATAGCAGGATAGCAGATAGCAGATAGCAGGCTATGAAATTATTAAAACGAAGTAAAGCGCCTGGTTCGAACCCACGATCTACAACTCGTAAGTCAGGGTCGATACTACTGGGCAGCCACTGCTATCAATGATCAATTACTATAATTATTTTAGAATTACCCTACCAAATATACTGCAAACGTGAGTTCTAGATTGCTCTGCCTACTGCTGTGATTGGATATCGCCATTCTCGTCATCACCAGCATTGGTGTTGGGCTATTGCAGTCTAGTTCTAGACTCTCCAATTCAGCACATTGTCTTCGTCGTGACCATACACAGCCCAACTTCACAGCCAGGCCATCCTCTCTTGCGCCAATTCAATTAAGCATGTATGCGCCGTCTATTCACGTTACGAAACTTTCATCAATTTATTATGAACAACCTAATAAAGGGTTTCGGTAGAAATATGCTATCAAATCGAACTAAGCCTTTAGTACGAAAAATGATCAATTAGGGTGACCCCTTAATTGGTCTGGCATGTTGTGCGCAAAATTCTCCCCTTAAGGGTTCCAATAATGTCCGTAGATACTTACTAGGTAGGTAGGATACATCTAAAACTTTTATAATATGACTTGTATAACAATATAAACTCACTTCGTTTTGTATATTCTCCAGATATTGTAAACTAAACTTATACCCAGACGGCCAGAAACTTACCTCATTTCTGGAAAATCTAGAAAAGTCTGTCTGTCTGGGACCTTGAAATAAAACTTCAAGGTAAGTAGTGAAAGTGTTTGATATAGCAGACAGTTCGTTTAAAATGTTCGGAAGAATTCACCAAAGTCTGGTCTAGATTCAGCAGAAAATCTTATATATATAGGAAGGTTTATAGTTGTTTACAAAAGTTATTGAGTTAAGGCAGAATCAACCTTGTAAGTTAAACGTTTGAAGATGCACCTATTTTTATTCGAGAATAATCTGGAAACGTCTAATTGAAAAGGAAGATTTGGTGTCAATAGATTCTGGTGAATGCGGTCGATCAATACGTGCCCAAAACTGGGCCCAAATTCTGTATGGTTATAATGATTCCCCGCGGAATCTTACTACGTTCAAACTACGTCAATATCGCGTTTTTAGAAACCAATGTAACGGTAAGAAATCGAAATGTCATATTCTGTATGTTCCAAGACAATTTGTCGATATTATTCATACGATATTAGTATATTTCGTGTGTGATTGACGTGGTTACGAGTAAGGAATCGTTAAGTGGTCATAGTGAACCCAGGCCTTGTTTAGTCATTGTCTACACTACTTTTCCACACTGCACCTGTTTTTTTTTTAATTTATTTTTTGGGTGGAATATCATCAAATGACTTCTCCTGCTGAGTAGAGCAGGAGGGCGTGTCAGACTTTTACTGACTAAAACCCACCCGTGTTCCCTCAGTAGCTCGTATGCCAGGGGCTGTGGTATCTCTTTCGAACAAACCTGCACCCCTGGCAGGCATCGGCCCTTGCGGACCCCACCAGTGGTTGCTGACATCTTTGACGGCGTGCGTGTGGAACACAACGCGCCGTCCCGTCTACCACTTTTCGGCCGCAGGGGATAGGGAGAGCGGCTGACGCTATACCGTTACTCCTCTTCCCCTGGGGCCCCACCGCGTCCGCCATCAAGCGGTGGCGGCCCGTCCAGGCCACGAAAGGGAAGAGCGCTGCTCAGAAGCACCGGCACTCCTCCTCTACCGCAGCCCGTAACCCTCAGCCGCTATGCCTCCCATTCGACATCGCGGCCCATCTCAGTTGCGGTGCACCTCACCGCAACCTACTTTTAGGCCGCTACGTCAATGGCTTGAAGGCAAAAGCCCTGACGAGCGGCCCCACCTTTGGGTTCCTCTTGGCTACACCGTGGCTGGAATCCACGGTTACTGAGCCCCCCCGCAACGACAATGCGGGAACACACACGGGGGGGACACTGTACCTGTCCGTTTTCCAACCTAGCAACAAAAACAAAAATTTGATACGCTGCGGTAGTTGATCAAAACATTTCATAACAGGGGGATTAATTAAAATGAATATTTTCACAAAACGCCCGCGAAACGCGCTGGTTTAGGTGCTATACGTAGCATAGTAGCGCGCTATATAGCGCCTATCGTTGGGAACAATTTGATTGAAAGTTTAATACGTTGTCGACCACGACTGACTTTCAATTTTGAAGTATTGATTTTTTGTATGATAGGTCAAGGGGAGGGGGCAACACGTAAATCTGTGTTTGCAGATAGACGTGTGTTGTTTCACCCGCGGCTACTGGTTATGATTTGTGAATGTTTTCGCAGACACGCATTTGTCAATCGGCGGCCATTTGGGGTAGGATAAATAAAACGTGTGCCTAAAAATTATTTGGTTGTGATTTTTTTTGGTTAACGGATAACAAATAAAATTCGCATACCCGTATTGTCCAAAAAAATTGTGGTTGTAAGTTCATAAATCATAGTACGACTAGCTACGACTGCAATATAATAAAACTGATACTGTTTAACGTAAACACTTTTTTGTTCTAGAATTAAAAAAAGACATGCGTAATGTGGATTAATTCCATGAGACAAGTAAGAAAACTGCCGTTTTATAGGAAAGAAAACAACTGTGTAAATAAATAAAATATAGGTAAACACAGTAATAGGTAATTGATACATATCTGTTCACGTCAAAACATTATTGATATCCTCTAATACCGCTATTATTCAACAACTAAGGTGTATAATTTCATCTGAGCATTATAATTATTAATTGCTGCATAATTGCTATGGATTAGTGAGGTATGTTCAGTAAACTGAACAGTGTTGTGATTAGGAAGCTGAAATGGACCCATCCGAAATTCGACGAGAGATGAGTTCGTTGCCTTAGCTACTGGGTTGGGTTGTAAAATTCAATTTTATGAGAGGATTTCGCTTATTTTCGCATTTCAATTCACATAGCGAGTTTATTTAAATCTAGCATTTGCCAGCGGCTTCGCCCGCGCGGATCTTTCATCCCCTATTTAACTCCCTTAGGGATTGAATTTCTAAAAATCCTTCCTTATTCCTTGTCTACACTATAAAGGGAACCTCTGTGCAAAATTTCAGCTTTCTAGGTCCAAGGGTTTGGGCTGGGCGTTGATGAGTCAGTCAGTCAGTCAGGACTTCTCTTTTTATTTATATAGATTGATTAAATAAGTACATCCACAGCATCATTTAGGTATTACTTATAGGTCAAATTATAGGTGTTTAAAACATTTAGAGAAAAAAACGTCATAGTACTTAAAAAAAGCTTAGTGAGTTGTTATCGATATGCACAGTTTGAGTGCATGTCGTTTTTTACAAATTAGCATTGTAGACGTACATATAATAAGAATTCCCACTCTATTGTTATGCGATTAAAAGCTTAGCTTTGTTTTTAGATATTATAATTTATTATAAGCCTGTGTCCAAGCCCCAGGAAGAGGTGGCGAGAAGACCTAGATGCGTAGGTAAGTATATCAAGGGTTTTTTTTTTGGGTCGGTAATCATCAAATGACTTCTCCCGCTCTGGGTGGAACAGGAGGGCGTGTCAGACTTTTACTGACCAAAATCCACCCATGCTCCCTCAGCTGCCCGTGTGCCAGGGGCGACGGTATCTCCCTCGAACAACCCGTACCCCTGGCAGGCATCGGCCCTTGCGGACCCCTCGGTCACCCTGCGACGGGTCAGCACCGTGACCCCGCCGCCTACCACTTTTCGGCCGCAGGGTATAGGGAGAGCGACCAACGCTATACCGACACTCCTCTTCCCCTGCGGCCCCACCGCGCCCGCCGTCAAACAGTGGCGGCCCCATTCAGGCCACGGAAGGGAAGAGCGCTACTCAAAAGTACCGGCACTCCTCCTCCGCCGCAGCCTGTAACCCTCAGCCGCGATGCCTCCCATTCGACATCGCGGCTCACCTCAGTTGCGGTGCACCTCTCCGCAACCTACTTTTTTTGGCCGCTACGTCATCGGCTTTGGGGCAAAAGCCCTGACGAGCGGCCCCACCTTTGGATTCCTTTTTGCTTCACCGTGGCTGGGAGACCACGGCTACTGAGCCCCGGGGGCAACGACAATGCGTAAACCCACTCAGGGGGGGGGGGGGGTATAGCAAGGGATGGATCGAGGACTCGAGGTGGCTCTACTGCAAGGTAAAGACCTCCCTTCTCCTTTTCCACTTTTCCCAATGTACTGCGATTGCAGGCTAATCCTTGAACAACAGTCCAGCATCTCCCGCCATGTAAAGAAATAAATAAATAGTTTTGCTGAAAACCCCTGAAAAAACTACAGGAGAATCGTAAAATGCAAACTCAAAAAAAGGCACTACACAGACGTACAGAAACTATTGAATACTCTATGAAGTTCGATCTACTCTGCAGTCAGTTCGTTAGGCCCGCGGCGTGGGTTTCAGAGCGCTGACTTTTTACTCGCTCAATTGCTAAATTATACACGTGCTGGTAGCTGGTAGCAGAAATCGAGTGCTGGATTTCTTTGAATGCATTTTTGAGAGTCGTTTACTGTGTGGCAACTAGCAATGTGGATTTTTGAACCATGGCTTTTGTGCTGTTAGGTAGTATATTTAAAAGCATGGCTTGGTTTCTAGATATTTAAACTCTGCACTTTGCATTTACACTAACAGTGCCCATTTAAATAAATAACACGAAAATCCCATCCAAAAATACAGCGAAATCGCATAATGTTAACTTAAAAATATGCAATACACAGAAGTACAGGAAATTTGATCTACCCTGCAGCCTGCACCCTAATTGCGTAACTCACGATTGATCATAATCTTTTTCGTTTTGACACAGATTGTTAAACCATTGCATCATATGTTCGAAAAATGTGTCTGTTCAACAACGTAAATAACGCAATGAATATTGTTGAACTGTCAAATTGAAACAGATTATAATTAATCGTGACTTACGCAATTAGGGTGCAGGTCGTTAGACCCGTGGCGTGGATTCCAAAAAAATGGTTCAACAATATTTATTTAGAGATCACCTTGCTCTAAATGAGAAAACGCCTAAGCTTATGAATTATAATCGCAGTCATGTCAAACCTTCCCTTCTCAATAAAATACCTTTCAAGAACTTCAGAACTTTAAACTTCTGAATTCACTTAAAAGGCATTAATTAATCATTTTTAATCCAAATAGTTGAGCGAGTTGAGCGCTGGCATTTCGCAGCATTCCATTAGACCTGCATATGATCGTCGTACGCTCCATTGAAGGAGTTTTTCCTCCCATAAAACTTTATCCCATTAGAGCAGGTAAGAATGGCCTAATTTAAAGGAGGTAGGAGTGAAGATAGCGGAGCGGAGGCGGTAATCCATACGCAGTCAGATTTTTTTGTTTTTCTCTTATTTATCTCAAAAAGGTACAATATTTGGTTTCTATGCTATATCTACATATATCTTAAGTGAAATTAAATTGTCAATTCTGTAAATAGGACATCGTAATCACTTTTACACGTCATATTATAAAAAAATAAGTCCAGATATATGAGATCAGATCATATGAGACCATTGTCTAAAGTGGATTTTTGAGGAAAGAACCACAAGTGATTTGAATGGGCTACCCCAGCCAGTGCATGCAACAAGGTAACCTTTATGAGAGGTGGAGTCTCCGGGCACACCACTCACTCACACCCTCTTAAAAATGCGAGATTTATCTTTTCCTACTTTCGTGTGAATTGGTTATTTCGATTTATCATCATATTCGTTAGTAGTTTCTTTTGATGTTGAAACCACTATCCAGTGTCGCAAGGTTTCTCTCGCATTTGGCCGGCTTTGCATTGCGATTTAGTTTTGTCTTAAAGATAGTCTTTCATAATTATATCGAAGTCATCGAAACGGGCATTCTTGAGGTTTTTGTGATCAATCGAGTTAATTTTGTGTGCATCGCTTAAAGTTTTCACACCGAAAATTCTGCACAACTGCAGAAATGATTGCTTTTTCACAAGATTCCGCTACATCTCCCCACTTAAACTTAACCCTAAAGCGCTTAGTGGGCACCGAGGCTTGCTTTAATTAAAAATACCTACGAAGGAGGTGGCGACCAACTTCATTTGCTGCCGCGATTAATTGAACTGGAATAAAGCCTTCGCAGGTGCCCGATAGTTCCTCTTTGTGCTGCCGTACGAACATCGTCCCTTTTGTTTTCTCACTGGAGATAAATTAGGCTTTTTAGAACTTCTGTATTTCGTCGCCGGAGTCAGGGTTAAAAGCAGATGGAACATTTTTAATCTGTCCTTTAGTGCTGGTTTGATATGGCTGTGTACCTTTTTGGTGTGTTTTGGGACCTGTTGATTATAAGTACCTAGTACACACACACAGGTGGTTTGTAGGTTCTTTGCGTAAGTATGACGAAATGAGGTAGATTTTTTACTTTTAGTATGATGACCTCGTAGTTTGATGAGGTCGTTTTGATGCTGCAAATGAGATGGTGTAAAAAAATTGGGTCGTTGCTGACAGTAACGCTTTGTCGTACATTTTTCAATGAACACACGAAAGAGGAAGAAGAGCAGTACATTTTAAATTAATGCATTGGCGAAAGTTAGGGGTTTGTAGCTAAGTAATCCTCACGATCGATCAGGTTAAGCTACGCATGCCGCGATTGGCCCGTGGATGGCTGATCATCTTGTCATACCGAGACCCCTTCGTCCCTCGGAAAGCACGTTAAGCCGTTGGTCCAGACTGTCATTCGTGGATCTTTGGCAGTTGTTACGGGTCGTCTATCAGAAACCGGTTTTGGAGGTTAGATAGGCAGTACATCCATGTAAAATACTGGTATTCAGCTGCATCCGGTTAGACTGGAAGCCAACCCTATCTTAGTTGGTAAAAGGCTAAGCAGATGATGGTGATGCATTGAAATAGGTGATTTTTTTTTTATTATTTTCCTTATTGCGTGAAAACTAAGAACAAAACTTCTATCAAAATGCTCCGAAAGTATTTATACTAATAACACTTCCACAATATTCGCCTTTCAACAAATACGAAAGTCCTTTGTGTTTTGAAGTTAGGACACAAAGTCACAAACGGGACAATAGTCTTAACATTAAAATATATACCGCTGCCCACAAGTTAGTTAACAAAGGCAAGTTTAATTAAATCTAGTTAACTTGAACATATGAGAACACCGAGAACAGTATAGTTAAGTACACAGTCACTGTGTTCAGTTCTTTGAATGTTGTGCGAAATATTTAGTTTATGGAGTTGAGTTTCAGAGAAAATACACCGTGGCATTTTAATCGTTTTACAACGGCAGCCCAATTCATGTACCCAATGAATCAAAATCAAAAATGATGTTTGTGTACATATGAACATTAAAAAAAAACATATCATTCACTAAGACACATGACGTAGTTTGAAACACCCTGTTATGGAGAATTGGAGATGGAATCTGCTCGACTTGTGCGCTGGGTAGGTAGGCAATTCTACCGTTTGAGACGTAAACATTATTTCATATTTCCTGGCACCTATTATTTTAATTAATGGTAACAATTTTTTAATCACGCGTATAGATGTATTTTATACCGGATACATTGAGTGGACCGCCATTTTAAGACGATTAAAATGTCACGGTGTTTACCTATACACCGTATATTGCATTCCTACGCAACGTGTGTTCAATGACATTAGGTAGGTGCCTACTGGTGCGTACCTACCAACAGTCAACCATAGACGACTCCTTTTTAACCGACTTCAGAAAATGAGATGCGATTTTTTTACCATGAAAGTGTGTAGGTATGTGTACATGCATACTCATAGCAGTGTTTAATTTAGTTTTACTGATACAGGACGATTTCTTGTTGAACATTCTAGGTCTTAGTAGTCATATACTTACCTAGTTTTAGGTTTGGCAAATTATTTAATAAATTAGATTCTATTTTCATTAATTAATTGATGCTTCTTGATTGAAACGCTTTTTGTTAGAAAATAAATAAAAATGTTAAACTTATAATACTTTTCATTATAAAACTCTGTAACTAAAAGTTCGTTACCCGTCTAGACGTACCTTTTGTTAATTTATTTTTACTTTCTGAGTGATTTGCTTTAACAAGTAACAGAGCAACTGAGTAGCTTTTAGTTTTGGATACTAAATTGAAATGTTTTGTGAACTTTTGTGGACCAAAACCTAAATAAATTGTGGAGCTATAAAAGCTGATTGAAGTATTACAATAGTAACTTTTTTAATACTTTAATCAACTTTTATACAATTTTGTCTAGTCTATATTACTTATTTATAATTAAATCGCACAAATGTTTTTTACGGTGACTAGGTAGATATGGTCGACCTCATTATTGCCTGACCACAGTGGACAGCAATTTCCAGTAAATGGAAACTTCACATTAAAATCTTACTGTCACATAGGCAAATAGACTTTTCGTTTTGTGACGTAAACATTAGGGTGATAGCACGTGCGAGGTCGACTGTACATACCCATGGGTCTTTTCATATATTTTATCATTGGATTATTTCAACATTATAAACCTGCAGGGCAAATCACACCAGAATCATTTCTCAATTATTACGCTTATAAGTATAATTTATTTCGTACACTCAGTTTGTGCTTCTTGAGCATCTTAAATTTGAACGTAAAGTTCGTAGTTTCCTTGGTGTAGCGGTTATCACATCTGCCTAACACGCAGAGGGCCCCCGGTTCGATCCCGGGTGGAAACATAGCTTTTTATTTTTTCATACAGTTGTATTTTTATCATTGTAGATTCATTTTATCATAATTACGAACTTCCATTTTAATCTTCTGACGAATATATTCAAACAGATATTTAATGAAAAAATCATGCCGTCCATAACCAGGCCCTAAAAACGTAATAAACTGAACAATACCCATTTGTACCACAAAACGCGTGACACGAACACGCCGCCCAGAGCGCAGCTGACACGAGCGTGCTTCGCTTTTTCAACGGACGTGACTCGGACGGTCTATTTTCAAATCGGCCGCCTCTTGTGTTGATTTTTCTTGGAACACCCCGAACAGCGTGCAACGGTGCTACGTCGAGTGCATTGAGTCCAGCGTGAAGTCTAAATAAAAGCGTGTTTCTCGTATAGGATGGAATTTTTGGAATGCTAAAATCTGACTGTGTCTTGTAAAGGAATTTTTCCGGGAGATTTTACATAGATTCTAACGGAAAAGGTTGAAAATCATTTATGCTTGAACGTGACGACGGACGTGATTGATTATACGGGTTGACAATAAAAAAACAGCGTGTTCAATGTTACCTTCAAGCATGCCTTCAAATAACACTACGGTAGGCCACAAAGATCTTTGTTACGCAGATAAATAATTAAACTGTTTTTTTATCAAAATATGGTCTTGCTCAAAAACTTTCACAGACAGACGAGGCATAGAGCAGGCCCATATAATAATAAAAAAATGGGACTTGACTAGAAGAAGACAAGCGTACGTTATTAATTCAGCTCAGAAACCAGCCACCTAATTATTTGTATTCCCCGAATGTATTCGCATTCAATGATAATAATTTATTCAATGCCCGTTCGGCATCAGCAATGGGATTTGTATGTGTTGATGTAGTTAGTATAATAGTGACGTAATTGGGAACTAATGCTGGGAATTAGTTGCGTAATGGAGTTAGAGGATTAGCTGCTCGATAATTACGGAGCAACACTATTGTGTTTGACGATATTTTGCTTATTACATTAGTAGATATTGTCACGTTGCGTAGAATAGATAGATATTGGCCACATCTGTTTTGTGTTTGTGCCGGTACCTAGCTTTTGAGGCCATGTGTTCTGCGAGCAATGTGCCCTGCCCACTGCCACTTAAGTTTGCCAATTCTTCGGGCTATATCGGTTGCCTTGGTTCTCCTACGGATCTCTTCATTCCTGATTCGATAACGAAGGGAAGCATAGTCCTCTCCATTGCCCTTTGGGTGACTTTAAGCATTCTGATAAGGCCCAAATAGCTATATTTATTTTGCCCAAAACAGTTTTTCTCTGAAAAATAAGGTAAATCCATCACCCATGGACACAGTATACATCCTACACTTCTCTGTATGCCGTGTTACGTGCACATTTACCGTTACAAATGTGTATCCTACACATCGATATCCCTTACTGAATATAAATAAGGCTTCAAGTGATACTGGCGTATTTCTTAGAACTAGAAACGTAAGTTGGTAAGTGCGTGTTCGTGGGGCATGAAGAGAAAATTGATAGGCACAAGCGTAATAGATGTGAATGGTTGAGTTCATGCTATGTTTATTTATCAGTCAGTAAGTAAAATGTTTTGGGTTCGACCCTGAAAAAAAAACGAAATGAAAAGTTACTGCAGGCTTGAGAAGCGATGTTGGTGGGAAAAATTGTGACTTGGTAAAAAGGTATGTTTCCGCCCGGGATCGAACCGGGGGCCTTCTGCGTGTTAGGCAGATGTGATAACCGCTACACCACGGAAACTATATTCTTCGAAACAAAATTTAGCAACACTAGCAAATAGTAACACACTCATTGTTTTCTAAGTTCTTTTATTAGCCTACAATAAATCTTGTTTTATCGATAAATTACTAATTTCGATAAGTTTATCTTTATAACGTTCAAGCCGTGGGGTATTCCATATTAACTGCTAACATACGACTGTAATAATCTCTTAATCTCTGTCATAATGATTGTCATACGTGTTGATTATGACAATAATTATCATCTAACCTTTGTTTACCAATATATTCGTCATATTCTTGCCCTTGCTCCATGTTATTTGGGGTCAGCGTTACATGTTTTCTTCTTCCATTCTCCGCTGTCCACCGTCCGGGTTTCCCCGGATTTTTCCTAGTTTAGAGGGCATCCGGGCTGGGCTTAATTTCCAGTCCGGGTTTTAAAAAAATTAATATAGGGCCGCCCGCGACACACGCACTGTGCCCGCACGCCGCGATCAACAGACGAACGTAATAAGATTCTGTTTTGTTGGGTACATTTAAAATGTTTATAAAAGGTCTGAAAATAAATAAAAAGGTGATTTATGACATTTTCACCAGTTTTTTTTACATTGACTATGTTTAAAAAAACCTGTTGACATGTCCGGGTTCTGGGCCTTAAAATCCGGGGTTTTAACGCGTCTTGTCCCCTGGTTGTCAAATTTTAGAGGTGGCAACCCTAAGCATATGTCATAATATATATGCAGGTATGATTAGGGTTGACCAAGCATCCGTTGGTCATCATTTGACCAAAAGTCTCTTCTTCAGTATTTTTTAAGTTTATAGCTCTTGCCCAACTCTTTTCATTCAAATTCAAAATTAAATCTCTTAAACGTTGACCACTTTTTGAAAGGTTAGCTACAATTGCCTCCACTTTACGTTGTTATTTAAGTAACCGTGTCACGTACCTGCCAACTCACCTCGTTATCTATTTTCTTTTTTTGTTGCGAAAAACGAATTTACCGAATACCAATTCGCAGTTTATTCTTTTTTAAAGGATATAAATACACGAACATTATACGCGATATTTTTAACCTAGCTTTTACAAAATCGTAGAGTTTTTATAAAAACTGTTAGTTAGTAGTAATAATTTTGTTTAATCCTCACACATAAACTTTGACAGTTGCGACTAAACCGCACGTCAAAATGGCGGAGCTTCCAAAATGGCGGCATATGATTTGTGACGTCACTAAACAGCGTTTGCGCTTTCAAAGCGACATCAGACCGAGGCGCCCTCTGTGGGGCGGTGGTGTAAATCACGGGCGCAGCTTTAGCGGTTATGTGGCATATTGATGGCGATATATTAGACAGTTTTATTGTTTCAATTTACAGAATATTGAAATCAAACTGCGAAAATCGTTTTTGGGAACCTCTTTGTATTCTTTTTAAATATAAATTATTTTCCCATGTGTTTTGCTGGGAATGAAGATCTATTTCAAATGGTTTTAGGTTTTTTATATTTTAGCGTGAACCCTTAACAAACATCTTTATAATATAGGCGCCATAGACAGCCCGCTTTGCAGCCTTGACGCCGAGGAATCAGCCGCTCACGTCATCCTGGAATGCGAGGCCATGACTTCTCAACGTGAAGAAATCCTCGGTACAGTGAGGTCGTCCAGGAAGCTTCTGTGCTTTTGGGCGGAGCTAGGCTGGTTTTGTTAGCCAGAATCGCCACGCACAACGGGCCGAATGGGAGTCTACGTGCGGAAACGGGTTTTTTTCTTTTCTTATTTTTTTCCATCATCATCATCATAATCAGAATATGTATGTTAGTGTGAGCCAGAATCTAACAAAATCTCTTTACGACGTAATTAAATCTTCCATGTTAATTTAGTAGTCTCAAGCGCTATTGCTCAGCATGAGGTTCTAGGTTCCATCCCCAAGTCGAGCGAAGTATTATATTGGGTTTTTTAACCGACTTTAAAAAATGAGGTTTAAATTCGACATGTTCGTGGTGTTCGGGCATAAATCCGTCATACATAGACGGATTTGCAAAAATTTTTTTTTTCGGAATGTATTTAGGCCGAAATGGTTCCATTTAAATTTAATAATATATGTAGATCTGATGATAATGCGTTTCGGAGACAGACAACGGACGCTGCAAAAAAAGACAACACATCAACCGCGATTGGTGTGGGGTAAGTACCTACTATAACTAAAAATTTAAAAATAACAACCGAATTCGGTGACTTTGGATATTATGTATTTCAATTTTTTGTCACCGCCTTCCGAAATTAAAGTTATTTTTCACTTTGTAGTGTTTTTCCGAAAGTCGGTTATGTTTTTTTTTTGTTTTTTAAGATTTTTCTATTAAGAATTTCTCAGTAGTAGCTTGGAGTATGGATTTGTGCCCGGATGTCAATACTCGTAAGTGCGCCTCCTCATGTGACATGGGACCTAAACATAATTGGCGTAATTTGAGTCTATAGGTACACCTCTGCATTGTCACCTCAGTCACGTTAAGCTGTTGGTCCTGTGCCTGAACTGTGGTCTGGAGCACTAATTGTAAACAGGATAAGTTTTTAACCAGTGCGCAAACTGTAACCAAGAATTCAGCATATCATTCTAGACCCTGAAAGAAATTTATCGTCGGTTATACAAAAAAAAAACAGCTTTTCGTAGAAAAGTGAACGGCAGTTTTTTTTTTTTTTTGTATAACCGAGGAAAAATTTCTGCGCTGGGAGGTCTAGAATGATATGCTTTTTTTTTTGGTTGGGAAATCATCAAATAACTTTTCCCGCTCTGGGTGGAGCAGGAGGGCGTGTCAGACTTTTACTGACTAAAACCCACCCGTGTTCCTTCAGTAGCCCGTAGGCCAGGGGCTGTGGTATCTCTTTCGAACAAACCCGCACCCCTGGCAGGCATCGGACCTTGCGGGTCCCATCATTTTTCCTCATCACTCTCGCTCCGTACCATGGCCTGGACCAGGGCCGGACGCGAGAGATCGCCGCCGCCGATCGCCGCGACGAGGACACGGCGGTGCTCCGCCCAAGCCGGGCAGACCGCCACCGTGTGCTCCACCGTGTCCTCAGGGCGATCTTCGCAGTGGAAACAACCGGGCGTTTCCTCCCGCCCTATCCGAAACAGGAACCTCCCGAAACAACCGTGTCCGGTGAGGACCTGCGTCAGGCGGAAGGTGAGGACGCCATGCCGCCTCTCAAGCCACTCCTCAAAGAGGGGACTTACCGCCGCAATCGTGGCGTGCCCATAGAATGATAGGCTGAATTCATGGTTACAGTTTGCGCACTGGATAAGAACTTATCCTGTATGTTAGTTAAAACTTCCGAATACATTTTATAGTTAACACAAACACCAAGATCCTTAAGATGTAGATACGATGATGAGTACTAATAGTTACAATACTGCTTACGACAGTTCAGACGTTCCAGTGCCAGTCGTTAAATGTAACATAGATGGTGATAAATTGTACTGTTTTATTGTCCCGATGTCTGTAATAGATGGCGCTCGTGATTTATCTCGCAATTAAGAAGATGGTAGTTGTTTCAAACTTTGTCTTTTAATAGTTATTTGTAGTGCTTCGGGCGTGGAGTATGTGGGTACTTAGTAAGGTATGGTTGAATTTGTGTGTAGGTGATGATTGATGGTGCTTACTTGCTTTTACGATCAATCTGCCTAGCCTTATTACCTGACTACGGCGAAGCAAAAAGGATGGTCATGATTGACCGGTATGTATGTTCATCTGTTCTCTCATAACTGCTAAACTACTCATCATAATTTGTCGGGTTTGACCTTTTGAACTTACTTTTTTCCTAATTATGGTAGGGGCAGCTTCCAGTCCAACCGGATCCCGTTGAATACCAGTATTTTACATGGTGCTCTAATAGTAATAGGTAATAGGTAAAACGGGCTGTTGTCCGCAACTCCACGTCAAAGCGCGTATTTTGCGTACGGGTGGGAGAATCGGTCATTCGAGCCACCCCAGCTCCTCGAGAAAGGCCAGCAACGCCTTGGTGTTGCTGACAATCTCACGTAGGGTACCTGGGTTACCGAAGTATTTTGCCCTGTAACTAGCAACCGCCGCACTATGGGCCAGAACCGTGCGTACCGTCTCAAAAATAGGTTTTCGTAATGTTCTATATTAAATATTGTGTTAATGCACATGTCTAACTGAATGTCCAATGCATATTATACAGCAGTTAAAATATACTATTTCTCATTTTTACTATTAGACTAAGGCTTGCAAGTTGACGCTCAAAGTTATGTCAATTATGTAGAACACAATTTCACCAGTTTACATGGTCACATTTTCATTATTTTCACAGCAAATTTTTAAGTGTGATATATGGTTAGAATGGTTATGAAGTATTCTATTTAAAAAATATTTAAGTGGACCATTATGTGAAAACTGGGGAGGTATATAAATATTTTTTTAGAACCTAATATTTTATCCTTATTAGAAACTTTACATAGACTTTTGGCAGTTAGCAATGTCTGCCCATGTCGTAATTTTGATAGCATCACATAGAGCAGCTAATAAAGAAGTTAGGGCAAAAAAAAAAAATTGCCCGAATCTGCCCCCCTTGAAATGAAACGAAAAATGCCTGATGGGGGGAAAATACAAAATATACCAAAAATGATTTTAGTTGTGATTGATGAGATTTTTGGATATTTAGATTACTTTTTTCTTAAAATTATCTATTTACTTAATCTTTAGGTAAGGTGGGAGTATTGGGTAATGTATTTTTTTTTTATCGTTCGGTCAGATGTGGTTAATGTTTTGTTATCACTGTGTGAATAACATGTTTATCATGTAGTTTATGTATTTCTCTATCGCGGTGAAGGAAAAGGGAGGAAATGGTAGTTAAAGTTGTTATTGTACATTTTATCAGTACTACTAACCACCTTCGTAGATAGTGGTTAGGAACGTGATAATGCACTAGACAATAATATTTTTTCACACGAAATTTCAGTATAAAAGTTATTTATTTACGTTGTCATTTACCAGTACTTTAGTGTGCTTTGACATATTATAGTCTTCACCAACCTCGGTAAAAAAGTAGTAGTTTGAAGTAAAAATAAAATGAGTGAATTTGTTGTGCCTCGGCGAGTATTATGCGAATTTTTCATTGATCATGGAACAAAATCAGAAGATATTCAAAATTACTTAGAAGAACACCACCATTTGTCGTCTGAAAAAAGTGAATTAGTTGTGAACCGTATTCAAAAATGGCTTATAACAGCGTTTAACGATCGGTGGACCAAATCTAACCGAACTAAAGAACGTTTCTTTAATAAAAATACATCGTGGTTAGACGGTGAATTTAAGGTACAATTCGAAGAAGCACCGTTGGATATTACACCTACAACATCTGGAGAACGTGGACGTCCGCCAAAGTCTTATGAAGATCTATCAGAGAAATCGAAAAAAAGGAAGAATATGGAGTTGGTACAAGAATATGGAATCGAGTATATACATAATGCATACGTTCAAGGATTGCGGTCTGAAGGAGAATTCGAAGAAGCAACTGTTGTTACAATGATGCGGAGTTGTGATAGAAATGAAAAAAGGATCATGAAGGAAAAATTATTGCATGAAAGTCGCAATGCAACAAATTTTACGGTGGATGAAGCTTTAAGTATATTTGCAGATTTAGATCTTTCGAAATCACAATACGGATTACTTCGAGCAAGTCTGATTAACAAAAACTTCGACATACTGCCATCATATAATATACTGACAAACGCCAAAAAACTGTGTTATCCTCCACCATCCAGCATTCAAATAACCGATATAAGTGCCAAAGTAAATCTACAAGATTTGCTGGACCACACTTCTGCTCGCATCTTAAAGATTGAAAATGTTTACAACTCAACAAGAAAATCTCTTAAATTGTTTACCAAGTGGGGATGTGATGGGTCATCGGGGCAAAGTGAATATAAACAAGTTTTATCAGGTGAGAATGATTTAGTCTCAGATGCAAACTTATTTATAGCGTCTTTGGTACCAATAAAGCTGACTGACACAGAAACAAATGAGGTAATTTGGCAAAATTCGGCTTGTTCGTCTATTCGTTATTGCCGACCAATCCTGATGGAATTTGCAAAAGAAACCCCCGAGAAAACCCGATCAGTGGTTGGTGATATTCGGGGTCAAATTAATAATTTGCAAACTTCAAAGATACACAAGGAGGAGCAGGTAATTGAAATAAGTCACGACCTATTTCTAACTATGGTGGATGGAAAAGTTACACAAGTTCTAACTGACACAAGTTCTGGAGCTGTTTGTACAGTATGTGGGGCTAAACCAAGCGAAATGAATAATTTGGAGAAGATTGAATCAAAGCCAGATAATATAAATGCTTACGAATACGGTTTGTCTACGTTGCACGCGTGGATCAGGTGCATGGAGTTAATTTTACATATTTCATATAACCTTTCATTTAAAAAATGGGCTGCGAGAACTCCAGAAGATAAAAAAAGTAAAGAAGACAAGAAAAAGCTTGTACAAAGTTTATTTCGAAGCCGAATGGGATTGCACGTTGATAAGCCCCGACAAGGAAGTGGAAACAGCAATGACGGTAATACAGCTCGGCGTTTTTTTGAGAACTACTATTGCGCTTCAGAAATTACAGGAGTTGACGAGGAACTTATTAAAAGGTTCTATGTTATTCTTCAAACTTTGGCATCCGGTATTGCTGTAAATCCAGAAAAATTTGGTGAATATACTCGCACAACCGCACAACTATACGTAACAAAATATATGTGGTATAATATGCCTTCTTCAGTACATAAAATCTTAATACATGGGGAAAGTATAATAAGACATTTTGCTGTTCTGCCCATTGGTAATTTATCTGAGGATGCCCAAGAATCTCGTAATAAAGATTACAAAAAATTCAGATTGCATCACGCTAGAAAATGCTCTAGGTCCGCAACGAATCAAGACGTATTTCATGGTCTTCTATTTACGTCAGATCCTTATATATCAAGTATCAGAAAACCATCAGTCACTATTTCCAAGGAATTGTTAGACGAAGCTAAGAGCCTCTTAGCTATTTAAATAGAAGTAATTACGTACCTACATTAATTGTAAAATATATTTTTAGAGTGGATTTATATCATATTTGTCATTTATTTAAATGTAAGATTTATATGTAATACCTATAAAATAAAAGAAAATAGGTTTGATATCATAAAACTGTAAAATTATAATTCAATAAGTTAAACAAACTATGGTTTAATATTAAAAAAATACATTTTTATTTTTGTTTATTTTTTAAATATTAATAATTAAAGTTTTGACAATAAATGTGTCACTATTGGATTCTATATACTCTGGAGATACTACGTGCCAAATTTCAGCTATTTACTTCAATCAACAAAAAAGTTACAGATTTTTGAGACGGTACGCACCGTTCTGGCCCATAGTGCGCCGGGCAGTTTAACAGCACATGTGCTCTAATAGTAGAATATGGATCATTTTCTCTACTGTGTTGATGTTGTTGTGTGCATTCATTCCTATGTACGAGTAACGTGACAGATTTAAAAACAAATGTTTATGCCAGTAGCGTAATCAACGCGGTTGATAGAATATCAAAACGTTTTTTGTTTTATTTAGCCTATAATTTCGCACTGCTGGGCAAAGTAGGAGGCCTTTGCCCACAAGGCCTTTCAGTAACCCTTGTCGCCGTAACAAAACGTATTATTTTTTAAACGAATTTCGTGATTACCTACTATTTAACAAACAATGGATGCCCGGAGATAAAAAACCTAGAATTTTTAAATTTATTATTTTAGTGACATAACTTATCATTTTTTTACCGTGAGATTTTCAGAAAAAATAAATTAAATACCTGCTCTAAATTATTCGTTCTATCAAGTATTCTTTTTCAGACTTTTCTCCTTGGACTTTCTTATTATACACCTTTAAAAAACTTGTGGAATTTTTAAATGGAGGTACAAAGTAGCTAAGACGAAAGGAATTCTTTGCAACACGAAGTTCCCTTTATAAAATTTCTTTATGAATACCGCTACATAGATCAACTTACAATCTACGTCTAGGCGAACCATATCTTTTCATTAATCTGAAATTATGGTTTTGAATTCTCTTAAATCAAATTTTGGGTTTTCTCAGAATATCTCTCAGGAAAATTACTCAAAGATGAAATAGACCAAAGAAGAGATTCAAATAAAACATTATAACAAAAGACTGCTTGATTTTATAAAAAGTAGCTGACAATTCAACATATTCAGCACATGATTAAACCGAGTTTGGGGCTCTTTGTAAACTTACTTATTTTTAAACAAGCTTCTGTCAGCTGCTGCGCCCGTTTGGAGGTTGAAAACTTTCCCGCGGGAACGTACTATACGTATCCTATGTGGTATTGCAGGTTAAAACGCTCTGTGTGACAAATTTCATCCAAATCCGTTCAGACATCCAAATTTTCGCATTTATAATATTAGTAGGATCACAGTCCCTTTCTTCTCTGTGATTATTCATCATCTGCTTAGCATTTGCAGTCTCACCAAAAGCAGTTGACTACCAGTAATTTACATAGAGAGTCTGCCTGTCTGTCATTCACAACCTGTTACTGGCTAACCTAACCAAGGTCCGATTTTCGGCCACCGTAGGCATGAGCTTGCGGACGGCGAGTAATGGATAGCTCGCTGTCCGGTAAGGACCAAGCCCAAGTCGACGGCGCGTTGTGTTCCACGCACGCCTCAAAGAGATGTCAGCACAATTTGATGGGGCCCGCAAGGGCCGATGCCTGCCAGGGGTGCGGGTTTGTTCGAAAGAGATACCACAGCCCCTGGCATATGGGCTACTGAGGGAACACGGATGTGTTTTATTCAGTAAAAGTCTGACACGCCCTCCTGCTCCACCCAGAGCGGGAAGAAGTTATTTGATGATTTCTCACCCAAAAAAAAAACCTAACCAAGGTTGTCAAACTCTCGCGCTTCTGACGACCCGTAACGACTGTCGAAGAACCATGAATGACTGCCGGGACTAGCAGCTTAACGTGCTTTCCAAGGCACGGAGTGGTCTTTGTTTGTAAAGATGGTCACCCATCCTCGGGCCGACCTCGGCAGGCGTTGCTCAACCTTTAAGATCGACCCGTGCAGCTGTAATTACTTAGCCACAAGCTTGAAGCTTCTTCTTTAAAATGACTAACAGCACAAACTCACCAAAAATGTAGCTAAAGTGACATCTCCGACCTGACATTCATAAAGCAGTACATTTAACTGAAATATTGAAGCTAAGAGGATTACAGAGACGCTCAGTCTGGCGGTATTCAGTAACGAGTTAGCCAAAAGGCAATTCCTAAGTATTCGGCTAGAATGCCTGTCGGAACTATGAATATTACGTCATCGTGAGTTTGGTAATTCTTAATACTCAATACTCAATACTCAATATCTTTATTGCTTTACCATAATGTGTACTTAGGTGGTAACTATATAATCGAGATCATTATGGACCCTGTAGGGCACAGCAAAAGGGTAGGAGAGAGGAAGCCCTGTTATAGGAGATTATGAACAAATATATTGCTATTAAAATTAATAATTTATTTTGTTATATTATTAATTATTATATAATTATTTATTATCTAATATTAACCATTACATTAATATACATTAAATTTACCTAATAGATTGCGAGATTATTATTTATTATTGATATCAACTATGATTCTTATATATATATTTTTTATTTTATTATATTAGTCATTTCCCTAACATATACTTACTCTAAAATATTTCATATATTATTTGTGTCTATCATTTAAATATTCATCTAAGGAATAATAACATTTATTTATCAGTAATTTTTTAAGTTTTGTTATAAATATATTGAACTTTTCTTCTTTCTTTATTACGTCTGGTAGTTTGTTGTATATTTTTATAGACATTACGTAGGGACTTGTAGAATGCATTTTTAGCTTGGATGTTGGTATGTTTAGCCTAGATCGGTGCCTGAGTGTGTACTGTGATTGGATGTCTTCGCGTTTTGTGTAGAACTCTTGATGCTTACGGACAAATTTACATATTTCTAGAATGTAAATACTGGGGAGGGTTAAAATATTGTGTTTTAGAAAATAGGGTTTGCAGCTGTCAGTTTGATCAATATTTACCAAGATTCTAACTAATTTCTTTTGTAGGGTAAAAAGTGTCAGTGCATCTGTACTATTTCCCCAGAGGGTTACGCCGTAGCTCTTGTTGGTACCTACTGCAGTTCGACTTGAATTACCGGAGCCTGATTACAATTCTCTTTTGCTTTAGAAATGAGTAAATTATAGCTTTTATATAGTATACTAATATTATAAAGAGGAAAGATTTGATTGTTTGTTTGTTTGCATTGAATAGACTCCGAAACTACTGAACCGATTTGAAGAATTCTTTCACTGTTGGGAAGCTACACTATCCCCTGGTGACATAGGATATATTTTATCCCCGTATTCCCATGAGAACGGGTACTACGCGGGTAAAACCGCGCAGCGCTGCTAGTTGTTTGATAAATTGAAGGGTAGCATGGACATCGACGCGCAAGCTGTTACCATATACTATGATTCTGAAGCCCCTGCGTCTACTCACTTCATCCGCGGAGATGTAAAGAGACTCTGAAATTCTAAAATGGTGATTTGTGACAATTTGCTTAACACGTAAATGACCTTCAACCTTCGTTTTTTTTTCAACGTAAGATTTAACGGAAATAATAAGACCCTGTGCCCACTTCTCATGATACCTAAACCCCCCCCCGAGCGGGTTCCCGCATTGTCGTTGCAGTAGCCGTGGCCTCCCACCCACGGTGAAGCGAAGAGGAACCCAAAGGTGGGGCCGCTCGTCAGGGCTTTTGCCTCAAAGCCGACGACGTAGCGGCTAAAAGGGTAGGTTGCGATGAGGTGCACCGCAACTGAGGTGGGCTGATGCGATGTCGAATGGGAGGCATCGCGGCTGAGGGTTACAGGCTGCGGCGGACGAGGAGTGCCGGTACTTTTGAGTAGCGCTCTTCCTTTCCGTGGCCTGGACGGGGCCGCCACCGTTTGATGGTGGCGCAGTGGGGCCGCAGGGGAAGAGGAGTGTCGGTATAGCGTTGGCCGCTCTCCCTATCCTCTGCGGCCGAAAAGTGGTAGGCGGCGGGGCCACTGTGTTGACCCGTCGCAGGGTGACCGAGGGGTCCGCAAGGGCCGATGCCTGCCAGGAGTGCGTGATGTTCGAGGGAGATACCGTCGCCCCTGGCACACGGGCAACTGAGGGAACACGGGTGGGTTTTAGTCAGTAAAAGTCTGACACGCCCTCCTGCTACACCCAGAGTGGGAGAAGTCATTTGATGATTTCCCACCCAAAAAAAATCTCTTACCTTAAAAAAGACATCTTACCTCGAAAGCTCCTTCAGCCCAGCTAATATCAACAAAACAATCATCTAATAAAGACTATCCTTCACAAAACGAGGCTGAAGCATAAAGCCCATCATTTTTAGCGCTATATTTAGCTTCGTTCAGAAACAATAGCTGGCCGTCGGGAATCTCAACTCAGTGGCGATGGAATTTCAGTAAACTGAAACGCTGAAATTTAATTATGCGGAAGCAACGAGACTGGTTGTTTCTGCACTTCCGACGGATATCAGTTTGGTTATAATTTGCGTAGTTTATTTTGTTATCTGTGCAAAGTTTTTATTGGAAAGTTAATTTATAGTTTTAGAGGGTTTGTGTTAATATTTCGTGGTTTTATTGGCTTTTAAACAGGTGTGTTTCTTAAATAGTTTGATTACTGAGTTTGTTTTATTTACACTCAATTTTATTAAAATAATATTGTATGTCAACTTAACCGGGGCGTAACAAGCCCGAAAGTCGGATAACCAGTCTTACCAAGGGTATCGTATTCCAGTGACTGGGTTGTGGAGATCAGATAGGCAGTCGCTCCATGTATAATACTGGTATTCAACTGCATCCGGTTAGACTGGAAGCCGACCCTAACATATTAGGGGAAAAAGCATGGCAGATGATGAATTGTATACTACTGGGGCTGGAGAACACATTATAGACTGTGCACGAAACAATTAACGTATTTGATTTGATTTTTGTGTTCCGTTTTGGGTAATCGTCCTACTTAGTAAAAATGTGAAAGTTTGTATGTTACTCAATCAGGCAAAAACGGCTGAACGGATCGATATAAAATTTGACAGATAGTTAGCCTGGGATCTGGAGAAGCACAAAGGCTACTTTCATCCTGGATCGCAGTAGAAGTCGGGGACAACAGCTAGTATTTAATAACAGGTATAAGTCAAGGTGCTTGGTAAATAAACAATTTTCCCATCGGTATAGAAACTAATGAGACCTAAGATAATGAGTTCGCACGGACGTAAAGATATCGTGGCGGGATTTTATCGTGCACTTGATTTTCAACTCTCGACGTTGAGCCGAGAATTGAGAATCCAACAGAGTGCATGGAGTGAGTCGAGTCTAGCGCGTCGAAAAAAAAAAGAAGATTCCATTTCAACTCTTGGTGTTATGCAGTGCGTTGACGATCCAATGCGCAAATAAATCCCGTCGCGATATATCTACGTCCTTGTCTACGTAAGCTAAAGAGAACAATCCTTAGTAATATACTCGTAATAAACGCGAAAGTTTGTATGTGTATGTTTGTTACTCTTTCACGCAAAAACTACTGAATGGATTTTGATAAAATTTGGCACACAGATAGATTAACACATAGGATACTTTTTATCCAGGTACTACACGTTCCCGCGGGATAATTTACGACTTCCACGGGGGCGATGCCGCGGGCGAAAGCTTGTAAATTATAATCCCTCTACAATGCTACTGTTTTCGTTAAATACAAGGAACTGTTTGTTTCTCTTACAGTGTTATTATTTCCCGTTTTTCCCTTTGAACGTAATTCAAAGACATTTTTAATTTAATTGAATGCCCTGAGTTTTGTAAATAAATAAGTTTTGTAAATTAAAACAAAAAAATATAAGATGTTGTTCTGCCATTAGCAATTCCAGGGATAGTAGGTATAATTTGTTTTTATTCAATGTTACATTTATTTCAAAGAAATCCTAACATTATCAGCGAACTTAAAACTAGGTCGTTTATACTTTTTTTAGTTCTATCAAGCTTTAGTTCTTAGTCCCGTATTACAGAACGTCACTCAATACTCAAGCATTACTTAAAACTAGTTTCAACCAATCAAATGCCTTGAATCTAGTTTTAAGTGACGCTTGAGTATTGAGCGACGTTCTGTAATACGGGCCTTAGTCTCCGTTTTAGTCAAAGGCAATTTGTTGTTTGTAATTGATCCTACGAAAATTATAGTATGAATTAATTATGTAATTGTTACTGAATCACGAAAAAACGCCTGACGGGATTTGGATGAAATTTGACACACAGATAAGTAGTTGTAGTTTCTCCCCGTAGCACGTTCCCGTGAGATAATCTCCGATATTTTAGCGGGCGAAGCCGCTGGCAAAAGCCAGTTTAACATAAACGATCGGCTTTATCTGGAATTAGGTCTACGGATTTACTGAAAGGTCATCATCATCTGCCTAGCCTTTTCCCAACAATGTTGGGGTCGGCTTCCAATCTAACCGGATGCAGCTAAATACCAGTATTTTACATGGAGTGACTGCCTAACTGACCTCATCAACCCAGTAACTGGGTAATACGATAACCCTTGGTAAGACTGGTCGTCAGAATTGCGGTTTTATGTCGACCCGAAACGACTGTCAAAGATCCACAAATGACAGCCGAGACCAACGCACGGATTTACAGAAAGGTCACCAACGAAAATGAAATTTCACATTTTGCTATAAATAAATTCGAGAATTATTTTTTATCTCAATATTTAAATAAGTACCTACATCCAGAATGTCAATATCAAGTTTAGCTAAGCTCTGCTCGGTCCCTAAGCTAAGCCATTCGGCCTAAGTAAATATTTTACGAGGACGCACACAAAATAAGTACCTACGTATTTCGCGAGCAATGACGTGACTAACTTTTTTATTTGCTAACATACCTCCCTCATTTATGAAATGTAACCTACTTATTTTATGTTTTCTCTCTTCTTTTTTTTTTCGTAGTTAATAATTTAATGTGGCTTTGTTTACTCGTAGGTATTTGTTTTGCTGTATTTGTGGGTAAATATGAGAAGGGTTTGGTAGTTTGCGGTCAGGGTCTGAATTCACTATGACCTTTAACGATTCCTTGCTCGTAACCACGTCAATCACACACGAAATCTGCTAATATCGTATTAATAATTTCGACAAATTGTCTTGGAACATACATGTTGAGGACAGAGGACAAATCTAGTAATGAAAAACACGCGATCACTACTAAGATTTATTATCGGTATATCCACAGGTTAAACTATTACATCAATATTATTATTATAAATATAAACTATTATTCACTAGTTTCGGGTACTTTCGGGCTAGGATGGCTACAGTTCAATATTTCTATTTAATGCGGTAGAAACTTACGAGACTAGCTAGTGCACTCTTTCGTGTCTGGAAGCGAACAGAACGCCACAATCGCAATGTGGGCGGAAGAACTCGCGTTTACAATCAACATCCGGTTCCAGAAACTTCTAGTATGTTCTACCCATTTCTACAGTGCTGCCACGTAGTGTCAGTGGGCCAGTACTACCAATTTCATTCATAATATTACAATGCCCATTCATAAAACAGCGCCTCCAGTGTCGAGGAGCGGGCATCAATCGATATTTATGCGTGAAGATTCATTGATCCCGGACGCCCTCTAGTGATGAATATCACAAACAGAATTGGACGTCTCAACCTTTGCTTCCGCTACATGACAACAGAGGTCGCTCCTTGTATATCAGTCACAATACAGAATATGACATTTCGATTCCTTACCGTTACATTGGTTTCTAAAAAACACGATATCGACGTAGTTTGAACGTAGTAAGATTCCGCCGGGAATCATTATAACCATACAGAATTGGGGCCCTGTAAAGGTTTGCAAGTTCTCTTAAAATATTTAAGGAGATTTTCCTTTTCCCAATTTATTTGGGATCGATGCAACATTTATTTTGTTTCTATAAATCTCTATTAGTCGTCATCTTGGTGGTCACTCCTTTTCTATCCACATCATATTTCACAATGGTGCAGCCATCCACGTTCATACTCAAAACATTCCTCACGCCATTTTCTAACATTTAAAGAGGAAAACAAGTCAATTTCTTGACAGAAGTCAAATTAGTAAAGGGTTGTTTATGAGAACTAATATAAAACAACCTACTTACTGCATTTCCCCTTTGAAATTAAAAGTCTGTCGAACACCCTATAACTATAACAACTTTGGTCGTCGGGAAGTCGGAACTTGGAAATAGTACATCTAATCAAAATTAAACATTAATAATAATTTCCCCTACTTATCATGCGATTACTCTTTTAGACTTAGAGCAGATGAGATGGTTCAGTTGGCATGTGGGGCGTTACTCCCAGTGGAGTTTACCCTATCTTTTCGAAGTCATTCTTCGGACGTAATGTTGTGGTCGAAAATATCTGCCACTTTTTACTTGACAGATTTTGTAGTGGTCACCTTGTGTGCTTATCTCCTTATTGACCATCGGAATATTGACGATTTGATCTGCCTTGATGACCTGTTACTTATCTTTATAATATTCTATTTTAACATTCCTTTATTCCTCTACCTCACTCTCTAAAAAGTACGTATATCCAAAACTTTACATTGTTATTAGCACAAGCTCAAAATGAAGGCGGTTTTCAAGTAAACTCAAGTAGGTGCTTGATTATCTTAGAACGAGCCAAGTGGCGTGCACTAACTTCAAACGCCGAACTAAGTTGTGATACAACAATTAAGTAGAACTTCAAGTTGTGTACAAAGTGTGTGATGGCACCTTTATGGATCCGATTTAAAGACAAACTACTGTAAACAGGCTTCAGCGTGCTTCTGTTAAGGATTATAGGCAAAGTCTTTTAAGCATAAAATGGAGGAATAGCCGATGTTTTATTTAATGTACTGCTTCTTAGCATTATATGTAACTATTTAAAGGGTATTTGTGATGTTGTACTGTTTGCAGATGATACTTCTCTTATTTTTAAAGTAGATAGGAATAGACAAGACTTTGACGACGTAAACAGTGCACTCTCAATGGTTACGGATTGGTTTACGGCAAATAACCTTGTTCTCAATGCCAAAAAAACGAAATGTGTAAAGTTCGCCTTACCGAATGTTAGAAATCTAGGTCCCAATATCGTCTTAGATAAAGAGGTGCTTGAAACCGTAGACACGGCAGTATTTCTGGGCATAACAGTAGATGCCAAACTTCAGTGGGGATCACACATATCAACACTAGCAGGGAGGCTCAGTTCAGCCGCCTACGCCGTCAGAAAAGTAAGACAATACACTGACGTCGATACAGCTCGATTAGTATACTTTAGTTATTTTCACAGCGTTATGTCCTACGGTATTCTGCTGTGGGGCAAAGCCGCTGATATTCAAAATATTTTTGTCCTTCAAAAACGTGCTGTTCGTGCAATTTACCAGTTAGGTGGCAGATTTTCCTTGAGGGACTTTTTTAAAGATATTGGTATTCTCACAGTGGCATCACAATTCATATTAGCTAACATCTTATTTATTAGGCAACATATACACTTGTACACTAAAAACAGTGATATTCATACCGTTAACACTAGAAACAAGGACAAACTACGTGCTCCCTTTCACCGGCTTCATAAGGTTCATAACTCATTTGTTGGGCTTGGTATAACTTTTTATAACAAGCTTCCCACTTCTTTGCTAGATTTGCCTTTTGATGCGTTCAAAGTTCAAGTAAAATCCATCCTTTGTTTAAAGGCTTACTATTCCATTAACGACTATTTAAATGACAAGAATAGTTGGTCGCTGTGATTAACACAAGACAATGTTTATGTTCTTTCTCCAGAATTAGCGTACCTAGTGACAGGTTATATGGGTTCATATATTTATTTAGTTAAATACTTTTTTTTTTTTTTTTTTTTTAATTATATTGACCAAGTGTTTTTTATCATCTATCTAATAAGTCATTAGTTATTGACATATAGAGCCCTTAATACCAGGAAACTTTTATTTTTGGTAATATGCGTTATTGTTTATTACTTTGCCTATGTATGTATAGAATCAAGTCCATCCGACTAAACAGACAGCTGTGCTGCTGGGGAGTTTGTTGCGCCACTTCTTCTTCCCAGCTAAAGCACTAGGAAGTGTCGAAGGGTGGGCGTTTTTGGGGGACTGTCTTATGTATTTTGACGTTCGAAAAGTGCTGATTCTCAGCCTAATTTGAATAAATGACTTTTGATTTGATTTGATTTGAACTAGCTTTTGCCAGCGGCTCCGCCCGTGTGGATGTCGGTTATCGCGTAAAAAAGTAGCCTATGTCCTTCTCCCTCATCATCATCATCATCATTTCAGCCGAAAGACGTCCACTGCTGGACATAGGCCTCCCCCAGGCTCCTCCACTTCGACCGGTCTTGTGCTTCCCACATCCAGCGGATACCCGCGGCTTTCACGAGGTCATCGGTCCACCTTGTGGGAGGCCTTCCCACTCTACGTCTTCCGGTACGCAGTCGCCACTCCACAATCTTTCGGCTTTCTTTCGGCGTCGTTCTCCATGGCTGGCTGATACAGCTGACTTTACAAACCAGTCCAGAATCCCTTTAATCCTCAAAAATAGTTAAATTATAAAACTTTACTTTAAACTAGCGTTAGAATTAATCTTTATACCGTATTATACTCTAAATTGGAAACATTTTGGTGTAGAAACTAGAGTAGGTAGGTACTGCGCTCGTGGCGCACCCTAGTGTAACAATGAAATTGAATGAGAATAAGATTTACTGGATATGTCTAAAAGACGTTGTTGTTGAAGTAACACGTCAATTTCCACGGTAGAAGTTGTAATAGTTGCAATCCTAGACAAAGATGTCTTTATCCTTAAAAAAATATACAAGAACTGCTGTAATTGAATAATTCATGGTGATCAAGAAAGGTCGCCATGAATTTTCAAATGCAAACATACAAATGTTGGTTACAAAATGGTAGAATGGTATTATGGTAGGATTAAAATTAGTTTTAAAAAATGTACTTTATTTTTTAAAAAGACATTAAAACTGGTATCAATGAAAATGATGAAAAGCGAACTGTTATCTCACTGATTTCGAGAGCTGATTGCCTTTGTGCATACAAATCTTAACAGTCAGATTAATACGCGTTGAAATATCGCCATAATCGTGAGTTATTTTAATCATTAATAACCATGAATCATCAGCAAAACCCAAAATATTTTCAGTGAACATTACAGTTTGTAGTAAAATTACCGTACGTAGCTAAAAAGTCGCTTTTCGAATTTGTCTGTTTTGTCAAGTTGGAAAAAATGTGCGAAGCAGGGACGGGTCGCTAGTATATTTATAATACCACTATGCTTGTGCACTGAAGTATTTTAAGTTGTAACCTAGACTAGTCCAGACTATGAGTGAGTGTATGAAATATTCAAACACAAAGCTTTTATTTCAAATAGAAACATTATGGGCTTTGAACTTCAAAATAGAATTGATTCTACTTGCTCCTTCCAAAGATAGTTTCATATGGAGAATAGAGGCTCCCGCAAACAGGTGCGACGCGACTCTCGTAGAAAAAAATCTATAATAACTTCATGGAAATTGTTCTACAAGTGTCGCGTCGCATCCGTCTGAAGAAGCCTTAATGGCAAAGAAATTCCACAGTTACTCTTTAAAAATGTTTTAGGGGCCATACATAAATTACGTCACACACATTTTATGTTTTTTGACACCCCCGTCCTTGTCACAGGTGGTCACACTTGTGAAACCCCCTCCTCCCTTGTGTGATGTCACATATTTTTCAATTTTATATTTTGAATTAAATTTAAACAGCAGTTTTAAATATATTTTTATTCAAATTGAAAATAATCTTTAACAAAAGCAAATACACAATTAAATATTTTAGATAGAAGAAGCCTCGATCGAGTATGTATTTTTTTTTTAGTTTTTGGTTTGCATATAAATTTGGAGTTTTAGTATTTTAGATTTTAACATGTGACGTCACAAAGCTTTTGAACCCCCTTGCCCTTGTCCACGCTGTCACATTTTCTTGACCCCTCCCCCCCCCCCCCTTAACGTGTGGGGTAATTTATGGATGGCCCCTTACAATGTTTTGCATACATTCATTATACGTAAAGACGATGTACCTAGAATAAAATTACTATGAGTACCTACCACCACAATAGACATTTCATGGTTGTCCCATTTGTGCTGGTTATTAACTCAGAAAGGCTAGCGGAACCATTTTCAAGATTAAAAAAATACTACACTGAAACCGCATCCAGTAAATCTAGGTTCAGATTTACTACGCAGCACTAAGTAATTTGATAACACATTGTCACAACGCTCGCGTTTCGTTCGTGCGACAGTTTAGCGCACGAAACGCTTTAAAATTCGTTTTATTTTACTTTCTATTTAAATGCTTGTTTCGTTTCTGCGTAGGATGGCAGTTATTCTTAAAAACTTTCAGTTACAAATCAAACACTATCATTAAAATTTTAATATCATCAGGAGGAACGTTGCTTGTTTCATTAACAAAAGAATAATGAATTAAACCAATCTCGAAAAGGCAAAAACAATATTATTAAGTGTCAAAAACTCATTTCAATTTCATACACACGTCTCATTCAGTTTAAAAACTTTTTTAATCTCCATTGCCAGACAGATCAAATTTATTAAATGCTGGGTACATACTACATACAGATGAGTAAAACATAACATGATATACACAATACATGTTGAAACAAATTCACATGGTTGCTGTTACATTGCATTCATTAGGACGGCTAATTTGTGTTACCCACATTTCATGTTACTTTTCACGTAACAGTTTTAAAACAAACACCTGTCAAAAGTCTACAACAAAAATACTTGATGATTTCCCACCCAAAAAAAAAAAAACGATCGCCTGATGAATAGGTGAATCATTCTTTTGGGGTCAATACCCGGCTATCAGTCAATCGGTTTATCCGAAAGTAGAAAATCCGGCTTAACCTAACCCCTTATTGGACCCCCCCGAGTGGGTTCCCGCATTGTCGTTGCGGGGGGGCTCAGTAACCGTGGATTCCAGCCACGGTGAAGCCAAGAGGAACCCAAAGGTGGGGCCGCTCGTCAGGGCTTTTGCCTTCAAGCCATTGACGTAGCGGCCAAAAAGTAGGTTGCGATGAGGTGCACCGCAACTGAGGTGGGCCGCGATGTCGAATGGGAGGCATCGCGGCTGAGGGTTACGGGCTGCGGTAGAGGAAGAGTGCCGGTGCTTCTGAGCAGCGCTCTTCTCTTCCGTGGCCTGGACGGGGCTGCCACCGTTTGATGGCGGACGCGGTGGAGCCGCAGGAGAAGAGGAGTGTTGGTATAGCGTCAGCCGCTCTCCCTATCCCCTGCGGCCGAAAAGTGGTAGACGGGACGGCGCGTTGTGTTCTAGACGCGCGCCGTCAAAGATGTCAGCAACCACTGGTGGGGTCCGCAAGGGCCGATGCCTGCCAGGGGTGCGGGTTTGTTCGAAAGAGATACCACAGCCCCTGGCATGCGGGCTACTGAGGGAACACGTGTGGGTTTTAGTCAGTAAAAGTCTGACACGCCCTCCTGCTCTACTCAGCAGGAGAAGTCATTTGATGATTTCCCATCCAAAAAAAAACCCCTTATTGGAGTTAACGCTAAGTCTTTGGGCGAATTAAAGGAGTTTTCAGAAAACCTTCGATACCTAGTTGTTACTAAGACGATATGGACTGGGGTTTGTGAAAGGAATTTAGGTAAGCTTGTTGGGTACTTTTTGTATTTGATCAAAAACCCGTATTTACGATGCGTTTCTTGTTTAAAACATCACGTTACTTTTATTTTAAAAAGGTTCATCATCATCATCATCAGCCTATAATGTTCCCACTACTGGGACACAGGCCTCCTCTCGATGAGGGGAAAAAGGTTATTTTAATATATATTTTGCGAGCTTGTATCGTGCCCAACTGTTGGGCAAATATCTCCTCGTTTTCCTTACAAACGTCTCTATCTAGGGGTTTATTTTACTTAATCAAAATTGTACCATTGTTAGGGAATTGTCTCTTATTTGTGCTTTTCACACATCTCTTCCAAAAAGACCTCTAACCATCACAAGTGACTGCCAGGGGTGCGGGTTTGTTCAAAAGAGACACCACAGCCCCTGGCATACGGGCTACTGAAGGAACACGGGTGGGTTTTAGTCAGTAAAAGTCTAACACGCCCTCCTGCTCCACCCAGAGCGGGAGAAGTTATTTGATGATTTCCCACCCAAAAAAAAAAAAAACCATCACAAGTGAACAAAATAACTTTTATTAAATAATCGTATACTTTTGAATGCAGCTGTTTTTTGGATGATCTTTACTGAACATTTACCAAAATGACAAATAAAACGATTTTCCAAAATTGGATCTACGTTAAAGTTTACCTTTAATCAAGGGCTGTAATAATAAACAGCACTTCGGTAACCTTCACATATTTTCTAGACTACATTAATATGTATATTGTGCAGACAATAGTGACCTTATTGGTGAATGTTCTTCAGAAAGGTCAAGTGCGTAGTGTTGTAGTACTCGCATCCGGCGTGCGTGTAGAACTATATGTACATTATAGCAGCCTTTCCCAAAGTGGGCGATAACGCCCCCTTGTGGGCGCTGCAGGCCTAAAGGGGGGCGGTAAGAGACCTGCTAAATCCGCTCAATCTCCGCGAACATAGCTCACAATAATTAATTTAATTTGAAGTCACAGTGGTTTTTAAGTAGGTGAAAAAATGGGGGCGCTAAAATATAATTTATTCTCAAAGTGGGCATTAGACGTTTGGGAACACCTGAAGGCCAATTCTCGTAAATATAACATTCAAAATCTAGTCGCAGTGTCATCTCGGCGACAAAGAAATGTCAAAAACTTGTCAAAAATGTATGGAAACTCGAGGTTGTTTTGACAGATTGACACTGAGATCAGACTGTGAACGTTCTTAAAATTACGAGAATTACCCCTCTGATGTGTATGAACCTAAGGAATCAAAAGGAGTATGTGGTGTGAAGCAGGTGGTGTCCTGCGGTTTTTAGCCTGCCTTCCATGCCATGGGAAATAGGCGTGAGGTGAGTTTATGGATGCAAGTATATTTCGTAATGCTAATTTTCAACGTCTTCCATCACTAAAATAACTGATGTCACTCGGATAGATGCCACGCTGCAATGGAATTGGGCTGGACACATCTGCCGCATGTCAGACGATCAATGGGCCAAACTTACGACCCAGTGGGTCCCGCTTAATGGCAGACGCTACGAGGCGGCCCAGACGGAGATGGTGGGATGAGTTGGAATCCTTTAATAAAGATTGGTCCTTGCCAGCTCTGGAGAGAGAGAGAGAAGTGGAAAGAGAGAGGAGCATTAATAGCTAGTAAATGATCATCATCATTTCAGCCGCAAGACGTCCACTGCTGGACATAGGCCTCCCCCAATTGACAGGATTTGTCATAATCGCCACGCTTAGCAGGCGGGTTGGCGATCGCAGTATAATGGTAAATTGCATACAGAACGCTGCTGCCCATTCTGTAGTACCTAAGTCCCTTAGTCGCCTACGACACCCATGGGAAGAAATGGGATGATGCTATTCATTACGTCCGGCACCACAATGAACGCTATTAAATACAATAATTATTTCCAACCACGTAATTTAAAACTTGACTTTAAAATAATAGGCAAACTAAACTTAAATTACAATTTCATTTACTCATTTAGTTTAAAGAAAAAGTCATTGATTTCAAAACTTATAACATTTCGTTTCAATAATATTTAACTAAGTAAATGGATGTTATAATTAAATGCTAGTTCAGTCGCATGATTGCAAAAGTTGTGAAAGTTTAAAATCAATTAATATCAGAGCCATTAAGTTAATAATTAATTAGAGTGGGTGTCTAGACTAACTTTTCTTTGGTAATATCTTATTCAATGTGGCACAGGCAATGTTAGTAATACGGATTGGAATACATTATCAGGAATGTTAAGTTAATATTTTCATACATATTCAGTCTATAATGTTCCCACTGCTGGGGGCTCTCTTCGAGAGGGCGCGTCCCCAGTGCTGGTTGGTAGATGTTACAAGTCTTCCGATTCTTTCGTTCTAGGATGCCATTTGCTATTTGTGAGCATGGCGATCTTGCTTGTACGCAAGAAGTGATCAAAGCTCGTGCCTTCTACGCTTAAGGCGCTACCTAGTTAAATCTTACATTGGGTGCCAGAGTTAATCGAAAACACTCTTTCCCTTAGTTGTAACGATGCACAGTGTTCAAATAAGTGTATTTTGTACAACTGAAGGTAATAAAGAATCTTTTTTTTACCTATACGTAGGACACCGTAATTTGCTCAGGTTTTTGTCGCACAGTTAGGGATATTGATAAAAATTAAAAGCAAAAAAAAAAAATGTGTCGTGGTAAAACAGAGCTCATGAAGATATTTGTCGTCGCATGATTCACGAAATGTTGAGTGGTAACTATCTTAATCTATGTAATGATATTAAAGACAATTTAATCAACTAAAGAAATACCTACAAAAAATCCACTGAGCCGTGCATTTTTTTTTTTTAATTTAATTGAAACTGAAAAGAATACTTTCATTTGGGTGGTCATTCGATTCAACCAACACCAAGCGCATCGCTGTTTTGAACCTTATTTGTCGCTTCACGTGGCCGAAACCGCTGGCAAAAGCTAGTAGGTAATATTTTAATTGAAACGTAGAAAAAAAATATCTTGATTCGCTTGAGTCTCACTATGCAACTACAACAATAATTCAAAATGGCCGTCACATAACAGCTGTCGCCTGTTCGGGGCAGTAAAGCGAGTAAATCCACGGCTGAAAGCTGGCGTGTCAACAAACTGGCACATGGCGCAACGAGTGTCACGCTGTTGTGTCAGAAATTAAGTGTCATGGCGGACCTGGCTAGATTATGGATATAATAGTATGCCGAGAGCTAAATTGGTTTAGATAGTAATTTTACTTTTACTGTGTAAGAAACTTTCATGACGATCGGTTCAGCGGTTTAGGCGTGAAAGTGGAAAAGACAAACGAGGAGGTGAAGAACAAAACCTCACTTTTTCATTTAAAACAAAAATGTTTTTTTTAGTGGTTGTGCAAAATGATGTTAAACTGAATAAAGCAAATAAGTAAAACCTTATCAAAAACACCTCTTTTTTCTTATATACATTTTCATTTGAAATAGAGAGTTTCGAACAAAACCATACTTCATTCTTTAAAAAAATCAGTCTCCCTTGATTATTTTCAAAAGCTCACTTTATTTGAGTAAAATTCAATGGTATCACTGAGACTTCATCAAAACCACATAAAAACGTTGAGTTTAGAATAAAGGTGTTAAACTTCTAATGCATGGTCTTTTTGCTAAATAGTTTATGCCAAAGCTCGTACAGTCATGAGAACAAAAATAATTTTATTTTTAAAAGTAAGGTTATCTTTTCAGTCATTTTCAAAACCACACCATATCATAACCTCGCTTTTCCAGAAGTCTTTATCAAAACCACACTTTTCCAAAAATGTTTAATCAAAACCTCACATTTCCAAATTTAATTTCAAAATCTTAGCTAAGATTCTTATCATTTTTATCAGTCATTTGGTACATCAGATTGACTGAAACAGTACTTTAAATGACACTACTAAAACAAAATGCAGATGTTATAGTCAGTTAGTTATTTACATTTTACTGTTTTCTCCAAAATCAGAAAAAGTGGAAAAGTGAGGTTTTGTTCTTCACCTCCTTATTTACAGACAGTTACTTTCGCATTTATAATATTAGTAGGGATAGATAATGAGGTACCAACGACTTCAAAATAGGTACATACATTCAGTTTCAGTGTCGTTTAGCACCCAATTAGTGATTCAGCCCAGAGCTACTTATTATTGTCTGTGCCTGTGAATTATTCGCCCGTGAAGCTCAGACGGCGAAATTAATTGTTTCGTTTTCAGAAGTCGAGCGCCTGAATGTTCCATACAGTATACAACTTGAATATATTAGCAAGTTTTAATGTTACCAAGCTAATTTTTCGTGCTAAGTTTTGTGATTTAGTTGACAATGTGTGGGAACTTTGTTTCTGTCCTTGTTGTTCGGGGAGAGAAAGTAATAATACCGATTTACATATTATATCTGCTTGGAAAAAAATCTTATTTGTAGGTAAGGGACTTGAGAAAGTGTCTTTATTGGAAAATACAATTACTGCCGTGATTCTTGAGTACCTTTACATACAGTTATTACTTCGATTTTACATATAGATTCTTTCTAAGTCCAAAGCTGTTGCGAGATAGTGCTTCCTTACAAACTCATTCGTTCCATCTGCTGAAAATCTCGCACCTGGACACGAGTTGCCTTGGCTTACCAAAGCAAATAATACCACCAGGTCAGATGGAGATTCACAGATGACTCCGCCCTGGAGTGTAAATGTGGTGCTGTCCCACAAACAATGGGGCACTTAATATCGTGTCCAGTGTGTCCAGTTGTCTGCACGCTGCAGGAGTTGATGGACGCTACTGAAAGTGCGAAGCTTGTAGCTAAATTCTGGGCTGACTGTATATAGATTCCTATCGACATGCTAAGTAGAGGAGTCTATGTGTCAATGATATATCAATACTGTTTCATGACTAAACATATCACCCACAACGTATGGATGACGACATGTTGCGGCGACCCCAAATAAATTGGGATATGGGCAGAGATTGATGAATGATATCTGACTTCACCCACATAATGTTGAGCTCCGTAAGTTCGGAGTTGAGCTGCATGATTACCGCTAAATGCGTACACTGACTGGACAGGTCCACTCGATCCGTGTGGTTCTTTCCTCAAAAATACAATTTCGGACACCACTCTACATAGTCTTCACATAATCTAACCAAGATTATGTCTGGACTTTAAAAGAGACTGTGACCTCTGAGTTTTTTTCGGTCTTTCTTCTCAAAGTAGGAAATGTCGACCTCAGCTAGTTTTTTAAATACCTATTATATGTGTTTGTACAAACCGTTTGTTACAGAAATAAAATCATTTATCATTATTTATCGTTCACCATCGTGCTTGTCCGTGACCTTCAACAGCTTTTCCAAGCTTACTAACACCAAAAAATATATCCAAATATGTACTTCCAAAATTGCTGGAGGCGTACAAAGAACAAAGTCACAGGGTTCAGTAATAGCAGTGAAGTGTTGGGAACGGGTGAGAGTTTCTGTCGGCGCGCAGCTGCCGCTGACTGTACCTAGGTACTGCTGCAACGCTTTCATGGTAGGTGGTACAGGGTATGAGATTTCAGCGGTTATTGAGATATTTTTTGATTGGTGGAGGTTTTCAAACCGCTAAGAAACAATAGCTTTACATGCGTTATTTAAAAGAAACTTCTGAAGTGGAGTTAAGCGTTCTTTTGGTGACTGAAGATGAAGCAGAAGCATTTCTTCAGTCACTTAGGCTCAGTAATGACGCTTAGTGAGGTTGAATTCCGGAAGTGCGAAAGCATAAGGATGCTTACTGCGTAATATTTTGAACACAGCTTTTCTTATGTAGCTTGGGTGGGAAATCATCAAATAACTTCTCCCGCTCTGGGTGGAGCAGGAGGGCGTGTCAGACTTTTACTGACTAAAACCCACCCGTGTTCCCTCAGTAGCCCGTATGCCAGGGGCTGCGGTATCTCTTTCGAACGAACCCGCACTCCTGACAGGCATCGGCCCTTGCGGGCCCCATCGGTTTGTACTGACATCTCTTTGAGGCGCGCGTAGAACACAACGCGCCGTCGACTTGGGCTTGGTCCTTACCGGACAGCGAGCTACCCATTACTCGCCGTCCGCAAGCTCATGCCTACGGTGGCCGGAAATCGGCCTGGGATTCCCGACGCCCAGGGTTATGTAGCTGGTCAAAGCCTAGTAGAGTCGAGAGAAGTTAGCATTGACGAAGCAGTCAAATATGTTATGTTATCAGATAATGTATAAGATATGAAAATATCGATGACAATCGTAGACGTACGTAATGAGTCGACACTTACTACTAGGGGCTGCGGCACAAGTGATAAGATCGAGCGATTTCCAGGTTGCAAAATAAATACTTTTCGCAAATTAACGTTTGATTTTGGTGCTATTGGTTCTGATACTTCGGACAATTTGAGTCTCTCTCAAATGTTACTCACCTCACCTACAAATACTTAACCTTTGTACCCGTAATATTTTAATGTATTTTATTTAAGGGGAACCTAGTCGCGGGCTCGAACTCACTGGTGGGCCTGGCTGAAAAGCACGCTGTCTCACTAGGCTTCGTGTCCGATAGAGGTGTACCCGTGATGAGCAGTTAGACGCTAGTCTACACGTACAACATTATTGAGTCAGCTGCAGGATCAGTTATAGTAACACAGGCGCGTAAAGAATTAAGAAAAGTCCTTCGGAAGATAGGGTTTTCTGAAAAAACCACTGCATTTATGCAGTCAATTTAACTATTGAACTTTTCGATATTTGAGCTTTGTCGGTACCGACTTCGTTTTGGAGATTTTACTCTTCATTCATTACTTAAACACGCCCAAGGTTAGGTTAAATTAGCAAGAAAAACGAATCTTTTTTGGCTCGTAACTTTTTAATTGTTTTTAAGTTTAGTACCTATTTTGTTTCCGTAAAGATAATATTAATAATTAGACAAAACCATGCCATTCTAATTTTTGATGTACATTGTCAAATAGTGGAGTAACACACTCCCGAAGTTTGTATGAGAAAAATGTGGACTAGTTTTACCTTAAGTATAGTATTCCGCTTGTGGCCCAAGTACTAACAGCTGTAAGGGTCAACGATCATGACTTGAGCTACGCTTGCCGCCGTTGGTCCGTGGATGGGTGACCACCATTACCTACATACCAAGACCGCTCCGTGCCTCGGAAAGCACGTAGAGCCGTTGGTCCCGGCTGTCTTTCGTGGTTTGACAATCGTTACCAGATCGTCAGAAGCTCAAAAGTCTGACAATCAGTCTTACTAAGGCATATCATATTTCCCAGTAGCAATTTAAATAAATAATAGATTTAAAAAACACGCTTTAAAAAACAAACTATTTTTTTTTTTAGAAAATTACTTTAAAACAGCGTGGGGTGCTTTTTGAGGTATTTTTAAAATCAATTAATATCGAGCACACCACGCTTATTTGAAATTATTTTCTTTTTTTTAGTTTTTTTTTTTAATCTATTATTTGTCTATTTTTTAGTTGTGCTAACTATAAAAGCGTGATATTTCAATTTGTTCTTTTACCTTTTTTTAACATTATGGAACAAATTTATGAAAACAAAGTTTAAATGAAATCATGGGGGAAATCCCGTAATTTTAAGAACGTTCACAGTCTGATCTCATTCTCAATCTGTCAAAATAACCGCAAGTTTCCATACATTTTTGACAACTTTTTGATGTTTTATTGTCGCTGAGATGAGACTGCGACAAGATTGTGAACGTTTTTGATTACGAGAATTGGCCTTCTGACCGTTTGTAGTGGGTCAAAATCAAGATTTCAAACATGCTTACAAACATACAGATGGAGCTAATAAAACCGTGTTAAATATTAGTATTCAGCTGTATCCCCTTAGACTGGAAGCAGACTCCAACATAATTGGAAAAAGGGAAGGTAGATGATTTTTTTTAAATAGGTAATTATGGTAATGAATTGTACGTATTTGTGATGTTTATTTTGGGACTTAATAAATAAATAAACATCTCGAAAGTCACCCAGAAACACAATTCATTAGGAACTCCCCCATCTCCAGCAAGTGACACGAGACTCCCAAGTTCGGCAGCGTAAGATTAATTTAGATAACGTTGGAAGAAGAACTTTCGTCATCGCGTCGCAGCTGGCCCGATGAAACTACTTGCTAACTATAGTTTAATCTTCGTAACTCGATGCTATTGTGAGATTGTGATGGAAGAAATACCATGATAAACAAGGCTTGGGAGACGGGTGGTTAAATTCGGCTTAGGATGGGGTAGCCCGGCGCTGATTATGGAGCACAATTTATTTCCTTGTGAGCAAAATTGAGGTAGGTCTAAACAGCGATATCTATTACTAAGGATTCAGTCTGGACCCGCGTTGTAATTTTTCGCCTTCTTTTTTAAATCGCTGTTCCATTCATTTTAACTTCATAGTTATTACACTTTTCTTGGGAGGGAGGGGCTTGTGGCTAAGTAACAATAGCTGCGCGGGTCGAGCAATCAGGTTAAGCTACGCTTGCCGCGGTTGGTCCGTGGATGGGTGACCATCTTTACATACCAAGATCCCTCCGTCCCTCGGAAAGCACGTTAAGCCGTTGGTCCCGTCTGTCATTTGTGGATCTTTGACAATCGTTACGGGTCGTCAGAAGCCCGAAAGTCTGACAACCAGTCTTACCAAGGGGTATCGTATTACCCAGTAACTGGGTTGTGGAGGTCAGATAGGCAGTCGCTCCATGTAAAATACTGGTATTCAGCTGCATCCGGTTAGACTGGAAGCCGACTCCAAAATAGTTGGGGAAAGTCTAGGCAGAAGAGTTATTACACTTTTCTATGAAACAGCTGTGTGTTTTGATAACCGGCGAAGAATTTCGTTTTGCAGTCTTCTACAGTGTAGACCGCTCGTTAGATTATGTCTCCAACAGCCTTCTTGATCGCGTCTGAGCATCTTGCTGGTGCTCTGCCTTGCGCGCGTCTTCCTTCCACCCGGCCCGGTTTTCATAAGCCTTTCCAGACCAGGTGAACGCATAATATGTCCGAAAAAGCTGAGAGGACGCTTATACACTTTCTGTTCATCATCGTCATCACCATCAGCCTACAGCAGCCCACTGCTGGCCTCTCCTGTTGCATGACTTTCGATTCGATTTTCTGCAACTCTCATCCAGCAGCTAGCCTGAGGGTGTCGTTCCTTACGTTAGATGATTCGTGGTTTCTTGGTCTCCACTCAAGAACCCAACGGTCATCGGCTGTTCGGGTAATAATAGCTTGCTCATTGCCACTTCTGCTTGCTTATTCTGTAAGCTATGTCGACAAGTGGATTCGATCCCTCAAAGAGAATCAAACCATTGCCCGTTCCTCCTTCCCTGATCGACCTTGAGTTTATGGACCAGCCATACCGTGAGTGTCCACGTTTCGGCTTCGTAAATCATAACAGGCATGACGCACTGATTAAAGACTTTAGTCTTTAGGCTCTGTGGAATACGCGATGAAGCTTCCCAAACACAGCAGTGTTTCGCGCGCTGAGCACAGCGCAGCTGAATTTTTCTATTACCCTTCCTCTTGAAGTTGTTCTTACCAAACTGCAGAGTTTGCCCGAGGTGAACGTAATCTCGGAAAAACCTTGAAAACACATTCGGTTACTTTTACAAATCCTCTTAAAACAAATACAAATGCAAATACAATGTCTTGAAATATAAATTCAAGCCCCAACAAATAAAAAATGTCCATATGTATAACATCTACAGTCTAGACACACAATATAAATCGAGTAGTTTTCGCACATAGTCCTTAATTTTCGCAATTTCCGTCATAACGCCTGAACTAACGCGAATTAACTGCGAAACAGACCTGATTTACACATTGGAACTCACGTACTATGAATAAAACATGAAACTACAGCTCGTGAATATACCCACATATAATTTATAGCGATATTTTATAGGGAAAAATTGGGGAAACGAAAAGCAACACTTTTTGTAGAGTGGCTGTATATTTTATGTTTTATTGCACTGTGTTCCGCAATTGCGGTGTTAAAACAAGGATTGTGTTGTCTCATTCGTGTTTCCTATAAAACAGAGACTAGGAAATATCTGAATTTTACTACGACTTCAGTTTCGCCATTGTTTGTTTTTCAGACAGTGACATCTTATCAAACGATGAAAAGCTTCATACTCCTGCCGTTATATCAATTTATTTGAGGTCGGCGCAACGTGCCTTCTTGAGTATTCATCTCGCCATATCACCATTCACAGACTCCATCATCATCATCATCATTTCAGCCTAAGACGTCCACGGTTGGATATAGGCCTCCCACAAGCATTTTGGGGAGGGTTTGCCATAATCGAGACGCTTGGCAGGCGGAATGGCGATCCCAGTATGGTGGTAAAACGCATAGAAAACGCTGCTGCCCATTCTCTAGCGAGTCCCTTAGTCGCCTTTTACGACACCCACGGAAAGAAATGGGATGGTGCTATTCTTTACGTCCGGCACCACACGAACTCCATACATCGTTTCATTGGCCTTTCCTTACTCTTATATTCATCCAAATTCGTACGTAGCTTCTCTCACGATAATTCCTCATTCCACATACATTATTTAATTTATTATCATTTCATTTTCAAAGTAAACCTTCTAGGAAAAGAGTACAACACGTTTCTGCCATCACGTTAAATTAACTTATCTGATAAATTTTCAGCGAGTAAAGTAATCTACACCCTTATTGCGTAACGCACGATCTATCATAATCTGAATAATTTTGTAACAGATTGCTAATCCATTGCTTCAAATGTTAGAAAAACATGTCTGCTCAACAACGTAAATAACGCAATGAATATTGTTGAACTGTCAAAATGGAACAGATTATGATTGATCGTGTGTTACGCAATTAGGGTGTCAGTTTACTAAAGGCGCTGCCCAAATGTAGAACACCGTAAAACGTTGTTTTTCGTTGCAAAAAGAAGAACAGGCTTGAATTAACAAATGTTTCAAGAAAAAAAAAATTCATAAATATTTCATAAAATTAAATAGAAGCACAATAAAACAATGGTAAAACAGAGCTAAAAAAAATACCAGTTTTTCGCCGCATAATTCGCTCAATATTTTATGTAATGGTAATAAATGGAATTCAATAAACTAAAGGAAATATATAAAAAAAAACGCCAGTGAGCCGTGCATTTTTTTTTCAATTTAATTACAACTACAGAATTAAAATAAAATAAATTACTTTCATTTTGGTGGTCATTCGATTCAACTAACATCTAACGCATCGCTGTTTTGAACCTTATTTGTTGCCGCGAGGCGCTATTGTCATGTCAAATACATACAAAAATTTCCTACTTACCGGGCCTTAACTCTTTGAAAAAAACACAATTCAGTGTTTTCCTCGGGGAAACCCGTAAACGATACATTGAATTCTTCCTATTATTCTTGAACAAAACCGACCCAGAATCTCGCTAAAAGGGTAACTGTAAGTTCTTTTGAAAAGATGAAAGATTCTTTTAAAGGCAACAACAAACTAGATGGTTATTCTTTCATCGTGTAAGAGCTTTTGCTGGCAACTATAACAGAATGCTACAAAAATGGGGCAACAGAGTACTTTGATATATAAATTCGAAGCAATTTTAACTTAATTCAACTCTTTTAGGAGATTTTCTTCGCATATGATTCGACTAAAGTAATCTAGAACTGCTGTGCTGATTTCAGAATATATCCAATTTTTTTTTCAAGTGTAGAATATCAAAATACATTTTTCAGACAGCAGTAAAATCAAATGGTTCCGTACTGTAGCGGGTTAGGGTTGTCACACATGGAACGAATTCCAAGAAAACATTTTGTGGCTAATCCACTGATAGAATACCGGGAAAATCTCGCAAAATTTAATAACAGTAACTTTCTTCTTGTTGGAAAGCTCTCTTTATAGATATATACGCGACTCTGGAACAACAATTTGTAAGTATAAAACTTCAAAGAAATAGCTCTCTACCAGACCCACGTCTCGCCTGGCTGCGGGAGCCTTTAGACAACGTACGAAACAGTTCGTTGTTAATCTCTCAGTTAGACTGCTGAATCAAGCAAGAGAAGGAACACCTTTTTTAAAGAAACTACATCAACTGTAAGTTCGATTGTGAAGTGTGAAAACGACCCAACGTTCTAAAATTCCTTTTTCAAATCAATTTGCATCTCAAATACATTTCGCGCAATATTCAGCCATTTTTCCGTACAGTAGCCCTATCTGGCCTACTTGCATCAGTACGATGCACCCAATTTTGGAATATTGGAAACAATATCCGGTGCAATGGAACGTATAACCGTTTTACTGGCCAACTTAAAAACTGCTTGCTTATGCCTCTTTCGTAAGAAGTGCTTTGGGATATTAGGTATGAAATTGGAACCTAGAAGTACCTCATATTTGGGATAGAAATTGAGACTCAGAAGCCTTCCGTATATTCAAATAAATATTATTTGCACACGTAATCAGCATATAACGTTCGCACTGCTGGGACACAGGCCTCCTCTATTTCAGAGGGAGTGGGCCATAATCTACCACGTCACATGTCTTCGAATTTTACGTTTCTAGGGCATGCCGGTTTCCTCACGATCTTTTCATTTACCGTTTAATAGGGCTGTGATGATAAAATAACTACTACTTACACTACGTAAAACGTCTGACGCCGTGTAACTGGGCCGCCACTGCTCTCCTAAATATTATTATTATCTCCCAATCTCCTTATCTCACCTTTATAGTTTTCCATTTTTTTGCCTGACTGACTGAATCAATTCACTTGATTGAATTTTGAGGTAATTGAATTTAATTAAAATATTCGGGTAAAAACTTTTTTAAAGCCGACTAATTCCTTTTTGCGGGCTTTTTGTGATTTGATTAAAATAGGGTATTTTCTTATTAAAAACTATTCTAATTTGAAGATTGGGACGTTTGTAACAGAAAAATAAAAGTAAATTGATTTATATCCATTTTCTCAATTAAAAACAATTTAAATCAAATTAAGTTTTCGTTGTTTGAATTTACCACCAAAACGCTCCTTACGATGAATTTTTATCACGTGACGTCAACTTTGTGTAAACTAAAGTAGTTAGTAAGTAAACAACTGAATGTTGAGTTTATAATTAACAAGATTTTTAATGGATAGAAAGTGATATTACTGCTGTGGGGTGCCTCTGTGCACAAATTCTCCTAAATAAGTGGTTATGTCGTACTTAAAATATATTTTTTCTTTTTCAGGTAAGGGCAACTCAAATATCACGAAATCATTTACTTCAAATCGGTAAGTTGACACAAGACATCAAAATTTAGAAGATTTGGAAATGTAGAGGTGTAGTCAGCTTCTGACAAACGTGAAATTAAAATGAATAGGATTAAAAAAAATTGTTTCTGTAAATAAACTTATACTTCGGAAAGCGCGCTAAGCGGTTGGTCCTGGCTGTCATTTGTGGATCTTTGACAGTCATGAGTCGTCAGAAGCCTGAAAATCTAACAACCAGTCTTACCAAGGGGTATCGTATTACACAGTAACTGGGTTGCGGAGGTCAGATACATCCGCTTAGACTGGAAGCTGACCCCATCATATTGGGGAAAAGGTTAATTGGATGATGATGAAATAAGCTTATACAAATACGTCGATAATATTTTTAAAAACTAGTTTATGTTGGCGTTTCATATCTGACTACTTTGAGATGAAAGGCCGGAACCAACTCAGATCAGAGGTCAGTCTCTTTAAAAGTCGAGACATAATCTTGATCAGATCATGTAAGGATGTAGATTCGTGTCTGAAATGATATTTTGAGAACAATGCAGCTTAGACTCAAGTCTGCGTGGTTCTTCAAGCAGAATTAAGTGGAACCATTCAGATGTATATATAAGCTATCGGTTTGGTACCTATTAAAGAATAATTAATTATTAACATACGCCTCGTCTTGAATTTCAGCACAACGGCTTAACGTTGCTAACGTTGCTCCCATTGCGACTACCTAAAACATAACAGTATAAAACATACTTGTTTATGATAACAACATTTCAAAATAATGGACGTGAAAATTAACTTTGTTCTGACAGGAGTTATCAAACTCTTGTTCATCATAATACGAAATTGTATTAAGGTTTTATGTAACGTTAAGCTCGGTAGCTTAACTTTCTACCTAAGAAATTTCATCGACTAGTATGCTTGAAAACATCTCTAATCATACTCAAATTATTATTTTTGATTCTACTTCATAATTATGGAATCTAACAATTTTACTGTAACAAAAAGAAAAATATTTAGACTTAATATTCATCATTTCAGCCAAAAGACGTCTACTACTGTACATAGGCTTCCCCCAAGCTCAAACTCGACCGGTTCTGCATTTCTCGCATCTAGCGGATTCCTGTGGTCTTCACAAGGTCATCGGTCCACCTTGTGGGAGGCGTTCCAACGCTACGTCTTCCGGTACGCGGTCGCCACTCTAGTACTCATATTTTGGAGTCCAAATTTTTCATGCCTTCTCACCTTTTCCGTGTGGTGACGGACGTAAAGAATAGCACCATCGCATTTCTTCCCGTGGGTGTCGTAGAAGGCGACTAAGGGACTTACTAGAGAATGGGCAACAGCGTTTTCTATGCATTTTACCACCAAACTGCGATCGCCAACCTGCCTGCCAAGCGTGGCGATTATGGCAAACCTCCCCAAAAAAGCCGGTCGAGGTGGCCATTCATCTTGATCGTAAAATACACTTATTGTATTTACCGATCAAGATGAATAAAATCACTAGGGATGACGGATTCCTGTTTCCATTGTTGTCATAGATATTTTTTATGTGCTACGTTTTATTTCAAACGATTTTTTTAAATTCAACCTATAAGTGAGTTAAATACTCACTTATAGGTTGAATTTAAAAAATCGTACCTTATTACTTTTCTACATTATAAAGGGAACCTCTGTGCAAAAGCTTTCTAGGTCCAAGGGTTTGGGCTGGATGATGATGAGTCAGTCAGTCAGGACTTTTCCTTCTATTTATATAGATAAGCATAAAGGTAAGTATGATGATAAATGATTTTATTTCTGTAAGTTGCACACGTCAATCATATTATTTTTTAAACTAGATGAGGTCGGCGTTTCCTATCTGACTACTCTGAGAAGAAAGGCCGAAACAAACTCAGAGGTCACAGTCTCTTTTAAAGTCCAGACATAATCTTGGTCAGATCATGTGATGGCACTCACAATTCTTTTTTTAATGTATACTTACTTCAAATCGATATCTGTTTTCCTAGATATTCGTGCTATAGTTACCAACTGTTTAGTAAAAAATCGTCTTACATTGTAGGCATAATCCTCAAGTTGTGATACAGCTAATGCATTTGTTTGGAGATACAGCTGTTCAAATATGTATGACACCTGGCCCACTTTGGAAAGCGTGTTAATGCGAGTCCCGACTGATCTGACTGGGTCAAGTTGGGATAAGTTAATACTAGTAGTAGTATGTATCCATGTTTTGTAATAAATAGTTCAGAGAAAAAAAAAATATTAATCATAATCGGTTTCATTTTGACAGTTCAACAATATTCATTGCGTTATTTACGTTGCTGAGCAGACACATTTTTCGAACATAATGAAGTAATGGTTTAACAAATTAACAATCTGTTTCAAAACGAAACAGATTATGATTAATCGTGAGTTACACAATTAGGGTGTTGGTCTTTAGTTTATAGGACATAACAATTGCCTCCTCGAAGGTGTATTTTGAATTTCACTGTGGCTGTACCCCAAAATTTTGCCATTGTGGACTTCCAGACTATGTTTATTTACTTTTTTTAATTTGTGAAGTAGGACTTCACAAAGGATACATGTTAACAATGCTAGCTCTTGCCAGCGGCTTCGCCGGCGTTAACCAATTAACACAAAATCTGAACAAATAATACCTTCCCAATAAATTACTGTATATTGGTGAAAACCACATGAAAATCCGTACACCAGTTTTTGAGTTTATCGCGCACAGACAGACAGACGCGGCGGGGGACTTTGTTTCATAAAATGTACTAATGAATCACAATAATAATAAAAAAACACGTTAACGTGTGCTCCTGCAATTTACAGGAGACCACAGCATGCACCATATAACTAGGTGTAAACACGATTAAAATAGAGAAAATAGATGATGGAAATAAGAACAAATAAAAGCCTAGGGTTAATTATAACACCCCTCTGTTACCTTCGGGGTTAAAAAGTATTGCACCGCGAGATATCTGAATTTTAGTACATTATCACCAGTACAGCGTCATAACCAAATTCTCCAAAGCTACAGAAAGCTTACAAATCTCATTCCATTTTTATTTTTATCTACTTTCCAACCAGCAGATTCGCACATTAGTACCATAGAATATAATCGGCATATTTTAAAAGTTCCGGGTTCCGTACAAAAGTAATTTGCTTTGAAGACATTCTGCCGAACAAAGGGAGGGCGCAATATTGTCCTAACGAATTCCCCACGATATTTAGGCCGTCTTATTTTATTAGGGTTCCGCACAGACAACGTGAAAACGGTATCGGGACTGTATTTCAGATTTTATTACTGTTTTTACTTTTTGACTGAGTTTGGGAGTTGTGAAGACATTTGGAGTTATGTCGATAGTTTAAAAGTTAGGAGTCTATAACTCTTTTTAGCAAACTCTTTAGACGAAGTTGCTTTCAGTTCGTTTGTCACTCAATCCTCTTTATTATTATTGATCTGACTATGCTCCGTTTGAAATAAGATCAAACATTTACATACATACTCAGCCTATAACGTTCCCACTGCTGGGACACAGGCCTCCTCTCAGTGAGAGGGAGTGGGCCGTAATCCACCACGCGGGCCCAGTGTGGATTGGTAGATGTCACATGTCATCGAATTTGTTGGTTCTAGGACATGCCGGTTTCCTCACGATGTTTTCCTTCACCGTTTGAGAGCAATGGTGATGAAATAATTTACACAAAGTAAAGCGCCTGTCTGGGGTCGAACGCACGACCTACAACTCGTAAGTCGCAGCCGTTACCACTGGGCCACCACTGCTCTGACAGATCAGGCATTTAAATAAACCTTTTTTACCGTCCGTTCAATTGATTTTGACTTCTATTGCGTTGGTAGCATAATACATGGCACCTGCAGCAAACAGTTGGTATTGTAACCACTTTTTTGCTTTTAATGCCAACCTTTTATGCCTACGAAATAGAATTCAAAATCGGTTGAAAGGACTGTAAAAAAGGTTTGTTTAAACGTCTGATCTTATTTCAAATGAAGTTATAGTTCAATGTTTAATGAAAGTCCGTTTTTTTTTTAGGTTTTGTGAAAGGGTTCAGTGTTACAGAACTAATATAAAAACCTGTGTGTAACCCACTATCAATGACAATCTTAATCATATTGAAGTATTTTTCTAATCCATTGCTTCATGTGTTCGAAAAAGGTATCTACTCAACAACGTAAATAACGCAATGAATGTTGTTGAATTGTCAAAATGAAACCCGAAATTCTTATTGGTAGTGTGTTTCGAAATTACACCGCATTTCTCCTTACTAATATTATAAACGCTAAAGTTTGTTTGTATGGATGTTTGTTACTCTTTCACGCAAAAACTACTGAATGGATTTGGATGAAATTTGCCACACAGATAGATTATAACCTAGATTAACACATAGCATAGTTTTATCCCGGTAGTACGTTCCCGCGGGATAATTTTCCATGCGGGCGAAGCCGCGGGCGTAAGCTAGTTGACCAATAAAAGTTAGATTTACAAAACCACGCCCACTATCACAAGGCTATTTAATTAATTTTCCCGTTGGCCATATTATTAGGGCAATAAAAATAATAATTTGTCACCCACCCGCCTCACTTCCCGCCCTACGATTTACTTCGCAAGGGTTCCAGAATTTCGGGCACATTTTTCTTAAGATTCTCGCTTAAGTTTTGTCAGTTAAATTAGTAGGATCTCGTCATTTGAATGAGATGTAATTTTGAGCTTGAATTTTTAAGCAGATATTATTCAAGGGTGGTATGTTTTATAATTGTTTTAATTGTATCTTCCAACTTTTGCCTGCGTTTTCCCAACAATATTGCGGTCAGCTTCCAGTCTATCCGGATGCAGCTGAGGCTGACTGTCAAAAATCCACGAACGACAGCTGGGGCCAACGGCTTATCCTGCTCTCCTAAGCACAGATGGGTCTTGGTACGTAAAGATGGTCACCGACCCACGGACCAACACCGCGGCAAGCGTTGCTTAACCTGGTCGATCAACCCTTGCGGTTTTTATTACTTAGCCAGCCCTTCCTCATGGGTAAAAAATCAAAATGACGTAAAATTAAAAAAATGTTTATTTCTGTGTACAAAATAGGGCATGACACTCACGGATTATGAAATAGAAGAAACCAATTCAGCATAAGTTTAAGCTAAGGTACTATTTCGCTATGCTATCTGTAACTATACATCAGAAAAACGTTGCCCAGATGTAAAATTTCCCATATGACCGTCCTTAATATATCTGTCATCATCATCTGCCTAGCCTTTTCCCAACTATGTTGGGGTCGGCTTCCAGTCTAACCGGATGCAGCTGAATACCAGTATTTTACATGGAGCGACTGCCTATCTGACCTCCACAACCCAGTTACTGGGTAATACGATTCCCCTTGGTAAGACTGGTTGTCAGACTTTCGGGCTTCTGACGACCCGTAACGACTGTCAAAGATCCACAAATGACAGCCGGGACCAACGGCTTAACGTGCTTTCCGAGGCACGGAGGGGTCTTGGTATGTAAAGATGGTCACCCATCCACGGACCAACCGCGGCAAGCGTAGCTTAACCTGGCCGATCGACCCGTGCAGCTATTGTTATCTGTCGTCTCCACAACAAAATAACCATCGTTAAATAATGCCGTGCTTAATTCCTTTAAGCCGGTTACCGATCTAGGTGTAAGCTTTATTAAAATTCAGCTTATAATATCGTTGCGACGCGACTGTACAGTCACGAGCATAAATTACTTACACTCACACAAGATTCAAAATCGGTATTCTTCTAAACTTTTAATAGATATTCTATTATCTTAGGTACACACCACACATACTGTTATCAAAACAAAATTTTTCTTTCTTTTTAACCGACTTCAAAAAGAAGGAGGTTATCAATTCGACATGTTTATATATATTTTTTTTATGTATGTTCGGGCATAACTCTGTCGTATATAGACGGATTTGCAAAATTCTGTTTTTGTTCGAAAGGTGTTTATTTCGAAATGGTCCCATATAAATTTCATATAGATCTGATGATGCGTTTCGGAGACAGACAACGGAACTCTTCAAAACATTACAGCAAATCAACCGCGAATGCTGCTATCGCATAAATATGCATTGTTTTGACCCCAAGGATGATGAAATTTCGAATTGGTATGGGGTAGGTAACTAAAAAGTGAAAAATAAAAACTTTTTTTCAAAAAAATAATTTGCACTTTGTAGTGTTTTTTTGGAAGTCGGTTGTTATTTTTTTTTTTTAAGTTTTTTTCACATAATATTACATAATTCATTCATATGAAATATTGTAAAACATTTAAAAAAAATAACGGTGGAGTTTCTTGCCCATTCTTCTTCATACGCAGCTACCCTTTGGATGGAGCAACTAGAATCAATTATTTTTATAAATTTTGACGTTTCTAAAGTTTATGTGCCTATTTGTATACATGATTGACTTTGACAGGTCTATTTTAAACGTTGCAATTTTCATTTCACGAGAAAAATGCTTTCGAATTTTGCGTAACTGCAAGGTATTTATCGTGACTGTACCTAGCTTAAGTAAATTGTCTGTAACTCGTCTAGACGCTAACTATGTAGACTAGACTGGAGTTAAGCTAAACTGTGTACATGTCGAGGTTTTTTACCCGACTACGGAGGGTTATTATATTTACTGATGGATTAATATGTTTGGTTTAGCTTATATTGTGTACTGCAGAAGAATAAAGAATCCAGCCTTGATGGAACTTTCATGCAATTATTTTTGCCGTACGTGGTCAATACATAACATCATGCCTGTTTTTCCCGAAGAGTTAGGCAGAGGTTAAGTCTCATAGTAAAGTACCTACACCTACATTTCGCCAGTTATGTTTAAATCCCATGTATTAGGGGGCGGGCCGTTTGCCATTGCTAATCTAGACTACGGGCTGCAACTGAAAAACTTCTGATAGAAAACCCAATAAACCTTTGCTCAAAGCACTATACATGCGCTTTTAAGTGGTCAATATTATTATTTGAATCAATAACCTTTTATAAATAAAATAATTAAAAATACACGTGTGGTGTCGGGGGCATCTCCGTCAGGAACGAAGTTCTTTACGGTTTTTCTTCAACTCCGAATGTGACGTTGCGTTGTTTACTCTTTAAAATATTCAAACTTAAGTTCGACCTCACTATCCATTTCGGCACCCTCGAAGAACAAGAAAACGACTCCCATTATGAAAAATTTTAACTTTAGAAAAAACAACACCACCCATTAGCGTCGCTTTCATTAGCCTGTCGGTGACACGCACCTATAAGTTTGTCCGTACAAAAAGTGCTTAACGCGGCTACACAAGTTTTCACTTCAACAAAGCTGATTTTTATATGCTCAGTACACTTAGAAAAGCGATATTACGGAGTTGAATCAGCACACACACACACACATCGTGACACGGGTTGTTCACTTGAAACTAGTTCAAACTACCTGCATACATTAGGCACTCTTTTGTTGACTGTACAATACAAATAAAAATGTCAGATTAAAGGCCTGTTCCACCATTTTCAGTTACCTTTGGGTTGACAGTTTGTTTAATTAATGTCAAAATGTCGCATTTCTTTTGAATAAGATAGCTCAGCGGTGAAAATATTCCCGTACAATAATCTCCTTATCCCGTCATCTGCCATGATAATGGATATTCTACTTTAAGATGTGACATAAAAAGGAATATCATGTTTAAATTATTTGCCATGGCGATAGCGAGTGTTCAGCAATGAATTACTGTCTTCAGGTTCAGAGAGTGTTAAAAGCAAGGCAGAATAATTTTAAACTGTAAAAAAGTAAAAATATTTTTTATTTAGGCAATATAGGTTTTTATTGCTAAATTGCCAATTGCTAAAAGATGCCAGCAACTGCATGAAATTGTTAACTTATAGTATTCAGTTTAACAGTCAACCTCATAAACCTCATTTAAAAAATCTTGTTTCCATCTTTTGTACAGTTAACTTTTTACTTAGTCGGGTTTTTTTACTTTTTTTATTTTTTTTTTATTTTACACTTTTTAGCTCCCTTAGCTAAAATGTGTTGATGTCAATAAGACCTTATTATACGAGTATAAGTATAAGAACTTTATCACCACTTTATTATACTTTTTGTAATGTAAATAAACTCTAAGATGTAGTGAGAATGCTAACTAAATTTAAATCGTTATAGTTCCTAAAGTCTTACAAAAAATCAAAGAAACCAAAATATGATTTTCAAAGACCTATTTAATGATATCCCACTTGACATAGAGTGTTGACACCCTTTTTTTTATTCTTCACGATATGGCGCCTGGTTGTGAATTATGATTACTGCCACTAAAGACACGCAGGCACTCACAGGATTAAGGCTGCCCTCTCAAAAAATGGTTGAAAACAGCATGCAGATGAAACCACTTTTCGTCGGCATTTACAAAGAAATTACATTTGAAAAAAATTATTAATCTACATATTAAGATACGTCATTTTTTTTAGGCATAACTTTTAGATGGGTATCAAATTAATAATAAGAAAACAAAAACACCAAATCACCTCCAAATCGTTAAGATGAAACCATTTTACTCGTTCATTTTTTTAACAAAAGAGTTAAAAAGAAATGTCTACTGCTTTGCAATACAAAGGAAAATGATTTGATTTTGTTACTTTTAACAAATATGCATTATTTTTGTAATAATAAATTAAAAATGCGACCGATTAAAGACCCCGCACTCGCCCACAAATTTAGTGCGCCCAAATGCTGTAGGTCCTTGGCGTATATACAAGTCTTAAGACAAATCGATTGACCTAGCAATCATAAAAACGGCCCATACGTTTGGTCTCCAGAGCGCTACAAAGTAATAAACATATGTACATAGGCTGATAATAAACACATTTCCTTCCTTGCGTCGCGCAGTCATGTAAAATTAACAATGTTTTATTACTTTAATTCATATAAAAGACTAGACTTAACTTCAATTAACCAAAGTGCCTCTTACCATGCAACCATTCGAAAGGAAAAATGAACCGGTCCTTATTAATTCAAAATTGAACTGACTCCCAGAGCTCAATAAGTCTTAAGAGGGAACAGAGCGTGCGATTCTCCATACAAATATATGTTCCACATTTTTCTACCTGAATAATGCCTCTAGAGCTATTTTTTTTTTTTTCATAAAATCTAGATCTGCTGTAAACACGTCCCTGCCATTAAATTTTTTTCAGCAACTAATTAGTAAAGAAAATGTGACCGTCTTAAAAAATAAAAAATAAATCCCTATTTTTACCGCCGTGATTCTTGGACTATCAGACAAATTATAAAAGTTTTTAACATAAAGAAAAAAAAAATAGGAACCTAAATATACTCTTTCTTAAAATGTTAATGTAAAAAATAATTGAATCGGCTTACTTTTCGAGGAGAAAAAAGGGGAATACGAAACGTAGATCTCGTCAAAAAAATTGTTATAATTTCGGTCTGAGCTGCAGCTGTCCCTATCACACACTATGGGGGCAGACTTACTGACAGCGCGGCGGCAATAGTTTCTTCAAATACCTATTTTTCAAATTCCTCGCAGGCCCCGTCCCCTCTTAATGACGTTACTATCTTTGCCTTTTTTCAATAAAACGTTAAACGCAGCAATCGTTTTAATTAATATGATCGGCCACTTGAATACGTAAGGCACTTCACTATTCATTCCTTTGCCTTCATTTTTTTAAATGGTAACTCAATAAAAATGGAATGGAATTGAAAATACAGCTAGTTTCTTCTCTCTGATCTATCCTCGAATGTAGAGGACATTCTAGCTGAGTATGAAAAGTGCCACTCAACTATAAAGTTGGATAATTTTGCCAGGATCAATATAGAATGCTTTGCAGGTGAATTTATAAGTGATCGTAATTTTTTTTTTGTTGACCACATAAAGCGTTTTCCTAGGATGGCTTGGAAATAAAATGATATTTTGATAGTACACCTTATACATTATAACTGCTTTGACATACGCACACACAAACACACACACACACACACCCCTACACACAAATACACATTTCCCCCCACCTCCACTCTACACTTATACTACATAGTAACCTCCATATAGAGATATTCTCTTTTTTATTCCTTTAAAAAGTATGTAATTCCTTAATTAATTTTTAATTAACTTTCTTTGGGTAGTCTGGAACAATGTCTTAGTAAGTATATATTTTTTGAGTTCGGCATTGATAGCTGCGCCACATTATGTTACTTTTGTGGCTATTTTCGTTTTCCTTTGTAAATTGTAAACTTAAGTTGTTCCAACTTAATTGTTTTATTTTTTACATAATAAAGTAACTAGCATGGATAGTATTTACGTGTACCTTGACGAGAACTAATAAATAAAAGCGTCATTTTTTGCTGAGATATTATCAGCCTACTTACGTCACAACTATAACTTATTTTTAACAAAAGCTAAAACGCTGCTCGTAAACCGAGTATCCAAGTCTTTAAACGAAGATCACGTTCGCGTTCAGCAAAGAATTTTTAATATTTTCACTCTTGTCTGATTTACCTTCACAGGGTGTTTCTTGTCTATTCCGTGCCTTACGGTTCAAATGCGCGCCGCGAATCGTAACTTTTTATACGACTCTTTGTCATGAAAATGGTCTAAATACTTTATTTCCTCGTTTAAGAGCTCCTCGAGTCGGTAGAAGTATGTTGTGTTTATGTTTTTTGAAGAAGTAAAGGAAGTAAATTTGTATGTGAAAAGATGGTGTTGAATTCGTGAAATTTGATGCTGTAAAAAATAACTAAGGTGAGAGGAATATTTATCCTGTATGACATTCATGGTTACCGGTTGGTCTGTGGATGGGTGATCACCTTTACAATCCAAGACCCGTCCGTGCCTCGGATTGCACATTAAGCCGTTGGTTCTGATTGTCATTCGTAGATCTTTGTCAGTCGTTACGGGTCGTCAGTAGCCCGGAAGTCTGACATCCAGTCTTACCAAGGGCTATCGTATTACCTAGTAACTAGATTGTGGAGGTCAGATAGGCAGACTGCGTCTGACTAGACTGAACCCCAAAATCGTTAACAGTATTAGTTACAAAAGCTAGGTAGATTGATTGATTGCAATCATAAAGCAAAATTACTTTCTAATGATAATAATGATAGGTTTGTAGACTTTCCAAATTCCTCAAAGTAACAAATTAATTTGGGTATTTTAAAATAACAATCTCGTCATTACCGAGATACGACTGTTCAGCCATGAATTATTGTTAAGCATTTTGCAGGATTATACTGGTGCAATCGAATTATAAAATTAATCAGTAGATTAATTGAGATTTATGGCAATTTGCCAGCGTTGTTGTAATAATTTTTGCAATGTTTAAACATTACACTGGCAATTAAATATGAAAGCATTTAATCAAATCTATTTACGGAAATGCCGGCAAAATTACTTAGAAGGCTTTACAAGAGCCCATACAAAACAGAAAACATAATTAATGTAAAGTACTTTGTTCTAGAGCTACTGAACAATACTCTAGGCTTTCAAGTAGGGCCTGTAGCTTGAAATAACAGCTGCACGGATCGATCAAACAGGTTAAGCGACGCTTGCCGCGGTTGGGTCGTGGATGGGTGACCATCTTTACATACCAAGACCACCCCTCCGCGCCACAAAAAGCACGTTATTCCGTTGGTCCTTTAACTGGTTGTGCTTGTGAGAGTCGCCCCAACATGGTTGGAAAAGAGGCTCGCAAAAAAAAACCAGTTAGATTCCTTGTTGATCTGGAATTGGATCTGAAATAACCGCAAAAAGTCCTCAAAAACAAATCTAAACTCTCACTTGAACACCCACCATTCCCGAAACCCATCAAAGTATCTAAAGATCACGTACACCCGTCAAAGGAAAGTCGTTAGCCCGATAAACAAAATATTTTCCGATCAGACGTCTGTATCGCTGGCTCAACTGCACCTAATAGAGAGGTACAGAAGCTCAGCTTTGTACAGCGATTGAAAACGCCTGCACACATAGGCACGCGTCTGCGTACAGCGAGTGCAAGCGCACTCGCGGCTGGCAATCGTTTGAACTCGCCGCACGGATGCTTCCATGTGTGCGAGCGCCTTTTTGCTCATTTTATGAAGCCAGCCTTCTGTACCTATCTTTTTTGTGTCAACTGTATCTCGGTATCCAAATCTGACTAAGTTACAAAGGATGTGAAAGGTTTCGTACGCCCTTTGATGTTGCGCCCTCGACGCGCTCGATTTCGCACAGAGAAATATCTGGAAAAGTGTTCTTGGTCGTTCAGTTTTGTTGGTGAAATCGACAGGATTTTGTAGAGTGGTAGAATTAACAGGTTTTTGATGTGTTGGATATGTGGAATAGATGGAAATAGGCACACCAGCTTACAGTTCATTCGTTTTCAATGAAGGTCGAATTTGCCATACGTTACTGTGTTTGGCTGGACAACCATTCATATCTTTCGTAATCGTACTATTGCTTAGATCTGATAATAAACTTTTCAATTTGATCTTCTTTGCACCCAAAAAGTATTGAATAATAAAGTATAGATGACCTCCTAGAACTTAGCAATCTACTTTATTTCGTAAAAATCCTTCACAAAAACTTTTCATCTTTCATCTTCAAACTTTCACACCTTCAATTCTCACGTACGAGTATCTAATTAACACACAAGTAAACAGGAAACAATTATGACAACAAACACGTGTCGGCTTGCAATCAGGAGTCCAATTATTCAGGCGCTGAAGAGACGCAAACTAGTTGACAGTAAGCAAGTTCACGTAAACTTGGAAGTTTGCGCGTATTTCGAGACGTCTTGGGGATTCTGAGCGGCTGGTAGCAGTGGGCTATTTTGGTTGCTTCAAATTGGTTCTAAAGCTAAATATACATAGATCTTACATATTGAGGAGTCGGTTGAAACAATGCTAATTGAAATACAAAACTAGAAAACGTATTAAAAAAATCGTAAAATAAATTAAAACGCAAATCTGTTAAAGTATTATTTTTGCAATTCATTAAATTTCTTAGTTACTTTGTCATCTTGGAATTCTGAAGGTTTTAGTTAATTTGAATACTACATAGTTTAGTGGTAGTTAGTAGTTGCTTATGGAAGCTCTAATTGTAAGATGGATGTTTGTAAATAGATTTTAATTTAAACATTAGATTATTGTGTATGTTACTTAAATAACTTGTGCTGATGTTTTTGCTAATGCTCATCATATCAATCAAGTTTCAGGTAAAGGACATTCGAACATTTTGTACCCAAAAACTTAAGTGCCAGCCAGAAAAAAGAAATACAGTTTTCTTATGGAAAATAACACACTCAACATTTTTTACCATTACAGCGAGAGTATACAATTGACCCTTCCGCTGCTCCCCCCCGAGTGGGTTCCCGCATTGTCGTTGCGGGGGGGCTTAGTAACCGTGGTCTCCCACCCACGGTGAAGCCAAGAGGAACCCAACGGTGGGGCCGCTCGTCAGGGCTTTTGCCTTCAAGCCATTGACGTAGCGGCCAAAAAGTAGGTTGCGGTGAGGTGCACCGCAACTGAGGTGGGCCGCGATGTCGAATGGGAGGCATCGCGGCTGAGGGTTACGGGCTGCGGTAGAGGAGGAGTGCCGGTGCTTCTGAGCAGCGCTCTTCCCTTCCGTGGCCTGGACGGGGCCGCCACCGTTTGATGGCGGACGCGGTGGGGCCGCAGGGGAAGAGGAGTGTCGGTATAGCGTCAGCCGCTCTCCCTATCCTCTGCGGCCGAAAAGTGGTAGACGGGACGGCGCGTTGTGTTCCACACGCGCGCCGTCAAAGATGTCAGCAACCACAGGTGGGGTCCGCAAGGGCCGATGCCTGCCAGGGGTGCGGGTTTGTTCGAAAGAGATACCACGGCCCCTGGCATACGGGCTACTGAGGGAACACGGGTGGGTTTTAGTCAGTAAAAGTCTGACACGCCCTCCTGCTCTACTCAGCAGGAGAAGTCATTTGATGATTTCCCAACCAAAAAAAAAAAAAAAAAAAAAAACCCTTCCGCTGCTATTTAAGTGTAGAAATACAAAAAGAAACAACTAATTTTGATTATTTAAAATATCTTATAATAATAATATCATGTCTATTGAAACCATGGGCTTAAAAGCGACTTACTGTTTGGGTCTTTAAACGAATGTTCCAAATACAGGAAAAGTTTTTATCCAGTGCGCAAATTTTAACCATGAATTCAGCATATCATTCTAGAACCCCCAGCGCAGAAATTTTTCGCTGGATATACAAACAAAAAACAGCTGTTCCATACATTTTGACCGCGTAGGTGTTGCACTTTTCTATGAAACAGCTGATTCTTTTTTTGTGTATGCGGCGAAAAATTTCTGCGCTAGGGGTTCCAGAATGATATGCTTAATTCATGGTTACAATTTGCGCACTGGATAAAAACTTACCCTGTATTGTGCGCAAATATGTTATTTGGTACTTCAAAATTCAAAATCCAATAACAGTCAGGTTGATAATTGTAGACTTTAGTAAGTTGTAGTATTTAAAATGTTCAAAATGTAATTTCCCTAAACAATACAACATTCTCTTTTTCTTGCCGGCACTTTAATTTTTTGGTACGAAATAAATGATGTATTTTGGAAATCAAATCTAATATTTCAAAAACTAGGTCCGAAAACTTATTATCCCTTCCAAACAACGCCTGATCTAAAACTTATCAAAATGGCCCTCAATCTGAACTCGCACTCAAATCTAGATTATTCTAATCTATGCTCAAATCTAGCAGACTGTCGTTATGTAAACATTAACAAGAAGATGTTTACAATGTACCCGCATTTAATCGCTTCCTGCAAACTGTGCCCGACCCCACCGGTCTGCGTATTTGTGTACTGTGTACTTCTCTTGTGTACTGTGCTGTGTACTGACTGCTGACAAAGGTTTTGGTGTGGGGGGAGTAGTATTGTTTTGATGTAGTGTTAGAAGGTGATTGGAAAAGTAGGCTGTGGCTATGTTTCTGTTGCTGTTTCTTTTGTATCGTGTAATATTAGTAACACTACAGCAAAATTTTCCTCTCTATTTATTTTTTGTATAAAACGGTTCCCAATTATGTGTTTGGGTGAGTTGAGTCCGATTCGGCATCTGCCTATTTCTGACGTAATAAAATTCCTCGTGCGAACTTATTTAAACAATTCCTAATATGCTTTCGAGATCATTAACAATTGAATAAATTTATACGTTTAACTATTTACAGAACAATATTTCGGACTTATTCACGCTCACGAAGAATTTACGAGACCGCAGTACAACGCGCAATGTTATACAATGGCCATAAAAGGACCAATTGGTAAATTCGGATATCAGGACCAAAATAGTCAAAATTGGTGAATTCGAGCCTTATCTGCAGTATTGGGCGTTATTCGTAGCTAAATCGTAGCGGGTCTACGCACGCTACAATTTTTCGTAGCTGTCTCGTAGAACTGTCTAGTTGTAGCGAAATACGGTTACAAATGCTGATCTTATTTTCGAGTCGCGAAACAAAATGTGTTAGAAACTAAATGAAAGCGAAAAAAAAAATTGCGGATGGCAAGCAGTAGCTTCCCATTATACCTGAAGCGCCCTAGATACGGAAAGTAAGTTAATAAACAGTCGGAACATTCCTTCATTTCCCTGCTTCCCCTCAATTTTACTTTCTGGAGCACGCGCAAATATTTTATTATGAATACTTTTTCGTGTTCTAAATAAAAAAACAATAAACGGGCGTTTTTTCGAGTGGTGGACAGAACAATGCGAGAGGATGCGTTGTTTCGGTCCAAAGATTGTTTTCTTCCAGACCATTGTGCTGCCCGATCGCAGATTGGATGGGAATGAGCCTCGAGGCTGTGTTACAAATACTTTTCATGTCTAATAGGGATTTTCTTTTTTATTTAAATCGGCTGATGGTTATGAAAAGATGATTATTTTTAAGGGATGTAGGTATTTAATGGATTTTTTATTCATATTTTATTTATTGGTCAGCTAAACCATTATACTTTGGTAGATTTTTTTCGGTTTATTTTCGTTAAACTTATTCAAGGTAGTTAGGAGCCGGTGGGCCCATAGTATTTATAAAACGACAATGAAAATTACTGTGAGTGTAAGGCTTCATTACCTGGCTCTTTTGCGACACAGAAAATGGTAAAAAAACCGCCTGAACATGAAAAGCCAATAAAAGTAAACAATAGAAAAACTCCAAGAAATGAAACTTTTCATTAGCAGTCAAGCGTAAAACCCTCAAACCAACATACTCAGGTACTTATAAAAAAAACGATTTCCAAAATCATAAGCTCGCTTTTGTTAAAGTTTTCCCGAAGTCTCGTCTTCAGAGCACTCTGGAAAATATTTATTCAACGCAAATTCTCGGAGTTACGACATTTTTTAGGGTTCCGCATTTAAAGGGTGCCTATGGGACCCTAATACTAAGTCTCCGCTGTCCCTCCATCCGTCTGTCACAGGGTTGCATCTTTTTAATAGTAATATGTAGACACTTGAAATTTTGTTGAATGTGTACTACTAACAAATAATAAATCCTACTAATATTATTATAAATGTGAAAGTTTGGATATTTAGATATTTGCATGTTTGTTACTCAATCACGCAACAATGGCTGAACGGATTTCGATGAAATTTGACACACAGATAGCTTATAAAGTGGATTACCATATACATTTAGGATACTTTTATCCTGGTAATACGTTCCCATCGGATAATTTTCGGTCTCCACGCGGGCAGAGCCGCCGGCAAAAGCTAGTAATGCAATAAAATAAATCAAAAAGTACAGTTAAGTTAAACAACCCATATAAGAAACGTGTTTTTTCTTGCTATTTTTTGTACTAAAATCTTTTTCTAAATGTAATGTTAAATATTGTACAGTGGTACGGATCCATTCGTGAACGAGCTCGACTCGCACTTGGCCGCTTTTCAAGTTACGACGTTTTTTCCGATCGGCCATCTTTCTTTGTTAACGAAATTGAATTCTCATTCATTGCTTTATGAAGGTATTCCTTCTATTATTTGATTATATTACTGTCAGCCTGTTTTGTTGGAACCCTGTGTTTCAGTTTATGTGTTTTTTATTGACTGTATCAATGTTTTATCGATAGAAATGGGATTCGAAAGGGTTTATTTGTTGTTAAATCATTGGCGGATTGTATGCGCTTTTACAAAAAAAAAAAAAAAAAAAACTCATCATCGTCATCATCATTTCAGCCGAAAGACATCCACTGCTGGACATAGGTCTCCCCAAGGGGGGTTTTGCCAAAATCTCTACGCTTGGCAGGCTAGTTGGCGATCGCAGTATGGTGGTAAAATGCATAGAGAACGCTGCTGCCCATTCTCTAGTAAGTCCCTTAGTCGCCTTCTACGGCACGCACGGGGAGAAATGGGAAAATGGCGATTTTACAAAAAAAAAAAATCTGTTGAAGCTTAATTATAATATTAGGGAAATAATCTCAAAAGCTTAACAGTAAGATAAGGAAATTGTAATGATTACGGTACATTTAATGAATAAAGGACCTTCTTTAAATCTCAAAAAACTTGCAGTTAATTTACTTGCAGGTAACTTTATATTTTTACTAGCTTTCGCCCGCGGTTTCCATCGCATAGGGCTCGATCCCGTGGGAATATCGGGTTAAAAAGTATCCTTTGTACTATCGTAATATTGAGATTGATCCAAACATAGAAACTGGAACATTTATAATATTATAAATGCGACATTTACTATGTTTGGATTAATTTCAGTCTTACAAAACACACGCACGTTTGATTATACTACATACCTACTATCCTATTAATATTAGATAGGAGTTAAAGTATGAAATTGCCGATTTGTACTGAAATATTGAAACTTGTTTTTTTTTTCAAAAATATTACATACTAGCTTTTGCCAGCGGCTCCGCCCACGTGGATGTCGGTTATCGCGAAAAAAAGTAGCTTATGTCCTTCTCCATATCCCAGGCTATGACTCCAAATTTCATGACGATCAGTTCAGCGGTTTAGACGTGAAAGCGTGACAGACAAGCAGACATACAGAGTTACTTTCGCATTAATATTATATCAGTAGTAGGGATTTATTTAATCAGAATATTTACCCTCATTATCATATACATTGCTGCTATCTAAACGAAAGTTCATTTATGCCTTTACGATAGAACTCTGAGGATCGAGATTCGACAAACTGTGTGAAAGCATTTTGTACTGCCTCCTGGGAAGATTTTTTATCACGTAGAAAACTGTCCAAATCACGAAACAAATGGTAGTCCGTTGGAGCAAGGTCTGGTAAGTACGGAGGATGACGTATAGTTTCTAACTGCAGCTCCTGTAGAGTTACAACGGATTCTCGTGCAGTGTGAGGTCTTGCGTTATCATGGAGCAATAATGATGAAGATCGATTCACGAGTCGGGGCTGTTTCACTGCCAGTTTCACCATCATTGTTCGAAGTTCAGCACAGTAAACATCTGCTGTTATTGCCTGACCAGACCTGAGAAAGCTATAGTGAATAACATCATGAAGAGACCACCAAACAGTTACCATTACCTTTTATTGGCAACTTTGTTTTAGGGCACTGTTGCGGCGTTTGCCATTGCATTTTTCGCTTACGGTTATTGTAAACAATCCAGTTTTCGTCACATGTCACAATTCGATCCAATATTCCTTCATTTCTGTACCGATTCAACAAGGCAACACAAGTTTCAACACGTATTTCTTTCTGCAGATCAGTCAAATCATGAGGCACCCATTTTTCATATTTTTTTATCTTATTGATTTGATGCCGATGAGTCAATATTGTAGGTAGGGTAACGTTAAACCATGCCGCTAATTCCTGTGTCCTTTGACTCGGATCGGCCTCTTCCATCTCCTTCAACTGAGCGTTACTCACCTGTGTGGGCGGTCTACCACGTGGTTCTTTCTTCAAGTCGAAGTTTCATTACGAAAGCGTTTAAACCAAAAACGCACGCTGCGTTCATTAGCAGTCCCCCTCTCCAAACGCAATGTTCAACGTTTCTGCCGCGTTAGTTCCGCGTCTGAACTCGTATTCAAAAATAACTTACGTCTAAGCTGAATAAAAAAAAAACAATTGTAAGTCGAAAATCGAATGTTGGTATCATGTGGCCTCATAGGTAGGTATCATGTGAAAAAAGTTTCACACAAAAATCTCACACCATGAAGTTTTTATGTCAATTCGAAGTGTCTATTACTATACAACGGCAAATTCATACTTCAACCCCTATTATTAATAGGATAGTAGTATAATCAAACGTGCCAATATCGTACCGTGCTATTCCAAAAAAGTTATTAAAACGTTTTCCATTAAATTCCTTTGATTACGGGCAGGTTTCCTCAACAATAAAGAAATTCAGAAGAACGTAATTTTGGTAGGTAGGTACAATATAAGACCCTTACTGTTTACTCGCAGGAATATTTTCCCGCCACCTGGTGACCGTTGCGGAACCAAGGAATAATAATGAGAAACAAATAGGGCTTCCCAGGGGAAGCCCGGCTTTGAAGGAAACTTATGGATCGTCGGACTTGGAAGGGAAATCGAAGAATGTTTGCAGATTGTTAGTCGCAATTTTTTGGATTGTTATATTTTGGCTTTAAAAAAAAACGAAAAACGTAATATGATGGCTGTAATCCCCGCCATAGTAAAACCCACATTTCGCTAGTGATGTTAAAAATATAATGGTTGTAATTTTTTAATAAAAGTGGCAGATAACATAGATACGTAGATGAGGGCAGAGGGCAAAGACAAAATGACATATTATCAGCGATTAAGATTACACAAATTGCAAAAATGTATGGGACTGACATAAGCTACCAAAAAGCTTATGTCAATTCAGTAGCCCGTATGCCAGGGGCCTTTTTTTGTTTTTTTTGTTTGGGAAATCATCAAATAACTTCTCCTGCTCTGGGTGGAGGAGGAGGGCGTGTCAGACTTTTACTGACTAAAACCCACCCGTGTTCCTTCAGTAGCCCGTATGCCAGGGGCTGCGGTGTCTCTTTCGAACGAACCCGCACCCCTGGCAGAAAGTGCCTGCTTGGGTTACGAACTCACGACCTTTAACTCGTAAGTCGTGGCCGTTACTTCTGGGCCACCAACTGCTCTTCTGAGCAATGTTAACTTAAACTATCGAGTTTGAACAAAGTTTGGCATTCTTCATCATCATCATCATCTTATTTCAGCCGAAAGACGTTCACTGCTGGACATAAGCCTCCCCCAAAAGGCAGTTTGGCATTGTTAAAGGTGCCATATTTACGGCATGTTTTTACTTATAATTCCATTTTAATTATTGAAACGGGCCCACGGCTAAGTCTGTACTTCAAACTAAACACAACATAATTCTCATTTAAATTCAGTCAGCTCGAAGAAAAATCGTAAGGAATGAGTACAATTTTCTAGCAATTTTCTTTGAAATTAAACCCTGAAGCTTAAAAGCGACAATGTCACCGACCCTTTAAATGTGTACTGCTGTATTTTCTTGTATTTAAACGAGAAACGCTAAGATTTCAAAGGCCAGTAGAAATGTTAAATTCAAAATAAGACAAACATTTTCAGGACGAAGTGGAAGCCTTTGAGAACCCTTGGATTTTATTATTTAAATAATACGGTATGATTTTATTTAGCATAATTTAAGTTGCATTAGCATATTACTTAAATGTTTGATGAAATTCGCCGCTGAGAATTTTCACAAAATAAATATAGGTTTTTTTTTGTATACACTCGACATTGAAGAAATGACTATCGCATGATTTGCAACTGGTTTTTTTTATTTATTTTTTTGAGTGGGAAATCATCAAATAACTTCTCCCGCTCTGGGTAGAGCAGGAGGGCTTGTCAGACTCAGTAGCCCGTATGCTAGGGGCTGCGGTATCTCTGTCGAACAAACCCGCACCCCTGGCAGGCATCGGCCCTTGCGGGCCCCGTCACTTTGTGCTGACATCTCTTTGAGGCGCGCGTGGAACACAACGCGCCGTCGACTTGGGCTTGGTCCTTACCGGACACCGAGCCACCCATTACTCGCCGTCCACAAGCTCATGCCTACGGTGAGATCGTGTTAAATTAAATAGGTACATATAAATAATAAGGAACATTCCTTTAGATGTTAATGCAGTACCTAATGAAAACTAATCATTTGCCTAGCCTTTTCCGAACAATGTTGGGGTCGGCTTCCAGTCAAACCAGTTGTAGCTGAATCCCAGTATTTTATATACGCGATGAAAACTGCCAAATGTAGTGGTAATTGAAGACTGCTAAAATTCTTGAAACCAACAAAAATATCTCATAAAAACACCACTTGTTTACAGTAAACAGTTCTGTTATTTAATTCCTCTTCGCTCCGCTGACCTCGACTAGGCAAATTACCCAGTAAACAATCCATTTGGAAATAATTTGGTAAAGTCTTTAGTATTATATTCCTATAATACTGAGATATTTTTTTTGCCTTAGTTTTAAGTATACAGGGTTTTTGGAAAAACACCAACAACCTCTTAAGAGGTCATTTTACTCATCATTATGAACAACTAGTACTACAGGACCAAACCTGAAATCGCGAAAAAAAAAAAATCAGCTGTTCCTTAGTTCGTATAACATCAAAATGTAGGGAACAGCAAATTTATTTTTCGCTATGCGACCTCTCAAGAGGTTGTTGGTGTTTTTCCAATAACCCTGTACAGATACAAGATGTAAAAGAATAAACGCAAGTCCTGAAAGTAGTTTGTCAATGTACTACTGAATACTTTACAGTATTTTTTTAAGTGGTTTTTTTAAGTGACGCATTTTGCCATACCTACCACCGATTGAGCCAAAGAAAATTCAAGCATTGCAAGTCAATTTGATATCCATAAAGTAATGTTAGTATCAACACGATTTTCTTAATAAAATCTTTAAAAAAAATAGCTATGGTCATTGTATTATGCTTTTAACTCAATAATCTAATGGGGGGTATTATTGTATTGCGTTAATTATGTTATCACATAGTCCCGTATGTGTCGCCGGGCGTAAAAGAATAGCACCATCCCATTTCTTCCCATGGGTGTCGTAGGAGGCGACTAAGGGACTTAGTAGAGAATTGGCAGTAGCGTTCTCTATGCATTTTACCACCATACTGCGATCGCCAACCCGCCTGCCAAGCGTGGCGATTATGGCAAAACCCCCCAACCAGGGGAGGCCTATGTCCAGCAGTGGACGTCTTTCGGCTGAAATGATGATGATGATGAATTATGTTATCTACATGTTGTAAAAAACAATACGACATTGACTTCCTATTTGTAGGTAGGAACCTAAAATATGAGTTTGTTTCAGCCTACTCAGAGTAGGCAGATAGAAAACGCCGACCTCGTCTAGTGTAAAAGTATTTGTACAAACCTACTTACTTACAGAAATAAAATCATTTATTATATAAGGAAATTAGCCTCTTATTGTGAGAGAATAGCGTTGAAGTTAAACTATCTTAGCAGATAGAACTTACTTAAAAGTTATCCAAACATGAAAGAAAATTTATTTTCATTCCTCTAAGTTCCTGGTGGTTATTGACAAGCCTCCACTGTCCTCCCACACCTATTATCACTGTAATTTGAAAACATTGTTAAAGCCAATTAATTTTAAGAGTAACCGTGGAGTTTCTTGCAGGCTCTTCTCCATAGGACGCGACAATTTGGAACCGTGCACCTAGCTTCTGACGTTTCTTTCATAAGTGCCCATGCAAGTTTAAGTGAAATAAAATAATTTGATTTATGACTAACGATCAAGATGACGATTGGGATGACATCCCAATCTTTTGTAGATTATCATTCGATGCTGAAATCAATGCCGTAGTTTGAAGTGTAATCATGAAGTATCTTCCATATTTTGAGCAGTCATCTCGGCGTTTACTTCTTAACCATACTCATCTTCTCACAATCTCTCCATTTTTTTCTTTTACACGCTCGCAATAACAAACACCGGATCTCAATATAACGTACCGGCCGAACTGGGAATACCAGTCGGCCATGGGGGCCCTTTTTGAAATGTAAATCGAAACCCGAAAAGCCTTCAGATTTCCCTTTGATGTGTTAATTCTATATTCAGAGGGCTCTTATCAGTTTTACATTATAATTAGCCTACACAACCCCGGTCCAGTGTGATACAAAGTTAGAGAACTAACTACCTACCTACATGGCGTTGTTTAATAAGTTTTGCTGTCTAGTACATTTTCTAGACAGTTTGTTAGGAAACTGTGTTATAAGTTTGTATAGAGAGGTAAACAAGATACTTAGTTTGTTGTTGTTGGTCATCAATTATATCGAGAAGCTGAGATATGGCTTTATAATATTTATAGCGGTTGTTATTAATATACATAAAACAACTAGGATCATCAATTACCAGCTCGATTCATACATATAATTAATACAGCATTGTTAAATTACGTACCCATTGTCTAATATATTATATTCATTTGGGTGTGTCTGTTCGACGTCAGAAAATTCAGAAATATCTAAATGAATAGGTAGGTAAATAAAATAAATAATAAAATAATAATTTAAAATAACAAAATTATATATAGAATAATTGTAAATAATAAAATTATGAATAATAATTTGTAAAAACACAAATAGTAGCCATGGTTGGTTTATTATCCGCGGAAGACAGCATAAGTTGGTTTAAATCTTGGATCTCGGCATAAGGCGAAAAATTTGATAAAAGCAACTTACCAAAAGTGGAGGCGAAACCATTTACAACTTTCAGTTTCGTTCAAACCACCATTATTAAAATAAATACGTCCATAAATATTAGCAAGCTGTGCAATAGGCAACAGGGCTCCATAATGTCCGATTAAACGACTGTCCGTAGAAAATATAAGGCGCCCGGTGCCATAAATAAGGGTTGAGATCGGTGTACGAAAAGATTACTCGCCTTATCCTCAGAAACCGCAGGCCTATCTGTTAGGGTCCAGGGCTGTAGCGGGATGAAGGAGCGATTCTGACCGGAGATTCAACCGGAACTATAGCAGCACGTTAACATTCATAGGACATAACACTCGCAATAAGTACATTTTACGATTTACAACATTTAAATATGGTTCCAGAATTTCCGTGAATAAATCTAAAAAGCAGAATGAATATTTTTTGACGCGAAAATTGATTTTAACTAAGTACACGAACTAAAAAACGTTGTCAGAAAAAAAAATTGGCCAAATAAATCAGATAACTTACCACAACATTATTTAAGAGATCCTACATAAATAAATACACAACCAACTACGTAAGATAGTCTCATCCACGGTTCTTTGTGGGAGGCTCCTGATATAGATAAGGCTTTGGCCACGCAAGATCGGATAACATCGGGGAGCGACGCCGAAGTAATAGTGGATTTATTTTCCTATCCCATTACTGTGTTAACAACGGACTAAAGGGTCTTATGTAACATAAGGAAGAGGACGGAAATTGTAAGAAAATTATATTAAACACTAGCTTTTGCCAGCGGCTTCGCCTGCGTGGAGGTCGAAAATTATCCCATGAGAACATACCATCGGGATAAAAAGTATTTTGTGTATTATTCCTGGTTACAAACTATATGTGTGCCAAAATTCATACAAATCCGTTCAGCCGTTTTTGCGTGATTGAGTAACAAACATCTAAATATCCAAACATCTAAACATACAAACTTTCACATTTATAATATTAGTAGGATTTTCGAGTCCTTCTTGTCGGCTCCTCGAAATATTTTTTACTTTCCAAAAGAGTGCTCGTGAAACCCGAACGCGCTACTCGACCCAGCCATTTAAAACCTTCTAGACCAAAAAAATATTACCTACAACTATAAAACGTACTTTCTCATATTCCAATTAACAAACGGTATGCTTATTAGCACTCGACCTCGTTACTTTATGTAAAACGTATGTGTGTGTGAAGAAATAAAGTTGAAATGTAAAATATTGAGGGAAGTTTGTTGGCGCCCAACATGGGGCCCCGCTACCAATTGCAAATGTACCCTCGCATCAGTGCTTTTATGGCTTTGAGAATTCAGAAAATTCAAAAGTTCCGTTTCAAAACAATATTCGTTTAATTCACGAGTTTTCAGGCACATTTTATGGGTGAAACAAGTTATTCCTGACTGCAGTTTTTGAGTATATGGTCACACTATATTATGCGAGTTATTTTGCAGTCGGTTTCATTAATAAAGCTGAAAACAGTTTTATTTATAGTTGTATGTAAAACGGCTTTGTCCCGGTTCTATTAACAGCTTTAGGACATAATTGTTGTGTCAACCAGTTCATTCATTGTTCACGATAATATCTCTCTCATTTCACGAAATCAACGCAATTATTTTCCAGTTCTAGTTTAATTATAATTTGCAATATTTTGAAAGTGGTTCTATGCAAAATTTGTGGAACAGAGCAGATAATTTGGCTGTCATAATTAGGGCAGAACACTAATTATTGCGGTCGTTTTGGGAGCATAGGTCATGTAATTGTTAGCTGCTACATGTGGTCTACTTATGTCCGTTGAACTAGCAATTTGTGGTATACAGACCGAACACCAATCAATACAATCTGTGAGAGTACCTAAATAATATTTATGGCTTCAAATAAATAAACGTTCCAGTAATATTTCTAACAGTACCTATAAGGATCTACATCAGATGGTATAAACAAGGGAGGTTCTGAAGTCGACGCGTATACAGGATGGCAGGGACATTGTCTCGCAACCTGAAATCACGAATTCAACACATAATTCTAGACCCCTAGTGTCGAAGCTTTTCATCGGTTATCAAAAAAATGTGCTCTTACTTAGAAACATCTTCGGTTTAAAATAAAAGGAATAACTCTTTTTTTATAACCGACGGAATATTTCATCGCATACAAATCGCTTCAGTTTGCGCGTCAATGTCCCTGCCAACCTGTATATTTGTGTTTCTTTTATGTATGACCACGCCTTACCTTTTATAGAGTAATTAGTCCGATTTTGACGATCTTTTGAAAGCCGTGATCACCACAAACTGAGCTTTTGGTTTTTGTTGTCTTGTCGTCGAATATTGGTCTTTTGAAACCCAAGTTTAAATTATTACTATGAACATCTATACTAACTTACTCGCTCGTACCATACTAATCTCCATCGGAAATCCAAATGGTTCTAGAATCTAGGTAAATCTTATTATCTCAATTCATTAGCAGTAGGTAAGGGGTATGTGTAACTTGATGCCCTAGATGCCAGTTCAAATATCTTCAATTAAGCTAGACGTCCCGACTGTGGTCTACGCGACTACACCTCCGAGACGGCGTTTGATTAATCTAGAGAGGATCCTGTTAGCTAATAGATCTTTAGTATTTACATAGGAAGCTTTGGTGATCGACGCTTTAGTAGGTATATTTGTGAAAGCAGGCGTGTGTTCGATTGATTTGTGGATATATATGTCTCAACTTTCATGAGTTTGGCCTTAAAATGACATATAAAGCGCCTTTGCTTAGCGTTGTGCGAATTCTTGGATTGGATTGGTTGTGTTTCGAATTCGACGTATTTTTTTTTCTGCCCGTGCGTGGTTAACCGTAACTCGTCGCCACTGGTAAATAAGACACGGCCTTCGGTAAGAAACGGTATTAATTGCACTGCTCTTAGTGCCGTACGCGTACGACAACGCAGGTCGCATGTGGTCCTGATATATATTGGCCTAGGAACTTCTCAGTGTTTCCTTTAAAGTTCAGAGTATTAATTAGTATAGTAGTATTAGTAATTGACACTGAAGCAATAAACTGTGTTGATTGGAGCTGTTGTCTTTCGTTCCTAATTCTGCGCCCACGACTGCATATCTATCTGACACTATAATATATGTCACTAAGTAGAAGTCTGATCAAAATCCTGGATTCGACATATACCTACAAAAGTGGGCTTATTGTTTGGTCTCTACTTCAATAATGATAATGTTTATTTTCCAAAAACAGTGCTTTACATGTCCTTATAATCTACATTATAATAACTAAGTTCACATTAAGAAAAATAATAACACGTTTTGCTTTTGAACTCCACACTAGGTCGAGCCTGTCTCGTGGAGTCCATGGGTGGTATTACTGTATGATGAAGTGCGCATTACATGAAAGTGATGGCTTGTTATATTCGAGAAGCACATAAAATATTGTTATTACTGTAAAACAATTAAAAACATTAAACATTGTCTAAATTTAGAACACTGAAATTAAAACTAATTAGTTTAGAAAAATATATTGAGAGCAATGTGTGATTTGATTTGTGCACAATAAATGGTTAGTTTGAAGTTCAGATGTTAATTAGATGTAGAAAGACCCAAGGCCCGATCGTTGTGGCGATGTTTGGGGTACGCCTGAGAATGATGATGAAAAAGAAGACAAAGACTGACTCAAAAATAATAATTATTCATTGGTTAGGTCATCTGAATACGCTTGAAAAAGATTTATTGATAAATGATTTTATTTCTGTTAGTAGGTTTACAAATGCTTTTACGAGTCAATCATATTTTAAAACGATACCAGGTACCCTATTCGACTATTGTGAGAAGTAAGGCCGAAACAAATTCAGAGGTCAATTTATTTTAAATTTCAGACATAATCTTGATCAGATCATATTGTGAAGACCATGTATGTAGATTGATGTCTGAAATGGTCTTTTGAGGAAACAACCACAAAGATTGAGTGGACCTGTCCGTTCAGAGCACGTATTTGTCAGTAATCATTCAGCTCAAATCAGATCTTAAGCAACTATCAAAAAATACATAATTTTATATATCATTGTAATCTGACGGGCATAATTATTATAATTTTGTACGATTTTTACCAATACATATGTATTTAGCGATGCGTTCTAGTTTGTATAATTTAATTTAAATTATACAAACTAGATTTGATAGCATACCACAGTCTAGTTGTTTCTGTATTGAGGTTTGGCATAATATTCTGGGGCAACTGTAGCGAGAGAGAAAATATTTTTAAGGCGCAAAAACGCTGTATTAGATCTATTTTTAATCTTAAAGTGACCGACAGCGGCGTACCTGTTTAAAAAAAAAATAATCTTTTAACTTTTGTATGCCTATATATATTAGAAATAGCTATTTTTGTTAAAACAAATGATCACTTATTCCCGACTTTGAAAAATACTAGAAACAGGACTACAAGTTTAAGAACTCAATACGAAGACAAGTTGTGCATTGGTGGATATAAAACTGCATTGTTGAAAAAGAGTGTTATGTGCATGGCTCCTCTTATTTATAACCATGTATCAAAAGTGATCAAAGAGCAACCAATAGGAAGATTTAAAAAGCACTTAAAAAAAATACTAGTTGAAAAATGCTATTACTCTGTAACAGATTTTTTGAATGACAAGGCTATTTAGTTTACAATGTTCATTTATTAAGTAAAAATAGCTATAAGTAAACATAATAATTGTTAGTAAAAATTTTGCATGCCATGAGGCAGAATGTATAAGGACTCAAAAAATTGTAACACCTAATTGTATTAATTACCTACATTCTATGCAAATAAATAAATCTATCTATCTATCTATCTAAATGAAATAAACAGACACCTAATTCTGGCCAAGTAAACTGCGTAGGCGCGTTTTTTTCTGAAGCGGTAAATCTTCACCAACCCCAAAAACTATCCATCACTTAACAAAGATTAAAACCCGCAACAGACGCGACCTTTACACAAATTATAGCCGACACAATGCGATCTTCAAAGTTAACTGGAGCAGGTAATAGTTACGGGACCTCCTGAAACCTCCTGAATTCGGGGATTAATCTACAAGTTCACTGTACCCTTAATAATACTGCTGTTTGTAAGGTTTTACGATATGACCTCTCCTAGACTAGGCATTGAAGGCAGTAGCTCACAAAAGGAAAGGTTCGTGGGTAATCTTTTGATGCTGCGTACAGTATGTTGCTATGAGGATTGTGTATGAATTTGAAATAGGTACCGACTATACAATGCTATCTGTATTTTAGTTCATACCTATGTGTTAAAATAATGGTTTCATTGCTTAATTTACAGGTACTGTGCTTCCCAAGTAATTTACTTTTTACATGATTCTATCAATGTCAATATTAGGTATCAGCTATAACCCGCATAGGTCTTGAACCCGTGGGAATATCGGGGTAAAAAGTATCCTATATCCTAATCCTGGTCATGGTCTACCCATGTGCCAAATTTTTATCTAAACCCGTTCAGCCGTTTTAACGTGAAAGCTTATCAAAGAAACATACAAAAAAAAACTTCATTTCTTTATAATTTACAGGTATGTAGACCCATTTTGGATACCAATGTATAGACCTAATTTAGTTGTGACAGTTCTAAAAACTTGTCTTTCCTTACGCGTTCAGTCAGTTTAAGATAGCAATACTCACAACTTATTTCAAATGCTCCTCATGCTGATTCTGTCATCTTCAAACGATTGGCAGAAATAGAAGTTTTCTTTTTTTGCGTGGGTAATCATCAAATAACTTCCCCCGCTCTGGGTGGAGCAGGACCAAAATCCACCCGTGTTCCCTCAGTAGCCTGTGTGCCAGGGGCCGCGGTATCTCTTTCGAACAATCCGCACCCCTGGCAGGCATCGGCCCTTGCGGGCTGTTTTAAATTAATTCATCATTGTTTTTGCGCTGATTCCATTTTGTGATTTGTGGTTCAAGTTGCTCTTATATCAACAGAGTAAAAGTCTTCAATTCAGTAGGTATTTGAAGTAAAAGTCTTTAAAATACTTAACCAAAACTTAATTGAGTTAAAATGAAAGTGGTCCTTAATACTTTAAGCTCCTAAGCTTTTTGGTAAAGTAAGTAGGTACTTAATTCTAAATAGGCAGGTTATTTTAAGGCTCCTGTAGACAGGAGCAAAGCTACAAGAGGCGAGTCTCGCTGCCGCTGTTCGTCACGCTGTCGCGTCGCATCTGTTTGCGAGAGCCTTTACTGTTCTTGCTTTAAAGTTACCTTATGTACCATTTACACCCTTAATCTCCGAAGGGAAAAGCAAAAGTGCAGTCACATTCAAAACTTGAATACTTAAAATCGAGAATTATTTACCTAATTATCATTTTAAGCTTGACTTGCAGATCGTATAGTGAAGAGTGAAAGAGATAAGCGGCTTTGAATTCTATACATAATACACGCAAAAAAGCAAAAAAAAAAAACAACAATACCATAATTTTTTCAACTCTTTACGCACCAATAAAACCATAACCTTACAATAAAACACTAAGTGCCTAAAAAGTACAGTCGGCAACAAACGTGACACGTGACACTTGGTACAATCACGCACACAAGTCGTCACGTCGTCCCCACACGTCAACCCTGTAATGCCGCGCTTAAATAACACCTGAAACGCGACACGTGCGCGGAAACGACCGGCGTATATCTACAATGTTTTAATTTAAATCCCCTAAGTGACGCAGCAATGGTTTTAGACTAAAGTTATTTGAATATAGTCGTACGTACCGTTCTGTTGAGAGAAACGCTGAATATTGAAATGGAAGACTGAAAACTTTGAGGCGTTTGCTAGTTCAGCGAGGTTATTGCATTATTTACGTTGCTGAGCAGACGACATTTTCAAACATTTGAATCAATGATTTAGAAATTTCGTTCAAAATCTTTCGAATTATGAAAGAAAGTGTACAACGTTATGGGCTGATACTCGTATTGAAAAAGACTGACGGGAAGATGGCGAGATGGAATATTTGTCCATGACTGCATAAAATTGAAGCAATGAAAGGCTTTTCTACGTCAGCAGAGCTTCAAGTTTATATTTTCTAAGAATGTCCCAATAAACGGTTCATTACGTGAAGTTTGCCTGTGGATAATTTTAGCTAGTTAATATTTAACAAGCGCCGAATGTTAAGCCCCTAATACACTGCTATCAGGCATAGTTCATGAATTATGTTCAACAGACGACTCCCTGCGGCATAATAAACGCGATGTGCCTACATAAACACTAAAGGTCACCAATTCACACTACAATCTTATGTTACAAATAAAAATAAAACTTTCATCTACAACAAGGACGAGAGCAAATAATCTCGTCGCATCCCCCGCATAAATACTTGCGAATGGCCCATTGTCCTTACTATCGGGCATTCGGCCTTCGGCATAAAAATCCTGGCAATCAAAGTTTACCTCCACTTAGTACCCCAGTCACATCAATATTATATTGCATGAATTCCAGGCTTTATGTCCCACTCAGGCCGAATGTACCAAACGGGACATTGTTAGTAACGACTCCTTTGCTATTCGGCCCACGCAGCCCAGCAATGTGGACATAGCCCTAACTATTATATTATTCAAATATGGCAGTATCGCAGGCCCTTTTGAAGTTTTAAGACGATGGAGGATTGTGTACAGTTTGGGACAGATTCACGAAAGAATTTCTTTTGCTTGTTATTTTATCTGATGTATTCTGAATTGTATTTTTTTAGAGCGTACTTTCGCTTCGTTTGACTTTAATTTTTTGTACTTAGAGGTTATAAAATTCAGTTCAGAGAGTTTGTTGAAAAAATACGTTCTTCATTTCATTTGCTATTATTGTGGTTTTAGCATTATATCTACGTTATTCTGGTTTCCATCAATCTGTTAACCTTTCGACTGTGGACTTGTATGCCCGCCGGCGGCGTAGACGTGCTAGGCCGTCGTCAAATCAGCCATTTGTTATTCAAATGAAGTACTCAAATGAAGACATCGCTTTTATGTTTTAGAGGTTTCTTTTTGGTCTAGAAAATAGCTATTTAATGTCGTGTTTTAGTAAGAAAGCGAAAAAGTATGCTAAAATATTTACTTTAAGTACCTACAATGATTGAATAATTTCTTTAGGCTAAAATATGCAAGTAGCAACTTAGATATAAAATGTTTTTGTTAAATAAAAACTGGTTGCCCATTCAACCATTAGTCTTTATAATACATCAGAACTTAGTTTTATCTTGTCCAGACGGTTAATTAGCTTTTTTCTGATCATGTCTGTCAGTGAATTGTGTCTAGCTAGAAAAAGTACTTTATTCGTTTTTTTAGTCTTATACGAATATTTATTTTCTTAATTCTTACACAAACTTTTAAACACGGGCTCTATTTTCTCCATTTCAGTACGAATACTCAAAATAAGGGTAGTTTAAGTTTTTTATTCATGAACGTCTCTCGACGTTTATAAATATTTTCATTGATGTGTTAATTACAAGACATTCCTATTAATTAAAATGGACCGTAAAACGACATTTTGGTTACTATCTACTTAGTTGATTTCGGAAACATATTTTAATCAACATACAATCTGTCACAGACCTGAAAATTGCTAAAATCTTAAGAAAATTTGAGTTTCACGGACTACCTTAAGGTGAAACAAGTCCTCGTTTTTTCCATACAAACTTCGGGAGGGTTGTACTCCACTGTTTGACAATGTACATCAAAACTTAAACGTAGTATGGTTTTGTCTCATTATTAATATTGTCGGTACGGAAACAGAATACTAAAATAAAAAGCCATTAAAAAGTTATGAGCCAGCAAAGATTCGTTTTTCTTGATAATTTAACATAACTTTGGACATATTTAAGTAATAAAAGAAGTACCGACAAAGCTCAATTATCGAAAAGTTCAATAAACTTAATTGGTCATTGATTTATGCAGTGGTTTTTTCAGAAAACCCGATCTTCCGAAGGACTTTTCTGATCCTGCAGCTCACTTAATAATGTTGTGCGTGTAGACTATTGTCTACCTGCTCATCACGGGTACTACCTCTGTCGGACTCGAAGCCTGGTGAGATAGCGTGCTTTTTAGCCAGGCCCACCAGTGAGTTCGAGCCTGCGACTAGTGTACCCTTAAGCATCCATCTCAAGAAAATTTGAGTTTCACGGACTTCCTTAAGCATCCATCTTATGACAACTCCTCCCTACCCACAAACTATTCTCAGTGGTCTAGGAACCACCAGTCTCACACTAGCCATAGTTCTCGCTACCTACCCATCCGTCAGAGAAGCTAGTATAAACAATTATCGTGTACATTAATTAACACGCCTCTGCTTGCCGCGTATTTGTTAGCGGGGCACAGGTGTGTATCATTTGTTCCCGTGATTACTGTGCTAGCCTCTTGGTACGGGACTAGTGATAAGCGACAGTGGGTAGAAATTAGCGACTTAAAGAAGGCACCATAAAATAGCTAATAGGAAACCACAATGACTAGGGCTTTAAACTTCGTATTTCGCGACATTTCGTCCGAATAGTACAGATGTAATTGTCCAAAAAAAAGCGAAATAATTACTGTCTTGAAAGCTTACGAATAATCGACACAATTTTTTTTATAAACATCGCATTTGTTTATAAAAATTATAATGTCGATTAAAACAATTTTAAGTGTATAACTTTGTAATTGTTTATTTCTAATGCTTATGTAAGCTTACACAAATTGGGATTTCATATTACAATTGAGGCTAAGAAAAATCTGCGAATTACAAGAAGATGTAGTAACACAAATTTTTAAGAGTATGCTTAGATGGTAGATGGTTTGATCATGTTAAGAGGATGAATGAAAGGTGACTAACTAAAAATATTTACAAGGCAGATGTGAGGTGAAACGCTGGGAGGAGACGCCGTCGGAGGATATATAGTAAACTTATTGGTGACGTTCTTCGGAAAGGTCAGGTGCATACTCGGGGCGCATTCCGTATTAGAATAATAACAATGTGAGCGGTCACATCGATATTTTGCGTTCCGAGTTAGATATCACGATTATGACAGCAAAAAATTTCAACAATACGGAACGCTCGTGATCGCAATAAAAGTGTTCACTCAGCGTTAAAAAACAAAACAGCACAACTGTCATTTTTGACAGCGCTCACGGAGATATTACTATATCGCATGGTCAGCGTTTTCGCAAGATGGCGCATGTCATGACGTCATCTATGACGTTTCGCGGTACATCGTTATCGCGCTCACGCCAATTCGGAACGGGTGTGAGGGCGCTCAAATCGATTTTATTGCATCTCGGAACGTGGGCTCGCTACCGGCGTACATATATGACCAGACGTACTTAAACGAAGCAAAATGTGCTGTAATTTCTGCCTACTCTCATGGGAAGAGGGCGTGACTTTATGTATGTTTGTATTATAATAATATTACCTTACAAATCTGATTCGCTCGCGTGATCTCTTAACTTGGACCAAAAACAAGTTATCCTGGTAATTTACTTTCCGTCTTATGTGGAAGCTTTATTGTAAGTTATGCCTTACGTGGATATAACGAATCGTGAAATTAAAATCTTGATTTATTTAATGAGATCATAGGAGTTATATGGAATTGAACGAATGTGTATGCTCTGAATGGAATGGCTGTTATTACGCGCAGACTGACCTAAAACATCAGAAAATGGTGTACTAGACCCTCGGTTTTGACTTTTTTATGGTTCTGGAGGCTTTTATAAGGACATTTTCCATTTCATCAGCTCTACTCGTGTAGGTACTAATCTCGTAATCTATGTTACATTGCCTTAATTACTGGAGCAGCTATGAAATAGACACACCTGCGAAGAATATTAACCCCGATTTAACTCAAAATTACACTTCAACCTTCAAGGGTATACGCCATACAAAACCCATCAAATAATGTACCTTTTAGCAGTAATAGCTCAGCTTTAAAGCCCCATTGTGCGGTCCCCTTTCACTCCTCTATCTTGTACCATGTACCGGACAGTTCCGAACTATTATTTTATTCAAATTCCCCCCTATTGTCACCTAAACCGCTTACCCCATGAAAAGGCAGAGGAAACGAGATGACAATATAACCCTCTCCCTCTTACACGGGCAATTTATGCTTATAAAAACTATGCGGAAATGGAAAAGTAATGCAAAGAAAATATCCTTTTTTGTGGAGATCTTTTTGCGTCTGTTGAGGATTTCGCAGGATTTTATTTACTTTCATTCTTTAAAATTGACGGAAGAACATTTTGTCACCTCGAGAGGATTTTTGAGGATTTTCTTGTCTCCTATGCTAAGAAAGTTTATTTATCATTCTAGTAATAACCATTACGTGAAACGAATTGCCAAAGAAAATGCCTCATGCCTCTTCACTTTTATTTCACGTAAACCTACATGGGCACTTATGAAACGTCAGCAGCTTGGTGTACAAAAATGCAAAAGAATCGAAATACTTAAAAAAATAAATAACATGAAAAACTAATTTAAACCAAATTACGTGTTTGTCACCACAGCCACTAATAGAGTTGAAATTCGAATTGTAGTTAAAACAATACCCTCGTGTTTGGTATCACTATCGAAAACAAATGAAAAAAAAAAGAAAAAAAAAGACATCATGCGATCGACCTACAGGCTTAGCAGTCTATTCTTCGTAGAAATAGAAAGCGTCATGCTTTCTATTTCTACGAAGAATAGACTGCTTTTTCAATACAAAATGACATTTCGTTGCTCCATTTTTTGACATCGCACCGTAGATATCCTTCCACAATCTGTCATTTTGTCTTTCGTTTCTAACGATCTTTGTCTAGGTCCTTATAAATGTATACTATTTCAGAAGAATATATCTTCCCAAACTGTTAAAATCACACTGACAACAAACTTTCTACTCGACGGCCACAAAGTGTATACGATTATCTACAAAATCATGATTCGTTTAGAACGCATAACTGTGATAATTAACACAAAAACACAGCTATCTTCTTCTATTGTACATCATTTAGAAAATAGTCATGTCTATTCTTCCGTCGACAAATCGGTGCTCGTGCTAAGCCTGCTGTTAGGACCCTTTATTATGCCAAAACGAAAATATATACCTCTCCTACTTTACCAATTTGAGTTCCTCTTTCATTGTAAATATTAAAATATCTCGTAAGTGTTTGGGATAACTTGTGAATTATTTATTTGTAAGTCATATTTATAAGAGCTATTTAGAGGAAACACGAAAGTGACATCTTAAATATAAATCGTGCCTTTACTTTGAACCTTCCGTAATCCAACTTCTAAGACAAAAAAGCAAAAAAAAAAAAATCACTACCACCCCCACCCACGTAACACGATGAATAATAAATAAAGGTTTCAAAATTTACCACGTGAGCAAAAGGGAAGGACGGGTGGGGGGGGATTGGGGCTATATTCCTTGGAGGCCTGTCCTTCCTCGACGATGGTTTTATTCAGCCCAGAGGCCTCTGACACGAGGTAGATACAGGTAGGACTTGTGTGAATATCGATGTTTAGGTTAAATTGTATGTTGAAACGGACTGTGGCAGAGAAAATCATGTGTATGAAGGTTTGACACGTGTAAAGTCCTTGAAGATAAAGGTGTTCTACCGCTGAGACAGCAGCGCTTCAAAATTCCGATGGCATCCAATTCATGAGTACCATTGTAATGAAATGATTCAAATACTTCGGCTAATGCTGCGAGTAAATAAATAGGTAGGAATTGCTAGATTTGAGATCAACCTAAAAACTGTCTTACTTTTTTTAAAGTTATTGTTTGTTTACCCCACTTCTGGGCAAGAGGATCCCGATAGACTGATCCTGAGGGACTCCTGATAATAATGGAAAAAAAATCTCAGGAATCCGTTCCGTTCCGTTGATGCAACTTAAATAATTTACTATTTTAACTGCAGGGTTCCGTTCCGTTGATGCAACTTAAATCATTTCCTATTTTAACTGCAGGGTTCTCCCGCTCAAAATCCGAAATCGTTAACCATTTCTCAGCCAGTTCCGATCCATATCGGAACGTCGGCTAGTCAATAAATCGCCACAAAGGTCCCCGGGGGAGTTGAAGGGAGATCGAGATAATCACCATGCTGCCCAGATGGACGGCTTTCCAATAGAGGAAATTGTGCAAACTTGAGATTACCTATACTTACCTACATGGCATTTTGGTTCTTTGTGGAATTGTTATAAAGCCCGGTATAGGGAAATTATTTGCTACACAACATGTAAGGTAGCATGCAATGCAACATTTTCGATACATTTTAATGTGCTCGCGAGCGCACTACGCGCCCACTGTGCGCTCGTTCACATTATACTCGTGTTGCATTGCATGTTGCGCTGCAAATAATCTGTAGCCAGTTTAAGGCATACTAAACACCATTTCGCCAGTTATGTGTAATAGGGGCAAGCCTATTGCAAACAGGTAAAAAAATCCAGACTCTGGGCCGCTAATGAGAAATTCCTGGTGTGGTGAAAATAGACCTCATGCTTAGCAATATCGCTTGCGATCCCTAAACCAATAAGGTAGTAATAAGGTTCAATAATTTCAGCCGAAAGACGTCTACTGCTGGACATAGGGCTCCCACAAGCTCCCCCACTTCGACCGGTCTTGTGTTTCCCACATGCAGCGGATTCCTGCGGCCTTCACGCGGTCCACCTTGTGGGAGGCCTTCCCACTCTACATCTTCCAGTACGCGGTCGCCACTCCAGAACCTTTCGGCCCCATTGGGCATCTGTTCTGCGAGCAATGTGCCCTGCTCACTGCCACTTAAGTTTGGCAATTCTTTGGGCTATGTCGGTGGCCTTGGTTCTCCTGCAGATCTCTTCAGTCCAGATTCCTTTTGAGTGACTTTAAGCCTTCTGACAAGGCTCATTATAAAACCCATATATAAAACCCCAAAACTGAAACTCTATCCTTTCGATATCTTGGACTACTCAAGAGAATTTAATCCATTGCTTTACTCCCGTACAGACGTGTATCAAAGATGTTACTAACGCAGCATTGGACTCTGACGTTAATCCAGCATCAGGGTGACACCGGTTCAGTGACTTCGAAAACAGTCCCAGTTTCTATCTCTCCGCTATTGAACAGCGTGGCTATCCTATTCTGAACTGTGTCCGGGTTTGTCCGACAATCCGCTTTGGCGACGGCTCTCAAAGGATTAGTATTTTTACTTTATTCGCGTATTCTTAATCTATTTCGCTTTTTTAACGGTTTCGCGAACGGAATTCGAAAGTCACACTTCGAAAGTGTTGAAAAATTTGAATTGTTTGAATTTTAAATTATGATCGTTTTAAGTTAAGTAACCTAATTGAAGATACTTAGGTGAAACGTCATTTTGAATTCACATTTATTTTTATTAATTTTAATTTTTGAACTGTTTTCCAAAACCTGGATATTTGACTTCATTTAAATGAAACTCGGAAAAACGACAACAAAATCTGTAGGTATATTTCCCTTTTATAATGACCACGTATTTAATTAAAACCAAAGAGGAAGCTCGTATTTAATTAAGACAACAATGCTAATTAATGTTATAAAATAATCATGTTTCATGATTAACGATTACGTTGAGGTTACACGCTATTTTTGGTTTCCATTTACTAAACACAAAAATATTCTCTTTCATTTCACATTGTCATAAAAAATCGCTGAACATTGTTTTTTTTTTTTTTTTTTTTTTTTTTTTTTGGGTGGGAAATCATCAAATAACTTCTCCCGCTCTGGGTGGAGCAGGAGGGCGTGTCAGACTTTTACTGACTAAAACCCACCCGTGTTCCTTCAGTAGCCCTTAAGCCAGGGGCTGTGGTGTCTCTTTCGAACAAACCCGCACCCCTGGCAGGCATCGACCCTTGCGGGTCCCATCACTTTTTGTGCTGACATCTCTTTGAGGCGCGTGTTAGATTGTTCATTTTGATAATCTATTATTGTTTGGTAGATAATGTCATTTGTCACGTTGACGAAGCCTTGAACAAGTGCAGAAGTACCTAATTTGACTAGTTTACAAAAATAACGCTCTCAATTTGTGAAAATAACTTGGATGTTGTTACTATAAATGATTACGTAGTATTTAATTACACTTGTAATATATTTGGGTTTTCTAGTATTACTTAAAATAATAAATAGACTGATTCAATTGACTAGCACAATACTGGCAGTTCATATTGATACTTTTAAGTGTCTTAAATTACGAATCAGTTCTTATTAAATTGCTTAATTACCATAAAATGTTTTCTAACGGTTTTACTACATAACCTTTGTTTATTAATCTGTGTTAGAAGTTATTAAGCCAAATGAGTGACGTTCTGTAGCTTGTTCAAAATGGCGGTAGTTGTTTAATGTAAATTGACATTGGGAAGTTATAAAAAGGATTAAAAATAACGTTATTGGGTCAGTTGCTTGGTAGATGTTCAGGAGGTTAGTCCTAGTGCTGTTGTTGTGTGGAATAAATCAACCAGATGTCATGTAAGTTAAGTAATTTGATATTATATAATAATTATTGCTTATTATAAAAATGTTGTTGTACAAATTATATTATAGTCGGTTTTCCTAATGTTTTAAATCATAACAATCATATTCATGTTCTATTCCTAGCTATTGTAATAATGTAATAGCAATGTTATAATAATTCTAAGTTCTCTTGGACAATGATCCAAGAGTTGAAATTAAATGTATGTAGGAAAATAATAATTCATAGTAATGTAAGAGATGTGTTGATGAAATACTTCAATACTGTTTCCATGGAGTTTCTTGTCCTTCTTCTCCATGAAGACCTAGTTTTGGAACGGACGACTAGCTTTCTGATTCAATATTGACAAGCCTAACTGAAATAAATGTCTGGTCTTGTCTTTCTGTGCTTTATTACTTCATGAAATCCTTTCCCTACAAACCATATTCATAAGAACCTGCATATACAGTAAATAAGCAGTAACCATTCTGATATTCAAAGCTTGATATTTGTTTTAAATGTACACACTTATAAATGTATATATCCCCATTATTCTGACATCAGAAGTGGGATGGTTCTCTGGCCTTTTATAACCACTTACTAATGCATTTTATTTTGCTATTTTTATGATCAATGTTCGAGCTGCTGACGATATTTTGAAAACCGTTGGCGGGACGCTGACTTCACTCGCACCATAATGATGACATCCCGCTGCCCCTGACATCGGAGCTGCGGAGCTGCAAACTATGTGAGCTTCGAGACTGGAACCTCAGCTGCTGTGAGAAGTATCGGGAAGCTTTCCAGGAATAAGAAGTAGCTTAAGTTGGTAAGACCCTTAGAGGCTGTTTAATATTTACAAATGGATACGATGATAAATTGAAAGATTAAGTATTGCGAAATACTTTTATATCATTTCTGCTGTTTATCGAGCATTTATTAGTATGTTTTTACTGTCAATTACTTATGTATCATTGAACCAATTACTTTAAAAGATAATCAGAGGATACAATAGTTAGAGGAAAGAGAGAGGAAGCAAAATAGTGATTTTGACATTCTTAAATGATACAAGAACAAAGTTACTTTCTTCCGTGATACATACCTAACTAATTGCTTTGTACAATAAACACTTGTGATTAGGTTACCGGGTAAATAAATTGATTAAATCAGTTAACTTCATAAGTTTAAAGATGCTAAATGCAATTTAATTTGTCTTTCTCCATGTCATGATAAAAAAGAAAAATATACAACCATCTAATCTGCGTTTGCTAATTAATTTCCACAAATAAGAAGTAAAAAAAAAAGAAAAAAATACTTAGTACCTACATGTAAAACTCGATTTGATAAATTTCAAATTGCGCCACGACTTACCTGAAATTCAAGTGGCAATAAAATCAATTTGATTACACTATGGATTTTAAAGTTGTTGATACTTTCTAGCTTATTCAGTAGTAGCCTCGAAACGTGTCATGAACAGCTGTGTATGCCTAAGGTAGTTTTTTTTTTTTTTTTTTAATAATTGCTTAACGGATTATGAATGGTAAAAATATTTTCGGATGTGGTAATAAACCCCGAATTTATAGTTATACTTTTTTATGACTTTAGTAGAGTATGTACTTAATGCAATTTTCTTTCTATTTCCTCATGACGTTTGTATTATTTTATGATTTTTAAAAATTAGCTTTTAAGATTTTTATTGAAAGACATAATTAGGAAATTGTGTTATATTCGATTTCAATTTCCAATGCTCACAGCGATGAGACTTGAGAGACAGAAAAACTTAATAACTTAGTTTGGTTAAACTGAAATGAACCAACTAAAAAAATGCAAATGGTACAACTGACGTTCAAAAGTGCCTTTTAAGTGCCTTTGAAATAAATGCTTTGACTTTGACTTTGACGTTGACTTTGACTTTGATAAGTTGCAATTTAGAGGTTGATTTTATTGTGAAATCAATGGAATAATTGCTGCTGGGGTCACAGGCCTGGTGTTAACTAACTCACGTACAGCAGGTGGGGCCTTAACATCACTTGGGTCATAGACTAATGGAATAATTGCTGCTGGGGTCATAGGCCTGGTGTTAACTAACTCACGTACAGCAGGTGGGGCCTTAACATCACTTGGGTCAGAGACCAATGGAATTATTGCTGCTGGGGTCATAGGCCTGGTGTTAACTAACTCACGTACAGCAGGTGGGGCCTTAACATCACTTGGGTCATAGACTAATGGAATAATTGCTGCTGGGGTCACAGGCCTGGTGTTAACTAACTCACGTACAGCAGGTGGGGCCTTAACATCACTTGGGTCATAGACCAATGAGAACAATATAAATATTCCCCTTATTGCTTTTGAGACAAGTACAGTTCAGCATGGCTGTGAAAGGTTATTTTCAGATTTATTGGCATTGTGATGATGATTTTGGTGCATTTCAGTTTGACCGAACGTTCAAACGGTACATGGACAATTGGACATGGATTGTATATTGGGATGATGAATAATTCTTTTATCTTAATAGACCAACGTATAGTGAATTTAAATTGTAATATTGGTTTGGATGTGCTTTTACTATATATTTTTTCGGTACGGTGTGATTTGTTATTCTTCTTCAGTTTACAAATTCTTTTCTTTTCAAATCAAGATGTATCACACCTCTTAAAAATACGGTACTGAGCAGATTTTCGCATAAGAAAATTTATTAATTTACATAACACCAATTGAAATAGTACGTACCTTTACTGTCGAGTTAAAATCACCCAAATCTTTTATTTTCAAAAACCTGGCTATTTTATGAAATAAAAAGAAAATATTTAAAAACAAATGACGCTTACGGTGTCACGTTATTAATTCGGTCTGAAATATCAAATGATGGCTGAATATAATTCTGCGCTAATTGACTTTACAAACAAATATAAAATGCTGAATCTGTAAAGCTGTTCTATCGTGAAATTGGAAATTATTGTTGAACTAGCAGCGCTCCGCGGTTTCACCCGCGTAGTTCCCGTTCCCGTGGGAATACGGGGATAAAATATAGCCTATATCACCCAGGAATAGTGTAGCTTCCCAACAGTGAAATAATTTTTCAAATAGATTCAGTAATTTCGGACCCTATTCAATGCAAACAAACAAACAAAAAATAAACAATCAAATCTTTCCTCTTTATTAATCTTATTGGTATAGATTATTACAGAATAGATAAATTAAAGTAATGAACATATTTTGAATGTGAGTGTAACAAGTAATTTATAATCGATGTTATTTGAGAATTATATAAATGCAATTTTAGTGGTCACGGTAATTTAAAATTGGGTACTTGTGTAAGGTTCTGATGTTTACAAAATTATTTCGGAGATAATTTTAACGAAAACGAAATATACCAAGTCTTAGCAGAAAGACGGAATAAATAGTTGGTACTTTATTTATCGTCGTAAAGGTAATTCAATGAGTCCCTCATTACTGAAGATCGTGGTCACTGGATAAGCGGACAGTCATTCTCCATCTACTCCGGTCCAAAGTCACCAACACCACTTGCTGAAATTTATTGGAGGGCGTGGCTTCTTTTATTTATTTACTAATTAACAATAGATGACTTACAGCTGAAACAAACAATAAATAAAGAATGGTATGTGATACTGACAGCCAATTAAGTAGAAGTCAATCTAAAAACACACTTTTGCTAGAACTAATTCATTGTGATTTTTTTCAAAGTAGTGAGCATCACATGGTTATTATTATTATTAATTATTTTAATTCAGAATTCATTATTACATTCCATAACTTGTTAGTAAAAAAACAAAACTTAAAACTATGTTTGTAAAATTAATAATTATAAAAAATTGAGCTTTTAAATTTAACATAATACAAAATTGAGCTACTTCACATTATATAGGGCACCACCCGAGTACCACCCATGTACAAAACTAAGATTTTCCTTAAGATTAACTTGTTTGAAATAATTCACTATACTTTGGTTTCTTGTTAGGTGTTATTAAAAGTTATTACTTCCAATGTAAAAGTATTGTTCGGAGTGGCCATGTCAAAAATGTATGAAATTGTTAATAGAAAATGTGTTTATTGAATAGTGTTCAATAATATTGTCAGATTGACCGAACGATGAATTATTCGAATTATTTTCATGATCACTGGTCAGTGCTGCGATGCAGCTGTTAAACATGAATGACTTACTGAACAATTCTTTTGTGAACTTAATTATACCCTTACGTTAATAGTTATGACAAAATTGTTAAATGTTTATACGACATTAGGGAGGTAAAAACTGTATCAATATGTAGACAGATAAATTGTTATATGCCCGGAGCACATAAAATGAGAAACAATGTATAAATTTTTGTTGTATTGGTCACTATTAAGTTCTGTCGTTTTAGTGAGAAGGAGGATTAATAGGTACTTCGAGGACGAAGTATTTTCAGTCTGGCCGTGTTCGATCATTCATTTTGATATTATAATAAGTATTGTTTGTTGGATAATGACATCGGTCACATTAACGAGGCCTTGAGGTACCTACCTAATTTGACAAGATAGTATTCACAGGAAATAACTGTATTGACTTGCAAAAATTACTTAAATCTATAATGATTAAGTAGTTTTTAATAATACCTGTTTAAATATACTTTACCTTAGGTTTTGATTTGATACTTTTATATAATGTGTAAGTTTAACTGGTCAACTATCAAGTGCTGTTGTTTTTGTGAGACGGTGGATTCATAGGTACTTCGAGAACGAAGTACTTGTCAGTCTGGCCGTGTTAGATTGTTCATTTTGATAATCTATTATTGTTTGGTAGATAATGTCATTTGTCACGTTGACGAAGCCTTGAACAAGTGCAGAAGTACCTAATTTGACTAGTTTACAAAAATAACGCTCTCAATTTGTGAAAATAACTTGGATGTTGTTACTATAAATGATTACGTAGTATTTAATTACACTTGTAATATATTTGGGTTTTCTAGTATTACTTAAAATAATAAATAGACTGATTCAATTGACTAGCACAATACTGGCAGTTCATATTGATACTTTTAAGTGTCTTAAATTACGAATCAGTTCTTATTAAATTGCTTAATTACCATAAAATGTTTTCTAACGGTTTTACTACATAACCTTTGTTTATTAATCTGTGTTAGAAGTTATTAAGCCAAATGAGTGACGTTCTGTAGCTTGTTCAAAATGGCGGTAGTTGTTTAATGTAAATTGACATTGGGAAGTTATAAAAAGGATTAAAAATAACGTTATTGGGTCAGTTGCTTGGTAGATGTTCAGGAGGTTAGTCCTAGTGCTGTTGTTGTGTGGAATAAATCAACCAGATGTCATGTAAGTTAAGTAATTTGATATTATATAATAATTATTGCTTATTATAAAAATGTTGTTGTACAAATTATATTATAGTCGGTTTTCCTAATGTTTTAAATCATAACAATCATATTCATGTTCTATTCCTAGCTATTGTAATAATGTAATAGCAATGTTATAATAATTCTAAGTTCTCTTGGACAATGATCCAAGAGTTGAAATTAAATGTATGTAGGAAAATAATAATTCATAGTAATGTAAGAGATGTGTTGATGAAATACTTCAATACTGTTTCCATGGAGTTTCTTGTCCTTCTTCTCCATGAAGACCTAGTTTTGGAACGGACGACTAGCTTTCTGATTCAATATTGACAAGCCTAACTGAAATAAATGTCTGGTCTTGTCTTTCTGTGCTTTACTTCATGAAATCCTTTCCCTACAAACCATATTCATAAGAACCTGCATATACAGTAAATAAGCAGTAACCATTCTGATATTCAAAGCTTGATATTTGTTTTAAATGTACACACTTATAAATGTATATATCCCCATTATTCTGACACGCGCGTGGAACACAACGCGCCGTCGACTTGGGCTTGGTCCTTACCGGACAGCGAGCTACCCATTACTCGCCGTCCGCAAGCCCATGCCTACGGTGGCCGGAAATCGGCCTGGGATTCCCGACGCCCAGGGCGTCTCCGTATCCTGCGGCGGCTGGGGTCGCGAGGGCGCATATGCTGCCTCTCCCTCACGTGCGCCGCCTCCCTCTTCGCGAGCATTACTGCTTCGCTGAAGGAGGTGACGGCTCCCCATGCCCTCTCGCTCCGTACCATGGCTTGGACCAGGGCCGGACGCGAGAGATCGCCGCCGCCGATCGCCTCCACGAGGACACGGCGGTGCTCCGCCCAAGCAGGGCAGACCGCCACCGTGTGCTCCACCGTGTCCTCAGGGCGATCTTCGCAGTGGGGATTTATTAATTACAGATTTATGGCAAATAACGATATTGTTAACCTGTAGGTAACAGAAGTAAAACTTTACGGTTTCATGAAAACGTTGCTATGTACCTTTGAACACAGTTTTTAATTGCCCCACTCACAGAGTTACAATTATCTGAAACCGTAGATTTTTTAATCTAGCCAGCTTTGTATATTCTGATGTTATTTTAACACCCAGATGTGGGGGGAAATTCAATTACCCCGTCCAATATAGAGTTAATTAAATAGATGTATATTTAGTAGATATATAGGTCCGTATAACAAACTTGATAAATTGTCATTTAATAAATTATTTTACCCCACTTCATTTGCATATAGCAACATGCCGTTGGCGCTATACATTGTACGGTTTCTGTATATTAATGTATACATATATGTCTGCAGTAATTAAGTTTATATAGGCGAGGTTATCGTCAATGTAAGTAATCATTTGTATTTGCAATTTAGTTTTATCTAAAATAGATTGACACGTATAATGTATGGTATTTGCCAACTACTTAGAGCCTTTTCCAAATCAACAAGAAAACACATGACTTTTCCCTAGTTGCAATCCTTTGAAATCCTATCTAGTCTTCCTAGTAGAAATATCCTTATATACTTATTAATAAGTCGTTGATTGATCCGTGTAAAAACATAATTTAGGAGACATCAAAATCGTCTGAATATTGTGAAATAAGAAGGCTATGGTATGGCTGCCATAAGCGCATCATAGTCACAAGACATAACTCAGGACAGATTAACGCCTTCGCTACGTCACTACCTCCCCCATTTATACTGCCTCCATTTTAATACTTCTAAGGAGGCCATTACCAAAAAACACAGCAATTTATCAACAAAGACATCTACAGAATGTCGCTGAATTCCCTTAAATCCAAGCGCCATTATTATTCCGCTTTGCCCACCACAAGGGTAATTTGCGTAATCTCCGGGCGATTTTTTAAACTTTTGGAAAAAGTGTATCATTTGGATTTTTGACACGGCATATTTTTATGAATCCATGGATAAGTAATGCTAATAATAAGGTGGGAGAAATTCGATAATTATAAATCTATCATCGGTTCTCTCATCCACTGAGCAAAAAAACGCAACAGAATTACCTGACACAATTGTGAATGGTTTTCTAATAGAATTATGTTGCTCATAGCTCATAACTATTGGAATTCGTTAACATGTGACTCGTCTGTTGCAAGTATTTTATTTATGTACTTATGTATATTAGAAAGAAAGAAAATACATTTTACTTGGGACACAGGAAATACAAACAATAAAAATAAATATTAAATGTAACAAAATCATGAAAAGAAAGAATACATTTTTTTTTTTAGCACATTGAAATTTAATAACTGGCTGGTTTCACTACTTGAAGCAAATACAAAAAAGGAAGACATGTGCGACGCCAAAAAGGCTCTTATCTCAGCATGGTGCTTCGATATTTGAAAAAAAAAAACAGTATTCTGATTCTAGTAACGTTTGGGTATAAACCTTACCTAAGAAGAACCCTACAGAAATATCAAAAACATTTTGCATTTCACAGCAGTAGCGCCGATCACTAATCCTGCCATTACAACCGTCACTGACGACCGTTAATTAAGGAGTTTGTACAATAAGCACACAGTTTGTCATCCTGTCCAAGGTGTGCCGAGGTTTGCGTCAACGGGCACCAATTTGTAAATAGCTCCTTAATAGGGACAAACATGTCGGGTAGTGTGTGAAAGTACCCGTATGTTCGGTGTTTGTCCGTAAGTGTCTGTCTGCTTGTTTGATTGCTTCGCTCATGAGTTCAGTAGTTTAAGAGTTGTGGAATAGTGGTTGACAATTTACAACTAGTAAGGACACTAATTTAGGGGTTTTTTTTTAACCCCCGACGCAAAAACGACGGGGTGTTATAAGTTTGACGTGTCTGTGTGTGTGTGTGTGTGTGTGTGTGTGTGTGTCTGTCTGAGGCAACGTAGCTCCCGAACGGATGAACCGATTTTGATTTAGTTTTTTTTTGTTTGAAAGGTGTATTAGTCGGGAGTGTTCTTAGACATGTTTCATCAAAATCGGTTCAGCCGTTTGAAGATTATCAGCTCTTTTCTGGTTGAAAAAGGGATTTTAGCCTCTGATCAACTCAAAATTTGGGATTCTATTACTTCAATGATTATTAGACGAATAAAATAACCTTTAAATGATGCTGGAGCAACACCTGGAATTTCCAGGAAACCCAAGTTATTCACCAACAAACAGCAGAAGTATCGTGTTTGGGCTTATTGAAAAGTTCTCAATGAATAGATTATAGATAAATGGTGATTTAAGGGAGACATTAAGTTTAAAAAGCAAGAAATAAAAATTAAATTTAAAATTTAAAAAACCCCCGACCCAAACAAAAACTCAAAAAAGTAAAAAATAATATTTATAGGCCTTTTAATTTTAACGTAATATTTTGATCAGGGCATTGTCAAGTCGGGGGACGGTCAATGAAAACGCCAAACAGAGGCCTAGCCGTCCCCGACTTGACAATGCCCTGATCAAAATATTACGTTAAAATTAAAAGGCCTATAAATATTATTTTTTACTTTTTTGAGTTTTTGTTTGGGTCGGGGGTTTTTTAAATTTTAAATTTAATTTTTTTTTTTAAAAACTTTGCCCCACACTAGGAATTTCTCCTGTATTGTGGGTGCGTTTACAAACATTTAAACTCACTTACACAAACAGCCAGACCCGGAACAACTACTTGCTGGTCATACAAATATTTGTTCCGTGCAGGAATCGAACCCGCGACACGAAGCGCAGCAGTCAATCGCTTAACCACTGCGCTAACCGCGCCGTCAAATTAAAGTGGTTAGGTGTAAGTTCTATCATAGGATAAAACAACAGTAGTTATTTATAATTTTTTCACTTTGTCGACGTTTTCAATGGAACTTAGTCAAGGACTACAAAATCATTTATTCAAACAACAATCTATGCGGGTACTTAATTCCCCCGTAATCCACTTTTGTCTTCATTGTACGTTGTGTGAAGTATTTCGTCGAATTCAGTGAAAGTGTTAACTGTTCTTGTTAGAAAATTCTCATGAAATATAGCGAAAAGTCACTTAAACGTGATGCTAATTGTATCCTTTGCCGTATCTCTGGCAGTTTCGCAAAATAATGAATGGCAATTTCTCTTTGCTTCTCTGCATGCGGGGCTTTGCGTTCTTTCTTTTTCTCCTCATACGAGACATTGTTAACACGGAGTGCACTTTATTTGTAGAGGCCTTCATTTAGCTATTACGTTAAAAGTCTTTTTTAATAGATATAAGCTTTGTGTTTCATTAAAATAATATTTCACTTCTTAAGCTCATACATATTACCGCTATCTTATAACTCGAACCGAAATCTCAATCATACTCTGCTAGAATATCCAATAACGTTTTAGTTGATATTGCCATAAATTCAAATTCAAATTCAAATTCAAATGTTTATTGCTCAACACAGTACATAATCTTACATTTCTAGATGTCAAGTGAATGCGCAGTCCACTGTGTTGCACCAATTCAGGCATGCATATACATGCATAAACATGCTCATGAAGGACTGCCCCTAATAGCAGCATAATGTTATAAATGTGTACTAATAAGAGGATTCCACTGACCCTCCCCTGGTATAATAACTTAGTCGCTTCTTACGACCCCCATGGGGCGCCATGAGGTATGTCTTCTGTTTATAAAAGGGAATTAAAAGCTGGACCACAGATGACAAAACAACAATCAAATGAGCACGCTTAGACCACCATTAATTATTGTGTATGATAAACCAATCTATTTCGGTTGGTCAATGGCGGAATCGCCGTTTTTTGGAAGAATTTTGCTAAAGACAGTGGAATTTAAGATTATGAAATATTAAGCATTTGTCCTTTCCTCGTAAATTTCTTATGTTCCACCGCAAATCTCAGCAGAGACACAACCCAAACCGTCGTAAGATGTCAAAAAATATTCCCAATGCACTACAACGACAAATACATTTGACCCAGTGACACGATTTCTATTGGCAAGGCAAGGAATCCCTTTATTGCTTATACGGAGCATATCCAACGTGAGAGTACGTGAACTCGTCTAAATAAAATTCCAAGGGATTTCGCATGCTCCACTGTCATTTATAAAAAAAAAAACAATTTGTGAAATTGCTAATACATTTCGAGTGGTTTTAGACGGAAGGTAAGAAGATGCGGTGGGGTTGGAGCTTTTAAAAAGTTGGAAATTTTAGCATTAAAAACCTTATGAAATCATCATGTAATTTGTTGTTTTGTCTCTTACATTCCCACAAAGCAGAACAGCATTACCCAAGAATTTGAACAAAAAGACAAAGAAATATGGAGTTTTGTTCTTATCTGGAAAATATATTTGAAACAACAAAGTTCCACATCACCTGAAAGCTTGGGCCGTTAAAAAAATCATCTTCATAAAAGTCCGAAAGTAAATTCGGACGGGAATTGTATTCCGAAGTTTTTGGCGTCTCTTTTATTGTTTGTAAAGTTGGAAGTCGGAATGGAAAGGCGAGGAACCATAGTCAATTCAAACTAGTTGTTATGACGCCCAACGTGGGCCCGGTTTTCTTTAAAAATATTTCCCTATTTCTTAGTTGTTTGCCCTTCCGTTGAAATGCCTGTCATCGTTTCATGTGAGTTGACGGCAACTTTGAATCTACTTTGTATTAGATATAACGCTTTAATCTGCCCTACTTTCACTCCACAGCAAATTGTTCTCCCAAAAACAGTAACTTACCTTGAACCAAATCCTCTAATCCGCTAATTCCTCAAACAATACCTCATTTGCATTCGCACGAACCTCTCCGTTTCACATTCAATTACCTGCATCTGAAGAATGATTGTCATTGCGAAGACAAGATTCCTCTCGTTTCGCTATGGCGTCCTTTTCTGGTTCGTTTAACGCGATGGGTCCGGGATTATTCTCATTAGGCGTAATTTGTTTCTCTTGGTAAGCTCCTCGCTTGACAGTTATGACGAGCATCTATTTAAGTAATGGCACTAAAATTGGACGACAGAGTTGGAATTGGGAATGTCATATGAAATGTCGAGGCGTGGCGATGTAGATTCATGAGAAATTATTACTGAAGAGCCTTAATAAATAGTCTTACGATCACAATTGTTTATTTGGTTAAGAATACCAATAGGAACCTTTATCATTTCATTTATTGAATGACCTTAAACCTTTACGATAGTTTCATGATCATGATCCTTTTTCTAAACAATCATGTCACATGATTTTGTTACTGCTGTTCCGTTATGCGTCTGCTATTGCATGTTTTCAATAAGCAACTCGTTAAAATCTTCAATTGTGAAAGCAAAACCCTCTAAACCCTTAAGTTTATTTATTACATTTTCTGTTTCAATTAAACTAATTTTGTAATTCTGATTTGTTTCAGGTAACTCAACGTTCTACTTCGATCAAACGGTCCCTTTTTTCAAAGGAATGGAGTAATTAAAACGTTTAAATATCAAGACCATCATTGAATTTTATTTGAGAAGTATTTTACCAGCAGCGTTCATTTGAATAACGTAATTAGGTGTTACGTCTATTTTTAAAATAAATTGGAAATGGGTTACTTTCTTAAGGAAAATGTTGGTAGAAACGTGTACAAAATCAGGAATTCTTGAGCTACCTAGTTTAATATAAGCCTACGGAGCTTATTTCGCCGTTGTACCTTTCATTGTTCCCTTGGACATCGTCATCGACGGAAGTTTACCCCTAAACGTGAGGGCCTTTCAAATTCTTAATAGTCTTTGTTACCTGTATATTGTATAAAGCTATAAAAGAAAATAGGACGCAACGTATTTCTCGAATTGATTTTATTTCCGTAATCAAAAGACCCGACTTCACATCAATGCCATAAATTCCTTTTAACCGCCACCGTAATTTCTTCAAAGTAAATTCGAATATGTCATTTCAAAAATCAAATACACTGACTGCACATAAAGAGGGCTCTTAAATCTGGAATCTTCCTCAGCGACTGCCTCCTTCCCAATCTTACAATTACGTGATAAAATTGAAGGCTTTTTTACTCAGTCAAATTCGTTTCACTTAAGCTTCAGAATCTCTTGGGAGATGGTCGAGGCACAAGGCTGCCTTTAATAGGTATTAGGATATATCTTAGGGAATCAGTCCTTGCGCCTCATTCAAACTAATTCAATGTGCTTTGGATTTGTAATTCGAAATCCTGTCTGATAAAAGAAATCCTCGATATCGAAAGATTGAACGTGTTACATGTTTTGGATTCTTTCAGGAAAATGTATGGTAAGGGAATAATTTTTCATGGAGTGTAGGCACGCACAAGCATTTCTGTATAAGAACTAAAAGTAAGGGCAAATTATAAAGTTAAAGCGAGTAGATTCCATGATTGTACTGTATATTTATAACTTCTTATGATACTTGAGCTGAATTTAAACTATTTTGATTACCATATCTAGCATAGATCCTAGAGTCGTGGCTAAAGAATATCAAACCGCACGGATCGAACGAAGGTTACGCTACACTTGCTGAGGATAGTTCGTTGAAGGGTGATCAATGTGATCAACATATCGATGTATCCGGGCCTCGAAAAGCACAATATCCCGTTGGTCCCGGCTTTCAAAAGCCCGACAGTCTGACAACCAGTCTTACCAAGGGGTTTCGTATTACCCATAGATGTATTTCTATGGTATTACCCAATAACTGGTTGTGGAGGTCAGATAGTTTGTCGCGACATGTAAAATACTGGTATTCAGTTTGCTGCATGCTGCATTTGACTAGACTGGAACCCGACCCGAATATAGTTTGGAAAAGTATAGGCAGATGATAATGTTTACCATGTCTATCTAGTCATAAGTAATATTTTGACGATCATCACAAGTCCTTTCTCCTTTAATAATAAATTACACGACACCTGAAGGTGTGGTTTAAATTCATTCACTGTAAAGATCAAATCCATCCTATTGTTTATCATACAGAGCAACTACGTATAAATAATGCAAATTCAATCCAGCCCCTATTTCTCTGACAATATACACATTTGACGTATTATCGACAAGTCATAGTGTTGCTATAATTTATGCTATGTGTCAAAATAGATGCCATTACAGACTAATGCCATTGCTGGAATACATAAGTTCTGTTTGATAGATAGTGCGGTTTAGCCCCAAATCTATAAGATTAATGTGCAGTAATTATGAGTAATAGTTTCATGGATTATGCCTCTCGATATCGTCAATCGTTTAATTGATGTTTTGGAGTGATTGTGTGATAATTCTGCTTGTTGATTCGATATTGGAGCTGACTGTTTTGTGAGTTGTGAGTTGTCTAAAAATGCTTTCATTTTATCAAGTGTTTTTGTTACCTTGTTCGAATAACTTTTATTTGTGCCTCATTGTCCAACTAATATTATAAACGTGATTTATATGTTTCATCTCGCTTTCGATTCTTAATCACACAAAAACTGCTTAACTAATTGGGATTAAATTTGGCCCACATATAGTTTTTAACCTGTTTTAGCACAAAGGATACCTTTCATCCCGGTAGTTTGTTATCATGGCATAATCTTCGCTGGCTAAAGCTAGTCGCTAATAAAACTGTAATCAATTGTGACTCTGTGTGGCCACGATGACGACCAATTAGATTTTTTTAATCGTCATAAACTTTTTTTATTTTATTAACATGCATGAGTTCTTTAAAGAACGCATAATTTATTTTTAAAATTAATGTAGAAACACTTATCCTTGAAGCTAACCATAATTAGAAATACTGAAAACACAAAAAAAAGCACGCGATTGTTTCAAAGTTACGTTGTTCTTAGCCATACAGTGGAAGCGTACCGTTTCTGATTTACGACTAAAAGATTGCGTCATAAATCATGTATACACCCGCCTTGACGGCTAGCGTCGGAAAAATTATAGAAGGAGAAAAAATTAAACGCTTTCAAAACAGACATTTGAGAAAGAACACGTTATTAATTAATCCTTACAATGAAAATATATTTGAAGGAAAAGTTTCGTTGAAACGGACGGGTCTAATTCATTTCCCATTCTGTTTTAGAAAGTTGGATTTGGTATATCGCTGAAAGAATGGCTGACATTAAAAAATGAGAGACTTTTAAACAAGTTAAAAGGAAACTATTAAGTATCGTGTTTTTTTTACGGCCACAGCCGCTCGGTGATTCACTTGTGAACTTCTGTAGTTTTCCAATGCAGATATCTCTATGACTATAATAGTTTGTTTTCATTTATTATATCTAAAGCCCAGCAGGCTTAGCACGAGCACCGATTTGTCGACGGAAGAATAGACATGACTATTAAACAAATGATGTACAATAGGATAACATAGCTATGTTTTTCTATTCATTATCACAGTTATGCGTTATAAACGAATCATGATTTTGTAGAAAATCGTATACATTTTGTGGCCGTCGAGTAGAAAGTTTTGCTGTCAGTGTGATTTTGACAGTTTGGGAAGAAATATGCTTCTGAAATAGTCTACGTTTATAAGGACCTAGACAAATATCGTTAGAAACGAAAGACTAAATGACAGATTGTAGAAGGATATCTACGGTGCGATAACAAAAATGTAGGAACGAAATGTCACTTTGTATTGAAAAAGCACTGTCTATTCTTCGAAGAAATACAAAGCGTCATGCTAAGCACGCTGACAAGTTTAAATGCTCCTGCAAAATATGAGAGACGTAGACTTATCCGTTTGCCAGCGGCCACGCCCGTGTGGAGGTCGTAAATTATCCCATGGGAACGTACTCTACATACATAAAAAGTATCCTATGTGTAATCTATCTGTGTGTCAAATTTCACCCAAATCCGTTCAGTGTTAATATTAGTAGGATGAAGGATTAGTTACTTTAACCTGTACAGTTATACTAAGACTTTTCTTTTCTTCACAGCATTTAAGCGAATATTTTCAAATGTTTTTCCCCAACTAGGCCAGTTTGGCTCTTTCATATTTTAACCGCTTCTGGACTCTTTCCAATTTCTGTGTATGAAAGTGCACGATTTATAATATTAGGCGATTTCACAAATACTTACTTTTCCGCTTTTCTAAATATTCCGGAAAAATACAGAATGTAAGTGAATTTTAATACAACAATAACAAACATTATAATCAAATAGTAATATAATCTACAAACAAGAACCTGAATATATCAACGGATTAAAATGAAAATGAATAAGGCAAATCTAATTCCTAGCAGAAAAACGTTAATTACTTATCAACACTTTAAATATTACAATAATCTACATCAAAGTCATTACAAACAAATATTACAAGAACAAGATATTCTTCAATTTTAATTTTCTCCTCTGAAGGTAGAATAAATTATTTTTCCGGTCGCTCGGCGTCCTCCAGGGACGGGTTTCCAAATAGAATATTTAATATTTTATTGCGTTGCCGTATCTTTTAATGTTATTTCATAATGTACCCGCCCTTGGCAGACATACCTAATTAGCTATGAAGCTAAATTTTTCGAATCAATCGATGTCCCGACAATTCAAATGTCGGAGTAAAAATCGAATCAAATTCGGCATAATTTTGTAAACGCGTCGCAACGCCGCGTCTTGACCTAATTTGGGTCGTGTTAGCCAGAGGCCGACCAACCATTTCCCGGGCTATTGGGCCCAAATGCTACCCAAGCCTTGCTATATTCCGCAACGGCTTACGACATCTAATTCCGCTGACAAAAAGGGGACTTTTATAGCCGTTACTAAATCTGCATTCACAATTCTGGCCCCATTTTCAGGAATTCTGTGAAATATTGATAACTTTACTGCTGTATTTTGATATGTTTAAAAAAGAGTTACGTGACCCAGAAACGCATTGCCAAAGGGCACGTGAAATCAAGCACACATCATGCGTCGACGAGTATGAAGTCGAGTTGATAAATGAACTGTGATCCCTTGTTAGTGATCTCTAGTCCTGTTTACGGAGCTCGAGAATATCTTACTTATTTCCCAATTCAAACAATTTGAAAGGGACAGTTAATAACGAATTTTTAAACTTTAAACTTTTGTCATTTCACTGTGGGAGAGATTGAAATGACTAATGATAAGTTTTATCTAATGTCGGGGATACAAATAAAGTGGCCCACGCTGGGCGCCAGTCCGACCGGAACAGCTTCGAGCTTCGACGCGTTTATTGTTATTGTGACTCTGCTGTTAGTCTTTTCTTACTTGGACGTCCCGACTGCAAGCTGAATAGAATTGTTTTCATGTACTTTTCTGCCGTCTTTCAAAGAGCCAACGAACCTCGAAGGAAAATTTTGCAAAATACAATATGAAGAGAACGAAAACGGTTTTAAGACAAACTTTAGAAAGCCCCAAACAATATTCAAAAATACATAATACAGTGTAACTTTCTAAGATGACACAAATCAGAACTAACAAACTGGTAACAAGGGTAACAATATAATCTAAAGTTATTAATTGAAAACTCCTGGTCACTGAATTAATTGCCAATATTCATTCGTAAATCATTTCGGAAATTAATTTAATACCTTGGAACAGCTGTCGGAACCACGTGCCCTTTGTTTCATAAACGGTATCGGTGTACTATTAAATTGAGAGTCGTAAATTATAAATAAATCATTTTGCGTTCTAATGATTGTGACACGTGAAACGTGTTAAAACGGGTTGGAAGAGGATAGTTGTACCTATGTATTATAATTGTTCCTTATCGATGCTAAATACTGTTTTGATTTCGAATGTAGCACGCTGACACGGCCTATTATCTGTTTTGGCTTTTGTAGCTCTAGTCTGCCGCCGAACAGCTTAAAAGAAACAAAGCCCATTCATATTTAGCCTAACATAGGAATCAAATCGAAGCTAATCTAGTTTTCCCTCGCTATATTGTTAAACTAGGCGTGCGCGCGCTGAATTTGCACTAATCAGGAAGTTGGTCCTAATGACACGCGTTCATCTGATTAGATAATTACACGCGCAGGAGTCATGGTTCTACAGCTTCTAGTTTCAGCAAATAATGTTCCAACAAAGACAGCAAATATCTGACATCAAAATCCCATCAAACCGACAGGAATAGTTCATTCGTTCACAACCCACGCTGCAAAATTTTCAACGCCTGAAGCAAATGATTATCCGATACCAACCGATCATCCGCGAATTGCAGTTCAACTGAATATTGCTCGGAAAAATGCAAATCTCCCTCTAACATTTGTTTTAAATGTAGATTTTAGGTTTACATGAATTTGGAATCAATTCTGATGGCTTTTGACGACAGGATTTGATCATTTTTGGTAACGAAGCTTTTGATTGACATGGAATAGATCAAATAGATGAAACTATTTTTGTATGCCACTTATTTGTTAAAAACATATGATGAGCCCTAAACAAATTATCCTCCGATCACTGGAGATCCTAGGACAAACTATTTCATGACATGCTCTAGAAAAGTCTGTTTTATTTTATTGTGTTTGGGTGGTATACAATACAGAAGTAATAGTGAGGATGTCATTTACAAGCCCCCACAGATAGCAATAGAGTATTGCTGTACAGGTTTTATAAGCAATGAAAAACGATTAAATTAAGTACCTGCATAAACAAAAAGAAAAGTATTTATTGTGACTCACACATGAAGATAACATACCAAACTAAACGCAACCGTACAAAAACTGTAAAAATTAGGATAATGCATAGGCAGAAATGCCTGCACAAACACCATTAGAATGCATCAGAAACAATAATTACAGTTTTTAGATAAAGAGAGTCACCATTATGTTCTACCTAATGGAATATATTGATTCCTATATGTAGCTAGTCCTTTCCTATTTCCACTGTTATCTAGCATAATTAAATCATTCAACTGTCATATATGGGTATATGGCAGTTGAATGATCAACACATACTGTTCTTATTTCAAAATTCATACGAAAGTTAAACGCCACTCCAGCTGAGTCCAGCTATAAATCCCTCGCCCACACTCAACACATCAGTCAGCACCGGTTATGCTCCCATAAACAAGTCGGAATAGTCTCTGATAACGCTAAAAATGTATTTTTGAGCCGTCACGAAGACGTTACGAGGGCTAATTGTCGTGAGGGGGCAATTACCAAGCCTAACTGCGGGCCCGAACGCTCGCTATTTTGTTTGAACGACCAACAGCGGGATTTTTTATATTCGTACACCTTTGTGTCTAATGAACAGCGCTTTGTTTTTCTGTTTTAAGCGGTTATTAGGTAACGATTTTATGGTTGTTGTCGTTACTTGCGTACCGTATGGTGTAAATGTCTGGATGTTCGGTTCAAAAGTTGTTTTTATCTGTTTAGGGTATGATTTTTTTTTTTTTTTTTGGTTGGGAAATCATCAAATAACTTCTCCCGCTCTGGGTGGAGCAGGAGGGCGTGTCAGACTTTTACTGACTAAAACCCACCCGTGTTCCTTCAGTAGCCCGTATGCCAGGGGCTGTGGTGTCTCTTTCGAACAAACCCGCACCCCTGGCAGGCATCGGCCCTTGCGGGCCCCATCATTTTTTGTGCTGACATCTCTTTGAGGCGCGCGTCGAACACAACGCGCCGTCGACTTGGGCTTGGTCCTTACCGGACAGCGAGCTACCCATTACTCGCCGTCCGCAAGCCCATGCCTACGGTGGCCGGAAATCGGCCTGGGATTCCCGACGCCCAGGGCGTCTCCGTATCCTGCGGCGGCTGGGGTCGCGAGGGCGCATATGCTGCCTCTCCCTCACGTGCGCCGCCTCCCTCTTCGCGAGCATCACTGCTTCGCTGAACGAGGTGACGGCTCCCCATGCCCTCTCGCTCCGTACCATGGCCTGGACCAGGGCCGGACGCGAGAGATCGCCGCCGCCGATCGCCTCCACGAGGACACGGCGGTGCTCCGCCCAAGCAGGGCAGACCGCCACCGTGTGCTCCACCGTGTCCTCAGGGCGATCTTCGCAGTGGAAACACCCGGGCGTTTCCTCCCGCCCTATCCGAAACAGGAACCTCCCGAAACAACCGTGTCCGGTGAGGACCTGCGTCAGGCGGAAGGTGAGGACGCCATGCCGCCTCTCAAACCACTCCTCAAAGAGGGGACTTACCGCCGCAATCGTGCCGTGCCCAGCACTGGGTTGCGACAATCGCTCTCTCCATGTCACCATGAGATCCTGCCGGAGCTCTGTCCGCTGTGCCGCGATTTCCTGCGGCAGCGGAGTTACGCCCCGGCGTTTGGCCTCCTCGCGCCACTCCCATATTTGCGCGAGGACCTTTGCCTCCAGATCCCATGGCGGTAATCGTTTTTCGCCACGTTTATTTATTAAGCATAATCTTTGAAGTATCATTACGATAACGGGACATTCAGCAATAATTTGTCGGCAAAGTATCGCCAAACCCGTTAAAAATAAAGAATCGAAAGATCGACCTATTTCGTTTATACAGCTTTCCTGCAACCCTAAATTACTCACCCTCCACTTTTTCAACTGACGCATAGCAAATTAACGAAAACTCATTCATTAAAACATATCTACAAGCACCCACAAACGCACAGTCCAGCTTTTAAGTCAATTAAAACGCTGGGCTGTATAAAAAATATCCGTACAAAGCTTTTACTGAATAAAAGTGTATTTTGAACAAGTTCAGCCGACCGTGAAGATATCGGAGGCGCAGTATAGGTTCATGTATGAGTAATGTGGATCCCTCAGCCAATCGGTGAGCCCGACCCACGGGATCCGAAATGGGACATGCAAAATAAAACAGATGCCACGGCAAACATGAATTGATTGTTATTAAAGATGAATATAAGGAAGTATTGGAAGATGTTGGTGCAGAGGTCGATGGGGAGAAATATATTGGTTTGACTGTATGTGGACAAATAGAACTTGAACATAAGTCTTATGATTTAATTCTAAAAAAAAATACGGCGGTTTTGTAAATAGTGAATGTTATGCTAACAGCTGTCTGCTGATGATACTCTCGGACGATAAAAGCTACGTCATGAGGAAGGAGAATGAAGGGTAAACTTGTTATTTGCAATATTGGACAGCTGTAAATTCAATTAGACTTAGATTTGTTTGACAGATTACAGAAAATACACTTTAAAAGATTCCGACTTATGATTCACAATTAAAATCTTCAGAGTATTCAAATATTGTTCCTTTTACAGGTTATTGTCCTACATTGAAACAATCTTATTGTGATGTATACTTGGTAACTAATGTCTTTTGATGGCTTTTGATCAAAATCACTCTGAAGGCTCAAAGTTACTGGGCATTTGGACAAGCTTAAGCCTACACTCAGTTATGAATGCTTAAACAAACAATTATTTTTCAATGCTGTCCACAAACGAAAATAGCAACGCAAACTCTAAGGAGTAACCAAGTGGTAGCCAAGGAAAACCAGATCAGTCCAAAAAATGTCTTATCCTAGAAGCAATAGATATCAATTTAGCTGAGTTTGGATTTCCAAGGGTCTTGCGTCGGCAACTTGTAAATTGTTTGCAGCAAATAAATACGAAACACTAGTTGGCCGAGGCGACCCGATTCAATAGCACATTCCGATTCTGTTTACACACATGTAGGTCAGTGCTAACGAGGCACCATATAATATAGATGGGAAGTAGACCTGGGTTTACGCTAGGGCCGATAAGCGGGAAGTTATTGTATGTGCGGCCATTATGGCCCAAAATGGTTCAAGTGCTCTAATTAGGCCTTCTTTAGTTTAATCCTGACCCACCTTAAGTGACAATGGCAATCTAGGCTTTCTTAGTAAACTGGATTTTCTAAACGCTTAAAATAATTCCCTTTGTTACCATGCCAGTCAAGCGTGGTTGGGAATTGGGACAAAGGATAACTTTCTTGTAGAGATGTTAGCATCAACTAGTGAGGTCCGCAAGAGCCCCGCTGCCTGCCAGGGGTGCGGGTTGTTCGAAAGAGATTCTTTGCCACATAGGCAACTGAAGGAACACGGATGAGTTTTAGTTAGTAAAAGTCTAACATCCACCCACCCAGAGCGGGGGCAGTTATTTGATGATTTCCCACTCTCAAAAAAAACCTGTCATGCTGAAAAGCTGACTACCTGACTCACCTTCAGGAAAATTTGGCAAAGAAAAACACACAACACACAACTGTTAGACCACAAAAAAATTGTTATAGTTACCTGTTTTTAAAGGACCAGGGAAGCCTGCGAAATTCAAACTTTCTTAGGTTTATAATCGTTAAAATCATGAATACAATCCTCTACAACGGCGTAGAAAAGAGCCAAGAAAACAGTTGAACGTACCCAAGAAGCCCGACCTGAACCATCATGCCGGTGACGTCGTGAAAAGATCCCTCCTATAAATAAATACCACCGTCTCTCCACTAGTCCAATGCTTACTTAAGGATGCATATCCGGTAGGCTCGTAATCCTTTCCTATTCTATGGGCACGTCTACCTGACCATTACCGGGCCCCTCGGTCTCCTTCTTGATATGCAATGGCCTCTGTGACACCATAAAGCATGAGGCTCCAGGGGCTAGTGCGAATCTTGGGGTTCATTCGATTAATCGAGTTTGGTCAAGCCACGCACGATCGGTGCATTACATTACATACAAGGCATGAAAACACGTTACGTTTTTTATAATCCCATTGAATTACTATTTCATAAAGAAGTTATACTACTTAGCGCAACCTCCTTAAAAGGTGGCTAAAGAAATGTAATAGCCTAGCTTTTGCCAACTGCGATCGCGTGGAGGTTGGAAAAAATCCTATACATGGTGGAACAGAAACCCTATTGCTATCCAGATAACAGCTGGTACATAGTTTCAGCTCAAAATAAAATACTCTAAGTATTGATACCGAATTTTCGGTTTCATATTTTTCTTAAATTCAAATCATAAGAAACGTGTCACCGCACTACGTAGGTCAATAACTTTCCACGTTACTTGCCAATATCACGATAAATTTCTTCCGAGTGATGTGTTTATTTCAATTTAAAAGTTCGGTTTCTGGTATCAATGTATTAAAAATTCTCATAACTTCCGAACATGGAGAGATAGGATCAAAAAACCCTTCCTATATCGTTTCATACCATCCAAAAAAGCCGTGCCTTTTCCTGATGAAAAGTCACTAGTTTCGTAATTTATCAAACGGTATCGAAGTCTATTATTCACTGGTAAGCATATAGGCCTGCCAATAGTGGACTTCTGTAGGCTGATGATGATGATACAGAAATACCAACATCCATTTTTATAAATATTAGATCAAGGAGCATTCACCAGCGCTCCGATTATCTCTTAAATTTTATCCCATATGCAAATGATACCTTATTTTCTGCAATCTTGTTGATTTTTCTTTCATTTGTATATTATTTCACAATGAAAAGTTGACAACTGTCTGCAGTAGTTTCTTAACTTTGCACTTTTTCCACGATTTGTCTTCATTTATCTCTGCCATCCGTTATTCTTTTCCAACTTTCCATTTCTCGAGTTATTTATAGGTTTTTTCTAATTACTCCGTTCACTTCTACCATGTACTGTATAAAGTCTTAGAATATTAAGTTTAGTTCATTAATTATTGGCGGTGTCTTGAGTGGTGTCAATGACAGTAGCTTTAGCTTCTACTACAAGTTTAACGTGCTTATCTTCATTAATATTTTAGTCTTTATCCAGTCGCTACTGAATAAAGAACACTTCTCAGTTACCTATTCCGTTTAGTTCAGTGATTTTCACGAAGTCTGAGACAGAATTAGTCGACAGTCGTAATTATATTTTAATTAAACCTCTAAACTACGTTCTTGGACTAGAGTGGATTAGGTTAGGTAGTGTTAGTACTTGCTTGACAACGCAAAAGAAAACTAAAAAGAATACATTTATGTATATTCCTGACGACTACGTAGCGCCATCTACATGGCCACATGCGAACTACGCATTTAACTGACGTCACGCAAAATCCTGCTGAGTTCAAGCATAGTTTACCGCGCAACTAGTATAATATATACAACGTCCCGAAATCAATCGTCGGGCAGTTGCCCACCAGACACGACAACCGTCTGGTCGGAAGATCTCTTTGCTGCATAGAGGACAGAGTTTACACTTAGTTCCTCACACCTCTATGATTCAAAGATGAAGATTCGGCGCCATACTTTTCAGTGTTCATTATTTTCTATACCTTCGTAAGGCCTAGCAATCACTATGTTGCTAAACTAATGGCTTTCTATACCTCCTATAACTTAAACCATACCTTAGTTACATGCACGTAAAACAGCGGCTGACCCAATATAACTACCAATATACCCTGACCTTCCCGTCCCCCCCACTTGCATCCACAAATGAACCACAGAAAGGAAACGTTGCCCATTGTGGTAGGTCAAGTCTGCCTGGTCAAACACGGTGCCACCTAACTGCAACCAATCGAATGACGCTCGAAACGTTTTCATTTGATCTCGTTGGGGATTTAAATTGGACTGCAGAACATTCTGATAGGACAGATAACCATTTGTGCTTCGATAAAAAAGTAATACGGATGTAAAAGTCGAATGGAAAAAGAATAAAGTGGACTCTCCTTGGTGGTCACTTTTTAAGCTATTTAGTTCTTGTGCTTAGAAAAAAAATATGCCTCATTTTTTTAAGCATTAAATATATTTTTCTGAATAAAATAACAATATTGTTCTTGTTAGATACTAGTCAGATAAATACTATTTAATCAATAAACTATCTACGAAGAAAGTTTAATCAAAGAAGCTCAAGCATCAGATAGTAGGTACTGTAAGGAAGGTACCAACATTGATGAAACAATGTTTTTTAGTTTTAATAGGTAATAATTAGGGAATCGTTTTACTTTAAAACGGTTTTTTTTTTCGCTTGTGTTCTGTCTTGTCAGCCAAATCTCTCGCCTACTATTCGTCATCAGTTATTCCATTTTTAAATTTGCTTGACTGTTCTAATGCAAGGAGTTATTTTATCGCCAACCAGTAAAACATAAGGTCGACTTTTGCAGGCAACCTTTACAGTAAACTTGTCAAAATCCGACTTTATTTCGAAACTCAACGAATAAATCTATCTAGAACGCTTCAATAAATAACTCACTTAAAACTTACTTCTCTTACACAGTATGAATAATAGACTCAAGGCAAGCAAATCCTCAATAAAGTGTTACATAACTTTCACATTTGACATATTGGAGTTTAGAAGAAAAATGGAGACAAAGAAAAGTTCCCGCTAAGTTTCTTGACAACCCTATAAACTGGTGTGAACTAGTTTATTCCGGACTATCGATTCTTTACTGACATGTTTGAAGACTTTGAAGTGCCTTGTTACCTAGCAGTTTGTTTCTTGCAGAAAATTTAAACTTTCATCTGCATTTTTTACATCACATAAGTACGAGGTTTTTTTCAGATTTTGTAAAAACAAAATTAAGCTTGTTAGACTAAAACTAAACTTGTTAGAAAAAACAAACTGACTTTTGGACCTTTCGAAAATCGTCTATTCGAAGCGAAACTCTTCTCGTGTAACTGAACTATAACTTTCAGGATTAAATTACCTCTGGTCACGTTAATAGAGAGTTCTTTGAGTGTCCTGACACCCTGGTACTAACTGGTGAGAACTAGTTATATGCAGACGATCGATTCTCAACTCACATGTTTTTGAGTACTTTGCTTATTTCTTTACAAAATATGTGGGGGCTTCTGTTGGGTGATCATCGATCATTGAACTGGTTTCAGGTCTATCTGTTGCGCCACATTTCTTAAGATAAATAAATAGATGAAGAATTTTAGAGATGTCCATTTTAGAGAGTCCAATTCAGATTTCAGAAGCTCTCAACACCCCGGCCCTGGAAATACCCCCTGGAAATATTCAATGGTATAATAACATACCCTACACTTATTCATTTCTTTTCCATGTCCCTGATTACCTATGTAGTTACAGAATATAACTAAATCTGGTATAACTGCTAGACCCAGGCCCACCTTTGCGTGTACATGAACAACTTTACGTTCATATAAACAAGGTTAATCTACGGTGCTAGGAACAGGAACTTAACCGATTAGCCCCTACATCCCCAGATAAGGGGCCTTGACGTCAACCAGCCCATTATCCCCTTAATATTCCCTTAGCGCAACGGTTTTCCATTAAACTTCGTACATTCTAAACAGTTGGCTTTTGCGCCCACTTTCAAATTCAGCGCATATTTAAAGGCCACTCTCAAAGTGGCGTTGTTAAACTTTTTAAGCCGGTTTTAGGCGTCGTCGGCATATCGAAGCGTGTTTAATGAATGTGGAAGAGTGACAGTTTTACACTTCAGTAACGCGTGTAAGTGGTACTGATGGGCTTACATCCACACAAAGGTCTTCGATGGCCCTTCACCGTTACTTTGAATGTGTGAGTACAATTACAAGCTTTTCTCCAAATCCAGGGTCTGGATTTTACCCAATAAACGGGATTTGGCATACGGTACCAATGTGAAATGTTTATTTATGTACATAAGTAGATCGTGTGATGTTGACTGAAGACAACATGTCAGTTCAACTTTTTATTAAGACTACTTACACATCGATATTGACCTCTTCGATCCTCTCAGTCTCTTACAAATAGTGAACAAACATATGTATCCTAGAACCAAAAATGCGCAGGCATGTGACACCTATCAATACGCACTGGGCTCGCGATGTGTATTACAGCCTAATCCATTCAGCTGAGAAGAGGCAGTAGCTACACATATACATTTCATGAAATTTTTAACCCCCGACGCAAAAACGACGGGGTGTTATAAGTTTGACGTGTCTGTGTGTGTGTGTGTGTGTATGTGTGTGTGTGTCTGTCTGAGGCAACGTACCTCCCGAACGGATGAACCGATTTTGATTTTGTTTTTTTTGTTTGAAAGGTGTATTAGTCGGGAGTGTTCTTAGACATGTTTCATCAAAATCGGTTCAGCCGTTTGAATATTATCAGCTGTTTTCTGGTTGATGAAGTGATTTGAGCATCTTCCACGGGGCTGATCAACTCGAAATTTTGTATTCTATTACTTCAATGATATTAGACGAACAAGGTAACATTGAAATGATGCTGGAGTAACACCTGAAATTTCCAGGATGCCCAAGTTACTCACCAACAAACAGCAAAAGTATCGTGTTTGGGCTCATTGAAAAGGTCTCAATGCATAGATTATACTCGTAGATAAATAGTGATCAGGACGAGGAATGAGGATAAATTAGTAACAAACTTCACTGTGGGAAAAATACGCAACGATGCGCAGATTTAAGCGAGCGAGACATTAAGTTTAAAAAGCAGGAAATAAAAATTAAATTAAAAATTTAAAAAACCCCCGACCCTAACAAAAACTCTAAAAAGTAAAAATAATAATATTTATAGACCTTTTAAGATGAAGGTAATATTTTGATCAAGGCATTGTCAAGTCGGGGGACGGTCAATGAAAACGGCAAACAGAGGCCTAGCATTTTCATTAGCCGTCCCCCGCCTTTACAATGCCTTGATCAAAATATTACCTTCATCTTAAAAGGTCTATAAATATTATTATTTTTACTTTTTAGAGTTTTTGTTAGGGTCGGGGGTTTTTTAAATTTTTAATTTAATTTTGCTCGTTAGCGTGCACTGACTGGCCCGGTCCACTCAATCTGTGTTTCTTTCCATAAAAGCCCATTTCAGACGCTAATCTACAGTGCTGTCACATGATCTGACCATTTGACCAAGGTTATGTCTGAACTTTAAAAAAAGAGACTGTGACTTCTGAGTTGAATTTCGAAAATTTAAAAAAAAAGTTGTTTGAATTTGAAATTAAATTACCTAAAAGTGTGTGTCTGTACCCCATTAGAATCACAAGGTCAACAGTTTTATGAAATGACGTAGGAGCAAAGTTTTGTGCTGGAGGGATTATCTGGTACCTTATGTGTGTAATGTGAACTTTTCGGAGTTTTAATGTGAACACGTGCGTGTAATTACTTACTTTACTTTACTTGACTTTCTTCACATTTCCTTCTCTGCGTGTTGTGCTTGTTATACGAGTATATTCAAAAGTTTCGTGAAAAGGATTTCGATTGTTGATAAAATCTTTGGAACGAGTTCTGTAAATATGGATATTATATTGAATCATCATCATTGTTATCTACCTACCTAGCCTTTTCCTATGTATACCGGTTGCAGCTGAATGCTAGTGTTTCACTGCTGTCAAGGATCCACCAATGACAGCCGGGACCAACGGTTTTCCGAGGCACGGATGGTTTTTTTTTTTTTTTTTTTATTTGGGTGGGAAATCATCAAATAATTTCTCCCGCTCTGGGTGGAGCAGGAGGGCGTGTCAGACCCGTGTTTCTTCAGTAGCCCGTATGCCAGGGGCTGTGGTGTCTCTTTCGAACAAACCCGCACCCCTGGCAGGCCCCTTGCGGGCCCCATTACTTTTTGTGCTGACATCTCTTTGAGGCGCGCGTGGAACACAACGCGCCGTCGACTTGGGCTTGGTCCTTACCGGACAGCGAGCTACCCATTACTCGCCGTCCGCAAGCCCATGCCTACGGTGGCCGGAAATCGGCCTGGGATTCCCGACGCCCAGGGCGTCTCCATGTCCTGCGGCGGCTAGGGTCGCGAGGGCGCATATGCTGCCTCTCCCTCACGTGCGCCGCCTCCCTCTTCGCGAGCATTACTGCTTCGCTGAAGGAGGTGACGGCTACCCATGCCCTCTCGCTCCGTACCATGGCCTGGACCAGACGCGAGAGATCGCCGCCGCCGATCGCCTCCACGAGGACACGGCGGTGCTCCGCCCAAGCCGGGCAGACCGCCACCGTGTGCTCCACCGTGTCCTCAGGGGATCTTCGCAGTGGAAACACCCGGGCGTTTCCTCCCGCCCTCTCCGAAACAGGAACCTCCCGAAACAGCCGTGTCCGGTGAGGACCTGCGTCAGGCGGAAGGTGAGGACGCCATGCCGCCTCTCAAGCCACTCCTCAAAGAGGGGACTTACCGCCGCAATCGTGGCGTGCCCAGCACTGGTTTGCGACAATCGCACTCTCCATGTCACCATGAGAGGCACGGATGGTATGGATATATAAATAAGGAAGCCGAAAAGATTCAATTCACCGTACAAGGTCTATCATTGGCATAGCCATAAAACTATTATTTCTTTCATCCAATAATAATTTCGGCTTGGTGCCGAACTGATCCCACAGCCTGTATTTTTTCATTGATTATTTTTTTATTAAAATAAAATTTCAGAACACTTTATTTTATGTAACTGATTGCCTTAGTACCACATAACATAAACTCCACGCCTGTAATCCCGCAAAGCGTTAGACAGAGGTTTAACTTAAGTTCACCCACATAGTCCCATTTCATGAGTACTAGTCCTCACCGCTACAGAAATCAATATAAACCTGTATCGTTATCAAAATCAGAAGTCATTTATTTAAACTAGGCTGAGAGTCAGCACTTCTTGAACCTCTAAATTACATAAGACAGTCCCCCAAAACGGCGGCCCTTCACCACTTCTTAGTGCTTTAGCTGAAGAAAAAGTGGCGCAACAAACTCTCCAGCAGCACAGCTTTATCATTTCTGATGTACTTATACTAGGTAATCTATGTAGATAGCCAGAGAAACTAGCCAATTCTAGACGGCCGCAACCTGGCAGCGAGTGTTAGCAATTATTAGCACTTCGGGCATATTGCTAGCGTGTATAGCTTGAATGCTTACCTACTATGTTAATTGATTTAACCCAATTCAGATTTAAACACGTTGCACACGCTTCTTCCAACACGAATGCGTGACGAGATGATATTTTCATTATTCTGATACTTAAGGCTGACTTAAGCACACTTGTTTAATGGACCCTCTTACCGAGGTTACGGAATTATATTATCGCCGGGTTAAAGGTAAAAAAAAAAAATCCAAAAAAATCATTATAAAATTTTTCGTAAGCGCATTGGGGTTATATTTTTTTTTTACACAAATGAAGTTTTTTTTATTGTTTAGTTTGTAACTGTATGAAACTTAGATAATTATAGAACACGCTCTTATATTTGCGACTGACATAATTTTATTACTAAGGACATAATTTTAATCGCCAACTTTCCAATTACGCTTACGAAAAATGTTATATTGAGTTTTTTGGCTAAATAATTGGTTTTGCCTTTAATCCGGCGTTATATTTAAATAAGCCTATAAGCATTGTTGCCATTGCGGCTAAAACCTGGGTGAGGCTAGAGCTCATGCAGCAGCGTCTGGACATTGTAGATCAAAAGCCTCTTCATACACACATGTTCGATGTTCTATGTTACCATGAGACTTTTATTTTTGGTATTATGCGTTATTGTTTATTACTTTGCCTATATACATAGAATCAAGTCCATCCGACTAAACAGACAGCTGTGCTGCTGGGGAGTTTGTTGCGCCACTTCTTCCCAGCTAAAGCACTAGCAAGTGTCGAAGGGTGGGCGTTTTGGGGACTGTCTTATGTATTTTGACGTTCGAAAAGTGCTGATTCTCAGCCTAATTTGAATAATTGTTTTTTTTTTTAAAGGCTTTGGTTTCTGAACTTAGTCCTACATGTGGACCATTGTGCATGAGCCATGGCGGCCTTCGATGGTTATTCCAACCCTCCAACCACCTCACCTCTCTCCAAAAGTGGTTAAGATCTCATGGTCTGTTATTTTACATAGATGTTGAGAACATCCATGTAAAATCTAGTTGCCCCGAGGGTTTCTGTCCTATGTGACGCCCATGCACTCAAAGAGCACATGCGCAATGGTTTCCTCAGCCTCCATGCAGGCCCTGCATAGAGGACTGTCCGTTATGCCTATTATGTGGAAGTGTTTACTTAGCGAGCAATGTCCCGGACGCAGGTCATTCCTTTCCAGGCGTAATAAATATCTGGTTAGCCTGTCATCTAAGTCATACACGCATCATACATTGATCAGCACGTTAACTGACAGCCGGTTTTGGGGAAAAGCTGGAGTCGCTTACACTCATAAGTTCCCAAAAACACCTGCAGAATATCCATGCAGAATCAGCCTATAATGTTCCCAATGCCGGGACACAGGCCTCCTCTAAAGTTGGTCGTAATCCACCACAAGGGAACATTCGAAATTTTTGTTCTAGGACATGCCGGTTTCCTCACGATGTTTTCCTTCACCGTTTCGAAAGCAGTGGTGATGAAATAATTTACACAAAGTAACTCGCCTGTCTGGGTTCGGACTTACGACCTACAACTCGTAAATCGCGGCTGTTACCGCTGTGCCACCACTGCTCCATCAAAAAACATCTACCAACACAAATTATTAACTATGACTGTCTAAAAACCCTGGTACATCTCTACGTTTCGTAATCGTATTATTGCGTCGATCCCGGAATTACTGCATAATGCGAACTTGCCAGTCATTAGGGTTGTTCCAAATGTCGGGTCGCGGGATTTCCGACTGAACCCTACATCCCTTCCCAGGTACGAAGGGGGAAGTGAGGGGGTGTGTCTTTATAAAATGTCGCCCTTTATTCATGTGATTAATCTATACAGCTGAGTTAAGGATTGTGGCGGGAAGTTTTAGGTTACGGTTATTTTTTGTGGTATTATAAAAGAATAAGGAGTTTTGACCTTTGTGTATGGTAGCAGCTTTGTTATGAAGGGTTTTAGAGAAAATAACATTTCAACCTGTGCGTGTGACAAGTAACGGTTGAAGGATTAGGTATAGACAGGATTATAATACGTATACAGGTAGAGATAAACTACGATAACATGGCGCGCCCCTCCATTTTACTATTTCAATGTGTGTAGTCATATTCTTACGAAAGAGTTTGTATGTGATTGTAAGTAATCGTCTTGTCTTCAGTAGCGTCTCAATATGCATACTGCACACATGCGAGTCTTGGTGACACTTTGAAAATGCTTTCAATATTTTAAAATGTTTTGAATTTTGGAGGGGCGTGCCATGGTATCGTAGTTTACCTCTAGCAAGGACATCAACGAACAACCATAGATTCTTTATTTGATCCTGGAACCAGCGTTGAATTTTGTCGTGGGTTATTAAAAAAAAACAGCTATTCAAAAACTATGTTATGTTGTAAAACAATATACATTCAGACCTCGTAACTTTGCAATTATGTAGGAAATGGAAGATTTTCTTTAAAACCGACGAAAAATTACAACGCAGGGTTTTTCCAGAATCATGATAAATTATTTTATTTTTGTAAGTAGGGTTTGTACAAACACTTTTATACGTCAATAATATTTTTAACCGACTTCCAAAAAGGAGACGGTTATTAAAACTAGATGAGGTCTGTGTTTCCTATCTGACTACTCTAAGAAGAAAGGTCGAAACAAACTCCAGAGGTCACAGTCTCTTTTAAAGTCCAGACATAATCTTGGTCTGATCATGTGAAGACCATGTGGATTGTTGCCTGAAATGGTCTTTTGGGGCAAGAACCACACAGATTGAGTGGACCTGTCCAGTCAATGCACGCATTTGTCAGTAATCATTACATGTACTGAATTCATGGAAATAGGTTGTGCGTGGATGTCCCTGCGACCCTGTCATTTTGGTAGCGGCTTATTGTAAATATATTCGTAGTATTTTTTATAAGAAAACCAGTCTAAGTTAGAGTTTGAGCTAGAGTTTGTTCTATTTTAGATAATACTTGATGGCCAGACTTCAAATAAAATAACAACAGCCGGTCAATTCTGTATAAAATCACCGTGAAAAATTGGGTGAAATGTTGTAAAAAGTTGAAGTAAGCTGTCATTCCAACAGATGCTGGGGATTGACACTTTTGACAGCTCATCATTTCAGCCGAAAGACGTCCACTGCTGGACATAGGCCTCCCCCAGGCTCCTCCACTTCGACCGGTCTTGTGCTTCCCACATCCAGCGGATACCCGCGGCCTTCACAAGGTCAATGGTCCACCTTGTGGGAGGATTGATTGGATGACAGCTCACTTCACTAAAATTTTCACGGTTCGTTTTTGAGAAAAACGCTACAATGCTAAGAGATAAATTGAATAAGAAGCATCACCCAACCAATAGAAGGAAAATTCCCAATCAATGCCTCCACCGCATACAAAGTGCCTATCCAAAAGTTAATTGTAAGCAAGTCTGAACCTTCCTTCCTACCCAGTTTGGAGTTCAGCCAGAGATAACACCAACTTACTACGCTCAAGTACACCTTTTAAACTCATTTACATTCATATTCGTTATCGCCATTCTGCGATCAGAACCCGGATGGGGGACAAAGATGGAGATATACAAATGGTACTGTGCTAGAGCGAGAGGTAGGAGTTATCTGTAGGAAGTACAGGCTGTTATCATTTTTATGTACCGCGTAATGTTGCAGTGTTATTCCTGGTTTGATAGTGTAATTTGCTGAGGGTTTTTAGGTGTGGGAAAGATGTGAAGTCTCTTGTGTGTTTTTGTAATCTGTTACTTATTTTACATCTTGTCCAAGGAACAAAATATGAATGTATATAGGTGATAATTATGAAAACTCAGCAGGTATCTTCTATTAAAATGTGACCTTGAAATCGTATGTGAAGTGAGCTGTCATTCGCACTACTTGACAGGTCACTTGAAACTCACTTCTCCAAATTTTTATGGTAAGATTTTTTTACAGAATACATCGGCTGAACACAATGGCTTATTCAAAAAGGCGCGACGCGACACTTGTAGAACAATTTCCATGAAGTTTTCATAGAAATTGTTGTACGACTGTCGCAACGCAACCGTCGCGTCGCGATAGTCTGCACGAGCCTTTAACAGCTTAACCGCTGGAGATCTAAGGCTAAGTGGCAAAAACTTGCCTGTTTGCCTACACGACCAGCCGTCATTCACATAGCTTAACTTTTTTATTTAAACATTCCTTACTGATAAAATTAACAAGTAGGTAATGATCCTATTTTAAAGAATTTAATAATATTTTTTTTTTTACATCTCTGTATTTAATGACATTTGTGTGACTTGGCTCTTAATAACCGAGTAATCTATGTAACGATTTCAAGTTTCAAAATAATTCACATAAAAATAAATCTATCACGAAAACCCAAATTATTTCCACAAAATAATTCTCCTAGATACAAATCAACCACTTTGACCAATTAGAGCAAATTACAGCGTTTACCGTACCCTCGTTACAGTAACTTTACCTTTTACAAACCTATTGTGATACAGTCGTTATGCCGAGTATACAGATTATATCGCGTTCTTGTTCAATATTTAATTTTCTAATAAACCTGCACCCTAATTGCGTAACACAATATCAATCAGAATCTAAAATTTTGAAAGTTATTGCTGATCTATTGCTTCATATGTTCGAAAAATTTGTCTGCTCAACAACGTAAAAAACGCAATGAATGTTGTTGAACTGTCAAAATGAAAGTCATTCTACTGTTAGTGTGTTACGCAATTACCCCTTTGAACATACAAATAAACTACAGACTAGAGATGCCACGAATATTTGGCTACTTTCTTATTCACGAATATTCGGCCGAAAGACGATAGGTAGATAATTTTTTACGAATTCTGTCAGGCTTGTGATACTGTTTTGCGTTTGCTGACTGTTTAGGATAAGGGTCTGCCATCGGATCTACGTGTATTGTTTACTCGCAAATGAAACAAATGAAACGCTTGCGGTGCCGCTTACCACACGCACTACATTGAGACGTACTACTTAGTTTTGCATAAGACGTGTCGTAATTTTTCACCCGCGAAATGTACACATTTTGCGGAATATTCGGCGAGTCAGGCGAGGTCGTGACTGAATATTCGTCATTCGGCAAAATTACTATTCGTAGCATCTCTAGTACAGACTATCTATCCATGGTAACAGTCGCTTTGACTGCGAGTTTTGGGACACAGACGGAGGTAAAGCAGGTGCAGCATAGTTTTCCACATATCTCCACATCCACACCCTGCCGCTGTTCCGTCGAGGTAGCCCCCGCTTTACCAGGCCACCGACGAACCAGTGGAACTATTTTAGGTTTTAAGTTCTGTAAACGTTTTTGTTTTTATTATTTATTTCTGCTTGAGTAAAGTTTTCAATGTTTTTCTTTTATATTGGCGTGTGGTAGCTAAAATATGGCAAATAATTTATTTTAATGTTTTGTGTTTCGTAATGTTAATTACTTACCTTGCAAAGTTACATATACAAGCTATAAGTAATTTAAATGAACTAGCTTTTGCCTGCGGCTGCGCCCACGTGGAGGTCGGATATTATCCCACCGGAACGTACTTCTGGTATAAAAATAGGTACCTTATGTGTTAATCCAGGTTATAAACTATCCGTCTGCCAAATTTCATCGTAATCCGCTCAGCAGTTTATGTGTGATTAAAAATTAAAATAAAGTCATTAATTGAAACTAGGCTGAGAGCCAGCACTTTTTGAACGTCACAATTATACATAGAAGACAGTCCCCCAAAACGCTCGCCCTCCACTTCTTATTGCTTTAGCTGGGAAAAAGAATTGGTGCATCAAACTCCCCAGCAGCACAAAACATCATCGATTGAGTAACAAACGTCCAACGTTCAAACATCTAGACATCCAAACATATAAACATCCAAAATTATAATATTAATAGGATCCCAACACCAATATTATAAATGCGAAAGTAACTTTGTCTGTCTGTCACGCTTTCACGCCTAAACCGCTGAACCGATCGTCATAAAATTTGGCAGAGATATAGCCTTGGATATGGAGAAGGACTAGAGTTGTAAAAAAACGGTTCTTTTTCTGAGATGAAAAACAAGAAAACAAAGAGTTTTTTTTTTTTCTATATTAGGTTTTTTATCAAAATTACGAAAATAAAAATATAGTAGATGGTTATCGTCAAAAATAAGCTGGTATTAGATTTATTTTGGAATAAAAAAATACCGTATTTTTTTTTGTTAATTATTACATGAGTTTCTCGAAATAATTGGTAAGAAATCGCTACAACAGAACAAATTTATAATACTGCTGTAAAGATATCAAATATCAACGAGGATGCAGTACTGATAGAACTTGCAAATTAAATTGCAAAACAACTTTTTTTTCTAAGAGTTGTGACGGTGAACAAATTGAATCCCATTGCTTTGTAGACAGGACTTTGCAAATCAACTGCTTTGTCTAAAGTAGTCATAAACTTTCTCTCACTTCCTATTACATCGGCAGCGTGCGAGAGAACATTTAGTACGTACAGCGACATTCATACCAAAAAACGTAACAGACTGACAAACGATAGGGCTAAGAAAATAGTGTATATTGCGCACAATTTAAGATTACAATCAGTACAATAATATAAGCAGAAATAATCAAAGTTCCTGGTATAACAGTTGATTCAGAATCAGATGAAACAAGTAAAGAAACAGAACATGTAAATTATTCCGCTGTCGATAACACAAGCGTAGCTACCGATACTGATACAGATGATTGCAGCACTGATCAAGTATTTTTAAGTTTTTAATAATATGTAGGTACCTCTATGTATAATTAATTACTAATTTAATTGATTTAAACATAATTGCACTTGAATTAAAAATGAAACAATCATCTGAAACAAACCAAATGTAGAATAAAAACGACGGTCCCAAGTTTTTTTTTTTTTTCAAGATTGTGAAAAAAACCATTTGGTTTTTTTTTTCAATTTACATCTCTAAGAAGGACATAGGCTACTTTTTTCCGTGATATCCGACATCCACGCGAGCGGAGCCGCTGGTAAAAGCTAGTAATAATACAACTAATTAATTTATAATAATTCTTTTCACCCGACTGTGGAGGGATGGATGTTTTCCACTCAACTAATATGGACCAACCTCTCAAATAGGCGTCAATTTCGTCCCGCCATATACGCCTGGGTTTTCCGCGATGCCATTTTCAGGAACCCATGCTGTGGTGGTAAAATAAGAATAATCTTACTTACTATCTATTTAGCTTATTTTGTCGAGTAAGCTAGTAAGCGTCAGGTACTACTAATAACGTATGGACCTCACTCAAGCGCCAACGGATTAGTGGTCGCAGTATGTTATAATTCGTACACAGGAGGATATTGTACCCAACCTTTTGATACAATCCCTTACTCACCTATTATGACACGGAAAAGGGGTGATCTATTCATTGAACCGCACCTTTCCTGTAAGTAGTTATTGTTATGTTAGTATTTTTAGCCGACTTCGAAAAGGATGAGGTTCTCAATTCTAATGTTTTTTTTTTGTATATTTGTTACACGATATCTTCGACAATTGAGGATCGATTTCTAAAATTCTTTTTTTAATGGATCTGGTAGGTATGCATACGTCAGGGGTGGTCCCATATAAATTTCATTTACTTGTCTTGCGGAAGTTTTGAGTTTACTTCAATAATACGTATTTAATCCTTAGAGAAAATTACTTTCGAAGTTGGTGGCAAAAAACACGAAAATACATAACCAAAGACTTCCGAAATTAAAGTTATTTTCCACTTTGTTTTTTTTTTTTTTTGGAAGCCCGTTTTTTTTTATGTTTCCCGGATTCACACTTCAACCCTATTCGAATTTCGAAGTGGTGAGAAATTTAAAGTAATTGTCTAACCTGCCAGTAAAGCATATTTTATTTTTCGATAAATCACAAGATAATTTCCGTTACACAAAAACTAATATCCTCAACTAAATCTAAAATATCATCATATAAACAAAATTTTCCTAACCCTTCATTTTGACTTATGAAGCCTGCAAACCAACGGGTACATTAGCGGGTACCAGGGTATCGTGGTAATAAACCTTGGCAAAATACGGCAGGTCAGGACGCCCACATTATACGGGGATAGGGCTGTCAAAATAGGAAGTGTTATGGAAATTATTTGAACACCCATCTTTAGGAACCAGGCGCTTTACTGCAGCTTTCGCGACTGCTACGTTGTGTGCCCAGACGCCCAATGAAAAAGCCCGCAAGTGCATTAGTTCAAACTCTAAATATTAAATTAAATTAAACCATGTGCAGGCACTTTGAATTGTCAGAGTCGGTCATTCATAAAGTTGAAGCTAGTTGCCCATTCAAAAACGTAGATCTCTATGAAGAAGAACGGGCAAGAAACTCCAAGGACACTCTTTTAAATGGAGATACTACAAAATCCTCGGTACATAAAATTCTTGTTGCTTCTGTATGTGAGACAATGAATATGAAGACAATGTAAAAAGAAGAATTTAATGAAAAAACTATACAAAATATAAGTAACATTATAAATAAACCGTGGCAGTAAGTTGATGATGTCTGCATATCAATATATAGCAATCACCTTTATGATGTCTGGTGCTTTCTCTCAGAGTGGACCATGAAACTTTGAGTCGCAGCAACAACCGAGCTATGTCATTCAAATTATATACAGTGGACAGTAGCTTATGAAAAGTTTATACATTTCCATAAAAAAATAATTCGGTACTTTTTATGCAGCCATCATTATGCCATAAAAAAGCCTTCCAAACCTCCAAACGTAGTTAATTTCGGGGGAACAAAGGTGGAAACTCCAAACATATCCGGCTGCCAGCCCTACAGTCAGACAATAAATAATATTTCTCATTATACCCGGATGGGATTTACGATAAAACTCCGGTAATCACACAGAATACTTGAATACGGGATAGTCGTTTATTTTTAATAGTAATGATGGGCGGTACTTCGGAAGGGGGAAACGTGTGGAGGTCAAGTTGGGAAGCAATGTTTTGATGCAAGAGATACATATGAAAACCCGTTTAAGCTGATTTCCAGCCGGTAAAATTTTTCGCATTGTAAGCAGTTTACGCATAGTAAACGGAGGTAAACTATGCTTGCTGCGGCCTGTTTGTGGATGGCCATCCTTTACATATCGAGACGCCTCCGCGCCTCGGAAAGCACGTTAAGCCGTTGGTCCCGGCTGTCATTCGTGGATTTTTGGCAGTCGTTACGGGTCGTCAGAAGCCCGAAAGTCTGATAACCAGACTTACCAAGGGGTATCGTATTACCCATTAACTGGATTGTGGAGGTCAGATAGGCAGTCGCTCCATGCAAAATACTGGTATTCAACTGCATCCAGTTGGAAATAAATAAAGTTTATTTAGACACACTTCGTGAAACACAAAATTGAAAATAATATTTTAACAACAATAGTGTGTGCCCTACGGCTGCGCCAAAAAGGTTAGAATAGACGCCGAAAGGCTAGGTAAATTACACAAAACTACGCGTAAGAAAAAAAAAATAGATCCTTATTACAATGTTGTGAATACAAAATGTTAGAATAATTTTTGTTAACAAAAACACGCTTTCTATTTTTCTTTCATTTGAAACCAATTTCCCTATGGAATTGAAAATTTCGAAAGCTGTCTCCACATCAATTTTCTTTACCCTTAAATAAAATGTAACGTATCAAACAACACGTCACCCTTAAGTAAAGACTCCCAAGTTGCTTCAAGGCTGTCAAAACGAGAAATTACTTATGTCATCTACCACGTCTGACGTGCATCACATGAAAGAGCAAAGGTATTTATTTTGACAGCCCTCGGTTCTTGTGGCGTCTGTGGCCCGGAACAACCACTTTGATGTATCTTCAAGCGTTACTGATATGTTGGTATTGCTCTTTTGATGGCCAGGATAACGAATTTATTATGACGCTGTGTTTTCTGTAATGGTATTAGTAACATACATAAATGCCTACTTAAACTCACGCGTTTTTCCCATGGGGGCAGGCAGAAACAATAAAGAAAACCATCTGCTACGATACTTACATGCCCCTGCAAGCTATTCACAATCATTCGATACGCTTCGTACCGAATCGAATATCAATCAATGTTGTCGATATACACTGATCACAAATTCAAAACCCGAAAATTTTGTTACTTTAAATCAAATAGGTAGACGACACCCAATTTTTTTTTTAAACTTTGGGGCTCTAGGAATTTCTCCTGTATTGTAGGTGCGTTTACAAACATTTAAACTCACATTTACACAAACAGCATTCTGGCGACAGCTGTTTTCTGTCGGGGAAGAGGCAAGTCCGGTAATCAAATTGTGTCATTATCGATATGATAACCCGTCGTTTGCTTATGAATAGCTATGTTGCTCTGATATTGGTCAATAATACATAGAAAAGTTAAAAGAAAAACCTTTTGCGTAGTTATAGGAACGATTTTGTAGAAAAGTTTATTCAAACAAATATTAGAAGAAAATAAAAGACTAAACACAATCTTTCAAGCTTTTCATATCTACGAAAACACGACGAAACGACATCTAGTGTAAAAAACCGAAACTTCTTGCTCGGCTATCCTGAAAGCTTTCTAAATTCACCCCTGAACGCAAGCCTCATGAACCATCTACCGGTTGCCGGGGGAACCCGAATATTCCCGACTACCCCTCCCTCCCTTCAACCCCTAAAAAGCCTATCGATCGTCCTCCCTGCAGCCACAATTTACGCTAGCAGTGCAAAGCAGACAATCTGCTATCAAAATTATCAATAAAATCGTAATCAGGCCTAAAATTAGATTTTCATACTCCTGTAAGAATCTTTTCAGGTAAGTGAGTGATTGTTTTCGTGTTATCAAAACACACCATTATTTTAGGTCGTAAATCGTGACGTAGACAAAACGCAGTGATTTTTTGTTATTGTGCAAAAACGTAGCGTTTCATATCTTTAAACAGGGTTTTGATGCTAGAATAATTTAAGATTGTGTTTTCTTCGTTTTTTGTGGTTATCAAGGGTCTCGGTATCTAATGGTGTTGTTATTTAGGTCAGTTGAGAAAACTGTACGTCAATGGGTGATTTTTCTGGAAATAGGTCGCTGGTCACGTCATCTGATAGCTGTGCAACTTGATCAGTATGTAATATGATGTAGTGTTTTGATATAACATACTTTTTTACTTGCATCTTGATAATAATTTTCAAATAAGTGTTAAAAAAACATATAAAATCTTAATCACTGCTGTTATTTCGGCGGAATGACGTGACATATTTTTACGATGTTTTGCGGTGTTCTCCATTACGACGCAACAGATTTCATTGCGTAGTTTCTTACTGTTACTCCGTGACGATTGCTTTTTGATTGTTTCGCATAACATAAATAGTTGTTTATGAAACTGTTCTGTAACTGGGGTTATATGATTTTATTTTTAATAATTTTCGTAAATCAAGGTGCCTATTACTTATAGCTTTGTTTCATCAGCTGTTAAAGTATGACGATTCAAACAATCCATTCCCAATTACCTACCTATTTTAAATATATTTTTCTAAGCAGTTGGTCCAAGATTATCGAATAAAATTCTAACACGAAGCATTTTCTACAATTCCAGGACGCTGCCGTAGAAAAACCGACAGGCGACACAGTAGTACAAATACAAAACGACGTCCATTCGCCTCCCGACCACGAGCTGTTTGTAGACCCCGACGCTGCTGATGATGGCTCGGGCCTAGACACAGACGAGAGCTCGGGCTCCGGCTGGGGAGCCGGTCCTGGCCCCGACGACGAGGACGGGCGAGGATCAGGTGACGAGCCCAACGCACCTCCCGATGACGAAGACTATGGCTCCACAACCACCGGCAGGGACGAGACCGAACGCATCATTGTCGATACTCCCATTACACCCGAATTCACGGAAACAGACGACATAGATATCCCCGAACAACCGGAGACTCCCATCGTACCCAAAGTGGAAACCCCGCTCCAAATACCATCAGATCCCAGGCCGATCGATGTGCTCATTCGTGAGTAGTGGCTGAAGCATGCCAGTTTTTATTTGCGTTGTTTTATTTTTTGTTTTTGAACGAGAAATTGTCATTTATTTAGGAAATCTAAATGTTAGACGACACACATTACGTGCACAGTTCTCAAACGTTTGCTTGTCTTCTGTCAAAAGGAATTTTACATGCATATTCTATTACAAGAATCCATTGTATTTAGTGACGATTTCTCGTACTACCATTTTAGATGTATTATTATAGCTCTATCGTATATAAAATTAAAACATTTACATGACAATAATTAACAGGATAACTACATAGTTAATAATATCACAACAAAAAATAGTCACAAACCCGACGGCGCTCATCATAAGCGGATTCATTTCTTTGCAATAACTGACGTAACCTTGAATTAACCGTTTTATTGTTATCTGCAGTTATTTCTAATTGTTGTTTGAACCGCACGCCAGTTACTGTTGAAACAGACAGAATATCGTACGCGTGTATAATTATACGTATTTCAATTAAATAATTAATTAATCCATGATATATGCCAATCACTTGTAACCATCCGAGGATTTCGGTAAGTCTTTCGTAGTATTTTTAAATTTTATGAAAGTTGTTTCCCATAATTTTTTACTTATCTATCGCATGACTTCGATTCTATCATGCAGCCATTAGAAACCATTGTATAGCGTTCCTTTAATAGTACTAGTTAGCATGTGGAAGGTAATATAGCCCTGAAACTATTTCATCTCATGGAACCATTAGCTTAGCGATATTATCCATATAATTGGTAATTTTGGTGTTTTATTAGAAGTTTACTTTTCATTCTTCCTCTGCTTTTGTTCATGCCGTATCATGTATGATCCTTTTCCAATCCCTTGTCTTTTCATATTGGTCCTGTATTTCGCTTTTTCTATAAGCGATGTTAGCCGTCTCTTATTTGATCCAAATCCCTCGAATTCCGGTGAAGGTCTTTTAATTCTATATAACTTTGGGATTTATTGAATCTCTTCAATCCTTTAGCTTTTATTTTTTACTTCTTCGGTGTCAACCTCAGCATCGTAATATATTTTTACGTCTATCTACTCCAAATTAAGAGTATGCCTGAAAATAGGATGCTAACCGTGTAATAGTCTTCGTCATTTATGGTTTTTGTAAATATCTTACTAACTTTTATGTCATAGTTACTAACTTATCATCAAAAACGTTAATAACTAATTTTCACAGTTCTTCATAAATCAGAATCATGTTTATACTAACTCTCATTCTCTAACAGTTTAACACAATTCATGTTGTTTATACGAAAGAAAGTATTGTGTTCTTGATGATGTTATTTCTTTGTAAACGTACATTTTAATCGAACTGCGACATACTGTTTCGGTTAAGAAGGAAAGACAAATGAACGTCAGAAGCCTTTGTTAAACTATACCAAATAACTAAAATGAATGAAATAGAACAATACATGATCCAAATATTAAAACGATGACTAAACCAAAAAGAACACACGTTTTCTGGAAATAATTCTGACGCGTTGTAAACGGTTAAAAACACATTTTACCTGTATTAAACTTGATCTGTAAAAACTAATTTATTATTGACGTGACATTCCAGCCAACACAAGGAACAGGCCCGGTGAAGGTACCTCGGAAGAGGGCCGAGGCGCGGGGGAGGAGCAACCCTCGCGCCCAGACCAGACGGACATCAGCATCTCTGCGGAAGACACCGTGCCTTCAGTCGTACGTATACGGTTTTATTGTGTTACTACTAGAAAATAGCCATTTATGGTCTAATCCAAAAGTATCTTATGAAATTGTAAACAAACCCTGTTCACACTAATTATAGAAATGAGTTTCATATTGACGGTTTAACAACATTCATTGAGCTATTTACGTTGTTGAGCAGACACCTTTTTTAAACATATGCAGCAATTAATTACCGATATCCTTCAAAGTCATTCAGATTCTGATTAACAGTATGTTTTTTTATTTTTATTTTGGGAAATCTGGGTGGAGGAAGGCCGTGTCAGACTTACTGACTAAAACCCACCCGTGTTACCCTCAGTAGCCTGTGTGCCAGGGGCCACGGTATCTCTTTCGAACAACCCCCACCCTTGGCAGATTTATAGTATGTTACGCAATTAGGATGCAGGTTAAATACTTATGCAATCACTCTCTTATGGGAATTAGTAACACTTTCATCTGTATTTAGGAAGGTTTCAGCTTTATCGTGAGATTTAAAGTTTTTCCAACATATTTTGTTTCAATAACATTTTTAAATTGTAATTGAAAATTCATCAATGCAAATTGAGGTTATAAAATTAACCTCAATTGTCAAATGAAAAATATCGTTTACGTTTTAAGTTTTACAATTCAAATAATCAAATTAAAGCACTCAATTTGTAAATAGCACTACAAAATAGCATCCACAGGTATTTGCTGATCCATTTGTTTACAATTTTACTAGATACTTTTAGGACACACTATACCTTATCCAAAACATCAATTATATCTTTACTCATTGGATGCCCATCAATGACGAACTAACGACTGTCCGTTCGCCATCTTTTGACAACCTAAGTCTAGCTTTTTGCAGAATAATGACAAACGTTGTTACCAAGTGACAGGCTAAGGCGCGGTAAGAAGCAAATTTTTAGGTAATTGGCAATAGCGCATCGCGGCAACAAATAAGGTTCAAACCGCGATGCATACGATGTTAGTTGAATCGACTGAGTCGACTACCATCAAAATAAAATAAAAAACTGCGTTACGTTTGGGCCTGATTTTCGCAGTGCAGTTTAGACGATGCAAGTCATTTGTTGCATTGTTGTATGCCACAGATAAGAAATATGAATCATGTAAATAAAGCTTTAGAGTTGGAAATAATTTATCAGTTGAGAAAGGCATAACTTAGAGTTTGTAATGTTGATGACGTCATGTTTAATGTTGACTAAGAGTTTCATTGGGATTTTTATAAAAAGAATCCCGGTTATAGTGCCGGATCTATGATAAGGGGAACAGACGAGATGACCTAATTCATTTTATTTTTGGCAAGCTGTGGGACGTGTGATAGTGTAAATGTCCCGGGTCTTTATCGCGCAGGGGATTAAGAACGTTTATGATTAATTATGTATGTAGTATGTACCTACCAATATGTGATACGTGCAGTGATTCTTGTTAAAGTCCTGCTTTCCATTATAGAATATTGAGATTAGATCATTTGTAGTACATACCTCCTCCTCATCACTCATTTTGGCCAAAATGCTGGAGTCACCAACCGAGAATAAATGTCCTAAAACTTCATCTAAACATATTTAAAAAATATAGGTACAGTCACGAGCAATAATATGTATACGCTTACCAACTTTTAAAAGTGATTTTCTCCACTTTTACTAATTGTAATCTTACTTTATTATAAAAGTAATATTTTGGGACCCACACTATAATGAAATACCCAAGTTATCTCAAGGTTGTAATCGCTATTTAAAAGAAAATCGCTTTTGAATTTGGCGATGTGTATACATATTAATGCTCGTGTCTGTACCTGTTAGGTTTTACCTTCAACGTTCAAAGCAAAACATGTTATTTTTCACATTTATATTAATTATTTTGAATTTCCTTATTGATATTTTGGTTCTTGGTTACTAGTAATCGTCTACCAAACGGACCTCGACAGTCTTTTTTTTTAACACATTTCTGCTCGACAAAACTGGGTAAACACATCGCTTCGCTAAAAATGAAACTAGCGTAGTATTCTCTGTGTTGTCACGAAAATACATAGTTCTGAAAATAGACGAGGAAAACAAAATACGTCAAGGCTATTGACTTCGAAATTATTCGCCAAACAGAACTAGTGTGTAGGAAGAGTAGACCTATTCAGGTATTGGAAATATTTGCTGCTGTGGATAATAAAGACGTGACCTTACCTCGGTAGGTCACGTATTGCTTGGTATATCTCGATACTACCGAACCATAAACAGGCCTTGAAGATAAAATCTATTCAGATATTAGTGATATTCGCTGCTGTGTATAGCGAAGACGTGAACTCAGAGCGAAATACTGATTGGTACTTTTACAACAACAATCGGAGGCCATAAAATAACTCTCAATAAAGACCAATTTCCCATTCAAATTGTATAAAGAAGTGCTATAACGTTTCAGGACCAGGAGCCATCAGGTACCAACGTGAACCAGGAGTCGCGGGCTCCCGACAAGGTCGTCATCATGAACGCCAAGCCCGAAGACCGTGCCACCAGCTTCTTCGCACAGCCAGGCATCCTTGCCGGTATGTATAGCTTTATTGTCCCTTTTTTCGCGTTTTTGGGAGGAAACTCTTTCATTGATGCATCTAATAACAGTTATATGTAAGATTGTGAATGACTTATGTGTCTGTCTAGCTTCGAAAGCCTGTATACTCATTGAGGATCAAGGAGCTCACCCTTCTATTACGGAAGATAGGCTATAACTACCTTCTGAAGCTATTCAGTCTTCTAATAAATGTTCTTGCTAAATAAACCCACTCTTCAAGGATAACCGGACAATTTTCTAATCTTGTTTTTTTTTATATTTATTTCTTTGAATTTTATTATGGCTCGTGGCTTAGTTATACAAGCCGCACGTATACATCGATCAGGTTGAACTACTCTTATCGTGGTTGATCCGTGGTGGGGGGCACCTCTACGTACCAAGATCCCTGCGTGCCTCGGAAAGCACGTTAAAAGTCGGTGTTCCCGGTTGTCATTCATTGATTGATCTGTGGCAGTTGGAACGGGTTACATGTTATCCAGTCAACTGGATTGTAGAGGTCGCCCAGGCAGTCGCTCCATGTAAAATACTAGTATTCGGTTGCATCCGGTTAGTCTGGAAGCCGACCCCAAGATATTAGGCAAATTGATTTGTTTGAATTATGATCTCGTCACTAATTATTTTGTTTTGTCATTTTCAGCCGTGATCGGCGGCGCAGTAGTAGGCCTCTTATGTGCAATCCTGGTGGTGATGTTCATAGTATATCGCATGCGCAAGAAGGACGAAGGTTCTTACGCGCTCGACGAGCCCAAGAGAAGCCCTGCCGCAGCATCGTATGGGAAGGGCCACAACAACCGCGAGTTCTACGCGTGAGACGACACAGAGCAACCAACGCCACGTATTTAATAGTCGGCGGTCACGCCCTGACTGACCGGTCAACAGTCTCCGGACCAGCCATTCCATTTTTAAATTTTGACAGTTACACACCATACCACGCGAAATGCGCGGGAAAACAAAGAAAAGTAATTTATTCATTTATGAACGTGGCTAGAATTGTTCTGTGATTTATTTTTAAAACTACGATTGATGAAATTATTTATTGTTCTATAAATGTTTGACATGGATAAAATTGTAATGTATGGATTGTACAGTAATGTACAAGCCAAGTACAAAAGATGCAGCATACTGTCTGTACGAGAAAGCAGTAAGATTAAAATTAAAATGTTAATAAATTATCATCTTTGAGACCAAGTTTTTTAATCATTTGTGTAATGATTTTAAATGGTGTTTATCAGAGAATTAGATGTTTTGATGACCAATGGTGGTTCGCATGTCCTGAATGATCGATCTTGTATGTTGTCTGTAAAAAATGAATTTTGTGCCATCCGCTTTCTTCAACTGTATAATATTGCCAACTCTCTTCACGTAGACTATGAAGTCGTCTCGATAATAATTTGTGGACACGTCCATCACTTCGACTATTATGTGTAATATAATTATGTATGTGTGTATGTATTTAGATCGAACTCTCTAAAAAATAAGTAGATTTTGTAATATTTTGCTTCCAGTTGTCATCAAAAATTTTATTTTTTTACTGAACAAATATTGTATTTATGAATATTCACTACCTTTTTCAGTAATTATTTAAAATAACAAAATTTACTACATAACAATAACAATTGGGTTTCATCTTTAATTTTAAGACACTAATTTAATTTTAATTTTTTTGTTGTCACCTTGGGGTTAATAATTTTAGGAATTGACGTATCTCTATTATTTAGATGGTTTTTAATCTAGTTTTAGATATTTTAATCTCATTTTATTTGATTGTAATTTCTGGAAATAGGTTGTGCAACGATTTTTTTTTAACTTGGTAATTGCTCGTGTGCCATTTTCGATTTCCGAATTCTTCTGTAAGTTCGTCAACATTAATAAATTGTGCGAGAACTGCGCTACTGCAGTTTTTAAGTTGATGTTATGTCGAGCGTGTACATAGGAACTTTCTAGTAGGTAAAGTCACCAAATGAGATAAGTGACTGGGTTCGTCAGATATAGTTGAAGTTTATTAAGAAATCGATGGATGTTCTCGAATAAAATTTAATTTATTTAAGAGAAAGCAAACAGTTTAATTTATAAAATTAAATTACATTTGGAAACATCCATCCGTTTCTTACCAAACTTCAACTATATCCGACGACCCCTGGTTACTGATCAGTTGTGGTGATCGTACAGACGCCAGCACATCAAGTTACCCCAATCTGTCAAATTTCTTTGATAGATTTTCAACTTTATTCCATAAGCATAAGGTTAATGTTCAATTGGGAAAATTTGACGCTTTGAGGTAGCTTGATGTGCAGGCGTCTGTACATACACTATGTAGGCAACCGTAATAAATATGTACCCAACGACGAAGTCAAAAGACGAGAAGTCAAAGCACTTCCTTCCTATTGGTTTCGAGAAGTTTTACCCTTAGTAACTCCAACCCAAAATATACTAATGTAAACGCAATTAAACGCCAGTGTTATTTAATTAATTAATTTAATTTAAGTAACGCATTGTGTCAATTAATTTATTAAAATAGAAACTAAAATAAATTGATCACTGTTAACAAGATTGTTAAGAAAACTATAATTTTCTTTAATCATTTACTGAAATATTTGATTACCTATATGTGTAGGTGCGATACTGAAATGTATGACCCATTGAGTGTATAAATATATGAAAAGAAGTCGAAATTTAAACATTTCATTAGTAACTTAGTTATTGGGAAACGCTCCTGTTGTAGATTTTTCTAGAAATAACAGCTCGCGTTTAGACGTTTTCATAACTGTTTGGGTAGAAATCTATGGTTCTAATTGTAATAAGTACCTACTGCTTTCAACAGCATTTAAGCAATTCTTTTTTAGTTATTGTGGCCCAATGGTGGCCCGGTGGCAGTAAATATCTTGATGCTAATATCTTACATGAAAGTACAGTACTATGATGTAGCTAAATATTTATTACATTTGGGCACAAATGACTCACGATTCTGAACCAACCAGAACTTAACATTTATTTCAAATAACCATGCTAATCTAAATTTAAAAAAAATAATGTTGGAATGGTTGTCGAAAAGAATACTTGAATATAAAACATCGGTGCTTCCAGTACGGCTCTAAATTTTTATACTCAATTAACGCAATTTATTTCTAGAAAAATCTAATAAAATAATATCCAAATACATTCCTGTCGGATTGGTACATTTTAAGCTGTAGAGAGCTCACCGCTCGTTAGTTTAAGAAATTTGTACATTGTAATTGTAAATTCTTTTAGAAGTTAAAACTGAGTAATTTATACGGTAATTAATATTGTGTAACCAAATATAACTAGTTTATACTACGTGTTTTGTTGCTGCTCTAACTTAGAATAATCATTGGTTGCTTTTAATGCATTAAATAAATTATATCACGCGTTGAACAAAAATCTAACAGATAATAATAAAATCTAAGGTAAACAACGCACTTTGTAGCCACTTTGTAGAAAATGACATTCTGTCAGTGAAAACGATAATGGAAAAGGGTAATAATGTATGGGACTGACATAAACCACGAAAGGCCTACCTCTTATCGTATGGCTGTAGAAAATTGACAGTTTAAACTATGATGTCAACGGCACCATACGCCTTATTGTGCTGAATCCAGATAGTGCATTGTTTACCAAAATGCGTTCTTGTCAATAAATAATGAATTTACTACAGTAATTCAACCCTATTTGCGAGGATGCAAACAGTTTTGCATTTCTATAATAATTTATTATTTGAAATATAAATTTTAGGTTCAACATTTTTATTGTTATGAACGCAATGTATAAAATAAGCGTATTTCTGCTTAAAGTACATATCTGATCGTAAACATAGGCGCTAGTCGCTGTTTTGACAACGAAAGCGTTGAACGATTGAAAATGCAATTATTTTAATGTTAAAATATCGATTATTATTATTTGTAATTATTATAAATTTATGTATTTTTTCTTACTTTTTGAGAACTTATCATTTGGATCCTTGGTGGATATTTTTTGTAACAATTTATAATTATCTTAATATGATTAAATCAATCAATTCTTATTTTTAATTTCGCGATTCAATATTTTTGGTTTTCAAACGCCTAAATAATCTAAAGAGCAAGTTGCTATTACATGTTATCCGTATAAATAAAAGGTGCTGAAATGTACACTGTACTCCTAAGCTGTTTATGAAAAATCATTCACTCATTTGTTATTTATTATTTCGATAATCAATAAATAAAAGTACAGTCAAAATTAATTACAGCAAATTAAAAATTACAGCAAATTAAATAAAAATATTCTAAATTTGAAAATTTGCCTAATTCTAACTAATAATGGCATTTACTACTGGCCAATAATATTTACGAGTCTTCAAAATAAATTTCGTTCAAATAGTTTTATAGTAATTTTGTTTCATAAACATCTTCATTTCGGCTTTAACAAGAGGCTAATTTTAAGAAATTATTGTTTATGGCGGTTTATAATCCAATGTATGCTTTTAAATCTTTTGTTCTTCTTATTTTAAAATCTCATGTTTTCGTAACTTGTAAGGAGGTAGGCTAGGATAAGCGTATACATAACTATCGATGTCCACCTTGTAAATAATTCTCCTTTACACTTAGGTAAATATACAGGATATTATGAACAATTATTGTGTTTTATTTACCTAATATGATTTTATTCGCCTATTGTGTTCCCTGTTATTCCTGTGCCTTATTTTCCTGTTAAGATTTCTGTGGTTTTCCGCGTGTTATGGAATAAGAATAGGCATTCAGTTTAACTGATTCGCTATTTTAGTTGCTCTAGTGCCCTAATTGCGAAACACATTTTCAATCACAATCTGTATCGTTTTGAAATCAAATCAAATCAAATCAAAATCAAAAGTCATTTATTCAAACTAGGCTGAGAGTCAGCACTTTTCGAACGTCAAAAAAAAAAGAAAACATAAGACAGTCCCCCCAAAACGCCCACCCTTCGACACTTCCTAGTGCTTTAGCTGGGAAGAAGAAGTGGCGCAACAAACTCCCCAGCAGCACAGCTGTCTGTTAAGTTAGAAGAACTTGATTCTGTACAATACAATAGTAAAAAAGATATTGGTAATCCATTGTTTCATATGTTCAAAATAATTATCTTGTCAATAAGGTTTATAACGCAATTCATGTTGTTCAACTGTCAAAACGTAAGCTATTGCTACTGTTAGTTTGTTACGCTATTACCGTGCAGGGTGCTTACTCTCGATTATAATTCCGATAGATCGACATTGGAATGATCAGTTAAACGTCAGAGATTGGCTAGACTCAGTGAGTCCAGCCAATCCCTGACGTTTAACTGATAATTCCAGTGACGATCTATCGGAATTATAATCGAGAGTAAGCACCCTGGTCTTAAATGACAAAACAAGGTAAGTGACAAGTAAGCTCTTGAAGAAGTTGCTTGCCAGTAAGTGAAGATGTTCTCACTACTGTCCAGCAACTGATAGACGCTAGTGATGGCACTCGCAAACTCGTAGCCGAATTTGGATCTGAGTCCATTTAGACCGTGCCATTGACACGTAAAGAAGAAGATTATTGTATAGAGACGACATGTGTTCACGTCATCGTTATTTTCTGAAAGAATAACAAACTCTTTCAAAAGAACCATGGTGTGTTTTTAGATCGAAATGTACGTCATCTTTTAGCCAAATAATTTCTTATAATTATTACACAAGCGTGATAACTATCTATAAATAAACAAGAGCTTGATAAAATGAATATATATTATTCGAGTAACGACGTAGTAGCCGCTGCAAGCACCGAACACTATACCTACTGGTCGCAGTACATTTAAACAGTTCGTCTATTACATACAAGATGGCGCTAGTAACGTCGCTCACAGTTCACAGGAGATTTGATCCATCTAAAGTTTTTGATGTAATGTAAGTTTAAAAAAATAAACGGAACATTTTTTTATAATGTTCCAAAGTTCTGAGACAGCCATGCCTGCAATAAACCAAAAAGCAAGAACTGCAATAAGCAAAAATTCTGAACATCTGACGTCATGTAGGTAATGTAGAACAAAATCGTATTTATAGATTTTGGCTCTGCTTAATAAACGCCGATGACATTTCACGACACGCATGTCTTCGTACAGCAAACAGCTAAAAGCGAGAACTTGTACATACTGGGTAGGTACAAAAGTGCATCCAGTAACAGTATCATCCCTGAAATGGATAATTAAATAGATGATACTTTTTAAGGTGTTCTTGGTTGGTAATTTTGACAGCGTAAACAGAGGGCCCCATCTCTACAACTTTTGTGGCTGATGACGTCACTTGCATAGTATTTTGTAATTAATTGTTTTATATTAGGTTCAGGGAGATAGTGAAAAATAAATTACTAAAATTGGGATGATGGTAGTATAAATCAAATGAAAACTACACTTTCTAGGAAATATTCTTTTTTAAGACGTAAATCGAATAAAGTACTTTCAGTTGAATAAGTAGCAAGGTAATCTTTTGGTCGAAATATCGAAAAATCAAAAAATCAAAGTCTGTATCAATCTTTATTTCCAACGGGAATAATGCATTACGTCACTATTTAATTTATTGAAGGTTATTGACGTTATTTCAGCTGTGCTTTAGATAAATATCCATAATTTCATCATTCACTTGTAAGGCAGCGTGGCCGAGTGGTCTAAGGCGCTGGTTTTAGGCACCAGTCCGAAAGGGCGTGGGTTCGAATCCCACCGCTGTCAAAACCTTTTTGCTCTTTTTATATTTTATTAGGATAGTTTTGTAGATGATAATTTTAATCGTTTTAATTTGTTTGAAAGTTTCATAGTTTATCGCTGTTTTCTTGTCTTCCGCGGATTACATTTTTTACTAATTTGCATACATAAACTAACTAACACAAAAGTAGCTTTAAACCTAATATTATATGTACCTACTTAAAAGTTTATTAAAAAGGGGAATAGCACATTGGGAATAAAAATAACTACTATTGATGTTACTTTTTGTAACGACTCTACTTAATGTTCTATGAAGAAGCAAAGAAAGTGGAACAAAGAGAAATAAATTGTTCACGTTCAAGATCATTTTTCACTATTCGGATGGTTAACCGTATTAAAACGAGAGCGACATTGCTTTATCTAATGAACCGTAAAACATAACATTACCAACATCCTCCCATTAATTATTAAACTCAAGACACTTTAATAATTAACAGCTATTTGCAAAAACATAATTGAGACAAGTTCTTGTAAAAAATCTACCATATCTTGTCATTTAAGGGAAATTAATTGCTCAATTTAAACAAACATGGACATTTTAGACTTGTTTACAATATTCAGGGAGGTAATTACCTCATGCTGTTTGCTAAATTACCTACTACAACAGCACAAAATAACAAAAATAATAATCCATGAATGTCTATGATGAAGAAGTCGAAAGGATAAAGGCTCCTGCAAGCAGTCGCGACGCGACTCACGTAGAACCATGTATAGGAAAACGTCATAGAAATTGTTCTACAAGTTTCGTGTCGCGCCTACGTCTGTTTCGTAGGGTGCTTTCACATTTTTGCTTGAATTTGAACGTTTGACTCGAGATTTGATGAGTGATTATGGTTTAGATATAGCCGAAAAAATTAAAACAAAAATATGTCCTAGATAATTTCATCATTGGTCTAGGGAGTGTTCTAAACAAATATTTTAATTTGTTTACATAAGTCAGTAAAATTCTTGTCTCGGCAAATGATGTTTCATAAAATTGTACTTTCCGTATCTTTAGATGCTTTATTACATGGAACATATATAATAGTTTAGTAATTTATAAAAATGTCCAGTCACGAGCAATAATATGTATACGCTTACCAACTTTTAAAAGTGATTTTCTCCACTTTTACTCATTGTAATCTTATGTTATTATGAAAATAATATTTTGGGACCCACACTATAATGAAATACCCAAGTTATCTCGAGGTTGCAATCGCTATTTAAAAGAAAATCGCTTTTGAATTTGGCGATGTGTATACATATTAATGCTCGTGACTGTCCATGGTAGGACTGTGCCTTGTTTTTTGGAATGCTTAAATCAATTTTTTATGTTTCATATAGTAATACACCAAAAATAATTCCGTAAAACAGAGAATTTATGATATTTTTTTTATCTGGAATTATATTTTTATCTGTGTATGTCTAATAGAAATTCAAACAAAAAGAACTTAATAACTAAGGTTACTAAGTCAGCTTGCTAGAAAAAAATATATTGTATATTTAAAAGTAAAACTAATATGTTTAAGCAATTGATTGGCTGATTTACAGCGTTGCATTCAATTGCAACGCTGTAAATCAGTAATAAAACTCGGAACACGCTGGATTTAGCTTTTAGTCCGCGCTGGTTTGTTCCTGGGCGTCCAACGCATACTGGATAGCATAATGTGCATAGCGTACTTCATTAAACACACAGCCGCGATCGGCTACCACGCGCCCTTTTTATTTTCCTAAAATTGAGCACTTCGATTTGTGATAGCCCTCTTAATGATAAGACTGCTACAATTTTAAATTCGTGTGAAGGGTAAAGGTAGGTATGCAGTGGATGTCAGAAAACTCAAGCATTTTGTGCCGACGTTTATTGTCACAAACAGGGCATAGAATAGATATATCCAAAAACATATTTTCTCAAAAATGCATGGAAATTCGAGCAATATTTTGACAACCTTGTTCGAGAAAAAACTAAAATGGTGTACTTACTGGTCAAATAAATGCGAGCGTTCGGCCAGGAATGTTAACTAATATGAAAATTTATAACTGTTATATTAAGAAAGACCAACAAATTACTATGAAAACTCTTGCTGATCTGCCAAGCCGTGTAATAAAAAAAAATAAACGAACTTTTGACTCACCACATGGAGGTAACTTATAAAAGATTTTATTTAAATTTCGATTGAGCTTGCAAATATAATGGTGTTTTAAGTTAAAAAACCGGCCTAGTGCGAATCGGACTCGCACGCGAAGGGGTCCGTATCAAAAGACAAAAAAAGCAGGCTTCTTGTTTATAGACCTCTTTAGTTTTTTCACTATTTTTATTATCTTTTGTTATAGCGAAGAAATAGAAATACACACTCTGTGACTCCATTTCAACTGTCTACCTATCACTGACAGATGGATGGACGTACGGACGGACGGATGGATAGACTAACGGTAGCGGGAGCTTAGGTTGGTGCCCTTTGAGTACGTACGAAACTCTAAAAGAAACAAATGAACATAAATATATTCTCGGGAAAAGTTTTGTTGTTTGTCATGGACCCTGCAATTTATCTTTAATTTACTTAGTTTGAATTTCAGAGCATTATTGGAGATAACTACCTACTATTAAGGCCTTGGCCGCAACCCGGGCATTGATATGAATGCCTCTTTTGCAGGCAGTAATTTACGCCTGCAAACGAGGCATTCACGAAACCTTCAATCTCTCCAAGGGCTTCCGAAAATTCTGATGAGCATACGTGGGGACGTATGCTCAGCGATAAGCTATTTATAGTTTTTCTAGGAGCTATAAAAGACTTTCTTTTACTTTTTTAATGAAGTTACGCTTACCGAAGCATTCTTTTTCGATAAAAGCGTGTAATTTAAGTAGCTAATTAACTTTCATACGGTCAAGCCATTGGCCACTGTGTTCTAAGAATTTAGTGGTTCTTTTGGATAATGCTATCACCATTTAGTTTATTCAGGCAAGGACCCGCCCACAGCAAGACTTGTCTAGAGGTAAGGAACTTCACTCAACGTATAGAGGATGGGTTGGAAACGAAAAAGGTGACAGGCGCAGTATTTGTAGACTTATTTGTTGACATTCAAAGCTTGTTGTGAAAGGTTACCAATTTAACAGGGTATCCAAAGTTTACTCTGCTTAAGCGTCTTGATTCAATGAACCATCAGAGAGTCTGCATAGGTATGTAAGGACCCAATGGCTGCGTCAGCGAACGGTATTCGCGTTACTGAATTCTGGGCCAAACAAATTTAGAAAACATTATGTCGTGTCATTTTTGCCATCGGCACGTTAAGAATAAAAAGACCTACCTAAGCTAAAAATTCACAAACATAAAAGTTATTGATATGTGTGAGCTTCCTGACAATAGGTACGAATGTAACCGTAACTTAAAAAACAAAGCCTTGACCTACGCCACCTAATAACATAATTCGTGACTTACCACACCTATTAGAAATTGACAACTGTCGTATAAAACCATTTATTACCCGCTGTAAACTGCCAATTTCGCGCCCAAAACATTAAACTAACCTCTAAAAAACTTTCAATCGCCTGCTCTCGCGATTACGAATTAAAATAATCGCTAAATCGATTGCAGCGATAAATCAAGTTCAAGGCGAAGTAGTGCGGTGTAACCGGTATTTGGACTCGATATCCGATCTCGATACTAGAGCCGGCCAGAGACTGTAATTAATCGATGTCACGACGTAGGTACATGAATTTGGAGATCCTGCGCATATTATTTACATATTTACAGTGTAGTTGCAGAGCAGAGGCTGGAAGAACAGAAAAAACTGATAATGATAATCAGTACCTGTCTGTAATAAGTAGCTGTGGGCAGCCACAGCTAAAGAAAAGCAAGAAGCTAGGACAAAACATTACGCAAGTCAAATTACTCGAAGGGCTTTCCCTAAAAAAAAAAACTCAATTTAAGTGAGTCGCAAACTTTCGGTAAATATAGACGAATTACTTATTCCAAATAACATATTTTTTTAATGTATTTAAATGTGTTGTCCCGAATTTCGGGACAGATGTCCCGGAAAAAAATTTGTCCTAAGGAAGTCTCCGTTTCTTGTCTCTGTTGTTCGAAGTTTAGGCAAATAGGCACTACCTATTCCTATCACTGGTAATTACATACGAAGATCTTAAAAATAAGGTGCAAGTTTAGTAAGAAACTCATGGATGTTTTCAAATAAAATAGAATGATGATGATGATGTTGGATAGTCCATTTATCGAGGAAGGCTATAGGCTATATTACACCACGCTAAGATCCTTAGGAGAAAAAAGTCACGAATACGAAGTACTCGCACGGGCAGGCGATGCGAAGCGCCGGGTGGGTCGGGGGAGCAAGAAATTTGACTCTAACGAAGTCGCCAGCAGAAGCTAGCTATACATAAAATTAAAGGATGATCATAAAGTTACTCTTAGACCCAACACAACAAGTAGGTATCATAAAGATACTAATGATTACTTACAGACATAAATAATTTAATACCTTAAAGCAAAAAACCATAGGTACCAATCATATCAAATAAGTCGACACTTAACATGACTAATTCGTAATTACAACCTACACCGTTTAATACAGAGGTACATAATATAACCCGCCTCGCGTAACGGAGGTCATCAATCATCCGTGGCATCTGACTCCGTTCATTGCTCTGTGACTTTTGGCTAAGTATATTTTTTTCGCCATTGTTTATTCACTTAAAGAAGAATTAGCATAATCAAAATAAATAAGTGTACATGCGCTTGGTGACAGCGAAAGTTGTGATAACAGTTGACAGGTAACTAGACCTGAATTTAAATTTAATTAATTATGAGTTAGCGAAAGCTGGTAAGAAGAAACCAGCTAGGTTAGGTTATGTTGGTGTTTCCGTTAGCTAGGTATCAGAAACACTCGCTAAATCTGACCAAAAGATTTTGACAAACAAACTATTGAGATTTCAAGTATCCTTACTTGGGTAGGTACTCGGCATCCAAACAAACTATCGTTTCAAGTAAGTAAGTAGCCCACCTGACATATCAAAAGTTTGTGCTTGCCTTGTAGGTAACTGTTTCAAATTCTTGAGCATCCTTCAATTTGTTTTCAATTGAATCAATATGGCTATTGGCTGGTTCTGTAGAGGATCACGTATTGACCTTATCATAGACATCACCAAAGTACACAAGTCTCGTTTCAGTAGACTCAAAGCAAAAAAAAATCCCGATTTAGCAGTACCGTTGGGATTTGTTATAGTTTGTAGCATAGCAGTATTTTAGACACGGAACACGGGCGAGTCTGCAAACAGTTAAAAGGTAAGGTATATAGGCTTCTGTGTTTCCCTAAGGTTTAGGCTTACTCATAGTACAGCCATATTTCGCCTGCTATGTTTGAGTCTCATGTAAGAGCTAGGGGCTATTGACATCAACCGGGCACAAATTCAGACTCCAGGCTGCTAATAAGCAATCTCAGATGGAAAAGCCCCATAGCACTTTGTTTGACCCGGAAATCCTCTTTAATACCCAACCGCGGTTGAAGGTAATTAGACCTCACATTGCCCAGAGCTGATTTAAAGTTTACTATAATTTCACAGACCTCGTGTGTTAACACTGTCCTCCCATACCTATTATCTCTGTAATTTGAAAACATTGTTAAAGCCAATTATTTTTAAAAGAGTAACCGTGGAGTTTCTTGCCGGCTCTTCTTCATAGGAAGCTACAATTTGGAACCGTGCACCTAGCTTCTGACGTTTATGAAACGGGGCACTTATGAAATCATTATGCGTACACACAATTAAATAGCATTTAAGAGGCATTAATAGCTGAGTATATGTAGATAAACAGTTTTAAAAAAAGTAGATGGACACTGTCTGTCAAAGTACTGATAACTCTTTAAGAATCTTTGAATGGAGACTGCAATTCTAGCTAAGCTTAGCTAAATAAAAAATCAACCTTAAAAAAGTGGCTGAGATCTGGCTACCAACCTGGAACAAGCTTGATGCGAAAAGCGGAGGACCAAAGAGCCTAGACAAGTGATAATTGTAAAGTGCTTTCAAAGCATTTCGTACTTCTACGATTTAACAAACAAAAGGATTCACTTAAGCTTTTCGGTAGCTTATTTCAGTTCCCCTCATCATCTGTATTAGCTGAATCTCTTCTTAAAGAAAACTTCAGCAAGGACATTCCAAGTTTTGAATTCAAACCCATCTCTATTGCCACAATTAAAACAGCATTTAAAAGTCTTAACATAAAAAACACTGAAGACTTATGGGGGATTTCCGTTAAAGTTCTCGAAAATATCATTGACACAATTGCCCCTGTCCTAACAGGCATATTTAATCAATGTTTAGACAGCGGTACGTTTCCTGACTTAATGAAACATAGTAAAGTAGTACCAATTTTCAAATCGGGTAGTAAGAGCGATCCCTCTAATTATAGACCTATATCTGTGCTTCCAGCATTGAGCAAAATTTATGAAAAAATCATGCTGGACCAGATGTTATCACACTTTAACTCGAATGGGATTTTACATAGTCGACAGTTTGGTTTCACGAAAGGTAGGTCGACGACTGACGCAGGAGTAAAACTCATCAGTCACATTTTGGAATCCTGGGAGAATTCCCAGGACGCCATTGGCATTTTCTGTGACCTCTCAAAAGCGTTTGACTGCGTTGACCACAATACACTGATCTGTAAATTACACCACTACGGAATTCGTGGACAAGCTGCTGATCTTGTACTTTCCTATTTATCAAACAGGCAGCAAAAAGTAAACGTTAATGGGGTGACGTCCTCGGGGTCTCTAGTTAAGATGGGCGTGCCTCAAGGTTCAATTCTTGGCCCTTTTTTATTTCTAGTTTATATTAATGACCTTCCTTACCTGATGGCTAAATTCTCGGATATAATTTTATTCGCTGATGACACTTCTCTTATTTTTAGAATAGATAGGAAAGATACGGATGTCTTACATGTCAATGATAGTCTAGCTGTTCTTTCGAAATGGTTTGCTGCTAATAATCTTTTACTCAATGCGAACAAAACTAAATGTCTTAAGTTCTCGTTACCAAATGTACCCCAAGTAGGTCTAAACTTAAAACTTGATGGCAAGAAACTGGATGCTATTTCGGAAACTGTATTTTTGGGAATTACTTTAGATTCAAAATTGCAATGGGGTGCTCACATTAGAGCTCTTTCAAGTAGATTAAGCTCAGCTGCTTACGCAGTAAGAAAGATAAGGCAGTTGACTGATGTAGCCACAGCTAGGTTAGTTTACTTTGCTTATTTTCACAGTATTATGTCTTATGGCGTTCTGCTGTGGGGATCGGCAGCTGACGTAGATTCAATTTTCATTTTACAAAAGAGGGCAATCCGCGCAATCTATAAAATGGGGCCTCGCGAGTCTCTTAGAAACAAATTCAGCGAAATTGATATATTAACTCTGCCTTCTCTTTACATCCTAGAAAATATCTTGTATGTTCGCAAAAACTTAGGCCTTTTCAAAAAACGATGCGATTTCCATAATCTGAATACACGTAGTAAAGATGAAATTGTGATTCCAAAATTTAGATTGACTAAAACTAGCAAGTCATTTCTAATAAACAGTATCCGCTTCTATCACAAGTTGCCAAAGTCGGTTACAGAACTTAGCGATGGAAAGTTTAAAACCCACATCAAACGTGTCCTTATCAAAAAAGCATATTATAAGATAAAAGACTACGTTGAAGACAGGGAAGTTTGGCATTAATTCCTTCTGCACATGTGGCTTCCCTGGTACCTCATTAACAGCATAACTATGTGAAAGTCTATTAACTGCTCTCAAATACAAAGTTCTTTATTACTCTTGGCTGGCTCTTCTCCATAGGAAACAACAATTTGGAACCGTGCACCTAGCTTCTGACGTTTCATAAGTGCCCATGCAGGTTTATATGAAATAAAAATATTTTGATTTGATTTGATTTGAGTCAAATACAAACATACAAGCATTAAGTCCGCCTCAGCACACAATAACCTTATTGCTTTGTCGTTGTCAAGTTGTCTAGGCGCTTTGGTGTTGTGTCGCAACTTGTCCAGCAGGGGACTGTGACAGCCAGAAATAAATCTAGAGTTCAAGGTGCAACTACCAATAATGACTAACAACAACAATTAAACTAACGCCTAAGGCAACGCAACAACTAAACAAGTCTCCGGTCAAGTTCAAGTTTGATGGCAGAGTGAAATAATTCTCTCGAGAACAGTTACTTACTTAATGGTGGTACGTTGCACCTGAGGTGATGTCATAACAAAACATTGCCGCCGGTTGACGACAACTGCAGGATTATAATCTGACGGATCGAAAGGACGATTATAGTAACGTTAGCGAGATAGGTGTGGTATTCCCAAAGAAGGAATGGGAAAGACCGGATTTCCATGAATGTTTGTCGAAAGAATAAGAACGAAAAACGATGAAAGGATCAATTCCGGAAACCAGTACCATTGTTTTTTAGTTATGTTATCAATTTCCTATTCAAAGAGGGTTACTAAACCTATAATTAATTGAGAGAGTAAGAGATCTGGAGGCGACGCGGGTATGTTGATACGGTAAGAATACTTGATTGATATAACATTAGCAGAATCTACTGGAAAAACATCAGAAACCTTAGGGGCCATCCATAAATTACGTCACACAATTTTATGGTTTTTTGACACCCCCGTCCTTGTGACAGGTGGTCACACTTGTGAAACCCTTCCCCCTTGTATGACGTCACATATTTTTCAATTTTATATTTAGAAGTAATTAAAAACAGCAGATAGAAGTAGCGTTATAAATATAGATCGAATAAGTAATATTTTTAAGGTTTTGGTTTACATATAAACGAGTTTTAGTATTTTAGATTTTAACATGTGACGTCACAACGCTTTTGACTCCCCCCTGTCCCTTGTCACACAATGTCACATTTCGTTGACCCCATCCCACCCCCTTAACGTGTGACGTCTTTTTTGGATGGCCCCTTAGCAGGCACTAAAAAGTAATAATATTTCAATTACTACTTACAAAATGTTTTGTGCTAAACATAATCATTAAACAAATAACACGGAATTAAATAGATGTTTGTAGCTGTTAAACCAGTGTGGTCATTAGTGGCCATTATGTTACCTATTGAGCTCGGTAGCGCTAAAGCAATATTAAAAGACTTTAGATACTGTTAAAGTGTGCCATTATACAATTACAGGAAGTAATTGACCTCTTACAAGTAATAGCCACCATGGTAAAACTGGTAAGAAAAAATAAACAGAGGGGTTACTATTTATATTAGAATAACAGTGAAGCATCATTAAATCCCCTCCCCCCCCCCCCCGATCCTTTCTCGATGAAGTGCCAGCCCTCGCCGCAGCTGGGTCTGTAGATTTAAAATCCCCGTTGAATAATTAGAATGATATGGTCCAGCCTGTCCCAACTTGCTGTCCCCCTATCAGTGGCGGCCTGAGCCAGGGCCCGTAGCCCACAGGGGGTGCCCTCTGCGTGCAATCGCTTAGTAATTTAAGTAGTTCAATGCCCCTGGCTGGAGGCCTGGAGTTTTCTTAAGGCAACCACAGGATAGTCCTGTTAAGCAGTCACGGCCACTCTAGGTCAATTGCGAGATGCCATTCACAATTACAAAAAACAAGCCAAGCGCGAGTCTGACTCGCGCACGAAGGGTACCATTATTTATAAAAATGGCAAAAAAAATCACGTTTGTTGTATGGGAAAATTAATTACATATTTTCATTTTATTTTCATTATTCCATTTTTAAGTGAATATAATATATAACTAAATATTCGGGAGCACGCTAAAATATTAATTTTATCCTGTTGTTTTTGGTATTTTTTGTAGTGGCAATAGAAATACATCATCTGTTAAAAATGTGACTGTCTAACTATCACGGTTCACGAGATACAGTCTGGTGACAGACGGACAGACAGACAGACGGACGTACAGCGTCGTAGTAATAGTGTCCCGTTTACCCTTTGGGTATGGTACCCTAAGAAACAGCATTATTAAATGATTCATGTGCGGTGCAACTGGGCTCTAAGATTAATGATAAATCGTAGAGCCCAACGGTAATTGCCCAACACGCTGTAGGAATGGGTTTCATTTTACCAGTTCAACATTCATTGCCGGAGCATATGAAAGGTTGAATTCAAATTTCGTTCATGTCCATGCAAAAAAAAGTAGTTTTACTGTCAGTGCTCTTGTTGGTTTTTGGGAATATTTTCGTATTATTCTTTAATGAATAAGAGTTTGCAAATAGTCTAAGTTTTAAATAATTATTTTGTATGTATATGTCGATACCATATTATCTATATTAGATAGAAAATCATACCATTTTAATATATCTACTTTCAAAAGTTCTAATGGAATCCTGATATATTATCTACTGGATGGCACTCTGCCATTAAATGTCTACTTCTCTTCCGCAATTAATAGACTTCTGTATTTTATTAACTCAATAAAGTTGTAAAATCATTTATTAGGTTAACAGTAATACCACACTGATCACTAGCGATCTGGAAATCCCAAAAGATGACTTTTTTGAATTCGTGTAGGCGATGCAGTTCTAAGTTATTGTTATTTTATTATCTAGGTTCATCTAACTCGCGAATATACCGATGCAAAGTGTGAATCACAGACCACGTGCAAAGCTTTGATGATACACAAATACCTAATAAGATGATTCAGCACACTACGAAAAAAATACCTACCGAACGTCTTACTTAACTACAATTTCAGGGACAGCAGCCTTCGATACATCATCATCATCATTTCAGCCGAAAGTAGTCCACTGCTGGACATAGGCCTCCCCCAGGCTCCTCCACTTCGACCGGTCTTATGCTTCCCACATCAAGCGGATTCCCGTCAGACTTACATACGGCACCCTAATTGCATAACACACTTATCATCTGCTTCAAAATCAACCAAAATCAAAATCGAAAGTCATTTATTCAAACTAGGCTGAGAGTCAGCACTTTTCGAACGTCAAAATTACATAAGACAGTCCCCCAAAAAACGCCCACCCTTCGACACTTCCTAGTGCTTTAGCTGGGAAGAAGAAGTGGCGCAACAAACTCCCCAGCAGCACAGCTGTCTGATAAGTTGGAAGAACTTGATTCTATACAGTAATAGGTAAGTAATTAAATTTCATCAAAAAAATGGAAATTTCAATATTAAAAAAAAAAAAAAAAATGGTTTATAAAGTCAAATAAAATAAACAATGCTATGGAGTAACTCGTATAACCTGTCAGTAGGTAAGCTAATTCTGGTGAAAGAACACAAACGTTGTCTTGAGTTAATCACAGCGACCAACAATTCTTATCGTTTAAGTAGTCGTTGATTGAATAGTATGCCTTCGAACAAAGATTTGATTTTACTTTAGCTTTAAACGCATTAAAATGTAAATCTAGCAAAGCAGAGGGAAGCTTGTTATAAAAGGTGATACCGAGCCCAACGAATGAGTTATGAACTTTATGAAGCCGGTGAAAGGGACCACGTAGTTTGTCCTTATTTCTGGTATTAATATTATGAATTTCACTGTTTTTAGTATATAAGTGTATATTTTGCCTAATATATAAGATGTTAGCGAAGATGAATTGTGATGCCACCGTGAGAATACCAATATCTTTAAAAAAATCTCTCAGAGAAACTCTAGCACCTAATTGGTAAATTGCACGTACAGCTCGTTTTTGCAGAACAAAAATATTTTGAACGTCAGCGGCTTTGCCCCACAGCAGAATGCCGTAGGACATAACGCTATGAAAATAACTAAAATAGACTAACCGAGCTGTATCAACGTCAGTGTATTGTCTTACTTTCCTGACGGCGTAGGCAGCCGAACTGAGCCTTCCCGCTAGGCTTGATATGTGTGATCCCCACTGAAGTTTGGCATCTACTGTTATGCCCAGAAAAACTGCCGAGTCTACAGTTTCAAGCACCTCATTTTCTAAGACGATGTTGGGTCCCAGATTTTTTACATTCGGCAAAGCGAACTTTATACATTTAGTTTTCTTAGCATTGAGAACTAAATTATTCGTGGTAAACCAATCCGTAACCATTGAGAGTGCACTGTTTACGTCGTCAAAATCTTGTCTATTCCTGTCTACTTTAAAGATAAGAGAGGTATCATCAGCAAACAGTACAACGTCACAGATACCCTTTAAATAGAATGGTAAATCATTAATGTACACTAAGAATAAGAATGGACCCAGTATTGAGCCTTGAGGTACACCTAACTGAACTGGTAGCCCGGAAGATTTCACACCATTAATATCTACACATTGGTGCCTATTATTTAAATAGGAGTTGATTACGTTAAGCGCTTCATTTTGAACAGCGTAATGACGTAATTTACGCAAAAGCGTGTCATGGTGCACGCAATCAAATGCTTTGGAAAGATCACAGAAAACTCCAATAGCATTTTGTGCGTTCTCCCATGCGTTAAATATGTGTTTCAGCAGGGCAACACCCGCGTCTGTAGTCGAACGACCTTTTGTAAAGCCATATTGTTCATCATGAAGGAGGCTATTTAAATTAAAATGTCTTAGCAACTGCTTGAGTATTAACTTTTCAAATATTTTACTAAATGCAGGTAAGATAGAAATGGGCCTAAAATTGCCAACGTTATTTTTATTACCCGATTTAAATAATGGTATGACTTTACTACTCTTCATGAGGTCAGGAAACGTTCCTAAATCAACATATTTATTAAAAGTAATAGCTAGATAGGGGGCTACGATGTCGATTATGTTACTTAAAAGTTTAATAGAGATGCCCCAGTAATCACCAGTGTTTTTAGACTTAAGTGTGTTAAAAATATTAACTACATCACGAGGCGTTACATGTTCGAAACTAAATAAGAGACTACATTTGGGCACACTACTATGCAAAAGGTTTTCCGCTTCAGACGGGGACGAATTTAAGGTGCGAGTCGTAGTTAAAGGTATGTTGGCAAAAAACTCATTAAATGCCTCAGCTACGTCAGCAGCTTCATTAATTAATTTATTGTTGACTATAATCTCTAGTTGCTTTTCCTGTTTAACCGACTTACCCGTTTCATTATTAATAATTTTCCAAGTGATTTTTACTTTATTATTGGAATTTTTAATTGTATCGCTTAAAATTTTTGATTTAGCAAAGACACAGATTTTTTAAAATAATTTTGAATAATTTCGGACATACTCTAGAAAAGGACTATCAAACCTGTATTTTTTCAAACCATATAACTCGTATAGTCTCGCTCTACTTTTATAAATACCTGGAGTGGCCCATTGGTTGAAGCCAACGGAGGTGCCATTAATCTCAATGGTTTTGGTCTTGAAAGTAGATTGGTATTCTTTTTGCACAACTTCAAAAAGTGATCCAAAGATTTTATTAGGATTCTCGTGCTCTGCTATAGATGGTGTAATTCTATGAGCTACATTATTTTTAAATTAGTTGCAACGACTAGCTGTATATGGCCTGCATTCTACTTTATGCGGCTTTTTATGTAATGGTACAGGGAAGCTAGCCAATAATCCACAGTGGTCAGACGTCAAGTCAGATAATACTATTTATTTTTGGCATCACAATCACTAAATATATTATCAAGACAAGTCGACGTAGAAGCCGTGATCCTAGTAGGTTCAAAAAACAAGTTAATTAAATTAAAAGACCTAAACAGATTAAGTAGTCTAATACTTAATGGAGAAACATCTAAAATATTAATATTAAAATCTCCACACAAAATTATACTTTTATTACTTGATTTTAACTTATTGAGTAAATCCTCCATTACCGATTCAAAACTAATAAAATCCCCAGAGGGTGGACGGTAAACGCAAATTATAATGTAACGCTCGAGTTCAACACAAGACAACTCAATAGTACGCTCAATAGAAAGATTAACTAAATCTAAACGTTGTTTACATTTCAACTTGTTTGAAAAAAGGACTAAAGATCCACCGCGAATAGCAGTCTTTCTTACAAATGCACTTTGTACGGTAAAATTATCATCATTAATAAACACTACTTCGTGTTCTTTCAACCAGTGTTCAGTCAGACATAGCACCTGAACATCATAGTTCTCCATAAATAAGCTTAACTCTAGCTCTTTGCCGGATAGACCCTGCATATTTTGATGAACAACATTCAACATAATATGCGGCTTATCTGTTGTCGCACCTAATAGTTTAAACTACTAGGCGTATCAAAAGTAGTGTTAGTAGCACTACTAACAGTACGCGATGGTAAACTACAGGTACCAGTGTCATGGTGTAAACTGTATGCTAAGAGATTAGCAACTTGTCTCCTACAACTAGGTGGCAAATACATAGAATAATTTGTCAGCTTGTAATCAGAAATAAATTGATTACAATCAAAAAATGAAATGGCGTCACTGTGACGACTTGTCCTATTAAAAATTAACATATTCAAATTATAAATGTGCCTATTTTGCTCATAAGATAAGTAATGTGAATAAGGCAATGCACATAAAATAAATTTACAATTTTTGGTCTCATTGAGATGTAACATCAAATGGACACATTTAATTATGTCCTTTTTTCTAACATTTAAGCTATCCCCGCATAATAATATTACAGTTGAACTGGGGTTTATTTTAGACAACTTAATATTACTTATTAATTGGCTAATACTGGCACCGGGTGAACAATTATTAATTACATATTGTTGAGAACACTGATTAAATATTTTACCTAAACCTTGACCAAATTTGTCAGAAAATACATATGTTGTGTTAATCAAATTAATCTTACTATTATTACCATCACAGCTACCTACTGGCTGAGCTGCTGAGGTTGTGGGTGTGACAAGTTGAGGCTGAGGTGCCTGAGAACAGGCACAGCTAAAAGAGAGGTTATTTGTTAGAGACTCGTACCTCTCTGCATTGTACCTGACTAAGTCAGCCAACTCACTAGCCTCCTGCATACGCTTACTCAGGTCTTGTTGAGTAGCCTCATATTTACTGAATATATCCTTTAGAGCATGTTCCCTAACAAACAATTCATCCTGTAGGTGCTGAGTGTCAGTAACATACAAGGTATTACATAATTGCAATTCACTATAACATTTATTCAATTCTCGTATTAAATTTAAATTTTGTTGCCTAAGTTTTGTGTTTAATTTGTTAAATTCGTTTCCAATCTTACCGGATGCAGTTAGCTGCATTCTGTTCCCTTCATTGTGCGAAGTCCGGTACGATGAAGGGTAAGTAGGAATAGTAAGGATGAATTTATCCCAAGAACAAACTTAGCTTTGTAGTTTAAGCACGATGTGACACTTGTAGAACCATTAACCATTTCCACTAAATTTTCACAGAAATTGATCTACGTGAGTCGCGTCGCGCCTGTTTGCAGGAGCCAATATATACGCCACGGTCAATTCAGATTATTAACTGTTTGAACTATAGGTATCCCGTTTTAATTTTCAGTTTTTCCCTAAAAACTTGCAATTACTGCGTCAACAGAATTTGAAAATGGTTGTTTCTTCAACTAACTCTGCCAGGTCACTGAAAAATACAAACATTTGAGCAACCTAACTTTACAAAAAAGATTACTTGTACACTTCTTTTCCTAGATTCACAAACATTACAGTTCCTTGTAAACGAATATTTTCTAATTATCATTTTTTCATCGTCAATTGTGCAAAAGTCCCTTTCACCAACGGAATAGATCAAAGAGATTCCGTGTCCAGTTACTACCCATGAAAAATTAAACCCTATATAAGAGATTTATAACAACAATGCCATCTCCGGTCGTGACTTTTATCTCAATTAATCATCGGAAGTACCTACAGGTAGTTTGAGATGAGTGAGTTAGCTAGCAACAAGCTATGGCTTCCTTTCTCTCCCGCCCTAGTATTAAAATAATAAATATTGACCTTCATTTTGATTTTAATTTATTGAGATAAGCTTCGGTAACTCAGATTTTATAATGTCATTGGCACATACTGTTGTTCATGATCACTGTGTGATGAGTTGATGACTATGCTAAACACAAGGCTCTCCTACCAGCACCCTAATTGCGTAACTCACGATTCATCATAATCTGTATCATTTTGAAACGGATTGTTAAACCATTGCTTCATATGTTCGAAAAATGTGTCTGTTCGACAACATAAATAACGCAATGAATATTGTTTAACTGTGAAGACGAAACCAATTATGATCAATCGTGAGTTACGCAATTAGGGTGCTGGAATTGACAATACCTACGTCTATTGAAAGAAAGAAAGAAATTCTTTCTTTTTCTTACTTTCTTTTTCACAAGGCTCTCCCTTAGCCTGGAATTGACAATACCCATGTCCATTGCAAAGCTAGCCTTTTCCCAACAATCCCAGGATTATATATATATCTGAATTTATCTGCGACTTCCATTTTGTCATGGTTCGTTTTTCAGACTATGTCTTGATTGATATCTATCAAGTGACGAATAGCTTCAATCAGCCGAGCCTTTTCCCAATTTTTCAACAAATTTAATTTGATAAATTAACTGTTTGTTTTCTATTAATTAAATTAAAATTTGATCGTAAACATCCATCGGTTTCTTACCAGACTTTAACTAAATCCGACTGCCCCGGTTACTTATCTGTTTTGGTGAACGTACATGGATTCCTCACAATTGTAACAACTGATTTTGTATTTTGCAAATCAATATCTGTTCTATTCTATAAGTAACAATAATAATTTACAGCCAATATACTGGACAGTAATAACTGTCCCACTTCAGGGCAAAATCCTCTTTCGATACAGAGAAGGCACGAGCATTGCTCACCACGCTTACTCAAGACAGCATGTCAATTCTGTAACCATCTCACCCCGTGAAGTGAGCGTGGAGTAATCTGTCAGTACCATCCCACTGATGCTAGGGATTGACCAAGCATCAGGAGGAATGAGACGGACAACTCACCTCACACTCACTTCACGCGGTGAGCTGGTTACAGAATAGCAATGCTGGTTGGGGAACGATCTCCTGAATGAGTGGCTAGGCTTTAAAGCTCCTGCAGATAGGCATGAAGCGACTCGAATAGCACAATTTCAATGAAAACTTCATAGAAATTGATTTACTGGAGTAGTTTCGAGCGGACGCGTGGCACCGGTCTGAGGGAAGCCATCACGCCATATGTCATCACCATGTCCATAGCATATTGGCAGGCTATTGTACTAGTTACCTCCTTACTACCACCCAGTGACAACAGCAAAAAAGGACTCACCTAAGTTAAAAATAGGTAATTAATGTTGTTTTATGACAATACTTAACAACTGTTCAAGAACGATGTGTGTTTGAATGTGCGATAATTGATTGAAGACCAACAAATATAAATATGCAGTTATTTTGAAGTCGTAAACCGAAATCAAAGTATGATTCTAAGCTAAGATCATAAACCACTTGAGTTTTTACAACACTAATTAATGTCAACAAACATGAACTAGCTTCTTTATGTAAAACAGTTAGACTTACGTTCCTACCTCTAAGTAGAAATTCGTTCAAATCAAATCAAAGAAATGGAAATTGACCCTCTTGAGTCTCGATTAGCATAATCAGCATTCGCTTCAAGAAGGACTGTACTTAATCTACCACACATGGTAGATATCACATGCAGGTCTTTGAATTTTTGGTTCACGGATAAGCCGCTTTCCTCACGATGCTTTCCTTCGTTTTGTGAGCAGTGGTAATGAAATTATTTACACAAAGTAAAGCGCCTGCCTGGGGGTTCGAACCCACGACCTACAACTCTTAAGTCGGGCCGATACCACTGCGCTACCACTGCTCTCTGTATCATGAGTAATGCTTATGAACTATGTAGATGTCGCCGCCATGTCTAGTAATACATGCTTCTCAGCGCGGGGAGCGAATAAAAGTGTGGACTGTATTAAATAGGTAGTGGTTTATTGCCGTGTTTATTACAATAGGTTTTCCCGGACAAACAATAAATAAATGAAGTTAGAGAGGAGATTCGTCTGTCGCGGTGGAGTCCGTGAAGCGAGTTCTCGGTGGGCCGAGCCTGTTGCCACCGCGCTGCACCTCGGCATGGCGATGACGACGGGTTGATCACGACGCCTGCGCGTGCAGATCGCGCGCAAGGTCGTGTCTTGGGTTCGATTCTCAACATGCTTATTGTGTATGCATAGCGAATCCCTGTGAGTAGTGCCCTGGCATGCTCTCTTGTCTCCGAAGTTTTCCTGAGATACAACAAGCAACGGCATCTCCTTCAGTCGAGCTTTCTGAAGATCATCAACATTAGAGCGAAGACGTGTGCAGTACGCTTGATAAGTAAAGTAGTTAAAAACTCTAAAAGGAATCTAAATTGACTGAAGACCTAAATCTGGCCACCAGACGACCAATGCCAAAAAATGGTCTTCTTGTAACGGGGAAACTCTGAACCTCGTAAATATAACACATATTCGTCACACGGCATCGCGGAAGACCCAGGCGTAGATGACGCGACAAACTTGACGTTTACATGAGGGATTGGTCCAACGTGGCCCAGGATCAAGTTGAGTGGTAAAAGAAAAGGGAAGCCTTTGTCCAGCTGTGGGACAGTGCAGGCTAATTATTATTATTTTCGTTTATTATTGTTATTTTTATATTTGTTAACATAGTTCGGGACCCTGGGATTACGGTCCTTGGGAGCCTCGTACGAGGGGCAGAAGCCAACTCGCAGAGGCCCCTTAGACATTTTAGATTTAGACATTTTACATTTATTTCAACATTCCCATGAAGTGTAAGCGATACAATCCACCTTTGCGCGTGCCATTTGCTTCAACTAATTATAGGCAGAATTCGTACATTGTGCGTGCAAGCAGAAATTTAAACAAGGATTGTAAGCAGTACGATATAGATATGTTCCTAACCAGTGTGTCGTTAGCCAGGAGGTGCCTAAGCCATAACTTTTTCAAGTAGTTTATTTTGTTATGTTAAGATGGTTTTTATGCAGTGCGAGCAACATAGTAATTATGCTTAGTAACCTAGTGTGAATTGTCCATAGAATTTAACTTTTTTTTTTTAAATCTGTATTTTATAAGTGGAGACCTGTAATTGGCTTTCTGTCTAATATTCTGTCCTTGATCTGTTTGATTTAGCTGTAAGTCTCCCATGTTATTTAAATAAATAAATAGATGGAATGGAATATCCCTGTATGCACTGTGCAAGTGTACTCAAGGACAACCCCCGGTTTGTGTGGGCTATTGCAGAATATGAAAGAAAAGATGTTGGATTATGTGTTTGGGTGGCTAAAATGGACTGGTTATCAAGAACTATGGCATTACTTTGTTATTATTATTATATTCGCGGAGCTTGTAAGAACGTAGGAACACTTCCTAATTCCTACAAATGCGATCATGTTCAAAGCAAGTCTAAAGCCGTTTAAATCGAATAAAACGGTTTTTTAACCGACGAAAAAACGGAGGATGTTACTCAATTCGACGCGTATATATTTTAATTTTTTTATGTATGACCACGCATAGCTTTTTGCAGAGTGGTCCGATTTTGATAATTCTTTTCATTGGAAAGGGTGAAGGATGAAGTTGGTCCCATATAAATTTCAAATTCCAACCCTAAGGGTAAGAAAACAGGGGATGATTGATTGTTTACTCACAGATTTTAATACTGAGTTGTGTATTACAAAAAGTAATACAAAATTAAGCATGTAGTAATTAGTAGATTATAGCCACAAAAAATTAGAAAATAAAGACTTTTCATAAAAAATTTCAACCGCCGAAAAACCGAAAAGTAAAAAATAATAAACCTGCTTTGTCCAACCCCAATAACTAAGTTCGGAAGGCGGTGACATATAATTAAATGCATATCCAAAGTCACCGACATTTCGGTTTTTCGGCGGTTGAATTTTTTTATTAAAAAGTTTTTTTAACTTAATACGTTCATAGATTATACTTAGACATAAAGTTAAATTATCGCCTATGCCAATTATTACGGCAGATAAAATCTAACGCTAGAAAGTGACACTTGATGACAGCAATCAAAACGAGATCCTGTTCAGCCCGCCACACGAGTTTTATTTACGACTTTCGGACGTTACAAAAAAAAACATTAATTTATAAACGAAAATTTAGTAAAATGAACTCAATCGATTTGTAGAGAATTATGATTTCATCAGCGATACAATTTTAATAGGCATATTAATTGAAATCAGTCATTTTTCTTCGGATTATGAAGCGTTTATTATTTTAAATTGTGTTTTGATGCCCAGCGTCATGGGTATTAGTTAGTTCGACCTTGGCAATGGATGGGACGACATCATTACTGTCTTTGGATATCGTAATGTTGAATTTATGGTTTACCCTTAATTTCCGTATAATTGACAGGATACTGACGTCTGATGGTAATAAGTATTTTAATTCATCAAGAGCGGCAAATTGTGTTATCAATACCTGATTTGATAGGTGACGGAGTTATAAAGGAATTCCATGTGAAGTTTGGGCATCTACTTCCGGGTGATAATACCCGCGAATTCTTGTAAACAACAAACTCGGTACTTAATCTTGCTTACAATTACAGAAATTGAAAGATTCTCAGTTCGTTAAAGACCGATGTAATTCAGAGAAGAAACTGAAATAGAACGATAACCATGCAATTTCAGAAACAACGTTTCAGGGGCTACTGAAAATATTTTTAATTTTACTCTGACACTGATACACTTGGGATCGATTGGGAGCAGTTGTGGCCCAGTGGTATCGTGGGTTTGAACTCGGAAGGCGCTTTACTTTGTGTAAACAATTTCATCACCACTGCTCTCAAAACGGTTAAATAAAACATCTTGAGGAAACCGGCTTGTCCTAGAACCATAAATACAAAGACATGTGACATGTACCAACCCGCACTGGGCCCGTGTGGTGGATGCACTTTTGCCATTCATCATAATCATCATTTCAGCCGGAAGACGTCCACTGCTGGACATGGGCCTCCTCAAACTGCGGGGGTGCTTGCCATAATCGCCACGCTTGGCAAGCGAGTTGGCGATCGCAGTATGGTGGTAAAATGCATTAAGAACGCTGCTGCCCATTCTCTAGTAAGTCCCTTAGTTGCCTCTTACAACACCCACGGGAAGAGATGGGATGATGCTATTCTTTCATCTTAGTTAACCGGCAGTAAAATATGATACAAAAATAGAACTATAACTTATTTTATCTTAATCAACATCTAAATTGGAACTGAGCCCAAAAAATCTTGGAAGTCTTGTCACGCCTCCGAGTTTGATTTACTCATCTACTTTAACTAAATATAAACTTTACGATCTTCCTGTTTTATTTCTTCGATTACCTATGAGAATATGTCCAAGTTATTTTATGACAACACTTGGATTTCGCAATCATCATCATTCCCATACCGCAATTTATTTGGTGTCGACTCAGCACGTCCTTATTCCAAACATTTCTATTTTCTGTCATCACAGAGTTTGTACGTATATAACATAACTTGAGTTCCTTAAGTAAGTTCATGTATTAGAAATTTCAATAGGTGCAGAAAACCAACTCACGAAAGAAAACGATAATTTTCAAATTTTCACGATTTACTATCCGCCTCTTCTATTTTGCATATATTTATGATCCAGAACTATCATTTAGGTTTCACGAGCTGTTTATTGTCTAGTAACATCCATCTTCAATCTCCACAAATAATAAAAACTATATCTTAAACCTAACATGTCCATCAACGATAAGGTCGTTGCGCTGAGCCAAAAGACGCTAATGTACCAATAAAATGTTCCTTAATTAATAAAATGGCAGTTGATATCCGCGCGTCACATCGATCGCTAGCCATCTCATAATTTACGAGTGTCAGTTAGTAGGTGAAGTTCGTAGGTATGGCTCAGTTGCGCAGGAGTGGTGGTACTCGTTTCTTAGTATATAAGCGCGGAGAAATGCTCTCACTGCATCCACTCAGCAGTGATCTGAACATTAGTGAACATGGCAACCAAGTTTGTAGCAGCTGTGGCGTTGTTGGCGCTGTGCCACGCCAACCCCGTCCTTATAAACGGTGAGTGCGAAGAAATAATATGAAATATAAAGCAAATTGCAAAAATATTTAAAGATTTGGAAATCTACTTTTAAATTATTTCTTAGATTTCCTCCATTTTTTCTTTCAATTTTGACTCTCAACATAATTTTGCTATTTCCATTCCCTCAGGTATTCTATACCGTGATGGACGTGCCTACTCCGTGGGCCAGGCGACCAGCTACGGCAGCGGAATGAGCACATCACATGCCACCGTGCATGACGGTGCGGCGCATGCGTTCGGCAGCGCCACTGGCGGCGGGCAGCTTGCTCGTGACGGGTACTACTACCCCGGACAGGCCATCGCGCAGGCGCAGACATACGACGCCCCGCCTTTCCCTCAGAACGCGTATGGTGCAGCTAAGGCTGTGGCTCAGGCACAGAACGGAGCATACTATCCCGTCCCGGCGCCCGCCACTGTAATCACTTACGAGCAGAACTTCGCGCCCGCCGTGTCCTCCGAGACGCACGCTCACTCGCACGGTGCCGGCGACGCGCACTCCTCTGCGAAAACTCAGGGCGGTGCGACCTCGTCCAATGCTATCACTCACGGCTCCGGCTCCGCCGACTCCGACGCCAAATCTGGCTTAGGCTCCACCAGCTCCTCTGCCAAGAGTCACGGTGACGGTTCCGCCGCGTCCTCAGCGCAGAACAACGGCATCGTGTATCCCGCCGGCCCCGCTGTGCTCGCCGACCAGCCGGCGCCCGCCATCGTAGACCTCAGGACTCCCATCTACTACACATCGTACGTCCCAGCTGTTCCCGCCCAAGGAGTCGCCTCTTCCAACGTAAACGTGGTCGGCAACGGACACGCTGCTGCCTCCGCTAAGACCGGTCACGGTCAGGGCAGAACTATTTCCTGGCGCTTCGGCACATTGTATGACAGACCCGCCTCCGCCCACGCTCAGGCCAATACCCACGGTGGCTACGGTGCTGCCAAGTCCGTCGCCAACACTCACTACGCCGGCCAAGGCGTCGCTCAGTCCTCTGCTAACTCCCACGGTGCCGGCTCCGCCGCTGCCAACGCTAACGTGAACTCTGCCGGATATGGCAACGCCCGGTCCTCCGCCGACGTTCACGGGCAGTACTACGGCGGCTCCAGGAGCTCTGCTAACGCGCACATTCACGGCTCCGGCAACGCTGCGTCGTCCGCCAGGATTCAAGACGCCTTCAGGGAGGCCAACTCGCAGGCGCACTCTTTCGGCCACGGCTCCGCGCACGCCAACGCTCTGTCTGTCTGAACAGTCAGTTCGGTTCTCCTGCACCAGTAAGCAACCACATCACGACGACTTCCGAACTTGCCGAAAACTTGTCTTGATGTATTTGCAAAGTGCACGACTGTATTAAGTAATTTATTTTAACTTATTTATTTAACTTATCAGTTTACAATTCCATCGAAAAAGCGACGCAGAAAATTGAATGCCATAAATAAATACCTACAATACCATACTTTACTCACTGATTTATTTATTGACTACTCGCCTTATTGTAAATAGTTGGTCGATGTGTAACCCAAGATCCTTATGAAAATTGTGAGCTGCATTTTTGCTATTAAAACGCCTGTAAAATTACTTCTGTCATAGAGATAGGATAGAGGACCAACTGCACAAACTGACAAGTTATCCGATATCTAGGATAGATAGCCTATCTATACTCAAATAAACTAAACAGAGACAGAATAAATATATAATTTAAGTATAAAAAAGTAAACTTACAACTACTGATCTTACCACAGCGGGATAATCACATTCTGTTAAGAAAAAAAATCAGCTGTTCCTTACATTTATGTTCGTTTAACTCATCAAAATGTAGAGAACAGCTGATGTTTTTTCGCGATTTCAGGTTTAGTCCCATAGTAAAAGTTGTTCCTAATGATGAGTACCTACAATGACCTGTTAAGAGGTTGTTGGTGTTTTTCCAATACCTGTTTAGATGTTAGAGGGATAGTTTAATGTTAATCGAGGAGTAAGAATTACGTTCCAGCCTCAGGCAGATACGTAGCAACCGCATAACTTATCACCACCACATATCACATAGTAGGAACACTAGGAACCAATAATTTACATTTTCTTACGCGGTATAGTGCTCAACAACACACCAGATTCTGCGCTAGGCTACCTGAACACTTTTCATTGCGATGAAGTTGTTGACCAGACAAATTTTTGCTAAAACCATGGCGACCTCCGTGATGGCGACGAATCACGATAATTGCTTGATTTCTTTATTAGTTAGATACTTATTACTGGCCACCTCACGGAAAAAAAATATTGCCAGTTTTATTTCTTTCTTTTTTCTTAGAAAATAATGGCTTGTCCTCTTTTTTCGCACCTTACGGCCAGATTGCAAAGATGTTTTCAAATATTAAAACTCTTTGGTAGGTAACTGAGTCATCGTCTTCATCATTCCAGCCGAAAGACGTCCACTGTTGGACATAAACCTCCCCCAAAAGGGGGTTTTGCCATAATCGCCACTCTTCGCAGGCGGGTTAGCGATCGCAGTAAAATGGTAAAATCGTGGTAAAATTCATAGAGAACGCTGCTGCCCATTCTCTTATGTCCCTCAGTCGCCTTCTACGACACCCACGGGAAGAAATGCGATGGTGAAATTCTTTTACGTCCGGTACGACACGAACGGTAACTGAGTATCAGATTAAAATGAAAAAACCTTTTTGTAACTCTACTCTAAGTATGTCATAGTTTAAAATAATTAAACCTAGGTCAATAAACTGGCATTTCCTTCTTTTTTGAATTTATTTTACTTTACAGTATTTGATCCTTGTCAGTAAAACTAACATGTATGACTATGATGTATACGTATACGTATATGACATATACAGATCTGGGCTTCTTTTCTAAAACTATCAGGTTAATTTCCAATGGTCACCTCCAGATCCAAAAAAAACTAAAGTCGTTAACACCCGTCTACCAAAGTATTCCAATACCTATACTTATTTGAAAACGATAAAAATCTTTTTGTTACTCGAGTTTATGCATGTCGTCATGGAATTCGTATGTACTATTTTCTGGATGTAGGTAATTGTTAAGAATAATTAATTCTAAGTAAATAAACTGTTATTTCCTTAGATTTTTATTTACTTTAAAGTAATTGATATTGGAAATTTGCAAAAAACATGGCGACGAATTGCGAACTTTCCTTCATTTTTATCAAGTTACTCATTACCAATGGCCACCTCACGTTAAAAAATCTTAAAACGCCATTTGTGTTTTCTTTTTTATTTCTTTTTTAACCCCCGACGCAAAAACGACGGGGTGTTATAAGTTTGACGTGTCTGTGTGTGTGTGTGTGTGTGTGTGTGTGTGTGTGTGTGTGTGTGTGTGTGTGTGTCTGTCTGAGGCAACGTATACGATTTTGATTTAGTTTTTTTTGTTTGAAAGGTGTATTAGTCGGGAGTGTTCTTAGACATGTTTCATCAAAATCGGTTCAGACGTTTGAAGATTATCAGCTCTTTTCTGGTTGAAAAAGGGATTTTAGCCTCTGATCAACTCAAAATTTGGGATTCTATTACTTCAATGATATTAGACGAATAAAATAACCTTGAACTGATGCTGGAGCAACACCTGGAATTTCCAGGAAACCCAAGTTATTCACCAACAAACAGCAGAAGTATAGTGTTTGGGCTCATTGAAAAGGTCTCAATGAATAGATAATAGATAAATGGTGATTTAAGGGAGACATTAAGTTTAAAAAGCAAGAAATAAAAATTAAATTTAAAATTTAAAAAACCACCGACCCAAACAAAAACTCTAAAAAGTAATAAATAATATTTATAGGCCTTTTGATTTGAACGTAATATTTTGATCAGGGCATTGTCAAGTCGGGGGACGGTCAATGAAAACGCCAAACAGAGGCTTATCCGTCCCCCGACTTGACAATGCCCTGATCAAAATATTACGTTCAAATCAAAAGGCCTATAAATATTATTTATTACTTTTTAGAGTTTTTGTTTGGGTCGGGGGTTTTCATCTAAAAATAATGACACGTCTTTTTTTTTCATATCCAACAGCCAGTTGTGAAAAAGTTTACAAACATGGAAACTTTTAATTAGGTTTAAATGTCCGGCCGTCAGAAAAGCGTTCCTGACATCTGTCAGTGACAGTTCTAGTAACTAATAAAGATCAGATTCGCAAAGCATGTATTCGTTTGTATGAAACTGATGTCATTTTTTTACTGCTACCGGGGTTTTCACAAAAATTATCTGTTTGAGGCCAAAGCGCTAAAAAGAATAAACTTTTCCTTTAAAACTTTTGCTAATAACCTATAACGTCATTACACAATTTATATCATATAAAAGCTTGTCGCGAGATTTACCTGTGTAGATAGACTAGTAAATTCAATAGCTTGATCTGATTGATACTTTTTTTTTAAATTTCAAATTAAGTAAATACGAGTAGGTACTTAAATTCTGCCACAAGCTTGTTTAAAAAAACAAAATGAGTACTTATATTGTGTTATGACGTTCTATGTGGAATGTAAATTTTTTAAAGGAAATGTTTATTTTATTCTTTTTACTGCATTTAAATAAAAGCTTATTTTTTAAGTTTTGATGACTTAATTTTTTTTTTTTACTTTTTAGTTTGTTTTCGAGTTATTCTCAGCAAGCCCTTTCATTTGATACCCATGTTGTAGGAGTGCATTCAAAATAACTATTCCGCCATCTTGGGTGTACCGCCAAGTTGGATTTAGAATGACGTCACGCAGTTAACCGTGCATTGTCATCCAAATTAAACGTGTACACAATATTTCAGCTCAATCGGTTGCCGATATCTGCTTCAAAATTGAGTTGCAAGATTCCACCCGAAAAAATAGAGTAGAAATCGAACGCTAGGGCGAGTACTCCCAAAAGGCCATACTAATTCATGAACAATGCAAATGACATGTGGTGTTCCCGTTGCTAAGGGGGCGTCCATTAATTACGTGAGGCGTTTAGGGGGGGAGGGGGTCGAGTTGAATCTCACTCAATCTCACGTGGGGGAGAGGGGGTCTACGCAATTAAACGTAATTAATTGATAAAAATAAACTTGAATCTTAAAATCACCGTAAATATTATTTATTTATTTGGATCTCCAACAGAGGCTACAGGATTTTAGTTTAAAAGAGTAGGGGCAAGTACTAGTGCGCGCTTCCATTTACATGAGACCACACCATTCTCTTAATCTAGGTAGACTATACAGTAAGCTTGTACGACACGAAAATCAAAAATACATACAGTGGAACATATTTAATAACCTCTTCCTTTTTTGGAAGTCGGTTAAAGAAAGGAAAAAAATAATTAAGTACAAAACAAATGAATAATATTAAAAAATAATAACCACAAAGTTAAGCACAGATAATAAACATTAATAATGACTTTGAAATTATGACTTTAATAGCTTTTTTAAACTTTAACATGTTGCATGTCTAATTAAGTACGCTTCGATACTTGATAATATTGAAATAGTTACCCATTACAAATGATTAAATATCAAACTGTCTTTCCAATAAGTCTTTAATTTCATTCAAATAAGGTAAATCGCTACGAAAGCGCGTAGCACGCACTTTCGTAGCACCATACTCGACGATGCCTACGGGCGGCGTTTAGTAATCTTGTAACGCATTCAGCTTCATTGCTATAGTGGACAAGAAAAGGGTATCTACACAGGAATCAGAACATGGTTCTGGCCGTGGCCTCCTATAGGCAGAGCAGACATGTTACATCGGTTATAAAAAAAAATCTGCTGATTCATAGAAAAGTGCAATACCTACGCGGTGAAAATGTATGGAACCAGTTTTATTTTTTTTATAACCAACGAATTCTATGCAGGTATGTGCAGAATCGTACCTTGTGGTGCCGGACGTAAAGAATAGCATCATCCCATCTGTTCCAGTGGGTGTCGTAGGAGGCGACTAAGGGACTTACTAGAGAATGGGCAGCAGCGTTCTCTATGCATTTTACCACCATACTGCGATCGCCAACCCGCCTGCCAAGCGTGGCGATTATGGCAAGCCCCCAAACTGGGGGAGGCCTATGTCCAGCAGTGGACGTCTTCCGGCTGAAATGATGATGTGCAGAATCATGTATTTACTTACTGAATTCATGGTACTCGTAAAAGGGTACTTGTCAATGTCCCTGTACATTTATTGATATGTTTAAAAAAACAGGCTTAAAGAAGAATAACATCACGCCTGTTTTTCCCATAGGTTTAGGCAGAAATGTACACACACATTTTGTCATGCTACTCCACCTATAAATCCTATACAAGTCTACACCATGCATATGGAGGAAATTAAAGAATAATAAATTACTTTGTTATTAAGTTTTTTTATTTTCAAAATAAATTCTTAGTTTCGTATAAGTTACAGCTTTAGCTTATTAATAACACCACTGTGTGCATAATGTGGCCAGTTAAAGCTCTCGCTATGAGGTCGTTGCACTGTGAAGAATGCACCCTAAATAATAATACACTAATAATAATAGTCGTTTATTTTAAGGGGCAGATTTACAATAACTAACTTAATAATTAAACAAAGCACTGATCTATGCTAGAAAGTAATACATTAAATTAAAACTTAAGTAAATAACAGTAAAATAACATGTCTGTATGTATCGATTCTGTTTGCAGAAAAAAGTAGATGTTCTGTCTATCATAACTTAAGCGATCGTTAATAATTATATTTAGTTTTTACAGCTAGAGTTATTTAATTTGTAGATAGTTTTCTATTTAAAAACATTATGAAATAAAGACGCTAAAAACATTTTATCTTAATGAATAAAATGATAGTAGATATCGGTGTTTCGCATCGATCGCTAGCCATCTCATAATTTACGAGTGTCAGTTAGTAGGTGGAGTTCGTAGGTATGGCTCAGTTGCGCAGGAGTGGTGGTACTCGTTTCTTAGTATATAAGCGCGGAGAAATGCTCTCACTGCATCCACTCAGCAGTGATCTGAACATTAGTGAACATGGCAACCAAGTTTGTAGCAGCTGTGGCGTTGTTGGCGCTGTGCCACGCCAACCCCGTCCTTATAAACGGTGAGTGCGAAGAAATTATATGTACTTAGTACCTATAAAGCAAATTGTAAAATAAGTAAATAATATGTTTGAAAATCAAATTTTAAATCATTTCTTAGATATACCTCGATTAAAAAAAAAAATGCCCTCAATATAATGTTGATATTTCCGTTCTCCCAGGTATTCTATACCGTGATGGACGTGCCTACTCCGCGGGCCAGGCGACCAGCTACGGCAGCGGAATGAGCACATCACATGCGAACGTGCACGACGGTGCAGCGCATGCGTTCGGCAGCGCCACCGGCGGTGGGCAGCTTGCTCGTGACGGGTACTACTACCCCGGGCAGGCCATCGCGCAAGCGCAAACATACGATGCCCCGCCCTTCCCGCAGAGTGCATACGGCGCAGCTAAGGCCGTGGCTCAGGCACAGAACAGCGCATACTATCCCGTCCCGGCGCCCGCCACTGTCATCGCTTACGAGCAGAACTTCGCGCCTGCCGCGTCCTCCGAAACGCACGCTCACTCGCATGGCGACGCGCAGTCCTCCGCCAAAACTCAGGGCGGTGTCGGCTACGGTGCGACCTCGTCCAACGCTATCACTCACGGCTCCGGCTCCGCCGACTCCGATGCCAAATCCGGCTTAGGCTTCACTAGCTCCTCCGCCAAGTCTCACGGTGACGGTTCCGCCGCGTCCTCCGCGCAGAACAACGGCGTCGTGTACCCCGCTGCCCCCGCTGTGCTCGCCGACCAGCCATCGCCCGCCGTTGTAGACCTCAGGACTCCCATTTACTACACATCCTACGTCCCGATTGTTCCGGCCCAGGAAGCCGCCTCCGCTCAAGCAACCGTGGCTGGATCCGGACACGCCACCTCCTCCGCTAAGAGCGGTCATGGACAGGGCAGGAACATCTCCTGGCGCTTCGGCACATTCTACGACGCTCCCGCCTCCGCCTACGCTCAGGCCAATACCCACGGTGGCTACGGCGCTGCCAAGTCCGTCGCCGACACTCACTACGCCGGCCAAGGCGTCGCTCAGTCCTCTGCTAACTCCCACGGCGCCGGCTCCGCTGCCGCCAATGCTAACGTGAACACTGCTGGATACGGCGACGCCCGGTCCTCCGCCGATGTTCACGGCCAGTACTACGGCGGCTCTAGGAGCTCAGCTAACGCGCACGCTCACGGCTCCGGCAACGCTGCCGCGTCCTCCGCCAGGACTCAGAGCGTGAATACTGCCTTCAGGGTAGCCAACTCTCAGGCGAACTCATCCGGCCACGGCTCCGCGCACGCCAACGCTCTGTCTGTCTGAACAGTCAGTTCGGATCTCCTGCACCAGTAAGCAACCACATTACGACGACTTCCGGACGTGCCGAAAACTTGTCTTGATGTATTTGCGAAGCGCTCAAACTTCATTAATTTATTTTAAATTATTTATTTATTTAATGTGTCCAAAATAATGTTTGGTACAAATTAAGAATCGATGTGACTGCATAATAAATAAACGACTTTGAAAGTTATATATTGAAATATTTATTTACAACACCATCCAATACAATACCAATTTACACACATCCTGTTTAATACATAACAATTAAGGCATAACAAACTATGATTATGCTTAGATAAGTAAAAAGGATTATCATAATAGTCTCAAGTTCAGTGATCATAGTTTCCCCTGCATGAAGGGCTTAAGATATTTGTGGAAGCTCTGGTTGACGGGCTCCGCGTTGAGCGGACTCTTGAGCGCTTCCTCCATCAGGCGCTCGTACACGCGCCCGTCGTATGCGCCAAGGGCTGAGTTCAAGATCTGAGAAATGAGAACATTTAATTTTGAAATGGTAGACAACACACTTCTGAATTCTGAGACCCGGAAAAGGATAATTAGGACATAATTGAAAAAGCTTATGCATTTAAGCTTGTAACTACAGTTCCAAAAATTAAGAAGAACGAAGAAGCTACTTTGTACACATTCGCATTCACTCTTCGATCAATATTGATCGAAGCATTCACTAAAGAAATTTTGATGTATCGTACCTGATCCCTGAAGTCGAAAGCATCCACCAGCCCCACTGCGTTAGGTCTGATCTTCCCGAGGAGTTCCTCGTAGATGCCCTGCAGCTGCCGCACGTCACTTTCAGATATTGATGTGTACTGAAAAATATAATTACAATGTTAATTACGACGGCCCTTCGACAAAAGTTGAAATTAGCGTGATACGCGATACAGGACTAGGTGTTTTTAAATTAAATTAGTAGATATGTATCTACCTCAGTATTCAAATGACATTCACTGAAAATGAGGGGGCTATTCTCGTAATTATAGGAACGTTTAATCTGATCTCAGTCTCAATCTGTCGATATCTCGAGTTTCCATAAATTTTTGACAAGTTTTTGACATAATTATGTTTGCCACCAAGATGAGACTGCGACTACATTTCGAACTTTTTAATTACGAGAATTGGCCTTCTGATTATTATCGCTAAGCACCTACTATCCTTAATTTTAAAGACATGGACAGGAAGTAATAAAAAGAAAATCTTATTTAATCAGCCTTTAATGTTTAAACTGCTAGGACACAGGCCTCCACTCGGTGAGAGGGCCGATTTCATATGCCTTCGAATATTTGGTGGAACCAAATATATGCCACCAACATAATTCTATAGCTTATTTAGTTTCATACAACAGTGAACCCTGACACAGGTTTCACTGTTGTATGATATTTCATTGATTTCCTTTTAGAACAACTGCTTTATTCTATCCAAATACAGAAACAGTAAAAGTCAACAAATATACCCTAATCACAGCGGCTTGCTTATAATTTCCACTACAAAAAACTGTACTTCTTGATTTCAACAAAAACTTGTATGATGTCATGAACTCCTGACCCAATAAATATGCTAATGTGACGTGACACTGACGTAAGGTCAGCGTCAAGTCATTCACTGACGTCATGGCTAACTGTACCTGATTCGTTGACTGGGAAAAGCTATATGAATGGCCTTCCTGTTGTCCTAAAATGATAAATGCCAGCTTTCAAGCTATTCAGTCCCTCTAATAAAGACGGCAAATGTTTTTATAATATTTATACATATTATTTATTTATAATCTTTTCTCAGTGGGGGCTTGTAGCTAAGTAATAACAGCCACACGAGTGGATTGATCAGGTTAAGCTACGCTTGCCTCGGTTGGCCCGTGGATGGGACTATCTTTACATACCGAGACCCCTCCAACCCTCGGAAAGCGCAATAAGCTGTTGGTCCCGGGTTTCATTCGTGGATCTTTGACCATTCGTACGGTTCGTCACAAGCCCGAAAATGTGACAACCAGTCTTACCAAAGAGTATACTATTACCCAGTAACTGGGTTGCGGGGGTCAGGCATTCGCTCCATTGGTATTCAGCTGCTAGATATACTATTGTACATCTATAGCATTAAGAAAAGCGGTGTGGTTCAAACACCACATTTGGCAAACAGTTTTGTGGTCACCACAATCTTTCGATATCCATCGACTCCAGAAATAATTAATGGCGATCTAAAAAGATTAAGTATTACTCACTGAGATATTCCGACCACTAAATAATTACCATAGACAATTTTTACCAAACTTTGTCACCTGCAAAATCGATAACAGAATACTTTCACCGATCATTTTTTGCTCTGAAACGAAGTCAATAGTTTTACAACTGTTTATTTGAACAGACCTAGTTTATCAAAGTGATCGATATCGATCTAATGACATTGAGTCAGCTGATCTATTAGTTTTTGTTGTAAGTTGTGCGTCCGTGTGTTGACCCCGTATTTTTAGATAACTGTGTTCGCCAGACCTTATGTTAAAGGTTATTTGTATGTAGAAGATTTGAGCGTGTGTTTGTTTGTAACATTAAATACATTTAATTCGGATTAAGTTGAATCGATGGATGGACTTTGTGGCTAGAAAGGGAGGATGAGATGACGACTAATAGAGAACTATCCAAGAAAAAAGAAAACTCCAAATTAATGAGGGTGTTCATGAATATTCAAGCCACCAGTTGGCGCCACTTTGACAAGAGGTCTTCCAGTTCGACAATCTACATAAAATATTTTATGTCATTCGTTTCATTCTTTCGTTCACCATTCAGTCCGTAGGCGCTTTGACACTTTTGACAGGTGCCCGGACCTGGCGTCTCAGTGCTGCCACCTAGTGAGCGTAATTTCAGAAAACCCTCATTGGGATAACGGGGACGAGAAAACGATGATGATGAGTTTATTAAGTAGTATAGTACTTAGTAGTAGTAGAAATATTTAATTAAATATGTAACATAACATATCAAATGCTATCAGATGTATGATATTTTCAAAAAAATCTTAGAAAAAAATTCACACAGTAAAGCCGAAGAATATATATTACGCATTATCAGGAGAAGGTCGCGAGAAGTCTAAAGTCTTCCTAAGTTGTTTCTAATTATCAAAATTATCAGATGAAGTTGTAATAACGAACGAAGGTTCGAAGAACCTGCGGGGTAATTTCGTAAGGTGTTCCACACTAACAGTAGCAATGGCTTTAATTTTGAAATGAAATGTTTATTTATGTAAGTAGATCTTAAAAGACACTTTAACACGTCAATATTTTGTAAGTCAGTATTTTAAAAACTAGATGGCGACAACATTTCCTAGCTGACAGTTTCCTGAAAAGAAAAGCCGAAACAAACTCAGAGGTCATGGTCTCTTCTAAAATCAAAATATTATATTATTTGAATTTTATGTGAGTCTAACAATGCAGGGCAATGTCTGGAAGGGCCCTTTTGAAGAAAGAACCATTGCAGCTTTGAGCTGACCTGTCCAAACAGACGGCATGTACCTATATCTGTTTTAACAGATCAAAAACGTTCATTGCGATATTCATGTTGTTGAGCAGGCCAATTTTTACACATAATGAACCTATAAAATCGTCGGCACGGTTGGCGTAGCGGTTAACCGATTGACTGCTGCGCTGCGTGTCGCGGGTTCTATTCCCGCACGGAACAAATATTGGTATGAGCCACAAGTAGTTGTTCTGGGTCTGGATGTTTGTGTGTGTGAGTTTAAATGTTTGTAAACGCACCCACAAAACAGGAGAGATTCCTAGTGTGGAGCAACGCTTTTTTTTTTATAGCAATGGATGGCCTCTCAAAATGATTCAGAATTTGATGGATAGTCTGTTACGTAATTATGGTGCTGTTCAAGACTATTAGCTAACTAGGTATAGGGTAGAAAAAGAAGAGACGAAAGTAAATCGTAAAGAACTTCCTTCTAAATTTTATAGAACGTCCAATTTACTCTTACATAAGTACACAGGATAAGTTTTTAACCAGTGCGCAAACTGTAACCATGAATTAAGCATATCATTCTAGACCCCTAACGTAGATATTTTTCGTCAGTTAAACAGCACCCTAATTGCGTAACTCACGATTCATCATAATCTGTATCGTTTTGAAACGGATTGTTAAACCATTGCTTCATATGTTCGAAAAATGTGTCTGTTCGACAACATAAATAACCCAATGAATATTGTTTAACTGTGAAGACGAAACCAATTATGATCAATCGTAAGTTACGCAATTAGGGTGCTGGGTACGTTTTTATCCAGTGCGCAAACTGTAACCATAAATTCAGCATATCATTCTAGACTCCCTACCGCAGAAATTTGTCGCCGGTTATAAAAAATAAAATCAGTTGTTTCATAGAAAAGTGCAATACCTACGCGGTCAAAATGTATGGAACAGCAGATTTTTTTTATTTATTTTTTTGTACAACCGGCGAATAATTTCTGCGCTAGGGGTCTAGAATTATATGCTGAATTCATGGTTACAGTTTGCATACTGGATAAAAACTTTTCCTGTATTAAAAAAATCTGCTGTTTCATAGAAAAGTGCAATACCTACGCGGTGAAAATGTATGGAATAGCTGATGTTTTTTTCATGGTTACATTTTGCGCACTGGTTAAAAACTTATCCTGTATAGAAGAGTAAATCCTCGAGCAACGTCGCGTCACATAGCATGTGCGACGAAAGCCATCATAAACGAGTAATCAATGTCTAATCTTGTGGTCACCATTGTTGATAGATAAGCGTGCCATTTACCTGTGTTCGCAAAAAATCTCACTTATCTGTCAGTTGAGAGAATTAAATAGACTTTTATGTGTTAAAGTGCTTATTAAATTCAATAAGTGTAGAGTTATAAAACAGCTTTTTGTATCGTTTTTTTTAACCGTCGAACTGCTGACCTGTTAATTAGACGCTTATGTTTTAAGTGGTTATTAATTTCAATAAGTGTAGAAATAAAAAACATATTTTTTGACGCATCTTAAGTACTGCTTATGTTAGTTAGAATTATTCTGTCTGACAAAGAGAGGCCTGGGTCTCAGCAATGGGAACATTATAGGCTGATTATCTACAGGGGCCAGCACATCAAGCTATCCCAATCTGTCAAATTTCTTTAAACTTTATTACAAAAGAATAAGGTTCATGTTCAATTGGGAAAATTTGACAGTTTGGCATAGCTTGACGTGCTGGCGTCTGTACTTCTTTAACAAAGGTTAGGAAATCGCCCACTACAAGTTAGTGGGCTATCTCCTTTGATCAACTGAGTATAGGTACAATTTTATCAGAAGGAAATCCTACTAATATTATATACTAGCAGCGCTTCGCGGTTTCACCCGCGTAGTCCCGTTCCCGTGGGAATACGGGGATAAAATATAGCATATGTCACACGGTGATAGTGTAGCTTCTCAAAAGTGAAATAATTTTTCAAATCGGTGCTGTAGTTTCGGAGCCTATTCAATGCAAACAAACAAACAATCAAATCTTTCCTCTTTATATTATTAGTATAGATAAATGTCAAAGTTTGGAAATTTAGATGTTTGGATGTTTGTTACTCAATCACGCAGAAACAGCTGAACGGATTTTTATGAAATTTGGCATACAGATAGTTTATAACCTGGATTAACACATAGGATCTTTATCCCGGAAGAACTTTCCCGTTTCCGTTTTTTTTAATAATAATGGAACTTTCCTGTGGCATAATTATCCAATTCCGCGCGGGCAAAGCCGCTGGCGAAAGCTAGATGCTAAATAAATTGTAGGTACCTACCTACCTATATCTAGGATCAAAATCAAATTCTATGAATTCATCAATAATAATAGGTATGAAAACAGAGACTCGTAGATCATAAACGAAATATTATTATTTACTTTCGAGTTTTCTAAAGAGTTAGATGTTTTTTTAAAGCTTGCAGTTTTTTATTGCATCATTTTCTGTGTCTAAAACAACATTAAGCAATTAATTAGTAGAATAACATGTAAAGTTAAAAAGATATGTAAATATATATTTATATTGGAAAAATTTGCATTTTGCATAATTAATTCTAATTTAATCACAATATCAACAAATAAAAATATATTTTAGTAGATTTTGCCGGCTTCACCCGTGTAAACCAATTTACACAAAACTTCAACAAATTTTAAACTAACACCTTTCACATGAATCACTCTCTATATTAGTGAAAACCGCATGAAAATCTGTTAAATCGTTTTTGAGTTAATCGCGAACAGACAGACAGGCGCGGCGGGAGACTTTGTTTTATATTAGGTCTTTACCTATGAAATTGCCGTTCTGCAGTACTGGCCATTTCAAATCAAAATAATTTTTGTTTGGCTAAGAATTCTAATTTCAAATTAATTTTATTTTAAAAATATGGATTTTTTTTTCTAAAAGTAGTCATTTCTTTATTGATTAGTGTTACATTTTCATCGCATTTCAATCTTTTTCGTCATCATGGATACGTTAAAAATTCGAGTAATTATGGAATATGAGTACCGTCGTGGCAGCAACGCGGCACAAGCGGCACGCAACATCAACGACGTTTACGGAGCTAACACTACAAACCAACGCACCACCTGTTATTGGTTTGCTCGCTTCCGTTCTGGAAATTTCGACCTGAAAAATGAACCTCGCGGTCGTCCGAAGACTTTGGTCGACAATGACGAATTAAAGGCGATTGTGGAAGCTGATGATACACAATCTACGGCTGAATTAGCAGCAGCTTTCGACGTTAGCGTCAAAACAATATTGGTCCATTTGCGTCAAATTGGCAAGGTAAAAAAGCTTGACAAATGGGTGCCCACGAATTCAATGATCGCCAGCGCGAAGTACGCGTCGAGACGTGCCTTGCACTGCTCAACAGACACACAAATGAAGGAATTTTGAACCGCATTGTTACCTGCGATGAAAAATGGATTCTGTTTGATAACCGTAAGCGCTCAGCAAGTTGGTTGGATCCTGGTTCAGCACCTAAACAATGCCCTAAACGAAAACTTACCCCTAGAAAAGTGATGGTCACTGTTTGGTGGTCTAGCGCCGGTGTGATTCATCACAGCTTCTTACCAAACGGGGTGAGCATTACTGCAGATGTGTACTGTGAAGAACTGAACACAATGATGGAGAAGCTGGCGCATCTCCAACCAGCATTGGTCAATCGCTCGTCTCCGCTGCTCCTGCACGACAACGCGCGACCTCATACTGCACAGCAGACGGTCTCCAAGTTGCAAGAACTGGGGTTGGAAGCTCTCCGTCATCCGCCCTACTCACCAGACCTTGCGCCTACAGACTACTACTTTTTCCAGAATTTGGATAACTTCTTGGCGGGAAAAAAATTTAATACCCGAGAGGCAGTACAAAATGCCTTTGAAGAATTTGTTGCCTCCCGTCCAGCTGATTTCTTTAAGAAGGGCATCAATAAACTGCCACTGCGATGGCAAAGATGCATTGATTGCATGGGTGATTACTTCGATTAATACAAATAAAAAATTCATGAAAAAAATTCGTTTAAATTTTTTCATACAAAACGGCAATTTCATAGGTAAAGACCTATTATTATGTAGTGATTTTCAAAATCTACTTATACTTATATGAAAATTATAACACATAGGTAATCACAACCCTGTCATAAAAATAAAACATGAAAATTTTATGAATATTTTATGAATTCATTCACAACATTTCTCACATAATTTAATATGTATGATTTACAGTGTATGAAAATTAATCGATTTTTATTTAAAATCGAATCACATTTTATGTGCATGACAAAAATAGAGATTGACAAAACGATTTTGAATGAGGTATTTATAACGATATCAATAAAACTTGTAGTAATAGGATGTAGTCTACATCCCATAATTATGTGTATCATGATTTTATTAAGTGTCATAAAAGGAGGGCATAAATTATATCTTTTTACGAACACAAGTAACATAATTAGATCGGACCGTTGAGCTTTTGGCCATCGACGTAAGTAATTAATTCCTTGAAGTTCTACATTCTTGCGGTCGTTGCCAAGGTTAGTTATAACTTTATAAGTTTGATTTAAGGTAACAAGTTTTCAATACTTTACAGCTTTATTTATTACTAGCAGCGCTCCGCGGTTTCCCCCGCGTAGTTCCCGTTCCCGTGGCAATACGGGGATAAAATACAGCCTATGCACCCGGGGATAGTGCAGCTTCCCAACAGTGAAAGAATTTTTCAAATCGGTTCAGTAGTTTCGGAGCCTATTCAATGCAAACAAACATACAAACAAACAATCAAATCTTTCTTCTTTATTATTAGTATAGACTAGATTTTTTCCGCAGATTCGGCGTGGAGGTCGATAATTATCCCCCGGGATCGTACTACCGGGATTAAAGTATCCTATATCTTAACCCAGGTTTTAGGCTACCTTGTTGTGACTTTAATCGAAATACGTTCAGCCGTTGAGGTGTGAAAAGGTAAGTGACAGTTACAGTTACTTTTGTATTTATAATATTAGTACCCATGGATACGTTCCAAAGGATCGGCTTGTGGCAATAACAGCCGTATGAGTTGATCGATCAGGTCAAGCTACGCTTGTCGCGCTTGGCCCGTGGATGGGTGACCATCTTTAGATACCTATCAAGAGTCGTTGGTCCCAGCTGTCATTCGTGGATCTTTGACAGCTATTATGGGCCGTCAGAAGCCCGAGTAGCCCGAGTAAGTCACGATACCCACTGGTAAGACTGGTTAGTCTTACCTAAGGGTCTGGTATTACCCAAAAAGCTTTTGGAAAAAGCTATGCAGATTGAGCGGATACGTTCCAAGGAGGATTTAATAGAGATTAGATTTCATCTTTGAGACTCACGCTTCTTAACACTTCAAGATAAAAAGAATAACCCAACAAGTCAAGTTGAGCAAAGCCTGCGAATCGCAAATAAATCTAAAAAACGTTTATTTTCATAAATAAAAAATACCATTCCGAGGATAAATAACAAAACTGCATCAAACTGTAAGCCAACACTATAATAACAGCAGGTTCGTGACCCACAACAAACATAAATAATTCACATTGATTTTATTTCCCGCCATGTTTTATTATCTCGAATATCCATAAATTTCTCCAAACGTATAATTTATAACAAAACTAGTCTTAAAAAATTAGACTGTTCAATAAAGACACCTGCTTTCAAAACTGTTGTTAGGCTAAAATATAGAGATCATTTTAACAAATTGTATCACATTATTGAAACGTAATTTTCGATTAATTTGGAAATGCAGAGCGATTTTTAGATAAAATATAGCGATCATTTAAAGAAATCATCATGTTTCTGAAATGTAATTGGAGTTATTTAAAGAGTAGCTATAAATCAAGAAGACGCAGACATCCAAAAAAACGAACACAAAACATGCTCTCAAAAAATTAGATTTATTAGCTGTTGTTAATAAATAATTGCAGTCAAGTATATTAAAAACACATTCATTGAAAATCATCAATAGTTCATTTAAAATAACTGTGAAATAATCATCCTTACTTTTATTTAATCAATAGTTTTATTTTTTCAGATTCAGCTGTCTAAAATAAAAGTATTGTGCAGTTAGAATCCTTAATTTATAACGTACTAATTCCGATAACCGTTACGTAGGTAAAAAACTTCATAACTGGATACCTTGTGCATACCATAGATATACTAAACACAGTGCATCATTCTTGTTAAATCACCTGCCAATCGCAGTCATTATGGCAATCTATTCGATTCGATGGTTCTATTCTATGCATCAGTCTATTAGTGGTTATAGATTTTTGCCCATGCTGTATTATGTTCATCGTTTCTTATTTAACTGTTCTCTGAATGTTTTTGATTTTCTTGTCTTTGAAATCTTAATTTAAGGTTTTTAATCTCTTCAATGGTCTTCCAAACATATGCAGGACTATAGCCAGCTTCATCAAGAAGGCGAAGCTTCAGGCTGACTCACGTCACTCAATGCACGACTACGCGCGTCTCCTATCGTGACAAAAAACTCTTAAATGACGTTTCTAATCATAATACTGGTACCTACTATATATCCTAATATATACGGTATATGTGGTATATCTTGTTCTAAAAAAGATAAACAAAACACAATCATGCTTTAATAGCACATACTTTAAAGCGACTACATTAACACGAAGTCCAATGCAGCCGTCAATGTCAAATCATAACTGTCATGATGACGATGCCTTAATGCATCAAAATTCCCACAAGTCACACGTTATATGAAGTTACTTTTGTGTTAATATCTACAGATCTTTTTCCCTATTTCGGTAAACTGCAAACGGTAACCACGCTACCTTGAGCACCAGTAAAACTGCACATTGCTGTAATGTGTCAACTTTATGATAACGAGACAGATCGGTGTGTTTTAACCCGACATTTTTACCAGAAACAATAAAAAAATACGTGCTGAGAACTCTGGGGAATACACTAAAAACACTCCTAAATCAAGTCCTTGATAAAGGTGTCATTATAAAACAGAAAACTTCTAAAGTAATAACCCTATAAGGATATGAATGGGCAATGCATGCACACCTAAATTACGGGTTACATTTTAGCGTCTAATAAAAAAATAAACTGCAAAATGGTTGGCTCGCAGACATGCGCATAAAATATGGCGCTCAATCATACCATGCAGTGAGTTTTTACAACGTATTATTTAACTGTACCTGTGCAGATAATCAACGCTATTGTGGGACGCCATTATTTTCGCGTGATCCAGTTATTTTAGATTTATCGATATTATCTAACAGTACGGAATAATTGCTATTTTATTCTTCTAGAGATATTTGTGCCAAGTGTAGATGAGAAGATATTGAATGGGATCAGTAGATCATTTAGTCTAAGATCGGAGATAAAGTCGCCGTTTGACTTTTTCATTGTGCCCTTTTAATAACGATGTAAGAAAGTAGTGTAGTAGGTACAGTATCTTTGCTATATTGTCTATGCCTATAACCTATCTACCTAGTAACCTTTTTTAGTTAAGCTGATTTACCGCTACAATGATTTCATGAATGCCTTAGGAAAACCTTTTTCCTGGAATATTTAAAACAGCTTTGTCGTTTATAGAATTTTGAAGTGGTGTTTTAATCTACGTATCTCTAAATATGTTCCAGTCTTTCTTCCGCTATTTTGTATCTCCAATCAAACACCAAATCCAGTTGACTCATTTTTCTCCTTGTCTTTTGTTTTAACTTACCAGCAGCAGATCTCCAAGTTTCTCCAGAGCCCAGTAGACCACATACAGCTCCACCAGCTGGTTCAGTACCCTCTTCAATGGTTCTGAGAGTGATGAGGTCGTTCTTTCTACCTCCGACTTGTATGTTGACAAGAGGAATGCTCGGCAGTGGGCCTAGGGATGAAAATCGTATAATCATTTATCATTGATTTAGTGTGTATCTTAACAAGCATATTGGGGTCTGGATGGACGGACATTAGATTCAAGAGAGCGCAGCTGTGCCAAGTAGCCCGCGAAATTGAAATTTTCTTACATTTTTTGCAGTTAGCAGGTCAATCAGTCTGGTTGTATTTTGATAATTTTACTATTTCATGAACAAATCATTAAATGGGTTTATATGAAATTAAAGGACAGCATTGATAATTAAAATGTTATAAATCCATACTTATTTGTAATTATATTTTGTCTAACATACAGTTTGACACTAAAATTTAAATTTCCGGAGCAGTCCTGGTGCTTTCCCCCTTAATTGGAATGAAATCATTTTCTTTTCTTTTTAATTATAACGAGGATTTTGAACCTTTCTCTTACCAAAATCTTAACCCATCCTACTTTTCTATGCATAGAATAATCAAAATAAATAGTTATTACTACCAAACGATGTTTTTAGCCACGCCCTCGTCGTGATTTAACAGACAGAGTATCTTAATTACAATTCTATAAAAAATGCGAATATAAAGACATTAATAGTTCAAATAATAATAGTAGGTTTAGTTTTAACTGCAGGCTCATTGATTGATGAAGACAATTTAATTGAAGGAGTAACCATAGCCAAATGACTTTTATAATCTTTTTTTTTTCTTAATTTAAGAACCGTTAGACACATACACGAAGGAAACGGCCTAGGTATATAAACTAAGGAAACCCATTAGCGGCGACACATTAATATAAACGAAGAGTAATTAAAATATAATAATAGAATTTTATTGCTTTTTGTCAAACATTATTAGTGTTAATTAGTTGAATTAATTTCTTTAGCTTCCTGTTTTAGGTTATTGACATGGTTTTGTGTATAGATCGTAAATATTTTATTTTTATGTAATTATTATTACTGTCGCTCTTTTCCAGTTAAAGATCGGAATTAGCAAAACTCGAATCGGTAGCCGGTCATTTCAGCCGCACCCATAAACTACAAAATTATTTTGGACACCGCATATATTTTAACAGGCTAGTCTATGAGCGTTCTGTCTTTTAGCTTATAAGTACTGCCCTACAGCCAGACAAAGGTACCCCAAATTCGTTTACTCCTAGCCTAGCCAAAGAGGCATTTAAAAAAATGTCTGCATTAGCATAATCAGCCTATAACGTTCCCACTGCTGGGACACAGGCCTCCTCTCGGTGAGAGAGAGTAGGCCATTATCCACCACGCGGGCCCATTGCGGGTAGGTAGATGTCACATGTCCGTATTTCACCAGTTTGACCGCAGTGGTAATGAAACGATAACTCGATCTTCGACTGCTCGGCGTACCCTACAACACATTTTGAGTCAGCGGCAAAAGATGTATTATCATTTGGCATTATAAATGAATCTAAAGACATTAAATTGCCTAATATTATTAGAAACTTAACTAATGGATAAAGTATTAATATAATTTCCATCACATAAGTTAGATAAATTGAATTGTGCCTTTCTTTGAACTCCGTATGATTTTATAATGAGTAATATTAATCATACCTTGGGGAACCAGTTTATTTATTACACACCTCTTGGTTCTTCGAAAAGCACGTAAAGCCGTGGGTCCTTGTTGTCATTCGTGGATTCTTGACTGTGTTAACGGGTCGTCAGCAGCCCGAAAGTCTGACAACGAGTCTTACGTAGGGGTTTCGTATTACCCAGTAACTGGGTTGTGGAGGTCAGAATCAGATAGGCAACTGCCCCATGTAAAATACTGGTATTCGGCTGCATCCGGTTAGACTGGAAGCCGACCCCAAGATAGTTGGGAAAAGGCTAGGCAGATGATGATGGAAGCAGTTTATTATATTTGAATTGTTTATCAATAAGAAGCCTCGTTCCTTATTCTGCCTGTTTTAGAAGTGACACTAAGTCCAACTAATGGAATTTATGCTACCGGACTCATTTTCGTCTCATTTTATTTTTGTTCACTATTCGCAAACATAGGCGGGTGGCTATAACTTACCTTAATCAAATACATTTATATTATACGTAACACATAAAAAATTACATTGCATAAGTTATAGATAAAGGTGACAAATAGATAAACGGAGAATTTTATTATGAAGTCTTCCTTTGAAATTCAAATAAAAATAATTCAATCGTGTCAGTATCAACACGATTGAATTATTTTTATTTGAATTTCAAAGGAAGATTTTATATGAGTTAATGATCTTAGAACGTAATTTTTATAACAAAAATATTTCGATATTCTAACATCTTAATAATTTATTAAGAAATAAATAATTAGCATTAGTTGAAAATCTGGTAGCGATAAAATGTTGACACTAGAAATTAACACTAAAGCGACAATAATATAAATCTCCAAACAACTGTTATTTTTTAACATTTGAGGAAAAAACGCAGTATCGAATTTCTCCTCTACCTAGAATGAATTAAGAATGCATCATAAAATTCAGTTTTCAAGTAGATGGCAATAAATTTCGAAGACAATTATGTAAGATGATATTATCAAAAAGTTCTTAGAAGTGCATATTTAAAAAACCCTTTTTGGGGGAAGTTCGATATCCAAATTAAAGAGTGTCAATCACACAATATTTATGCAAACTGTCACTTGTTTGTGTCAGTTCGAATTCGATCGCACGTAATAAATTGTTTTGTGTAACGAGTTGCTAGAAACCCAATAGCTTATAAATAAAAATGAATCCCTATTTCACTTGGTCACTGCATCACACGTGAACCGCTGGACTAATTTTGATAATACTTTTTTTGTTGTGTTCAGCAGACATTAGGGGATGATGCTGTACCCTATTCTACGGTTGCGTACTGGGTGGCTGAATTTAAAAGAGGTAGATCAAGCTGTAAAGATGACCCGCGTTCTGGGCGGCCTTCAACCTCCGTTTCGGAAGAAGATGTCAAAAAGGTTGAAAATCTGGTTTTGGGAGACAGAACAATAACTATAAAACATATAGCTGAGGATAAACATATACCGGTCGAAGTGGAGGAGCCTGGAGGAGGCCTATGTCTAGCAGTGGACGCCTTTCGGCTGAAATGATGATGATGATGATGATATAGCTGAGATCCTAAAGATATCATTTGGAAGCGTTCAATCCATTTTAATTAATTCACTGGGGCTCAAAAAAGTGTCGGCAAGATGGGTGCCACGAGTGTTAACCGACGAAAGCAAAAAGCGTTGTTTGGAAATTTCTAAGCGTAATCTCGAAATGTTCCAGCGTGATTTGGATAATTTTTGCCGTCGCCTTCTCACCATGAATGAAAAGTGGGTCCACCATTTCGATCCTGAAAGTAAGAGATAAAGCATGTCTAGGAAACGACCATCCTCTCCATCCATTAAGAAATTTCGAGTTGCTCCTAACGCTGGAAGGAAGGAATCCTTTTTATTGATTACATGACTAAGGCCAGATGATTACTTGATCCTATTATGCAAATTTAATCCCGAAGTGCGTGAAGCGATTAAAGAAAAACGTCGTGGAAAACTGTCGTTGGGCGTGTTCTTTCCTCATGATAATGCTCCTGCTCATCGATCGAAAGTTGCGCTCAATGAAATCCTCTGTGGTGGCTTCAATCTCCTTGACCACCCACCATATTCTCCTGACTTAGCCCCAAGTGATTTGACCTATTCCCAACATTAAAAGCGGAAATTCGTGGAACAAAATTTTACGATAATGACGCGGTTATGGCTGCCGTAGAGGAGTTTTTCGAGAGTCAAGAAAATAATTTTTTTTCACAAGGAATAAGAAAGTTAGAAACGCGTTATTCTAAATGCATTGCGTTGGAGGGAGATTATATAGTTTTTTTTTTTTTAATCCTTGCATTTTTTATATTGATTCCAAGAAACTTTTGATTCACCCTGGTACCTACAGGATGACTGATGTGATAATATAGATAGGTAACACCTTCAGTAGTTGTTATCTATTTTATTTTTGCTATTATAAATAATAATAATAACAATAATAATTAACGGATCATGTTCAAAACACAATACTGCGATCCAAAATAAAGATAACTGACGTGGCTCAAAAGGCTGCCCTACTTTAATGGGACTGGGCAGGACATGTCTGCCGCATACCGGACACACTGCGGGCCCTAATAGCACATAAATGGTGCCCTAACACAGAAAGGCGGGGTCGCAGCTGGATAGGGTCCGTCAAAATTGGAATTCAAATGGAGTTAAGCAGGACACCAAGCAAGGCACGGCGATGAAAGGCGGACTACCTAAAGCTGCAATGGAGTGGCGGCCAAGGACTGGAAGACGAAGTAGCGGTCGTCCGGCGGCGAGATGTTGTAATCATCGTGTAAAACCTGGACGAACCTCGCCTTGTGGGGATTGGCGCAAGAAAATAAAGGCCTATGCCCAGTCAGTTGTGGGTGAATTAGGGCTTCAGGTGATGATGATAATGAAAACTATTGTAAACAACATAAACTAAAGCCACACAGATATCGTATCAAGGACCACCTATAAAAAAAGTATGTACCTCAGAGGCTGCAACCAGTTGAACTGATGTCATGTTCCACGCGTCTTCGGGAGCGAGGCCTCGTTTGGTATACTTCTTGATGCTGGCCACTGCTGAAGATACTTTTCTGTGGATTAATTATTATTTACAAGCCACGTACCCGAGATCTCCCATCAGCAAAAATCGTTTTTGTTCTAAGGAACTGGTGCGCAAAATTTCATGCATCTAGCCTCAGCAGTTTTGGCTGTGCCTTGTCTATCAGTGAATTCAAGTAGGTATGTAAATTGAGTTTAATTTTCGTCCTACCGTACAGAAGTCACCGTATCTGAGCCTTCGAATAAGTTAGCCTATCTGATTCCATCACTTTCCCAAAGATAACAAAGGAAAGTTTTAACTGTGAAGAGATAACATATTACTAAAACCTAGATTATTTTAGCTTTGGAAATTAGAAGCTCCTTGTAACTGAAAACTATATTTAACTAAATAATCCACGTTCGCTCAATTTATTATAAAATGTGCTTACCCGGTGGCGACTTGTCGAAAGCCTTTGATAATTCCATCGACAGAGTTATCCCATTTCTGTTTGCTGCTAACCTTCTCTGACAAATAAGACATTATTGGACTCAATGGATTGCCTGCCAATACCTGCTCCCAGGCCTTTACTAGAGACCTGAAACAACAATGACAGACATATATAAGTTACAGGCCCAGTGCCACGCCTGACTAGCTGATCCTTTTACCACAGGATAATTTTATTTTGTTTTTGTAGCCTTTGTCGACACAAACGAAGACAGGCTACCCCTCTTTTTATTTTTCTGCATCGTTTTTTTCATTCCAGCCTAATTTAAGGCCTTCATTTCCTCATTTAATAACAAATGTATGATTTATTATAATAATCATGCCGAAACACAAAGTACCCACTAAATAGATAAATAAGAAGCAATCATAATCAAAGCAAAACTGTTCCAAATACCAAAACACATTTATTTCCACAAATACGGAATCAATTCGACATAATATTTTATTGATACAACACTTAATCAAAGTCATCATAAATGTTGTGATTCCGTTAGCTTCAGTTTAGATTAGTTCCTTTAAAAAAACATTTAATTTAAGAGCATCTGCTACACAAAAACCTGAAGAGCCTTAGGTGAATCATCTTCCTAATGCAATTTATTATATCATTTAGTTTTGTAGCTCATCTATATTTTGCATAAGTTTTTGTCAAAATCCTATGATGTCATTGAATCAAGCGCTTTGATGAGTTTATTAAACTGCAGTATTTTAACATTAGGCAACTCCAACGTGTTGGTGGTTTCATATTTCATCTAGAAATGTGTGTGTACTGTAGTTACACCTCTGCCCAATCCTTTGTGGAAACAAGGCGTGATGTCATGTTAGAATCATTGAGCTATATCACTACCTTGTCAGGCCATTCTTCTTTGTTTATGTCTTTCAAGTTTACTATGTCTTCACCGTTCATTTTTATATTCATAACTGCAATTATGTCACTCACGGCAGATTGCTAGCATGGTTAGGTAAAATAAAGAAGATTTTCCGCGGCAGCATTTGCCGAGCGGTCTTCACCTCGGAAGACAACATAGCATGGAGAAGAAGACACGACGAGGAACGAAGGAGGGGAACAAAATAAGCACCAAATACAATAATGTGTTTAAGCCTATTATGTGTACTAGGTGTATTCTATACAGGATAAGTTTTTATCCAGTGCGCAAATTTTAACCATGAATTCAGCATATCATTCTAGAGCCCCTAGCGCAGAAATTTTTCGCCGGTATTACAAAAAAAAAACAGTTGTTTCATAGAAAAGTGCAATACCTACGCGGTCAAAATGTATGGAACAGCTGATATTTTTTTGTACAACCGGCGTAAAATTTCTGCGGTCTAGAATGATATGCTGAATTCATGGTTAAAATTTGCGCACTGGATAAAAACTTATCCTGTATAGAACTATTAGAAGGTAAGCCATTACCCGTTGGGAAAGTCCATCCTTGGATAATGGCTTGAATCGTGGTATTCAAGCCATTATATTGTTGTGTATTTGATGAGGTGCTGTTGAGGGATATTAACGTGTACTATTTACCAATTATACAAAGTATGTTACCTAGCAGTCTGCAACATGAGCACAGTGTTCTCTCCCTCATAAGTAACCGCAGCGGTCACCAGACCGTATATCTGAGGGAAGTTGGAGGATAGCATGTAGCCGTGACCGCCGCAGGATGTGCGACAGCGTTCTGTCATGGCCGAAGTGTCCCATGACGTCACTGCCTTCAGGCAGCAGGCTATGGCGTGGAGCTAGAAATAAAACAATATTAAAGTATCAGTACACAGCAGGTGAGGTAATATAACCATAAAATGTAATTTTGTATTCTAGCCAAGACTATATATATAATACGAGATTTTTTACTGGTTGTCTATGATACTGATAGAGGTTAATGCCAGGTTATCCTTGATCCGAAGTAACGTTTCCAAATGTAAACAAAAACTCGTATTACCGGGGGAACTGTTCATGGCACGATCAGTAATTCTTTAACTAAACCACTGCATAAGCGATTTCTGGCAAAACAAAAGTTGTATAAATAAACTTACCTCAGGCAATTCATCCATATTTCCTTTTTCCAGATCAGCGGTAACTTTCTGGTACATCCTGGTGAGCCACTTGGCAGTCAGACTGAAAGCGTGGCTCGAAGCTATGGCGCTGAACAGCTTGTGCTGCTGCGTCACGTAGTCCAGAATCTGAGGCTCGCCAGCACTAGAAAGAGAAGAAATAAGTCTAAACTTCGGCATTATTTCTTTGAATTTTGACTGATTAACTGAATTACTGTCCGCAGCAAGGCAAGCGTAATATAGGACACCCTCAGCTAGATGGACTAACAACTTTAAGAAAGAGGCTGGGACAGATTGGGTGTGGAAGGTGGAGGACAGGGTATTGTGGCCCACCCTGAGAGAGGCCTACGCCCAGCAATGGACTGCAAACGGCTGAGTTGACTGACTGAATTACCGTAAAAGGTAATTGTAACAAAAAATTGCTTATTATTTTCTTCTCCTAAAGTTCCATAAAACCTTGCATCATTTAGAAGTGTTTTGGTTTTTTCCAGCGGTGACTTACTCAGGTTTTAGCTCCGACTGCCTCCTAACCGCGGAGTATCTGACAGCGATGGTGACCGCCCGAGCAAGCTGGTTGGCCATGCCGTTGACTATGACTACCCTCACGTACACCATAGTACCGTATGTTAGTTTACTGTTCAGCGATCTTCGGAATGTACCATCCTGAAAACATATGAATAGTGTAAAGTCCTAGTCGTGGACTTGTTTCGGCTGAAATGATAACGATGATCTAACTGTTAGTTAAGAACAGCAACAATATCCACTGGCAGACGACGCCCAGCTTAAAGCGTTGTAGACGCTGGGCGTCGTCAAAATTTCAAGCTTCTAGACAAAAGCTTGAAATTTTGTACAGACGCCAGCACATCAAGCTACCCCAATCTGTAAAATTTCTTTGTTAGAGTTTCAACTTTGAATGAATGAATGAATGAAAAGCACCGATCCCAGCGTGGCTCGACCAGACTCGATTAATCGAATGAACCCTAAGATTTGCACTACAAAACCATAGGGTTCATGTTCAATTGGGAAAAATTGACAGTTTGGGGTAGCTTGATGTCTGTACAAGAGTTCTATTTAATATGACGAAAGTGATGAGTAGGAACTGTGGAAGGATTTTTGAAGATTCATTCCTTAAAGGGGATTGACATTTATATACTTAGAAGTTTGTCATTTTCGCCTATGGGAAATTCCATCAGGCTCACAGCTGTTCACATCAAGAAATAAAGATCTAGCAATAGATCTTTATCTAGGTGTTTTTCTACTTCTTACAACTAAAATTATTACAACAACGGTTATGTCATTTCAGCTTAATAATATCGTCTATATGTATACCTTCAAAACTTGAGCATTCTTCATCAACATCCTATCCCTCTTTATCCTGTGGTGTTCGAAGCCAAGAAACCCATTATTGACAGTGTTAAAGCCAAGCTTGGCTCCGATCTCTCCAAGCTTAATCCCCGGGAGGGGCATATGAGTCTCTTCATCTCGAAGCTGGATTAAGAAAGGCTGGATACCGCAGCTCTTTCCCTGGGAGTAAAGATGTGCCATCACCACACAGTAGTTAGCGGTGTGTGCCACTAAAAACAGAAGAAAAGATAAATGAGGACTGTGCGAAAAATTCAGTGCGTTCTCATGCTGTTTTGAGGACACGGTCACTACGTAACCGTAAAAAGAAGCCTGCCAGGGGTGCGGGTTTGTTCGAAAGAGATACCACAGCCCCTGGCATACGGGCTACTGAGGGAACACGGGTGGGTTTTAGTCAGTAAAAGTCTGACACGCCCTCCTGCTCCACCCAGAGCGGGAGAAGTTATTTGATGATTTCCCACCCAAAAAAATAAAAAAAACCGTAAAAAGAAGAAATTCAAAATGATCTTTTCTTCTCTAATGACCCAGTACCATTGGATTCCATCATCTACCATTGGACTAAGATTGGCCGAAGCAAATGAAACCTGTTGTGTTATTAATGTGGGTCGGTCCAACAAACAATGGGGCGTTTTATTTCGTGTCAATCGTGCCTTGTTGTCTGCACGCTACATGAGCTGATGGACCCTGCTGAAAGTGCCACGCTCGTAGCCAAATTTTGGGCTGACTGTATATTATGTGACTGTGGATTCTATACTAAAATATAACTTACAACTCCCAGGCCACCATTTGTATGCGGTTAATGTAGGACTGTGCAGCACAAACTCTTCAGTTTTTGGATCGTAAGTTGCTGTCGTTTCTAAACCACGAATAAATGTCCCGTGGCCGAGCTCCGTCTGAAAAATATGAAATATTAATTTGTTGATTACTCACATAAATTATAAAATGTAAGTCGTTGAAACTTGAATATCAGACTCACCGACTTTCAGCGTTAATATTTCCAAACTTAGTTTTCAAATAGTAAATTCATAAAAAATAAAAATGAACTGTAAACTAACTTTAAATATCAAAAATTGATTTTCATAGTCAAAGTCAAGTCTTATTATAGACGAAACCTTCATGACTGGTGTTATTGCAAGCCATGACTAATGGCGCGTATTCGTAACTTTTAGCAATTTATTTACCCACCTGCGCATAAGTGCCAATGATCTCCATCTTGCTGGCCCTCTTCATCCAATACTTCTTCTGCTCTTCATCAGCGTGGCCCAATATGGCCGGTATGAACATAGCAACGTGTAGCGTGAACGGAGAGTTGTCTTTAAATACCGCTGAACTTATGAGGCTGCGGTAAGTGGAACTGAAATGCACAAAATCACAGAAAGAACATAAGAATATTAAAACAGAAGAATATTTATATTCTTCTGTTTTAATCATCGATGATCCTACAATCATTCATAACTCATTCAGAATTTTATCAAATACAAGTCACCGGAGGAGTGAAGACCAACAAAAGAAGAATACCTACTGCTTCAACATCACTAGTAGGGATGTCAGTTGCACCCAGTTAGTTATAGATGTCGCTACGAAACTGAACATGGAACTAGGCTTGTCGACACCGGGACACTTTTGCCATGAAGGCTTATTTAAATCCCATCCGTCTAGCTTTATTTCAAGTACTCAGTTTGGGGTTAATTATGATATGCAGTCCAACTAGATTCTACTAAATAACTATCAGAGCAATGGAGGCGCAGTGGTAGCTGCCCGACTTACGAGTTCGAACCCAGTCAGGCGCTTTACTTTGTGAAAATAATTTCATCACCACTACTCTCAAAACGGTGAAGAAAAACATTGTGACATCTACCAACCCACACAGGACCCGCGTGGTACATTACAGCCAACTCCCTCTCGAAGAGAGGATACCTGTGTCCTTGCAGTGGGAATATAATAGACTGATTATTCTTTTGCCAATTATCAACCTTTGTTTCTCTTAGCAAATTGATCGCAATCTAGAAAATTCTAGCAATTAAACATACTTAGCCTTCTCCTGTTCTGTCTGGTTAGGATCTTCGGCATCTTTCATCGCTCTGTACAATAGAACTGCTTTGCGAACTGCATTCTCATACTTCTCCTTATGGCTGAGGTACTCTTCTGGCACCTCGTCTATGAGGCCTTTAGTGCTGAGCACTTTAGTCTCTGTAATTATAAAAACCTTTTTAATAATGCTTAAATCTACAATCTCTTGATAGTTTTGATAGTCTATTTTAATATTCATCATCATCATCACCATTTCAGTCGAATGAAGTTCACTGCTGGACATAGGCCTTCCCCAAAAGGGGGGTTTTGCCATAATCGCCACGCTTTGCAGGCGGGTTGGCGATCGCAGTATGTTGGTAAAATGCATAGAGAACGCTGCTGTCCATTCTCTAGTAAGTCCCTTAGTCGCCTTCTACGACACCCACTGGAAGAAATGGAATGGTGCTATTCTCGTACGTCCGGCATGACGGACGGAAAACAGATAAGTTTAAGTCCCATGTAATAGGGGGCGAGCCTATTACCATCAACCGGGCACAAATCCAGACTCCGGGCTGTTACTGAAAAATCCCTGATAGAAAAACCCAATAAGAGTTTGCCCGACCTGGGAATCGAACCCAGGACCTCATGCTCAGCAGTAGCACTCACGACCACTAAACCAACGAGGCATACGAACGCCTGTTAAAAAAATACTCGTGATGAGCAATTTTAGAACAAAAGCAAAATTTTGCTATCCTTATAGTTATAACTTCGACCCACCAAGATTCTCGGTAAATACGTATTCGTTCAAACCGGTAGATGACAGCCAATCTCAGAACTTTGAACTACGTTTTTGCCGTAAAAAACCACTAGGTACAATTAAACGGGCAGATCAAGGTTGCTCACATAATTTCGGACTTTGAACGGAATGTCATTCACATTATCAACTACACTTCAATTGATAATTTGATTGTTGTTGGTCTTATAGAGATAATGTTATCAGAGCACGCAGGCAGAGTTAATGCTCGTCTTATCTTTTAATCTTTATCTACACCCCTAGCGAAGTGAAAACATGTAGGTACTTAGTCGTACACAAGACGACATAAATAAAGCTAAAGGCACATCTCCAGTATAAGCTGACTTCCCATTCTTTAGGCCTTCATTACAATAGGTGGCCAGCAACAGGAAATGTGTGTACAGTCTGAAGTTAGTAACACTCGGTATCCTCAAAGGAAAACAAGCGACTGGCAGATGTAGATTACCTACTCACTTCATGACATATTACGTATGTACTTAGAACTAGTTACTCCACGACACAACGATAAGTAAATAAACAAATGAACATCGACTTACCTAGTTTTCTCCTGTTTTCTGTCGCCTGTCTACTCCCATCTAGGTAATTAGTCAACTCTTCCACATTAAATTCACATTTCTTTCGCTCTTCAAGCAAATCCTGATTCACTTTTGTGCTCATGTTTGTAACGAGTTAATTGCAAAAATTATGTTTGTCTGTGGTGGGGAAACGATTGTGTAATTGTGTCCCTAGTTGTTCAGCGGAGCGGTGCGTTATCAAAACGCAAATATAATGATAATTGTTGTTGTTATTCTTATCTAGTACTAATAAACAGGTTTGTGAGATATTACGTAGATTATGAAATTATGTGTTACCTAATAAATGTTTTGATAAAGTATCTTGTACTGGAAATTGATGTTTGCTTCTTTTTGACTTCTATAAACTGGTTTTTCACACGTCCTCTATCTTGTTTACTAAGGTCAGTACTGTGAGCGATCTTTGTACTTTGAACACAAGATGTCCTAGTACCTATATGTCGTAGATCGTACATCTCACATTATTATGTTTTCCATATATAAATAAAAACACAAGCTGTGTATTATAACTTAATTGGAGGGATTTTTTATCACAAGCAAATTAGACAAAAGGAAAAAAATGTGGTAAAAGTCAAACATCAAGTAGGAAGGTATAAAAACATTTAATCGTAATCCTCATCCTTAATTTTTACATCATATTTTTGTTATAAATGCGATAGTAAATAATTTTTAAAGGATACAAAATGCAACAGATGAAGTGCTAAAGATCACATATATAATTAAAACAAATTGAACAATAAACTAGATTTATATATTTTGATATATTTAATGAGGAAATGCAAATTATCTAACTCTTTTGGTTATAATTTTATCATATTCCTTACTCCTATAACCTGATATCTTCCAACGATAAAATGCCAGGACTTAAGGATATCAGCAACACGATTATCACAGTTTCCCCTTCATCATCGGTTTCAAGTACTTGAAGTACGTCTCGTTGACGGGCTCCTTGTTTATGGGGCTGTTCAGGGCTTCCTCCATCAGGCGCTCGTAGACGCGACCGTCGTATGAGCCCAGGGTTGAGTGAAGCAGCTGGAACACAACAGAGAAGCATAAAGGGTCGACCTAGTAAGAATGATAAGATAACAGAGTTCTTCTTTTAGAATCAGAACTGCTGAAAAATACATTTTCGGTAAAACTTAGCAGTATCTACTAGAGTTCCTTGTGTTCTGGTATAACAGTACTGCTATGATGCATTTACCTGAGCACATCAGAAAAGAAGGATTACCTATTATTTATTTTAGCCACTGTACCTATTAGAACGTAGTTCTTTAAGGTGACACTTGTCCACATTTTCTCCATACAAACTTCGGGAGAGTTTTACTCCACTGTTTGACCATGTACATCAAAAATTAAACATGGCATGGTTTTGTCTCCTTATTAATATTGTCTGTACGGAAATAGAATACTAAAAGAAAAAGCCATTAAAAAGTTATGAGCCAACAAAGATTCGTTTTTCTTGCTAATTTAACCTAACTTTACGCGTGTTTAAGTAATAAAAGGAGTGTAAAATCTCGAAAACGAGTACCGACAAAGCTCAATTATCGAAAAGTTCAATAAACTTAATTGGTCATGGATTTATGCAGTAGTTTTTTTCAGAAAACCCGATCTTCCGAAGGACTTTTCTTAGTTTTTTACGCGCCAGTTTTACTATATAAACTGATACTGCAGCTGACTCAATAATGTTGTGCGTGTAGACTAGCGGCTAACTGCTCATCACTGATACTACCTCTGTCGGACACAAAGCCTGGTGAGACAGAGTGCTTTTTAGGTAGGCCCACCAGTGAGTTCGAGCCCGCTACTATAATAGTGTACCCTTAACGCAACTTGTGCTAGAAATAAACTTGTGGAAATTTTTAGAAATCGTCTCCATGCATGGTTGGCGTGTATGGTTTTCGAAGGTTAGTGAGGTCAAAATGAAAATCCAAGACTGCGGCTGCGAAAAGTTTCAAATTCTTCATGTGTGTCCTATTTTTGTGTTCACGTTGAAAGATGGTATAGTTCTTACGTCCGTATACGTAACAAATCATATTCAATATCATGCGTGTCTTGATGATAACTAAGATAACCGTATAGAATGTGAGTGACTTACTTCATCCCGTAGATCGAATGCATCAACAAGCCCAACAGCATTTGGTCTTATCTTAAACAGCAGCTCCTCATACTTCATTTGTAGGTCCGCCAGATCGTTCTCCGATACCGACGTGTACTGCAAATTCATTATTATCATTATTACTGGAAGATATTGCTAATTTACTGTAGTTTGCTTTTTTTTTAACCTTTTATTCCATGCATTTACAAAATAATTTTACAATAATGAATTTAAATCACATGCTTGATTATTCTTTAGAAGATTTAAAGAAACTAGCTTAAAATTTTAATAATATTTTTTTTTTTTTTTTTTTTAAGCTAGTAGTTTGCTTAATTTGTCTGAATGTTCTTGGTATACGATCGTTCCTTCCATGTGCAAAAACTTTTAATATTAGACAAGCATTTAAAAATAGGATATCATTTATAGTATTGGCTATTCCTTACTATCAGAAGGTCTCCAGTCCTTTCCAGAGCCCAATAATACAGATAGAGGGTCGACAGCTGATCCATGACTAATTTGACGTTTGGACTTGAGGTGGCCGTCAGTCTCACGATCTCTTGTCTATACGTATCTGCTATCACAGCTCGACAGTGGGCCTTTGGGAAAAGAAAAAATTAAAAATTTAAGTAATGGATCACTCGTTGAGGTTGTGTAACTCGCCAAAATTCTGTCGAAAAGTGATCAGATCGTAACAAAACTCAGTCTTGATGGCCCGAAGGAAGCATTTGTTCAATAATAAAGTGTATTGACTACGTAGATATGACAATTTACCTCAGCTGCAGCAACCAATTGGATAGTAGACACTTCCCACGCGTCCACTTGAGATAGACCCGCTCGCATGCGCTTCCTCATGTTTCTTACACTCGCTGATAATTTGCTGAAATGCAAATAATACGTTAATTGGATTCATAAAATTGTTAGGTTCTAGTAATCAAGTGCCAACATGCTTGCCAAGAGTGACAATTAAGAAACGTATCAAAATCGGAGATCTTCTTCTCTCCGCTCGTACACGAAACGAAAAACTACATGCAGAGTTATAAAAAAACATTAGCATGTCCCACTACCAGGTTCACCAGTTTTAGAAGAAATTTAATTGCTCAGTCAATTTATCAATACGAAGTACTTACCCTGCTGCAAGAGCTTGGAAAGACCTGATGATGCCATCAGGACTGCTGTTCCAAGTCTCTTTACTGCCCGAGAAGGCGCGCGTCAAATACGAAACGGTCGGTGTGACTGGCTGCTTGGCTTCCGCTTGCTCGTAAGCTTTCACTAAAAACCTAGTTAAAGGAACGTTTATGAATTATTCTTTATATTTTTTACATTTTAAAATAGATGTAAGTATTCCAAAGTGTCTTTAAAAAAAAGGTGCCAATTCAATTACCTACAACCAAACTGCAAAGGGATCTGAAGAGTTACTAACAGTTTGTAGTACATAGGGCAGTCATACTCGTACTTTTGCTAAATTCCAAGTGCAACGGGTGATTTTGGTACTGGGTTTGACCCTCAAGTTTGAGCAAAATGTACTTTGGTTTTCAATATTGAATGTAGTCTTGATTCGGCAATATTTTGGTGCCTCGTCCATGCAACTTGTGATATATGACTTGACGACTATATGTGATGTGAGCTTTCTACCTCTGCCAACCCCAAAGACAGCAGTGGTGGCCCAGTAGTAACGGCCCCGACTTCAAAGTTGTAGGTCGTGGGATCTTACCCATGCAGGCGCTTTACTTTGGGTAAATAATTTCATCACCACTGCTATCAAGGCGGTAGACCTGGGAACGCATGAACCTAAAATTCTAAAACATGTGACAACCCGCACTTATGTATAGCTCTATCCCTCGAAAAGAGCGGGCCTGTGTCCCAGCAGTGGGAACATTGTACGCTGATTATGCTATCTTAAGACATGATGGTATGATACTTGCCTAGCTGTCTGTAGCAGCAACACGGTATAATCTCCCTCATAAGTCCTGGTGGCCGAAACAAAGTTGTAGAGGTTTGGGATCCCAGAGGACATCATATATCCGTGCCCGCCGCAAGCGTGTCGGCACTGCTCGATGAGGGAGGCAGCGTCGGATGTGCTGATGGCCTTCAAGCAACTTGACAGGGCGTGGAACTGAAATCAAGGTTAGGCAAATGTAAATTAAAATAAAAAAGGATCCGTTTTAACAGGTTTTTTTTTTTTTTTTTTTTTTTTTTTTTTTTTTTTTTTTTTTTTTTTTTTTTTTTTTTTTTGGGTGCGAAATCATCAAATAACTTCTCCCGCTCTGGGTGGAGCAGGAGGGCGTGTCAGACTTTTACTGACTAAAACCCACCCGTGTTCCTTCAGTAGCCCTTAAGCCAGGGGCTGTGGTGTCTCTTTCGAACAAACCCGCACCCCTGGCAGGCATCGACCCTTGCGGGTCCCATCACTTTTTGTGCTGACATCTCTTTGAGGCGCGCGTGGAACACAACGCGCCGTCGACTTGGGCTTGGTCCTTACCGGACAGCGAGCTACCCATTACTCGCCGTCCGCAAGCCCACGCCTACGGTGGCCGGAAATCGGCCTGGGATTCCCGACGCCCAGGGCGTCTCCGTATCCTGCGGCGGCTGGGGTCGCGAGGGCGCATATGCTGCCTCTCCCTCACGTGCGCCGCCTCCCTCTTCGCGAGCATCACTGCTTCGCTGAAGGAGGTGACGGCTCCCCATGCCCTCTCGCTCCGTACCATGGCCTGGACCAGGGCCGGACGCGAGAGATCGCCGCCGCCGATCGCCTCCACGAGGACACGGCGGTGCTCCGCCCAAGCAGGGCAGACCGCCACCGTGTGCTCCACCGTGTCCTCAGGGCGATCTTCGCAGTGGAAACACCCGGGCGTTTCCTCCCGCCCTATCCGAAACAGGAACCTCCCGAAACAACCGTGTCCGGTGAGGACCTGCGTCAGGATGTCTATTTAAAAAGTAGTGCGTTGATGAGCTTGGTATTAATTTCTAGTTCCTATTAATATAGCATAGCAAAAACGATTTCAGAATCATTTCACTGCGAGGACAATCCAGATAATTTGCAATGCATTTCGTCGTGTTATTCGTTTTATATTTAATGGCTGGCAAGCAGCACATTTTGTAGGTCTAAGTTTCAAAGGATCGCCCACCAAATGTCCACTTTTGATCACTTTCTCGTATTCCTATGATATCCTCACCTCAGGCAAAGTGTCAGTATTGCCACCCTTCATTTCAGCAAGCACAGCACTGAAGCTCTTCCACAGCCAGTTGCTGGATAGCTGCAGCGCGTGCGCAGTTGCGATGGCGATGAACAGCTTGTGCTGCTGCGTCACGTAGTCCAGAATCTGGGGCTCGCATTCACTGGAAATTAGTAACGTTAGACACTTTAGTATCAGAAAAGGTCTTTCTAAAAACTGACAGAGCTAGGGATAGACCCCAATTAAATTGTACCCACAAAGATCATTATAATGCAACTTCATCTTCGTGACATTTCTGGTTCCCCGACCTACCCCGTCGCATCGCATCCCGGCTCGCGCTATCACTGCGTTCTCGCTTACCGTTATTTCTGACTTTTTTTCTCTTTGCTCGACTGCAAAGGGTCCTAGCGTGATGTCAAATAGCCTTTAGCCATCCTCAAAAAATAAACAGATATCGATTTGGCATTGAGAAGATCTTTCACCTCTTTCCTTAATTACTATGTACCCCGTAAGGAGCAATTTATAAGCGCCTTAAAGTAGAGATATTTCTACTTACTCAGGCTTCGGTTTCGACTGCCTACGTATGGCAGAGTACCGCACAGCGATAGTGCAGGCTTTCGCCAGGTTGAAGGCAGCCTCGTTGACTAGGATCACGCGGACGAACACCATTGTGCCGTAGGTTAGCTTGCCGTGACGAGCCACTTTGACGTAAGTGCCATCCTGGAATGTTACAATAGTCACGATGTAAAATATGGTGGTATTCTCTGAAAAACTTAAAATAGAATACCCTTCAGCATAATCAGCCTATAATGGTACCAATGCTGGGACACAGGCGTCCTCTCTGTGAGAGGGAGTGGGCCGTGCCCGTAATCCACCACGTGGACCCCGTGCAGATTTGTAGATGTCACGTGTCGTTGAATATTTTGTTCGAGGACATGCTGGTTTCCTCACAATGTTTTTCTTTGCCGTTTTGAGAGCAGTGGGGATGGAATTATTTATACAAAGTAATGCGCCTGGGTTCGATCCCACGACAATAAGGATAAGGTCCATATCAAAGTGATTGTTAGTTAACTCTTTCGTCTCCTTGAAAATGCTACGTTCAACAATTTATTTAAAAAAAATACTACTTAAATGTATGTATTGTTTAAAAATATACACAATTTCACGGTCCATAAATCAAACACAACGATAAAATAATCCATATGAAAAACCCACAACGATGTAACATTTGTATTAATTAACATTCTCACCTTCAAAACCTGAGCATTCTTCATCATCATGTGTTCTCTAGGTATTCTATAATGGTTGAACCCTAGGAATCCATTGTCAGCTGTGTTGAAGCCCATCTTTGGCCCGATATCTCCAACCTTGATACCTGGGAGAGGCATGTGAGTATCTTCGTCCCTGATCTGAACGATGAACGGGTGGGTGCCGTGACATTCACCCTTGGTGTACAACTGGGCCACTACGATGCAGTAGTTCACGGTTTTGCCAACTGAAAGGATGTTTTTAGTAAAAAAAAATTGTTAATTTATTGTGACAGATAGTTTTCCGTGGGTCGGGGTCCACTCTCTAAGCACAAAATCCGTACTTTCCCGAAGTAATGGGTTTTTTGTACGCCGTAACACCTATGGTCATCAGGTCATATGATTTAGTTTGGGGCCCAAACTAAGATTGAATGACAACACAACACGATTTGACAGTTGTCCTTGCGCAGCCGAAAAAGATAATTAATAAGGTAGTAGGTTAATAAGTAGACTATATAGGGTCCATTCCGAAGTATCGAACTATTTTCCAACGGGCCCGTATCTTCCTCGAAGGACTTAGAAAATAGGCCCCGAGTTTTACCACGTGTGAAAGGCGCATTGCTGATACTGCCATTGCGATTGACGTGACTACACTAAAAGCAAAACACTAAGAAAGACTGAGTGTTCTACGTCGTCGCTTCCGCTGTGGCAATGACCGCGTCCATCGCAATTAACGTCCTCAGAGAGTTCCGGTGTTAAGGAAAATTTAGACCGCAGTATGATATGGAATGCGCTTATCATCTAGATACTTACGGCCACCAGCCCACCACTTAAAAGATGACAACGTAGGACTATGCAGGATAAACTCCTCCGTATCAGGATCATACGTAGCAGTCGTCTCCAAACCCCTTATAAAGGTCCCGTGACCGAGCTCCGTCTGTAATAAAGGCACTATTGACTTATTGCGTCCTTTCATTTCCACAACTATACATCTTGACCTACAATTGCACTCTCATGCACTTTGTCAATGCAATGTAGTGGGACAAAGCATTAATTTTCACTTATCTTATTAACTTGAATTTTTGACTTATCATAATTTATAATCTACATTTCAACCAGCAAATAGATAGTCCTGATGCTCAAGAATTAAGACCTATTACGACCGAATAATATAATACATACATAAAATAATGGGCACAAGACCTCACCTGGGCGTAGGTCCCGATGATTTGCATGTCCAGTGCTCTGGGTAGCCAATACGACTGCTGGTCTGGCGTACACTGGCCCATGATGGTGGGCACAAACATGCCCAAGTGCAGGAGGAACGGAGACACTTCTTTGAAAAATGCATCGGCAGTCCGACGGATGACGGGTGAGTTGATGCTAAATATGGATTGTAACTTTAGCAATCAAATTAAGGGAGAAAAATTAAGAAGATGTATCGATGATTGCTCTTAATTATCGGCAAGCGATATTGATAAGAGAATATCGGCATTCCCTTTTTAGCAAACTGGAATAATTATCCAGAAAACCAAACAAACCACTGTGAATTGAGACTTAAAGAAGTACTTCACAAAGTTTAACAAACTGCCATGTACTTCGTAATATCTTAAATCAAACAACTTTAAGCAAACAATGCAATTGTCAATATCATAATTTGTTTAGTACTGCGTTTCTTTGTTGCAGCATATTTTCTGCTGTTTCTTCAAGATTTTCGTCCTCGTACTCATCATGACTTATATATATCATTTATTGTAAATACATCACAATTTATACTGACATCGGCAGTGTCAATCAACAATGCCCCTCAATATTACTACACTCATTGAATACATTTGAATTCAATCTAAATACATATATGTACATAATGCGTAGGTAGGTCCTTATTTCGTAAAATTATACCTGATAGAGATTTTCGTTAGCATTATGCTTGACTTTTTATTTTAAAGGTTATGTTATGTCTCCCTCATATTTAAAGAAGGAAGGATTCGGTCAATTTCGTTATAACAAACTTATCTACCTCATGCAATTTTGCGAATATATACATGAATGGTCTTATAGACCATAGTAGAACCCTTTATTTCCCGGGAACCATAATGTCACTAATAATCTGAATCTATCTATCAAATAGCTTATTCATTGCTTCATATGTTCGAAAAACTTGTCTGCTCAACCACGTAAATAACGCAATGAGTGTTGTTGAGCCATTTCTACTGTTATAGTATTATGCAACCCTTTTGATCAAAACTTGAATAACTGTCACCTATTATATCCGTTACTAGTATGTCATCTCAGGTGAGATGCATTTTTAAACTATCAAGTGTCAACTTCACCTGTTCATATATTTACCCAAAAGACTCCAATCCACTGAGTTCAGCTAGTTCGTTCTTCACAATATTAGCGTACAAGCAAGACTTCCTGACTGCGTTTTCGTACTTCTCCTTGGGACTCATGTGTTCCTCTCCAATACTGTCTTTTGATGCTCCATTGTTTAACGCTATATCTTCTGTAAAAGCAAATGAAAAGGTACTTGAGCTAGGAACTTATAGGTTTGCCATTATCATCATCATATCTAACAGAAGTCCACTGCTGGACATAAGCCACGCTTTGCCGTACAATTGAATGAAGAAAGGGAGTAATAATGTCTTATTAGAATGGCAAACATATAGTTAAAGCCACAGCCAACATATAGTTAGTTACCTAGTTGTTACTTAGTTAGTTATGTAAATATATGAAATACACAAAAGTGGAAGACATCGCTGTTGACTTGGCAAGTTTGTTCCAAATTAATGCCACCGAGGACACAGAGGATGGAAGAAAATATACCTACATAATCTCGCCAGGTAGGATAAAATAATAAAGGCATATGTTAGCAGGATTTGAGAAAACCCTGCAGCTTTCGATGACATCCAACGTAGTTATTCGACACCATCTTAAGTGGAAGTGTAGTTACTAAACGGTCAAAAATATAAGCACTAATTTTAATTTCGAAATCGACAAACATTCATCTCATAATCCAACGTCTAGACAAGTTGGACTTGTTTTTGTCAATCTTGTTAGCTATGTGAAAATAAATGTTCGCGTTTATTCACAATGTGTTGATTTAAATGTATTTTTCGAGAATTAGTTAGTTGTTTGATTCTTTATTTGCATTTGCGTAGCCTCGGTATTTTGTCCATGTTTAACTGTGGCAATTTACGTAATATGTATAATTACTCAAATTATGGTAATTTTACGTCCTAATATTGTAACTTGTACCATTGTATTATAAACATTCAGTAACAGATTTTTATTATTTTGCAGTAATTGCGCTCAACTGTAAGGTTAGTGTTTTCCAAGAACCCAGATCCAGATATGCTACAACGAACCTCTTTATTACCTATTTGGTGCCTTTCACTACCGTAGGTGTTTGGTTATTGACCTAAGATTCTTTACTTGCCGGAAGTTTAAATAAAAAAAAGCAATTGAGTAAAATAGTGAGTCACGGCAATTAATTTGTGTTTATTAATAGGTAATCAATCCTACTTAATATCTTGTTTTCGTCTGTTTACACGACCCCAGCGTTAACAATGAACTTCTTTTAACTCAAACATACACCTATTTATTCACGGCAGATTTTACATAGTCATCACTCACCTATTTTCTTCCTCTGAAAAGTATTCTGTTCCCCACCATCAAATATATGCGTTACTTCTAAGATATTAAAGTTGCATTTCTTTCGTTCCATCGCCAGATCTGGGTTGACCTGCATGCTTGTGTTTGTCTGACTCATTTTTCAGAACATGGGAACTGTTGCTTATTTTAAAAACACAACGCGGTATACGTTTATTCGTGAAGTAAATCAAAAGCTACTGAAAATTTGTAGCGAGCGGTAAGTCGCCGATATCGGACCTCATTACCATTGTATTCACCTCTATATGCATATAATGCATGTAGTTAGCATTAATTCACATTGACGACCGTCGATTTATTTGATAAAGACTTTCAGATTATAATGTCAATTGCAATTTAGTACACCCGGATACAGTTCGCCGAATTGGCATTGATAACAGAAAATTGCAGTGCATTTTGTTTTGAATGATTCACTTTCTTTCTCTATGTAACACTCGTGCAAAGATAAACTTATCCGCTGCCGAATTATATCACTGCTCTTGAGAATATTACCTCTGACACTGTTTTCATTATATGTAAATTGTATCATAATTAAACTACAATCAACCACAGTACACAGTTCAAGAACACATTTAGGTAAGGAAGAATGTACACTGAATAAACTAGCTGCCCACTGTGTAGGACACAATATTTGAGAGCTGCAAACTGCAATGTGCATGCGGCCTTGAATGATAATATCCTGCAAATGCGAATGACCTCTACGTCTGCACTGTTGCTGCGCTATTTATATGACAGCTAACATTGACGTAGTTACGTAATTATATAACGATAAACATGTTTTTGAGAATACTTTTTGAACACATTTTGTCAGCGGAAAATTTCGACTGAAAAAATATTCTCGAAAATTGAACTAACTAACTACATAGTATGTGCATCTGCTAGATGTGTTTCCTTGAAAACAGAAACTGATGATAACTTGTGTTGATGAAAGTAAAAGTGGATTCTATACAAGTTTTAAACCGGAACATAAGGTCATGAGCCTTTTGCTAAGGTCTGGAGTATTAAAGAAATACAAATGTTTTCCAAAAATATATTTTTAAAAAATCGATGAAAATTTAATTAATAAACATAAAATAATTGGAATTGTCTAAACATATAAAAATTTATACAATTTAAGCTGGAGCATTCATTCTCTCATCATCATTTTCATTTCAGCCGAAAGAAGTCAGTCCACTGCTGAACATAGGCATCACCCAAAGTCGATAAGGCAACGCTTGGGGGAGGCATATGTTCATCAAGTTTGTACCTACAATCGTACTGAACTCTCGATATATTTCGTTTGGTCCAGCCCTTAATCCTAAACCCTTATTAATTCCTATTAAAATATCACAGTTTAGCTTTCAACATCAAAGGTTTAAGATATTTGTGGAAGCTCTGGTTGACGGGCTCCGCGTTGAGCGGACTCTTGAGCGCTTCCTCCATCAGGCGCTCGTACACGCGCCCGTCGTATGCGCCGAGGGTGGAGCTCAGGATCTACGAAAACAAGACAGAATTAAGCACTGTCTACATGATAATCTCCAACAGCATCATTACACGGGTAATTTTCATTCTGTCTTTTAGATAAATTATTTCAATTGACCGACACACATGCACTTTAGAATTGTCAAGAAGAAGTAAGTCAGAAAGATGAAGCTAATTGCCCATTCCAAAGCGTAGTAGGTTCCTATGAAGAAAAACGGTCAAGAAACTACATGGACACCCTTTAAAATCAAATTATTGCTACAAAATATTGGATAAATCGTTCATATTGAAATGATACATGTGTGAAAGATGTTAAAAGACGTGGTCCATAGTAAACAATGCACTTATGAGGCAGCATAGAGATGACCACTCCCTACAGACAGTGCCCGTTCACGAACATGTCGTATGGATCAGTACCATTCAGCTCAACCATTTATGAAGAACTGGCTTCTGTGAGCTGTTTTCGTTTTGCTGGATTGCTTATAGAGTCCTAGCGTAATGTTATATAGCTTTAAGCCTTCCTCGATAAATGGACTATCCAACAGTATTTTTATTTGAACTAGTCGGTCCTGAGATTAGCGCGTCCAACGAAACAAACTCTTTCGTCATCATCATTTCAGCCGGAAGACGTCCACAGCTGGACACAGGCCTCCCCAATTTGGGGGGGCTTGCCAAAATCGCCACGCTTGACGTTGGCGTTGGCGATCGCAGTATGGTGGTAAAATGCATAGAGAACGCTGCTGCCCATTCTCTAGTAAGTCCCTTAGTGGCCTCCTACGACACCCACGGGAAGAGATGGGATGATGCTATTCTTTACGTCCGGCACCACACGGTACAAAACTCTTTAGCTTCATAGTATTATTATATTAAATTAAGTAATGGATTTAGATTTGAGACCAATGAAAGTACCTCATCTCTGACATCGAATGCGTCCACGATGCCGACAGCGTTAGGTCGTAGTAATGCCAGCAACTCCTCGTATCTGGCCTGAAGCTTGGCAATATCATCTCTGGTTATAGTCGAATACTAAAACAAAAAGTCGCACATGAATAATGAATAGACTACAACTACAAATATAATCAATATTAAGCTTATTAAAACCTAAGTCTTTAAAAAATAATATGTAAAAGTACATTAAAAAGAAAATGGCAATACTGGCAGCCAAAATGGGCACCTTTCCTGTTGACAACGCTGCTGACGAATTTTTTGATGCCCTCTGATTCTTTAATTTTTTATACACCACGACATTTTAGTCGTCTTACAAAGACGGTCGGACTCAATGTATCCGACATAAAAAACCTCTAGGCGCGATAAAAAATTGTTACCATTAATTAATATAATAGGTACGAAGAATAATAAACAATGCTTTAGAATTATGAAACATCCTGTTAATAATGTTTACGTATCAAAGGGTAGAAGATACCTATACTATTACATTCCATCATTCATTCCATCTCCATATCAGGGTGTTTCAAACTACGTCATGCGTCTTATTGAATATTTTTTATTATTCATAAATGTTCAATTTTTTTTTTTTTATTATTTCAATATAGGTAGTGTAGTCATTGGATACATGAAGTGGACTGCCGTTGTAAGACGAAAAAAATGTCATGGTGTATACTACAAATTAAAATGCTAAAAGTTCTAGATTAGTGTTGTAACAGGATAGGAAACCATCGATCAACGATCGGCTATCTAGTGGAACAATGATTTCGGTTGCGTCTACCGGTAGGTAATGCCATGTTTACCATCAGAAGATCTCCTCGTTTCTCCAAAGCCCAGTATGTGAGGTACAGTTCGGCCATCTGCAGCAGCACTTTAGCTAAGTTCGGAGACGAATTCGTGGCGTGACGAACCATCTCCTGCCACGACACTGCGCATAGGATAGCGCGGCAGTGAGCCTGTTTAGTGACAGAAAATATACCATAAACTTCACGAGCAGAAATGAAGGCCAAATAATAATTTCTGACGCAATAAAATATAACTTTATTGCCAATTTTACAATTAACATAAAACTACTGTTTTAAATTGCATAAATCACTGAGTATCTCCACTAGCACCCAAGCTAAGATTAAACTTGTGTTGTGGATGCCTGGGCTATCTTTATTTCCAATTTATACAATCTACTCGACGGAGTTATATTGGGTACAAGGAGCTATCGTTGGGTACAAAAAGAAAATAAAGTTAATAAAATTAGGACACAAAATATATATTTTTTTAAATAAATAAGTAGAGCATCCCTAGTGTGATTTTGGTATAGGTATGTTTCCTGCATGTGTGAACGTGGGGTGTATAGCAGGAACTGTTTAAAAAGCTTTTCAAGTAACTTTTCAATCTCTTCGTAGATTAGAGTCAGTGAGCCATTGATTCACTTTCTTTTTACATCCGAATTTATTTAAACCATACATATACCAAATACTTAGGTTCGACAATTAATTTTATGACTTGGTAATGTTATCTCACCTCACTAGCATTAACAAGCTGCACTGACGCATTGTTCCACGCATCTTCGTAGTCCATACCAGTTTTCTCGTAATTGTGAAGACTGTCATATGCAGCTCTCGTTTTTCTGTATAACATTGCAGAAATATTACACCTAAAGAATCTCTGGAATACTTGAAAAAGCGATGAAAAGAAATGGAGGTAAAAGAGTGATGAATATAAATGTATAATATAAATGTGTGCAAGTTAATATGTTGGTGGATGGAGAGGAAGAGAAAAGACAAAGAAAAGATGAACGAGGATGAGGAAGAGAGTGAATGATCGCGTGAAGGTTGACAGGATAGAGTGGAAGAAGAAAACGTATCGCGCCGACCTCAACCAACATGGTGCAAGTACAGGAAGACGATGATGAGCAAGTAAATACTTGCAATTTGTCCTACATATATCTGAGGTGTGCTGGTTATCAAAAGGAAATCCGTTCGCCCTGAATCATGCAAGATACATTTTTCTAGGTGCTCTTACCCAGCAGCGATCGCTTGGAAGCCGCTGATGATGCCCGAAGGAGTATTCTCCCAATGCACGCGGTCGTTGTTGAAGAACTGCACCAAGTATGACACGGTCGGCGTCATTGCGTTGCCCAGTGTTGCTTGTTTCCACGCTTTTACCAGGAATCTGGTAAGACAAACAAATGAATAAGGTCTGGAGGTAGGTCATATCCATATAGGGTGACTGGTAATTAGTGACCGACATTTAAACAACAACTTTTACTAAGAGACCAAACCCGACATCGCAAAAAAGAAATCAGTTGTTCCCTACATTTTGACGAGTTATGCGAACAAAAATGTAGGGAACAGCTGATTTTTTTTTCGCGATTTCAGGTTTGGTCCTATAGTAAAAGTTGTTCATAATGATGAGTACAATCATGTGTTTAAATGTCGGTCACTAATCACCAGTCACCCTATATGTATGTATGTCACTGTAACACATTTATTGACAGTTTACAATCTATCTCGCGAGATTGTAAACTTTCAATAAATTGTGAACTGCAAAAACCATTTACAATTATACGCACTATTTTTCAATAGTTTATAATCTGTCCGTCAAATTGTGAACTGGTATCGAAACGGATAGTTCCTTGCGCTATTACTAAATAGCCAAGTAACGACCACTAACTTGGAAATAGCGCTCGCTCGGCTCGCGCGCGGTTGGTCGCAGTTCTAACTTAACCTAACCTAACCTATTCGGTCGGTAAGCAGTATGGTGCAGTTCACAATTTATCGACAGTTTACAATCTCGCGAGATAGATTATAAACTAACGGTGTTCACAATCTTACAGTGACAAATATATAATATGTGAAGCAATTTGTTCCCCTTTTTAAGAAAGTTACGCGGTCGGGGAGGGGGGAAGGCATAGTTAAGGTTTATACGGAGGAGTTCAGTTGTTTAATGATTTTTTGTCGAATTTCGATCAGTGAGCGGCGACTAGTTATTGGAATATTTTGCATAGCTAAATTAAGGCCCGGATACATTGCAAACTGCAATCCTAGCTCTTGTTCCTAGGTATCTACATGCCTTTATTGTTGGAATTTAAATTGTGATGACTAATACACTTTTACAACTTAGTTGTCTGCACAAGTCCACACTAGTGAACCGGATAAGATTAAGCTGGGAATTACTCCATGATAACTACTTCTACCGATAAACGACAAAAACAGAAAAAAAAAGTTTCTCATTTTAAACACCATTTTTTATAATGCTTCTTATTTTTACCTGGCAGTCTGTAGCATCAGCACGGTATATTCTCCTTCGTAAGTGATGCTGGCGGACACAATGCCATTAATGATGGGCAGGTTGGACGAGGTCATGTAGCCGTGACCGCCGCAGGCCAGTCTGAACTCCTCGATCCTGGCTGCCGCGTCACGACTGCATACTGCCTTCAAACAGCATGCTAGGGCATGGAGCTGGAAAATTCACTTGACTGAGTAATGGTGATCGCTGATAAGTCTGTGGCATGTTTAAGGCAGTAACTAATGGAAGAAAAGCGAAGAGTTTCAAAGTTACTCAATGGTCTCCAAAGAAGAAATGTTTAGATTTAACAAGCCTCGTCCGGTCATCAGAAGCCTCATCAGAATTCTGACAACCAGTCTTACCAAGTGGTATCGTATTACCCAGTAACTTTGTTGTGGAGGTCAGATAGGCAGTGGCGCCATCTAAAATATTATATATTATTATATACGTATGTATTATATTAGGTCTTTACCTATGAAATTGCCGTTCTGCAGTACTGGCCATTTCAAATCAAAATAATTTTTGTTTGGCTAAGAATTCTAATTTCAAATTAATTTTATTTTAAAAACATGGATTTTTTTTTCTAAAAGTAGTCATTTCTTTATTGATTAGTGTTACATTTTCATCGCATTTCAATCTTTTTCGTCATCATGGATACGTTAAAAATTCGAGTAATTATGGAATATGAGTACCGTCGTGGCAGCAACGCGGCACAAGCGGCACGCAACATCAACGACGTTTACGGAGCTAACACTACAAACCAACGCACCACCTGTTATTGGTTTGCTCGCTTCCGTTCTGGAAATTTCGACCTGAAAAATGAACCTCGCTGTCGTCCGAAGACTTTGGTCGACAATGACGAATTAAAGGCGATTGTGGAAGCTGATGATACACAATCTACGGCTGAATTAGCAGCAGCTTTCGACGTTAGCGTCAAAACAATATTGGTCCATTTGCGTCAAATTGGCAAGGTAAAAAAGCTTGACAAATGGGTGCCCCACGAACTCAATGATCGCCAGCGCGAAGTACGCGTCGAGACGTGCCTTGCACTGCTCAACAGACACACAAATGAAGGAATTTTGAACCGCATTGTTACCTGCGATGAAAAATGGATTCTGTTTGATAACCGTAAGCGCTCAGCAAGTTGGTTGGATCCTGGTTCAGCACCTAAACAATGCCCTAAACGAAAACTTACCCCTAGAAAAGTGATGGTCACTGTTTGGTGGTCTAGCGCCGGTGTGATTCATCACAGCTTCTTACCAAACGGGGTGAGCATTACTGCAGATGTGTACTGTGAAGAACTGAACACAATGATGGAGAAGCTGGCGCATCTCCAACCAGCATTGGTCAATCGCTCGTCTCCGCTGCTCCTGCACGACAACGCGCGACCTCATACTGCACAGCAGACGGTCTCCAAGTTGCAAGAACTGGGGTTGGAAGCTCTCCGTCATCCGCCCTACTCACCAGACCTTGCGCCTACAGACTACTACTTTTTCCAGAATTTGGATAACTTCTTGGCGGGAAAAAAATTTAATACCCGAGAGGCAGTACAAAATGCCTTTGAAGAATTTGTTGCCTCCCGTCCAGCTGATTTCTTTAAGAAGGGCATCAATAAACTGCCACTGCGATGGCAAAGATGCATTGATTGCATGGGTGATTACTTCGATTAATACAAATAAAAAATTCATGAAAAAAATTCGTTTAAATTTTTTCATACAAAACGGCAATTTCATAGGTAAAGACCTATTATATTCAACTGCATCCATTTAGACAGAAAGTCGACCCCAACGTATTTGGGAGAAGGCTAGGCAGATTTTGAATGGAATTTCTTGACTAAACAAAAAAAATTGGATGATTGTGTCATTTGTAACTAGCTTCCACCCGCGGCTTCGCCCGCGTGGAAGTCATATATTATCCCGTGGGAACGTACTACCGGGATAAAAGGCATCCTATGTGTAATCTAGGTTATAATCTATCTGTGTGCCAAATTTCATCCAAATCCATTCAGTAGTTTTTGCGTGAAAGAGTAACAAAGATCCAAACATACAAACTTTCGCTTTTATAATATTAGTAAGGGAAGGAATAATCCAAACGCAGGCCCATAGCTAAAATATACATATTTCTATTACAAATATTGTTTTATTTAAAACTAGCTTTTGCCAGCGGCTTCGCTCGCGCGGAACGTTCATCCCCTATTTAACTCTCTGAGGGGTTGAATTTCGAAAAATCCTTCCTTATTCCTTGCCTACATTTTAAAGGGAACCGCTGTGCAAAATTTCAGATTTCTAGGTTTAAGGGTTTGGGCTGGGCGTTGATGAGTCAGTCAATCAGTCAGTCAGTCAGGACTTCTCTCTTTATTTATATAGATAGATAGATAGATAGTGAAACCAATTTGGCCATTCTAACATATCCAAGCCAAGGAGAACTTATGTGTTTCAACTAACCTCGGGCAGTTGGTCCATATTGCCCTTGCTGACATCACTGATGGTCTGCGAGTAGCTGTTCCACAGCCAGTAGCCGGTGACACGGAAGATGTGGCTGGTGGCCATGCCGATGAATAGCTTGTGCTGTTGTGTGACGTAGTCCAGGATCTGGGGCTCTGGTTCTCTGTGAATTGATTAGATAGGTAATTGAAGCGTTGTTTTAAAAGACGTGTCCACGTCCAGGTCCAGGTTGTTGTAAATAATAATAATAATCTATATCTGTACTAAAAATAAAGAGGAAAGATTTGATTGTTTGGTTGTTTGTTTGCATTGAATAGGCTCCGAAACTACTGAACCGATTTGAAAAGTTATTTCACTGTTGGGAAGCTACTTTATCCCCGGGAAACATAGGCTATATTTTATCCCCGTATTACCACGGGAACGGGAACTACACGGGTGAAACCGCGGAACGCTGCTAGTTGTAAATAAACACACACAACATCACGCCTGTAGTCCCCAAAGGGTTAGACAAAGTTACACCAACATTACACCGGTTATATTTAAGTCCCATGTAACAAGGACGAAGCCTATTGCCATCAACCGGGGTCGAATCCAAACTCCTGGCTTCTATACTGAATAATTCTAGAGAGGAAACCCAAACACTAAGCCCAACCTGAGAATTCGACCCAGGACTTCATTTTCAGTATAGTGCTTGCAACCTTATGTTGCCAGGCTCGGTCGCAGCCAAAGACTATGGGGGGGGGTGGTCACAGACAAATACTACTTATTAATAAGAAAATAAAAAGAGTAAATTAGATTTTATTGCCCAAAAAACAGGTTTACGTCATGGCTTTGGTAATGACCCCTAGGACCCCCCTCCCCTCGGACCGCGCCTGGTGGTTTCAAACATTATGGTGAACTAACTAGTGATCAACGAAGGAGTAAACGAAACATTCTAAATAGTTTACCAATCGGTCACGAAGATCAGTTACAAACTCATGGTATCAACAATGACGCGCGACTTAACTAGTTTGTAATTGGTTGCGTGCGTAATGTAGGGTAGCCATTGACATGAAAACATCTACTTTCAAATGTAACACTTCACGAACTCAAATCACCGATGACTTGGCTAGTCATTGTTGATTTGAGTTCGTAACACTTTCCTTCGCGATCAGCCTAAGAACGATCGAACCCAAATGATAAATGTTCGTAATAATATAGCAGTCCTCAAAGAATATTTAAGTGTAAATGAAAATACTATAGTAAAGTTCTTACCCTGGTTTCAGTTGTGACTGGTGCCTGACTGCAGAATATCTCACGGCGATGGTAGCAGCCCTTGACAGTTCATAAGCCACGTCATTTACGATGAGAACCCTGACGAATACCATGGTGCCGTATGTTAACTTCTCATTCTTAGACTTTACGTAGGTTCCATCCTGAAAGCGTTTAATTATATCGTTATTATCAGTATGAGGGAATTCTCTCCACTTTTCAGTCTTGACTGTAGAGGTAACCACAGAAAACACACCAAAAACTCACCACTTCAAAGGTAAAGCAATGAACAGATAAAAGAAGATCAAAAATAATGGGTGGAAAATCAAAGTAATTTTTGAAATATTCTTTACAATTTAAGTACCTTCAACACTTGAGCATTCTTCATCAACATATTCCTCCTTGGAATCCTGTAATGATCAAATCCTAAGAACCCATTATTCGCCGTCTGGAACCCCATCTTGGGCCCAATCTCTCCTACTTTGATGCCTGGGAGAGGCATGTGGGTTTCTGTGTCACGGATCTGAACGAAGAAAGGATGTACCCCATAGCATTCTCCCTTCGTGTAAAGCTGAGCGACTACGATGCAGTGGTTTGATGTGTGTGCCACTGAAAATGAAGAAATTAGAGATTAAATTATAAATAGGTTAGTGAAAATGATCCATCTTGCATTCCAGTATAATATGGTGTCCATATAAATTGAGGAGCTATGTCTCTATATATATATATTATCTCCTTGTGAAACAATAATAATAAAATAACCCTATTAATATTATAAATGCGAAAGTAACTCTGTCTGTGTGTTACGCTTTCACGCCTAAACCGCTGAACCGATCATCATTAAATTTGGCAGAGATATAGCCTGGTATATGGAGAAAGACATAAGCTACTATTTTACGCGATAATCGACATACACGCGGGCCGAGCCGCGGGTAAAAGTTGGTACCTGCATAAAATAACCTTCTATTCCAGAGTAGACCGAACCTGGGGTTACAATCAAAGAATCGAATGATACACATAGGTACTAATCAAAAGTACGATACGCAAAAATATTTTCTCGTCTGTCTCACTTCAAATAGACTTTCTCTCTTCAAGTAATATTTATAAATACTTAGTTGGGTTAACTTACATCCTCCAGGCCACCACTTGTACGAAGTGAGCTTTGGGCTGTGGATAATGAACTCTTCTGTGCTAGGCTCGTAAGTTGCTGTTGTTTCTAACCCTCTCAGGAATGTTCCGTGTCCGAGTTCAGTCTGTAAGAGAATTACAACAATGATATTAAAGATTAAACTCAACCGCAAAGCATTTATTTCAAATAAACCAATTACAGGCATATCTGAATCGTCAAGGTCGGTGAGTTAGAAAGATGATGCTAGTTGCCCATTACAAAGCGTAGTAGGTACAGTCGCCAGCAGGTCAAGCTATCCCAAACTGTCAAATTTTCCCAATTGAACATAAACCTTATTCGTTTGTAAAGTGTAAAGTTGAAAAACTATCAAAGAAATTTGACAGATTGGGGTAGCTTGATGTAACTGGCCTCTGTACCAATGGAGAAGAACGGGCAAGAAATTGTGTGGATCACGAATTCACGATGTGGTTACAAAAAGTTGGATACATCATTATGTTGAAATTGTCAATGTGATAACGATGTAAAAAGACGTGTAGGTACATTAAAAGCACCCTTAATTAAAACAAAAATAAAATATCAATTATTCAGAAATTAATTACTTCTTGGATATTCTTTGTCTTGGCGTGACTGTGTCTTCTAGTTTACAATTCACCAAAAGTGAATTCGTTTTCTTGTAACTGGTGGTCTACGGTTCTTTTTGTATTATTCTTACTTACTATCATTACAAGCCAAGAATTTGCCATTTCTAACAGCAATTTATTCCATTTCAGAATTTGTTTTTAATTATTTAAAACATCGTTCGCTAATTTTTCGTGTCTATGTGTCCTCCTACCTGTGCATAAGTTCCCAAGATCTGCATGGACATCGCCTTAGGCAGCCATTCTGCCATTTGCTCAGGTTCAGACTGGGTCAATATCGTCGGCACGAACATTCCCATGTGTAACATGAACGGCGATATATCTTTCACGACTCCGAATGTTACGCGGTACTTGTTTGTTGGCCTGTTGATTGTTAAATAAAATAGATTACATATTAGGATAATATGCGTGCTTCTATAGGTCATGGCTTACTTACCTACGTTATGGCCTTATGCCCGATTTCTAATGGTCGACTATAAAATGAAATAGGTGAATTGTTAATTTTGTAATTAGGATTTCGGAATCCGTTTTACACGTCATATTATTTTAAAAAAAGTTAGATGGAGTCGACATTTCCTATCTGACTACGCCTAAGAAGAAATGGCGAAACAAACACAAGAGTCAAAGTCTCCTTTAAAGTCCAGACATAATCTTGGTCAGATCATGTGAAAACAATGCCGTAGTAGATTTAAGTGGACCAGTCTAGTCAGTGCAATTATTTGTCAGTATTCGTGTAGCTGAACTCAGCACTATTGAGGAGCTCTACAACGATTACTACCCACTAGCTTCTGAAATTATCCCACGGGAACGTGCTTCTAGGACAAAAAAACAAAAAATTTGGCGTATGCCCTTCCCCAGAATGTCACCTACCTCCTTGCCAAATTTTATCGAAATCCGTTTAGTGGTATGGCGTAAAAAGGCAACATACCTACAGACAGAGATGCTTTCAAATTTATAATATTATTATAAAGTATTGATAATTTATGGATTAAAGCGAAGTTTTAAATGGATTAAGAGAAAAGAATCAATAGTATCAATGGTACTATCATACAGGGTAAGTTTTTATCCAGTGCGCAAATTGTAACCATGAATTCAGCATATCATTCTAGAACCCCTAGCGCAGAAATTGTTAGCCGGTTGTACAAAATGAAATCAGCAGTTTCATAGAAAAGTGCAATACCTACGCGGTCAAAATGTATGGAACAGCAGATTTTTTTTGTGTATCCGGCGAAAATTTTCTGCGCTAGGGGGTCTAGAATGACATGCTGAATTCATGGTTACAATTTGCGCACTGAATAAAAACTTTTCCTGTATAGATAATCTCCAGTTAAGAATATCTCGGAAACTGTGTATCAAAGAACTTGAAAATTAGTCTAATGCTCAAGTAACTGCTAGAATTTGGTACTGAATCAAGATTTCGAAGACGGATTCCAGATGACCACATGTTCCTTATTTTGTCTCTCTCTTCACTATCTTTAAATGTTTTATGAACTGTTTCCAAATGCCTATTATTATTATTTTAACTTTGATAGCTTAGTTGTTAACTCTATTGTGCATGCTGTGGTCTCCTATAAGTGAAGGAGTACCTACATCTACTTAATACCTTATGTTGCCCTGTGTCATGTATTGTGTACGCACACATCAAGCTATACATTTCCAGTATAAACTGATCTCGTATTGTATAGGATTTCCGTACATAGCATAGCTTGATGTGTAGCCGTGTGTACATCTTTTCATCATCATCATTTCAGCCGAAAGACGTCCACTGTTGGACATAGGCCTCCCCCAGGCTCCTTCATTTCGACCGGTCTTGTGCTTCCCACATCCAACGGATACCCGCGGCCTTCACAAGGTCATCTCATCGTCGAGTCTTTGACCAGTGTGTGTTGCCAGTGAAGACCTATGGTACAGAGACGTGGTCGCTCACAATGGGCCTTATCAGATCGCTTAAAGTCACCCAAAGGGCAATGGAGAGGGCTATGCTCGGAGTTTCCCTACGCGATCGAATCAGAAATCAAGAGATCCGCAGGAGAACCAAGGCAACCGACATAGCCCGAAGAATTGCCAAACTTGGCAGTGGACAGGGCACATTGCTCGCAGAACAGATGGCCGATGTGGCCGAAAGGTTCTGGAGTGGCGACCGCGTACCGGAAGACGTAAAGTGGGAAGGACTCCCACTAGGTAGACCGATATACATCATTGGAAATCAAATATATAAATTAATTAATGTTACTTACCTAAAAGCGTCCATTGTGTTATGTAGTTGTGCATGCTGCTTTATAACTTCGGCCAATATGCAGGCCTTCCTGATAGCGTTCTCATATCTTTCCTTATGACTCAAGTACTCTTCTGGCACGTCATTCTTTGTACTGTACCCTGGTGCACTGAGCACCATGTTTTCTGAAAGAAGCGATGTAAATCAGCACTCTTTAAGTTTTAAACAAAAATTTATTACGTTGCTTTTTTTTGGTTGGAAAATCATCAAATTACTTCTCCCGCTCTGGGTGGAGCAGGAGGGGTGTCAGACTTTTACTGAATAAAACCCACCCGTGTTCCTTCAGTTGCCCGTGTGCCAGGGGCGGCGGTATCTTTTTCGAAAAACCCGCACCCCTGGCAGGCATCGGCCCTTGCGGACCCCACCAGTTGCTTGCGGGCCCCTCTACGTCGCTTAACACAGAAAGTTTTGTCAGGGCGGCAGGACCAACGACACACAGACTGTCGCGTATACATTTTTTGCCGGTTATCAAAATAAAAATCTGAAGTTTCATAGAAAAGTGAAATAGGTACAGACGCCAGCACGTCAAGCTACACCAAACTGTAAAATTTTCCCAATTGAACATGAACTGCTTATTTTATAAAGTTGAAAATCTATCAAAGAAATTTGACAGGTTGGGGTAGCTTGATGTGCTGGCGTCTGTACCTAGGTACACGGTCAGAATGTATAGCACAGCTTTTTAATACCCAAGGCTGCCATTGTATTTTTTTTTTTTTTGTATTAATGGTGGGTATTTCTTTTTGTTATGTTTTTTTCTGGTATGTTATAAAGCATGTGTAAATCAAAATTTCAACGCAGGGGCTGTGCGTCAATATCCCTGCTTCTTAGCTTAGGTACTGCTATGTTTTTATCCAGATTTTTAACTTTTGTTTTAACCTTCGTTCATCATCATCATCATCAGCCTATAATGCTCCCACTGCTGGGCCACAGGCCTCCTCTCGGTGAAAGAGATTGGGCTGTAATCCACCACGCGGGCCCAGTGCGGGTTGGTAGATGTCACAAGTCTTCGAATTTTTGGTTCTAGGACATGCCGGTTTCCTCACGATGTTTTACTTCACCGTTTTGAGAGCAATGGTGATGAAATAGTTTACACAACGTAAAGCGCCTGTCTGGGTTCGAACTCACGACCTACAACTCATAAGTCGCGGCCGTTACCACTGGGCCACCACTGCTCTACCTTGGTTAGGTATAATTAAAAAAAAAGAATCCACGATTGAACAAGCTAGGTATTCTAATAATTCAATATTTTTTTTAAAGACAAACTCCATTACAATTAATAAAAATAAAACTTACAATTTAAAATTGTTATGACTATTAGGTCCAATAATACTCAACATACAATTTTGCCTGTGTAGGTAGTTTGTATTTCTTAAGACAATACGGAATTACATTTATCTCTAAACAATGTTATCTAAATCTGAATAAATTCCACGAGATAGTAGAATAATTTAACTTATTGATACAATGTACCTTAGTGATATCAAATAATTATATTACCTACATGCAATCAAAGTTCAAAGACACACTGGTTGTCCAGTGGCGTAGCTACTGGAGGGCTACGGGGGCCCCGGGGCCAGTGCCAAAGGGCCCCCGTCTACCCCTCGGACTACCTATAAATTGAACTAGTGAAAATTTCTCCCACATCCGGAATATAAATAAACCAGATTCCAGGAACGCGACTTTAATAATGGCAACTTATTTGAAAAAATATATCTTTGTTTGAAACTTGCGGGGGACTCCTCTATATTTTTAGGCTGGTTACACAGTCGCGCCGTCGAACAGCATGTTTCACCAGCACGCGCTTGACGCAAGGCGGACCTATGAGAAACGCGGCGCGCTTCCACAGCGTGACTATAATAGCTTGCTACATATTAGTAATCTGTGGACTATAAAACGCTACTAGTGAATTTACAAGCTTGCGCTTTTCTTTTATTTTCATAAAATAGGAATTTGTGAAAATAATTTGAACAAAACTGGACTCGGTCCCAGACAGCATGCGTGGTTGCCGTGCAATGAAGAGAGTTCCGTCCCCCAAATAAGTCCCAAAAGAGAGTGCATCAGCATGTCGATTCTGTAACCATCTCACCGCGTGAAGTGAGCTGTCAGTGTCATCCCACTGATGCTAGGGTTTAACGAAGCATTAGGTGGAATTACACTGAGAGTTCACTCCACGTTCACTTCACGCGGTGAGATGGTAACAGAATCGACATGCTGGTGGCAGCGGGACAAATATCTAAGAAGAACAATGTACCGAACAAATGAAAAGTTTGATATTTCTAGAAAAAATTAGAAAGAGCTTTCAAAAAAACATCACACAAGTAGCACTAAAGGATTTGGCTAAGGATGTTCTTTAATAGATTTTCATCTATATCGCTAAAGCATTAGCTTCAAGGTTGATTAGGAGAATTGTATACAAAACTACCAAATAACATCGAAAATGCAAAAACGATGTAAATATTTAAGAAACACTTTAAATTAAGTACATGTGTTTAATAAAAATAAAGCGAGCGCACCTTAGTACAGTCGCCAGCAGGTCAAGCTATCCCAAACTGTCAAATTTTCCCAATTGAACATAAACCTTATTCCGTTGCAATAAAGTTGAAACACTATCAAAGATATTTGACAGATTGGGGTAGCTTGATGTGCTGGCCTCTGTACATGGCATACCACATCTAGTTGCGCGCCTTCCGTGTGTTTACATTTTAGCTGTGTTCAATCTATTAGCGATTACCCTACACTTTTTGACTATTTCTGTATGTTGTATTTCTTTTTTCTCCTTATCAAAACTGTACGTTACACCAATGTTTTAAATTATGTAAATAGGTATCTCATGTAAGTGAAATTTATTTCCTATGAGAATAAAGATATCTTTAACCTGAGAATAAACTAGGGCCCAGTCCACACCACACACACGAAATCTGCTATTTTTTAAACATAAATGTTTTTTTCTTTTTTCACGAAAAAAGTTTTTGTACTTTTTTCGTGAAAAAAGAAAAAAATATTATTAAAATTATAGCGTCTTTGTTTGCAAAGACGCTATAATTTTAAATGTAATCGATTTAGTGAAAGCCGGGTGGGGAAATTACACATTGGTTTTTGTTCGTTCGATTAGAGAACCCTAAAAATCTGAGTACTTAATGTAGAAATGTGATCAACTATAAATATAATTGTCATTCAGAAATTATTGTAATGAGACTACTTAAGCTTTTTCAAGTTATAGCTTAGTAACACGACATAAATGTGCGCTTTTATTCTGCATTATAAAGCAAAACAATCGATCGCCATTAAAAATCATTGTAATTTATACTTTACGAGATCACCAAAATGCTTAATCTTACAACTACAACATTTTCAACTCGATTCATGTTATTTTGTTGGATTAAAATTGCTAGTATGAGCTAATTCGTCAAAAGTACTTTTTTCAGACCTAATATGTACCTACTTATGTATGAAAATTTTATTAACTAGGTATCTGATATCTTGATTATTCACGCGGCGCGTAATAAATAATGAACAAAAAACATACTATTCACGATAAAATTACTTGCGCATTAACAATTGACAGACCTCTAATTTGTAAATTAAAATGTACCAACCTACTTGTAACCGATTTTACAAGTTCACCATGTCAAATCAACATTTAAATTCGACATCGACATTAAATCACACATCGACATTTAATCCAATTTAATCCTTTTCACAATTTGCTTGAAAATTGTTTGCAAAAATGTGAACATTAATCTAAAAGCTTAATAAATTCTGGATACAATAACCAAATGAAATGAATAAAAAGTTTTTATTTATTTATTTTTATAATCAATTCGACTATGCTGAATAACTCAGTTGTAAGAGCTTAATAAAAACAATGAGAGCTGTTATTCAAAAGTTATTAAACTAATTGAAACTCAGATGTTGCTCAGATGCTATTCAGCGTTAAGCATTTAAAATTGGGGCCCTTTTTGCTTAATGATTGCTCTTACTCAATCTTTATTCAGCCCGTCTGTATTACTTGGGTAATTTGTCGAAAAATCTAAATAAAAAAGCAATAGAACAGAAGAACTTATTTAACCGAAGGAATGATACTACGTATACAAAATGTTTCTCCAATATTATCGACTGAAAATCTATTTATTGTAATCCATATATTGAAAATCAAAACAAATATTTAATAAAACCACAAGCAGGGCAAAGTCCAATCTGCACTGCTTAAAATGTGCGATAAACGAGTCTTCAATTTCATCATTCATCATAATATACATAAACACGATTTGACAATAAATACAAGGTCCAGGTAGAACACATTTTTATTTAAAAATACCGTTCTAATTAAAGATTTTTTTAAATGATTTTACTATTTAAAATAATCAACTCACCAACTTCTTTCCTCCCCTTAGTCTCTTCTGCCCCTCCATCAATAAGATGTATCAGCTCCTGAACATCGAAGGTGCATTTCTTCCTTTCCTTCACAAGATCTTCGCAAACTTTCGGTTCAGCCATATTTGTTGACGATCACCTTTGTACTGGATCCGCGATTATATCGACACTCGCCAATTATTTCATGTGTTCGCTCCTATGCTGTTAATATATGATAATAGCTGATTAGATTACGCGGGGGCTTCAAATAAAATATTAAATACCCATAGATTATTATTGACGGTTTTTCCGGAGATGGCTGAGAACCAAAGTTGTTGACACAGGTAACAGAATAAGCAAGCTCTACAGCTTGCTTATTCTGTTACCTACTCTGTTAAGACTACTCTTATTCCGTGAAAATCTCACCATGAAAACTAAGGTGAATCAAGCTTGAAGTGAGCTGTCAATAGTGTCAATTTCTAGCATCATCATGTCGATTCTGTAACCATCTCGCCATTATCATGCACACTTGTTTTACCAATTCACTTCAGACATTGGCAGAATAGCCGACATCGGCTTTAATTGCCGTTAAATAAAAATAGTATAGAACCATCTCGCCACGTGAAGTGAGCGTGGAGTGAGCTGTCAGCGTCATGAGATTTTACAGAACGGCCAAGCTGAAGTGGCAATGGGCTGGCCAAATTGCCGTAGAACGGATGACTGTTGGGGTAAACGTGTGCTTGAGTGGAGACTGCGAATCGGCAAACGTAAGGACGGCTCAGGCTAAATGGAACGGCGATCCATAGCTGGTAGCCACTGGACGAAATGACGAAAGAATAAGATTTGCCAACAATAGAGCTGAATGGAATGCAATTGGAGAAGTACCAATAGACTGTATATTATTCCAAAGACGTGTTAAGCCGATAATAAATTAAGAGTAGGGGCAGGACGATGCTGATAGATCTAAGACCGCTCGATGCTCTAATGGTCAAGTGTTAGTTTTAGGGCTCAAAAGCGTGCAGTGCAGTTCTACGTCTTTATCTGTGTTATATCCGCAAGCGATGCTCGGCAGGTTGTGCGGCCGCACCAACAGCATCCTAGCTGTTATTGCGGGCAGCTGGACATGCGGTACGTTACCCACATTAGGATATAAATAATTCTAGTTCCAACGCTAGTTTTATAAGTTGTACATCTATGGATTACTTTTAACAATCCGAAATAAAAAGTTTTTGATTTTATTTTATTTTTATATCATTTAAATCTAAACGGTTAAAAAACTTAATGGTTATATCTGTATAGTCGTTCTATACGTCATCATCGTGCCGATCTATAACGTCATATTCGTGAACGGGCGCCGCCATTAGGGACTGGTCATCTCTTAGCTCCCACGGCTTATTTTAATTTCTCAATTGTTGTTTTATTTTAATTACGGACGCTTTTCTTAATGTGCACGTCTTTTTAGATACTTCTCACATTGATATTTTAAACATAATGATGTGTCCAACTTTTTGTAACGATATCACGATTTAAAAGAGTGTCCATGGAGTTCCTTGTCCGTTCTTCTCCATAGGTACCTACGCTTTGTAATGGGCAACTACCTTCATCATTCTAACTCACCGACCTTGACATTTCAAAAGTGCCTGTAATTAGTTTATTTGAAACTAGCTGTGCCCGCGACTTCGTTCGCGTGCATGTCGGAAAACAATAATGTGTCGCTTTGACGGTGTAGGTACCACTCCTCCGATCTTCCGATCTATCCTGGTAGGAATCTACCACAGCTTTCGAATGCAGTCCAGAGCCTAGAGACAAAACACATTACTCTTGGCGTTCACGCTAAACGGTACGCCAAAATGTATGGGAATGACATTACCTGCGGAAAGGACACGGTAATGTCATTCCCATATATTCTGGCGTAGAGTTTAGCGTGAACGTTAACAGAAAGGTGTTTTGTCTAGGCCTGCAGGCGTCTTTAGGGGTTATAATGATATTGCGACGAAGTCTCACTCAGATTTTTAAGAATAAATATAGATCAAAGCGCCTGGTCGAGGCTCATTTTATAATAAATGTGCACCTGCCGTAGGTACAGTAAAAGCTCTTTATTCGCGAGGTATACGTTCCGTAAAATACCTACCGCGAATACAGAAACCGTGACTATGGAATGGTAATTTATATGGGATTATAGGGGATACGTTCCTAAGTGACAAAAAAAAAAAAAACAATTTAATTGAAGTTTTTGACCATATTGACTAATTGTATGAGCGTGATATGGATGCAAGCGACTCTCCAAGGCGTAAACGATCAAGCATTTCTATGCGTTAAACAGATTTTTTCGCGTCGAAAATCGTTTTTAAGTAAAAAAAAAATTTCAACATTTTGCAATAAATGGAAAGATGAAACAATAGGTAAAACACGCAAAGCGGCTCGTACCAAAGGATGGAATGTCTATTAAGTCGCAGCATTTATAAATGTGGGGGAGGCCTATGTCCAGCAGTGGACGTCTTTCAGCTGAAATGATGATGATGATGATATATAAATATACTTTAGGTTTCATTATGTTTGTTTACATTCTCAAAAAACTTTTAAAAAAAAATACCAACCGACTTCCAAAAAACACTACAAAGTGCAAAATAACTTTAATTTCGGAAGTCGGTGACGTTGGATGTGTATTTTAATTATTTGTCACCGCCTTCCGAAATTAAAGTTATTTTGCACTTTGTAGTGTTTTTTGGAAGTCGGTTGTTATTTTTTTGAAAAAAGTTTTTATTTTTCACTTTTTTGTTACCTACCATACACCAATTCGAAATTTCATCATCCTTTGGGTCAAAACAATGCATACTTATTTATGTGATAGCAACATTCGCGGTTGATTTGCTGTAATTTTTTGAAGAGTTCCGTTGTCTGTTTCCGAAACGCTCCATCAGATCTATATGCAGGGCCCAATCTAAGGGGGGGCAAGCCGGGCAAATGCTCAGAGCGGCAAAAATGAGCGGCGGCAAAATGTATACTTACAAACATACTTTTTGTATACTTGTTCAGAAGCCGTAGTAGACTAACGTATGTGAATATTATATAGTTAAAAGAATATCACATAATTATGGTCATACCATCTTTGATGGTGTTAGTGCAAAGGGCGGCGAATGTTATTTTTGCCCGGAGCGGCTAAATAGCTAGATCGGGCCCTGTCTATATGAAATTTCAATGGGACCATTTCGGAGTAAACCCCTTTCGAAAAAAAAAAGAATTTTGCAAATACGTCTATATACGACGGAGTTATGCCTGAACATACATTAAAAATATAAACATGTCGAATTGATAACCTCCTTCTTTTTGAAGTCGGTTAAAAACACCGACCGCGGCGAAGGCGGCTATTGTAGATGTCAAAGGCCGAACCAATACAGCGGCGATATCATTTGACAATGTACTTTAGGCGAAGTTGTAATAAGGTCTATTTCACTTTTTTATAGTCCATCTGACGACGCGTTTACAAAGGATATTGGGTTGGATACCTATTGGAATCCTTTTTGTTATTTGTTAATATATATGTACCGATGTACCGATTAGACCCGCAAATAAATAAATCTTTAGCCGCGGATATAGGAATTGGGTCGCATTTTTTTAATCCGCGAATAGTGAAAACGCGAATGAAGGAAGCACGAATAAGGAGCTTTTACTGTACTTACTCAATAAATCGACTGCGCGTCTGGTTGAGTGTGCTGAAGCATTATTCCACGCGGGGGCGGGCGCCTATCTCGGCCCGTACAGGCGCGTGTCTTTTAGCTTTGTTTATCAAACGTTGACCACTGAATAAAACCACAGCAGTGGGAATGCTCTGCACGGACTGCGATAGGCCTCGACAGGTAGCAGTGCAGTAACACCTGACGCCACCTGTCAGTTAACGGCCCGTGGGACCATGGCGTTATCACGATGAAGAAAGATCACGCTGTAAAGGTGGATACTGACCGGCGTCACGGGTCAAAATGCACCTAATATGTTACCAAGCAAGTATTCGTGCAGTCAGTAGTACCTACGGCAAAACATGCGAGCGAGCAACACTGATTTTAGCACACGGCGTAAAGACATGCTCGCTGCGAATGTTACCATTACCTACGCCCCGTAACGTCGGTCATTATCCACATTAAAAGCGCTGTTGAAAAAAAAAACCAAACCAGGCAAAAAAAACTATTTAATTGTATAGTACGGGTTTTCTATGAACATAGTAAGTACGATGTTGTTGCTACGTAGTGCCATACCGCGCGCGCCCCCACCTCTCTCCCCGCTGCTGACGCAGGCAGCAGGAAGAGAGAGAGCCCGATCCCGAGGATAATGGACGTAACAGAGCGATCCTCCGCGACTCTCAGTTACGATGCCTTTTTATTGTAAATTGTAATCAAAAATGTTTCAGTGTTTCTTTTGTTCAGCCATACATTTATTTGTAGACCAATAAATGATTATATTTAAAGAAGCGACTTTAAAATTGTCAATATTTTACTATTGTGATTTCTATTGTTCCTGTGTAGGTAATGTATCCTTTGTTGGAGATGCCAAATGGATAAATAAATACATTTTTAAACTTGTTTTAACTAAGAAAATGCTTCTCTGTAAGCGATGTTGCTCGGAAGAGCATCGACATAACTACAGTTGCCCGTGTGAAAACCTATCTATTTACTCAAATCCACCAGTAGTTATGGTCACAATTTTGGATTTTTTTTCCTGACTTTCACCATCCGACCTCGCTTGAACCCCTCCCCACCTCGAAAACTAACATCACGAAAATTAGCACATAAGTATTTACAACTCTTTACTCCCAAAACTCCCATTATTTGAATCGAGTAATGCTGTAAACACGCATTTAAATTTAACATTATCAAATTTCGCGCGAAATCAAGTTGTTGTCTTTGCATGTTTGCTATTCAAACCTAGATGGCGTTACTGACGCTAGAGATTAAGAATTTCTATGGAGATGTTCCTCTAGCCGCTCTAATTTTGCTATATTATGCTAGATGGCGCTACTAAGACTTTAATCACAATTAAAAATGAGATTTCTTCCCCTCTATTTGTATTAATTTGATTGATAAAACTAATAAATATTTATCTAACATTGCATTCTAGGTATATGACTCAGAACACCACATCAGTTAATATTATCACAACTTTTTATTTGAAATTCTTTTAGCTTTTTTGATTCGTGGGAATCAACCACCAACGGAAAGCGATTTTAGTAATCAGTATCATTACTTTTTGAAATAACACAGACACAGTAACTTAAATGAGAATGACGTGTGTTAATATTAAGTATTCGTTAGTACCGTTTCACGCCAATAGATGTCGCTAAGTGTTTCAACATTACGTAAATAAATTCTTCTTGAACACTTTAAATTATTTAGATAGGTTGACCGAAGCGATTGCGATGAAACAAAGACTAAAATAAACTCTGAGTTATAAACAATATTTGAGTATGAAAGATAACCATATTAGTTTCGTTCTTTTGACGTGATACTTGATCTATTCAACATAGAAACTGAAAAACCGAGCTACAGACAAAAATTTTGATAAGGGTTAAAATGTCATCTGTTGATTATCCCTTACCACCCCAAGCAATTATTTTCGAAATATTTTAAATGTACAGAAAAAGTTCCTTTACAGATTTATTATATGTATAGAAGATATAGATATAGAAGATAAAAGGTTTGAGTTTGACCGACTGTCCGCACTGAGAGGGACCAGTGAGGAAGTTTAGTTGGTCTGACCAGCGGTTAGGTTACCGACCTCTAGATCTTGTCACATTTTTCCCTGCTAACTTCTACTAGCAACAAGTTTGAGCTAGGTAAAGAGTCTTCAAGTTTCACTTAACTATACATACATAAAGCTTCCTATAAATTACAGAAAAAAATCGACTATAGGGGTCTAAAATCATGTACTGACTGTAACTGGTTGCACGGTGATGTCCCTTACATTCTGTTTAATGCTATGAAAATGATCTAAGGATGTCCTATAGAGGTGTACCTGCATTAAGACGGACGAGCCAAACAGAACCATGGGCCCATACTTATGAAACTGGGTTTGCGAATTAATTCTATATAAATTTCCCTTTAATCCCACAATGACCTTTTTAGTACCTAAAAACATTTTTATACCGCATACGTAGGTATTGGATGATACATTTAACAATACCTAAATAAGATAAAAAATCATACCTACGAGTAAAAAGTACTACATCAAAGTCCAAAGAGACTGATAAAATTAAGTAAATATGTACTCAAAGCACCAAGCAACTACAATAACGTGCTATTTTTATATAAAAATGATGTCATTATGATATATTTGAGGATTCTGAAAGCTAAATCCTGTTGCGCTAATTGCTAGATAATTCTTGCACTTAACATAATATTATATGTAATATGTCATTGTTGTTTGGCCTATTAGGTATAAAACCTGCTTCGCACCGTTTTTACAACAAGATAAACCATCGAGATTTATTTTAAATAATTATGTAGGTTTAACGAATACGAAAATAACACTCAAGGGGAACCTAGTTGGGCACGCCACGATTGCGGCGGTAAGTCCCCTCTTTGAGGAGTGGTTTGAGAGGCGGCATGGCGTCCTCACCTTCCGCCTGACGCAGGTCCTCACCGGACACGGTTGTTTCGGGAGGTTCCTGTTTCGGATAGGGCGGGAGGAAACGCCCGGGTGTTTCCACTGCGAAGATCGCCCTGAGGACACGGTGGAGCACACGGTGGCGGTCTGCCCTGCTTGGGCGGAGCACCGCCGTGTCCTCGTGGAGGCGATCGGCGGCGGCGATCTCTCGCGTCCGGCCCTGGTCCAGGCCATGGTACGGAGCGAGAGGGAATGGGGAGCCGTCACCTCCTTCAGCGAAGCAGTGATACTCGCGAAAAGGGAGGCGGCGCACGTGAGGGAGAGGCAGCATATGCGCCCTCGCGACCCCAGCCGCCGCAGGATACGGAGACGCCCTGGGCGTCGGGAATCCCAGGCCGATTTCCGGCCACCGTAGGCATGGGCTTGCGGACGGCGAGTAATGATAGCTCGCTGTCCGGTAAGGACCAAGCCCAAGTCGACGGCGCGTTGTGTTCCACGCGCGCCTCAAAGAGATGTCAGCACAAAAAGTGATGGGACCCGCAAGGGTCGATGCCTGCCAGGGGTGCGGGTTTGTTCGAAAGAGACACCACAGCCCCTGGCTTAAGGGCTACTGAAGGAACACGGGTGGGTTTTAGTCAGTAAAAGTCTGACACGCCCTCCTGCTCCACCCAGAGCGGGAGAAGTTATTTGATGATTTCCCACCCCAAAAAAAAAAAAAAAAAAAAAAAAAAAAGGGAACCTAGTCGCTGGCTCGAACTCACTGATGGACCTGGCTAAAAATCACGCTGTCTCACCACGTGTCCGACAGAGGTAGTACCCATGATGAGCAGTTACACGCTAGTCTACAGGCACAACATTACTGATTGAGCTGCAGGATCAGTTATGGTAAAACAGGCGCGTAAATATTAAGAAAAGTCCTTTGGAAGATCGGGTCTTCTGAAAAGCCACTGCATAAATCAATGACCAATTAAGTTTATTGAACTTTTTGAAAACTGAGCTGTGTCGGTATCGACTTGGTTTTGGAGATTTTAGAGTTCTTTTATTATTTAAACACGCCCAAAGTTAGGTTAAATTAGCAAGAAAAACGAATCTTTGTTGGCTCCCAACTTTTTAATGGTTTTTAATTTAGTTTAGTATTCTGTTTCCGTACAATCAGACATAACCATACCATGTTTAATTTTTGATGTACATTGTCAAACAGTGGAGTAATACACTCCCGAAGTTTGCATGGGAAAAATATGGACTACCTAGGACTCCTTTAAAAAAATATTATCTCGTGACTGAAAAGGAATTATGAAAAACGGCTCAATCAGTTGTCTCGGTAAGTGTGTCTAGAATTTTCTAATACCTTTTATAAAGTTTCATTTTGAGACACGAAGCAACAAAATACGATCTAGAGGAGAGATAATTTTTTTTTAAAGGAGTTGCGCTAGTGGACCTGTGACAGCGCTCTTAAGAGGAAGTCTGAAGGTGGCATCGAAAACTAAAAAGTTGTGTGGAAATCGGTTGTCATGGTATGGCAATGTGTTAGGAGGAATAAGGAAAATGTCGTGAGGAAAGTTTTGAGTCTCAATGTTGTTGGCTATAAGAGTAGGGGAGACCAAAGAAACGATGGATGGACTGTGTATTCCAGAGCAAAACCCAATAACAGTGAGGGTTTTTTTTGTTGTTGATTAATATGAGAATATAAACTTAAAACATTGTGTTGATACTGCCAGCTGATCCAGAGCCATGTAAAAATATTAAGGGCGCTATCAATTTTTTTCTTGAATTTGAGCGTTTGACTCGAATTTTGATGAGCGATTATGGTTTAGATATAGCCAAAAAATAAAAATATGTCCGAGAAAATTTCATTACTAATCTAGGGAGCCCTCAAAACAAAAATTTCAAACTGTGCTTTTTGGGTGACAATGCCCACTACATAAGCCGTTCTAGGTGATAACATTCATCAGTACAAACAATATTTCACGAACTATAAAAAGAGTCATATAATTTATTTCGAATACAAAGTGGCAAAGGCTCATGTTGGTTTGTTCCTGGCGTCCGACGCATAGCGGTTTGCATGTGAGCGTAGCGTACTTCACTAGACACACACGCGCGCAATTGCTGCGCGCGCCATCAAATTTACCTACTGACAACTGAGCAGTTTCATTTTGTAACAGCCCGCCTTTTCCGCTTTCGGTCTTCGACACTAGATGGCACTAGGTTATACTGACTAGAATGACATCTGTTGATCCATTTATAAACTATCACAAGATCCATGTTCTGTCAGATCTGGAGATTCCGGAGCAATTTAAGTAAATAAACTTACTTATATCTTTATCTCATTATAAATCGACGTAAACTTACTTTTAACTGTTCCAAATGAGGATTTTAACACTGAAATAACCCGTTTATCACCAAAATAAAAGTTTAGTATAAGGAAAAACTGGTTTCTAGTGATGTTTTTGTACCAAGGCTGACCACTAGATACGTGCGGTCATTGCCACGGATATTTCTACACTAACACAAACATATAGGTACCAGCTATTATATCTTATCTTGAATTGACTAGACTTTGGTATCTGCTAACTGGCGGTTATTTGGTAATTGTACAAAGCACATAAATCTACTATAGTGTTACTCAAGACCAGTCTTTTGTTAGTTAGGTATCTAAATCTGGTTTTAGAGATAAATCTAGGGACCAATTTAAATTGAACAATGAGCTGATTGATGAGATAACGAATGATTTACTATCGAATGATTTTTTTGTACAACATAACCACTGATTACGTAACCGTCTTGTTAGTATTAAACGTGTGTTTTAACAAACAGCTTTTTTTCGAGTTCACTATTCAATTCTACCCAACGGTTAAATAACCGAACGTTTTTGAATGAGTGAGTCGAAAATGACCGAATGATCGAATGGTTTAACATTTTTTTTGTAAAAGACGCTACGACAAATGCCGAAAAAAATGGGGTCGGAAGCATCTGGCTGACAAATTTAATGCTTTCGGCACTCACTGCAAACGTTCTTGGCTATTCAAACTTCTTTTCAATTAAATCAAGTAATTCCAGAGCACTCTCTACGTTTGTATGTACGAAATCTCGTACCAAAAGCTTTTTCGTCATATTCCTCGAAATTATTGTGACGTATTGGAATATACGCGGAGTGTGCATTCAAAATCATCTAACACATTATCTTCTTCAAAGAATAAGTAACTCAAAGCGTCTTGAATTTGTAACTAAAAGTGATTCACAATGCAAAACTTCAAATCAGAAAGCATAAACCAACGGTTAAACTGAGTTGGCCTCGTCGTTTAAGCTAACCATCCGATTACAGTACGTAACCAATGGTTAGTGCTTGGTGAACAGCAAAATATTGTTAATCAGCCGGTTAAGGCTTAACCGGCTGTTTTAAAATTAACCATGCGTTGGTGAACTCGGGTCTAAGTACCTAATTGTAGGTTGTCGGAGAATTTTTTCTTTGTTTTAAAACAAGAGAGTAATTAACTTGCTTACGTTTTTATTTCGATTTGTCTTATTAGAAACTACATACCTACATCCAGAAAATGCGGAACATGGTATAAAAGACATTACCTACTGAAGATTTATGTTACTAGAAACGGTCTGTAAATCAACAGTACGGACCGTTTTTCGCAGATAAGAGTTTTAAGGATTCTATTTTTTTTAAAGTAATTGTAGGAAAAAACAGAAGAAACACTGATTCATAAATAATTAAAACAATTTATAAAATCAATGACCTTGTACTGTCAACATTACAAAGGCAAAGTTCAATGTATTGTAATTTATGCCGCTGTTGATTGCTTATTAAGTACCGTAAGCATTGAAATACCTTGCTACCTTGAATCAACCAGTTTATAATTGTGTATTTTCCCTTTAAAATCAAAATAAATCAAAATATTTTTATTTCATATAAACCTGCATGGGCACTTATGAAACGTCAGAAGCTAGGTGCAATGATTTGGTACATTACATCGGTTTTTAACCTTTTAATTAAAGCAATGAACAAAAGACACATATAGGTACACAAACACAGACAAAACAAAACTGACACACAAACACACACAACATATGTATACAAAACATGACAACAACAACAAGACATGTACAAAAAACTTTTTAGTAAAAAAATTAAACCGCCGAAAAACCGAAAAGTAAAAAATAATAAACTTGCTTTGTCCAACCCCAATAACTAAGTTCGGAAGGCGGTGACATATAATTAAATACATATCCAAAGTCACCGACTTCCGAACTTAGTTATTGGGGTTGGACAAAGCAAGTTTATTATTTTTTACTTTTCGGTTTTTCGGCGGTTTCATTTTTTTACTAAAAAGTTTTTATTTTATAATTTTTCGTGGCTATAATCTACTAATTACTACATGCTTAATTTTTGATTACTTTTTGTTGTAATACACAACTCAGTATTAAAATCTGTGAGTAAACAATCAATCATCCCTTGTTTTCTTACCCTTATGGTTGGATTTTTTCCAATAAAAAAAGAATTATCAAAATCGGACTACTCTGGAAAAAGTTATGCGTGGTCACACATTAAAAAAAAAATATACGCGTCGAATTGAGTAACCTCCTCCGTTTTTTCGTCGGTTAAAAAAGTGGAGCTATACGTCTGCCAACGAACTGCTATTCAGTTTGGCGGAGGTAAATGTAACCTACAGGAACTGTTTTTTGTGAATAAACACTTTTTCATTTTTTTTTAATTATGTAGGTCTACCTAAGCGTATTTCTATTTTAGTTACTTCACAAAATTATAAAGTCTATGTCACTCATCTATGCAATCGCACTATTCCGAGCAAACTAACAATGCATGGCCCTGTATAAATAATACGGTTAAGTGATTCAATTAATAAACAGTTATCAATTCAAAATACTTACCTACTATTAATAACAAATTAAGTACCTAAGTTCTTATAATGGTTGCTGAGAGCAGTCTCAGGAGTTGTGTTGGTCGTGGGTACGAATTCGAACCCAGACGGGCGCTATACTTTGGTTAATAATTTCATCATCACTGCTCTCAAAACGGTGAAGGAAAACATCGTGAGGAAACCGGCATGTCCTTGAACCAAAATTTCGAAGACATGTAACATCTACCAACCCGCACTGGGCCGCTGGAATGGCGGGCCACTCCCTCTCACAGAGAGGAGGCCTGTTGCCCAGCTGTGGGATTAAGCTATTGTGCTTATAATACCAGTGTTTCCTGTTGATTTTGGAATACTGAAGGTGCAAGACTTACTAGATACTTATTTGAAACGGAAATGAACGTAAAGGTGCTCTTACACGGGCAATGTTTCTCATGGTGACATGGAGAGTGCGATTGTCGCAACCCAGTGCTGGGCACGCCACGATTGCGGCGGTAAGTCCCCTCTTTGAGGAGAGGTTTGAGAGGCGGCATGGCGTCCTCACCTTCCGCCTGACGCAGGTCCTCACCGGACACGGTTGTTTCGGGAGGTTCCTGTTTCGGATAGGGCGGGAGGAAACGCCCGGGTGTTTCCACTGCGAAGATCGCCCTGAGGACACGGTGGAGCACACGGTGGCGGTCTGCCCTGCTTGGGCGGAGCACCGCCGTGTCCTCGTGGAGGCGATCGGCGACGGCGATCTCTCGCGTCCGGCCCTGGTCCAGGCCATGGTACGGAGCGAGAGGGCATGGGTATCCGTCACCTCCTTCAGCGAAGCAGTGATGCTCGCGAAGAGGGAGGCGGCGCACGTGAGGGAGAGGCAGCCTATGCGCCCTCGCGACCCTAGCCGCCGCAGGATACGGAGACGCCCTGGGCGTCGCGAATCCCAGGCCGATTTCCGGCCACCGTAGGCATGAGCTTGCGGACGGCGAGTAATGGGTAGCTCGCTGTCCGATTAGGACCAAGCCCAAGTCGACGGCACGTTGTGTTCCACGCGCGCCTCAAAGAGATGTCAGCACAAAAAGTGATGGGACCCGCAAGGGTCGATGCCTGCCAGGGGTGCGGGTTTGTTCGAAAGAGATATCACAGCCCCTGGCATACGGGCTACTGAAGGAACACGGGTGGGTTTTAGTCAGTAGAAGTCTGACACGCCCTCCTGCTTCACCCAGAGCAGGAGAAGTTATTTGATGATTTCCCAACAAAAAAAAAAAAAACTCCGGCAATGTTTTGAGCAATTATTGCTCGGCAACACTAATGGATCAATCTGGATCAACTAAGTGGAGTAATCTGGAGCAACAACAATAAATTGCCGATGTGTTTCGGCAATATTGCTTCTGATTGCTCCATATATTTCATGAGTTGGCAAATATCCAATCGGTTTGGAAATTTTAGTCAATTATCTTTCTATCTCGTTTGTACGTACGAGTATAACTACGTTTCGTTTTTGCGGGAGGAACCGGCCGGCGGTGTAGGCGGCGGCGGGGGAGGCGCATTGCCTAGTTTTTTAAGTTGCTCCATATTACTCCATATTGTGTGGCCGTGTATCTCTGGCAGCAGGTTGCTACTTGTTGCCATTGCCCTAAATTGCTAAATTGCTGCGGTTATGTCTCTCAAGCAGACCGTCAGGTACTACACAGATAGTAGGACGCCTGTGTATGCAGCCTTTCTTGATTTCTCCAAGGCAATAGACCTGGTTAGGTATGATACTCTCTGGCGTAAACTGAAGGATACAGGGGTGCCGGGTGAGATAATTAATATTTTTAAATATTGGTATGACCACTAAACTAACCAGGTCAAATGGCTCGGCGAACGGCGACGAGTTCAGCACCCTAATTGCATAATTAATCATAATCGGTTTCAATTTGACAGTTCAACAGTATTCATTGCGTTAGTTACGTTGTTGAATAGACAAATTTTTCGAACATATGAAGCAATAGTTTAACAATCTGTTTCAAAACGAAACAGATTATGATGAATCGTGAGTTAAGCAATTAGGGTGCTGGTTAGAGTGTGGACTGAGACACCGGGTTAACATCTCCTTCACTCTTCAACTTGTACATGAACTGGTTGAATGTTGCGCTGACCGACGCGCGACGTCGGAGTAGGATGCTCGATCGATGGCCACTGTACCAACAGTATTAGTTACGCAGACGATATGGTGTTGCTCAGCCCATCAATAGCCGCGCTCAGAAAGCTGATAGGTGTGTGTGAAGAGTATGGGAGGGTACATGGTCTCCTGTACAATTCACAAAAAAGCGAGCTCATGGTATTTCAAGCCAGGGGTCGTAAACTGGGGGATGTGGCACCTGTACTGCGTAATGCTATCGCTCTTCGAAGAGTGAGAGAGTTTAAATACCTCGGCCATGTGGTTACTGAGGATTTGAAAGACGACGGGGACTTCGAAAGGGAGAGGAGAGCGATGGCGGTTCGCTGTAACATGTTGGCACGCAGATTTGCAAGGTGTAGTTTAGAGGTAAAGATTACACTATTTAAAGCATTCTGCCAAACTCTCTACACCTGCAATTTGTGGGTCAACTACACGCAGCCATCAACGCTCTCCTAATACAATATAATAACGCGTTCAAGGTGCTGGTGGGGCTCCCACGCTACTGTAGTGCGTCTGCGATGTTTGCGCACGCGCACACAGACGGCGTTCACACTGTGCTGCGGCGCCGTATCGCGTCGCTGATGTTCCGCAAGGAAGCGTCAACACCATCCTGAACGTGCTCAGCCACCAGCTGCACAGCCCCCTTTTGGGGCACTGGGTTCAAGCACAAGTGCGTGTGCCCGGGGCCCCAGAGGGCGGCAAATACTTAAATTCATATTCTAATTTTAAATACCAACATAATTTTAAGTTGTTCTACCAACAACATGCATGAGCCAAATATGCCTGAAATAAAAATATTTTATTTTTATACATAATTATATTAATAAAAATAAAAATGCAGTATTGAGCAACCCCATCACAGAATGATCTAAATATAAACAATAAGGAACAGAAATACATACCTATCTAGGTATATAAACAACGATATAAAAAAATACTATCACAAAACAAAAAGTATTCTAGATCTATTTTCACAAGAATCGAATTTGTATAATTTGGTATCATAGTTTCCCTTGCATGAAGGGCTTAAGATATTTGTGGAAGCTCTGGTTGACGGGCTCCGCGTTGAGCGGACTCTTGAGCGCTTCCTCCATCAGGCGCTCGTACACGCGCCCGTCGTATGCGCCGAGGGTTGATTGGAGCAACTGGAGAAAAAAATAACATCATGACATAGTAAGTACCTAGGAGCTAGAGTACTAGCTTTTTCGTTGATCGATAAGCTACGCTGGCCTCGGTTGATTCGTGGATGGGTGGTCATCCATAACATATTGAGACTCCCTGTTAAGCCTTTGGTCCTGGCTGTTATTTGTACATCTTTGACAGTCGTTCGGTAGTCCGAAGCCCGAAAGTCTGACAACCAGTCTTACCAAAGACCAAGGGGTATCGTATTACCCAATTATTGGGTTGTGTCAGGGTCATTGGGTCAGGTGGCAGTCGCTCCATGCAAAATTACTGGTATTCAGCTGCATCCGGTTAGACCGTTTGCTGGGAAAAGGCTAGGCGGATTACTCATACGTAAAAGTCATTATCACATACCTACACGATAAAATAAACTGAAAAATTGTTAGTTAAGAGAGCTGATAATAAAAAAAATGTCACTGAGCTGCTACGCTACAGCTGGCACAATAACGATGCTGCCTAAAATTTCACCAACCCTCACTGGGCCCACGTAGTGGATTACGGCCCACTCCCTCTCACAGAGAAGAGGCTTGTATCTTATCAGTGGCCACATTAAGTATATGCTTATTATTCTTATATTGCCTAAGGATTAATAAAGCTTAATGTACACTTACCTCGTCAATTATATCAAAAGCGTCCACGAGTCCGACGGTGTTAGATCTAATTTTCCTCAGCAGCTCCTCGTACCAAGATCTCAAGTTTATCACGTCAGTGTTCGAAATTGACGTGTACTGAAGAAAACAGAAAAATATGATTAAATCAAATCCAAAGTGATTAATTCGGACAATAATAATCCATATTTTGTTAACAGGTACACTAGGTATTTTACACCATGTTACACAAAACATTTAAAATCAGAATAAACTAAACTTTAACAAAATTAAATTACACTTAAATTCAAATTAAATCAAATCATCAGTGTCATTTTGCAATTGACAACAGCCAGCATCATTGATGTCGAAAGAAGATATGTTATTAATAAATTAGTAAGCTTTCATAAGATTATCCACGGGAGTTTCTGGCGGGATCGCGTTGGAACATGTCGCACGAATTTTCATTTTCATGAAATTTCGTGAAAAAGCGAATTAAAATGTATAACTTTGGTAGTGAATTATTCAATTTAGTTACGTGTGAGTGCACAAGTGTAGTGAAGGTGAAAATAAGTGACTAACGTGGACTTTTCGTGTTCCCCCCAAAAACTCCTAATAGGTTGTTGTAAAGTTACTACCGCTTCACAATAAACTCTGACTTAACTTTGACTTGACTGACAATGACTTTTTGTAACTTCGTGAAATTGAAAAGTAAAATTACTTGAAACTGGCTAAACAAACCGTGCGAAGCCAAAACCAAAAAAAAAAAAAGAAAAGATTATCCACGATTGTTATTCTGAGGCATGTGCATGGCAATCGATCCTGGCTGTTATTCGTGGATCTTACACCAATGAACATATACCTGTGCACCTAGTTCCTGACGTTTCATAAGTGCCCTTGCAGGTTTATGTGAAATAAAATATTTTGATTTTTGATTTTACGGCGAGATCTTTGGCAGTAGTTACGGGTAGTCAGAAAAGTTGGAAAGCCCGAAAGTATGGCAACCAGTCTTATCAAAGAGTATTTTATTCGCCACTAACTGGATTGTGGAGTTCAAACTAAGTGTATTTCTTGAACCGGTGTGCAAATTAATTAACGTAGCTTTAAAGATGAGTATGGTAGCTTCACCAGTTCACTGACCTGTAACAAATCTCCCAGTCTCTCCAGCGTCCAGTACACAGCATACAATTCCACGAGCTGGCTCATCACCTCAGCCAGTGGCGCAGACATCGTCTTCATAGCTTTGGACATGTCCTCGTAGAATGTGGAGATGACGATCATTCGACTGTGAGACTGGAATAAAAGGAAAATGTATTTGATTAAAGTCTAATTCTAATTTTGTCTGCTGGTTTTATGCCTTCGGTCATCATCATCATTTCAGCCGTAAGACCACCACTGCTGGACATTGGCCTCCCTCAAAAGGGGGGTTTTGCCATAATCGCCACGCCTGGCAGGCGGGTTGGCGATCGCAGTATGGTGGTAAAATGCATAGAGAACGCTGCTGCCCATTCTCTAGTAAGTCCCTTAGTTGCCTTCTACGACACCCATGGGGAAGAAATGGGATGGTGCTATTCTTTTACGTCCGGCACCATTCGGAACGCCTTCAGTAGGCAAGGTAAAATGCTTTTACACAATGTCACAGTCGATCAAACTTTAAATAGGATTCACAAAAAAAATAAGAAAAGGTAAGTTCTTAGTTATCATAGAAACAACGGGAGGTAGATAGAGTTGTAGTTAGTTTGACAGTCAAACTAACTACAACTCTAAAATTAAGTTAAACGTTAACTTTACCTCAGCAGCCGAAACCAATTGTATCGATATGGTATTCCACGCGTCTTCCTGAGACATTCCAGACATTATTTTACTTGTCATACTATCAACACATGACGATATTTTCCTGTAATAAAATGAAAACAAATGCAAATAGCTACTTATCACACAATCAAGGAATGTGCTTATAAAATACATATCTAAGTTATGTAAACCTACTTCATAGCGACTATTTGGAATCCTCGAATGATGCCCTCTACAGAACTTTCCCATTTCTCTGAGAATCCTGGAGCTGATACTGTCTTCAGGTAAGCTACTGTAGGAGACAAGGGGCCTGTGTCCACCTGTCGCCAAGTTTTTAGTAAGAACCTGCGAAATGTTACATCACATTAGAGCCAAATCTGTAATATGGCAACAGTCCACCCCAAACTGCGTTTTAGGGACTATTGACAAAAGCTGAACAGAGCTGAAAAAGTGTGAGTAGTCCCTTAACCGGAATTAATCTCGTGAATTTCTCTCTTGTTTGAAGAATCTGAAAGGATTTCAAATCGTAGCATTGAAATTCAGGTGTAATCAAACTATTTGTACGGGTAGAAGTAGTAGTAAATAATTAGTCAGCACTGCACAAGAAATTCTTGTGCTATTAATGAAAAACAAACTGATATGGCTGAAATGAGACTGGGCGGGTCGCATCAGCCGCATGCACAGTGACCGCTGGGCAACAGTGTCCACACGGTGCCTGAGAGTGCACGTGCAGCGCGGCTCCGCAGAGGCCGGCCGGCCCAGGCAGAGGTGGCGAGACAACCCAGACTCATATTGCAAGGGTTGAATCGAGGTGGCTCTAGAAAAGGATGCCTGGATGGATGGAGGGACTGTGTAGTAACACTACTGCTACTGATGACCGCTGTAGGTAAAGTGCTGACAATCTTCCAGAAAATTCCACAAACCTAGCCGTCTGCAGTAGCAGCACAGTGTTGTCTCCCTCATAGGTGCAGGAGGCGGTGGTCTGCGCGTACGTGAGCGGCAGGTTTGATGACGTCATGTAGCCGTGGCCACCGCACGCCAGCCGGCAGAGCGACGAGAACATGGAGGCATCTGTCGTGCTGATGGCCTTCAGGCAGCAGGCTAGGGCGTGTAACTGGAATACATAATATTGTGACACAATATTAACAAGCTATAACATAACAAGGAACGACAGGGAAGAACAAGGATTTGAGACGGCATCACGGTGGATCGAAAATCGGCTGTAGAAGACATAGGATCTCGATGTCTTAAATGTTTTTTTTTTTTTGCTGGAAATGACTTCTGCTGATCATTACTGTTCTATAAAATGTCATATGAAGTAATTGTGTGCACAAATGGAAGAGTTATAATTTGTATTAAAAAAAAATGTATGGAGCTGACATGAAAAATGAGGATATCTCTGGAATCGCTAGGATGGCCGTTATATCCTTGCACACTGTTATAGTACTATTTATTTGTGAATTTTTGACATACTTAATATTGCGGCATCACTTGCGATTTTTTTTTAAAAATCGCCAAAATTAAAAAATAAAAAACGTTTATGATATGTACATTTTAATGCTTAAATATGGCTATACCAAATGTAACTTACAATATTTTTAATGCTTAGACCAAAACATTCTAAGAAATCACAAAGTCGTATTACCTACTTATTTGAAATGACATGGTAATTATGAATTACATAATATGTAATCTTGTCTAATGCCTCAAGTCCACATTAGCTAATGATTAATAAAACTTAATACCTATATACCTGTTAAAAGGATACGTACCATAATGAGGGTAATTAGATAAACGTGATCATTAGTCAATAACAATAAATGGTAAACTATTGTATGATTAAAAATAAAAGCAAATTATAAAAAAAAAACTTAACCTAACCTAACATAAACAATAAAAGTTAACTTATTTTATACTTCGTCACCATCAGAATCCACTTCAGAATCAGGCTCTACAATAGATATAACTTCTAAGAACTCTGTCGGAGCTTCCTGATCCTGAAGTTTCAGTAGTTCTACTGTTTCCTTAAAGTATGTCTGCCTCTTGTGGGCATTTAATTTTGGTCTTGTGGAAGAAATTAGAGGATCAGAAGAGACGATAAGCATATTGAGGATATCCTCGTTTGATGCTTGTCTACTCTTTTTCCTCGAATGGTGTTCTCTGAACCTCCTAAAGTCTTTGTTTCGGGCCTCTGAAGCTTCATCCGAAAGACTTCCAATTGGTACAATAGTATTTTCTGCAATTATGTCCCCACCGTGAATCAACAATTTGTGGACGGTTGATGACATGTAGTACCAATCGTACAGTTCCACGTATTTTTCAGCGGTTGTTCTAGCGTATTCTTTAAATTTCGGCACGTCTACAATCTCTCCAGATGTGATAGCTTGCAGAATCACAGCAAATCTGCGTATTAGGTCTTCATCTAATCCAGTGATCGCTGCAGTTTTATCAGGAAATTCAAAAAACCGCCTTGCTCTGTTCCCGTCGTTAGTTGTGCCTGATCCTAGCTTAACGATGTCAATCAAAAGGTTGAGATCATCTTTGAATCGATCTTGAATGAGTTTTTTTCGTGAATGCAATAACTCTTGATGACCTTCTCCTCTTGCAGACCACTTTTTGAAGTCGAGACGATACGCTATGTGTAGAAGACATTCCATCACATTAATGCGGGCATGAAGTGATGATAATCCGAACTCATGCACACCAGAAGAAATGGTTTTTGACGCAATTACATCTAACTTATTCATTTCTGTAGGCTTAGCCAAACACAGGTAGCAGGCCGCATTTGACTTAGCTTCAGACAGATATGTACAAATTTTGCCGTCAATCATCGTCATCATTAATTTGTGACTAATTTCATGTCCTTGACATTTTGAGGGAACGAGAGCTTCAATTTCGTAATCCATTGCAGTTTTTTCATTTATGATAACGTCTTTGGTTTCTTTCACAAAACTAAACTGGACTGGACGGCAATACCTAGGTGAGCAGGGTTTTGGATTCACCCATACGGTATCACCGTCAGCTGTCAAGTTTAATGAAACCAAAGAGCCCTATGTTTTGCTTATATCTACTTCGGTTAAATGCACCATCAAATCCCCACTTTGATATTAATATCAATTGTTTATCTTGTATCGCATCAGGACTACGAATAGTTTCAAAAATTCTGTTCACTGTTAAATCTAGTAACGCTTGTAGTGCAATCTTAGCAGATGAATCCGTTACAGTCACAATTTTTTTCGGAGGGTAGCACTGTAGCTTAGCTTTTTGCACTTTATAGTAAGACGGATATATCTCCTTTGAACCTTCTCGAATAGTCGTTTCCCTTAATGTGATATATTGCCATTTCGATAGTTTTAATGAAAGTAGCAAACCCAGTGCTTTTTCTGGTGAAAATTTTGTTGAAAGAGCTGGTTTGTTCAACATTTCCTTGATTTTTGCTGCTGCTTATGGATTTTGGAGCATATGTTCAATAACAGATGCAATATCCTCACGACCATCTCCTTTCAAAAGTGCTGCAGCTGAATAAGCTACTTCATTAGGGTCATCGCCTATATGTTCATCAGATCGTCTCTTCTTCTGCTTGCTACTTAGATCTTCAAACGGCTTTCGAGATCTTTTTGTCATCGTTGAAGTTGATTTCATTGTTGAAGTTGATGGTACAGGTTCAGGTCCAGGTTCAGTGGAAATATTTTCACTTGTTGATTCTTGAATGAGCAAATCGGTTTGCACGCAGTTTGGCCAGTCAATATTTGCCTCAAGCCAATTACTGTAATCACGTCTAAAAACTTCACTTTTTCTGTGGGATCGTAACCATCTCTTTTGAACTGCCCGTGTAAATCTTCGACAAAATTCTTTCACGGTAACACTGTCTTCATCTGAAAGGCTAGAGAGCCCAGTCGAATAACAAGTGTGTTGAACAATATTTCATGATCGAAAGACGAAGCATCCTGATTGCTCAGAATAACAAACAAATCCAAATTTGTAATAATGCTTTCCATTATTCACGATCACTGAGTAAAAAGACACGGTAGGATAGATGTTAGTATTAGAAATGCTCTAAATGAACTGAAGTTGTGAATCCAATGTTTGACTATTTATTGTTATTGACTAATGATGGTATCACATTTATCTAATTACTTTCATTAAGTTAATCCTGCACTAATTGCTAAATTAGCTAGTACCCCAAATTATTTTGGAGCGTATCCTTTTAACTAGGTATATAGGTATTAAGTTTTATTAACCATTAGCTGAAAATCAGAAAGTAGGTACCTAATACGACTTTGTGGTTTCTTAGAATGTTTTGGTCTAAGCATAAAAAATATTGTAAATTACACTCTTGGTATTATATTTAATCATTAAAATGTACATATCATAAACATTTTTTATTTTTTTATGGTAAGTGATGCCGCAATATTAAGTATGTCAAAAATTCACAAATAACTAGTACTATAACAGTGTGCAAGGATATAACGGCCATCCTAGCGATTCCAGAGATATCCTCATTTTTCATGTCAGCTCCATACATTTTTTTTTAATACAAATTATAACTCTTCCATTTGTGCACACAATTACTTCATATGACATTTTATAGAACAGTAATGATCAGCAGAAGTCATTTCCAGCAAAAAAAATAACATTTAAGACATCGAGATCCTATGTCTTCTACAGCCGATATTCGATCCACCGTGCGGCAGAGTGCTTTTATTTTTTAAGGAAAGGAACAGCAAACAGTTACATTCTATAAGAACTTACAAATAATTTAACAATAACAATGGAAGGAAAAATATAACCCACAGGTAGACAACATGGTTTAGATAAAAAAAACACTTTTTTCAAAAAAATAACAACTGACTTCCAAAAAAACACTACAAAGTGTAAAATAACTTTAATTTCGGAAGCCGGTGGTAATTTTTTTGAAAAAAGTCTTTATTTTTCACTTTTTAGTTACCTACCCTACACCAATTCGAAATTTCATCATCCTTGGGGTCAAAACAATGCATACTGTTACGAGCTTGGGGTTCGTGACAATTAAAAACTGCCGATATGAATTACCAAAAATAACACTTTAATTAAACACACTATAACACAACACAATAGCACTACGGATCACTCTTAAGTCGCACTTGAAGATCGCTTTAGATGTTCTCGCATGTATCGCTTCCAATGAACTACCCCGAGACGCGCTCCGTTCCCGCTTATATAGGGCCCTCGGATAGTTCCAGAACCTTCTACCGTAGAAGCATCTAGAATGTTCGAGTACATATCGGCCCTGACCGAACGCATGTCGATAGTTCCAGAAAGTTCTAGCATCGAACTTTCTAGAAAGCTCCTGACAATTAATTCCGCTATTCGATAAGAGATGGCGCTAGTGGCAACCAAACATTAATTGTGCGGCGCAACACTGCCCCCACCTAAGAGATGCTCGTCCCGAGCATTATCGGCCCCATAATAACGCGCCAGTCGATCCACGTGGACTATCTTAGGAGTACCTCTTGCACCTTTCTGTATCCGGTAGGTAACGTCATTGATCTTTGTCACAATCCGGTACGGTCCGTCCCAGTTAGCTTGAAGCTTAGGAGATTTCCCTTTGCTGCGGACGGGATTGTGCAACCACACTAGTGAACCTTCGTCAAACTCTTTATTGTTCATTTTGCGGTCATAACGGGTTTTCATCTTTTCAGACATTTGCTGGCCTGAGTGTCTGACGTGCTCATAAATGTCATTCATCTTGTTCCGCAAGTCATTCGCATAATCGGTTATACTGCGTGGGGCATCAGGTGGTATTCCGGTGATCAGGTCTGCAGGTAGCCGTAATTCCCTTCCAAAGTTTGCGAAAGCTGGTGTCACCGATGTGCTTTCGTGAACAGCGCTTCGATATGACAACAAAAACGGTTGTATGTGCTTGTCCCAATCTCGTTGCCGATTTTCCACAACTTTTGCTAGGTACCTCTCTAATGTCTGATTGAATCGTTCCACCATTCCATCCGATTGTGGGTGGTAAGAAGTTGTTCTTGTTTTATGAGTACCCATCACTCGACAAGTTTCCTGGAATATTTGAGACTCAAAATTCCTTCCTTGATCACTGTGAATCTCTAAAGGTACTCCAAAACGACAGAAGACTTCATGAACTAATTTATCTGCAACTGTTGAAGCTTCTTGATTTGGAATGGCGAAGACTTCCGGCCACTTAGTGAAGTAATCCATCACAACCATGAAATACTTGTTACCACTTTCACTTTCCGGAAACGGCCCCGCAACGTCAAGGGCTATCCTCTCCCATGGTGCACCAACATTGTACAATTTCAATGCACCTCTGCTACGCGTCTGAGGTCCCTTTACAGCTGCACAACTTGTACATTTGCGACACCAGTCCTCGACATCGTCCCGACAGTGGACCCAGTAAAACCGTTCTCGTATCTTCAGTAGAGTCCGTTTTACTCCCAGGTGACCTCCGGAACAACCATTATGGTACAGCTGCAGAACATCCGGTACTTGAGATTTAGGGACAACCATTTGCAAGTGACAGCTGTTTCCCCTAGCATTTTCCCATTTACGGCACAGGACTCCATCCTGAATCACCAAGCTGTCCCATTGGGCCCAATAGCTCTTTGTGACCGAACTCATTGCTGAGACGTCGCTCCACTTGGGCTTAGGAGCTCTGGCCTTCATCCACTCCAGAATCGGCCTGATTTCCGAATCTTCCTGCTGTGCACGTTGTAGGCTTTCCTTCCACTCGTTGCTGAGGTCCGTCCTGAGCATCCTCACAGGTGCCACTTCCTTACTCTCTTGCCTAGTACAATGCTTGCAGTCTTCAGGACAAGGTCTTCTTGACAATGCATCTGCGTTGCCATGAGATTTCCCGCTGCGATGTTCGACCACAAAGTCGTATTCCTGCAGTAGCTCAATCCATCTCGCAACTTGTCCTTCTGGATTTTTGAACTGCAATAGCCATTTCAGTGCAGCATGGTCGGTTCGTAAGTGGAATTTCCGACCCAGGAGATATTTGCTAAAATGCTGCAAGGACTTTACCATAGCAAGCAATTCCCGTCTCGTGACACAATAGTTCCTCTCCGGCTTTGACAACGACTTGCTGAAGTACGCTATCACAACTTCTTGATCACCATCCCGTTGAGACAACACACCACCAAGTCCTATGTCACTTGCGTCTGTGTCAACTATAAATTCCTTGCCTGCATCAGGGTACCCCAAAATAGGTGTTTTGCATAGTCGGTCCTTTAACTCCTGGAATGCGATATCACAACTTTCATCCCAGCAGAAATGTCGCTTCTCCTCGGTTAGCTTATGCAGGGGTTTGGCAATATCCGCAAAGTTCTTAACAAATCGCCGATAGTAAGAGCACAACCCCAAAAATGCTCTGACCTGCGTCTTGTCTTTTGGAACTGGCCAATCCTTGACAGCGGCGATTTTCTCTGGATCCGTGCGGATACCTTCTTCCGACACTACATATCCCAAAAAACTAACTTGCCGTTTGAATAGTGAACATTTCTTCGGACTCAACTTGAGGTTGGCACTCTGGATCTTCATGAGCACGCGTTCCAGGTTTTGAAGATGTTCTTCAAACGTACGGCCTACGATGATGATGTCATCCAAGTAGACCAGACAGGCATCGCCAATCAACTTAGTTAGTACAAGTTCCATCAACCTTTCAAACGTTGCCGGAGCGTTGCACAATCCAAACGGCATAACTTTAAATTGCCACAGACCCTTTCCTGTCGAGAATGCTGTTTTCTCCTTGTCCTTGGGGTCAATTTCAACTTGCCAGTAGCCACTTTTCAGGTCCAGCGTGCTAAACCACTTTACTCCAGTAAGCATGTCCAAAGTGTCATCAATTCTTGGCAAAGGGTAGCTGTCCTTCTTCGTAACGTCATTCAGACGACGATAGTCAACACAAAACCGCATGCTGCCGTCTTTCTTCCTTACCAGCACTACCGGTGAACACCATGGACTAGATGAAGGTTCAATAACACCATCCTTCACCATTCCCTCAATCATGGTTTCTACTTCCTTTTCACGCGCTACCGGCAATCTCCTTGGCCGCTGACGGATAGGCAACTCGTCGCCTGTATTTATTTTGTGTTGAACCAAGCCAGTCTTCCCAATGTCACTATCGTTTAGGGAGAAAACTTCGGCGTACTTCAGTAACATCTTCTTCGCCTTGCCCATCTCATTTTGAGACAGAGCGCTGCGACACTCTTCTAAAAGTGTGGTCACTCTCGTTTGTGCATTCTTGCTGGGGGTCCCAGCCGATAGATATTGGCATTGACGCAGCCAATCCACTTCCTCGCAAGTACCAATCAGTGTGCCTTTTTCAATAGTCTGTTCCTGATCACAAAGGTTCAGCACACGTACCCCTGAGATGTCGGTGGCTCTGACCAAAGTTCGTGCCACTTTCCATGGAAGGTCATTGTCTACCCTTTCCACGAGTACACAACGATGAGTTTGCCCAGGATTCCGAGGAAGACTAACCGGCACAATCGTTTCTGATCTCGGAGGAAGAACAATTTCCTTAAAGCTGTACACATTCCCTGGTAACGCCCCTTCCATAAAAAGTTCCTCTCGTCCACATTTCATAACTCCCTGCTTGACGTCAATCTCGCAAAAATTCTTCCTCATAAAGTCAAGACCCAGGATGCAATCGTCCATTATATCAGCCACGATGACATTATGCAGGTACATCCTGTTGCCTAGTTTCAACTCCATCTCCTTCTCTCCACGGACGGGTATGCGCTGACCGGTGGCTGTCACCAAATTAATGCGTTCTCGGTTGTATTCGGAGTCCCCAGGGAGCCGACTCATAACTTGGGAACTGACGACCGTACGAGAGGCTCCAGTATCTATGGTCAGCTTACAAGGTATTCCGTTGACCTCGCCCTTGATGATTAAGGTGTTCCCGTCATGGGTTTGTGTGATTGAAATCCTTGGGGCTCTTTGAACATCAGCCAGCACCCGCCCCGCAGTCCTGGCTATTACTCGTTTCCCTGCTGCTGCTGGGTAGTGCTGTTAGCCGCGCTACCCTCTGGAGACCGGCCATCTTCCCTTTCTGCAGTTCGCTTAGGGCAACTGGATCGAAGGTGGCCCCTTTCCCCACAGCCGTAGCACCTAGGGCTGTATCCTTTACGATCGCGAACTGTAGCTGCTACAACCTCCCTGACGCGATGGGAACGATGATCCTGCCGCACAGCTTCCACCTCCAGTGCATGGGCCAAGGCGTCCTTAAGCGTCCCGTGGTGACCGAGTCTCACAGCAGCTCTAACTTCAAGGTCCCGAATGCCGTCGATGAATGCCTGCACCAGGTTCCCATCAATAAGCGCAGGTACGGACTGGTACGCTTTTCGAACCAGCTTCTCTACTTCAAGGGCCCACTGCTGCAGGTTTTCGTTACTGCGTTGCACACGATCCTTGAGCTGCGCACGAAACACGTGTTCCAGGTGAGCGTCGCCATATCTAGCCTCCAATGCCTCGAGGAGCTGCTCGTAAGTCACTTCCTTACCGAGAGCTTCCAGCACATTTAAAGCCTGGTCGCGCAGGCCTAGGGTGAGGGCAGTCATGGCCTGACTTTTATTCCACCCGTTCGCCTTCATGACAGCCGCAAACTGAATTTTGTAGGCCGACCAGGAAGAAGTCCCATCGTACGGCGGCACTTTGAATCCACGTAGCGAAGGTGTTGTAGCTACGGGAGCTGCGATTCCATCCCCAAGTTTGAGGTTACCCAACTCTTGCTTCACATCAGCAATGACGTCACTAAACTTGCTGATCTGAGTTTCAGCTTCTGACAAGCGGTTGTCATGCTGGGCAACCTTCTCCTTCACCTCCTTCATGTCTTTCCCGAAGGTTGCGTGAAGGTCCTTTATGAGGAGCATCTGCTCTTCCTGGCGGTGCACCTGCTCCTCCTTATCCCGTTTGAGCTGTTCTTCCAAACGGCGGGCCTGTTCCTCCTGTCGGCGAGCCTGTTCCTCCTGTCGGCGGGCCTGCTCCTGCAACATCATCATCAGAGCAGCAAAATCTGGTGCTGGTGATGCTGGAGCAGCTGTGGACGGGCCGGCCTCTGTGGTTGGTAGCTGGCCCTCCGACGCCTGTGGCATTGCTCCACCAAATCGCCTCTGGTCCGTCTCCTGCTGGCGTTGACTCCGGGTACGGATACCCTCCGTGTCGTCTTTAGGTAAAATCGGCATGATTTTAATCCTTGCTTCTGACACCAATTGTTACGAGCTTGGGGTTCGTGACAATTAAAAACTGCCGATATGAATTACCAAAAATAACACTTTAATTAAACACACTATAACACAACACAATAGCACTACGGATCACTCTTAAGTCGCACTTGAAGATCGCTTTAGATGTTCTCGCATGTATCGCTTCCAATGAACTACCCCGAGACGCGCTCCGTTCCCGCTTATATAGGGCCCTCGGATAGTTCCAGAACCTTCTACCGTAGAAGCATCTAGAATGTTCGAGTACATATCGGCCCTGACCGAACGCATGTCGATAGTTCCAGAAAGTTCTAGCATCGAACTTTCTAGAAAGCTCCTGACAATTAATTCCGCTATTCGATAAGAGATGGCGCTAGTGGCAACCAAACATTAATTGTGCGGCGCAACAATACTTATGCGATAGCAACATTCGCGGTTTATTTGCTGTAATTTTTTGAAGAGTCCCGTTGTCTGTCTCCGAAATGCATCATCAGATCTATATGGAATTTTAATGGAACCATTTCGGGGTAAACCCCTTTCGAACAAAAAGTAATTAATTTTGCAAATCCGTCAATATACGACGGAGTTATGCCCGAACATACATAAAAAAATATATATATAAATATGTCGAATTGATAACCTCCTTCTTTTTGAAGTCGGTTAATAAAAAGAAAAAATGTAATCCATAGGAGCTTTAGTAGTAGCACCTGCGGACAACAGTAATTAGTTATACATACCAATATTTATTGATTATTATTAAAAAATTGATAGAGATTGTGATTTTGATAGCTGTACCAGTACAGCCGCTATCAAAATTAAATCAAAGTTACTATTGTGGTAGGTATTGAGCTGGATATTTATATGTGATTTCTACATTTTGGTTTTTGAATGCCTTGAATAATTAGTGGTGGTAGATGGTGTCATAAGCTTTGGCGTAGTCATAGATGGCAGGACGAACTTGGCGCGTATATGAGGGATTGGTCCATATTTGCTCAGGATTGAGTTGAGTGGAAAAAGCACAGGGAGGCCTTTGCCCTGTTGTGGGACAATTCAGGGTAATTATATTATATATACCATATAACCATGAATTCACCATATCATCCTAGACCCCCCAGCGCAGAAATTTGTCGTCGGTTTTAGAAAAAAAAACAGCTATTTCAAAGAAAAGTGCAATACCTACGCGGTAAAAATGTATGGAGCAGCTGTTTTTTTTTTTGAAGAACCGGCGAAAAATTTCTGAGCTGAGGGGTCTACAATGATATGCTGAATTCATGGTTAAAGTTTGCGCACTGGATAAAAACTTATCCTGTATATATTATTAAAATACAGATTTCATAGTATATTAAACCTAAATAAATCAATGATGCCAGTGATGACCTATGGCACAGAAACGTGGTAGCTCACAATGGGCCTTATCAGAAGGCTTAAAATCACCCAAAAGGCAATGGAGAGGGCTATGCTTGGAGTTTCCCTACGTGATCGAATCAGGAATGAAGAGATCCGCATGAGAACCAAAGCAACCGATAGAGCTCGAAAATTTCCAAACTTAAGTGGCAGTGAGCAGGGCACATTTCTTGCAGAATGAAATGAAAGAAGGGCGAAAGGATTTGTAGTGGCGACCGCGTACCGGAAGACGCAGAGTGGGAAGGCCATTCTTAGAACGGGGACAGGGGAAAAGGTATCTATATCGCGCAGTTCGGGTTATGATAGGAATAGGGTTACTTTCGTAACAAATATTATAAATTTCAAGTTCCAAACCTAACCCGCGACCGTTTTGAACTCGTTATCTTTATCTCTTCTTGAATTCGAACTCACCTCTCCTAGTCTGTCCATGTTTCCCTGATGCAGCTGGTCGTTGATAAGATTGAAGGTGTCCCACAATCTCCACGCGTTTATCTTCATGGCATAACATCCGGCTATCGCGGGTAATATCTTGTCCTGCTGCGTCACGTAGTCCAGTATCTGACGCTCTGGTTCACTGAAAGATAAATCGGTATAGTACCGCAATATTGTACAAAATATTTGTGAGGTCTGGACCGTGAGACAGCTCATTCTGCAAAATTTTATGTTGCGCAAAATTATACTTTTTTATATTTGGATCTCGATTGCTTGACAAAACATACATAGGGAGGCATAGAACGAAAGGAAGACAACATTTTAGAATTCTTGTGAAGTACTCGACGTAGTCGTTTCTACTGGGCACGCCACGATAGCGGCGGTAAGCCCCTCTTTGAGGAGTGGCTTGAGAGGCGGCACGGCGTCCTCACCTTCCGCCTGACGAAGTCCTCACCGGACACGGTTGTTTCGGGAGGTTCCTGTTTCGGATAAGACGGGAGGTAACGCGGGTGTTTCCATTGCGAAGGTCGCCCTGAGGACACGGTGGAGCATACGATGGGGGTCTGCCCGGCCTGGGTGGAGCACCACCGTGTCCTTGTGGAGGCGATCGACGGCGGCGATCTCTCGCGTCCGGCCCTGGTCCAGTCCATAGTTCGGAGCGCGAGTGCATGGGTAGCCGTTGAACCTTCTGCGAAGCAGTGATGCTCGCGAAGAGGGAGGTGGCGCACGTGAGGGAGAGGCAGTATATGCGCCATCACAGCCCTAGCCTCCGCAGGAGACGCCTTGGACGTCCGGAATCCCAGGCTGATTCCCGGCCACCGTAGGCGTGGGCTTGCGGACGGCAAGTAATGGGTAGCTCGCTGTCCGGTAAGGACTAAGCCCGGGTTCCACGCGCGCCTCAAAGAGATGTTAGCACAAACTGAAGGGGCCCGCAAGCGCCGATGCCTACCAGGGGTGCGCATATTTCATTTTCATCTTAAAAGATTGAAAAAAAAATGTACTGGTAAAATTTCTTACACTAACTATTAAAAAGACTTAAATATGGCGTCGAGAATTTTTTTGAAACATCACCTCACATTACCAGTTGGTAATGTCGCATAAGTTAACCACAACATAACGAAAGGGTTACATACCCCGGTTTGAGCTGCGACTGTCTCCTCACCGCAGAGTACCGAGCGCCGACGGTGATAGCCTTGGCCAAGTAGTTGACAGAATCGAACACAATGACCACCCTGACGAACACCATGGGTCCGTAAATGAGCTTGCTGTTCTTAGATTTTACATAAGTGCCGTCCTGAAACGATAAATAAATAAGCGTTAATAATAACTAGATGTTCCTGAAAGTGAGGTATAGAGCAGCACCCTACTATATTACATAACACACTATCAATCTCAATCTGATCATTTCGAAGGAATTGCTAATCCATTACTTCAAATGTTCGAAATATTTGTCTGCTGGACTACGTTTATAACACAATGAATGTTGTTGAACTGTCAAAATGTTACCAACAGTTGACAGTTCAACAACAACACTGTTGGTAACATGATATCCATTGTTACTAACAGTGTCTTACGCAACTACCCCACTGGTCAGACAAAACAGCTTACAGGAGACTTAGATTAGAAATAAAAACAGTAGTGTGGCAGTAGGCACTCGTAGGTACTTTAAATATCTTAAACAGTTATTAAATATCATGCACAATATTCTTACCTCCAAAACCTTAGCATATTTCATCAGCATATTGGTCCTGGGTATCCTCACATTCTCAAACCCTATAAAGCCGTTATTAACAGAGTTAAGGCCCATCTTGACACCGATATCTCCAACCTTGATCCCTGGTAGTGGCATGTGGGTGTCTTCGTCCCTCACTTGGACTATGAAGGAGTGGATGCCGTGGCATTCACCATTGGAGTACAGCTGGGCTATTACTATGCAGTAGTTCACTGTGTTGCCCACTGTCAACAAGTTGGTAGACTGAGAACTTTTATATGAACCCATGAGTGAGTCTCATAAGGAACAGATACCGAGATGATAATTCATTGTAATTTTCCATCAGCTGTAGCCCTAAGGTTGATAACAATACATGTTAGGCTAGCTAGAAGTTAGCCAGGCAAACACATAGGGTATTAATTTTGGTTTGGGTATGTTATGAGCCGTGAGACAATTTACATTCTGCTTTGGGAAAGTCTACTTACATCCACCGGGCCACCACTTGTATGACGTTAGCGTAGGACTGTTCAATACAAACTCCTCAGTGGAAGGGTCGTATGTGGCCGTCGTCTCCAGACCACGGATGTAAGTGCCGTGACCAAGCTCAGTCTAGAAGAATAAAGTACCTACTTATAGTTAAATTTCGGTTGTTACGTAGTGTTACATCAAACTGTACATAGCGTGAGACATTGAATAGGTAGGTCTTTCCGATACAGAAGGAGAAGAAGATCCAGCTTGGTACCTTAATTCCTTCATCAAATAGAAGTGGAGCAGATAAAAGAGAAGGTACAGCTGATATATAGCTACATGTTCAGCAAAGCATAATTTACCTGAGCATAACTCCCGATGATACCACAATTCAAAGCACGCTGGAGCCATCTCTCTTTTTGCTTCTCGTCTGCCTGGCTCATGAACACTGGCATGAACATAATGTAATGCAGCCCAAAGGGAGAGCCATCCTGGGATATGGAAGACCCTAGAACACCGCTTAGAAGATTCCTGGGGAAACAGAGTGCGGATAAAAAATCTCTGAACTACACAAAGATGAGACGACATTTTGTGTTCGCGAATTGAATCCAAGTGTATCAAAAAATTTGCAAACTTCAAACGTCAATAATTTGTTGTTTACCAAGAAGCCTTTGCTATGACAATGGACACCCAATCCAAAAAGTTGAATTTGCTTTCCTACCGATACCGACCTACACTACCCGTTTCCTTTATATATTAAATTACTTTGAAACACGAATCATACTAAAACCCCTATTACAGTATCATCATGATATTTAGGGCCCGATATATAGGCACTTACTAAATCTCAACAAACCAAACTTCAAACTTGCCAGCGAAGCATGGAACGAAGCATGATGGGGAAATGAAAAATAGATAAAATCAATCACAGCAAAATTAGGAAAGCTACAAAGACCCAAGATGTGGTATTGAAATTAAGATGATTAAAGTGGAAATGGGCTGGCCATGTAATTAGAGGAGAAGAAAAATGGAACAAAGTAGTAACATTGTGGTACCAAAGAGAAGGAAAAAGAAAAAAGGGGAAACCTTTCAGAAGATGGGAAGATGATGTCATTGGAACAGCTGGAAAAACCTGGACTAGACTGGTGCGGGAGAGAGAAGATTGGAAAGCGTTGGAGGAGGCCTTTGCCAAAGGGCACACAGAATAGGGTATTTTCCAATTTGATGAAAACTATTTTAATTTGAAGGTTGGGACGATATATTTAACAGAAACATAAAAATAAATTTGTTTATATCCATTTTCTCCATTAAAAACGATTAAAATCAAATGTATTTGTCGTTGTTTTGAATTTACCGCCAAAACGCTCCTTACGATGACTTTTTATCATGTGACATCGTGACGTCAGCTTTGTGTAAACAGCACTGGTAAAAATACTTAGTATGGCGTAGTTTTAGAAGTATTTGTGCACAGAGGCACCGCACACCAGTAATATCACTTTCTATGCATAAATCTTGTTAATTATAAACTCGACATTCACTTATTTACTTACTAACTACTTTAGTTTACACAAAGTTGACGTCACGTGTGGTCACGTGATAAAAAGTCATCGCAAGGAGCGTTTTGGCGGTAAATTCAAAACATCGAAAAATAAATTTGGTTTAATCGTTTTAATTGAGTAAATGGATATAAATTAATTTACTTTTATTTTTCTGTTACATATTTCGTCCCAATCTATAAATTACAATAGTTTTTAATAAATTGGAAAATACCCTATAATAAAAAAGAAGAAAAACTATATAAAGAAATATATATATAATAAATATATATATAAAGAAAAACGTATAATATTTCTGGAAAAGGCTATAAATAAACAAATATATGTGATATTTTATTTTATAGGAAGCCCTCCTTTTTTTCTACTTACACCATCGTTATTTAGGGAAAGGGTCCCTGAATTTCACATACTGTAGTAAACCAGGGTCTTCTGAATATTTTATAATGTTATTATTACAATACCTGTAGTTTGTAAGGTCCGTGTTGTTATCTTGCTGAGTTTTTCGAAGCAAACTGAACAGGATGACTGCCTTGCGCACTGAGCTCTCATATTTGTCTTTGTGACTAAGAAATTCATCTGGCACGCCGCCAAAGAGCTCCTCCCTCTTGGTTAGCACTACCCTTTCTGGAAAAGGAAGATATCTAAATATATCGATGGACAACCCAGCAGGTCTTCAATTAATTAAATCTTCATTGAGAATCTCCAATTAATCAACAGCCGTCAATGCCCATCACAAATAACATACAAATTAAAATTGCTACGGCTTCTTTCTCCCATATAAATACGACTTTTACAAACTATAAAAGCTCGACAATTGTTGCAAAGACATCAAACCTCCACGACTATTCAATCAGTCAACAGTTCTACCAAAAAACACTCCAAGATGAACAAGATCTATTTCCTCATTTGCTTCGTGGCTTGCTTCTGCTTATACGCCGAAGCCCAACTGACGTTCACCTCAAGCTGGGGTGGGAAGCGCGGGGGCGTTGCTCCTATCTCATGCAAGAACGAAGAAGCAATCGCTACGATTTTCAAGCTGATTCAAAACGAAGCTGAAAGATTCATCATCTGCCAGCAAAAATCATGAAGGCAAAAGACGATCGACGCTATTTTGAAAACGATACTGCGATATTTAAACGGCGAATATGTTTATTTGTAAACTGTTATTGTATATTTATGTTTTCTTCATTAAAGCCATGATATTTGTTGAGAGTCACTCGAAATATGCTATGATCGAACTGTATAAGGGTTACGTGGCGAACGACTACAAACATGCATCAGTGTGCATTGTAATGTGTCTGTGGTTTGAATGGAATTTAATTATTATGTACTCGGAGTAATAAATATTGTTCCTAGTGTATATTTAATGCGATTTAATACTTGTAACCACCTCCTCGTTTCTGGATACCCATGACACGTGTAACATTAAGTTGTAACTACCAAGTACGTCCCGTAGTATCACTCAAACTAGAACCTGCACGAAGTGAGTACGATTTTCACATAACACAACTGTAACTAGCTTTTTTTTTTCCAATTTAAAATAAGGGACCTGTGGAAAATTATCAGTCTATAACTGTCTCACTGCAAGGCAATGGCCTAATCTCTTCTCATACAGAGAAGACATGGGAATTGATCACTGCACGAGATTGCTTAAGACGAGTTGGCAATTTCAGATTTATATTAACTACACAATGTTTTTCCTTCACCTATGTTTTGTTTCCCGTTTCTTCGCGCGGTTATCGTAGAAGGCGACTAAGGGACTTACGAGTACCTACCAGAGAATGGGTAGCAGCGTTCTCTATACATATTATTCCACCATACTGCGATCGCCAACCCGCCTGCCAAGCGTGGCGATTATGGCAAAACCCCCTTTTGGGGGAGGCTTATGTCCAGAAGTGGACGTCTTTCGGCTGAAATGATGATGTTTTGTTTTGGGTGGGAAATCATCAAATAATTTCTCCCGCTCTGGGTGGAGCGGGAGGGCCTGTCAGACGTTTACTGACTAAAACCCACCCGTGTTCCCTCAGTAGCCTGTGTGCCAGGTGCGACGGTATCTCTTTCAAACAACCCGCACCCCTGGCAGGCATCGGCCCTTGCGGCCCCGCCAGTTGGTGCTGACACCTCTTTGAGGCGCGCGTGAAACACAACGCGCGCCGTCGACCCGGGCTTGGTCCTTACCGGACGGCGAGCTACCCATTACTCACCATTCGCAAGCCTGCGCCTGCTATGTCCTAGATAAACTCAGAAAGTACTGTATGTGAATTGAAAATGTAACATTGGTACTTGCCCAAATTTGAACCCACAGCCCCGTGCATGAGAGACTAGACCTTATCCAGTGGGTCAACACGACTTTTGCTGGAATAGCTATCAGTAACGAAAAGGTATTTGACTGACCTTTTACAAATGACTCATGAAAGTCATAAGGACATAATTAATTCGCCTGGTTTTCTTGAACGGCGCTCAGCAGCAAAGGTCTTCAAATTCTTAGATTAGGTAATAATACTTAGGTACTTTATTCAAGAATTTCAGGACCTTTAGACCAAGTAGGTATCATTCCTAACACTGTATCAATGTACATCAGAAGGTAGGTACCATTAGTTTTTTAGATGTTTCCTTTCCCACCACTGCCAATTACCGGTTAATTTTGCATTAACTTAATTAAGCAACTAACAAAAATACAAAAATATCCCACTAAAAAAACCTCCTTGTTAAAAAAAAACGAGTCATAGGTGCGAGTTCACGTGAATACAATAAAGACGACATAGACGTACAGTCACCAAAAGAGGACCAGTACCTCCCCTAATTACGATTTTGAAGTTCATAGCTTGGAGCAATGGTTTCCCAGTGCTCCATGTGTTCGAAAAAATTGTCTGGTCAAAAGCGTAAATAACGTAATGAATTTCGTTTCTACTGATACGCAATAGGGTATTTTCCGATTTGATAAAAAGTATTTTAATTTGAAGATTGGTATGATTTAATTAACAGAAAAATAAAAATAAATTTATGAATACACATTTTCTCAATTAAAAACGATTAAAACCTAATTTATTTTCCGTTGTTTTGAATTTACCGCCAAAACGCTCCCTACGATGACTTTATAGCACGTGACATGTGATGTCAACTTTGTGTAAACGGCACCGGTACAAATACTTAGTTTGGCGCCGTTTTAGAAGTATTTGTGCACAGAGGCACCGCCCACCAGTAATATCATTTTGTATCCATTAAAAATCTTGTTAATTATACTCTCGACATTCACTTATTTACTTACAAACTACTTTTGTTTACACAAAGTTGACGTCACGTGATAAAAAGTCATTGTAAGGAGCGTTTTGGCGGTAAATTCAAAACAACGAAAAATAAATTTGGTTTAAATCGTTTTTAATTGAGAAAATGGATTTAAATCAATTTACTTTGATTTTTCTGTTACATATTTCGTCCCAATCTTCAAATTATAATAGTTTCAATAAATTTGAAAATACCCAATTACCCCGCAGGATCGTCGGATATCGGTTGTTTCTCTGAAGTTTTTGTTTTCTATTAATTCAATTAAATTTTATTCGAAAACATCCAACGGTTTGTTACTAAAGTTCAATTATGTATATCCGACTGCTTAAAACTGACTCCGTTGCGAATACTGTATTCACTGACTGGCATCGCGCCTCCAGATATTCGCAGGACTATAACCGGCCGTATCGAATGGTCGAAGGTACAGAATGACCCACGCCACCCAGTGCTCAACTTTAATCCAGTGCCAGAGAAGCTTAAAAGCAGCAAAAAAAAATCTTGGGTACATGAGTCCAGCTGATAGCAACACCACCACAGAAAGACTATCAGAGAGCAAGTTACGGTGGCCTACTTGGAAAACCCTAACAGTGGCGAGGGGTGGCATTATGGCCAGGGTAAGCCGTTCCAAAGAAAAAACACCGTATGATGCAAGCTTAGTTTCCTCAGAGGCTAAAGCTCCACTTTCACTTAAGAGGAAGATTTGGTTTTCTTTGCGTGAAGTCCTTTTTCAGTACCTAATACTAGAAACACATAAAAAACATAACCCTCCTTCTGGCGCAGTCGGGTAAAAAAATATTGTACTTTAAAATATTTAATGGTGGTTCGGTGGGAGGTGGGATTTCTTAAAGCCGATGGGAATCGGTTTGTATTAACCATTCGCCCCTGAACCCTAAATAGACTTCGTACCCAAGTAGGTCGCAGAAAGGATAACCTCTACAAGTGAGGGTTCATGGACGGCTCCACAAGTGAGGGTTCATGGACGACTCCGACCTCCGGGGTTTATGTGGCGTCTCTCCACAGGCAATGGCTCACCTATTCGCGTTGCTGAATTTTGACCCAAACTAATTATAAAACACATGTATACATCTTTGCCATCGACACGCTAGCAAGAACTACATGTATATCCGACGAGTGACGACCCCAGTTACTTATAATATCTCTTTTGGTGACCGTACATACAATAAAATTTATCGCAAAAAAAAATACACGATGCTTATTAAATTATGCTCTTACAGTGATTACGGATTATCTTATAGTAGGTACCTAATTACTGTTAATTACTTTATACAATTCACCATAGATTTAGGTTGTCTATGAAACGCACAATCTCGTAAACAATGGGTAACTTAGGGAACATACCCATACTACGTGACCCGTTTTAGGGGGGAGGAGGGTATTCAAAATACCACGCTTAGTCACAAGAGCGGCGGCGGCGGCGGCTTAGGTTTTCGTCACGTAGTCAATACCCTCTAGGGAAATCTCGTGCTTTTTCGAGCTATCTAAATAAATAAAAAGAAAAGTCCTGACTGACTGATCAACCCAGCCCAGCCCAAACCCTTGGACCTAGAAAGCTGAAATATTGAAGAGAGATTCCATTTATAAGGTAGACAAGGAATAAGGAAGAACTTTTCGAAATTCAACCCCTAAGGGAGTTAAATAGGGGATGAATGTTCCGCGCGGGCGAAGCCGCTGGCAAAAGCTAGTATTTAAATACTAGCATTCGCCCGCAGCTTCGCCCTCGTGGAAGTCGGAAATTATCCCGCTGGAACGTACTACCCGTATAAAAAGTATTCTATATGTTAATCTAAGTTATAATCTGTCTGTGTGTCAAATTTCATCCAAATCCGTTTAGCCGTTATTGCGTGATTGAGTAACAAACATCCAATCATCTTCACAAACTGTCACATTTCTAATATCACGGACTACCCTTGTTTACTTTTAGGGGTAGATTTTCGAGAAACCCTGATACACGTTATTCTTTATTTTTGGTTTAAGGTATAAATACTGAGTTTGGAGTTAATCAGACCGCGCGTTAAAATTCTTCCATACAAACTTTGACACCCCCCAATCCCCCTATAGGGGGTAGTTTAGAAAAACAATATATTACCAACTTTATAATTTACTTAGATAAGTATTTGTGCCAAGTTTCAAGCTTATTAACTCAAGGAATAAGATTTTTCATACAAACAAAATCCCCCCTTTTCACCCCCTTAAAGGTCGAATTTCCAAAAACCCCTTCTTAGTGCTCCCCTACATTATAAAAAGAAGCCGTTTGTAAAATTTCACGTTCCTAGTCCTAGCAGTTGCGGCTGTGCGTTGATTGATCAGTCAGTCAGTTTCTCCTTTTATATATATATATATAGATAGATGACGCGCAGTGTATTAAGTTCCCGTTACAATGTTTCTACATAAATTTGTTCTTCTTGATAATATTTTTTTCACTTGTTATTATACAAGGTGTTTGATGCATCGTATGCCAAATTGAAATGGTCGACTGGGGGACCCCCCAAAAATAAATAAAATAGGATGGAATGGATGGATATGGAAGGATAGCAGGTGACCACCTGCTATCCTTTCAGACCCCTAAACACTTCTCATGCCCTGTGGATTTTTTTCATCGACGTTTTATTGTTTTATTTAAAAAATACCCAAATTTTTCATTCAATTACAAATAAAAAAAAAGTGTAAGTCGTAGACTCTGAATTTTAATTTTATTTAGATGTGTATTGTATTACAGTACCTTTAAATTCAAAATTATGGACATTAGCGATCTAGTTTTTTTTTTTTTTAATTTTACTCGCAAAGTTTCGGACTTCAATTAAAGCTTTCCATGTTTGTTACAGCTATTTACATAGCTATAAAAAAAAAGCTTTCCATGTTTGTTACAGCTATTTACATAGCTATAAAAAAAAAGCGACCGGGAAGCGAGCGACTTCCTCAATTTTTTTTTTATTTTTTTTTAATTAGTTTTATGGCCTGGTTTCAGAGACCTTTTAGCCAAGTCTAAAGTTATTGTAAAGCGGTAGTAACTTTACAATAACCTATTAGGAGTTTTTGGGGGAACACGAAAGTCACTTATTTTGGCCTTCACTACACTTGTGCACTCACACGTAACTAAATTGGATAACTCACTACCAAAATTATACAATTTAATTCGCTATTTCACAAAATTTAATGATAATAAAAATTCATGCGACATGTTCTAACGCGATCCCGCCAAAAACTCCTCAAAAATTCTCTAGTCTATCCTCTTGCTAGTGATGTGCCATATGCTATAAAAATCTTTTTCCAACTTTGTAAATTCGCTAGAATTGTGAATCGAGTGACAAAATACTAAATTCCAAATTATGTTTTTTTTTTTTTGTTTAAATGATACCTCAAAACTCATTAAATCTGACTAGAAATAAAAAATAATTGCATTTTTAACATTTATTTAATATTTTTTTACATATTCTGCTCAAATTGTTTATATGTACATATGTATTTATGTATCTATTATACTGCATATTTATGAATATATCTTTGTAGGTATCTATTATATAATAAATTGTATTTATAATTTGTTGCACCAATAATAACCCCATTTTGATGTCCACGCAATCACTATCCATTCAAGGTTGCCTGGAAGAGATCGCAGAAAGCGATAAGGCCGCCCATTGTATGTTTAGTTTTTAGTGTTTAAAAGCGTATATAAATAAATAAATTGTTGGCCGCTACTGCGAATGCAGGCCCGACATCTATTTCGTATTTCCACAGTTGTTGTACGAAGTCGCATTTCCTCCTTAATTTTATTGAACGCCGTTTCAATGCGTTGAAGTAGTACCTCCCTAGTCGGAACCTCCGTGGCGTATACCAGGTCTTTGGTACGTCCCCAGACATAAAAGTCTAGCGCAGTTAGGTCTGGGGAACGTGCCGGCCATGCAATAGGGCCATCGCGACCAATCCACGCATTGAGGAACACATCGTCGAACACATCGTCTTCGTCACCCCCCCCCCCCCCCCCCCCCCAAGAGAGATACGATACAGATTTTACCTCTTAAGAGTGAGATAACAGATTTAATGAGTTTTGAGGTATCATTTAAGCAAAAAATATATATTTTTAATCATAATTTGGAATTTAATATTTTGTGACTCGATTCACAATTCTAGCGAATTCACAAAGTTTCAAAAAGATTTTTATGGCATGTGGCACGTCACTAGCAAGAGGATAGACTAGAGAATTTTTGAGGGAGTTGGAAGATCCCGGTCGCTTTTGTTTTTTTTTTTACAGCAATGTAAATAACCGTAACATGGACAGCTTTAATTTAAGTCCGAAACTTTGCGAGTAAATTTAAAAAACTAGATGGCTAATGTCACTACTTTTGAATTTAAAAGTACTGTAATACAATACACATCTAAATAAAATTAAAATTCGGAGTCTACGACTTACACTTTATTTTTAAATTTGTACTTGAATGGAAAATTCTGGTATTTTTTTTTAATAAAACAATAAAACGTCGACGAAAAACATCCACAGGGCATGAGAAGTCCCCAGTCGACCATTTCAATTTGGCACACGATGCACCAAACACCCTGCATGTATGACGCACTCTTGGGGTCACGAGGCAATGTATTAATAAAGACAAATATGAGCCAAATGATTATTTTAAGTTTCTGTCGGCAAAAATTATTTAAAACCATATTTATGAATCACTACGTGTAAAGTAGAGGAAAAGGGTCTTGGCATATACTACTGGCATAATCACCGAGGAGGGAGGAGGGAAATAAAAAAAAGGGTCACGTAGTATAGGTACATTCCCTTATAAATACTTTACCTAGTTAATTGACTTGACTGTTTATATACAGGATACGTTTTTATCCAGTGCGCAAACTGTTACCATGAATTCAGCATATCATTCTAGACCCCCAGAGCAGAAATTTTTCGTCGGTTATACAAATAAAAATCTGCTGTTTCATAGAAAAGTGCAATACCTACGCGGTAAAAATGTATGGAACAGCAGATTTTTTTTTTGTATAACCGACGATTTTTTTGCGCTGGGGGGCTTCGATCAATAGGGGGCCTACAGTGATATGCTGAATTTATGGTTACAGTTTGCGCACTGGATAAAAACTTATCCTGTACGTAGGTTTCTAGATTACACAACGACTGTTATCTCAGTTTGATACATTCGCGTCTCGATTATTTATTTCTCTCCAGAAAGTCCTTTAGAAAATAAAAACTTTCCTCTTTCTTTCACAAACTGGTCTATCTATCCTAGGGCTACCCTTTTTAGGGTCCCCAAAACGATCAATTGCAATCAGAAATTGCTATTGTAGTAATATTGTCAATCGCTTCAATTACAGTTGGAAGACGATCAATTTGCACATCAATGTGTACTTTTACTTATCGATCACGTAAATATTGACAATTGCAATTGATCGTTTCGGGGGCCGCCCAATACCATGTCGGGATCGTGTCGCTTATTAATAGTTACACCTACTTATATTTAATACTAGCAACGCCCTGCGGTTTTACTCGCGTATTTCCCGTTCCCGTGGGAATACGGGGATAAAATATAAACTATGTCACCCGGGGATAGTGTAGCTTCCCAACAGTGAAAGAATTTTTCAAATCGGTTCAGTAGTTTCGGAGCCTATTCAATGCAAACAAACATACAAACAAACAATCAAATCTTTCCTCTTTATTATTAGTATAGATATAGATATAGTACCACAAGTAACACAGACGTGCTGAATAAGGATTGAGTAAGAGCAATCATCAAGAGCATAAGCTGAATACTAAGCTGAATAACGTCTGAGTAGGAGTTAAATAACGTGTCAATTAGCTTTGAATAACAGCTCACATTGTTTTTATTAAGCTCGTACAACTCAGTTATTTAGCTTAGTCGAATTGGTTTGTATTCAAAATTTATTAAGAATTTAAAATTACTTTTCACATTTTATAAACAATATTCACACAAATCGTGACAAGAATTCAATTGAATTAAATATTTCAATGTCGTTGTCGAATTTAAATGTTGCTTTGACATGGTGAACTTACAACATCGGTAATAACTAAGTAAATTTAAATTTACAAGTTAGAGGTCTGCTATATGTTAATTGTTAGTGAGCAAGTAATTTTGTCGTGAATAGTATTGTTGTTTTTTTCAATTCTTATGATTATGGATTATGACGCGCCGTGTGAATAATCAAGCAGATAGTAAATCGTATTTTCATACATACAACTAGGTCTGACAAATGTACTTGTAACGAAATAACTAATACTCTATATTAAAGTAGAAACTGACTGACTGATCAATCAACGCACAGCCGAAACTACTAGGACTAGCAACGTGACATTTTGTACACGGCTTCCTTTTATAATGTAGGGGAGCACTAAGAAGGGGTTTTTGGAAATTCGACCTTTGAAGGGGTGATAAAGGGGGGTTTTGTTTGTACGAAAAATCTTATTCCTTGAGTTAATAAACTCGAAACTTGGCACAAATGCTTAACTAAGTCAATTATAAAGATGGTTATTTATTTTTTTCTGAACTACCCTCTAAATGGGGATTGGGGGGTCTCAAAGTTTATATGGAAGAATTTTAACGCGCTGTCTGCTTAACTCGAAACTCAGTATTTATACCTAAAACCAAAAATAAAGAATAACGTGTACCAGGTTTTTCGAAAATCTACCCCTAAAGGGGAAAAAGGGTAGTTCGTGATATTATAAATGTGAAAGTTTGTGAAGATGATTGATTCTTTGTTACTCAATCACGCAAAAACGGCTGAACGGATTTGGATGAAATTTGACACACACATAGATTATAACCTAGATCAATACACAGGACTTTTTATCCCGGGAGTAAGTTCCCGCGGGATAATTTCCAACTTCCACGCGGTCGAAGCTGCGGGCGGAAGCTAGTACTGAATAAAAGTGCACACATGTCTTGTTACTAAGGTTTAACTTGAAAAAGAGTAGTCTAGTCTCATTGCACTAACTTCTAAATAAAAATTATACAATTTGATCACTTTTCTACATTATTAATCAGATTTTTAGGGTTCTCTAATCGAACGAAAAAAAACCTTTTATAATGTGTAATTTTCCCGCCCGGATTTCACTAAATTGATTACATTTGAAATTATAGCGTCTTTGTTTAAACGTTTTACGTGCAAAAAAAAGCCATTTATGATTAAAAATAGCAGATTGCATGTGTGTGCTGTGCACTAGCTGGGCCCTAATTTATTCTCACACATGTTTTGTTTTTTTTTTTAATAAACAGATGTCAGTACATCAAGCCACCCGAAACTGTAAAATTTTCCTAATCAACCTTGAACCTAATCCTTTAGCGATATAGATGAAAATCTTTTAAAGAAATTGTGTGATGTTTTTTTCGACAGTCCATTTTCTCATATTTTCTAGAAATATAAAAAAACATCATGTGTTCGGTACAATGTTCTTCTTCGATATTAGTACAGCTGCCATCAGATGCACTCTCTTCTTGCGTGAATCGCAATGCTGTTTAGCTTTTTGGGGACGGAGCCCACTTCATTGCAAGGCAACCACGCATGCTGGCTTGGACCGGTTTCAGTTTTGTTAAAACTATTTTCACTAATACTTTGATGACTAGAAACACTTGGACAATTACTACTGGTGATGTTTAAATTTTCTTAAAACGATTTTCTTTTGATTTATGTAACCGGTTCTCTTCCGTTTTTTCCACGACTTTCGATCCATAACGCAAAAAATTAATACGTACAATAATATTTTAATTAAGTAAGCTGGTATTAAGCTATGGGCGCTATAACAACACAAATATGGTCTTTAATTTGAATAAGTTAGTTTGAAACTCTATTATAATATACTGAAAAAGATTGACAAAAACATAAATCATATTGTTTATTCAGCAGCTGAATAATTAGTAAAGCATAGAAACTTATCCAGTTTAAAGATAAAATAAAAACGATTATTCAATGACAAGCTGTTTAATAGAATTATGTAACAATATTATTCAGAAGGTGATACTTTATTCAGCAATTAACTGTTTCAAACGCTACTAGCTTAGTACCTACTGCTTTAATAATAGGTAGCAATACAGATTATGGTAATTCAGATAAATGCTACTGACGGGGCTGTTTTTCAGCTATAAGCTATCTGGAATGCGTAATGCTAAATAACGTCTGTATCTTACGGTGATTGGTTATTGCGTAAAGAAGAGAAGGACAGTAATACAAAATTTATTAAGCGTTAAGAATTATAAGGGTCCGAACTCAACCTAATTCAGCATTTGGCTATTCCCAAAGCTCATATGCAAACTATATTCATCTTTAAACTGTAAAATGTTCTAAATGTGTACTGTTATCTTGCTTATGTTACCGATAGCGTAGCTGGTGATTACAAGGTACAGTCACCAAAAAGATATAAGTAGATACTTAACCAGAGTCGTCTAATTCGAGTTTAGTAAGAAACCGATAGATAGATCGCACCCGGTATGAGTACGAAACAGTATTCGACATTATTTATCTTACATTCTAAAGATGAATCATAATAAAAACATAGACCCACACAAGTAGAAGTATCGCACCGCCACTAATCAAAGTTAATTTACCTCTCTCCTTCCTTTCCATAGTCTTTTCTTTTCCTCCATCCAGAAAATACGTCAGCTCCTCCACATTAAAAGTGCACTTCGCCCTCTCTCTGATTAAATCCTCGTTCATTTTGCCCATTATAATTTATTTATATTAGTTGCCACAACACGTTGTACTTTAAAGCGTTTATTCGCCGTACTGGTGATTTAACTACCTAAGCTTAGTCGAATGGAGGCCTCTTGATTATATGTGTTCTGTGAGTGGGGGGCAAACGAACAGTCGACCAGTTCTTAAAAAACGTTGCATAGCATGTTCAAAACTCACAAAAAATACTTCAAAGTTCTCGTTTCAAACTTGATTTGGAGTCACAGCCTTTTTATTTAAATAAATATGACAATCATACAATTAATATTTCGTTCAACACGTGGAGCAAAAACAACATTAACGGCTTTAAGAAACATTAAGACGGTAAGATTATTAAGATTTATTTTATTTTATGTCCAATAGTTATTATATAATCAACATAAAATGAAATAAATCTTCAAGAGGCAATCCATACTTTGTATAAATACCTACATTCACTGCATGCCGTAGCTTACCTGCATTGGTTTTTCAGTGTATAAAATAAGTAAGCTAATGAGTAAGATAGAAATAATCAGGCGAAAAAGGAAAACGTTTATTTGTTTACGAAACTTTAATAATTTTTCAGGATCTAGGAGCAAAGACCTCCAGGATTCACCAACGGGTGATTCCTGAAGGTGTTTGTTAGGTAATTGTTAAACCTTAGTTAAATATAGTATACTTCAGTTCACACTCGTTACTCATTTTACCCAGCTTCCCCCATGGACCTGTACAAAGGCCAGCACATCAAGCTACCCCAATCAGTCAAATTTCTTTGATAGTTTTTCAACTTTATTTCAAAGGAATAAGGTTTATGTTTAATTGGGAAAATTTGACAGTTTGGGATAGCTTGACCTGCTGGCGACTGTACATGCACTGCTGAGTTTCGAGTTTCTGTATTTAATACTAGCTTCTGCCAGCGGCTTCACTCGCGCGGAAGTTTCATCCCCTATTTCACTCCCTTAGGGGTTGAATTTCGAAAAATAGTTCCTTATTTCTTGTCTACATTATAAAGGGAACCTCCTTGCTAAATTCAGCTTTCTAGGACCAAGGGTTTGGGCTAGGCGTTGATCAGTCAATCAGTCAGTCAGTACTTTTCATTTTATTTATAACATCTTGATTTTTTTTGTTTTACGTTTTCTAAAAATGAAACCTAGCTAGATAAATATATCGCCTCCGAAACATCGAAAAATCGTTGGAGGCGTTTCCGAGATTCCGATTATGTATAAATAAACAAGAATTGCTCGTTTAAAGGTATTAGATATTTAAGATTTACCCACTTACTTAAAATCGTACTAGCCGTATATGAAAACGCGAAAGTATCTGTCTGTTACCTTTCGAATTGCCTTTATCAACTGAACTAATCGTTGCTATGACAGAAAGGTAGACTGGTGCCGTGTTCCGAAATGCAACAAAAGTGATAATATCGCGAACCCGACCAAATTGAATAGTCAAAAAATTGAAGAGCTATCAGATCATTAGTACTGATTTTTATTTTGGTTGGCTTCGCGATATTATCACTATTTGTCTAATACGGAATGCGCCCTTTTACTAAAGAAGGACATAGGGAGACAAGTTATGAAGCTACTGAAGAAGTTCTATCAACACCGGCCGGCATAACTTGCTTAAACAAAAGTAAAACATTTATACACATCGCTATCCTGGGTTTTCAGCCCTTCACTTTCCCTATCATATTTCGCTACCCCCCCCCCCCCCCCCACACACACACACACACAAAGTCGCATACTAACCCTAGAATAAGTAATAGTCTAAAGTGTTATTTTCCTCTTTTAATGTGATTTCATATAACTTGCCGCATTTATGTGCCAGTGCATAATTAAAATTAAATGTAACAACTTCTGTCGGGGTGGAGACATGAAGGACAATTCTCGTAATTAAAAACGTTCGCAGTGTCATCTCGGCGACAATCGAATTTCAAAAATTTGACAAAAATGTATAGGAATTTTTGACAGATTGACACTGAGATCAGACTGTGAACGTTCTTAAAATTACCAGAATTGCCCCTCTGGTGTCCTGAAATACAGGCCTTAAGCCTATCTTAGGCACCAGACTCCCACAATATAACATTGATAATGTATTGTTTTAAAAATGTGTTAGTACTTATATATTGTGGCGAGAAATAAATCATTATCTTATCTTAAGTGTAACTCATGCAATGTTGTTATAAACGAAGTGCTTGCATTTATATGCAATAAAATGGACGTTATGGATGAAGAAAGCATTAGTCGCATATGTAAAAGTGCTTTTTCGGAGTCGGATATTGAAAATGCTAAGGATCTGCTTTTCCAGTCTATTTCGACGGCAAAGCGGAAGAAAATAAGGAAGAGGGATGGTAAAACGCTTCGTAATATTGATGATATTATAAGTTTATTAAAAGAAACGGACCCAGAAGAAATTCCGATATTTGTGGCTCGAGACTTGCAAAAATTACCGCCTGTACTGTTCGACCATGTCGATGTGACAAGGTTATTAAAAGACATAATAAAGATGCAGAGTGAAATTATGCAGATAAAAGAACAGTATGCCACTACTGACCAGTTACGCCTGATAAAGTTGGATCTTGAATCGTTAAAAAATACGTCTATTGTTAATTATTTTCCGTGTAATGTAAACACAACACAAGGTGCCTCGGGGATTAATATATACGAAGACGGCAACAGTGGCCCTGTTGGTTTACCACCCATATGTTTGGAAGGTGAAAATCAGTGCAAATCGCCGTTTGCAAACTTATCGAGTAAGGGAGGTAGTTGTAAAACACCTCAACCGGTACGTTCGAAACAGAGCAGCCGATCCGAAGCGACGTGCAAACCCGACGAGGCGGCCAACCAGCGGCAGCAGCCGGGCCGATCATCCACGATCGTAGCCGAGTGCGCGCCGACGCAAGCGCCTCGCTTATCTATGGAGGCGTTGGGACATACGAGCGTTCCGAATGTACAACATGTTGTCACACAAAATCAAAAATGCTTTGCTGAAATCGTACGTGATGGGGAATGGAAACCGGAACGTTATGATAATGGGTGGATTGAGGTACAGAGAAAAAGATATAAGAATCGTTTTATTGGAAACAGAGGGAAGGCTGTTATAGACAATGAAGTTAAATTTAAAGCAGCAGATATACGAACCCCGATGTACATTTAAAATGTGGCGAAGGAGGTGACAGTGTGTGACATAGTAAACTACATTAGAGATAAATGTAATATGACCGTCACGTTAGAAAAAATGAACATGAAAATGGAAAAAGATTATAATGCTTATAAAGTTTTTGTTCCAAAATATAAGTTGGACATGTTTATGGAATCAAATTTTTTGGCCGGAAGGAATAGCTTTTCGTCGTTTTATAAACTTCGATCGGCAAGTAAAAGTCAGAGAGGTTACTCTGAAAAGCGTTGCTAACCAAAATCATGCGAAGTACAACTAAGTTGGTAAGTTATAACTGCAAAAGTGTGACGCGTTCGGTTGAATGTATACGTCGAATATGTAAAATGGCAGATGTAATTGCCTTACAAGAAACTTGGTTGCTACCTCACGACGTCGCATATCTGGGTAGTATAGACAATGACTTTGGTTTCGTCGGTAACTCAGCTGTGGATACCTCTGCCGGCATACTTCGGGGTAGACCGTATGGAGGTGTGGCCATATTATGGAGGAAAAGTTCGTTTCCCACAGTGACCGTGTTACCGTGCTCCAGTGTGCGTCTGCTAGCAGTGAAACTCGAACTCACTGATCGTGCTATAATCGTTTTTTCTGTGTATATGCCAACAGACTCCAGATAACTTAGTAGAATTTACCGAATGTTTATGTGAAATAAATTCCATTATTGAAAGTAATAATGTAGAATCAGTGTTTATATTGGGTGATTTCAACGCACATCCAGGTGAGCCTTTTGATACTGAACTAAAATACTTTTGTGCCGAACAGCTGTGGTCGTGCATCGACAGAGAACTATTGCCGTCGGGTACATACACTTTTGTGAGTGACGCACACGGATCGCGGCGCTGGCTTGACCACTGTGTCGTCACTAGCGCTGCGCGGCACGCTGTTGTTGGTGCGTCTGTTCTTTATGATATTTACTGGTCCGACCACTATCCTATTCAATTCGAGTGTGATCTAGGATTAATAAAACCTAAAAGCGTGTTGTCTAAATCTGACATTAGTGGTAATCAAGTAACATGGGGTGAAAGGGACCGTAACCAAATATATGAATACAATAGGCTATGTCATGTTAAACTGAAAAATGTTGATTTTCCGTCTGAAATGAGTGATTGTGCTGATAAAATGTGTTCCAACATACACCATAGACAATGTTTAGATAACATGTATGATGAAATAGTATGTATATTAACAGATGCGTCTAAATGTTCAGCGTTTGTTAGAAAGAGACGTAACAAAGGTAGCATAACTGGGTGGAACAGATACGTCAGAGATGTTCATGTGAGGGCCAGGCTTTGCTTTCAGATGTGGGTGCTGAATGGAAAACCCCCTGTCGGATACGTTTACGAAAAAATGTCTGAATCCAGGAAACTTTTTAAGTCTAGATTGAAGTGGTGTCAGGATAACGAGCAAAAAATTAAAATGGACATCATTGCAGACCACCACTGCAAGAAGGATTTTAAGGGTTTTTGGAAAAAGACAAATCTGTTAAATACGAAGCCTGGTCACCCTGTGAGTGTGGCTGGCGTGCATGAACCACGGGAAATTGCCAACCGTTTTCAACAGCATTTTAAAGTTGACTCGCTTTTGGATTCGGCACCGCAGATGCTTGATGCTGACTCAGCCGTCGTAGATCTTAAAGTCAGATTTTCAGCCAAGGATGTGGCAGGCATTGTTAGAGATATGAAAAGAGGTAAATCTCCTGGTCACGACAGCCTCAGCATCGAGCATCTGCAAAATGCAGGAGTTCACTTGCCAAGGGTGTTGGCCATGTTTTTTAATCTGTGCGTTAGCCATTCGTACCTTCCTGATAGATTGATGTACACTGTTGTTGTACCAATTCCTAAAAATAAAACCGGTGATACTTCGGATTTATTAAATTATAGACCGATTTCGTTAGCCACGGTTATTGCGAAAGTGCTGGACAGTCTGCTTGACCATCAACTGGGCAGGCATATTAAGCTCCATGACGCACAATTTGGATTTCGATCTGGTTTGTCAACGGAAACTGCTATTATGTGTCTTAAGCAGACTGTTCAATATTATAGTGATCGGAAAACACCCGTTTTTGCATGCTTTCTCGATCTTTCAAAAGCTTTCGACCTGGTGTCATATGACAAACTATGGCGCAAGCTCGAGGGTGAGACGGATTGCAGTCCGGAAATTACATCTATTTTTAGGTACTGGTACAACAACCAGAAAAATAGTGTCAGATGGGCAGGCTCTTTCTCGGATGTGTACCAGTTGCAGTGCGGGGTGAGACAGGGTGGACTGACTTCACCGAAACTCTTCAACCTGTACATGAACCGGCTTGTCGGTGAACTCAGCAGTGCCAATGTCGGGTGTTACATAGACGGCGTTTGTCTCAACAATATCAGTTATGCCGATGACATGGTGCTGCTGAGTCCATCGATCGGCGGTCTGCGTAAGCTGGTGCAGATTTGTGAATCCTATGCGGAGGCCCAAGGGCTCAGATACAACGCGAAGAAAAGTGAACTCCTAGTATTTAAGGGGCGGGGCAAAAATTACGTGACTGTACCTACAGTCACCTTAGCTGGTACCCCCTTAAATAGAGTCGCTCAGTTCAAGTATCTGGGCCACTGGGTTTCCGAGGACCAAAAGGATAACGCAGATGTGGAAAGGGCACGTAGGGCGTTGGCTGTCCGGTGTAATATGTTGACCCGCAGGTTCGCGCGTAGCAGTAATCAAGTGAAAGTGACTCTTTTTAAGTCTTACTGCCAAACACTATACACGTGCAGCCTGTGGGTTAACTACACACTTGGGTCATACAACGCCCTGCGTGTTCAATACAACAACGCGTTTAGGGTGCTGCTGGGGCTACCACGATTCTGCAGTGCTTCGACTATGTTCGCAGAAGCGCACACTGATGGGTTCCATGCTATTATAAGGAAGCAGTGTGCGTCGCTGCTAGGTCGTGTTAGGTCCAGTAGCAACAGTTTGATAAGCGTGTTCGCCGACAGGTGGGACTCACCACTGCTGCGCCACTGGATACTTTTGCATACTGCACTGTGAGCAGTGGTCAGTTCCTCCCGGTCCTAATGTGTGTAACTGTTTCTAACTGTTTTTATTTGTATGTGATGTTTTATGTTTTATTTTATTTTTGCTGTCGATTCGTTTTTTAAATGTGTGTGTATGTAATTATGGATTTTAATCTGAAATAAATGGTTTATTATTATTATTTTGCAGTGTTTTTTCTTCTCAGCTCTTTGGCTGGTTTTTGCAACATTTACGGACCGAAGCCAAGTAAATGCAGCGTGTGCTGTGTTATGTTTAAGATGTGTTTTGATGAGGCCCTATTTCGTTTTCATCTATTTGCATGAACTTTCGGACAATACGACATGTATTTAAAATTGCAGCTTTTTGTATGGTGATATAGAGGGTTTCTTTTAGGTTTAGTAATTTAAGGCTATGAATAAGGTGATTTGGAATGACGCCTGTTGTGGAGAGGACTATAGGGACCACGTAAACTTTTTGCTGGCGCCAAATTCTAGTTACTTCATCTTTGAGTTCGGCGTATTTACTAATTTTTTCAGATATTGTCTTCTGAACGTTGTGTGTGTTGGGAACGGCTATATCTATTAGGTAAGTAACTTTATTTATTTTATCTTGTAGGGTTATATCCGGTCTGTTGTAGTGAATTGTCCTGTCGGTTAGTATGGCGCGGTCGTAATAAAGTTTATGTGTGTCATTTTCTAGGATAGTTTGTGGTGTGTAATTGTAATACGGAGTGTTTGTGTCCTTTATGAGTGTGTATTTGAGTGCTAATTTTTGGTGAATTACATTTGCTACCTGGTTGTGCCTATGTGTGTAATCTGTCTGCGTAAGAGTTGTGCACGCTCCTGTTATGTGTTGAATTGTTTCTGGTTGTGTGTGACACTTTCGACATTTATCATTTGTTACTGATGGATCTTTGATGATATATTTTCTATAATTTTTTGTGTTAATAATCTGGTCTTGTATCGCAATTATGAATCCTTCAGTTTCTGGGAATAAGTTGCCTATTTTCAGAAACTTATTTGAGGCTACTTGGTTCACATGGGATTGTTCTAGGTCATGAGGATGTCGGCCGTGAAGTACCTTTTTCTTCCAATCCTCAATTTTTTGTTTCTGCGAGTGTTCGCTAGTAATTTGTGGAATATCTAGCTGTTCATTCAAGTTAAGTGGGGTGTAGTTACTATCATTTTGAACTATGGCTTTATGAATGTTACTAGTGCGAGATTTTGAGTGAAAGAATGTTTTTAGTAGACAGACTTGTTTCCGCCATAAGTGCTGGATGTCTATCAGGCCTCTCCCTCCATTTTGTCTTTTGATAGTAAGTCTTTCTATTGCAGATTTAGGGTGTAAGTTGTTATGTTTTGTAAGGGTGGTACGTGTGATTCGTTCTAATTGTTCTGTGTCTGTTTTTGTCCATTTAATAACTCCGAATAAGTATGTTAAAATGGGGATGGCAAATGTATTTAAGGCCTTGATGAGATTCTTACTAGACAGTTGTGTTTTACATATGGCGTTTAGTCTCTTTTTGTACTCTGCAGTAAGTGTTTCTTTAATCCTAACATGATCTAGTCCCTTTAGTTGCGTGTATCCTAAATACTTATATACGTCGGTCGGTTCCATTGCTGTTATGGTGTCTGTGTTATTTACGACATAGTTGCCTGGCCGTATCTTGCCACGCATGATATGAAGTGCTTTACATTTATCTAGACCAAAATGCATGTTAATATCTAAACTAAATTCTGCTGTAGCTTCTACTAATTTCTTCATATCTTTTTCAGATTGTGCGTATAGTTTAATATCGTCCATGTAAATGAGATGTGAGACTGTTGTTTGTTCTGAAGTGTGTTTGAGACAATAACCGGCCCGACATCTCTGCAGCAGATGAGACAGAGGGTTTAGTGCTAAACAAAACCAGAGGGGACTCAGTGAATCACCTTGATAGATACCCTTCTTGATAAATATTTGTCGCGTTGTAACATTATTGTGGTTCCAATTTAGTTGAAGTGTGGTTTTCCACAGTGGCATTATGTTTCGTAGAAAATCTATTATTTTTGAGTTTATCCTATAAATTTCTAGTATTTGTATCAACCAGGAGTGTGGAACACTGTCGAAAGCTTTTTTATAATCGATATAGGTACAGTGTAGATTTCTATGCTTCGAGGTGGCATGTTTATGGATAGTAGAATCAATAATTAACTGTTCTTTGCACCCCATATGACCCCGCCTGCATCCTTTCTGCTCCTCTGCCATTATGTTGTGGTGTTCAATATGTGCGTTAATTTTGGTTGTTATAGCCGATGTTAATATTTTATATATCGTGGGCAGGCAAGTGATTGGTCTGTATTGGGAAGGTAGTGGTGAATTTTTTGTTTTAGGCAGCATGTATGTTATGCCTGTTGCAATAAAATTGGGTATATTTTGGTGACCTAATATAATGTCTGTTAAGTTTTTTGCTATGGGTTTGTGTAATGAAGTTAACTTTTTGTACCAAAAATTGTGTATTTTATCTATACCAGGAGATTTCCAGTTATGTAATCTGCCTGTCATGTGTGTGATATCTGACTCGGTAATCTCTACAAATTCCATTTCCTGAATAGCCTTCCATTTTGTTTCTTCTTCTGTTATCCACGTTGCTTTATCGTTATGTTGTTTGTGTTCTTCCCAAATGCTAGACCAGTATGTTTCTAGTTGATCTTTTGTAGGTTGGCGAGGTGTGTCTGTGTTATTCTCATCATTTGTGTCGGTGTCTGGTTTGTGTAGGTTTCTATAAAATATCTTTTCATTTGTGGAAAATATGGCATTATCGTTTTTGCGCTGTTGTGCTTTTTTGTATCTTCTGAGTCTGTGAACTTTAAGAGCTAGTTTTTGTTTTAAGGTATCTAAAAAATCTTCAGGTTTTCTGTTGTTATTTTCATGTCTGGTGTGCGTGACATTACTCCTAAATATAGCCTCGACTCTCCTTACTACTTTACTTGACCTGATGTTGTTAATGTATTGTGTAAGCCTACCACAATCTGCTCTTAATTTTTCGATGTCTTTTTCTAACCTCTGTTGCCATGCTGGTTTGATATTATGTTTTGGTATAGCGTTTCCGGTATGTAGCGTGATTTTAAAGTTAAGCTCTTCAGATACGACTACCGCTGTGCAATATATAAGTGTGTGTATATCGATAAGTTGAGTGTCATCGCAAATAAATTGGTCAAGTATGTTTTCATTAAATAAGTTAACTAACCGGAAAAGATTAGGACTATATCGAAGTTTAGGTAATTTTGGTCGAACTGCTGGGTCCATCCCAGAGTATTGTGCTAGGGTTGTTCTGAATCTGTCATGTATTTCTTGGATATACATATCTGTCGTTAGATTTTGATCTACACCAATGGTCTCAATATCATTTTCTAGGGTTAGGGTTATAGATTCAGTTTGTGTGGATGTGTGTGAGGTTTGCGTGTAAGCTTGTGATTGGTTGTATGACTGAGACTGAGTACATGATCGTATTTGGGTGTGCGGTTGTGCGTGTGATTGTTCAGCAATGTCGGTTATGTTTTGCGACGTTGAGATAGCGTTAGCGCTTGTATTAATTTCTGCTTCTTGTAATTGTATTCGTGTTTCTTCTTTTAATTGTTCTATTATTTCGTGGGATAAAAGCTTATTTCTAACTATAGCTCTTCTCTGATCTGAGATTCTTTGTTCTGAAACGGTTATTTCAGGATAGTGTCGGGTAAAAAGTTCATGCAATTGTTGTCTGTAGGTGGTCATGTCGGTCTCTAATTTAGTGATATAAAAGTAAGTTCGCATGATAAATAGGTTAACTTCTTTGCTCCATCTCATGCGAACTCTTGCTTTTCCAGCCTTGGTGGACGCGGGTAAAAAGGAACTAGCCTCCCGCGCAACATTCAAGGTCGGAGTGGGTGGAATTGAATTTAAACTATTGATAGGGGGTGATGATAGTATGGGTGACGATGGTCTAGATGGTGATGATGGTCGAGAAGGTGTGTAAGAGACTGTGCTTGGACTATACGGTTCTACAGGGGTGTTTGTCCTGTCCGTCAGTCTGTCACCATCGTCACTGATTTCGGCTGTAGCATCTTTGTCGGTGGGAGCCCGCCTGTTCAACTCCTCACCGCTGACGGTTCGCATGCTGAAACACCCAGCGTCAGCTCCAGGTGCGCCCCGGCGATCGCCCCCGGGCAGCGGCCCTATACGTTTAGTTTTCGATCGTGTCTCCATTTTGAATGGGTGTCCAGAGCCACGTTAGCCACGCCAGTAATTTCTCATTCGTGTGTCCGCCCCCCACGTGCTTAGATGGTCAATCAGGACGTGTGGTTGTTTAGGGGGCTTATTATTATTATTATTATTATTTTGTTTCTTATTTGTTTTCCTCGGCTTAGCCGGGTAAAAACTGATGGCACGGGCCTAAGCCAAGTGTCCAGCAGTGGGGTTAAGGGTGGGAGTAATATTATGAGTAGACTGTGTGTTAGTTGAAACTATATTTGCGTGGGAGTATTGGTGCAAGGTGTCAGACTCACACTGAAGAAATTTTCTAACTAGCCTGCATGTGTTAAGAATCAATGCCTTCTGCAGCAGGTGGTAGGTGTTAGATGGCAGGTCGAGGGAACTAAGGGACTGATGAAGTTGTTTAGGTATTACTCCTGTTGTAGATAGCACTATGGGGACTATTGTGACTTTTTGCAGATGCCAAAGTCGAGTTATTTCGTCTTTTAGTTCGGTGTATTTAGATAGTTTTTCAGCTATTGTAGTCTGTAAGTTATGCGTATTAGGCACAGCAATGTCTATAAGGAACCCAGTTTTATTTATTTTATTGATTAATGTGATGTCGGGTCTGTTAAAGTGGATTGTGCGGTCTGTGAGTATGGCTCTGTCAAAGTACAGTTTTGTTGTGGGGTTCTCTAATACCGTTTCAGGGTTATATTTATAATAAGGTACTATAGTGTCTATAAGTTTGTATTTATGAGCTAGTTTTTGGTGTATGACGTTGGCTACTTGATCGTGTCGATGTTTGTAGTCTGTCTGGGCTATTGATTTGCAGGCACCGGTGATATGTTGGATTGTCTCTGGGGAACTATTGCATTTTCTACAAGTATCGGTTGCCAAATTTTTTATTATGTATTTTCTGTAGTTCTTAGTCTCAATTACTTGGTCTTGAATTGCAAGCATGAACCCTTCAGTCTCCGGGAATAGTTCGCCTCGATTCAACCACGCGTTCGACGCATCTTTGTCGACATTTAATTGGCATAAATATTGGCGATGTCTCCCGTGTAAAGACTTCTGGGTCCACTCTTGGCATTTGGTTCTATCGTCAATCACTTTCTCGTTTTTTTGTTCTGTGGTGTCTTTTAAATTAAGAGGTGTAAAGTGTTAGTCATTAAGTGCTATTAGTTTGTGGAGTGGGGAAGATTCAGTTTTGGCAAAGAAGTATTGTCTAAGAGCTGTGATCTGTCTGTTGTGTAAGTTTCGGATATCTATAAGTCCTCTGCCTCCTTCTTTTCTTGGTAACGTTAACCTTTGTATACAAGATCTTGGGTGATGTTTGCGAAATTTTGTCATTGTTGTGTTTATTTTCCGTTGTAGGTTTATTAGGTCAGTTTTGGTCCAGTTTATTATCCCGAATGAATAGGTGAGCACAGGTATAGCAAAGGTGTTCATTGCTTCTATGGTGTTTCTCGAATAGAGTTGTGTTTTTAATATTGTATTAAGTCGGTGTTGAAATTGTTGTTTAAGTTTTTGTTTAGTATCTTTGTAGTGTATCTGACGAGATTGATCGTAACCTAAGTATTTATAAGTGTCAGGTTCATCCAATGGCTCTATTCGTTCGCCTGTACCTAAGGTGTATTGGTGTTGGTAGTTCTGGCCTGCTCTAACTGAATTTATTTTGCATTTATCTATGCCGAACTCCATTTTAATGTCATTTGTGAATGTTTCTGTTAGGTTAGCTAGTTTGTTAAGTTGACTCTCGGTTTCTGCATAAAGCTTTATATCATCCATATAAAGTAAATGATTTAAAATGCCTTTCTGTGGGTTAGTTTGTCGGTTGGTAGCAGTATGATTTAAAGGGATTCCTAATGAGGTAGCGTTTAGTATCTTAGATAGGGGATTTAGAGCGAGGCAGAACCACAGTGGGCTAAGTGCATCTCCTTGGAAGATACCTCTCTGTATTTTAATTGGGCTTGAATCTGTGGTTTCGGTTGAAGTACTGAGTCTTAATACTGTACACCAAGTTGACATCATGGTCTTCAAAAACGTAACTATTGTTGGGTTTATTTTGTAAATTTCTAACACTTGCAATAGCCATGAATGGGGAACAGAATCATATGCCTTCTTGTAATCAATATACATGGTGAATAAATCAGTTTTAGTTTTCTGAACTCTTTTCAATATAACGGAATCAATGATTAATTGTTCTTTGCAGCCTTGACTATATTTTCGGCAACCCTTTTGCTGTTCGGCTAAGATGTTGTTGGCGTCAATGTGTTCGTATATAATTTCGGATATGCAGGATGTGATGATTTTATACAAAGTCTGTAAGCATGTAATAGGTCTATATTTCGCTGGGTTAGAGAGGTCATTGCGATCTTTCGGTATCATGTAAGTTGTGCCAGACGTAACATAAGGAGGTATTATTTTAGGATCTTGGATGAAGCTGTTTATAAAATTATATAAATAACAATGAGCTGCTGTGAATTTTTTGTACCAGTAACTATGGATATGGTCTGACCCAGGTGCTTTCCAATTATGTAGGCGACTTAGAACTTTATGAAATATTTGTGGGGAGATATGCTCAAATGCCATTGTCTGAATGTTTGTGTTATTTGATAATTCTTCTTGTATCCACTCGGCTTGAGAGTTATGATGAATAGGTTGTTCCCATATGCCTGCCCAGAAGTTTTGTAAAGCCTCTGGGTTAGGAGTGTTAAGCTCATCATCATTTAGATTGCTATTTTGGACGTTAACTGCTGCCTGTCTGATATTGCGATAAAAAAGTTTTTCGTTTTGAATGAATTGATTATTTTGTTGTTTTCTTAATGTGCAAGCTTTATATCTTTGGAGTCGGCCTGTTACAACTGAGAGTTTTTGTTTGAGTGTATCTAGTGTGTGTGCTGCTTGTGTGTTTGGTTCTTCGTGTACGGTATGAATTCTATATTGTCTTATCATTTTGTTTACATGTTTCATTAATTTTCTACTTCTACTGCCGTTAATGAAATGTGTCATTCTACCTACTTTTGAACGTAAATCGCTTACTTTTTGTTCAAGTCGCCGTCGCCATTTTGGTTTAAATTCTGTTTTTGTACTTTGGGTTATTTGTCTTGGTTCGAGTGTTATCTTGGCTCCATTGACCTTAGCAACGGTCCATGCCGCACAATATATAACGGTCTGGAATGTGTGAAACTCTGTATCGTTGTTCATTTTTTCAGGAAGAATGATTTTGTTTAGGTAGCTAATTATTCTTGCAAGATTTTTAGATGGTTTTTGTTTTGGAATATAACTTCTATTTGTAGGGCTAGTGTCTTTATAAAATTGGAATGCTAGTTGGAAAGAATCGTCTATTACTGGGTCCCTTTCTAGGTTCGTTATTTCTGTGTTACCCGGTGTTTGTATATTAGATGTTAGTTCTTCTATAGAGTTTATGTCAATGTTATTTGTTAACTGGGTATTGGTATTGTTGATATTTCTAATAACTGCTATCGATTCAGTATTGTAATTGCTTGTGTTATCTGTGCCTAGTTCCTCCAATATCTCTGACTTTAATAAATTTAATTTCTCGTCACTTAAGTATTGATTGTTTATTATTGCTCTTCTCTGATCGGCTATTCGTTGTTCACTTAGATGAGCAAGTGAAGGGAATTGATGAATGAAGTCTTCGTACATAGGTTTTCGATATGTAGTTTCATTCGTGCCTGAAGCTGTAACTCTATAATATGAACGCATTATAGCTTCATTGTGTTCACTGGTCCATCTCATTCGAGTCTGTGTTCTATTTTGTGTTTTATGTGTCTCTAGTGTTGTAGGTTGTGTCGGTGTAAGTACTAGTTGTCTAAGCTCACCTGAGTTTTGAGACTGCAGGGTGAAATGGTTTAACTGTAGTTGATCTAACTCGTGTTTTACTTCGTTTTGTATTTCATCTATTGTTTTTTGTGGTAGCAATTTGTTATTTATTATAGCTCTACGTTGGTCTCCTATTCTCTGTCGACTAACCTGCATATTCGGGAATTTTTCTGTAAATTTTAGATGGAGCGGTTCGAGATAAGTTCTTCTATCTGTATCTAGTGAAGTTAATTGAAGATAAGTGCGCAGTATGAACTTGTTCATTTCGGGTGTCCATCGCCTGCGCGTAGTAGGATTGCTTGTAGTGGGTGCAAGCTCAGAGTCAAGGTTGACATCTTCCACAACACTACCAAGCGTACTGGTGGTGGACAAGCTAGCTGTTCTTCTTGTCATGTAGGAGGGGCGAGTAGAAGGGATGGATGAGAATAATGAAATGGTATCATCGCCCGTGGAATCGGCTGTGGCTTCTACGCAGTGAGCCCGCCTGTTCAACTCATTGCGACCAGCTGTAACAATTTTGTCGGTGGGAGCCCGCTTGCTCAACTCCTCACCGCCGATGGTTCGCATGCTGTGGCACCTAGCATCGGCTCCAGATGCGCCCCGGCGCTCCCCGGGAAGCGACCGTAAATTATATATTCTTTGATTACTCATCTCCATAAAGGGTTACCTTTCCTTGTTAGCCGCGTAAGTTTTTTGTACAGATGAAGGTACAATACGCGTGTCCGCCCCCCACGTAGCTAGGTGTTCAGCTTGGACGTAAGGTTGGATTTTAGGGGGCTTATTATTATTATTATCTTATCTTATATCCTATGTTTCATCCTGAATATTTTTGTATGAAAAAATTATGAAATACAAAATACACGCGTAAGTTGCGGGTAGCTAGTGTAATATACTTATTTACATTGAATTGAATAACGTTGATGGTTGATTGGCCTTCATGTGACCTCAGTTTGGCAGTATGCTAATTATTCCAAGCCAGTAGGTAACTCATACTAAATGCCCTATTGTGACCTCGCTCATACCGTAGCACAATATTTATTAGATTTGTTGGAAGGGTTTGTTTTTTTTGGATGGGAAATCATCAAATAATTTCTCCCGCTCTGGGTGGAGCAGGAGGGCGTGTCAGACTTTAACTGACTAAAACCCACCCGTGTTCCCTCAGTTGCCTGTGTGCCGAGAGCCGCAGTGTCTCTTTCGAACAATTAACCCGCACCACTGGCAGGCATCGGCCCTTTCGGGCCCCATCAGGTTGTGCTGACATCTCTTTGAGGCGCGCGTTGAACACAACGCGCCATCGACCCGGGCCTGGTCCTTACCGGACAGCGAGCTACCCATTACTCGCCGTCCGCAAGCTCACGCCTACGGTGGCCGGGAATCAGCCTGGGATGCCCGACGCCCAGGACGTCTCCTGCGGCGACTAAGGCCGTGAGGGCGCATATACTGCCTCTCCCTCACGCCCTTGGAAGGGTTACCTCACGGAAATATAAATGAAACGACTCAAAGAGGGAAGTCAAGCGCAGCGCACGTCCATCATCATTCTTATCATTCTCCTGCCCTTATTCCAATGTATGTGAGGGCGGCGCAACATCTCTTTATCTTCCACACTTCTCTATTAGTCGTTATCTCCGTAATCACACCCTTTCTAAACATTTCATCATTCACACAGTCCATCCATCGTGTGTTTGGTCTCCCGCTACTCTTACATCCATCGACATTCATACTCAAAACTTACCTCACTACATTTTTCTCATTCCTCTGAATCAGATGCCCAAACCATGACAACCGATATCTACAAAACAGTTATTGGTGCAACTTTCAGACTTCCTCTTAAGTACCTACTCATTTCTTATTCTAGGTCCTAGATAGATTATCCATTCGTGTAACACCACACATCGCTCTTAACATTCTCATCTCGGCTACATGCAATTGCCTTTCATTCATCCCCTTTACGGCCCAACATTCTGACCCATACACGACAGCAGGTCTAACCATAATATATATCCGAGGATATCGCACGATCTCCGGCGAGGCGGCGGGCCTCCTTGCCGGATTACCGCCATAGGATCTGGAGGCAAAGGTCCTCGCGCAGATATGGGAGTGGCGCGAGGAGGCCAAACGCCGGGGCGTAACTCCGCTGCCGCGGGAAATCGCGGCACAGCGGACAGAGCTCCAGCGGGATCTCATGGTGACATGGAGAGAGCGATTGTCGCAACCCAGTGCTGGGCACGCCACGATTGCGGCGGTAAGTCCCCTCTTTGAGGAGTGGTTTGAGAGGCGGCATGGCGTCCTCACCTTCCGCCTGACGCAGGTCCTCACCGGACACGGTTGTTTCGGGAGGTTCCTGTTTCGGATAGGGCGGGAGGAAACGCCGGGTGTTTCCACTGCGAAGATCGCCCTGAGGACATGGTGGAGCACACGGTGGCGGTCTGCCCAGCTTGGGTGGAGCACCACCGTGTCCTCGTGGAGGCGATCGGCGGCGGCGATCTCTCGCGTCCGGCCCTGGTCCAAGCCATGGTACGGAGCGAGAGGGCATGGGGAGCCGTCACCTCCTTCAGCGAAGCAGTAATGCTCGCGAAGAGGGAGGCGGCGCACGTGAGGGAGAGGCAACATATGCGCCCTCGCGACCCCAGCCGCCGCAGGATACGGAGACGCCCTGGGCGTCGGGAATCCCAGGCCGATTTCCGGCCACCGTAGGCTTGCGGACGGCGAGTAATGGGTAGCTCGCTGTCCGGTAAGGACCAAGCCCAAGTCGACGGCGCGTTGTGTTCCACGCGCGCCTCAAAGAGATGTCAGCACAAAAAGTGATGGGACCCGCAAGGGTCGATGCCTGCCAGGGGTGCGGGTTTGTTCGAAAGAGACACCACAGCCCCTGGCTTAAGGGCTACTGAAGGAACACGGGTGGGTTTTAGTCAGTAAAAGTCTGACACGCCCTCCTGCTCCACCCAGAGCGGGAGAAGTTATTTGATGATTTCCCACCCAAAAAAAAAAAAAAAAAAAAACATTATATATATCTTCCCCTATGTTTGAGGGGAACGCAGATTATTCCCTAGACCTAAGCGCAGTGCACGTCCATGGTAAGAAAACAATTACTTTGGCGGCGCCTTTATGTAGTAGCAGTAAGATCGGTTTTCCAAGCACACCTACTGGCTTACTTTTGACCTTTTACCACTAAAAAAAACAGCTTCATGGCCAATTCTCGTACTCAAAGTACCTATTCCTGTCTACACAGGAATAGGTACTTTGAGTATGAGACTGCGATTTGAATTTTAACGGCACTAAATCTACATTTAGAATGTTAAAATTCAAATCGCAGACTCATCCCATCGTCGATCACTGTCAAAATCTTTTTGTCAATTGTATTATTTTTACAAGCAAGGTTTTATTTTCAGCCGATCTGAAAAGGAGGCTGACAATAAAAGCTGAGACTGACAATTGATTGGCAAACGTTTTAAAAAATATGAGAATTTTGGTTTCACGACTGCCTCGTTGGTGGTTAGTGGTCGCAAGCGCTACTAAGTATGAGATCCTGGGTTCGATTCCCAGGTCAGAGAGCGTTATTATGTCTATCTTTCAGGAATTTCTCAGTAGCAGCTGCGAAGTCTGGATTTTGCCCGGTTGCAGGCAATAGGCGCCCCCTATTACATGGGAAACTGGCGAAATATGATTGTACTTTACACCTCTGCCCAATCCTTTGGAGAAATAAAACGTGATGTTATGTAATTTCGTGATTTCACATCACAGCCGTTAGCGCTTTGTATAAACTGTGGTTAGCGGTTGAAAAAAAAAAAATTGTAGCAGAAACAATTTTGTGTGGTTCATAAAGTTGTTTTTCCAAAAACACATTGTGGTATGTGTATGTTTGGAAACTAAGGCCCAAGTGCACCACAAATCAATACTGTACTGAAAGCTAAACGAATTTATCACATCATTCTATTTCCATCAATAATTTGAAGATGACAGACATTGATATTTATGAGTATATATTTATCTTTAAATGCATTCATTGATTTCTGTTACAGGTGACCCTAAATCGCGGATGAACATGGAACACTTCAATAAAACAAACAAATGGACCCAAAATATTTATTGGATCATATTTTTTTAGATTAATTACAAAGTCCCGATCACTTCTTGGCGGTGACCGCGGCCTCGTCCTCCCGCGCGAACGTCTGCAGAAGCTCTTCCTTCTTGGCGGCGATACGCTCTTCACGACGCTTACGTGCCTCCTTAACCTTGTTACGGCGGGCCTCGGCCTGGTCACTGAAAACAAAATATTATCAAGTTTTTAGTTTCAATTCTTTTTTTAAATGGTGAGCATCTTGAGAAGTTATTATTGAGCACTTAAAAGTAAAAACGTTTTAAAGATTGGAAATAATACACAAATAGGTCCAATAGGTGTGACAAACTTGATTTTTTTACTGTTCAAGTACAAAGTGCTTAGGAAAATGTATTTTTCAAATGTGTTTGCGAGAGCTATCTATGTCATAAAAAATCTATAAAACAATCCGTTCAAATTCATCTGGTACACCCAAAGACTGTTATATAACTTCTACCATTTTGTAGATAGCTCCCCGTCAAGACTGTAATTTCAATACAGAGATTATTATCCAACACCAAAATTTCCCTTACCTAAGCATCTTAGTCCTAGCCTTCTCAGCCTTCTTCCTGTGGATGTACTCCATAAGTACACGCTTGTTCTTGAAGACATTACCCTTTGCCTTCATGTACAGGGCGTGGTATAGATGCCTGTCGATCTTCTTGGCAGTTCTGTACTTGAGCAGCAGTTTACGAAGGACCCTTTGTCTTTGTACCCAGAGTTCCTGGTGGTAAGGAGAGGAAACATGATTGTGAGAATTGAAAACAAAAATACTGTTTCATTAATACTGAAGCTAAAACTACTAAATCAAATTGCGAGTTGATTCAGTTCAAATTAAAATAATGATAACTATCCTAATTTATGTTTAGTATTTTATTTGATTTTAACGTACAGCAGTGCTCTTTCTATGCACATCGTTTCACATGTCAATATAAACATAAAATCCCATCAAAAAGGTGAATTTCAACTTTCTTTTGCAAACACCCATCTTATCTCGCTCAGCTGACCTAATAAATAATACAACAAATAATAAAGAATATGCATTGAACTCACCTTCTGTGGCATTCTAGCATTAGCAGTACCTCTTCTCTTACCGAAGCCACAGTGACGTCCTTTTCTGCGGGCCTCTGTGTTCTTGCGGACACGAGCACGTGAGTGTACGGCTACAGGCTTCTTGATGACGAGACCATCCTTGATCATCTTACGGATGTTCTGTCCTGGAAATTACGGTATCACATTAATCTGTTTGTCCTTTATTTGTATCCTTTGTGTAAACAAAACACTTCAAACATGAAAATATTTGTAACCTGAATTGTTAAAATATTTCCCAAAATGCCAATAGCCATAAGTGAAAAACTCTGAAAATTAGAAAAGCCGAGACATCTTCAAAGTTGCGACGTGATAAATTAATATTGTGAAACTGAAATGTAATCGAGTTTTAGGGTATATCCTTCATTGATAATTTGAAAGGTTATGAGTTTTCCTTGATAAATACAACAAAAACTGAATGCTCACCTAAGACGACCCACTGACCAAAAGCCTAGGCTACCTATGCCGTGTTCCGAAATGCAACAAAAGTGATAATATCGCGAACCCGACCAAATTGAATAGTCAAAAAATTTAAGAGCTATCAGATCATTAGTACTGATTTTTATTTTGGTTGGCTTCGCGATATTATCACTATTGGTCTAATAAGGAATGCGCCCCTAATAAAATGGTAAAACGTGAAACAACGCTAACGTCTAGAATAGTCACCACATCCACACAAAAAATATACATTTGGAATTTTGACGATTTTTTTTACTATTCTGTTCTATTCACTCGTTGATCATTGCAGGTATTAGGAATAAGATAGATAGTTTAGTATTTCCTGAAACACTTTGTTTACAATCGACACCACGGCATGTCGATCAAGATCACGCCGCACCGTCAAAAACTACGTGTGGGTACTTACTAGAGTTGGTGTTAGCGATTTCATTGATCTCATTGGGATCTAACCACACCTTCTTTTTACCACATCGCATCACAGAGGCTGCAAGCCTCTTCTGCAGCTTGAGGGAACTGAAAACGAACAAAAATCCGGTAAGACCACATGGCTTCAAGGCGGACCGATAAGACGTAGAAGTTAACGAAAGGTCTCTTGTCACGGCACGAAAATATATCTAACATGATTCTAAAGTACTTTTACACTTCAAATAACAGTTATCAAGGCATTTATCACTAAATATTTTAATTATTTATCAAAACTAACCTCATCTTGACTAGGTGAGCTCCAACGCATACAAGAAAGAAATATGGCCGACTTTCTCAGTGGTGGGTAAAGGTTACTAAAAGTAAACCGGCCATTTGGCATTTAGGCGATTTGTTTCATGAAAAATAATGTATGTAAAATAATGCAGTAAAATTGTATTCATAAACTATCGTGTTTTTAAAAATCAAAAATTTCTCGTGTAGATAAGCATAATTTAGACGTTGATTGAATCATTTTAACAACGAACAAATTGAGAAACTGTTTCAGTTTGCGGTCTATATTCAATTTTATTCGATAATTATTTACGATTGACAATTTATTATTTTCAACTTGTTATTAAAATTTATTTACTGTTTCTAAATACCTCTTACATGCAATCATTAAACATATTTATCAGTTTAGTCGATATTGTGGTTTGTCGAAGTTCTTGGGCTGCCAAAGTAAAAACAAAAAAATGGTGCATTTTGAAGCCCTTAGAAGACATCACACTCTGATAACCACCCCGACCGTCCCTTGCTCGTTGATGTGCCAGCCCGCGCCGTGGCTGAGCCAGTAGAGTTAAATTCCCCGAATGATAATAATAATGAAAATATTTTGATCCAGCCTGTCCCCACTTGCTGTCCCCCCGCGCCAGTGATGCCTGAGCCGCCTGAGCCGGGGTCCGTACCCCACAGGGGGTGCCCTCAGCGTGCAGTTGCTCTAGTTATGTAGGTTTTATACCCTGGCTGGAAGGCTTTTAGTATCACTAAAAATGCCTTCACAGGAAAGTCCGGTTAAATAGTTACAGCCTCTCAAGGTCAAATTCGAGATGCCATTCACAAAAAAAAAAACTGATAACCAAACAGTATTTTCTTCAAAAATAAAAATAATATGAAAAATATATTTTCCTTTTTTACGTTTCATTTTTAAATGTGAAACTAGCTTTTGCTCGCGACTTCATCCGCGTAAAAGTCGAAAATGGTTCTAATAATAAATTTAATTGGTTTTTTACGTTATTCGTTTTGTTATTGCATATAAATTATTATGTTAAAATATAAGCGCTTTCTAGCTGACACAACTACCTATGTCAGGTGTGTGCTCCTACCGAGTTATGACAAGCTGATGCTTCGAAGGCATAAAGCGTTTAAAAAGCTGCTTACTAAATGTATTGAGAATTGTTTTTCACAAAAAAGAGGTGTGGTCCTACCGTGTTATGCCCACCTGGTACTTTAACGGCATAAAACGCTTTCTAGCTGACACAACTATGTTAGGTGTGCTCCCACCCAGTTATGACAACCGTCATACAAAGAACACATCCTCCAAGTTTCAGGTCTCTATGATCAGCGGTTTAGGCTGTGCGTTGATCCGTCAGTCAGTCATTCATTCAGGAAAAAGCATTTTATATGTATAGATTCCCATCACATAGATATAAAAAATCCGTGATTACTGAACGCATAAAATGTAGGGAACGATAGGAACGATACGAACTCGACACTCGGGTTTGTCAACGTTTGACTTTGACTTTTGATTGACAATCAACAGATTTTGACGTAATCAAATCAAGACAACTTTCCAACTTTGCACAACGCCAATAATTAAAAATGCGAAGTGAAAGTGCGTAATCGGCGAAATTTGCTTAATATTAGCTTTTCAGAATCTTTATTGTACTTCGGCTACATATTGACCGATTTATTTGTCTATGTTTACTGCACCAACTTATTACAACGGCATAACAATACAATGCGAACAAAGACCTGCATGAAAACAAAAAACCTGAAATTATAACATTATATGCTAAGATAAAGTTCAGTCAGTGGACTCAGTGGTTCAAATAATATGTAAGGGCACATCTAAACCAGTTTCCCTTAGCACAAGGTGTTGGTTGAGCAATACATAGCTCACGTCACGCAAAACCTGTAACTAGCGATTTGCCCGCGGCAAATGGAGTGAATCTCGAATTCATCGCCGTTTCGTCAGTTGTCCGTGCACCGTTAATCGGGTACGTCGTGCATATTTCCTGTGCGTTAGCTTACGACACAAAATGAACAAATCCGCGAATATTAACCCAGATTTACAAAGAGAAAGGGAGAAATGCTCTTTCAATATAACAGAACTTACGAATTTGTTGGATGGCGGCCCTCAGATGACAGAGGAGAGGAGGAGACGAGGTAATTCTGACTGTTTTTTTTTACTTAGTAGTAGGTATGTGTTTACTGGTTGGCAAATATCATGTATGAGTAGATTTTTTTTGCTAAACAACATGGCATAATACTTAAACTTTGGACATTACACTTTAGAATCTCAATCTCAACTCTCACAGGAAAATCTTACAAAATGTTCACACATTTCATAATGGACTGACATTTCCTTTGTCAGTGATTGTGTAATTTAGTAAAATGAGCTCTCATCACATAAATACTTGGTAATTAGTGATACCTAAACATGTAATACATCATTAACAAAATTGTTGTGAGTTATCACTGACCCAGACTATGTATTTCAACATAATTCAAACCTAGATTTTATAAAGCTGTAGATGTTGTTATTAATGTTATTTTATGTAACATTAAATATCACTGTATTGTGTCTCTCTTTCTTTTATTATTCTTCAAAGTAATAACTTTTAAAGTAAATACCTTCATTGTTATTCTGGGAATGATACGAGTCCAAAGTTTGATAAACACGGTTGCAACCTTTGTTATCTAAACATACACTGTTTCACACAGTAATGTTTTCATATTATTTATGTAAATTTATTAGTTCTTCTGTGTGGTATTGAATTTACTGTGCAATTAAACAATAGTAGGCACTGCATGCTTGCTAATGAACTCTTCTCTTCAATGTTGATATAATTATGTATACACAATAAGCCCTAATTAACCTCTTTATAAGTCCTAGCTAACTTATCTGGTATAGCGAAACTGAAGTGATTATCCTGCCTTCCTTATTTTATTACTAAGTCTAAGCAAGCTATTCTATCTGGCTAGTTCTCCTGTCTTGGTGCATCTACCACTGACTTAGTACTAAATTATAGTAGGGTAAGTTACAAAAATAAATAAATAATGGGGCTTGTGGCTAAATGGCGGTGGGTCCGTGGATGGGTGACCATCTCTACATACCAAGACCCCTCCGTGCCTCAGAAAGCACATTAAGCCGTTGGTCCCTGCTGTCATTTGTGGATCTTTGACAGTCGTTACGGGTCGTCAGAAGCCCGAAAGTCTGACACCCAGTCTTACCAAGGGGTATCGTATTACCCAGTAACTGGGTTGTGGAAGTCAGATAGGCAGTCGCTCCATGTAAAATACTAGTATTCAGCTGCATCCGGTTAGACTGAAAGCCGACCCCAACATAGTTGGGAAAAGGCTAGGCAGATGGTGATGGTAAGTTACAAAAAGTTAATTAAACATAACTTGATTAGATTAATTACAATTTTGATCCATTTATCATTGACAATATCAATAATTAATTATTGATAATATTTGTGATAGTAATAATCTTAAATATTCAGAGTACTTATAGTTTCCATAAACTTAAATTATGTTAAATTTCCCATATATTGGGCCAGTTAGTTTCTTTCGGAAACAGCCAAGAAAAGGAAATCTATCGCCGCATATACTAGTCCACGAAGACGCTAATGAAGGGCGATCAGCCGATTTCCCTGAATCGAAAACTCATTGATATGTGTATCCTGCCCGTCCTAACCCATGGTGCTCCACCTGCATCCTAATTGCTTAACTCACGATTAATCATAATCTGTGAAACAGATTGTTAAACCATTGCTTCATATGTTCGAAAAATTTGTCTACTCAATTACGTAAATAACGCAATGAATATTGTTAAGTTACAAAACAAAACCGATTATGATTAATCGTATGTTACGCAATTAGGGTGCTGGGTCGCTCACCGAGTCACAAAAGTTCCGCTTTAGAGTTGGCCAAAGAGCAATGGAGCGCAGCATTTTAGGGGTTAGACGAACCGTCCGAATACGAAACACCACGCTGCGCTCCAAAACGGGAATCTTAGACATAAGCAAAAAGGCTGCCAGGCTAAAATGGTACTGGGTGGGTCACACCAGCCGCATTAACAGTTACCGCTGGGCAGTTGTAGCCACACAGTGGGTGCCTGAGGATGGACAGCGCCGCCGCACAGAGTGGTCTGAAAATCAAGTTCCACACTCATAGAAACTCAATGTCAGAAATTAATAAATAAAAATATGTTTTGTATTTAGTATACCTCCCTTTGTTTTATTAATTTTATTAATACAAAGGGTATGAGTAGATCCATGAGTGAGTTTTTTTTTTGTGTGGAAAGAAGCACTGAGTGGTTTTTACTGAATAGTTAAAAATAGTTTAAAAAAAAACACTGTTGTTTTTCATCAAAAAATAAAAATACTTTTTTTCTCACGTATGGAGCTACTTATACCCTTCGTACTACATTAGTAAAACAAAGGGAGGAATACTAAACACAAAACATATTTTTATTTATTAATTTAAATCTCCACCTTAAGACATCGATACGCGTCACGTCGTAGTTATTCCAGTTTATTTAAGGCGGAGATTTCTTGAAAACGCTCTAAAAGGTGGTTTTTTAAACCAGTGTATCTCTTAACCCTAAATAACTTTGAGAGCAAAAAAATATAATTGATATTTTCAAGTCTTTTTAACTCAAAACATAATTAAAAGTACTTTAATGCATGAAAAAAAATCACCAGTCACCTCTTAACTATCTTTAAAACCAGTTTATCCCTTCAATAACAATTATTATTGTAATTAAAAGTATACCACAAAATTCCAAATGCCAAGCTGCATCCAGTGATTGATTATTTATCATCAAATAGTTAATATTTTATACGATTTTATTTGCATTTTTTCGACAATGCTTGCTTATTTATTATTCGAATTTATTACAACAGATTTTAACCCGTATCGGATTGCAGTAAGAACTATTATCGCTCATAACGACATTACTACGAGTACATTTAAAATTACCAGGGCCTTAATAAGTCCTTGTATAACGAATTCCTACCAAACATCGTAGATATCGTAAAGTCATTCACCCGCTTCAAACCTTAGGGACTCTTCTTTCTTATCAACTTTTAAAGCGAAACAAACATAATAGTCTATGACCGAGATAATACGAGTTTTAAAATCGCGCTCTCAATGACATCAGGGACCAAAGGTCGACCTCAATGCGACTATCAATAACCTAAGTAACTTATTTATTCCTAAACAACTTACAAAAACGTAAGTTATAACGACATGCGGTGTAGGGGCGAATTGGTACACAAATTGATGTGGACCCCGCTGCCCAACTAAGCGCAAAAGCGGTATCTTAATGAAAGCGAGTTTCGAGATAATTGGAGATATGTGAAATAAACCCTTAGTAATTTGAGGTAAAACTGAGAATTTTCTTAAGGTTTTTTATATGTTTTGAAACTAAAAGCGCTAAAAGGCTTAGTTCCTTAGATGCGTATTTTTTAAAGCTACCTGATGGCACAAAAATCAAATTTACGATGTTTTTTGAGATACCGCTTTTGCGCTTAGTACGGCAGTGCCACTCATAGCACAATATTTAGCTTGGTAGGAAGAACAGGCATACGCACTAGTACAGTAACCACATTTTTAGTAATTTTTATTCTATGGAAATGCTTTGCTTTTAGTTATATGTATTCTATTTCCATATGCGAAACCAAAAAGAAAACAATGGATAAATGATAAATGATTTTATTTCTGTAAGTAGGTTTGTACAAACACTTTTACGCGTCAATCATATTTTTTTAAACTAGATGAGGTCGGCGTTTCCTATCTGACTACTCTGAGAAGAAAGGCCGAAACAAACTCAGAGGTCACAGTCTCTTTTAAAGTCCAGACATAATCTTGGTCAGATCATGTGAAGACCATGTGGATTGGTGTCTGAAATGGTCTTTTGAGGAAAGAACCACACAGGTTGAGTGGACCTTTCCATTCAGTGCACGCATGTATCAGTAATCATACGGCTCAACTCAGAACTTGAGGAGCTCAACGATTTGACGAACAATACCAAAGAAAGGACATTTGGGTAGGCCGCATAAAGTACTCAAACTGCCAGATTAACATTAAAAACGAACTGAGAAAGAGACGAAATACAAAAACAAAAATACCACATAGTCCTCACATTCACAATAATTAAAACAAAAATAATATTATACTTCTCAAAGTAAATATTCATGTCAAAGTGTATATAATAATAATCAAATGTCAAAGAGCAAAACAAAGAAAAAACAACATTCAGGATACAAAATTGGAGCAGGTCAATCCCAAGCTTTTTTGTCCTCAATATAATCTTTAACGGTATAAAAGGCTTTCAAGCACAACTTACGTTTGATGAATGATTTAAATTTATTAGATCTTGAACATGGCTTGGAAGTTTATTATAAAAGCGTATACATTGACATCTGAATGACCTACCTATTTTCTTGAGCCTTGTTGATGGTAAACAAATTTGTGTTTGTTCCTAGTATTTATACTATGGATATCACTGTATTTTTAAACAATTTAATATTTTTATGAGCATATAAAAGATTTTCATAAATATACTGTGAAGGCACAGTCATTACATTTATCTCCTTAAATTTATCTCTGAGAGAGTGTCTCGGACTTAATTTATAAATTGATCGGACAGCTCTTTTCTGCAAGACAAAAATGTCTGAATGTCGGCGGCATTTCCCCACAATAGAATACCATACGACATTACACTATGAAAATAGCTAAAGTACACTAAGCGGGCTGTCTCTACATCAGTTAAATTACGAATTTTTCTAACAGCGTATGCTGCAGAGCTTAGCTTTTTCGACAATTTAGCTATATGTGGGCCCCACTGAAGCTTGGCATCCAAAGTTAAGCCCAAGAATACAGTGCTATCTTCAGGATTCAATTCTTCGCCCTTTATCAACACATAAGTTTTCACCTGCTTAACGTGAGGTAGCGTAAACTTAATGCATTTGGTCTTTTTTCATTAAGAAGCAAATTATTAACATTGAACCAGTGAACTACTTTTGAGATTGCGCTATTTACATCGTCATTAACAAGTTGCTGACGTTTAAGTTTAAACAAAAGTGAAGTGTCATCCGCAAACAACACTATATCATGATTATCCTTTATGAGGTAAGGCAAGTCATTAATATAAATAAGAAACAAGAAAGGACCAAGAATTGAGCCCTGTGGGACTCCCATTGATACTACGGATCCCAGAGATCTTTTTCCGTTTACATCTACACACTGAATCCTATTACACAAGTATGAAATAAGAAGATCCAGAGCGGTGTTCCGGATCCCGTAGTGGCGGAGTTTCCTGATCAGAGGTTCATGAAGCACGCAATCGAAAGCTTTAGATAAATCGCAAAAGATGCCCAAGGCATCGTATTTATTTTCCCATGCATTGTAAATATGCCCTAAGAGTTCAACACCGGCATCGGTAGTTGAACGACCCCTTGTGAAACCGAACTGTTTGCTATGTAATAAATTATGTTTATTAAAAAATCTTTGCAATTGGTCTAAAATTAATTTCTCAAAAATTTTACTAAAGGTAGGTAGTACTGAAATAGGCCTATAATTAGAGGGGTCTGATGTTCTACCTGATTTAAACAAAGGTATTATTTTACTATTCTTCATTAGGTCAGGAAACTCCCCGCAGTCTATACAATTATTAAATATAAGAGCTAAAGTAGGTGCTACAATGTCAATAATAGACTTAGCAACTTCTACAGAATTACCCCACAGATCTGCAGTCTTTTTTACTTTTCTACAGCTAATATGTTCAAAATGAAATTCTGAATCACAAACATTAACATTTTCCTTAAGCAAAGACTCAGCAACAGAAGGTCATGAGTTTAGTGATTTTGTAGTTGAAACGGGAATATCTGTAAATAAATTTTCAAAAGCCGCGGCAACTTGCGAGTCCGATGTGATTATGTTGTCATTGATAGACAGGCTGTAGTCAGTATTTCGGTTGCTAGACCTTCCCGTTTCACTATTAATAATATTCCAAGTCGTTTTAATTACATTACTACTGTTTTTAATCTTTGAACTCAAATAACGCGACTTGGCCATCCAACAAACTTTTTTAAATAATTTGGAATAATTCCTAACATATAAATTAAGTTCAGCAGTGTTTACAGAAGTCCTTTCATCGTATAGCTCATAAAGTCGTGCTCTACTTTTATGAATACCAATGGTAGCCCAATCACTGAAAGAGACGTTACTATTAATCGAGATAGTCTTGGGAATAAAAGTGGAATTAAATTGTTTACAATATATCTTAAAAAAATCATCATATAGATGATTAGGATCAGCATTTGCAGACAAAACTGGTAATTTATTTTCGAGTTTAACTTTAAAGGCCTCTAGGCGAAATGCAGTTTTGGGGTTAACAATGATATCCTTTTTACCCATTTTTTTATTTTGATTTTTAATGGTAATCTGTTGCCCGCAATGATCAGAATCTAATAAATTAATAATTTCTTTGTGGCTCGGTACAACATCTGTAAAAATATTATCTAGGCATGTGGCACTACTAGGGGTTATTCTTGTGGGCTCCATAAACAAGTTTACAAGATTGTACGACTGAAATAAACTTATTATTTTACTACAATAACCTGAGTTATCCAATAAATTAACATTAAAATCACCGCAAACAATAATGGATTTGTTCGAGTTACAAATCTTGTGTAATACTTCATCCATTACCTTTTCAAAGCAGTCATACAATCCTGAAGGTGGTCTGTACACACTTAATACAACACACTGCTCCAATTCTATACAGGCTATTTCAACTGTCCGCTCAACAGAGAGGCTCACGATATCCTTACGTTCTTTAAATTGTAACAGGTTACTTACTAAAATTAATGAGCCACCATGTATAGCATTTACTCTGCTGAACGAACTACCAACCTGGTGATTATTAAAATTAAACATGAACTGGTGGCATTTAAGCCAGTGTTCTGTCATACAAAGAATATCTATATTGTTACAATTAAGGAATAAATCGACTTCTAAATCTTTGTTCAAAAACCCTTGAATGTTTTGATGCACCAGGTTGATACCATGTAATTCTTTTACACTTTTGCAAGAGGTTGCCTCCATTGTCTTACTTTCTAATTTAAATGAAGATCAATGTCAAAATTATTTGCCAAATTAATGGCAGTACAGTTTAACATTTCATTGCATTGCTCAAAAGGAGCAAGTTGTTTAGCCAAATTTTTGGCTGAAATAGAAAAAAAATATGATAGCGACACAGCTATCTGTCTTCTATGATAGTTAGAAAGATAGTACATCACAATATTATATCTATCTTTTGTCAAATGCAAATTATTACCAACATAATTGTTGGTATCAACTAGATTAAACAAATTATTATTAAATGTCAAATTATACAAAGATAGACTGTGTGAATGATAATGTGACTACATAATCAGCCTATAATGTTCCCACTGCTGGGACACAGGCCTCCCGGTGAGAGGGAGAAAAAGACATGCTTGCGCCGACCCCAAATAAATTGTGATAGCTATGGGCAGGAGTATGATGATATGCCGATTCCCAAACTCGGTGGACTTTGCAAGACGAGACACGAGAGCCATGTTTGCTAACCAACAAATGATTTGATTTGATCAAGTTCGCAAAGTCCAATTAACTTAAAAAGTACGTGCACACGAGAATCAAACACGAATAAAACTAGTATCCAGTTTATTAATTTACTTTTCTATGTAATCTAATGACGTTGCTTAAAATAAAATTTCTAAAATATACAAATTCAATTGTAATAAAATTTGTTAATTAAATTGTATGTTAATATTAAATCGTAGTTCGTAGGTACAGAGACCAACTGACACATCAAGCTACCCCAAACTGTCAAATTTTCCCAATTAAACATAAACCTTATGCTTATGTAATAAAGTTGAAAATCTATCAAAGTAACTTGTCAAATTGGGGTAAGTTAATGTGCTGGCGTCTGTACCTTACCTATATCGCGACGAAATACCTACCTATTCCACGAGCAAATTGATTTCATATTAGCTACGAGTATGTAACCAACTACACATCAGGGCCAAGGTCACTAAACTGTAAGACCACGCACGGACGTAAAAATATCGCGGCGGGATTTTATCGTGCATTGGATTTTCAAATCTCCGTGTTGAACCGAGCATTGAGAATCCAATAGAGAGATCCCAGCACTTCGAAAAAACACATTGTTCGATTTTCAACTGTCCGCGCTAATGGCAGTGCGTTATAGTACGCGAAAAAATCGCGCCGAAACATTTTTACCTCATAATGGAAAAGCAGAACATAAAAATTTGAGTCATTTGAATAACTCATTAATAAAATTCATAGTCATACCTACAGGGTACATTTTTAACCAGAGCGCAAACTGTAACCATGAATTCAGCAAATCATTCTATCCCTATCGTAATTTTTTTTTTTTGTACAACCAATGAAAAATTTCTGCTCTGGGGGTCTAGAATGATGCTGAATTCATGTTTACAGTTTGCGCACTGGTTAAAATGTATCCTCTAAAAACTTTTTTCAAAAAAATAACAACCGACTTCCAAAAAACACTACAAAGTGCAAAATAACTTTAATTTGGGAAGTCGGTGACTTTGGATGTGTATTTTAATTATTTGTCACCGCCTTCCGAAATTAAAGTTATTTTGCACTTTGTAGTGTTTTTTGGAAGTCGGTTGTTATTTTTTTGAAAAAAGTTTTTATTTTTCACTTTTTAGTTATCTACCCCACACTAATTCGAAATTTCATCATCCTTGGGGTCAAAACAATACACATTTATGCGATAGCAACATTCGCGGTTGATTTGCTGTAATTTTTTGAAGAGTTCCGTTGTCTGTCTCCGAAACGCATCATCAGATCTATATGAAATTTCAATGGGACCTTTCGAACAAAAAAAGAATTTTGCAAATCCGTGTATATACGACGGAGTTATGCCCGAACATACATAAAAAAAAAAAAAAAAACATGTCGAATTGATAACCTCCTTCTTTTTGAAGTCGGTTAAAAAGAGCATTCACAACATGGCGATGCGGCAACCGAAGCTTGCCTGCAATAAAAGGATTTCTCATTCATGAACACATGAACACATTCATAATTATGCGCACTCGCTCATTTTCTTTTGAAAACAATTTACAAATTGATAGTTTTCGTCGTAAAAGTTTAGCATGTAAGTAACTATAGTTCCGTGAATTAAAATGAGTCAAGTATTTAATGCTAAATTAGATACACACGGCTACACATCGAGCTATACAATTCCAGTATAAGCTGATCTAGCATTGTATAGAATTTCCGTACAGTGTGAGATCAGCGTAAACTGGAAATTTGCCTATATCTTTCCACTGTCGATAAAGTTCATGTTCAATTGGGTAAATTTGACAGTTTGGGGTAGCTTGATGTGCTGGCATCTGTCTATACATCACAGTATAAAAATCATACAGTAGGACGACGCCTTTGATCTAGGGTAAAATGCCGACATCGTCTAGATCTAGACAGTAACGCATCGGCCAGGGTTGTCACAAGTAAACAATATTTATGAAATTATTTATTTATTGCAGATCAACATCGATAGCAGTATTATGATACAAAGACTGTGCTATAGATTATAGAGTAACTGTTAGTTGTAACTGTGCTGTATTTTTGTTTCAGCATATTAAAACAACTTGATGTACACCCAATTTGTATCATTCTCACACACATTTCTTCCTTTACAGAGACAACAGTCCTCAACGAAGGCATCCATATCGAAGAGGTACCGTCAGAGTACCTCAGTCATAAGGAGAAGTACGAGTTGGCTGTGAAGAAAGCATGCCTGCTGTTCAAGTTAATTCGCCGGCTGCAGGAGGAAGAAAACAATGGGATGGAGAGCTTCAGGTAAGGATACAGGTTTCTGATGAACAAGGAGCGGGTTCAACGCAGCACGGAAATCATATTTGCATGGCACAGAAGCGTTAAAACTAGCGGAATTTGCGCTTCAAACGCGATGAAATCGCTTAGGGATGAACCTGTGAAAGCTAAAGTTTACAAGCGTTGTACAGAGGCCAGCACATCAAGCTACCCCAATCTGTCAAATTTCTTTGATAGTTTTTCAACTTTATCACAAGGCACAGTGTTTTATGAAGTTCGATTTTCGGACATCTCATTTTTATTGAAAAGGCTGACAGAAATAATCATTTAAATGCAAGATTTCGTATCCCCATTTGGCTACAAAGTCTAGTTTTTGAGTTATAGTTTTTTGAAAATCGACCAATTTCTATCTCGATATTTAGAAAAAAAATTATTACATTTAAACTAAGCATGATACGAAATAATGATGTTAGGTACATTGATGGCGTATCTTATGCTGAGTATTTTAGTGCACAAATGAACCTTGTAACTTTGATAGATCCTGATATATACGTGTTTTCCGGTTTTTAGTTTTTCTTAATTTTCTCGAAAATCCCACCAAATCGGGAAAAGCTATTTATACTGAAATGATTTTGATAACTTCTCCAACGCACCACATAAATTTCACATCCCAATTCCATGGAACTTGGAAACCACAACGATTTTAAGTTTGATCCGGATTTTACGTCGTCAGGGTTGTCAAAATCTCAGATAATTATTTATATCCGGATTTTATATAACTTTGCCAAAAATGTCTACCTGGTAGTAATTATCTGACGAGAAGACGCCAGGTTACCAGCTTGGTATCTAAATAAAATATTATTCATCGATGTTGTGCATTAAAAGGTAAAGTCAGGCATTTTGTGCTATTTAAGTATTTTTGTGGTGCGTAATAAATGACACGCAAAATACACGTATGCAGTAGCAATAACATAAGCTGGGAGTACCTCCAAGCGGTGAAGACGGTAACAGTTTCTACTGGCTAAAACTCCCATAAATATTTATAACTTGACCTCCGGCTATGCCTTCGGGCTTATGTTGTTTTCGTTGTCTATTGCGTACATCTGTTTAGTGGCACGGTAGCCCACCCGGTAACACAGGGGAGCAGCCACCAAATATTTAACTCTATAGTAAGCGGAATTTATTAGTAATCATGGAGCCGGTCACTACCCATGAGACTACTTTACCTCAGCAGAACCTGACCCGCTCTGCTGGAGATGGTCTTTCTGGGCCCCGGTCAGAGGACTCTTTAATGCCAGGGGGGCATGAGGATCCCAATCCACATGCTGGTCTGCAAGTGGCCAATTTGACAATCGAGGCTATGGATAGCACCAAAGCTGGTGCTCTTCAGCCTTCAGAAGTAGCAGCGAACACACAGGACGTTGAAAATCAGCCCTCACAAAAAGTATTGACAAGATTAGACGTTTTTTGATTTATTTAAATATAAAGTGAAAATCGGAAATCAGAATCGTAGGCTACGGCTAAATTCGAAAGTTTTCGTATCATATCATATCATAACATATCATATCAATATCATTCAATCCTAACTTTATATGCACTTGATTTGCTATTTATTTCCTAGTCTCTACCAACAAACAAACAAAATGTAGTAGGTAAACCTGAAGGGGACTTGAAACTTGATACTTTGAAAGGCCTCGGTATCGGTAGGCTGTTAGTAAACTGGTACACGTTATTTTTGTCATTGTGAGTACGGAACTTTTACTTTTACGAAAAATTTGATCCACAAAATAAGGATAAAAATTTGACAACCCTAACAAAAATTGTTAAATTGGAATAACTTCTAAGTTCCATGGATTTGGGATTTCATAATTATGTGGTGTATTGGGGAAGTAAATAGAATTATTTCTGTATTAATAACTTTTCCCGAAATGGCGGAACTTTCGAGAAAAAAAAAAAAAACTAAAAACCAAAAATGTCGTATAAATCTGGATCTAGCAAAGTTGTGAGGTTCATTTGTGGACTGAAGTACTCGGCATAAGATACGCCATCAATGTACCCAACATCATTATTTCGTATCATGCTTAGTTTAAGCGTAATTAATTTTTTTCTTAATTACCGGATGGAAAAATTACGATTTTCAAAAAACTATAACTCAAAAACTAGACTTGGTAACTCAACGGGGATTCGAAATCTTGCGTTTAAATGATTATTTCTGTCGGCCTTTTCAATAAAAATGGGATGTCCGAAAATCGGGCTTCATAAAACACTGTGCAAGGGAATAAGGTTTATGTTCAATTGGGAAAATTTGACAGTTTAGGATAGCTTGACCTGCTGGCGTCTGTACCTAAGTCTCTAAATTTTGCGAATCACTCAAGGTTACATTCTCATCTCGTTAAAATTACCCTAAGTTTCATTCAGAACTGATAAAAAATGCGTTATAGTGGCCTTAACAGCGTACAATCAAATAACAATTATTTCCAGAAAATACGTATCTATGTATACGACACAAAATCGACGTTCAGGCTCAGAATGTCCCTTTCCTGAAATTACCCTTTCTCAAAATGTCCTTTACCTATGACAGCTAAGTACGCGTAAACTAAGAATATTTAAAAAACATAAACTAAGTAGTCAATCAACTTTTAGAGATGCCCACAAATCGACAGAATTTCTTAGCAACAGTAATACTCGTATTAATGAAAAACGAAAATCTTTTAACTTGACTGATCTTAACGATGTTACCAACAGGGCAGTCTTGGGCGGTACCCTCGGAGCTGCTATCCTTCAGGACGGGTCTCCTCTCACTCTTCACTACGTCATGTTCATACCCACGCTGATGGGGCAGGCTTCTATGGAACAGCAAGCTTACTGGATCGGCAGGGCGTTCAACCTAGACATAATTGGCACTTATGCACAGGTTTGTAATAGTCAAAGTTTTATTTCAATATTTATCATCATTTCAGCCGAAAGACGCGCGGTCCTGTGCTGGACAAAGACCTGCCCCAAGCGTCGCCACACTGTCCGGTTCTGTGCTCCTCGCATCCGCCGGATCTCCCTCTCTTTTATTAACATAATGTTTATTTTTATTAAATTTCTGGCTAATTCAGTGGTGTATTCAAAAAACAAAAAATCGGTTTTAATAATCCACTGTTGCTTTTTGGATCACGCCAAAAGTTTTAACTCAAAGACTCATAACAAAAACTTTTGAGGGTTGCCCTCGATTTCCCTGGGATTCCATCATCAGATCCTGATTTGGTGCCAAAGGGGCCACTTCAGGAGTATACACTTTCAAATAAAAAAAGAATTTTAAGAATCGGTCCACAAATGAGGGAGAAATCGGGGAACATACATAAAGGAAAATAAATACGTTCGGTGGAACATATAACCTCCTCCTTTTTTTGAAGTCGGTTAAAAAATAGGTAAAGCCTTAAATCCCCAAAAGGTAAGTTATGTTTAAGGCGCAGACAGCCGACTTTTAAGGACTTTTTATTGAAGATCACGTCTAAACGGCTTGTCTTATGTATTTGAAAAAAAAAAATGTGAAACTAGACAACTTTTTTCGTCATTTTTTAAGTGAATATTTTAAATAATATTTTTATAACATAATGTAATTAATTGGTAAAGTAATGTCTATCGCGGACATAAAAACGATAATCACGCAAAATCTATCGGGTGTATTTCCATGAAACTTTCACCATATAAAAGACAATTTAATCACCCAAAATTTAGTATACGGTTTTTCTTTGATTGTGTTTGATCAACATGGGTTGTTTTTCGAAAAACTTGATGCGCGTTGAGGCGGGGTCTCTTGCGAGCGACGGGCGGCAGTGCATCGCTGTAGGTAGCTGTCATCTATCGTCGCCTTAAGTCGTATGCACGTAATAGGGACGAGCCCTTTACAGCCTATCTCGAAAACTCAGCCTGTATATGAAACAATATTTACTCGAGAGAATTCTCGACCTGCTGGACTCCGCGAAAATTGTCTGGGATTTATCACTCGCACTTCTAGGAAAATTGTATACTTACTTTTACAATGTTTGTAAATATGTGAGCAACATGTATCTATCATAAAATTAATTTATCTGTAATTGCTTCAATTTCATTCTTTTTACCTAGGCATTTTGATTCTGGATGCATCGTTTTCATACATTATTATAAAATGAATGTATGTTAAATATTGTACTTAAAATATTTTAAAAGAGTGACGGTGGAGTTTCTTGCCCATTTTTTTCATACGAAACTACATTTTGGAAGGAGCGACTAGAATCGATTCTATTTTAATGTAAATGTTAAAGTACAGAGGCCAGCACATCAAGCTACCCCAATCTGTCAAATTTCTTTGATAGTTTTTCAACTTTATCACAAAGGAATAAGGTTCATGTTCAATTGGGAAAATTTGACAGTTTGGGATAGCTTAACCTGCTGGCGACTGTACAAAAGTGCGTTTTAAGTGCCAATTTGAAATTAATGCTTTGACTTTCACATTATGTGATTACACTCATCATTTAAATAATGCTTAAACAGATGAGTGCGAGAAATCGTACTGTACAAGCTTAGTCCAAACAAGTAAAGATTAAAGCAAGTTGTAAACAAATGTTGCGTTTTTGTTCTAGACTGAGCTCGGTCACGGCACGTTCATCCGTGGTCTGGAGACGACGGCTACCTACGACCCTAAGACCAAGGAGTTCGTACTGCACAGTCCCACGCTCACGGCCTACAAATGGTGGCCGGGAGGATGTAAGTATTTTAGTCTTGGATCTTTATTTTTTTAGTTACCGAGTAGGCAAATAGGGTATTTTCCAATTTGATAAAAACTATTTTAATTTGAAGATTGGGACGATATATTTAACAGAAAAATAAAAAATAAATATTTATATCCATTTTCTCCATTAAAAACGATTAAAATCAAATGTATTTTTCGTTGTTTTGAATTTAACGCCAAAACGCTCCTTACGATGACTTTTTATCACGTGATATCGTGACGTCAGCTTTGTGTAAACAGCACCAGTACAAATACTTAGTTTGGCGCAGTTTTAGAAGTATTTGTGCACAGAGGCACCGCACACCAGTGATTTCACTATGTATCCATAAAAAATCTTGCTAATTATAAACACGACACTCGTTTACTTACTAACTACTGTAGTTTACACAAAGTTGACGTCACGTGATAAAAAGTCATCGTAAGGAGCGTTTTGGCGGTAAATTCAAAACAACGAAAAATAAATTTGATTTAAATCGTTTTTAATTGAGAAAATGGATATATAAATCAATTTACTTTTATTTTTCCATATTTCGTCGCAATCTTCAAATTAGAATAGTTTTTAATAAATTGCAAAATACCCTATTCATTTCATATATCTTATGACTTCGTAATACATATTTTGATCTGCATAGCTATTTACAAATATTCGATACGCGTCCGTACCGAATTGAAAATCATTCAATATTATCGTTGGAGCCCTCTAAACGCTGTTCACAAATCAAAAACCGGAAAATGTTATCGGTTTAAATCAATTAGATAACCGCTATTCGCAACACCTGTATGCGATCGGTCATTTTCGATACGATAGCCCGCTGAATGGAGATGACCGATTATTAGAGAATTGTGGAAGAAAGATGTTGCGCTGGCCACAAATAAATTGGGATAAAAAGAAAGAAAGAAGAAACACAAAATATAATAACAAATAAAAAATCGGTTGTCTGTAAAGTCGGTTTACTGACGATAGTTGAACGTGACAACGTCATAAGATAATACTATTGTTTATTATTGTATTATTGTAAATCAGCTGTCCACGCAGACGCATCGCTTACTCAAGTAGGAGAGAGACTGATGTCGAACGCTGCTGAACGCGGAGGCCGATTGTGCCTCTTTGTCGCTCGTTCCGCGCTCTCGCTTGCACTTGAAGCCTTAAATGGAACGCCTCAGAGCGAGGTAACGCCGCATGAATCATGTTTTTTCGTGCGTGCAGCCGGCTCCATCGGATTATAAGACGTTGTCACGTCAAAAAAAGTGAAAATAAATAACTACAAGTGTGTGCCTCACGGCTGCACCAAAAATGTTCATTTCAGCATTATGCCCAGACATGCTGATGCTGTCTGACGCTGATTTTCCAATGAACCTTTAGGGGACAAGTGACGAGGAGTACAAAACAGTTTACAACATATTTTTATACTTATAAATAAACAAGTAATCACGTAAACTTTCAAGAGCAAAATAAAACTAAAACAACAGGAACTAAACCTGTTCCTGATAAAGGTAGGAGAATGATGCCTAGCCTGTCGAATGGTTGTGAATAGGAATTGTGGTATAAAATCTTCTTACTGTTTAGTGACAGCATAAGATGACTCCTGTATTCAAGAGGTCAGGCAGAGGTGTTTCGGACACCCAAATGTTAGTCATTCATTTCAGTCGGAAGACAACCACTGCTGGACACAGACCTCCCCCAATTTGGGGGGCTTGCCATAATCGCCACGCTTGGCAGGCGAGTTGGCGATCGCAGTATGGTGGTAAAATACCTACATAGAGAACGCTGCTGCCCATTCTCTAGTAACTCCCTTAGTAGCCTCCTACGACACCCACGGGAAGAGATGGGAATGTTAGTAACGTATTTTTTTATTTATTTTTACCAATCTGAATAGAGCAGTGATGGCCCAGTGGTAACGGCCGCGACTTACGAGATGTAGGTCGTAGATTCGAGCCCAGACACGTGCTTTACTTTGTATAAATTATTTCAATACCAGTGCTCTCAAAACGGTGAAGGAAAATATCGTGAGGAAAAACCGGCATGTCCTAGAACCAAAAATTCTAAGACATGTGACATCTACCAACCCGCACTGGGCCCGCGTGGTGGATTATGGCTCACTCCCTCTCACAGATAGGATACCTGTGTCCCAGCAGTGGGAACGTTATAGGATGATTATAACCAATCTGAACACGAATATCCGAAATGGACACATCGTCAACTGGATATAACATAATATTTTAGGCTTGCTATTGTATGTATGTACAAACGTACGTGAATTATCAACATAAGCATACATTAATATGTTATCTATGCCCTAAGGTCGATTCATGTACATAAATAATTCCAAATATCTACTAAATCACTACTTTTCGAAGACATGTGTTTATCTTTAATGTTACCTATAGGTACTTATCGTATTAGTATTATGTTAAAAGATGTACTCATTTCGGAATCTGATAATAACGTTATTTTGATAAAGTTTCTTTTGATGGTGTTACCAGGGGGCAAACAACTGTCTTCATCGATAATTCTTGCAGAATTCTCGAAGATTCCAATAGGCAATTAATACATTCTTTTGCGATTAAGATATGCATTTAATTTACTATTGAAATTATAGTTTTATATAAACTTTTTAACAGGGCTGCTTCCTAGATACGAATACGACCATTTTCGAATTACAAATACGAAGATGACACTAGCATTGAAAACGCAGAGGAATGACTGGGAAGTCTAAATCTGCCATAGATTACGACGCGAATAGTATTTAAATCTGCCGACCATACTAAAATATAGTACTTGTGAAGCCCTAGTTGTAGAGTAGTTTAGAATAGAAGTATAAAAAGTTGAGATAACGTAACGTCACGCATGTAATCCCCGAAGTGATAGTCAGAGGTGGACCAGTTGGACAGTCAGCGTTAAAAATATCAGGACAAACACACTGTTTAAAATCATGTAAACCACTAAGAAAATTATAAAAACTTTATTTCAATTATATAAAGTTCTTGTCAGAATGACGGTTTTTTTTTTTTTTTTTTTTTTTTGGGTGGGAAATCATCAAATGACTTCTCCTGCTGAGTAGAGCAGGAGGGCGTGTCAGACTTTTACTGACTAAAACCCACCCGTGTTCCTTCAGTAGCCCGTATGCCAGGGGCCGTGGTACCTCTTTCGAACAAACCCGCACCCCTGGCAGGCATCGGCCCTTGCGGACCCCACCAGTGGTTGCTGACATCTTTGACGGTGCGCGTGAGGAACACAACGCGCCGTCCCGTCTACCACTTTTCGGCCGCAGAGGATAGGGAGAGCGGCTGACGATATACCGACACTCCTCTTCCCCTGCGGCCCCACCGCGTCCGCCATCAAACGGTGGCGGCCCCGTCCAGGCCACGGAAGGGATGAGCGCTGCTCAGAAGCACCGGCACTCCTCCTCTACCGCAGCCCGTAACCCTCAGCCGCGATGCCTCCCATTCGACATCGCGGCCCACCTCAGTTGCGGTGCACCTCACCGCAACCTACTTTTTGGCCGCTACGTCAATGGCTTGAAGGCAAAAGCCCTGACGAGCGGCCCCACCGTTGGGTTCCTCTTGGCTTCACCGTGGATGGGAGACCACGGTTACTAAGCCCCCCCGCAACGACAATGCGGGAACCCACTCGGGGGGGTCAGAATGACGGTTGTGTACTGTCTTCATTCTGAAACATTCCTTGTGTCATGGAGTTCAAATTTAATTTTTATAGTTTTTTTAGAACATTTTGAACAGACTGTTCGTCCCGAATCCCGATATTATTGACGCTGGCTGTACACTCAAATTTCTACAGTTATCTTTAAGTCCCATGTAATAAGGGCGAAAAATAAATTAAAATAATTCGGTAATATTAAATACTGGCAAACATCAGAGGCCACCTACAATCATATAATGATGTAACCCTGCTTATTTTCATCCAAAAACACAACATCTACAAAATTCCAAAACATATATTTGTCCTCAGTGGCTCACACAGCCAACTACTGCATAGTGATGGCCCAACTGTACTCCAACGGCCAATGCCACGGCATCCACCCGTTTATAGTCCAACTGCGAGACGAAGAGACACACATGCCCCTCGCTGGTATCAAGGTTGGCGAGATTGGCGCCAAGCTTGGCATGAATGGCACCAACAATGGCTTCCTTGGCTTCGAACACGTGAGGATACCGAGGGAACATATGCTGATGAAGAATTGTCAGGTTTTGGAAGTGAGTATAAGTTTGAATAGGACGAAAGTACATAAATAACCTAAAAATATATTTTTTACTGTATCCTAAAGACAAAATTCATTTTAACAACATTAGAGACAAATGAAATACACTAGTGCATTTAATTCGGGATCATCATCATTATCTGTTTGGATAATATTTGTAAATGAGCAGATTTTTTTTTTCTTTTGGATTAATAAAATGATCCATTATTTTATTTTAACAAAAGTAAAAAAAAAATGTTTTTGGAATATTCGTACGAGGTTCTTAAAAACTTTTCTTTTATCTTTCCAGGACGGCACATACGTAAAGTCTCCTAGCTCCAAACTAACATACGGCACGATGATGTTCGTCCGCGTCGTCATTGTGAAGGACATGTGTAACTACATTGCGAAGGCCGTTACCATAGCAACGAGGTACTCTGCCGTCAGAAGGCAGTCGCAACCCAAGCCAGAGTAAGTTTTGCTTATTTATGTTTGTTTACATTGTATGTATTACCACCTGAAAAAACATTCAAATGTTGCGGTGCGTGTTATTTATTTATTTATAATTTTCTTCTTCGAGATAGCCCGGGGTATTTTCGGAATCTTATTAAGGCGTTATCAGCCACGCTTCGAACCTGCAACAATCAACGAACACCTGACATAGTGTAGTCTGTACTTAATTTAGCAATCTTTATCTGACACAAAATACTAAGTTGCCAGGAAAAGTACTAAAAATTGATTCCTTTTTTTTACCTGGAAACACATTCAAACGAATCAAGTGAATAAAAACTGTGTAACATAATAATATGCTCAATAATAATATGCTCGCCCCTACGCTGCGCTGGTATCGACCAAACAATGATTAAAATGGCAATTAAAGATAACATTGAGTCATCGACCTATCAGTAACTTTCGAGCTTCCAGAGGTCGTTGTCTTAACCCCAAGCGTCCTGTAAATAAACCATGATTATAACTAGGGATCGGAAAATCGGATTCTTATTTACCTAAAGTTTATTTTTAATTATTTAATAAATAATCATTAAAGTATGGAAGCGGCTTTTAAAATTTTTTTTTTTTTTTTTAATAATCCCGGGATGCCAGGAACACCGGGAATGCATAACTATACAGATGCATATTTATTTAAAATTAACCCCAATACAAATATGTATATGTAGGGTGTAAGTCTGTAAGAGAAGGGGAGGTGTGTGTTAGTTATCACAATATTAATTTTACATTAAATTAAGATTTTTTCGATACAAAAGCGCGTTCCATATCAGCCAACATCTCAACTTAAGGTGAATATGCATCCGACATCCGATCTCTGATTATAACACAATACCTAACCAAAAAGCATGAAATGTACTTAAACATCACGCCTGAGACCATGGAGGACCTCAGTGCAATGCTCGATGACCTCAGTAGAGCTTCCGAAAGAGTGGGTCTTAAAATGAACATGGAGAAGACAAAGGTCATGTCGAATGCCCATGTAACACCCACTCCCATGACGATCGGAGGCGCTACACTCGAAGTTGTGACCGAGTACGTTTACCTAGGACAGACTGTCCAGTTAGGTAAGTCCAACTTCGAGAAAGAGGTCAATCGTCGAATCCGACTCGGCTGGGCAGCGTTCGGGAGGCTTCGCAATATCTTCTCGTCCCAAATACCACAGTGTCTCAAGACGAAAGTCTTTGACCAGTGTGTGTTGCCAGTGATGACCTATGGTACAGAGACGTTGTCGCTCACAATGGGCCTTATCAGAAGGCTTAAAGTCACCCAAAGGGCAATGGAGAGGGCTATGCTCGGAGTTTCCCTACGCGATCGAATCAGAAATGAAGAGATCCGCAGGAGAACCAAGGTAACCGACATAGCCCGAAGAATTGCCAAACTTAAGTGGCAGTGGGCAGGGCACATTGCTCGCAGAACAGATGGTCGATGGGGCCGAAAGGTTCTGGAGTGGCGACCGCGTACCGGAAGACGTAGAGTAGGAAGGCCTCCCACAAGGTGGACCGATGACCTTGCGAAGACCGCGGGTATCCGCTGGATGTGGGAAGCACAAGACCGGTCGAAGTGGAGGAGCCTGGGGGAGGCCTATGTCCAGCAGTGGACGTCTTTCGGCTGATATGATGATGATGATGATGATGATGATCACGCCTGTATTCCCCGAAGGGTTAGTCAGAAGTGTATTTACAGGATAAATTCAGCATATTATTCTAGACCACCTAGCGTAGTAATTTTCCGTCGGTTATACAAAAAATAAAACTGCTGTTCCATACATTTTGACCGCGATGGTATTGCCTTTTTCTATGAAACAGCAATTTTTTTTTTGTATAATCGACGAAAAATTTCTACGCTCGGTCTAGAATGATATGCTGAATTCATGGTTACAGTTTATGCACTGGTTAAAAATTTACCCTATATAGTACACGCACATACCGCCAGTTATGCTGTAAGTCCCTCCCACGTAATCGCATAAGCATACTTAGCCTATAATGTTTCCACTTTTGGGACTCAAGCCTCTTCTCTTCGAGAGGGAGTGGACCCAATGCGATGGGTTGATGTCACGTGTCTTCGAATTTTTAGTTCGAACACATGCCAGTTTGCTTATAAGCTTTTTCTTGACCGTTTCGAGAGCATGGTGATGAAATTATTTACACAAAGTAAAGCACCTACTTGCGTTCGAACACACGACCTACAACTTGTAAGTCGGTGGCGTTACCACTGGGCCACCACTGTCTTCCATATAATAGGGGGCGAGCCTATTTCCATCAACCGGGCACGAATCCGGACTCTGGGCTGCTCATCATCATCATCATCATTTCAGCCGAAAGACGTCCACTGTTGGACATAGGCCTCCCCCAAGCTCCGCCACTTCGACCGGTTCTATCCTTCCCGCATCCAGCGGATTCTCTGGGTTGCTACTGACTATAATTAATTTCAAATTAAATTTCCAGTGAACCCGAGCCCCAGATCATAGATTACCTAACTCAACAACATAAACTGATGGTCGGCATTTCAACTGCGCACGCGTTCCAGTTAAGTGCCGAGTGGATCTGGAACATGTACAACAATGTCACAGCGGAATTAGATGCTGGTGATATGGAAAGACTGCCAGAGGTGTGTTTTTATGTTCTCCTTATTTTATTTTACTAGCTGGTAGCCCCAGGGAACCATTAACATTCCAAAACATACTTGTAACACCAGCGTGTAAAATAATTGTATAGTACAGCCACGACACCAGCATGGCTATTCACAAGCATTCGACGATGCTATCGTATCAAAAATTTTGAAATGAATTTTAGTCTTGGTAACCTACTTTCCAGGTTTTTTTTTTTTTTGGTGGGATTTGATTTATTTTTATTCGGTGCTCTATTTTATTTTAGCGGTAATACTTCTTAGCTTCTGGCATAATCGGGCAAAAAGGGTATTTCTTGCAAGCCAGTAGTTACTTTCTTCATATCCAATGAAAAGGAGTTTCTTCTGTGTTGATTATGCATGCTGATCTAGCTTAATAAAAAATAGAAGTAGGTAATACCCATTCTCCGTAAAGACCCTGCAAAACAAATTTCACCTCTCTAGGACTTCTTAAAGTACCCTGATTTTTTTATTTTAAATACAGTATAAGGCTTTATGTACGTAGGGACCATCGATTTGTCATTTCAACTATATCAGTCCAATCGATTCGAAGTCAATGAGCTCTGACAGGCGGACAGACACATAGACAGGCGCACTAGTGATCCTATAAGGGTTCCATATTTTCATTAGGACGTACCCTAAAAACAACAATAAAACTGTTTTAATATTCTCTAAAAATCAAACCCATCGTTCCTTTTACCATTTTTCGTTTTTTTTTTTTTTGTTTAGCCTTTACTGTCCCACTGCTGAACAAAGGCCTCCTCCAGGTCTTTCCAGGAACTCTTTTTCCGCGCCACCTCGAACCAGCCCTCGTACTCCGCATCTAGGTTGTCTCGCCACCGTTTTGATCATTAGGTCTCAAAAATCCACCATATATTACTGTGAGATTGCGTAAATGAACTCTGTTCAATAGTTCTAAAACCAATCTAAACGTCTCTCACCAACCCTGTCGTCATACCCACAGCTGCACGCCCTGTCCTGCTGCCTCAAGGCAGTGACGACAGCGGATGCAGCCGAGTGCGTGGAGCGGTGCCGCCTGGCCTGCGGCGGCCACGGCTACATGCTCGCCTCCAACCTGCCCACCACGTACGGGCACGTCACGGCCGCCTGCACCTACGAGGGAGAGAACACCGTGCTGCTGCTGCAGACTGCCAGGTAATGTGCCGTAGACTAGCAGTGCTGGCTGCAACCTGCCCGTAACGAATATCATTTATTAAGTGCACACAAAGAATGTCGCAGACCTAAAAAATATGTGATTCGTAAATGTAATTCACATACGCATCAATGACAACTAGTATAATGCTATACGATGTTTCTTTTTCCTGAAAAAAATATTGCGATACCGACAAACTTGATTTTCAGAAAAAAAATGTTACTTTTCTCCAAATAAAGTGATCACTGGTGGCAGTGGTGGTATAAATAATGGAGAAAAGTGAAAAAATAAGCTGTTGTGGACAACAGCTTATTTTGTCACTTTTCTCCATTATTTTATCAATTTCGTTGTATTTGTTTTTGGACCCCCTTTTTCAAAAACGCACTATGATCTGGGATCAGTTCTAGCGATGGGTCGTTGAAGGTTTTTCCGTTAACGAAACGTCAACGTTGATTCACATTCGTTAACTAGTTCATCAACTAGTTAAATTCGACAACGAGTTAACGTGCACTAATGTCAACTTACAAAGTAAACCGTTAAATGTTAGTTTATTCAACGGTTTTATTCAACGCCGCGGCGATCAACGAGTTGAACTAGTCTCTGAGCTACATCTACTGACCGAATATAATGCTAATTTTGATTCAAATATGAAACTTGATGATCGAGACGTCGAAAAAACTGATGAAAATTAAATATGTTTCCGTTTTAAGTGGTTTTTTTTTTGCCGTGATATTTTTGTATGATAGGTATTTTCTCCTTGCACTCGTTACAGACAGCTTCCCGCTAGAATAATCTTTTTCAAATTACTCTGAGTACGTCCTGACATTTTAAATGCAAATAGGTATAAACAATTATAAGTACCTATTTACAAAAACAACACACCTAACACTGTTCCTTTAAACATTAACTAAAAAGTCTAAGTATTATTATTTACGATAAACAACAAAAAACTCTGTGCGCAACTTGTCACAAACTGAGTGAAACAAAAATAAAGAAAGCGAACTTCGTTTCTAAACGTAAACAAACCATGAAACCAGTATGAACTGGTTTCTCGTTGCGTTTGCGTTCTCGAATTTTGTTGAATAATAAACGAGTCAAATTCATAAACGTCGTTGACAAATTTAACTCGTTGAGTCATAAACGTCGTTGACAAATTTAACTAGTTGAGACATAAACGTCGTTGACAATTTTAACTAGTTGAGTCGTAAACGTCGTTAACAAATTTAACTAGTTGAGTCATAAACGTCGTTGACGAATTTAACTCGTTGATTCGTTAACAGTCAACGTTAACCCGTTGACAGGAGATCAACGGTTGATTCAACTAGTTCGTTGATTCAACGCTCATCGCTAATCAGTTCTGTTACAATGATTGTTTCAGGTACCTAGTAAAGACGTGGCAGCAGGCGTCAGGCGGCAACACGCTGCCTCCCACGGTGGCCTACCTGAGCCGCGTGGGTGCGGGCCGCAGGTCGCCGCCCTGGGACAACACCATCGAAGGCATCATTCGAGGGTTCGAGGTCGTCGCCGCTGGGTGAGCACCTGTTATTGATACTTTAAGGCTCCTTTGCAAACGTTGGCATTGAGGAAAACACGCAGAAGAAAATTAAGACCCCTTGACTAAAGTGGCACGGCAGAAGGCAACAAGCAGAGGATTTTTATGACAATAATGTGAAGTATTTAATATTATCGAAAAATCTTTTACTCTTTTACGTAACTTTTACTAATTTCAAAATATTTTTCAAAGTAACCGATCTGATCTTTGATGCTGATAAAGTCGATAGTAAAGTCAAAATAGAAATCCAAGAAGGCGCCTGCGGCTGGCTAATTTTTTATGGGTATCGTTTTCATGGTTTTCGACGGTGTTAGAGCCAATAGTAAAAAAAAAAACCAACATGGCAGCCGCGATGTTTTTTGTTTCGTCATGTTCGTCGTTTTCATGGTTTTTGCGGGTGATAAAACCGATAGCGAGTTCAAAATTAAATCCAAGGTGAGAGAGAACTTTATGAGAGCTTCTACTGTATTAAAAACGCTTAACACGTTCTCCCTCTCTTTGTATATTTCTATTATATACGAGAGTGTCTCCAGACGTGGGTCCCCCGGGTCCCGACCGCACACGCTTTTTTTAATAATTACTATTGTTGGTCTCGATTTCGTATCTCACTAGAAATCTACTATATAAAAATAAGTCGGGTTTTCCTTCCTGACGCTATAACTCCAGAACGCACGAACCGATTTCCACGGTTTTGCATTCGTTGGAAAGGTCTCGGGCTCCGTGAGGTTCATAGCGTAGGTAGGGTAGGGATTCTGTATGAATGACTATTGGACGGACAGGACAACGTCTGTCAGGTCAGCTAGTAAGTCTATATATATAAAAGGAGAAACTGACTGCCTGATAAATCAACGCACAGCCGAAACTACTACTACTGCATATTTTCTTGAAACAGAGATACTAAAAGAATATCGATCGTTACAGTAAGGTCGGGCTCTGCGTAGCGAATATCGAGCGGCGCCAGAAGAGCGGCCTGTCGTACGAAGACGCGTGGAACATGACCTCCGTGCAACTCACACAGGCTTCCGAGGTAATACACGTCACATCATGCCCGTCAAACTAGGGTACCTACGCAATATGCGGTTAGCCGGAATGCGATCAGCCGTCCGGTTGACCGCAATCAAAAATATGTACGAGAAAGTAGTTTTTATCCGCACTGCGAATTAATCTATTCATTGAGACCTTTTCAATGAGCCCAAACACAATACTTCTGCTGTTTGTTGGTGAGTAACTTGGGTATCCTGGAAATTTCAGGTGTTGTTCCAGCATCAGTTCAAGGTTACTTTGTTCCTTTAATATCATTGAAGTAATAGAATACCAAATCTCGAGTTGATCAGACCCGTGATAGATGCTCAAATCCCTTCATCAACCAGAAAAGAGCTGATAATCTTCAAACGGCTGAACCGATTTTGATGAAACATGTCTAAGAACACTCCCGACTAATTCACCTTTCAAACGAAAAAAACAAAATCAAAATCGGTTCATCCGTTTGGGAGCTACGTTGCCTCAGACACACACAGTCACGTCAAACTTATAACACCCCGTAGTTTTTGCGTCGGGGGTTAAAAAAAGTATCGCCTCGAGTTTCAACAAAGACAATCAATTTACTGTGGACCATTTGTCAATGTGTCCACTATATGTACAGACGCCAGCACATCAAGCTACCCCAAACTGTCATATTTTCCCAATTGAACATGAACCATATTCTTATGTATTAAAGTTGAAAATCTACCAAAGAAATTTGACAGATTGGGGTAACTTGATGTGCTGGCGTCTGTACACTTGTTGGTAATCTTTAAGTATACCTGTGCCTAACCCTTCGGGGAATACAGGCCATTTACATTGTTTTTCTTTCTCCAGGCCCACTGTCGCGTGTTCATACTCAGTTCATACTTCGAGGAGACAGAACGACAAGTGAAGAACACGTCGCCGCAACTACGTGAAGTGTTGCTGCAACTAGTCGACTTGTACGTGGTGTACTGGGCGCTGCAGAGAGTAGGAGACTTGCTCAGGGTTAGTGCTCTTTTTAAATGTCGCAGCGTCATGCTGAGGTCATCCTTTTGGCCTCGTGCAGGACTTTCTTTTTTATTTTCATTTTTACTTTCAAGATTTTTTTTTTTTAATTTTTGTACGATTGAGTGTTTGGTTTAGTATGTGATCTTTCTGTCCGAGTCACAATAAATACTTTTTCTTTTTTTTTTTCTTTACAAAAACATTAAAAAAAACACATTCGAACTGTCTCTAGCTAATTTAGAAAAAGCCATAGGTTTTTTGGGTTCGAAAAGACAAACTAGCATGGTAGGCGCAGTGCTGTAAACATGAAAGCGTAATTATTTAATTTGCACTACAAAGGTGTTACCCCATCCCGTTACAAGACAAACCCCCCCGCCCCCTATACCACTACATGTGACGTGTTCATACGTAAAAGTAAGAACACGCCGCCACAAGCGGGCGAATGGTTGGCAATGGGATCTGCCGTGAAATATTTCACGGCAGATCCCATTGCCAACCATTCGCTATATATTAAATAATAAATTATGATCTATGTTCATGAATGTAATTGGTATTGTACCGTATTAATTAACTACAAATAAATCTTATCTTCTCTCAAATAAGAGCCATTTTTTTTTTTCTGAAATCTGCTATACAAAAAATAGCCTTGCTCAATAAAAATGAATGAATCAGCTGTTAATTATTATTACTTTCTTTGTTTAACAGTTCACATCTATTTCGGAGCGGGACATTGAGAAGCTACAACATTGGTACGAAGAACTGCTGACCAAGCTGCGACCGAACGCAGTCGGACTTGTCGACGCGTTCGATCTACGTGACGAGGTACGTTAGCGAACGTTAGTTGTGAAAATTAGCGACCAATTTTCACCCTTATTACCATAAGGGTGAAAATTGGTCGCTAATTTTCTGCTTGTAAATGTGTAAAAGAGGGCGTATAACGCCAACGCTGTATAGCGACACATAACAACACAGAGAAACCCTGCATTTGTGAGAGAGGCCCGTTAATCACCAAAGAAAATGTTTATTTCAGATCCTTCACTCAGCCCTCGGCGCATACGACGGGCGCGTGTACGAGCGCCTGATGGAGGAAGCGCTCAAGAGTCCGCTCAACGCGGAGCCCGTCAACCAGAGCTTCCACAAATATCTTAAACCCTTCATGCAGGGGAAACTGTGATACGACACATAAGAAAATATTGCTATGGTAGCTCTCTAGACGTGCAGTCACGAGCATTAATATGTATACACATCGCCAAATTCAAAAGCGGTTTTCTTTTAAATAGCGATTGCAACTTTGAGATAACTGGGGTATTTCATTATAGTGTGGGTCCCAAAATATTATTTTTATGATAAAATAAGATTACAATGAGTAAAAGTGGAAAAAATCACTTTTAAAAGTTGGTAAGCGTATACATATTATTGCTCGTGACTGTACAACGCTACAAGGTTATTTGGCGAGTTGCCACAATCGGAACTAACGCCACTATCTTGCTTTTTCAACACACTTTCGCAAAAAAAAATATGCCAAGAACAAAATATCCTTGTAGCTAACTAAAAGATATGTGATTTTTTTTTTATGCGACATAAATGGACTTGATCAAGGTGTATTTTAGAGCGGCACTACACTCGGCATATTTCAACAAATATTCGCTATAAAATAAATTCTACGAATAATGGAAGTACTCTTTTTACTGACCATTTTATACCAATATTTGGATAGGCGAAGTGTGACGGTTTTTGTGTAACTGTAAAATTGAAATGTCAATCATTTTTGGTGTCTTTGGGTGAGGTTACTTAATATAATAAGTATAAAGTGTAAATCAAATATTTTTGTAACTACTTTATTGATAGGTGGCGGATGTAAGTCATTCCCTATAAATATATTGTATGTAGATGTTTACAGTATTACAGTCCCGACTGGAGATTTTAATCATGAGATTTGTGTTAAAAATCATTTAAAATAAAGTTTTATATGTTTGTTAAAGTTGCGTGTTTTATTTTGTTGTTTCTGGAATTATTTCGTGTTACTTCCGATGCCGAAAAGGACTACTACAATACAACGTCTACAACAAAAGCTACATGTTCAGTAGGAGCCAGTAAGTACAGTAATTTGGTGGGCTAATCTCCTCTACTCGTTTTCAATTTGGATTCCTGTCACAGCATTTAAAATGCTGGCTTCCTACAAACGCGCTTGGGTTTGGAAAGCTGTATGTATGTTAAACATGTTCATGGCTATTGCGATGGTTAGAAATCTACGGCGCCCAGAGCTCAGTTTCGAATTTTAATATTTCACGTCAATTATCGAGAGAGATTCATTCGCATGGCCCTAGGACCTACACACAAAGGGAGAAATTCCATGTCCTAATGAAAACTTGGTGGTCCTACCAAACCGGGCACGCGCGTAGATTAGAATAGTTTTTTTTATAGCAAAATAGGAAGGCATTCGATTCGTTCGGGTTCGCCGAGCAAAATGAACGTTAGATATGACTACGATTACGAATACGATGGCTTTGGTTGGGATTGTAACTAATTTTACCATGTACGCACGGCTACACATCAGCTATAATTTCCCAATTTACGCTGATCTCTCACTGCACTGAAATCCTATACAATGTAAGATCAGCTTATACTGGAAAATTATAGCTTGATGTGTAGCCGTGTGGACCAGACATCAATTGTGGCGCGCAACAATAGTAATATAAACTTTTGGAAAAAGAAGAGTCCCGGTCTGTTCATACTGTCGACCCCAAGTAAAAGGGTAGGAGGATGATAAACATATTGACTGAGACGGTCCCACCTAAACTTAAAGTTGAATTTCGCGGCAACCGTTTTATAAGCGTGCGAATGCCACAACAAAAGTCATGTTGTCCTGATTTTTTTTTTAGTGCAAAGTAAAAGCATTCCTTAAGAACAGTAATTTATTGTCAAAAGGAAAAAAATAACTACAAAATGCAGAAAATGCACACACCCCACTCCAGGGGGGCTATTTGGAGAGAAAAAGCTGTGTTTGGAGAAAATTGGGGATCTTTATTACCATTACTGTAACCAAGAGAAAGCCGTGATGATTAGTAGACTTTTTACAAGCTTTTTCAATTACGTTATTCCAGCTTTCAGCTATTTACGATTTTCTGATTTTGATCTCTGGCAAGAAAGAAAAATATTTCCGACACCAGTTCACACAATCCTCCAGGGGCCTAAGTCTACTAATTTATAAACGTCACAATGGTCTCTCAATGGTAAGTTTTTGACAGATTTGCCATACAAAAACTGTCAAAAACACACCATTGAGAGACCATTGTAACGTTTATAAATTAGTAGACTTAGGCCCCAGGCATCCAACCAAATATATAAATATTTTGAAAGCTAACAAAAATACACAGTAATGGAACTAAAGTGGGGCATGTTTTTTTTAGATTAATAGGGTATTTTCCAATTTTTCAAAAACTATTCTAATTTGAAGATTGGAACGAGTTATTTAACAGAAAAATAAAAATAAATTGATTTCTATCCATTTTCTCAGTTAAAAACGATTTAAACCAAATTTATTTTTCGATGTTTTGAATTTACCGCCAAAACGCTTCTTACGATGACTTTTTATCACGTGACGTCAACTTTGTGTAAACTAAAGTAGTTAGTAAGTAACTATGTGAATGTCGAGTTTATAATTAACAAGATTTTTAATGGATATAAAGTTATATTACTGGCGGGCGGTGCCTCTGTGCACAAATACTTCTAAAACGGCGCCAAACTAATTATTTGTACCGGTGCCATTTATACAAAGTTGACGTCACATGTCACGTGATAAAAAGTCATCGTTAGGAGCGTTTTGGCGGTAAATTCAAAACAACGAAAAATAAATTAGATTTTAATCGTTTTTAATTGAGAAAATGTGTATTAATAAATGTATTTTTATTTTTCTGTTAAATATATCGTCCCAATCTTCAAATTAAAACAGTTTTTTATAAAATCGGAAAATACCCTATTGAGCTGAACGTGTGACGTTCACCTATTTAGTAAAAAAAAAGTACTCTGTGGTTACCTGGTGGCAACACTGAATAGAGTGAATATAGAGAGGGGTCGTCGACGTATTGGCTTAGAGCATTTATATGCTCTAAGCGTATTGCTTATATAAAAATGTACTCTGTGGCGTATTGGGCGTCGACGCAACTAGACCGTCCAATTTCGTTTTTCGACTAGTAAACTAGTCGACAAATTCGAGTAGTTGATCGCAACTAGTCGAATTTGTCGAATTGTTTACGCATTAACTTTGCGACGTCGTCTACGGCAGCCGACGCGACGATGGCGTGAACGCAGGCGGAAAGACTTGTCTCTCGCGGGCTGTACCTTTTCATTTGAACTCCTTTCATACTTTTCCAGGCTTAGGACTGGCTGAATACTGAATAGAGTTAATTATAAAGTTTTATTCACTATACCTGTGTCCCAGCAGTGGGAACATTATAGGCTGATGATGATGATGATGATTCACTATTCTGGCGTATTTAGAAGATCAATTGATTTTATGTACGAATATATTTTATACAATATATTATATTTACAAATATTTAACGAAGTATGAAAACACACACAGTTTGTTTAAACAAATACAAACGGGTTTGTCTCGCATCGTCCGACCAGTCCATCGCCTTCCTCTTTCGCACACGCGAAACTACTTTAATTAACTGCATCCTTTCCTTCCCATGACAATAATTTTATTCGACCCGTACAATTATCAACTCCCCCAAACTAGATTTAAGTTCAAATTTGAAAAGGCGCACGGACGAATAAATCGACTACGTTCTCGCGTCGGTCTTCGCGATCCGTGTTTCAGTTACGCCGTCAGAGGCGTCTACGGATTCGACGAGTCCATCGGTTAACGTCGCGTCGACTCGTTCACAACTCGTCGCGTTCCGTGTTTCAGATAAGCGTCGCCGTCAGAGGCGGCTAGCGTCTACGGATTCGTTCGACTAGTCCATCGATTAACGGTGAACCGTCGACTCGTTCACAGTACGTCGACGGTCGAATAAACTAGTTCGTTCATTCAACGCCCATCCCATCGCTACTAAGGAGTATATGGGCGCATTCCGTATTAGACAAATAGTGATAATATCGCGAAGCCAACCAAAATAAAAATCAGTACTAATGATCTGATAGCTCTTAAATTTTTTGACTATTCAATTTGGTCGGGTTCGCGAAATTATCACTTTTGTTGCATATCGGAACACGGCATATGTGTTCTGTGCACAGAACACTATTACTCCTAGCGGAGAAGAACGTCATCTTCATACAATAATGTTGGTATAAAAGTATGACTACTAGCGCTGCCACTGGGACCCTTTGGCAACTCAGACATGGCGCGAAATTTGAAAGTGTTCTTTGGTGATTTTAAATTTCATTATGTTTATCATTATGAGCTCGTTCTAAAACCAATTACTCATTCATATTATTGGCGAGTTCTCGTTAATAATAGGAATCAGTAATTTATTTAGAACGTGCTCATGTTACTCGTAGTTTTTAAACAGAATTAAATAAAAGCATAGCATAAAATTTATACAATTTTATTTAAGTATGAAGGAAACCATATATCCATATGTTAGTCACAGTACACGTCACTTGTTTATAAATTATTATTTATTTTGAGTTTAGTACCAACAACTACGATTGTTTAATAATGGTTGTTGTAATTTTCCATTTTGTCAAAACAAAATAAAGTACAAACAATATAAAATGTCTTTTTTTTTAAAAAAACGTTGCCCCACGCTAGGAATTTCTACTGTATTGTGGGTGCGTTTACAAACATTTAAAGTCACATACACAAACGGCCAGACCCGGAACAAGTACTTGTAGGTCATACGAATATTTGTTCCGTGCGGGAATCGAACCCGCGACACGCAGCGCAGCAGTCATTCGCTTAACCACTGCGCCAATTGTGCCGTTCAAAATATGTACCTAGGTAACACATTTTAACTGTAATTTGTATGATGTCTTTAATAAAGAGTATTTCATTGTATTACATTATATAATATGTATTTTAAGATAGAGTACAATCCAATTTATACAATAGAATCCACAACCGACGAAAGTTAGTTAGTTCAAAGTCAAAGCATTTATTTCAATTAGGCACTTAAAAGTAGGGATGCCCGATCTGAATCGATCTTCCAGACGATCGATTCAGGGCCATACGATCTACCGATTTTTTTAATCGATTCAACAGGATGCGATTCGCCCGGATCGAATCGTATGTGCCTATAACATCGTATGAAAAAATCGAATCAGCTAAAACCTAAACGTCAACTGAAACGTACAGACGCCAGTGCATCTCTATCATTTTTTCCATTTGAACATGAACCTTATGGTTATGTGATAAAGTTTAAAATCTATCAAAGTAATTTGACATATTGGGGTTACTTGATGTGCTGGCGTCTGTACCGTACAAAGTTAGGAACTATAACAAAGTAAGATTACCTACATAAACATTGAATGAGATTAGTTTCGAATGTTTCGAGTTACATTAATCAAAAACGGTACTGTGTGAAATATGAAGGTGATACCGTGAAACAAAAATAAACACTTAGGTACCTTCTTTTGCACATTCTTTTAATTTAGATGTGCAAAGCGCTGTGGAGGATATTGATAAATAAAGTCAAAAGTATAGTGACATTTTTTAAACACAGTGTTTCAGCTTAAGATGAATTAACGAAACTTCAAAAAAGAAAAAAATAACAATAATAATAATGGTTGTTGTAATTTTCCATTTTGTCAAAACAAAATAAAGTACAAACAATATAAAATATATGTACCTAGGTACCACATTTTAACTGTAATTTGTATGATGTCTTAGAGTTAGTTAGTCAAAGAGTATTTCATTGTATTACATTATATAATACCTATGTATTTTAAGATACGAGTACAATCCAATTTATACAATAGAATCCATAACCGACGAAAGTTAGTTAGTTCAAAGTCAAAGCATTTATTTCAATTAGGCACTTAAAAGGCACTTTTGAACGTCAACATTTACATAAAAATAGAATTGATTCTAGTCGCCCATTCCAAAATGTAGTTTTGTATGGAGAAGAAGCATTTGTATGGCAAGAAACTCCACCGTTACTCTTTTAAAATGTTTTAAATACAATTTAACATAGTTAATTAATTTTATAATTAAATGTGAAAACGATGCACCCAGAATAAAATTACTATACCAAAATAGGTAAAAAAAAAAAAGCATCTGAAGCAATAAAGATAAATCAATTCTGTGAGCTACTGCCACATTTGTGTGCTGGGTTGCCGGGGAATGAAACCACTGGAGGCTTCTTGCTTCTATATTTAGAGTACTTTCTTATAGGTAGCTTCTTCGCTCCCACGCTCCGCCCATAAATGGAGCTCCAGGCGGTATGTAGCGCCAGGAGATGATCCTCTTCGCCGCTTCTTCTCCAGTCGCTGCGTCGATTGCCTGTCGTAGTTCCTTGTCGGCGGTCTTCAGGCAGGTGCCGTTATCCGACCATATTTCAGTAGGGTAGCCTCTTCTTGCGATCATTCTTCTTACTGCCATCACCGCGGAGTCGGCGCTAAGCGAGCCGGTGACTTCTAGATGTATGGCTCGCATTGTGAGACATGTGAAGATGGCCACATATCTCTTCTGTCGAGTTCGTCCGACGGTCACTGAGAGAGGTTCGAAATAATCGACCCCAGTGAAGGTGAAGGGTCGCTAAGCGTCGGTGAGCTAAGCGACACGCTGGCAGGTCCCCGGTTCTTGGATGCGACGGTACTTGCGTCTTCATTCTGCAGAATAGGCATTGTCGTAGTATTGTGCGTGTAATAGGGCGCAGTCTTATTACCCAAGACTGTTGCCTGCACTCGTTGACGGTGGCTTCTACACCGGCGTGATGGAGTTGTCGATGTACAGCCTGTACCCAGAGCTTGACCGTAGGATGGTCACCATCGATTACCAGCGGGTTTTTTAGCTCTTCCTTCACGTCCTGGACCGGACGAATACGCCTTCCGAGTCTCAGTGCGCCGTTTATTGACTCAATGCTGATTTGGTGAAGGCGGCTTTCTTTGTTTATCGGCTTCCCACTGTTCAGATTATCTATTTCCAGCCCATTTTTATAGCTTCATTGTAACTTTTAGGAACATCTTCCATATATGTATTATAAGCATAGTGTGTCTCATACATCTCTCGTATTTTTGGTTTAACAATTCTTCTTCCCCTTCTTGTATATTTTTCCTGTTACCTCTTTCACTTGTTCAGTTGCATCATCAAATTTATCCTCATCATCACTGTCTTGATCATTTTCAGTCACAGTAGAACGTTGTGTAACTTTAATCTCACCTTTACCTTTTTTTTCTTTTCGTCCTGATGTACTTGGCTTGGTTTCTTTTTCATCTAATTCTCTGTATATTTCTGACCTTTCATTGTCTCTTTCTATTTCTTTTATTCCATCATATCGTATTCCTTCTTTATCCATTAGGTGGTTTGCCAGGTTATTTGGGTGGCGAGTGATTCTTCTTGTTCTGGAATCGTTGAATGATCTCTATATTAGAGTGTGATGCCATAGGTCCATATAGGCTTGATTATATCTTTGTATAAGAGGGTTTTATTTACCAGATATTTGACATATTCAGCTTGAGGCAGTTGAACTCCATTGAACTATACTGGTGGGCAGGTATTCTTCCTCTTAGTGAATTTGACATTTAAAAACATAATCTTGACATGGCATTGTAAATAGACTGCAGGAAAAAGACATCAATAAAAAGACATCTGAAGCAGAGACGTTTGGATTTGGCCATGTCCCATCTTGCGTTTGCATCCAACTTCTTGAACTCTTCACATTCTGTTGCATTAGTGTGCCCCTTATCTTCACATATGAAGCAACTCGCTGTTTGTGTCTTCTCAATCACGTTGTTGATCCTTTTGTCTTCTTTTGCGAGGCGGCTGTAGCAGGTGCTGCCATCTGTTCAGCCTGGTGTCAGGGTCTACCAGCTCTCGGCTTGTGTGTGGGTGTATTCCTGGAGCCACTTGCGTAGTTGGTTGAAGGGATGGGATCCGATCTGATCCCCAGTATTTTCGTCCATTTGATCCATGGATAAACTGCAACAATCTGCCTTATTGCTTACTGTTGATGGACGGCGTACATCAGGTTTGGCATTATGGGTCAAAAATAGATTTAAATTATCAAGAATCACAGCATCATCTGTCTCACAATTTGCTGCTGAGCTTGGTGCCGACAAATTAGAGATGATTCCTGTTTTTAAAGATGCAACAAATTGTGAAACCGTTGGGTTGCAATTAGACCCACAATTACTCTTGACACACCCAAAACAATTCTCCAAGGCATCTTGTTGTAGTCTCTTGGTGGATAAACTGCCAATTTCGGGATATTTTTGTTTTAAATTCCGCCATATTCTTTCCACTCCCGCCATGGTTTGGATCCATCCATCCAGCGAAGGTGCCTCTTTTTAAACTTGGAGAGTCCGCATTTAAGCTGTCAAACAATTGGTCGATCTTGTTTAGCAGGTTGACTGTAGCAAGTGCTTCTGTTGGCAGCTGTCCTGTAAAAATAGATACTTTTTTAGTGTTTAGGTAAGTATAGGCATGTTATTTTAAAATAATGAAAAAGCGTTTATAAGAAGAATAATCATTTTAATTGCAATAAAAATTGATTTTTGAAAAACCGAAATGGCTCTGGATGGTAGAATTGTAAAAAACATAGAACCCCTATATTTTTAAGCTTGAAGCCAGAAAGTCAAATCCACGCAGTGTGCAGTGGGAACATTAATAGACAGGAGACGATTTTGCGCTGTTTTTTTTAGTTCATGAATATTTTTAACATATGATATCAACACACCTTGGGTAATTTTTGCATACATTCCAGCAGACACTGTATGACTCAAACCTTGCGCGGCTAATTTCACTTTCATTTTTTGTTTATTGTTCGGATTTAAGTGACTCTTCGTTAGGGCAGGCGCAAACACGAAAAATGGGTTGTTGTTATCCAATTCAAAAAAATCTTCAATATGATTCCACTTCGCGATATCTGAAAAAAAAAAACAATATTTATCTGCATTAGTAGTGGGTCAGAATCAATTTACTTTTTATTTTCATTGATACAAGTCAACCTAACATACGAGTGTTAATTAAAAAAGAGAATTTTCTGGTGGTAATACACCCCACAAAAATACAAAATTTAAAGATAAATTACCTGCAATTTGTTTTCCATTGCACTCAACATTAGTGTTGCATATAATGTTGTATTTTAGAAATAAGTTTCTAAAACATTTGAGAAGATGGGGCGTATCATATAGAGCAACAATTTCATACTCCTCAAATTTAAAATATGGTTTTTCAACAGAAGCCCCTAGTTGTGAAAGTGCTCTTCTATTTACCCCATCCATATCACAAACAGTTGCAGCAATGGTGATGCCCGCATCAAAACAAGCGTGGAGGACCTGTATTAAGAAAATGAAGTTGGTTAATAATATTTAGTAGGAAAATTAAATAATTCTATATTAAACAATTAAATAAACAGTAAATAAATGAAAATAATTGCAATTAAATAACATACCTCTTTGATCATGATCATTAATCTGTCTGCAGTAACATGATCTCCTGACAAATAATATGCCACTGGCTGTTTAATTTTTTTCCTGATACACAAAATCATGAATACTAGAGCATGACTTGCTATTTGTGGATCTCGTCCATGCTCTTCTCCATGGTCTTGAAATCCGTCTATCTGATCAGATTTTGAATTGTAGTTCAAATTTTTTCTAATCGACATTTCATCAAACAACAAACTGTACTCATTGTCTAATGGATTGTTATTGGCAGCTATTCCTTTCACAACATCAAAAAGATGATTGTTGATGCCAGGTTCTAGAGGAAGCCTATTCAACAAGTTTTTGAGTGTTGTTTGGCATGGTAAAGAAAACAAACTTCGTAGTAGCCTGTACGTGGCAGGTGACCTTTTGTATAGCCTTAAAGAGATAATTTTTTGATGCAAATTCCATCAGCGTCCTCTTGTTTTTCTCTTGCAATTTAACAATTCCCCTTGTAATAAACAGCAAAAGAACTAGTCAGGTTAGTTGACAACTCTTGTACTGAATCATTGTCAATGAGAGCCTCCAAAATCTCTGTGTTTTCAGCTTTTTAATTATTTTTTGTAGGCTGCAAATTTTGCGTTAGTTTCTTCGGCACTTGTTTAGTTGTCGCTTTTCTCGATCAGTTTTATCAGTGGATTTAACCTAAAACAAAAAATAGAGGAAACTAAATTAAGTCCCGTATTACAGAATGTCACTCAATACTCAAGCATTACTTAAAACTAGTTTCAACCAATCAAATGGCTTGAATCTAGTTTTAGTAATGCTTGAGTATTGAGTGACATTCTGTAATACGGGCCTAAGTATGGACCTAAATTATTATTTTCAATTTTAGGAACAATAGAATGTGCCATTTTTCACAATTTCATTAGTCTACTTTCAGCATGTAAGTAGGTAGTTATTGCTATTGCTGTGCTAAATTGCTGTGACGACGGATGCAAGAGTGATCTTATAAAGCTGGCGATTTTAGTATGGAACATTAAAAAACTAAAACTATCATCATCATCTGCCTAGCCTTTTCCCAACTAAATTGGGGTCGGCTTCCAGTCTAACCGTATGCAGCTGAATACCAGTATTTTACATGGAGCGACTGCCTATCTGACCTCCACAACCCAGTTACTGGGTAAAACGATACCCCTTGGTAAGACTGGTTGTCAGACTTTCGGGCTCCTGACGACCCGTAACGACTGTCAAAGATCCACAAATGACAGCCGGGACCAACGGCTTAACGTGCTTTCCGAGGCACGGAGGGGTCTTGGTATGTAAAGATGGTCACCCATCCACGGACCAACCGCGGCAAGCGTAGCTTAACCCGGCCGATCGAACCGTGCAGCTATTGTTATTTAGCCACAAGCCCCTCAAAAAAAAACTAAAACTATGAAACAAAAATATTTTACTTACACCAGATGAGTTTGGACTCTGTATAATATCAACAGTTGAACTTGTTGCTGTTGCTTTTGAAGTTCCAGACTGTTCCGAATGTGAATACTAAAACAAACAAAATGTAATAATAAGATAAGGAATTTTAGATGGGAAAAAAGAAATTTAATTTAATTTCAATAAGAAATTTCAGATAGGAAAACCCAAAAACACTTTGCCCAACCTGGGAATCAAACCCAGGACCTCATGCTCAGCAGTAGCTCTAGCGATAATATATATTTAATAAAACTTACATCAGATGAGTAGATTGAATCAGATACTCTTGAAGTTCCAGGTTGTTGACTGGTTCCAGTTTCAGCAATCGAAATCTCAACTTGAGAGCTGTGTGTCGATGTGGTGGGTTCAGACGGAATGGAATATCTATGCAGCTTTTTCCTTTGCAAATGGTCTTGAACAAATGCACTTTCGGGAAAATGCTAAGAACAAAGCATTTTATGGCTAACATAGAGGCTTCTCTGAACTTCTACAGAATTCCAGTTCTCCTCTGGGTAACAAAACTTTGCCCATGCTACCAACCTGAAAACGTGATTTTAGGGTTGATTTTTTAAATCATCAACAGAACTATACTACCAATCGAAATTGATACTAAATTTTGGATTCTAATAGACATACCGCTGTACGTTGGAAGGTCCTGGTTTCGGAAAACGATGTAAGACTAGTTCCGAATCTTGTGCTGTGGATGCATTGCATTTTGCACATTTTCGTTTACTGTCCGGCATAATTATTCACCGATTGACTAACCAAGGAACACAAAACAAAAAGAGTCACTAGGCTCGTGAAACAACCAATATAGCGTAGGGTATCCCGTATGCGGAGAAACAACCAATATAGCGTAGGGTATCCCGTATGCGGAGTCTCAATGAAAAGGCGGAGGAGAATATTCAACTAGACGCACTTTCAACTGAAAATCACACGAAATACAGGAAAAACAACAACAAAAACAAATTAACACAAACCGTTTTGAACCGTTTGAATAAAGTTCTAAACTTTGACAAGTTTGACATCTGACTGAAAACACTGATGTTGCCATTTTACCAACTACTTTTTTTATTTGGTTTTTGGTACTGGAAGCCCTTTAACAGACCCACCGACTGAGCCAACCAATCTAAACACAGTTGACCCCCCCTGGTTCTGTGTACTAATGTCATAAATGTCAGTTATTTCTATTGTTATTTGTTTGTTGTTGTTTATTTTTAATTGTCTTCACAGAGTACCTACGTCTTTTTGTGCATAGTATTCCACTGTATAGTTACAATAATTGAATATTTTTCATCAAAATATTAATATACTTAGATATATATTGATCGTACTACTTTTTCATTATCACTAGCATATATTAGTGGCATAAATTACACATACACATATGGATTTCCGTATATGCCGTGCATGTCTCACAGCAGAAGCATCTTTTTCTTATTTTTTATTTGAGAATGTTTCTCCCGATGTTTATAGTTTCTGTACCTCTGTACAGGTAAGAAATATTGAAAATGAGTTTGGTCATTCTTTCTCCTGTGTTACCAAAGTTTTCCAACAACATTCACTTCGAAAAATTCCAATTACAGGCATCCAAAGATGAACAATTGCCCAGAGGCATCTGTAACTCATGTTATGAGCTTCTCAAGAAATACTCTGAGTTCAAGCGAAAATGTTTACAGTCTCAAGCTACTCTACTAGATCTAGAAAAAGATTTTAAAATTAAAACTGAGATAAAATCTGAATGTGTTGAAAACTGTAAAGCAAATGAAAATCAGGAAGACGAAATAAAGACTGAGATACTTGATAATGCTGTGAAAGTTAAAGATGAAAAAATTGATCATGGTAAAGTAGAATGTTATGTGAAAAATAAGCATGGCTGATGTGTTAGTTTAAGCTGGTTGCCATAAATGCAGGCCAAGTAATATTTTGTCCATAATTTATTTTCAGATTACAATGATGAAGTTGACAGTAATGCTAGTCCAGAATTACATGAAGAAAAACATTTTAAAAGGCTGGTTAAACCTATAACATCTTTATAACTTTATAAATTATATTCCTAACAGCTTATGCACGCAGCTCCGCCCGCGTGGATGTCGGTTATCGCGTAAAAAAGTAGCATATGTCCTTCTCCATATCCCAGGCTATACCAAATTTCATGACAATCGGTTCAGCGGTTTAAGAGTGAAAGTGTAACAGACATGGTTACTTTCACATTTAAAACATTAGTAGGGATGTTTTTTTATGATCAAATTGATTTAGGGGTTGTTTACTAAACTTAAACATATTTTAATTTAAAATCATGCAATTTTCCAGAAAAGCAAAGAAATTGGTAAAATTAAAACAGCATAAAGGAATAAAGCCTAAAGCAAAGAAGATATTAAGTTACACTTGTGATGTTTGTCAAAGGAAGTTTAACTTCAAGGAAAGATTTGAAGCACACAAGCTAGAGCACGAGGGTAAAATCGTAAGTATTATTTATTTATTTATGATCTCCAACAAAAGATTTACATAAGTAATGGCAACATTAAGTAGGTGTACTTCTTCACTTATAGGAGACCACAGCATGCGCAAGCGAACAAAGTTAAAATATTAATAATGGTTAAATTTGGAGGCCAACCCCAACATAGTGGGGAAAATGTGAGGCTGATGATGAGTTAAATTTGGAAAAAGTAAATAATTAATTAATTTTAATCCTTACTTCCTTACTTAATAATATAATAATATATATTTTAAATATTAATATATTATGTACTAATATATTTATATATTACTAGCTGTCCCGACAGACGTTGTCCTGTCCGTTCAAAAGTCATTCATACAAAATCCCTACCTACCCTCCCTACCCTACCTACCCTACCTACCTTCCTACAGAGTATTGACAACCTGGTACTTCAACGGTCAAAACACTTTTAATAACTTGTAACTTGTATCACTCACTGTACTCATGCTATTAGGTGAATTCCTACCGAGTTATGACAACCTGGTACTTTGAAGGCATAAAACGGTAGTTTGACAGGTAGGGACAGTTTGTATGGGAAAATAAAATTGTTGCTACTTGGATTTTTTTTATTTCTTTGCGATCATAAATTGAGATGTTAGCGATCCTATCTTTCAAGTTGGATCAAACTGCACACGGTGTACAAATTTGATTAAAATCGGTTAAGTAGTTTAGGAGTCCATCGCCGACAAACAACGTGACACGTAATTTAAATTTAATAATATTATTAATTTAATATTATTAGTTATCTAATATTATAAATGCTAAAGGAACTCTGTCTGTCGCGCTTTCACGCCAAAGCTACTGAACCGATTTAAATGAAATTTGGTACACAGATAGTCTAGAGCCTGAGAAAGGACATAGGGCTACTTTTTAATGCGAAAAAGGGTTGAAAGGGGGGATGAAAAGTTGTATGGAAGTATCGTCATTTTTAGAGCTAGAAGCTTGAAACTTATTTTTTAGGCTGTTGATTCGATATAAATAAATATGACATTCAAAGTTTGTAAAAGTTTTACTCTCAAGGGTGTAAAATAATAATAGGGGAGCGTGGCGTGGTACGGCGCGGTGTAGGTGGGGAAATATGCCTAAGTGTGCTTACCCGAACGGGCAGACACGTGAGGGTAGACGACTGTGCCACACGCATAGGGTTGCCAGGTCTTAAAGCCGGACAGACCAGTTTTTTAGCCGGACATTTGGGGTAAAAAGGCCGGACACCCTTCATTAAAACTAAAAGTCTTAGTATTCAATTACACACACTACAATTAAAAAAAAGTAAAACAAGGCACTTTTATCATTCACCTATTATTAACCTTCAATTCTAATGAAACAACAACAAAATTTAATGAATCAGTCTTGTTTATTATGGACAGTGTTACACCGCTCGCTTGCGCTATAGCGATACGAGGTTAGGTGGGCGGAGCGGAAACCAACACATGGCAAATGTAAAAAAAAAATCTAATTTAAAAAGCCTAACAAAAGCCGGACAGGCCGGACACGCAACCAAAAAGCCTGCCATGCATGCGAATACTGTTTTTTTCGGCTGCAAATTCATTATTATTCACTGCAAGTTGATTACAATTCGATTTGCTTACACGATTTTTTGTTTATTTAGTTAATGTTCTTCGTGAAATACAAATCTATCCAAAGACACTACGGACGAAGTCGTGGGCACAGCTAGTCGACAATAAAGAAAATAAATTATAACTTCGTACCCCTTTTTACGAAAATTACGTGGATGGAGGAGTATGAAATGTAGTATAGTTAAAGTTTATATGGATATAAGGAGTGCAGAAAGCTATTTTTTTAAATAAAATAGGTAACATATTTCTATAAATGATGGTCGAATTTTAATTTATTATTAAATTAAATAAATATATCAAACAATTCATATTTTATAGAGAGATACTCACAGATGTCGAAATTAGTCGTTTTAGCTACAGTCCAGTCAGTGCCTATAAAGTCATGGCACAGCAGCGTAAGTAATGACCGATGTTAGTTTTTGAGCCAGGGATGTAAAATCGATTTAACTAATATACAACGTGTTGTTTTGCATCCTCGTCAAATTTCAGGAGGCTGTTCTGAAAGACATAAATGATCAAATAAAATTACGATACTTGCTCACTAATGAATACATACTTGTTTTTTTAGCTATTTAAGTTTAACAGTATTTCAGAAAACACCTCTTTCAAAGAACAGAATCGCCCCGTTCCGTATGCAGTAGGCAGTATCGCACGACTATATCGCTGTGTGTTACAGTGCGGTATCACACGAGCCGCGTTTTAAGATGCGTGACCGAAAAAAAAAATGCCAAACGCCGGTTTCCGAAAATATGAAAAAAAATAAAAACTTATTTTATAATTGATTCGTGTCGAGAATCATTAGCATAGTTACCTCCTTGAATTTGACGAGGATGCAAAACAACACGTTGTATAAAGAGGAAAGATTTGATTGTTAGCACTGATTCACTGCAATCTATCATTCATGTTTATTATCACTCCAGAAAAAGGATAGGTACTTTCATGTTCAGAACCGAATATTAGCATTTTGTTTTGGCATGTATTTAATCAAGCCTCAGATGGTTCCCATTTTACTTTCCTAAAGATATAATTGAACACTCTAATACAGTGATTCTGCCTCTTTTTGTGAACCTCGAGTAATTTCTATCTATGTTAAATGATTTGGTTGGTTGTCGTTGGTGCCATTGCGGCTGTTGGCCGTCATTATTCCAGCCAGCCCACTTTCCAACCAGAAGTTGATTATATCTTCTGGTCTATTAAAACATCCATATAAGATCTGGGTTCCCTGAGGGTTTCTGTCCTAATCTGGGCGACACCTGTGCATTCAAAGAGTACATGCGCAATGGTTTCCTCAGCTTCCATGCAAACGCTGCTGCATAGAGATTTGTTTGTTTAGTGGGCAGTGTCCCATGATGTTCCCCGTCACCAGACACAGGCCATTCCTGTCCAGGTGTAGTAGACGTCTGGTCAACCTGCCATCCAAGGATGGCATAGCTTCCCTGAACTACCTACAGCCCGGGGGTCGTAGTCCACCAGTTCTGCGCTCGGGGGTGAAGTCCTGTGGCCACCTGCGTAGCTGATTGAATGGGATGGGCACGAGGGGTTCGGGTCCACAAACGAACGCGCTGGATGCCCTTCTAACCAGTTCGTCAACTGCATCATTTCGAAAGGTTTCCATACTAAATTGTTACAATTTGTTTCTTTCAGGTGACAATCCACTGCTCACCATGCAACAAAACCTTTGTGACATGGAGTGGTCTGAAACGACACAAAGAGAGTGAACATACTCTAGTAAGCCTAGAAACTCTGAAATGTCCTACTTGTGGGAAGATATTCAAAAGCTGTCGTACACTTAAGATGCATGAGAAAGTGCACCGGAAAAGGAAGCTCATCATATGCGATGTTTGCGGGAAAGTACTCACTTCGTCTGTTGTTTTGAGGGTAATTATTATTTGCTGTAGTTCTGGAAAACATTGGTTCTGCGACATATTACTTACTGATATGAGATACTGTAGAACCTACGGCCGGGTTGTGTCCACGCGCGCCGTCAGAGACTTCAGCAACAACTGGTGGGGTCCGTAAGGGCCGATGCCTGCCAGGGGCGCGGGTTGTTCGAAAGAGATACTGTGGCTCTCGGCACACAGGCAACTGAGGGAACACGGGTGGGTTTTAGTCAGTAAAAGTCTGACACGCCCTTGTTAGATTGTTCCTTTTGATAATGTAATATTGTTTGGTGGATAATGTCATTTGTCACATTGACGAAGCCTTGAGCAGGTGCAGAAGTACCTAATTTGACTATATGTTTACAACAATAACGGTCTCAACTTGTGAAAATAACTTGGATGTTGTTACTATAAATGATTAGGTACGTAGTATTTAATTACACTTGTAATATATTTTAGGTTTTCTATTGTTACTTAATTTAATAAATAGGCTGATTCAAATGACTAGCACAATACTGCTGACAGTATCAAAATGAACTGATTCATTTTGATACTTTTAAGTGTCTTAAATTACGAATCAGTTCTTATTAAATTGCTTAATTACCATAAAATGTTTTCTATCGGTTTCACTACATAACCTTTGTTATTATTCTTTTATTCATTTAAGTTCTTATTAAATACATTTTTAAATATTTTATAAAACAAAAATTTAAAAAAACATTTAAAAATAAATAAAATAGGGATCCGCCGATATTGGGAGCAGGGTCCAAGCTACCGGTGGTTAGGGCTCCAGAGACAGAAACCTCCTCACGATGCGAGCCGTATCGAGGAGTACTGCCTTCTGAATCAGGCCTTTGATCCAGCCGCCTAACGAGAGCCTCGAGAGATGTTGTTCGAGGCTTTCGGCCATCAGTCCATTGGCTGATACGACAATCGGCACAATGACAGCCGAGTCCACATTCCACATGTCAACAACCTCGTGTGCTAAGTCGAGATACTTCATTTGCTTCTCTTTCTCAGCTTTCACGAGGTTCCCGTCATGCGGAATGGTAACATCGACTATCATTGTGCGGCGCGCTAACCGATCTATCACCACTATATCAGGCTTATTGGCTACAATAGTCCTGTCAGTAATGATAGATCGGTCCCAGTACAACGTGACATGGTCATTTTCAAGAACTGGGTCGGGCACATACTTGTAATACGGTACCTCCGAATCCACAAGTTTATATTGCAAAGCAAGCTGCTGGTGAATAATCCTGGCTACTTGGTTATGCCTGTGCAAGTATTCGCCGTTAGCCAAACGAGAACAACCAGAGATAATATGTCTGATGGACTCACCCGGACGGTGACATGCCCGACACACGTCTACCGTCCCGTCCTTCATAATATGTCTCCGGTAGTTATTCGTCAAGATAACCTCATCCATAATTGCACAGACGAAACCTTCAGTTTCCCCGAAAAGGTCACCAAAACGTAGCCAGGATACGGACGCTAAGAAATCAACACCGGGCTCGTGAAGAGCCCGATAGAAGCGCCCGTGAAGCTCCTTGTTTCGCCATACTTCCTTGCGGTCATCGGTAGTTAGTATTACAGGTTTGCGCCAGTTCTCTTTAGCCATGGACAGTGGGGTGAGTCCCTTATCCACTGCGACCGCATCACGGTGCATACCCACTTCGGCTTTTATAAAATATTCCCTGAGACTGCACACCTCGCGGTTGTGGAGGGTCTTGGCATTCAGAAAGCCTCGACCCCCGCACTTCCGCGGAATGTACAGTCTCATCACCGATGATCGTGGGTGATGCATCCGGTTTGCAGTCAGCAGTGTACGGACTCGTCGATCCAGGGCGTCGAGTTCAGTCTGAGTCCATTTGAGTATGCCGAAAGAGTACATCAAAACCGGCATGACCCAACCGTTGAAGGCGCGCACCTTGTTTCCGCCTGAAAGAAGACTAACTAACACCTTCTTCAGGCGACCAAAGAAGCGCTCCGTCAACGATTGCTTCATGTCGGCAGCGTTGATGCCCAACGCTTCCGACATACCCAAATACTTATAGCTCTCGGATGAGGAGAGGGATCTGAGGTGTATGGAATCCGAAAGTTGAATTCCCTCGGATTCCATAATCTCACCTCGCTTTACATGCATGACTGCACATTTGTCCACACCAAATTCCATCCTGATGGCGTTACTAAAAGTTTCAGTTACCTTCAGTAGCTCCATCAGTTGCAATTTGTTGGGGGCAAAGAGTTTAAGGTCATCCATGTATAGGAGGTGAGATATAACCTCACCACCTCTCCTCAGCCGATAGCCTAGACCTGAATCCTCCAGCAGTGTGCTTAGAGGATTCAGGGCTAAGCAAAACCAAAGTGGACTCAAGCTGTCGCCCTGGAATATTCCCCGTTTGATCCATACAGGTTCATCATTCCTCTGGATCTGTGGACATCCTGGATAGCGAAGGACTGTCCTCCATTGCCCCATGCACGACTTAAGGAAGGTGCGTAGAGTTGTATCAATCTTGTACAACTCCAGCACTCTCATGAGCCATGCATGTGGCACCGAGTCGTAGGCCTTCTTATAATCTATCCAGCATGTCGACAGATCCTTGCGGAATCGACGAACCTGTTGGCTAATGGCCATGTCGATGAGGAGTAGCTCCTTAGTACCGCGGGACCCTTTCCTACATCCATTTTGAGAGGAAGACATAATCGAGTTTTTCTCAATGTGCGTATTAATTTTCGCTCTCAAAATGGATGTAAGAAGTTTATAAACCGTTGACAAACATGTAATCTAACCTTTGTTTATTATTATCTGTGTTAGAAGTTTTATTAAGCCAAATGAGTGACACTCTGTAACTTGTTCAAAATGGCGGGAGTTGTTTGACATAAATTGACATTGGGAAGTTATAAAAAGGATTAAAAATGACGTTATCGGGTCAGTTGCTTGGTAGATCTGTAGGTTAGTCCTAGTGCCGTTATTGTGTAGAATAAATCAACCAGATGTCATGTAACTTAAGTAATTTGATATTATAATAATAATGATTGCTTATTATAAAATGTTGTTGTACAAGTTATATTATTGTCAGTTTTCCTAATGTTTTAAATCAAAAAATCATATTCATGTTCTATTCCTAGCTATTGTAATAATGTAATAGTAATCTTGTAATAATTCTAAGTTCTCTTGGACAATGATCCAAAAGTTGAAATTAAATGTATGTAGGATAATAATAATTCATAGCAATGTAAGAGATGTGTTGATGAAATACTAAAATACTGTTTCCATGGAGTTTCTTGTCCTTCTTCTCCATGAAGACCTAGTTTTGGAACGGACGACTAGCTTTCTCATTAAATACTGACAAGCCTAACTGAAATAAATGTCTGGTCTTGTCTTTCTTTGCTTTACTTCATAAAATCCTTTCCCTACAAACCATATTCATAAGAACCTTCAAATACAGTAAATAAGCAGTAACCATTCTGATATTCAAAACTTGATATTTGTTTTATATGTACACACTTATAAATGTATCCACCATATTCTGACACCCTAAAAAAAAAGATCTAGTCTGCACAAATGTAAAAAAAGGGCTTTTTTTGTGTGTGGGAAATTATCAAATGACTTCTCCCGCTCCGGGTGGAGCAGGAGGGCGTGTCAGACTTTTACCGACGAAAACCCACCCGTGTTCCCTTAGTTGCCAGGGGCGACGGTGTCTCTTTCGAACAACCCGCACCTCTGGCAGGCATCGGCCCTTGCGGACCCCACCAGTTGTTGCTGAAATCTCTGACGGCGCGCGTGGAACACAACGCGCCGGTCCGCCTACCACCTTTCGGCCGCAGGGGATAGGGAGAGCGGCCAACGCTATATAGACACTCCTCTTCCCCTGCGGCCCCACCGCGTCCGCTATCAAACGGTGGCGGCCCCGTCCAGGCCACGGAAGGGACGAGCGCTGCTCAGAAGCACCGGCACTCCTCTTTTGCCGCAACCCGTAACTCTCAGCCGCGATGCCTCCCATTCGACATCGCGGCCCACCTCGGTTGCGGTGCACCTCACCGCAACCTACTTTTTGGCCGCTACGTCATCGGCTTGAAGGCAAAAGCCCTGACGAGCGGCCCCACCTTTGGGTTCCTCTTTGCTTCACCGTGGCTGGGAGACCACGGCTACTGAGCCCAACCGCAACGACATTGCGGGAACCCCACTGGGGGGTGCAGACTAGACCTAAAATGAGAAAAACAATTAAATGCTATGATTATAATATAATATCGGCAATCCAGCTGTTCTTCTGATAAGCTTTTCGCAACATTCAATGTTATTTATTAACATGAATAAAATTTTGATTTTCAGGCTCACTTAGAAACACACAAAGAGAACAGAGAACGAAATTTTTCATGCCATCAATGTGGAAAGAAGTTTTTCTCGAAAGCGAGCCTACAATCACATGTGTCAAGAAGACATTCAGGCCGCAAGTTCATATGCCAAGTATGTTCGAACACTTTCAATGACAAACACAACTTGGCCAAACATTTGCTCATACATGAAGGGAATAAGTTATACAAATGTGAGATCTGTAACAATTCTTTTACAACAAATGCAACATTAACAGTACATAAGCGACTCCATTCTGGAGAGAGGCCATATGTATGTAATTACTGTCTGAAGGCGTTTGTTTCGAAGAAAAGACTGACCGATCATGAGCGGATACATACTGGTGAAAAGCCATATGAGTGCACGCTCTGTGGACAGAGGTTTACGCAAAGAGGATCACTCAACAGGCACATGAAAGTACATGGTAGGGCTGTGCCGACACTCAGTTGAATGTTTGCACTTTCAATATTTGAAATAGAAAATTGGTATGATCATGTTGGGTGTCCGTTTCAATAGCGCGGCCACGGCGATATTAAAAAAAAAAGACTACCTAGATTTTGTAAAAATCTGTAAAAGTTGATTCTCAAAACCATAAATTTGTCAAAGTTATGGTTAAAAAGTTATAAGGGTTTGAACGCCTTAGTTTTAAAGATCTCCGTGGCCGCGCGGTTCTCCGAGTTCCAATGGCGCTGCCACGTTCAGACCCTTATAACTTTTTAACCATAACATTGTCAAATTTATGGTTTTGGGAATCAACTTTTTTTGGAAATATCGTGGTCGCGGCATCGAAACGGACACGATGTTGGGAAACTGAACTGTAACAAAATTAAGGTGTTGTGGCCAAGGATTGTAATGACACTGCAGATTATTGTGAAATAAACAGAACTATGATGTTTATAAAAAATATAAAAAAAAATGCTAATAAATCTATTTATTTTTTCGTTTTCTTTATGTACACAATTTCAGCATGATAGGAATTCAAATAAATCAGAACCAGATTATTCATTCATCATCACACATTTATTTATCTGTAATAATCATATTAAATCGAAGTTCTTATCATTATAATACATTTAAATCAGGTATACTCATCTTGTGATTTCACAAATGCACAATGAAATAATACACTATTTATCACGAACGTCAGATTCACTTCATATTTGACCAAAAATTCGAATCATCTTTTAATTAGCAGCCTAGATTCTAGCTGATGAAGATCCTCAGTTATGTTAGGTTTTTATTCGGAGCTTTAAGCTTTCATACCAGAACAATGCTCTCCACGAGTCCTCCACCAAATAACGGGCAACAATAGTAATTATCCATAAGTTCCATAACCTTAGAATGCTTCGCAGAAACAAATACTTCTTGCAACTCTTTCCAAATTCACAGGTTTTCACCCTGAAAATATATACTTAAATTCTAGAAGAAAACCACGTTTATTTCAATCAAAACAGAAAAGACTTAGGTAATAATACAGAATTGACTTTCCCAGGCTAGTCTCGTAGCCTTTAATTTCACTCCTTTCGTTCTGATGATCTTCATCAGACGTCTGTATTCCACTGCGAGTACTCTGCCACGCTTCCTTGTAACCTAGCCCTTAGCAATATATTCTGTGGTTTATCTGCATTTTCTCTATCTTTCTGCATGTGTCCCTTCATATGCCTGTTGAGGGCACATTTCTGTATGAAAGCTTGGTCGCATAGCACACATTTATGGGGCTTTTCGCCCGTGTGTATCATTCTGTGGTTCCGCAAATCTTTGCGAGACATGAAGCGTTTAGGACATAGGTCGCAACCGTATGGACGTTCACCTAAAATTAAAAGAAGATTCAATTGTTTATAACACAACATTATTTATTTCAATTAAGTATATGATACGATAAGGTTCGACTGTTCTACTTCATAATAAGCCTATAATATTCCCACTGCTGGGACACATGCTTCCTCTCGGTGAGAGGGAATGGGCCGTAATCCTTCACGCGGGTTCAGTGTGGGTTGGTAGATGTAACATGTCTTCGAATTTTTGGTTCTAGGACATGCCGATTCCCTCACGATGTTTTCCTTCACCTTTTCAGGGCAGTGGAGATGAAATAATTTACACGGTTTGTAATAGGGTTTTCGATTTGATAAAAACTATTTTAATTTGAAGATTGGGACGATATACGTGTTGTTTTGCATCCTCGTCAAATTCAAGGAGGTAACCATGCTAATGATTCTCGACACGAATCAATTATAAAATAAGTCGATTTTTTTTTCCATATTTTCGGAAATCGGCGTTTGGCATTATTTTTTTTCGGTACGCATGTTAAAACGCGGCCCGTGTGATACCGCACTGTAACACACAGCGATATAGTCGTGCGACACTGCCTACTGCATACGGAACGGGGCGATTCTGTCCTTTGAAAGAGGTGTTTTCTGAAATACTGTTAAACTTAAATAGCTAAAAAAACAAGTATGTATTCATTAGTGAGCAAGTATCGTAATTTTATTTGATTATTTATGTCTTTCAGAACAGCCTCCTGAAATTTGACGAGGATGCAAAACAACACGTTGTATAAAACAGAAAAATAAAAATAAATTTATTAATACACCTTTTCTCAATTAAAAACGAATTTATTTTTCGTTGTTTTGAATTTACCGCCAAAACGCTCCTTACGATGAGTTTTTATCACGACATGTGACGTCAACTTTGTTTATACGGCACCGGTACAAATACTTTGTTTGGCGCCGTTTTAGAAGTATTTGTGCACAGAGGCACCGCACACCAGTAATATCACTTTCTATCCATTAAAAATCTTGTTAATTATAAACTCGACATTCACTTATTTACTTACAAACTACTTTAGTTTACACAAAGTTGACGTCACGTGATAAAAAGTCATCGTAAGAAGCGTTTTGGCGGTAAATTCAAAACAACGAAAAATTAATTTGGTTTAAATCGTTTTTAATTGTGAAAATGGACAGAAATCAATTTATTTTTATTTTTCTGTTAAATATCTCGTTCCAATCTTCAAATTAGAACAGTTTTTGAAAAATTGGAAAATACCCTATTCGCGGCCGTTACCACTTGGCCACCACTGCTCCCTTGCGTTGCTGATTTTGTGTTATTTCATGAATTCGTTGATATTTTGCATTGCTTCGGATTATATGGAATCGTGGTCACCCCATCAGTTGTAACATATGACATTTTTGATCCAATTTATCTTTTATGGTATTAATACAGCAGATTCGTAATTTATTTGGAACGAATTGTACTCCTATTTTATACGTAAGTCAGGAAGTCGAATTTTGTAAACAAACATGTCATATCTAAACAGATATAGGCAACTATAGAGGGCCGTGCTGAATGAACTAAAATTTGTTTATTCTTCAAATTTAGCAAGTTGGATGAGAAACCAATGCGTTACGTATGTTACTTGCCAAACATTTAAGAGTTTTTGGCTAAGGTATTTTTGTCTTTTTTTAGATATTTTCTCATATATTTTTTCCAGCACGGCCCCCTATCCACAACTATACATTATTTGTTATTAGGAATTCACAATATCTGTTGCACATTTAATAGAGTACATTTCTTGAGTTTATGTAACTTTTTAATACGCTATATATTTTTCAAGTTACACGGGGGCCGTGCTGAAAACGTTTGGCTGGCACGGCCCCCATTATGTGCATATTTTTTCAAAAGTACAGAGGTACAGAGGCCAGCACATCAAGCTACCCCAATCTGTCAAATTTATTTGATAGTTTTTCAACTTTATTCCAGAGGAATAAGGTTTATGTTCAATTGGGAAAATTTTACAGTTTGGGATAGCTTGACCTGCTGGCGACTGTACATTGAAAAAGAAACAGGTACTACATATACTCCGAACGCAAATTTTGGGGGCCTAGCGGGGCAAACGTACAGACGCCAGCACATCAAGCTACTCCAATCTGTCAAATTTCTTTGATAGATTTTCAACTTTATGCTGTAAGCATAAGGTTCATGTTCAATTGGGAAAATTTGACAGTTTGGGGTAGGTTGACCTGCTGGCGTCTGTACATTAATTTTTCGTCGGTTATTATAAAAAAGTTATAATCGGCTGTTCCATACATTTTGACCGTGTAGGTATTGCAGTTTTCTATGAAACAGCTTAGATTTCAGCTTTTGTTTTGCTTTTGTATAACCGACGAAAAATTTCTACGCTACGAGGTCTAGAATGATATGCTGAATTCATCCTACAATTTGCGCACTGGTTAAAAATGTACCCTGTATAATGGTAGAAAAACAAACAAACCTGTGTGAGTTCTCATGTGCTGCACTTTAAAACTCTGGCTTTTGAACTTCTTATCACAGTATGGGCACGAATATGGTTTCTCTGAAGAATGAGATCGCATGTGTTTGAAGAGGTCACCCTGCAATCAAAATAATAAATTAATGATATATCGTTCTTGCTTCAGTTATACTAAAGAATAGCATAGTACATATATAATCAACCGATATTGTTCCCACTGCTGGGACAAAGGCCTGCTCTCTTTGATGTCAACTACCACCGCCTGTAATCTACTACGCTGGCCCAGTGCGGGTTGGTAGATGTCACACGACTTGGAATTTTTGGTTCTAGGATATGTTCGTTCAGCGTTTTGAGAGCAGTCGTGAAGAAATTATTTACTGAAGAAAAACGCCTGCCTCAGTTCCAAACCACGACCTACAAGTCTTAAGTCGACAACAATACTATGGACACCCCAGCTCTCAGAGATAACTTGCTCAATAAAAGTCTTGTTATTTTCAAAACTGGGAATTCGCAAAACTTTTCGCCATTTAATTATCTAAATAAATAGCATTGTTACGTACCTTGATATAGAACCTCATATCACACACCTGACAGGCTATATTCTTGATGCCCGTATGCCTTATCAAATGCGTCTTGAGGTTACCTTGCTGCGCAAACTTTTTGCCACATTGCCCACAAATGTAGTTCTTTTGATTACTATGCGTTTCTAGGTGCGTCTGAAATATTGAATAAATTTTAAGTGACACGGATTATGCATAAATAGTGTGGTAATATTGGGGCAAATATTACTGAATAAATCTACTAATAATAAAGCTAACGAGTTTGTTTATTTGAACCTGCAGATCTCTGGATCCGGTCACATTTGAAAAAATATTTTAGCATTTGCTAGTTCTATTCTTTAGGAAGGCTATACGCTAATTAACAACACGGTAGGACCCTTAGGGTCAGAGCAAAAAGAAAAAAAGTCAGAAAGAACACGAAGTGGTGCGTCGGGGGAACAAGAAAGTAAATGATAAAATAGTGGCTTCTAAATCAAATTTTATACGCAATGCTATGTACTTATTAATTTGCTGGGTGATAAAGAAAACATTCGATTATTAAATAACAAGAAAAATATTTCAAAATCCATCTGTAGCGTCGCGTAGGTATATGTGCATTTGTGTACGCACCCTATTACGTGGCGTCGCCTGTACTATGTTTAGTTGCAACACTAAGCTACGATCCGGGACGCTACGCCTAGCGTCCCGCTCTTGGTTATCAACCGTCACGGGACACGAACTATATTTTAAGTCATTAGTTTATTCTGTCCCAACTAGTTTAATTAGTTTTATAACTGTGTTAACGTTTGTACGTATCTAATTCTAAACTATAAGACGTGTATGACAATACAATCATACTAACAACAAGTTGGGGTTTCACTTCCGCTCATCGACCACAACCTCACCTCCAAACAACTTAAGAGGACACAGGTAGAATACCTACCTTTCACCAACGTCCCCAAACATCCAAACTTACCTTCAAATTATAACTCTGCACAAATCTAGCATCGCATATGTGGCATACATGCTTTTTAATACCCGCGTGTATCATCTCATGATTCTTCAGAACATTCAAGTAAGCAAAGTTCTTGCCGCAAGTCAAACACTGATATTTACGGACCCCTGTGTGAGTGCGGATGTGGCTGTGAAGATTGCGGACTGTAGGGAACGACTTTTCACAGTGCTGACATTTTATGTCTGGCTGGAAGACAAGCAGATACTCATCATCAAGTTAATGTTGTATTGCATCCGTGTCCGTTTCAATGGCGCAGCCACGGTAATATAAAAAAAAAACTAAAGATTATGTAAAAATTGATAAAGTTATAAGATTGAAACGCGGTAAACCGCGCGGCCACGGAGATCTTTAAAACTAAGCGTTGAAGAGACCTGAAATTTAGGTAAATGATAGATTGAATTTGTAAAAATATGTATAGAAAAAAATCCTAGGTTAATATTTTAGAAGCTGTAAGACTATAACCCCATGGTCGCGCCACTGAAACGGTGAAAAACATATTATCGCCGATATCTCGCTGAAAAAACATCGCAGGGGTTTGAAGTTTTTTTTGTAAAACCTAGATTTTAATTTGAAAAAAACCGAGCTTTATATTTCAGGAGTTGTAAGTACGGAATGGGGTTGAAATAAGTCGTGATTATCTATCGAATAAAGTAAGTATTAGCGAGATTTTTTTGTAAACATCAACTATTAATATGTAGAACTACCAATAATAATTATGTAAAAAAGAAACGTTATATAAAGCCTTAAAACACGTTTGGTATTTTCCACCAATTTGTTTTAGAAATTATATCTCAAAGATTCTAAATTAAATTAAAATGAAATGATAAGATATGAAAACATCATAGTGTTTATTTCTAATAATAGGTCTTTACCTATGAAATTGCCATTTTGTATGAAAAAATTTAAATGAATTTTTTTCATGAATTTTTTATTTGTATTAATCGAAGTAATCACCCATGCAATCAATGCATCTTTGCCATCGCAGTGGCAGTTTATTGATGCCCTTCTTAAAGAAATCAGCTGGACGGGAGGCAACAAATTCTTCAAAGGCATTTTGTACTGCCTCTCGGGTATTAATTTTTTTTCCCGCCAAGAAGTTATCCAAATTCTGGAAAAAGTAGTAGTCTGTAGGCGCAAGGTCTGGTGAGTAGGGCGGATGACGGAGAGCTTCCAACCCCAGTTCTTGCAACTTGGAGACCGTCTGCTGTGCAGTATGAGGTCGCGCGTTGTCGTGCAGGAGCAGCGGAGACGAGCGATTGACCAATGCTGGTTGGAGATGCGCCAGCTTCTCCATCATTGTGTTCAGTTCTTCACAGTACACATCTGCAGTAATGCTCACCCCGTTTGGTAAGAAGCTGTGATGAATCACACCGGCGCTAGACCACCAAACAGTGACCATCACTTTTCTAGGGGTAAGTTTTCGTTTAGGGCATTGTTTAGGTGCTGAACCAGGATCCAACCAACTTGCTGAGCGCTTACGGTTATCAAACAGAATCCATTTTTCATCGCAGGTAACAATGCGGTTCAAAATTCCTTCATTTGTGTGTCTGTTGAGCAGTGCAAGGCACGTCTCGACGCGTACTTCGCGCTGGCGATCATTGAGTTCGTGGGGCACCCATTTGTCAAGCTTTTTTACCTTGCCAATTTGACGCAAATGGACCAATATTGTTTTGACGTTTTTCTTTTTTTTTTTTGGTTTAGGTTATAAAACAAAGGCAGCTCGATCGGCGGAACACCCAAGAGTCAAAAACACAAATACTAAAGCCTCGCATTTTATACAATGCGACGCTTTAGTATTTGGTTTTTTGGCTTCACTCTTGGTGTTCCGCGCGGTCTATCTGCCTTTGTTTTATAAACTGAGATTCAATCTATCATTTACCTAAAGAACAATGGCAGACGTTCATACATAAAATTAGTTGAGAAGAAATGGTAGCGTCTATTTGTCAAAAATATCTTAAAATGTTAAGCGTCAGTCTCTGAGTAACTTTACAAAAGAATTTTGTCCTGAGAAGGCTTCCAAAAAAAGATATTTCAATTTGAACTTTTTTAGGTTATGTTTTATGTCAAAACATAGTCACGTTGAAAAGCTAGATCAGATTCCTTTAGGCACGCATAGGTCACACAAAGCAAAGCGAATATCTGTCCGTAAGCAATCCAAGTCAAATAGAACTAATAAAATAGCAAAAAGAACACGAACACAACTGCCACGAAAAGCGCAGGAGCATCAGTGACGGCGCATTCCGTGTTAGGAAAATAGCGCTGTGAGCGCTCACATCGATATTTTGCGTTCCGAGTTAGATATCACGATTCTGACAGCTAAAACGCGTCATTTTTTTAGTCATCAATACGGAACGCTCGTGATCACGATAAAAGTGTTCATTCAACGTTAAAACATTTAACGCGCTCACGCCAATTCGGAACGAGTGTGAGCACGCTCAAATCGATATTATCGTATCTCGGAACGTAACCTTAGTGTTGCCATAACATTGAATTGTTGCACAGTATTATGATTGACGCACCAGTTATATAATTGCAGGAAGTAATTTTAAACTAATTTTCGAACATAACACTTGTTTTTACTATTACTGTAGTATGGTTATTAGTAACTGCTTTAAAAGAATATTTTGAACCTGTATGTGCACTTACAAGAATAGTATGAATATAGCTAATGGCAACTCTTGAATTGTGTATAATATTCACTTAGTCCGACTAGTATATAGTTATCTGTGACTTAGTCATTTGATATTCCCAAAAATGCATGCTTTTTTCTGCGGCTTTAACTAAAATAAATTTTTGTTTGAAAAATCATAGAAAAATAATTAAAATCCTTTTGCATTTAAGACATTTCTAGACGCTAACATTTTTGTCAACTATGTTTCTGCCATTGTTCTTTCAGGTCTCTGCAACGCTTAGTTTGAAATATCTCCGAGGCCGCGCGGTTCTCCGCGTTTCAATGGCGCGGCCACATTCAGACCCTTATAACTTTTTAAACATAACTGACAAATTTATGGTTTTGGGAATCAAATTTTACAAAATCTTGATAGAATTATTTTTTTGAAATATCGCCGTGACCGCGACATTGAAACGGGCACATTGCATCCTAAGCTGCGAATAAAATAAGTCTAACTAATTGAATTCAGAATCTCAGAAACTTACCTTCATTGCCACTCTAAATTGATTTATGTGTGATAATTTGAATTGAATTTGAACTTTGTTCTGTATGATATTGAGATTGTTGTTCCATAACATGACAATTCTCCAAGATTCTGAATTGAAGTTTTGGTACTTGTTACCATAATAAAGTCAAGGACTTTAAAAGCTAGTTAGTTTTAGGGATTTAAACAACATAGATAGGGATGGAATAGGTGTAGGCATATTTTTTTTTTACAATTCAAAAGTGCCTTTAAATGGTTTTGAAATAAATGCTTTGAGTTGAGGTTGAGTTGGAGTTGCAACTAATAAGCTCAAGAGACTAGTGAATGTAGTACCTATGTGAAAATACCTTTTTACCAAAATGAACCCTCATGTGTGCTTCAAAGTTATCATACTTCTGAAATGATTTCTCACATTTGGGACACTTCATTCTAGTTCTTTTTTTTAGATGTTTCACCAGTTCCCTTCGTTTTCTTATTCTCCTGAAACATATTTTAATGCATATTCTTTATTTCATTTTTTATACTTATTTAGTATATTTTTAAATATTTTTACAAAAATCAACTTTAAACAACATAGGACAATGTTTTGTTTCAAGACTGATGAAAACATAGCATAATACTAGTGACCCAGTAGTATGGCCCCGACGTACGAGTTGTAGGACATGGGTTCAAACCCAGTCAAGCCGGTTACTTTGTATAGTTTATTTCATCACCATTGCTCTTGAAACGGTGAAAGAAAACATGGTTTGGAAACTGGCATGTTCTGGAACTAAAAATTCAAAGACATGACTGTGACATGTACCAACCTCCATTGGGCCTGCGTGGTTGATTACAGCCCACAACTCTCAAGAGAGAGATGGCCTGTGTCCCAGCAGTAAGAACATTATAGGCTGATTATGTTCTATGTTTTCAAACTCATACACACATACCTAATAATTTCAGCAGGATCCATAGAAGGGTCTACTAGAGTATCAATGTTGGGTGTAAGGTTCTGACTGAGCATATCATCCGCTGTTATTTCTGCTACATTTATTTCAAGTATTTCATGATCACTGGAATTAGTTTCTGCTTTCACTGGATCTTGCTGAAAAAAAAAACCAGTAATTCGTTTTTAACTGAGTTCTAATAGGCAGCAATACTGAAATAATCCTAAATCTAGATGGCCTGTTCAACATTAGAATCAACAAATTCATCCTTTTTTTAAATAAACATACATTTGCAAATAGTTGATGGTAACTGTGTAGTAAAAGAAGACAATGTAAGAAAAAAGGTTGGAAATGGCTTTTTATTTTATTTATAACTAGCAGCGCTCCATGGTTTCACCCGTGTAGTTCCCGTTCCCGTGGGAATACGGGGATCAAATATAGCCTATGTCACCCAGGGATAGTGTGGCTTCCCGATAGTGAAAGAAATTTCAAATCGGTACAGGAGTTTCGGAGCCTATTCAATGCAAACAATCAAATCTTTCCTCTTTATAATATTAGTAGATTAGTATGGATTAATTAAAAAGAAAACCCTGACCTCATCTAAAACCTGCTGCCTTAATATAAGGTTGGAGCGCACAGCTGCTTGTTTGAAGTAATATGACTTGTTTAGCATATCCAGACATGCCTGGCATATTTGATGTGGTAAAATATCCCCATCTTCAACCTGGAATAAAATACACCACCTAAATAAATTGGCTGATTTAAAATGTTTTAAGGGCACAAATGTCCCGTTTTGTCCTAGATTTATTCAGTGGGTAGTCTTAGGGGCTGCGTTTTATTATAAGTACCTACCTACGTCTGATGGCCAGAGGACTCGCTGACTGGCATAACTTTTTCATTGTAGGTACTTCATTAACTTCCAACTTGTGGCGACGTGATTGAAAACTCCACTTAGGTTTCGTTTTTATTGAACCTACTTGATATTATGAATTCGAAACATGAATTTAGTACTACAAATGAAAACAAGCCACTTACCTCAACAGACGTGCAAAATTTAAACATCTCAGGTGTGCAAACCGTGAACAAATCTTTCATGGGTCCAGTGTCCGTTAAGCATGCACGACAAATCTTTTTGAAATCTAAAACACTAGCCATTTCCGTAGACATAATTTCAGAATAGATTAAATTTTATTTCATTTCATGGTAAATTATATTAGAACTTACTAAACAAAAACAAGACCTTGGCAGTATTGACATTGACAATACTTTGACATTGACTTTGGCGAGGGCTGCCAGTAGAGAATAGAATGGCAAATTAAATACCGCTCGTCCAGAAAAAAAAAACTGCATTTATAGAAAAAAAAAAGTTGTAACGGAATGATGACCAGTTTTATTTTTCGCAATTATATGAATAATAAAATATCGTATATATCACTTACTAGTAATGCCAAGCACACAACTCAGCCGCAAAGAGCCGCAACGCAAAAAAATGCTGTGTGGCCATGGTATGTACGAGTTTTTAAAATATACCGCAAACTACTGATAAGCAGCCGGTAAATTCCTATTCTTGTATAAAGCAATTTGTTAAACAAACGATTTTTATGATGACTGCTGGGACACACAGGCCTCCTCTAGTCTGTAAGAGGGAGTGGGCCATACTCCACCGCGCGAGTCCAGTGCGGGTTGAGGGATATCACATATCTTAGATTTTTTGAACATGATGGTTTCGTCACGAGATGTTTCTCCTTCACCGTTTTGAGAGCAGTAGTGATGAAATCAAATTCACAAAGTAAAGTGCCCTCCTGTGTTCGAAATCACGACCTACAACAACTCGAAAGTCGAAAGTTGGGTCAGATACTGTTGGGCCACCACAGTTTAACTATATAGTTTGTATTCCAATTATAAAATCAGGCACTAACCGACAGTGACATATGACTAAAATGCGAAAAGCCTAATAATGTGCTTTTAGGTGTTGGTGTTGGGAAATAAATCTAAGTGACGTATGTACAGACACAGCACATCAAGCTATCCCAAACTGTCACATTTTTCCAATTGAACATAAACTTTATTCCCTTATGATAAGGTTGAAAAACTATCAAAGAAATTTGACAGATTGGGGTAGCTTGATGTGCTGGCCTCTGCACAGACGCCAGCATATCAAGCTACCCCAATCTGTCAAACTTTGATAGATTTTCATCTTTATAATATTTATACGCATAAGATTCATGTTCAATTGGGAAAATTTGACAGTTTGGGGTAGCTTGATGTGCTGGCGTGTGTACAGTCGCCAGCAGGTCAAGCTATCCCAAACTGTCAAATTTTCCCAATTGAACATAAACCTTATTCCTTTGAAATAAAGTTGAAAAACGATCAAAGAAATTTGACAGATTGGGGTAGCTTGATGTGCTGGCTTCTGTACAAAGTAACTTGACTTAAAAACAACATATGATAGCATAATAACACACCTGTACTCCCATGAAGGGGTTGGCAGAGGCACACACTTTCCGCCATTTAAACTATGATCTCTGTAGGAAACGAAACTTACGTTAAAATACCGACTTCACATACATTTTACAATTAAATTTAATAATTAGGTACTATATTAGGTTTAGAAAGCATAGGTTTCCTAGGGGCTGATTTTTCAATCGTCAGGTACCTAACTAAATAAATCTGACATTTGGCCATTATATACATTTGGCATAATATTTTGTCATATTTATTCCTCAGATATAAGTTATCCAACTATTCAAAATTTGCCCTAGAAGACATATAGGCAAACACCGATCTTCGAGTTTCAACGCGTTTTGGTAAGATGACCTTTCAAAATTCCACTCACCTAACTATTATACTAGCGGGACCCTACACTATATTCAAAAACCTAACTAACCTTAGTAGGTATGTATGTACAGACGCCAGCACATCAAGCTACTCCAATCTGTCAAATTTATTTGATAGATTTTCAACTTTATACCGTAACCATAAGGTTCATGTTCAATTGGAAAAATGTTGACAGTTTTGACCTGCTGGCGTCTGTTCTTAAATGAAATAAAAATTAAATTAAAAATTAAAAAACCCCCGACCCTAACAAAAACTGTAAAAAGTAAAAATAATAATATTTATAGGCCTTTTAAGATGAAGGTAATATTTTGATCAAGGCATTGTAAAGGCGGGGGACTAATGAAAATGCTAGGCCTCTGTTTGGCGTTTTCATTGACCGTCCCCCGACTTGACAATGTCTTGATCAAAATATTACCTTCATCTTAAAAGGCCTATAAATATTATTATTTTTACTTTTTAGAGTTTTTGTTAGGGTCGAGGGTTTTTTAAATTTTAAATTTAATTTTTATTTCCTACTTTTTAAACTTAATGTCTCGTTCGTTTAAATCTGCGCATCGTTGCGTATTTTTCCCACAGTGAAGTTTGTTCCTAATTTGTCCTCATTCCTCGTCCTGATCACTATTTATCTATAATCTATTCATTGAGACCTTTTCAATGAGCCCAAACACGATACTTTTACTGTTTGTTGGTGAGTAACTTGGGCATCCTGGAAATTCCAGGTGTTGCTCCAGCATCATTTCAAGGTTACTTTGTTCGTCTAATATCATTGAAGTAATAGAATACCAAATTTCGAGTTGATCAGACCCGTGGAAGATACCCAAATCCCTTCATCAACCAGAAAAGAGCTGATAATCTTCAAACGGCTGAACCGATTTTGATGAAACATGTCTACGAACACTCCCGACTAATACAGCTTTCAAACAAAAAAAAAACAAAATCAAAATCGGTTCCTTTTTAGATTTCTATGGGTTCATCCGTTCGGGAGCTAGTTGCCTCAGACAGACAGACACACACACACACACACAGAGACACACAGACACGTCAAACTTATAACACCCCGTCGTTTTTGCGTCGGGGGTTAACAACTAGGTAGGTGTTACTTAATTAAAATGTAGCCCAATTAAGCAACCCGACCCCGCCCAGCGCAGTGGGCTTATGTATGATGGCCAATTTTAATTAGATACCTACACAAGTATTTATCGTTATCATTAAACTGTTTAAAATAAAACCTGGCCTAGGTAGGTACTTCGTTTACTTCCTCTGGGAATTATAAAAACCTATTTAAATTAGGACATTGCATGTTATGAAACCTATGTCACCAGTAGGTTAACTTTTTGATTGATACTGTTATCATATGTGTAATTGCATTTTTATCTGATAACTCTCCAACAGTATCAGACAAATAAACAACAATAGACACTCCTACACAGTACACGTAACTGATAATTACATAGGTTGGTTCTACTTAAACTTAGAACATAAGTACCTACCTACTTCATTCCAGTTGTAATCGTAAAATGAATCAGTTACAATTTCAGATATTTATATCTGATATTGTACCTGTATAAACTTTAAAATCCTGTAAACAATCTAACTATACAATGGACATGTGTGTGTGTGGGTGGAGTGTGTTCTGAAGTTTTATTTTAACTATGTCTGAGCCAGTAAACATGAAAAAGAAGAGTTGATGCTTTTAACAGAAACCAGTTTTTTCCTAACTGTAAACTTCGATGAGCAATACACGCACTTGCGTTGTTTTGAAGTCAAAGGTAAAATCCGCATTGAACGATTGCAGATGTTCGCTACGTCATCCATATTCTACAAGAAGTTGTGTTGTGTTAGCATGTTAGAGGTTATTTTTTTTTTTTTTTAATTGCCGCAATAAAACTTTATCACTTGAAAGTAATGTGGAAAGTGAATTTACAAATTACTATTTACAATCAACTCTCAAAACAAAATTAGAAACTAATTGGTTAACTTACGCGTTTTCGTGACTTTATAGTGTTAAATAGATTTGTTGTCAACTTGCGATTGGAAATAACAAATGAACACGTTATCATTTTGTTAAAGTGTAGCAAATTGGTACACACATATGTACGTTGTTGATAAGAACATTGTTCAGTCCACAGAGTACATTGGTTCAGTCATAAGTTTTCAGTAGTGCGGTGCACTCGTGTCAGTGCGTCGTATTTGTTTACACAGTACTTACACGTAACAATACGAATTGAATATGAGTGCCAACGGTACAAGTGACGAAGTGCCCGTAACAGGGATTCCAAACAATGAAAGAATAAGTCGGCTAAATCAGCATTTTTGCGAAGAATTCGGATGTGAACCATTGTTTTTCGTCAGAGTGCCGGGACGCGTAAACCTAATTGGTGAACACATCGATTATTGTGGTTATCCAGTGTTGCCCATGGCACTTGAACAGGATATACTGATTGCTGCTACGATAATAAATAAGCCAGAGCTTCATGTAAGAAATATAAATAATAAATATAGCAATTTTGAAACAAACATAAAATCGTGTGAAGATATAAGTATTATATCAGACTCAAACGGAAAGCCGTTTTGGTATAATTATGTGTTGTGTGGAGTTAAAGGCGCTTTGGAGTTTTTAAACCACAGGATTTCCAATGGACTGCAGCTCTGCGTAGATGGAATAATTCCTCCGGCATCTGGACTATCAAGTTCCTCAGCATTAGTGAGTGCAGCATGTCTGGCTCTTCTTTATGCTCAAAATATTCCACTCAGCAAAACTGAAATCGCATCTTTATGTGCAAAATGCGAGAGATATATCGGAACTCAAGGAGGTGGCATGGATCAAGCGATAGCATTTTTGGCCCAGAAGAAGTGCGCCCAATATATAACGTGGCAACCCTTGAAGGCTACACCCGTGGCTCTACCCGAAAATTCCGCATTTGTTGTGGCCCACAGTTTGGCGGAGGCTAACAAAGCAGCTACGAATGATTTCAATAGAAGGGTGATAGAATGCAGGCTGGCAGCGAAAATTATAGCTACGTGCGCAGGTGCTGTTACTGATAACAAAATTATTACTCTTAGTCAAGTACAAAATAAACTTGATAACACTTTAGGAGATATGGTAAACCTTGTGCATGAGTATTTGCCTAAAGATTTATATACAAGAGAAGAAATATGCGATGTCTTGAATGTTAATGAAGAAGAATTGGAGCAGGTATATTTAACGCCAAACACGAAGGATTTAACGGAGTTTAAATTGAAACAGCGAGCTCTTCACGTTTACGAAGAAGCGATACGTGTCGAAGATTTTCGTAAACATTGCTCACAGTCAGCATCAAATGGCAACGGCATGAATGGTGTGAACGGAAATAACGTCTCTATTGTGTACGAAAAAGGTGATGATAATGAAATAATAAACGTTCTTGGGAAACTGATGTCTAGTAGTCACGAGAGCCTGAAAGAACTCTACGAGTGCTCTCATGATAATCTAGATCGTCTAGTGAATATATCAAAGGAAATGGACGTTCATTGTCGCCTAACTGGTGCCGGTTGGGGCGGATGTATCATAGCTTTGTGTCCGAAAGAGAAAGTCAATAATTATATTGATATGTTAATAGATAGCTTTTACGTAAAACATTGTAAAATAGATAAATGTAAAGCTAGTTCGTATGTGTTTGCTACTACTCCGAACCACGGCGCGGAAATATATGTAAATGAATAAGTTTTTGTAAACGTAAGGTGATTATTATGTCATTCGCCTTTAATTTATATTTATGTAGTAAGTTTACTGTTAGCCTGTATCATCCCATTGCTGGGATGGTACAGACGCCAGCACATGAAGCTATCCTAAACTGTCAAATTTTCCCAATTGAACATGAACCTTAGGCTTTTGTATTAAAGTAGAAAATCTATCAAAGAAATTTGACAGATTGGGGTAGCTTGATCGCTGGCCTAACACTGTAAATTCTAAAAACTATCGATTTACCTACTTATTTAGGACTTGGATTCTTGAGCAATACTAAGTTATATCAGACTTTTACTGCAACATTTGATTTCATTCCGAAATCAGAAGATAGTAATTCTTTTTTTCAGATACCTAATGGAAAAGAAAACTTATTACCTACCTATTTAATATTTTTATAAAAATTAAATTATAAGATAACTGAAACTGAAAGTGATGTATTTCAACAGCATTTGTTATTAATAAACAGTCAAGTGACGTTCGTAACTATTTTAATGAAAACTTAAAAATTAAATAAATATAAGTATAGGTTTTAGTGTCGACTTTGTTTTATTTATTACTGGCACGTCGCCCGCGACTATGTCCACGTGGGTTTTGTACTAGTGAGGCAGTTTTTAAAAGTATTCGGGTCAATCATTGAAAAGTAATTTTCATATATCATCGTTATTCTTTATTTTCTTTATTTAGTTTTAAAAAAAAGTGTTCGCGCCATGTTTCAATACTTACTACGTGCTAAGTACCTACTTGAAACTTGGCGCGAACACTTATGTCAACAAATATAGTTCAACTAAGTAGGTATAGTAATAAAAAATCATACAAACGAAATCCTCCCTTTTCACCCCCTTAAATATGGATTTTACAACCCTTGTGCAAAATAAATTACATTTTCCTAGTCCCAGTAGTTTCGTCTGTGTGCTGATACGTCAGTCATTCTTATTACCGTACATGGCAATTTCTTCCATACAACCCTTGGATAGGCTGATATATGGGAGAGAGATGAAATATTAATGTTTCTTTTAAGTGCGCAGCTAAACAGCAAAGGCTACAATAGTAGGTTTGTACTACACCATTGTACTCCTGGACATGAACTGCCTTGGCTTTCCTAGAAGTCTTGAAATAGACTCCGGACTCAGGTATGGCGAAGTAAACAAAACATGCTCAGGTGGAGATTCACAGATTACTCCGCCCTGCAGTGTAAATGTGATGCTGACCCACAAACAATCATCATAATTTTCGCCGAAAGACGTCCTCTGCTGGACTTAAGCCTCCCCCAGGCTCCTCTACTTCGACCGGTCTTGTGTTTTCCACATCCAGCGGATTCCCGCGTCCTTCACAAGTTGGACCGATGTCCACCTTATGGGAGGCCTTCCTACTCAACGTCTTCTGGTACGCGGTCGCCACTCCAGAACTTTTCGGCCCCATCGGCCATCTATTCTGCGAGCAATGTGCCCTGCCCACTGCCACTTAAGTTTGGCAATTCTTCGGGCTATGTCGATTGCCTTGGTTCTCCTGCGGATTTCTTCATTTCTGATTCGATCACGTGGTGAAACTCTCATAGCCCTCTCCATTGCCCTTTGGGTGACTTTAAGCTTTCTGATGAGGCCCATTGTGAGCGACCACGTTGCTGTACCATAGGTCATCAGTTCATCACTGGCAACACACACTGGTCAAAGATTTTCGTCTTGAGACACTGGTATTTGGGACGAGAAGACATTGCGAAGCGAACGCTGCCCAGCCGAGTCGGATTCGACGATTGACCTCTTTCTCGAAGTTGGAGTTACCTAACTGGACAGTTTGTCCTGGGTAAACGTACTCTTCCACAACTTCGAGTGTAGTGCCTCCAGTCGTCATGAGAGTGGGTGTTACATGGGCATTCGACATGACCTTTGTCTTGTCCATGTTCATTTTAAGACCCACTCTTTCGGAAGCGCTACTGAGGTCATCGATCATTGCACTTAGGTCCTCCATGGTCTCAGCCATGACAACTAAATTATCGGTAAACCGAAGGTGAGTGATGTACTCGCCATTGATGTTGGTGCCAGCCCCTATCCAGTCCAGACCCTTGAAGATATCCTCCAGTGCAGGAGTGAACAGTTTCGGAGACATCATCTCCCTGTCTCACACCTCGCTGCAGAAGGATAGATTTTGAAGTCTGGTCCTGGAGTTGGACTGACACAGTGGCGTTTTCATACAGACACTTCAGCACCTCGATGTACAGATAGTCGATCTGGCACCGTTGAAGAGACTGCAGTACAGCCCATGTCTCGATCGAATCGAAGGCTTTTTCGTAGTCCACACACGCTAAGCAGAGAGCCAGGTTATACTCTTCGATCTTCTGTATAACCTGCCGCAGCGTATGTATGTGGTCTACGGTTCTAAAGCCTTTACAGAATCCGGCTTGTTCGGGAGGCTGGAAGTCGTCTAACTTGCGCGCGAGACGGTTCGTGATGACTCTCGAAAAAAGCTTGTAGACATGGCTCAGAAGTGAGGTGGGCCTATAACTCTTAAGAAGGGTATTGTCACTCTTCTTAAAGAAAGAACCACACAACCACAAACAATAGGGCACTCTTATTTCCAATGCGGACGCGAGAGATCGCCGCCGCCGATCGCCTCCACGAGGACACGCTCAAGCCGGGCAGACCTCCTCCACCGTATCCTACCTGCGGAAAGGTTACGTCGTGGCCTTTCCACAAATAATGTCATTTCCATACATTTTGACGTAGCGTTTGGCGTCAACGCTAAAAGAGGCCATAACACAGAGTACTTTTATAGGCCATAATGCGAGTTTTATTAAACCATCTCGATCAAACGCATCGAGCGCGTTTGGCGCTCCAATTGGCTGTGGAGTGGTGACGGACCAATCGGAGCGCCGCACTGTGGATCGAAAATCGCCTCTAGAAGACTTAGGGATTTCAATTTGCAAGTGCCGGATTTTTTGCCGGTTAACGCTTCTATTAGTTATTACTTTATTCAAAAATGACACCCGAGTTAATTTTGCACAAAAACGAAGGAATTATATTTTTTTTACGAAAAATTAGTTTGAAGCTAGTATGAAAAAGTTAATTATCTCGTAAACAGCCAGGAAAACCGTAATATCCTCACAGGTGGTTTTATTACTTATTATTTATGATTTTTTGACATATGTCATATAACGGTTATCGCTGCTGTTTTTTTTTTAAATCGTTAAAATATTTTTATTTATTTTTACATATGAAACGGTTCCTTTTAGTGTTTAAGTTGAGGAACACAGACTTTTAACAACACGTAACATAAAATAGCATCACCCCTATACTCCCGAAGGAGTAGTCAGAGGTTTATAGTACATCCACACTTAGACAACTATGTTTGAGCTAGATATTTATCAATCCAAAATGAGTTTTAAAACTTTACATACAGCCAAAATACCGAGTAAGTGAGTCTGAAAATAAGTGATTAAGTAATTACAATGATTTAGTCTTCTAATAAGTCTGAATAGGTGATTAAATTATTGTTAATGATTTCTGATAAGTAAGCTAATTTGTTGATTAGTTGTGTTGAGTTCTAAGAAATGTTTTTGACGATTATAAATTTTCATTAGCACATCTTTTAAAACTCTAATGAGGGTAGTTAACTAATTATCGATGTTTTGCAATAAAAGCGCTAACATTTTGCTTTATAATTTAGATTGTTCACAACTGTGTAGCTGCTAACACTAAATTTTTGTTTTGCGACTATAACATCTTAAAATGGAAAGTTTAATCACCAATTTAGACTTGTTTGTTCTTCTAAAAAGTGAGATTACTTAATTTAATCATGAAGTATTGTTTGGTGCAGTTGTATCCCGCATAGGCGATTACCTTTCTGCCGAAGATCAAGTAACTCTCAAAGAATTTTGTCGGAAATTCACGCGAGCTGCTTTACAGAGGTGGCAGAAATCCAACCGATTCCTTGATCACTTCAGAAGACTGTACGAAAATTGGCTGCAGTCAAATATTGATTGGCCAAGTTGTGTGCAAACTTTAGTTAATCAAGAACCAACTGTTGATGAGATACCAAGAGCACGATCAGACTCTCAAGAACCGTTGTCATCATCTTCCGTTGGAACAATGACAAAAGGTGCCGAAAACAATTCGAAGATTTGGGAAGTAAACAGAAAAAGAGAAGATCTGATGATCATACAGGCGAAAACTCCAGTGAATTAATATGCAGCTGCAGCGCGTTTAAAAGAAAAAGGGCAAGAGGATATCACATCTGTGATCGAATACATGATGAATAATCCTGATCAGCTGTAAAAATTAAAGAAACGCTTAAGAAATCAGTGAAAACAGTCATATTTACACCAGAGAAAGCGCTTGGGGAAGGTGCTAAGGATATTTATCCATCCTACCATAAAGTGCAAAAAACTAAGCTTGATAAGCTTGATCCGTAACTGACACTGATTGCTTCGGAGGGTAGCCCTCCAAAGCAATCAGTGTCAGTTACGGATTCCTCGGCTAGGATTACACTTCAAGCTTTACTTGACATCACGGTGACGAGGATCCTTCAAAGTCTTTCTGACTATGCCGATGTGCAAAATAAGCCGCTAAAGCTGATATCCAAGTGGGGATTTGATGGTGCTTCCAACCAAAGCCGATACAAGCAGAAAATGGAGGGTGAGCAAGATGATGCAAGCATTTTCATGACCTCCTTGGTGCCACTAAAACTGACAGATGGAGATAATACTGTATGGACGAACCCAAAACCATGCTCAACTTTGTATTGTCGTGCAGTTCAGTTTACTTTTGTAAAGGAGAGCGAAGCAGTTGTCATTGGTCTCAAAAGACAAATGGATGATGAAATTAAGGCCCTTATCCCCACAGAGTGCATTAATAATAACATGGTGACTCATCAACTAATGATGACAATGATCGACGCCAAAGTCTGCACGTACCTTTCTGAGGCCAGATCAAATGCATCGTGCTACCTGTGCTTTGCAAAACCTACGGAAATGAACCGCTTAGATGTTGTAATATCAAAGACTGTGTGTGCTGACATATACAAATTTGGCTTGTCATCCCTACACGCACGCATAAATTGTATGGAATGTCTGTTACATATTGCGTACAGGCTCGACTTCAAACGGTGGGCAGCGAGAAGTAATGAGGACAAAGAAATGTTACAGAACAGAGAACAATGTATTCAAAATAAATTCAAAGAAAAGCTCAATCTGTTGCTTGATATTGTGAAACAAGGCTCGGGAACTACCGATGACGGGAATACCGCAAGATAGTTTTTCGAGTTTCCCAATAAAACTGCAGCTATAACGGTTGGACGAAGATCTTATTAAAAGATTTGCTGTCATTTTGCAAGCGAAAACATCTGGGGAGAAGATCGACGTAATAAGATAGCAGGCAAGATTCTAATCAAGATATCTTTTAAATATGCTTGTTGTTTCTTCGGATCCTTTCCTAAGTGCACAAAGACCTAAGTTAGATGCCAAGAGAAAGCAGAGCTTTTTTGCTGAAACTCTAGACTTAATTCAGTTTCAGGAAAGTGAGTTCGAGTTTTTAGATATATCCAATCTGGATTCTGACTCAGAAATTGGAGTCCGACAGCGACAAAAACAAAGGAAATGAATAATATTTAATTTCTTTTTTTTCTATTTTATTAAATATTTATCTCGTTTCATAAATTCTTAATATTTGGGTCATTAAATTCTTTATAATTAACAATGATCTTAGTCACTAAAGGGAACCGTTTCATACGTAAAAATAAATAAAAATATTTTGACGATTTCAAAAAAAAATCAGCAGCGATAACCGTTATAATAATATGATATATGTCAAAAATCATAAATAATTAGTACTTTAAACCACCTGTGAGGATATTACGGTTTTCTTGGCTGTTTACTTTTTTTTTAACTTTTTCATACTAGCTTCATACAAATTTTTCGTAAAAAATTATAATTCCTTCGTTTTTGTGCAGAATTAACTCGGGTGTCATTTTTGAATAAAGTAATAACTAATAGAAGCGATAACCGGCAAAAAATCCGGCACTTGCAAATTGAGTCTTCTAGAGGCGATTTTCGATCCACAGTGCGCCGTCGAACGCGCTCGATGCGTTTGATCGAATGGAACTAACACTAAAAGACCACAGAATTTTTGTCCGTTTTGTCTTTAGGCCCTGCTGTCACGTTTTGCCAACTGTCGGTGACTATCATATGTCGCGTTCCGAAATTCAACAAAAGTGATAAAATCGCGAACCCGACCAAATTGAATAGTCAAAAAATTTAAGAGCTATCAGATCATTAGTACTGATTTTTATTTTGGTTGGCTTCGCGATATTATCACTTTTGTTGAATTTCGGAATGCGACAATAGACATTTGTTTTTCCTATCCAATGGTGACTATCCGCCAAGGGCGCATTCCGTATTATACAAATAGTGATAATATCGCGAAGCCAACCAAAATAAAAATCAGTACTAATGATCTGATAGCTCTTAAATTTTTTGACTATTCAATTTGGTCGGGTTCGCGATATTATCACTTTTGCTTTTGTTGCATATCGGAACACGGCACAAGTATCATCTGTCAACTCAACACACACAAGTGTCAAATTCGCTTTCCATATTTCATCAGATTGTTTGAGAAAAGCGAAAAATTTAAGTTAGATATTGTTTTACACAATTACTAGATTTAAATGACTTAAAGTCACCAATACTCACCTTCAAAATCTACGTTTCGTCGAAAGCTTTAAAAAAACGTAAGTGTTCTATTTGGTTACAATCATACAAAATTGTGCTATTGTGGTATTTTAAGAAAAAATGATATCAGTTTGTACATTGATAATGTTTTATAGCTTACCAAGGAATAGCAGCCATGGTAATGCCTCAGGTATACGTGATTTACTTATTGTTGCTAATATGTGTCACTTTTTATTTTGGAGGTTATGTTCCTAAACTAAAACCTATTTGTATCGCAAAATTGATGAAATACTGCCCAATGCTTATGCAATTATGTGTCAAAGTTAAAGGATCGCTGTACAATCCTACACCAATTTTGCACTAATATTCTGCAACTCCTTTGTTTTGATGGTTTGTTTATCTCTTTAGTCCTAGTGTACAATTCTATTATTTAGTTTATTTGAGTTTCCTTGTTTTGTGCGCATTATAATATATTTAGTCATTTCAACTATACTTAGTCAACAAGATGTTGGCCTTTAGTTGGATTAAAAGAATACCTAGTAACACAAACTGTTTCTTACAGGAAAGCTACCAGAAATTAACTGCAAGTACAAAGAGACGAAACAGACGACTTAAACTTAAATCTATTTTGTCAAACCTACACAAACCTAATATAGCAAATAGAAGTAATAAAGTTGTTAATGAAACAAAGTATCCTCTACTAACTGAAGATTCTAATAAAAATCTAATAGTCAATCCTCACCTTGACCCAGGAAATGTGCAAGATAGTTTAGTAAATTACAAAGCAGAAGAGAACCTAAACATGTCTTCAAGAGAAGATGTAGTGGCTGCCAGACAGGCAAAAAAGCAGGCTAAACTAAAAGGCAAAAGCAAGGACACAGTTCCAACTGACATTAAAGAACAAGGTGCTACTGCACAGGATGCTGGCATTAAAGAAACTCCAGCCCCAGCTCCAGCTGAAAAAAAAGAAACCAAAATAGAACAAACACCTGTCAAAGAAAAACCTAAAGTAAATTCACCAAAAGGAAAAGATGAAGTTGATAAAGCTGTTAAAGTAGACACTGTTATCGAAGCTGATAGAAGTAAAGAGCAGATTAAAGCAGAAAGAGCTGCCAAGAAAGCTGCAAAGCATGCTAAGAAGATGGGTGCTACAGCAGAAGGAGATGCTCCTATAGAAAAACCTGATGTAAAGGAGGTTCCTAAACCTGCAAATGAAGACATGACTGTAAAAGATGTAGTTGAAACTTTAAGAGATATAGCTAATGTAGCTAAGGATATAAATGATGTTACTGTTAAAGTTAATGCTATTGACTTAAGTGGTAAAAAGGTAAACATAACTTCAAGTTTTATAAATAGTTACTATCAGAGGTAGAAATAAGCCCTTTCAGTTATTTCTACCTCTGATAGCAACCCATCAGCAATCTTATGGCTATGAGAATAAAGATTAATGTGATGCAGAGGAAGAATAATGGTGGAAGGACTAAATCCCCACTATTATTTTTTAAATGCTTTCTTTCAGCATATTATGATTTAAATTTGATGTTTTGCACTTTAAATAATAAGGTTTTATGTATATTAGGCTGAAGCAGAAAGCAACAAGAGTAAAGCAGACTTGAAAGCAGAGAGGCGTGCAAAGCAAGAGGCACAAAGAGCTGCTAAACAAGCTGCTCTAGAGAAAGTTGTGGCTAAACCTAAGGCTGATGTGAAGGCTCCAGAAGGAGATGTTTCCAAAGCTAAGGAGGTGAGTGTCAAAAGATTTCTGGTGCTTAAGTCACTGAAATAAATTCCAAGTAGACAAAAAGGCTCAGTTAAAACAAAAACTATTGTTATCTGACTTATGAAAGAGTTCTTTTGTATCTGGAAAGCATTATCTATAAGTTTGATAAAAACAATCAGCGGTAGGTTATTTTATAATGTTTATATTGAAGTAGATAATACAAAGAAAACAGTTTCATTGACACTAGAACTCTGTACAAAAAATGCTTTGCGGGTTCGGTTGTACACAACTCCACAGATAACTCATCCCCACCAAAGACATGTCGCCTTTGTAGGGGATGAGTTTTCTGTGGAGCTGTGTGTACATACATCACCAGCCTATATTCCCTGAAAAATTTGGCAGAGGTGTAACTATATAGATATATCCACATTATGCTGTAGTTCCATGTAATAGGAGGCCTATCGCTATCAACCAGGCACAATCAGACTTAGGGCTGATACTGCTAAATTCCAGAGGAAAATCCCAAAACCACTTGAAATTGAACCCACTACCTCAGGATCAGTATTAGCGTTTGCAACCACTAGCTAGACCCACAAAGCAGTCTTTTGTTGGTAATGTTGTGTTTTTCAAATTGTTACAGGAGAAAGCAACAAAACAGAAATCCTCAGAAAAGCCAAAAGTGAAATCTCAAAGTGCTCACAGAGTGAGCTGGTTCCAACATTTGTACAAAGAGCATGACAATGAGTCACTCAAATCTATCGCCATCAATTCCAAGTAAGTCCCCATCTTCATCATTTAAACTGACTGAATATTATCTGTAGTTTTTCATTGTAAAAGAAAACTATGGAAAGTATGTTTCATTGAAATTTTCTTGTTACAAAGTTCTTCGTAGTATATATGTATAATAGAAAAACAATTATCAGCAAATAATAGTATATCAACAAAACAGCACAAGTACACAGCAAATGCACAACTTTCTGCAACATTCTGGTAGAGATTGTTTCGTTATATTTGGTTGGTGATTCTCAGAAAACAGTTGTACTGTTATTTTACAGTATTTCGTAGACTACGCTGAAAATACTGTGGTAAATTATCACAAACTAGCTGACCCGACAGACGTTGTCCTGTTCGTCCAAAAGTCATTCATACAAAATCACTACCCTACCTACGCTACCCTACACTACCCTACCTACCCTACACTACCCTACCCTACACTACCCTAACCTACCTACCTACCCTACCTACCTACCTACCCTACCTACCCTACCTACCCTACCTATCCTACCTACCCTACCTACCCTACCTACCCTACCTACCCTACCTACCCTACCTACCCTACCTACCCTACCTACCCTACCTACCCTACCTACCCTACCTACCCTACCTACCCTACCCTACCCTACCTACCCTACCTACCCTACCTACCCTACCCTATCTACCCTATTATCCTATCCGTGAAAATTTTCGTTTTTCGACAGCCAACTTCCACTTTGATACTTTTTTTATTTCTGAAACAACTGAACGGGATAAAAAGTATCCTATGTCCTTCTCCTGGCTCTAAACTACCTCCCTGCCAATTTTCAGCTAAATCGGTTCAGCCGTTCTTGAGTTATAAGTGAAGTAACTAACACGACTTTCTTTTATACAACCTGTTGTTTTTGATATCCCATAACTCTAGGGTTATATTCTGTAGGTAAAAATAATACTAAAACTCCTAGAATAGGTGGTCCAAAAATGCATCGTTTCGGAGATATCATCAATCATAATTAAATTAGGTCAAAAATTGTCACTAGTATGACGAATCTTTACTTTTGCGAGGTTGCCAAACTTCGCAGTAGTGTAGTAAAATAAATAGTAAAATAAAATATGTAGGTATGTTGGTATCGGGGCTTCCCGGCGGCAGCTAGTGAAGGGAAAGCTACCTTGTCGACATCGATGAAACCTCAAGTAGTTTGAATATCTAAATTACGAAGCAAAATTTAAATGACATTACATCTTATTTAATATGCGTTTCAACTAAGAATAGGATGACCTTGACGCCATATTGTGATTTAATGCACGCTTTTCTAATACTTACACGCTCTTAAAAATATGAAAGTAACATTAACAAGATAATAAATACTATTGAAAATTAATTTGCAGTCTTTTTTAATGTAATTGTCGTCACAATAATTATAAAGGTCATCCTATTCTTAGTTGAAACACATTGTACGCTTTAGTAGAACTACTACTGCACCAAAATGATCGGGTATGGTACCTAAACTAACTACGAATTAGCATCATTAATTAAGGTTTGTAACCTATGGCTAAAGTTTAAATTAAGTACTGGGTGAAGGTTATTATTAATTTGAGCCACCTTCGTAATATTCGCATTTTTGCTTGACTAGAAAATTCGTAATCTTCATTGAATAATTATGTGCGTTAAATCAAAGTAAGTGTTTAATGACATTGAAGACTAAGTACGGGTTTAATCGATATCGATTTCATTAAAAAGGCAGCACAACATATCCTAGCGCGCGGCGCGCAAGAGTTGCCTAGATACTTACAATGATAACTCGGTGAAGTGCACCTGCTACGACTCGGGTTTTTCACTCTCTCATTGGCGCTTGTCGCTTTGTGTAAGCAAGATAGAGCTATTGAGTAGGTTCCTGCGTAGCGTCACGGGCTCGGACGGGACGGTTAACAATGAGTACTATGTGTGTGTAGTGCTCGGAATATCAGGGTTGTCACCTACGAGTTTATAATGCGTAGGTAGTTATGTACGTAAGATTTTTTAGTCTTTCATTCATTAGGAGTCATTGGCTTTTTTCAGATTTTTCCTAAGTTAATTCTTCTAAGCGAAACGAACGGCCTGGATAGCCACATCACATGTACCTAATATGTTTTAGATATTCCAATTAAGTAACTGAAGAAGACTTTTTTGGAATTTATTATGTAGGTACAAATCAATAAACGAATTTAAAAATGTTTATGTTAGTTTCCATGAGGTATCTATCCTAGCTGTTTACTTTTCTGAAACACTAAAAAGTTTTTCATTCCAATGTGCAAAGTTGAAATGACGTCATTTTTCAAGGATAGTATCTAGTTTGCGTGGCTAAACATAACTAAAGTTGAGCTACACAAACTAGATACTATCGTATGATGTTAAATTGTTGAGTAACATTAAGTACCTGGATCCCTTCGTCCTTTTTTATAATATCCATACGCATTTTACCAAACACGAAATCAAACCTGTCCTGATCGAATCTCACTTTCACAACTAGTTTATGACTCAATTACCTACATAAATATTGACAACCCTACTAATTCTTTTATCCGACACCGACCTGTTAGTTACTAAATACAATGAACGCACACATGGAACTCGTAGCGTTAGCAAAAAGTGAAATTATTTTTAGCAAGCCCTTTGTTTAACACTTGTTTCCTGACTTTCGTCTCGTTTACAAGTTTCTGTGCCACGTAAAATTGTTACGGTTTTGCTGTTATTTTAATGTTGTTTTTATTAAGTTTTCTTGTTAATTTGTTTTTGTTGAACTTTGTACGTTGAAGTGTTTTGGGTGTTAACTCAGTTACAATGCCGAGGCACAACTATCCGCCAGAACATCAAGCAGATATTCATTTTGTGTATGGATATTGTAATGGAAATTCCATGGAAGCTATGAGGGAATACCAGCGTCGATTTCCGAATCGCACTGTGCCGGACAATCAAACCTTCATAAACGTAAGTTCACATAGTTTATTTATTCGTTTTAGCCCTTAGTATGGTCTCTTTCAGTAATAATAACATACATGAAGCAATACAGTTTAATAAAACGTCTTTTGTAACACATTTGCTCGTAAAGGGTCTCTTATTGCATCGCTAATTTGTGAACAAGTAAAAGATTTATTCGTGAACAGTTTTATTTATTTACTCGCAAATATGTTATAAAACGTCGTATGACACACGTGCGCTTTGATAATTACAGCCTCTGCTTTCTTGTAGCAATATCGCCTCGGCTGTAATTTTCAACTTACCACACTTACCTATATCATAATGTACTATTACATGACAGTTAAATGTAATGAATGATTTATTTATTTATTTTATCAGTAAAATACATAGGATGAAATGATCTTTTTTTTAAATAAAAATAGGTATCGCTAAGGTTTCGCTTGTTGATATTATTGAAAGGTTCGAAAAAAATTGTACCTAAATAATTCTGCTATGCTCCTGGTGACTTACTAATTTAGTATAGGACACGAGGGTTTGCAAGCCTATTGCCATTAACCGGACACAAATCCAGACTCGGTGGCTGCTACTCAGAAATTTTTAATGGCAAAACCCAATAACACTGCTCGGCCTGGGAATCGAACCCAGGACCTCATGCTCAACAGTCGCGTTGAATAGGTATGTGATGTGCAGGCGAATGCCGATTTGAATAGGTATATGATGACGTGACGAATGACATTTAATTGTTGTTCTAGGAGAGATGCTGCGTGTTTAATTTGAAGCCGGTGTAAACAAAACCAAATTCGACGGCACGGTTGGCGCAGTGGCTGAGCAATCGACTGCTGCGCTGCGTGTCGCGGGTTCGATTCCCGCACGGAACAAATATTTGTATGACCTACAAGTAGTTATTCCGGGTCGGGTCTGGGTGTTTGTGTACGTGAGTTTAAATGTTTGTAAATGCACCCACGACACAGGAGATATACCTAGTGTGGGGCAACGTTTTTTTATAAAAAAATAGGCAAAAAAGTCCCCGGTTGCCTTTGTTCCCACTCTTACCTATGTCACATTTTAAGCGCACCTTTACTTGTTACAGATACATAGACGATTTCGGGAAAATGGTTTAAGATCATCTTCTCACGAAAGAGTCTTGAATTTGACTCAGGTTCAAGAAATGAGGATCATGAACCTAATAATTGAAGATCCAACATTATCTACGAGACGTGTGGGTGTAATAGTTGGAGTGTCTCACAACTTAGTGTGGAAATTATGGAAAAGATATGGGCTCCACCCTTACCATTATCGCAAAGCTCAAGGCCTATTACCCGCGGATAATTTTTCTAGAATAGCCTTTTGTCAGCGCATGAATGAATTTTTAATTCAGGACCCAAATATGATAGGTAAAATTTTATGGATGGATGAAGCCCAATTTACGCGCGCTGGGGTTTTTAATTCAAAAAACCAGCATCAATGGAAAACAGAGAATCCGCAAGCTGTGTGGGAAACTTCTTACCAACATGAGTTTTCTGTCAACATGTGGGCGGGAATTTTAAATAATAAATTAATAGGCCCCATAGAAATCCCGCACCGCCTTAACTCAGAAAATTATTTAACGTTTTTACGGAATCTAATATTCTTAGATTTTTTTGAGGATGTGGATCTGGAGACAATTCGCACAATGTGGATCCAACACGATGGCGCGCCTGCCCATTATGGGACACAGGTACGGGAATACCTAAACGAACAATACCCAGAACGTTGGATCGGGCGTGGAAGCCCGACTATAGCGTGGCCGGCGCGATCACCAGACCTTATCCCACTAGATTTTTACGTGTGGGGTACATTAAAAAGTAAGGTGTATGAAGAAAAATTTTTATCAAGGGACCATTTACTCAGGCGAATTGAAGAAGCAGCTAATGAAATGCGCCAAAACAATGTTTATTTAAATAGGCAGATTCGCACCAGGCTAAATGTGTGCTTGGAATACCATGGCGGACACTTTGAAAATCATTTAAATTAAACGGATTACTTTAACAAAACTTGTTTTATTTATCATACCCTAAACCCATAAAACACACACACAACACATCAACTTACCCAAATCTGTCAAATCCCCGCAATCAATTTTCAACTCAATATCTAACGATGGCATATTTTGACATATTTGGATAGGCAGGTAAAAATTATCAGTTTAGTTTACAAATTAAGAAAAATAAAGCCAGTGCTATACCAAATTGCCAAAAGTCCCAGGTTTCATAAGTTTCTAAAACTTAATTAAACAATGAAGTGATAACATTTAGGCCAGTTTGTTTTCGCTTAACTTATTTCAAATTATCCTATCCATCATCCTAGCGTTGTCTTAGTTGCGTCCTTTAAAAACACTAAAAGCTGAATTTGATGAAACTAAAATTATAAAGTTCACCTACCTAATTTTGTTTGCTTACCGTACAAAATAGACCCTCGATGTGTCTAGGTATCCAAGTTTCATTGATAAATACGAGTAATTCATTTTTATTCAAACCAATCATTCATATTTAAAGCTAAGAAAATGCGACGTTGTCATATTTCACGTAAGGGTGTTTTACATTAATAATCGTGACTTTCCCGAATTATTTTGTATGAAAAATGAAAAAAAAAAAAAACTAAGGATTGGAACATAACTCATATGCCACTTGATTCTTTGATATGGCCTCAATCATACCCTAGAGTTATGGGATATCAAAAAAAAACACGTTGTATATATAGATACTACACTATTGTGTTCATATTAGAATAGTACCTACTCATATTAGGTCAATTGTTATGGAACCTTGAATGCTTATTGAGCACTATTGGCTCTTGACTTGACAATTTAATGTCATTTTGTTTTGTTTACTATGCACTACATAGCATCAAGCTTGTATCTGCCGAATTGGTAGGCAGAAGTGTATTACCAGTGCACCTAGCCTTTGACGTTTCAAAGTGCCCATGTAGGTTTGTGTGAAAAAATATATTTCGATAAGCTTATGTCTAATTTGTCGATTGAAAACAGCCATGCTCGTAGCACTGCACGGCGACGTACGGCAACGCAATACTGGCGACAAAACTGAAGTCCCCGGGTAATGTTCCGTGCACATGAACTCCAACATATCAATTAATAAGGCCATACGCACACATACCAACTAGCCACACGTTCAAAACCCAAATATTGAAAAGTGAGGAAATTTTCTTGACCACCGAGGCATCATGAGCCAAGAAAGAGAACAGAGACAAGCTTCTAAGGAGCATTCAAAATTGTTACCTATTCTGGCAGGATTTACTCAGGCGGATAAAATGAAATAAACTAAAAGATTGTATATTTCTATCTACAAGGTGTAACGTAAATAACGCACAACCTCTTAAGGGGTCATTGTACTCATCATTATGAACAACTTTTACTATGGTACCAAGCCTGAAATCGCGAAAAAATAATCAGCTGTTCCCTACATTTATGTTCGCATAACTCGTCAAAATGTAGGGAACAACAGATTTTTTTTCGCGATTGGTGTTAAATAGGAGATGAAAGTTCCTCGCGGGCGAAGCCGCTGGCAAAAGCTAGTTATGTATAGACGAGTATCTATAGTAAAATTTGATTGAGGCGCCTCCTGGGACGTGGCGCTTGGGGCGGCCCTCCGTTCGCCCTATGGTAGGCCATCCCTAATGGGTTCCGTACACCCACATTTCTCAAGTTAACTTAAAGTACCATGGACAGAATTGCCACTCACTGTACACCAGGGGTTCCCAAACTTATTTTGGTGGACAGGTGGGGTCATCTGCTACTTACTCAGCCCTAATTTATTTTGCCCTGGCCCGCTGGATATCAGCTGCTTATTTTTCACTAAAGAATCCAAGTTCGCGGAAAATGTTGTGGACTGTTGCGACCCGGTATTTTATTTTGATGGCCCGGTACCGGGTCGCGACCCGGCAAATGGGAAACGCTGCTATAGACCAAAACACATTACTTCACTGCAATCTCTTGATAGTGTTGTTTTGTTTACAGCTTGCACCCAGCTATTATAAAGCTGGGCGTTCAGTTGGCATCCCGGGTCGTGACTGGTTCTAATGCGAGATGCGTCGCACTACTTGATGCTCTAAAAAAGGTAAGCTTTTAAATATCTGAACTTTAGTTGAAAACACACATCATTATGCACTGTGTCGTTGGGTTTTGACAAAGCCTGTTATGGCCACCTTTGCTCTCTAAATGGTGAAGGAAAATATAGCGAGGAAACCCGCATGTCCTAGAACCGCAAATTCGAAAACATGTCACCAACCAGCACTGGGCCCGCGTGGTGTATTACGGTCTTCACCCTCTACAGAGAGGAGGTCTGTGTCCCAGCAGTGGGAACATTATAGGCTTTTATGCTTATGCTTTTACCCCACATCTATTTACAGAATTCGAACAAACTTGATGTGTAATTGATGAGTGCACAGTAAAATAATTATCTCAAATATGCAAAGTAATTACTATTACTTTGTATGAAGCAAACATACTTTATTAAGAAAACAATTGTTACATGTGTCCATCTATTTTTCTATGATAATTATTTGATATGCCCATTTCCTGTTCATTGTGAATCATGTAATAGAATAGTTATGATTAAATGCCACAAAGTGGGTTTTTGTTTAATTATTATTGGCATAAGAAGACTTAGATGTCACAGCCTCTTTTAAAGTCCAGCCATAATCTTGGTCAGATTATGATGAAGACCTTGTAGATTGGTGTCAGAAATGGTATTTTGAGGAAAGAACCACTCAGATTGAGTGGACCTGTCCAGTCAGTGCACCCATTTTTCACTAATCGTGCAGCTCAACTCAGGAGTTAAGGATAGCGATGGATAGTGTCTATCTTTCGGTGATTAAATAAGCCCTCAAAAGTATCTACTGTATTAACCACAGATGGTGCGCGACTACACGCTCCCAGCCAAGACGGAGTTCGCTCGCGGTCTAGAGGCACACCTGGCAACGAGCCTGGACTTCCTGTGGGCGATGAGATCCCCTGCAGCATCACAGACCAACGCTGTCAAGTTCTTCCGGTACCATCTCACGCAGCTGCCGAACAACGTCGATGAGTTTGATGTGAGTTCTAGAATAATAAACTGAAAAGTAAACGCAACTGGCGTGCGTGTATGTTTAGATGTCTGAACCTAAAGTAGGCAACAGGGAGGACCTATGTAACGATCGTAGCAGGTGTCGTTGTGTAGTTTTTGTCTAACCCCATGAGCCGGCCACCGTAGGCATGGGCTTGCAGACGGCGAGTAATGGTAGCTCGCTGTCCGGTAAGGACCAAACCCAAGTCGACGGCGCGTTGTGTTCCACGCGCGCCTCAAAGAGATGTCAGCACAAAAAATGATGCCTGTCAGGGGTGCGGGTTTGTTCGAAAGAGATACCACAGCCCCTGGCATACGGGCTACTGAGGGAACACGGGTGGGTTTTAGTCAGTAAAACTCTGACACGCCCTCCTGCTCCACCCAGAGCGGGAGAAGTTATTTGATGATTTCCCACCAAAAAAAAAAACCCCCATGAGAAAAAGGCGTGATTTAAGTATGTATGTTACATTATGACCATAATTATGAGGTACTAACTACCGCCCGCGGCTTTACCCGCGTGGATGTCGGAAATTATCCCGCGGGAACATACTACCGGGATAAAAAGTATCCTATGAGTTAATCTAGGTTATAATCTATCTGTGTACCAAATTTCATCCAAATCCATTCAGTAGTTTTTGCGTGAACCAATTTGTAACATCGAAACATACAAACTTTCGCGTTTATAACATTAGTAAGGATTGTGTAAAGTACTTGTAAAAAAAATGACGTGAAAATCGATTGGAAACAGCAATAGGTTCGTTCAGCCAGGTACTTTCATAACACACTTACAATATTTTGCAATTGCTTTCAGGTTGACAATTCATCAACTTTCATTGCATTATTTACGTTGTCGACCAGGGGAATTATTTATCAAACTTATGAACCAATGGAGTAATTTAAGCCGAAAGACGTCCACTGCTGGACATAAGCCTCCCCCAAAAGGGGGGTTTTGCCATAATCGCCACGCTTGGCAGGCGGGTTGGCGATCGCAGTGAGGTGATAAAATGCATAGAGAACGCTGCTGCCCATTCTCTAGTAAGTCCCTTAGTCGCCTTCTACGACACCCACGGGAAGAAATGGCATGGTGCTATTCTTTTACGCCCGGCAACACACACGGGACCAATGGAGTAGATCCTTCGGATTGTGATGTACGGAATTTTCCAATAGTAAAAGCCCTTTAAAATAAGCTTATATTAATGTTCATTTTAAAACCTTGCGAATTCACAAACATACATGTTACTGAATACTCTTGTTATTTTACCATTCAATTGAAAATAATTAGTCATCTGTGAAAGTTCATTGACATGGTTAGGTTTCGCTATAACTGATACACTTTTTGTACAGCAATGATATATATTGTACCTACATTTTTTTCACACAATTTTAAACGGCTTCGGGTTATTTGTACAGAGGCCAGCACATCAAGCTACCCCAATCTGTAAAATTTCTTTGATAGTTTTTCAACTTTATCACAAAGGAATAAGGTTTATGTTCAATTGGGAAAATTTTACAGTTTGGGATAGCTTGACCTGCTGGCGACTGTACTTTACTAAACACCCACCAACACTCACTACAGAAGAAATCAATGATAAGAGAAACCATAATGTGAAATAAATACCACTAAACAAATTGTCTTTTGACTAGTTTATTTCATTTAGAGAAGAGATAATGTATGGAGAATTAATTACAGTCGCATGGAGAAATCGATTAGGTTAAGCTACTCTTGTCGCGGTTGGTTCGTGGATGGGTCCATTACCATATTTACAAACCCCTCCGTGCCCCGGAAAGCACGTTAAGCCGTTGGTCCCGGCTGTCATTCGCGGATCTTTGGCAGTTGTTACGGGTCGTCAGAAGCCCGAAAGTCTGACCACCAGTCTCACCAATGGTGACATGGAGAGAGCGATTGTCGCAACCCAGTGCTGGGCACGCCACGATTGCGGCGGTAAGTCCCCTCTTTGAGGAGTGGTTTGAGAGGCGGCATGGCGTCCTCACCTTCCGCCTGACGCAGGTCCTCACCGGACACGGTTGTTTCGGGAGGTTCCTGTTTCGGATAGGGCGGGAGGAAACGCCCGGGTGTTTCCACTGCGACGATCGCCCTGAGGACACGGTGGAGCACACGGTGGCGGTCTGCCCTGCTTGGGCAGAGCACCGCCGTGTCCTCGTGGAGGCGATCGGCGGCGGCGATCTCTCGCGTCCGGCCCTGGTCCAGGCCATGGTACGGAGCGAGAGGGCATGGGGAGCCGTAACCTCCTTCAGCGAAGCAGTGATGCTCGCGAAGAGGGAGGCGGCGCACGTGAGGGAGAGGCAGCATATGCGCCCTCGCGACCCCAGCCGCCGCAGGATACGGAGACGCCCTGGGCGTCGGGAATCCCAGGCCGATTTCCGGCCACCGTAGGCATGGGCTTGCGGACGGCGAGTAATGGGTAGCTCGCTGTCCGGTAAGGACCAAGCCCAAGTCGACGGCGCGTTGTGTTCCACGCGCGCCTCAAAGAGATGTCAGCACAAAAAATGATGGGGCCCGCAAGGGTCGATGCCTGCCAGGGGTGCGGGTTTGTTCGAAAGAGACACCACAGCCCCTGGCTTAAGGGCTACTGAAGGAACACGGGTGGGTTTTAGTCAGTAAAAGTCTGACACGCCCTCCTGCTCCACCCAGAGCGGGAGAAGTTATTTGATGATTTCCCACCCAAAAAAAAAAAAAAAAAAGGGTATCGTATTACCCAGTAACTGGGTTGTGGAAGTGAAATAGTCGCTCAATGTAAAAAACTGGTATTTAGCTGCATCCGGTTAGACTGGAAGCCGACCCCAACATTGTTGGGAAAGGCTAGGCAGATGATGATGATGAATTCTCATAATCATTATCATCTGTCTAGACTTCTGGAGCAAAAAATACATGTTAATAATAATAGCAAAAAAATGGTGATGATACATGATTTAATTTGCAACTTTAACCCACAGGCAAAGAAAACGTTGCAGGAAGAAATAGATCGGTACATTAGAGAACAAATTGATATGGCGGGCGAGGCCATCAGTATTACGGTGCGGAATAAAATATCCGACGGAGATAGTATACTCACTTATGGGTGGTAAGTCGACTTTTCTTTTACGATACACTGAATTTCTTAGTTTTTTAATTATCAGAAGTTTTACACCACCAATGAAATAATTTGTAGGTATTTGCTTTGTAAATCGAAACTATGTATATGCAAATGGGATTAAAATGCACAAACAAACATCTCTACTGATTTTTTTTTTCAATTCTGGGTTTATTTTACCCGCGTGATGCAATGTCATCATCATCATCATTTCAGCCGAAAGACGTCCACTGCTGGACATAGGCCTCCCCCAAAAGGGGGGTTTTGGTTGACGTTCAAAAGTGCCTTTTAAGTGCCTAATTGAAATAAATGCTTTGACTTTGACTTTGCCATAATCGCCACGCTTGGCAGGCGGGTTGGCAATCGCAGTATGGTGGGGTAAACTGCATAGAGAACGCTGCTAGCCCATTCTCTAGTGAGTCCCTTAGTCGCCTTTTACGACACCCACGGGAAGAAATGGGATGGTGCTATTATTTTACGTCTGGCACCACACGGAACAATGCAATGTGCAATTCTGAATCTTACGTTACTTGTTCACAGCTCATCCCTAATCGAGCGAATCCTCCGCGACGCGTGGTCAGCTGGCCTCAAGTTCCGCACCATAATCGTCGGCAACCGCGTGCAGACCTGCGCCACGCAGATGTTACGACGACTGGTCGCGCTCGGCCTCCCGTGCACCTATGTCGACATCACCTCGCTATTCTTCGTCATTCACTCGGTAACATTGGATGATGGATGAGAATATGTAACGTAACCTCACATCACGCTCGTAATCCCCGCCAGGTTAGGCGGAGGTGTAGCTATAGTACACCCTCATTTCGCTGGTTATGGATAAGTCCCATGTAATAGGGGTCGAGCCTATTGCCATCTACTGGGCACATATCCAGACTGGGCTGCTTCTAAGAAATTCCTGAAGTAAAAACCTGATAATATTTTGTTAGACCTGGGAATCCACTCAGGAAGTTTTGCTCAGTAGTAGTTTTTGTAATCATTAGACCAACGAGGCAGTTGAAGTGGAGTGAAATTGATAGCATAGACCAAAGCTTTGTACAGGCTTTTAATTTATCGTAGACTAGATTATCGAACCTACTATCGCAGGTCTGCACGGTTTTGCGACTTGGTCTCTTTGTTGCTTTGTTATATGTACATTTAATATTATATTACTTAATTTATTGTGAGTATTATTTTATTTTTTTTGAGATAATGTGGGTTTTTATTTTCAATCATAATGATGGTCTGGCAATTTGAGTAAGTTGCCTATATGCGGTTGCCTGCATACATTTCGACAAAAAAAAAAAAAAAATTGTGGCACATTTCGACAAACAATACCAATGATAGGAAATTAGTCCTATTTTAATTAAAAATTTAATTGATAATAACAGCTAACAACGAGAAGATCACAACAACAAGTAATGTTCCTTCACTTATAAACAAGCAGATGTGTTCCACAAACGCATTAATCACCACCTTAGTTCGGAGGCCAGTAGAGTGACCTGTAACCGTGGTTGTCCCGGGCCCAGTGCTCCAAGGTGGTGCTGGGCGCGGCCGCACTGCTGGCCAACGGCTCCCTGCTGGGCGCGGCCGGCACGGCGCAGGTGGCGCTGGCGGCGCGCGCGCGCAACGTGCCCGTGCTGGTGGCCTGCGAGACGCACAAGTTCAGCGAGCGCGTGCAGACCGACGCCTTCGTTTATAATGAGATTGGTATGTATTTTCAAACTCGAAGCATTTATGTCAATTGAACTGAATACAGGCCCTATTGATTGTTGTCCAGGATTCAGAAAGATGAAACTATAGTTGCCCATTCCAAAGCGTTAGTAGACTCCTATAGAGAAGCACAAGCAATAAACTTTTAAAGTATTTCTCTGTATTTTGTAGCATGTATCTGTTCTTTTTCCTAATAAATAAACTCAATAGACACTCTTTGAAAATAAAATATTGGTACAAAATTTTGTTTGAAGAGTTTTACAATACTGAACATCATTAAACTTTATTTACGTAGCCAGACGAATTATGTACAAAAACTTAAAAAAAAAAATCGACCGACTTCCGAAAAAACACTACAAAGTGAAAAATAACTTTAATTTCGGAAGGCGGTGTCTTTGTATGGTTAAATATTTGAATGTTTTGTCACCACTTTCCTAAAATAAAATTATTTTTCACTTTTTAGAACCTACCATCCCACACAAATTCGAAATTTCATCATCCTCAATATCAATCAAATCAAAACAAATGTATATATCGATGCCTTAGTTCACAATTGCACTAACTACAAATTTCTCAATTTTCACTTTTTTAATGCGAAACACAAAATTTTGTGCTCTTTCGTTTGCGCATATCGGAATACCGTTATTCCGTCTCTTTCTACCAAAAACGTAGGTAACAGTTGTATTAACTATGTTCCATGAATGTTTTATTATACTAATGACCTTTATTTTTGTAAATCTGATCAAGATATTCTTCAACTGATTTTAAGTTTCTCAACTGGAGAAAATGTCAAAACACAAACATATTAAATACATTTGCAATATCTGCTCATACTTTTTAGTCCACTTCTGCGGCTATTGTTAACAATAAATGTGATGACACTGAATTGTCTGATGATGATCAGGATGATGAGTCCATTGTTGAAGAAATATGTGTTTTTTTTTCACTAACTAGTTAGTAATTAATAAATGTTACAAAACTGAAACTGAAGACTTAATTTCTTAATTTTGATTTCTTAATTTTCTAATTAGCGTATGATTGGGCTTCAGTACTTTTATTTTTTTCATTGTGAGTTCGAAAAATATTTTATTTGATTGCAGTTTAAAAAAACTGTTTGTTTTATAAAGAAAAATACATTAAGAACTAGCTTTTGCCAACGGCTTCGTCAGCTTGGAAGTCGAAAGTTATCCCATGGGAACGTACTACCGGTACCTACAAAAAGTATCAAAGTGTTGTTTTTACTATTGTCCACCCATTTTTTTTTACTTTCCATTTGCCTAAAGGAACATACGAAAAAAAATATTGCCGAATTGGTCGTGCCGTTCTCGAGTTTTGCGCTTAGCAACATTTATTTTTATTTATATATGTAGATATGGATCACTGTTTTATTATTTTGTCTATCCATGCATATTGAGATATTATGATGGAGTTAAAGGGTTAGTCTTTGTATAGATGCATATTTGTTTTGTTATTTTACTTTGTTTATGTACTGTTCTTGTCTAAACTTTAAAAAAGTTTAAAGCTCTCTCCTCAAAATTGTCAATTTTGTATTTACTTAGTGCAATTGTGAACTAAGGCATCGATATATGCGATAACGGCAACCGCGGTTGATGTGCTGTCATTTTTTGAAGAATTCCGTTGTCTGTCTCCAAAAGTCATAATCAGATCTAATTATATGAAATTGATATGAGACCATTTCGGAATAAACTCCTTGCGAACAAAAATATAATTTTGTAAATCCGTGTTTTACGGAGTTATGCCCGAACGAACATACATTAAAAAAAAAAACATTGACACCGAATTGACAACCTCCTCCTTTTTGAAGTCGGTTAAAAAGCGGAAAACGAGAATTGAACCACCCTGAACACTGGGCACGCCACGATTGCGGCGGTAAGTCCCCTCTTTGAGGAGTGGCTTGAGAGGCGGCATGGCGTCCTCACCTTCCGCCTGACGCAGGTCCTCACCGGACACGGTTGTTTCGGGAGGTTCCTGTTTCGGATAGGGCGGGAGGAAACGCCCGGGTGTTTCCACTGCGAAGATCGCCCTGAGGACATGGTGGAGCACACGGTGGCGGTCTGCCCGGCTTGGGCGGAGCACCGCCGTGTCCTCGTGGAGGCGATCGGCGGCGCCGATCTCTCGCGTCCGGCCCTGGTCCAGGCCATGGTACGGAGCGAGAGGGCATGGGGAGCCGTCACCTCCTTCAGCGAAGCAGTAATGCTCGCGAAGAGGGAGGCGGCGCACGTGAGGGAGAGGCAGCATATGCGCCCTCGCGACCCCAGCCGCCGCAGGATACGGAGACGCCCTGGGCGTCGGGAATCCCAGGCCGATTTCCGGCCACCGTAGGCATGGGCTTGCGGACGGCGAGTAATGGGTAGCTCGCTGTCCGGTAAGGACCAAGCCCAAGTCGACGGCGCGTTGTGTTCCACGCGCGCCTCAAAGAGATGTCAGCACAAAAAATGATGGGACCCGCAAGGGTCGATGCCTGCCAGGGGTGCGGGTTTGTTCGAAAGAGACACCACAGCCCCTGGCTTAAGGGCTACTGAAGGAACACGGGTGGGTTTTAGTCAGTAAAAGTCTGACACGCCCTCCTGCTCCACCCAGAGCGGGAGAAGTTATTTGATGATTTCCCACCCAAAAAAAAAAAAAAAAACCACCCTGAACACCCCAACATGAACCACCGTTTTTTTTTTAATTAGTTTTATGGCCTGGTTTCAGAGACCTTTTAGCCAAGTCTTTATTAAGAACGTATTCTAGTCTTAGCAAAGTTATTGTAAAGCGGTAGTAACTTTACAATAACCTATTAGGAGTTTTTGGGGGAACACGAAAAGTCCACGTTAGTCACTTATTTTCACCTTCACTACACTTGTGCACTCACACGTAACTAAATTGGATAATTCACTACCAAAAATTATACAATTTAATTCGCTATTTCACAAAATTTAATGATAATGAAAATTAATGCGACAAGTTCCAACGCGATCCCGCCAAAAACTCGAACCACCCTGTCAAAGCTCAGCGTTATAGAACACATCCTTTCTTGAAAAAAAAGAAAAAAGTTTTTTTATTAGATAATGTAAGTCTTCTCAGATAGATTAAACTGCCCAGGCCCAGAAACCCGAGTATGTAGCAAAGCACTATTTTCGAACTTTTCAAAAATTTATTACATAAATTTTCTACAATGTTTTCCTTTATCCAGGTGATCCCGACAACCTCATCGACAAATCAGACGAGAACTCCCCACTGAAGGACTGGCGGTTGAACCCCAACTTGACGCCACTGAACCTAACGTATGACGTCACACCGCCGAGCCTCGTCACCGCCGTCGTCACTGAACTAGCCATACTGCCCTGCACTAGTGCACCCGTTGTTTTGAGATTTAAGTTGTCAGAGTATGGAGTGTAAATAAAAGAATATTTATTTTATACAAACGTTTTGTTAACATTGACCTTTATTATGTAGGAAATATGTTTTCTAGTTAGATAAAATTTAGTATGGAAATACTATAGGATGCCTGGAAGGATTTGGGGGAGGTCTTTGCTCAGCAGTGGGACAGAATAGGCTAAATTAAAAAAAAAAAACACTAGGAATTAAAGTTGAAAACAGTATGCTTAATATGCGAAATAGCACAAGTGTTGCGGTATAGTTTATCCATTACCTGCACTCTGAGTGCCTGTAATGGAGTCTGCTAATTCCGCTCAATCTCCGCTAATATACAGAATCCCCCTTATTAAAAAACAAGGTTTTTCTTTAGGTATGGTTTAAACCTTCGAGCCTGTTTTTTAAATAAGAACCTAACTGAAATCGAAATACAGTTCCTTTTACAAAACTGACAAGTTAGTCCTGTGCTAAATTGTCAGTTTTGTAAAAGGAGCTGTAATTCTATTTCAGTTCTAAGTTAGTTAATAAGGGGGGATAAGTTTTTATCCACAGTGCGCAAACTGTAACCATGAATTCAGCATATCATTCTAGACCCCCCCTAGCGCAGAAATTTTTCGCCGGTTATAAATAAATAATCAGCTGTTCCATACATTTTGACCGCGTAGGTATTGCACTTTCATATGAAACAGCAGATTTTTTTTTGTAAAACCGACGATAAATAACTGCGCTGAGGGGTCTCGAATGATATGCTGAATTTATGGTTAAAGTTTGCGCATTGAATAAAAACTTTTCCTGTATGTAGCTCACGATAATATTTTGTTTTTGTATTTTATAATTTGAAGTTATACTGGTTTTTAAGTAGGTGAAAAAATGGGGGGCGCTCAAAAATAATTTATTCTCAAAGTGGGCAGTAGCACAGAACACTAATACTCCTGAGCAGTAGACAAAATAAGTTTGGGAACCCCTGAACTAAGTGGATGTGCTTACTTTACTAACAGTGAAAAAAATGCCAGCTGATAAAGATATCGTTTTAACTAGATTTATTTGTTTAGAAATTTCTAAAATGATTACTTGACATCTCTATTGTTTTGTTGCCATTTTAATGATGCAGTTTCGTGTTAAATGTTTACCATAGCGACAAATTATCGAAATAACAGCATTTGCTGGCTAGTTACATCATCAAGAGTTTGTAATGCAATTTTCTTCATTTTTGACAGTTGTTATTATCTCAATATCGATCGTTAGTTGCAAGGAACATATACATACCTACAATGAGATTAGTAGTGTCCCATGATCTCTGTAGCCATACCCATTCTGCAGCTCTGATAGATATTTAGTTTGTTTTTAGGGTTCCGTACCTCTAAAGGTAAAAACGGAACCCTTATAAGATCACTTTGTTGTCCGTCCGTCCGTCCGTCTGTCAAGACCGTTTTTCTCAGGAACGCGTGGAGGTATCAAACTGAAATTTCTATATGATACTTAGTTCTACTGTCCCTGGAAGCTGTAGAAAAATCAACCTTCTAAGTCAACGCAATCAAAAGATACAGCCATTTAGGCCGCAAAATTCCGCAAATTTTCGAAACTCGCACGGGAATCAAAACCTAACCGAAGTCACGTCTTATAGTACAGATATAGGAAAAATTACGAAAACCGAAAATTTTTAGTTTCGTCATATAAAAAAAAATATTTTTGACAATTTTGAACTTTTACTTATATACCCACAGGTTTGTACGGAACCCTCGGTGCGCGAGTCCAACTCGCACTTGACCGGTTTTTTTTAATTTATTTCTTATTGTTTGGAACATTGTAAATAATATTTTAAACAGGATGCTAAAATTTGCTCAAAATACCACCAACACAATATTGTAAATAATTATATTGTATTGGATACCTGCAGATTAAAATGTATAATGTTTGTAAGATTTTCCTTTTATTTATTTTGAATTCCAATTCTATGTGGCACAAGTAGCAGTGGACTGTCCAAGGCTTAATGTTTTATGTGCTTCCACAAAATAATGAATGGTCTATATTTTTAATGAATGCTAGTTATAGCAAACCAAGAATTTAACGAGAAAACTGAAACATAACCCAAATAGGAAAAAATATGTTTTCATATCAACATTCCAATAAAACCACATTTTAATTAAAATCACTTTTATTCAGCAAACAACTTTGCAACACCATAAAAATGCACAAGAACTAGATGTGTTATAAATTTATATTTATAATAATTAATATAAATGAAATTTATTAGTGACAGTAATAAGATTAATCTTTATGATGGTGTTCAGCCTTATGGATAGAGAAATCTAATCTTACATAGATAATAACACAAAGGAATAGGGCATAAAGGAACCCTACAACAAGTAGCGGCTCCTGCAACATAAGAAGGCGAGGGAATGTGTAGCGCAGTTGGAAATCTTGAATATGATTCTCAACAATATTCTTCTTGGTGAATGAGATCACAGGACGGCCCTTGGTGTCTAAGTATGTGTAGTGCAGGCTATCAGGAAATCTTGTTACTGCATAAGGCAGGTTTACTTTCACACTTGTTGAACCTTCAGGCAAGATAATCTTGGTTACCACCTCATCAACTTGCATGTCATCAAGGATGTGATCAATGACCCTCATCTTCAACAGATAATCATTACCAGACTGGTACAAGTATTCATAGCTGGGAACATTGTATCCAAGTGTATAATGAGTTCTCCATCCTCCAAACAGAGGGTATCTTGGTCTGAGATCGAGTTCCACAGAATCTTTCTTCACCTTCATGTTAGAGGTAGAGATGTTTCCATTTGTGTCTCTGTAGTACACATCTGAGGCAGACGCAGGCAGCAGAGTTTTGTAAGACCTTACACTAGCAGGCCCACTGTGATGATCCTGTTGGTAGTCATAGCGGGAGAATGGACCCTTCAATGTGGCACCAGTGTGTTCAATCTCAACGACCTCCTCCACAGCTATGTTGCCCCAGTGGGAGACTTCGATCAGGCGCTCGACACGTGTGACAGTCAGGAATGGAGAATTGTTTTTGTAATGAATGAGTAATTCCTTCTCACTGAAAGGTTTTACAGTAGTATATGGCCCGTACTGGAACCCACCGTCCTGCTGAGTAAATGGCTTCAATTTCGTGAACGTTTCTACACTCTTCGTATTCAGAATAACGTTCGTTTTCTGAGATGTAACATAGTATGGTGAATACGTGTACAAGTTACCGATGTATTTGACTAGTTGGTCTTCCTGTTGTGTGATGGCTGTAGGGAATGGCAGGAGAGCCTTAGTAAACACGGATTCTACCGTGATCAGTGATGTTGAGCCCGAGTTGACGGCATCTTTGAGCTCCACACGCCAGAATTTGACGTAGTCATAACCACTCACTGTAGTCTCGACGAGCCGCAAATCTTTGTTATTGCTATCCTTAGCTCCAACGAAAGCGATGTTATTCTTTGCAAAACTTTCAACTGCTATCAAGAAATTCTTTACCGGCGTACCCCCTGTGTTCTCCAAGGTTAGTTTCGATGAAATTTTTACGAGTTGCGATGATATATCTATTGTCCGATCAACATTTTTGAATCTTACATCACTAGATATGGTGTCGACGTTGACACTCTCACATTTTATTACAATGAAAAGAAGAAATATAAAAGAAAACAGTAATTTAGCCATCGCCGGCAACATCTTTATTTTTGACATTTGACAACGCAATAACCGGAAGTACACGCCACCACCAGCTAAAACAGGAAACGCTCCGTTATGGTACTTCGAGTCTATAATAGATAATAGTTTATCACCCATGCTGTTAATTAGTCGAGTTTAATTTTACTCTCTGAAAAATCTGCGCAAATGGTTTTGTGATGTAAAATGAAAAGGTATGGGACGGAATCATAAATCTTTAATAAATATTCATCATTTTTTTATCATCAACACGTTGCATGCTCATACCCTTCTTGTTCTTCGCCCTTTGCTTTCTTGGCTTATTTTTGCATTCACTCATTCTATCTGTCTATCCCATTCGTTTCTCTGTATACGGTCCTATCTTAGAGAATATGCTATAAAGGTAGACAGAGAATGCCTACGTTTAGTTATTGTTCGAAGGGTCCCATTGAGATATGTCTATGGTCTATCCTGTCAATCCACAGACTACACAGAGAAATGTGTCAATCTATCGGTCACCTTCATGTCATGAAGCTATTGGTCACCTTACGACGATCTGTTTCGTTCGTTTTCGTTTACTTTTTTCTTCCATTCCACAGAATAACGTCGTGCGATGTGTTGTAGTAAATAGACCGAAGAGAATTAAAATTATTTTATTTTGTGAAACGTACTTATTAAAGCATTCTTGAAAAAGACGTTACTTTCTTGTGGTCGAAAAGTGCATTTACTTTTACTGTGGAAATTCGACGTTCCGGTAGAACACTTGCAGTTCCTAGGGAGGGACGAGTCCGAGTGGTAATTTGTGGAGCTCCCTGCAGGAAGTCGAGAGTTATCTAAGATGATAAGTTTATTGGTTCGCACGAGTCTTGCACTACTTAGTAAGTGGATAATTTAAATTGATTTCATTTATAAATATGCAATTTACCTTTGTAAGACCACGAATTCTTAAAACTTGGAAGTTTACAGTTTCCTGTAGTGAATTCCTTCTCGGATCAATGAAAACTCGAGCTTTGTTCAGCATACTTCTCATTTTCGTGTGTTTTAAATGTATATACCTTTGTTTGTTTGAGGCCCATCTGTTATGAAAAAGTAAAATAATGGATGATTTTCTTGTTGTTTTAGTTTTCAACTGTTTGCTGTCGCCGGCCGCTGCTTATCGGAGCAGCGCCAATGGCAACTTTGAAAGAGGCTACAGTGACATAGGCTATCCCAAGACTGTATCTGGTACTACTTCTGGACTTCCAGCACAACATGCTACCCGAAGAGGTTTGGGAATATCAGCATGGGGTATTGTGCTTGTAGTTGTGGCAATAATCTTGGCTGGGATGGGAGTCTACTACTTTACAATTTGCTATGAAATTTGCCGACCCAACAAGAACAAGTATGACAAAATGGGCATGCCAACTATGGCATAGTGTATATTTGTAAAGCCCAGTGATTAGATATGTCTAAAAACACTCAGATAAATGATTTTATATTTTTAACTTGTGAGTGTTTGATAGCAAGTGCTAGAAGTATATTTTATACTGTTGTAGCATGTTTGCTATATTGCATTTGTATGAATATTATTGTAACTAAAAATACTTATATACTATATATAGGTATATAACGACTGAATTTGTCTCGAAAAAAAAAGGGAACAAAATACATACATTCCCACATATCATAATAAGTAAAGAAGTAAGTAAATGAGAGGGTAATATTGTCACATTAATGAATATTATGTTTCTAAATCCAGCTTGTGTCCCAGCAGTGGGAACATTATAGGCTGATGATGATGTTTCTAAATGGGGCCTTAGAATGTCTGTAACTTATTATTCTGTAACAATAATAGAAGAAAAGAAAAGCATAGAGGTTTTAAAAGGTTGTGACCTACATTTATAATTTTTATAAGTATCATACACCATTTTGTAAACTTTTCTAATGAATTTTTAGGTGCTACTTGCTTTGAAATATATTTAAAGGCATTATAATTGTAAAAAGACTGTTTTGGACCAATTAGGAAATTACATAAAAACATTTACATTTTTGTAGTAATTTATATGATATTTATTGATTAGAATGAACTTTTATGTGTTCATTTGTTGTAGCGTTAACTTATTTCATTTAAACAAAGTTTTATAACAGGTTGTAATTACCAGGTTAACCAACAATAGGAATTACCTCAGACAGAAATAGGTGCCATACAAACTACATAATCACTAATGTTTTCCTTGTTTTGTGACGCAGCACTTGTAACCTACCTTTATTTGAGATGTTATTTCCATCTTGTTAATTTTAACCATTACTCATCAATCCACCATGGTCATAATACCTACATTACTCTATTTAATTGTTGACAAAGGTAATGCTGATAAAAGATAAACCATTATTAAGGTACCTATGCATTTATCATAGAAATTCTTAATAATCTAAAAAAAATACCTTCTTTCTAAAAAGTAATAGGTACTCATAATGATTGCAGATAGTGCTATAAAACAAAACAAGAACTTCTATAAACGCCATCTAATCTGCTAATATAGTCAAGGGTTTAATAGTTAAAACAGTAAACTTGTTGAATAATAATTAAGCTTTCGTGCCGCGGTCGTGTTATCAGACGGAAATAATTCATTTAGCTGTTTAAATATGTATCACAAAAGGAATGAATGTCGCACTGTACAAATAGGCTAATTATGTCATAAATAACTCCGCCTTACCCTAATTAAACTTTTATCAGCATTATCCCAACATGATACTGCCCAGCCGTCTATACGTAAGACTGTACACATTAGACATAATGTAGAATAAGTTTCACATTCACTATGTTCAAAACCAATGCTCAAATAAATATTGTTATATAAATTATAAGCAAGTTTTGTCATTTGTATCTGCATTAGCAAGCATATTGTGTTCCACAATTGGAATTATTTTACATATCTACTTAGTAACGGTAAACTCTAACGCCTGTTATTTTTGGGGTAAGCAAACAATCTAAAATGAGTCGCTTCGTGTTGTAGTGATTGACGACTGATGATGGTATTATCTAATACCCTATCAGCGTTTTAAAGTAAGACGGTTGAAAGATTTATTACCATACTTCCTGTTATCGCATGACTGCGTCAGCAGAATTATAAAACCAGAAAGGACTTTGCTTTAAGTAGAAATTTTACTAATCATAGTTTTAGTGGGGATTCTGATGAATCACTTATTTTGGACTTTATCTCAGAAATCACTTGTTATAGCGACCGTGTGCGAATCTGGTTTTAGCATAAACCCATGGCCATCAAGTAGTTTTTTTTCCAATTAAATAATATGTGTGCGCGGGAGCACGTGTCTACACGAACACAAAGAAATATTCTAATAAACATTACCGCACGTATCTCTGTTGGTTAAATGTTGTACGGTCTAATGCGAGGACAAACTCTGCCAAGCTGAAAAAAGTGGCCTTGGCTCAATAATAAAAGTGGTAATAATGGCGAGTTGAAGAAGGTCGTGAGATCGAACCCCATCCATTATGCTCTGTGTCCTATCCTAATTTATGTCAGCAGTTACCCCTAGAGTATGCTGCATGCATCTTTCTAGATATACCTATACGTATTCTTGTTACAACTCGGTCTTGTAGGATTAGATAAGGCGAAAAATCTAAAATTACTTTGGTTTTACTTTAGTAATAAAAGTGCAATAAAGTGTTGCTAACTCCTCAATGCCAGATGTAATCTTACATCAGTAACAGTTTCCATCACGGCAGGTTTTCATGATAGTAAAAAATGAGGTTAAATCACTAGAACGTGAGTACTTCATAATATTATCACAGTGACAAACTGTTTTCCTTATCCAAACCTAAGTCTGGGTTTAAACAGGTATTTTCGTCACACCTGTTTTCTCGGAATTTGACCTAACTTTGATGCATTCATGATTGTAATATGAATCATTTATGTACACATTAGTACATATAGAAATCTTTAACATGGAAAATCATTGTTACCTCTAAATTGCATAGGTATCCTGGGCCAGTTTCTTTATATTACTACACAGCCGAAGGAGAAAATCGGAAGAAAAATATACAAATTCTATTGACATATACAGGATAAGTTTTTTTATTCAGTGCGCAAACTGTAACTCTGAATATTCAGCATATCTTTGTAGACCCCCAGCACAGAAATTATACGTCGGTTATATATCGAATCCGATAATCTACCCCGTCCGGTGTGGTGGTTTTCGAGTACCCGAGGGTGGCAAAACAGAGGAAGCCATCAATAGGTATTAATGTAAATAATGTTTTCATCTCATGATGCTAGTTTTCATTTGGCAGACAATGGACCAACTTAGCATTGCTATCCATTAAATAGGTCGTTATTATCCTCAACTTGTGCGTTGTTTATTTTTAAGTTATTATTTTCCCGTATATTTACGCAATTCAAAACACGGAGATCCCAAAGCATGGTAATTAGATGCAGCAATGAAGCAAATCGGTGTCTTTTTCCTCCAAAATTAATCCTTTCACTAATTTGCTCTACTTACCCATAGTTTCGGATTAAGGGCTGATATGCCATCGCAAAAAAAAAGTGACTAGCTTCTGCCCGCGCGGATGTGGATTTCATTAATCCATGAAATCCACATCCACGCGGGCAAGTAAACCACCTATGTTTTTGTGTGGAACCACCAAATTATTTTTCTACCATAACCGTCAAAATAGCTCCAGTCGTTTCGGAGATGAGCCTGAATAAACAGACCATTTTTTTAAGTAGTTTTTTGTTATGAGTACTTTTAGTATACTAGCTTCCGCCCGCGGCTTCGCCCGCATGGAGGTAGGACATTATTCCACGGGGAAGTACTACCGGGATAAAAATAGTATCCTGTGTTAATTTTAGTTATAATCTATGTGCCAAATTTCATCCAAATCCGGTCACCTCTTTTTGCGTGATTCAACTTCACTTTTATAATATTATAGCAGGATACTTTAAAATGCATTTGAATAAAGCTTTGATATAACAAAGTAACTTCATTACTTCAATTGTATTTATTTGTATCTAAAATATAACTAACTCAGTTGAGTGCGTAAGCTTCGATGTTTTATTAACTATATGTCCGTTCTAGCGTTAAGCGACGCTTTTTCCGTCAGATGTGCCCCCTATAGTTTCATTAATCAATCAATGTTCCTAGCTTTTCCCAGCTACGTTGGGCGTCGGCCTCCAATCTAACCGGATGCAGCTGAATACTTGTATTGTACATGGAGCGACAGCTAAGAAAAACACACAACTACGCCATACATTTTGCTCATTGACTTTACGGGAAGGTTGCATCAGGAAGTTATAAAATAATAATGATTTTTTGTATTATATTAAAACTTTAATTAGCAATTCATAAAATTATCCAAAATTTCTCCTCACAACTATAAATGGTTACCAAAATTAAACAAATATTGTAAGAATGGTAGATAGCTAATGTACACTCCAATTAAAATCTAATTCAACTAAAATTAAGTATCAGTTGCGCGAATCACTATTGCTGTATCATCAAAATTCATCAAATGAATTACATATTTATTATAGATTACAACGATTAAAAACGTCAGTCGCAGTATGCTCTCTCGAGCCGAGCTCAAAAACTCGCGAAAAATTACTTTAGTTCTAAATTGTGATACTCAGATACTTGAAAATGTCTCAGAAAATAAAAATAAAATGTGATGGAATTAAGTTCTCCTCCCGTAATACATTAACTGCATAATTATAAGCTATGACCACACATTAATTGTTTGATATACGAATCACTGGCTCACTGGTGGAAATTAATTTAGTTATACAATACCATTACAGTTAAATGCTTGAACCCGTGTTTTATCACTGTCGCAATCTTATCATTATTAAAATCAGAGTTTTTTGATATGATTTTACACTGAAGCATTCATACTCAGAGAATATGGCAGAGACACTCAACCGTTGGTTCATAAAGTCCAGACTCCAGAACATAATCCCTGCTTATAACTCGTCCTTCTCTAAGTCGACGTCGGAGAGGTCAATGTCCTCTTCTTGCGGCAGTTCACCGTCTTTGCCATCCCAGGCGTCTGTGGACACGATCTTGGGCATCTCGGCGCCTTTCACTGGGGCAGTCTGGCCGCGGCCGAAGGATAGGTCCCTGAAATAAAGTAGATTGTTTTAATTTATTTCTTGCTTTAAGCACGATAAGAGAACTGCATAATTTATGCCTTTGGTGTGTTTTGACTGTGTAGCAAAGATCAAAAGCGTTTTACTCTTGAAATAAAAATTGCAAAAAGACCTATTTCTTAATAGTTAGATTTGAAATATTTCTATATTATGTTCGTGGCGCCATACAATATCAACACTTTAAGATAAAATCGCTTTTGAATCTTGTATGTTTGGTATACTCGTGAATGGACCGTTGACAAAACGTAAAACTTGTAGGTGCAATAATATAAATTGAGATAGGTACGGGAAATTGAAAAATAACGGTATTTTGATGACAGCTGTGATGATGGGAGTCAGGATATATATTGGGAAATACATTATACATGAATGATGAATATACATAATGAAATGCATGAGAAAAGCTTCCTTTAAAATAGCATGACTCACATCTGTAGCCATCAGAATTCTACTAATGTTATAGAAATGTGAAGAGGTATTTAGTGGCTTGTCGTTTTACGGAGCAACAGATCTACGTGAATTTAAGCAAAGAGGTGGTTTATGGACCCCGCGCATAAAAGCTATACATATTATAAATTGTCACGTTTCGTGTCGTTTTTAGGGTTCCGTAGCCAAATGGCAAAAAACGGAACCCTCATGGATTCGTCACGTCTGTCTGTCTATCCGTCCGTATGTCACAGTCACTTTTTTCCGAAACTATAAGAACTATGCTGTTGAAACTTGGAAAGTAGATGTATTCTGTGAACCGCATTAAGATTTTCACACAAAAATAGAAAGGAAAAAAAATTTTGGGGGTTCCCCATACTTAGAACTGAAACTCAATTATTTTTTTCCATCAAACCCATACGTGTGTGGTATCTATGGATAGGTCCTCAAAACTATATTGAGGTTTCTAGTATTTTTTTTTTATAAATTGAATAGTTTGCGCGAGAGTCACTTCCAGAGGTAAAATAAAAAAATATATGATGTGATGTGCATTACCATGTAAACTTCCACCGAAAATTGGTTTGAACGAGATCTAGTAAGTAGTTTCTTTTTAATACGTCATAAATCGTATTATGTTACTTGCTGATACGGAACCCTTCATGTGCGAATCCGACTCGCACTTGGCCGCTTTTTTAAACTGCGCAACAGGTTTTGATTAGATTTCACCATCAGTCTACTGGTATTTATATTAACCATAGATACATTCATAAAGAAATCTCGTATATCAAATCACATAATCGTGCGAAGTCTGGGCGGGTCGATAACCTATAAGGTTCCCACTGCTGCATCACAGCTCTCCTCTCTATGAGAGAAAGTGGGCTGTAATCCACCACGCTGGCTCAGTGCGGGTTGGTAGATGTCACATGACTTAAAATTTTTGGTTCTAGGATATGCCGGTTTCCTCCCAATGTTTTCCTTCATTGTTTTGAGGCGGGTCGCTAGTCTACGATAAATTAGAAGCAGGTGCGGGTTGCTAGTTATGTATAAAATAAACTCACCTCAGGAACTCATTGATACCAGTCTCTGAGAAGGACCCCCTGAGCGTGGAGAACTTGAGTTTCTTAGCGTTCACGACAGCCATGGCGGGGTAGCCGAAGCCGCCGAGTTCCAAGGACTCTTCTAGAGCAGTCTGCGTACCAGCCTCGGCCCACACCCATCTGGAATAACACGCATTTTTATTTACAAATGAACTTACAGATAAGGGTGTCAGGGTCATGGACGCGCAAACTGAAACCATGAATTCAGCATTCTAGACCCCTAGCGTTGATAGTTTTAGTAGGTTATAAAAAAAAGCTGTTTCATAGAGAGTGAATACCTATGCGGTCGAAATGAATGGCAGAGCTTTTTTTAAATAACCAATGAAAAATATCAACGTTGGGAGCTTCATAATCATGGAAACTGGGTGCGCGTAGATACCTTTAAAAAATGTTCTATCAACTGGCTAGCCTGAACTCCCATAAGAACAAAATCTAATATCCTCACTGTTAGGGTTCTTACTTCTACCAGACTTTTTTCCACATGAAATATCTCTATCAATCACTCAATTTTCGGAAAAATCTAGCCCGCTATACTGGTCCAGCACCCTAATTGCGTAACTCACGATTAATCATAATCGGTTTCGTTTTGACAGTTCAATAATATTCACTGCGTAATTTACGTTGCTGAGCAGACACATTTTTCAAACATATGAAGCAATGGTTTAACAATCCGTTTTAAAACGAAACAGATTATGATGAATCGTGAGTTACGCAATTAGGGTGCTGGCAGTACCAGTAGTCTAGCCTTTTCTCAATTAATTGGGGTCGGCTTCCAGTTAAACCGGATATGCAGCTACCCAATACCAGTATTTTAAATGGAGCGACTGCCTTCTAACAACCCAGTTACTGGGTAATACGATACCATTTGGCGAGACTGGTTGTCAGACTTTCGGACTTCTGACGTCCCTTAACGCCTCTCAAAGATCAACGAATGACAACCGTGACCAACAGTACAACGTGCTTTTCGAGGCAGAGAGGGGTCTTGGTATGTAAAGATGGCCACCCATCCACGGGCCAACCACGGCAAGCGTTACTACATAGCCACAAGCCCATCTGCCGACCAGTATAGCAGGCTTAATCGAAAAAAAAAAAAAACATTGCATTACATGAGTTTTTTCCGATTGAGTTTAAGCTGGCCAAGGCAGAGATGGACTAATGACATTATCAGCTAGTTACATAGTGACTCTGTGACTCACCCCCACATCTTGTTCTTGTACTTGTCCCCGAGGCGCGCTAGGATGGCGAGGTAGTCGTTGCGGCAGGCCGCGTTGCAGTCCAGGATATGAGGCAGCACGGACACCACGCACAGAGGCTTGTCGCTGCACGCCTGCATCGACTTCTCGTCGATAACCTGCGGGAAAAATTACATTTTCCATTTAATAATAAGATTTTTGTACTGGTTTTCATTGTATCTGAAGAGTATAGTGGATTAACATATATGTACAGTGACATCAATTCAGCCGAAAGAAAGACGTCCACTGCTGGACATAGGCCTCCCCCAGGCTCCTCCACTTCGACCGGTCTTGTGCTTCCCACATCCAGCGGATACCCGCGGCCTTCACAAGGTCATCGGTCCACCTTGTGGCAGGCCATCCCGCTCTACATCTTCCAGTACAGGGTCGCCACTCCAGAACCTTTCGACCCCATCGGCCATCTGTTCTGCGAGCAATATGCCCTGCCCACTGCCACTTAAGGTGACACTAGTCCACATTTTGTCCATACAAACTTCGGGAGGGTTTTACTCCACTGTTTGAGTATGTAAATAAAAAATAAACATGGTATGGTTTTGTCTCGTTATTATTATTGTCTGTACGGAAACAAAATACTAAAATAAAAAGCCATTAAAAAGTTATGAGCCAACAAAGATTCGTTTTTCTTGCTAATTTAACCTAACTTTGAGCGTGTTTAAGTAATAAAAGGAGTGTAAAATCTCGAAAACCAAGACGGTACCGACAAAGTTCAATTAACAATAAATTTAATAAACTTTATTCGTCATTGATTTATGCAGTGGTTTTTTCATAAAACCCGATCTTCTGAAGGACTTTTCTTAATTTTTTCGCGATTTTTTTTTCAAATATGCTCCTGCATCTCACTCAATAACGTTGTGCATGTAGACTAGCGTCTAACTGCTCACCACTGATACTATCTCTGTCGGATACGAAGCCTGGTGAGACAACGTGATTTTTAGCCAGGCCCACCAGTGAGTTCGAGCCCGCGCAGTGTCCCCTTAAGTTTGGCAATTCTTCGGACTATGTCGGCTGCCTTGGTTCTCCTGCGGATCTCTTCATTTCTGATTCGATCGCGTAGGGACAGTGACACCATGTTGTTAATTTAAACAATATCCAATAGCTAAATCAAGAAAGGAAGCGACTTCAATATGTAACTGTAATGTTACCAATTTATTTAAGTGTTATGGAAAGTCGTTCATATTCTTTACTGGCTAATCTATTGAATCAAGGCGTGAGTAAACCGGCTCTATGGCTCAGTTATAATGCAGAACTATGACAATGCAGTTTGTGTATTCGTCTTTTATCCTTACTTATATTATTTTATTTAAATGACACTTTAAAATACCATCAAACTGGTTAAAATGATCATATTTTTAACCAGTTTGATGGACGTACTGGTTCGATATCTTGGGACTCTGTGTTTCAGATTAATTAATGATGATTTGATTAATTGTTATTGGCACCAGTAATTGAAAAGGTGTGTGGAAATCAGTTCACATGGTATGGGCCATGTGATACGGAGGAATGAGGAAAATGTCGCGAGGAAAGTTTTGAGTATAAATGTCAATGGCTATAAGAGTAGTAGAGGCGAAAAAGAAAGGATGGTTGAATTGTGTCAATGATGAAATGGCTAGAAAAGGGTTGCCGTCCGATATGACGACTAATTGAGAAGTGAGTGAAGAATAAGACATTTTGCGTCGATTAGGACAGGAGAATGAAGAATCTTTTACTAACAGGCCAAAGGAGAGGCGCTTAGGATCTGGCGAAAAGCGTATTCGTGAGTAAATTCTCTGGCCATATCCCGTCATATCCTTAGGTAAACTTGTGTATTGTATGGTTTTAATTTTCATACAACTCTCTTGTGTTATCTGCAAGTAAAATATTGTATATTGTTTACTGGATTCGAAATCGAATCATGGCGAATTATTGTTATATCAGTAGGATTAGCACGAGAACCGTAGACAAGCGTTTTTTCGTCGGAAGGATAGACAAAAATGGTGTACGTTACCCTAGCAAGAAAGTGTCTCCTAGAGTTATATGAGTAGAACGTATAATGTGTGCCTTATCTGCTGTAAATGCTGAGAAGCTGAAGCAGAATGCTGCAAGGAACCGGCTCAATCTCAGATGTGTAGGTGTGAACCAAAATTGTGTGCCTTTAGTCAAAAATATATGGTGAAAATATTCAGGTTGGAATGTTTCGCATTAAGTTAATATTAACAAAAAACCAAAATATGTAAACAACGGCTGGTTATCCGACCAAATTCCAATGACTACTAAAAAGCGACTGATTCATACATATCGATGACCTTCTTTATTTGACGTATTATACCTAAGCTGTTGTCCGTACAGTCGCGTTCAAAAGATTTGGGGGCCAATTAAAAATATATATTAAATGCACCTTGTGACTATTAAATGAAACAGCTTATTGATGTGGAAATTATTATTTTTATTCCCTTAATTTTAATTCTTAATTCTTAAAGTAAGTATTGCATCAAAACACAGCTTAAATTTCCTAAAAAAATAAATAAATAGGTAAAGTAATGAAAAAAATCCAAGTACTTGATAAGTGTACAAGTATTTTTGGGGTTGGAAGCTCTCCGTCATCCGCCCTACTCACCAGACCTTGCGCCTACAGACTACTACTTTTTCCAGAATTTGGATAACTTCTTGGCGGGAAAAAAATTTAATACCCGAGAGGCAGTACAAAATGCCTTTGAAGAATTTGTTGCCTCCCGTCCAGCTGATTTCTTTAAGAAGGGCATCAATAAACTGCCACTGCGATGGCAAAGATGCATTGATTGCATGGGTGATTACTTCGATTAATACAAATAAAAAATTCATGAAAAAAATTCGTTTAAATTTTTTCATACAAAACGGCAATTTCATAGGTAAAGACCTATTATTAAGGTGAATGCTTCAACCAGCCCGCGAAATTCAAATTTTCTTACTTTTTTTAGGAATTTGCAGGCCAGTGCTAGGTTGTATGTTGATTAAAATATTATTCGCGGCTGTAAGACGTATGTAGTTACAGAATTATAAGCATCAAAATCACCAATACAACCCTCCAAGTTCATAAGGCGTAGGAACAATAAAAAAAAAAGGCATTCCTATAGCTTTATGAACTTAGATTATGATGATTTTGATGATTATAATTCTGTAACTACATATGTCTTACAGCCGTGAATAATATTTTAATCAACATGCTGCTGCAAATTGCAAAAAACGCAAGAAACTTTGAATTTCGCGGGCTGGTTGGAGCATTCCCCTTACTGATGAATAACTTACTATTAATTTATCTAACCTACGGCATAGCAATAAATATAATAGAAACAGCTAGTAGAATAATTATAATCCAATAACAACTTTATTTTATTACTTATTACTTTTCTACTTCAGTGTACTCAGGCACAACCGGTTAGTGAGTAAAGTAAAGAAGGTCATCGATATGTATGAATCCGTCGCTTTTTAGTAGTCATTCAAATTTGGTCGGATAACCAGCCGTTGCTTACATATTTTGGTTTTTTGTTAATATTAACTTAATGCGAAACATTCCAACCTGAATATTTTCACCATATATTTTTGACTAAAGGCACACAATTTTGGTTCACACCTACACATCTGGGATTGAGCCGGTTCCTTGTATTTTGCCGTCAAAGTTAAGACACCATCGTTTTGACTTTTAGCAAGATTATTCAAAAACGCATGCATGAACAGTTTTGAAACTTTGTATGGTTATTAATAGCGTCAAGAAGGACCGAATACAGTTTTCAGCGAACTTGTGCCTTGTCTCATTTAGGCGCTGCGATGTTTTTTCGGGTTTTCATAAAACCGCGATAACTTGAAAACTATAAATATTTTCTTAAATCTAATTAGGGCACTAAGGTGTGCCCCTTAAGAGCTACTCGTGTATGTTTATTCTACAGGGGCACATGCAATGGTTTTAGAGATATACGATTCATCAAAACGTTACTCCAGCAGGAAATGCAATATCTCGAAAACCTGAAGGGGCACAGATTTTATTTTTGGGGGCACATTTTGGCACACATATAAGCTATCTGGCCATGCAAAAATTTTCTCTCTCCGACCATTCGTTTAGAATTTTCCTGCTAGAAAAACGTTACCCCAGCAAGAATCGTTTTTTCCGTTTTTCTCCAAAACGACAGGGGGCACACATTTTTTATGTGGGGGCACATTTACAGCAGATAAGGCACACATTATACGTTCTACTCATATAACTCTAGGAGACACTTTCTTGCTAGGGTAACGTACACACAAAAATTACGTTTACGTATAGACAATTGACAGTTTTTCACCGAGAAATGTAGACAAGCGATTTCTATTCTAGAGTAAAGTAGAAATATAAAGCGTCATGTTCAGCCTGCTGTTTTTATAATTTTGAGGTTTATCGATTAAAAACACATATCGCCTCAATCAAGCTATTATTTTAACTTGTTGAAAAATACGTAGTTTTTGTAGGTGTGGCAGCACTGGCAGCATCTATATCGCCACATGCGAATTATGCATCATACTGACGTCACACAAAATCATGAATCGCAGAAGCAGAGTTTACCGCTTTTTGAAAAGTTTGTGTCTAGATTTTTTCCAAACCCCATTCTTGGACGATTTTTTATTTGTATTTATATGCTTAATGTGGCAACATGCCACAACAAGGCTGCCAATCAAATGGTGTGGCTTAGGATCAATCATCGAAACAATTTTACTGGGAAGCTTTTTGAAATTAAAATTGCCGTTGGATCTCTAATCGTCATAAATAAGAATGTGTTCAAAACTCATATGACGAATCTACATTGTTTGTCGATTGTTGTTGTTCAGGATTAACATTTTGAAACAATAACGTTTTTTTTTTTTTTTTTTTTTTTTGGGTGGGAAATCATCAAATAACTTCTCCCGCTCTGGGTGGAGCAGGAGGGCGTGTCAGACTTTTACTGACTAAAACCCACCCGTGTTCCTTCAGTAGCCCTTAAGCCAGGGGCTGTGGTGTCTCTTTCGAACAAACCCGCACCCCTGGCAGGCATCGGCCCTTGCGGGCCCCATCATTTTTTGTGCTGACATCTCTTTGAGGCGCGCGTGGAACACAACGCGCCGTCGACTTGGGCTTGGTCCTTACCGGACAGCGAGCTACCCATTACTCGCCGTCCGCAAGCCCATGCCTACGGTGGCCGGAAATCGGCCTGGGATTCCCGACGCCCAGGGCGTCTCCGTATCCTGCGGCGGCTGGGGTCGCGAGGGCGCATATGCTGCCTCTCCCTCACGTGCGCCGCCTCCCTCTTCGCGAGCATCACTGCTTCGCTGAAGGAGGTGACGGCTCCCCATGCCCTCTCGCTCCGTACCATGGCCTGGACCAGGGCCGGACGCGAGAGATCGCCGCCGCCGATCGCCTCCACGAGGACACGGCGGTGCTCCGCCCAAGCAGGGCAGACCGCCACCGTGTGCTCCACCGTGTCCTCAGGGCGATCTTCGCAGTGGAAACACCCGGGCGTTTCCTCCCGCCCTATCCGAAACAGGAACCTCCCGAAACAACCATGTCCGGTGAGGACCTGCGTCAGGCGGAAGGTGAAGACGCCATGCCGCCTCTCAAACCACTCCTCAAAGAGGGGACTTACCGCCGCAATCGTGGCGTGCCCAGCACTGGGTTGCGACAATCGCTCTCTCCATGTCACCATGAGATCCCGCCGGAGCTCTGTCCGCTGTGCCGCGATTTCCCGCGGCAGCGGACTTACGCCCCGGCTTTTGGCCTCCTCGCGCCACTCCCACATTTGCGCGAGGACCTTTGCCTCCAGATCCCATGGCGGTAATCCGGCAAGGAGGCGGCCTTCTGTTGTAATATAAACAAATAGGTAATAAAACCAGAGTTCTTATATAAGATGTGATTATGTTTATATTCGCGCAGTAACTCAACTGTGATAAAGTTTACGACATATTTGAAATGGTGCCGAAATACTGAGAAAAAAAAAACATTTTTCGACCATAATCTGTTTAGGCGAGGCCGTGTAGCGATGTTGTAAGATACGCAAAACATTTATTTTTAGTATTAACTAATAATTATTTTGATATAAAACGATTTTATAGTATTCGACACAAACGTTGTAAAAGAAATATTGTAAAACCTAGCTTTGTTGGAGAACTCTGTAATGGATCAAGAAGGGAGGATCTCAAAAGATTTATTTTTGTAAATTTACATTACAACAAATAAATAGACAACTTCTTCACAGCAGGGTACGATGGAGCGAAGCTTTACAGGATCTCGACTGATTGCGAGCCAATCATTGCAATATTCACTGGTCAATAGGCACAATATTAATCTCCTACCACACGTTGTGGCGTATGGGTTATGCCATTACAGCAATGAAAACAGCTTGGGTCTCCTTACCTGAATAATCTCCGGCGCAGGCACATTCTCAGCGAGCTTCTCAAGAGCATACGACACGATGTCGCTGGATGTTCTTCCTCCGTTGTAGTCCTCGGCGGAATCTGCGGTCTTCTTGCCTGAGGGGAACAGCTTGATGGTCGGGTAGCCTTGCACTTGGAAGCGAGAGGCGATGGCCTGGTGGACGGTAGCGTCCAGGGCACCTAGTTTCACCTGAAAGGTATGAGAAAGTGATTTTTAGTATGGTTCTAAAAATATGCGAGCATGCAAAAATATCCCTTATCTTCGATTTGAAAGGATTTTCAACAAGTTTTACTAACAATAACCTAATATATTGTCTCCTAAAACTTTACCGAAAATATGTAGATTATTACGATAGTGAAAGAATTATCAAAACTGATTCATTAGTTTGAGAAAATCGTTAACTTACAAAATTTCATATTTAAAGCATCCAACGATCCATTGAAATTGGGAATATTTCTGATAATTTTCGGTTTTACCTCAATCTCAAAAACATGATAACGTATATCATAATTAAATAGTTAAGTAAAGAAGTTATTTAATGAACGATAAACTCCAAACACCCGCGTTATCAGCACAGAGCGCTAGAAGTTTCGCTGATAAAGACATTAAGCGGGAAATTGGTTAATGGAGTAATTATTTTATGTTGTATTATTGATTAATTACCGCGATAAAACAATTAATTCTACAGTAATAGTTATGGTCAATCGTAAAATGCAAGTTAGAATAACAGAAGTAATAAAATTTGTGAAGGTTTTTATTTTGTAAACCTTCATCTGCCTTGCCTTTTCCCAACTATATTGGGGTCAGCTTCCAGTCTAACTGTATGTATACCGGTTTTTACACGGAGCGACTAACTATCTACCTCCACAACCCAGTTACTGAGTAATATATACCCCTTGGTAAGACTGAACTGCATTCATTTATTTTTTCCTGATTTTGAATATACTTTGCATTGGCAACAATATTAAGTTGAACGAAATCGACGAGTCAAACATAGCAGTTATCTAGAATTTTTTGCACCTGCTGGGATGAATCAAAATTTCATGGTTCTTGTTAAAAATATTACATACAATATGACTCAAGTTTTTATTAGTAACGGATTACTGAAAATGTTTGTTAATCACCTGGTTGCAATACTCCTTAGATGACGGTGATACATACGTTTTAGATAAGGTAATTTTAGTAATCTAATATTTAGTAAACCCGTAATAGATATACTTAATTAATATTAAATTCCGATTTATCTGCTATCTAAAAGATAATGGAATGGTCCGTGTCGTAGGTTGCCAACCAAACGTTCCTCTCCCAGAGTCACAAACACAGCTGTTCAAAAACCCTCTTGAACTACTAACCTTGCCCTTAAGTTCCGAGGCAGCCTTAGCCCAGTGGGGCTCCAAGTTCTTGCAGTGTCCGCACCAGGGCGCGTAGAATTCCACCAGCCACAGGTCATCGCTGTCCAGCACCAGCTTCTTGAAGTTCTCGTCTGTCAGCGTGATCACAGCTGAGTCCGACTGTGGAGAAATACATTTATATTAGACACGGAAGATGGGATTACGACTAGACAAATAATAAACAGAACGTTATGCTTTATGGGAACCAAGGAAAGTATTCACCTACAAACAGATTGTTGAAATTGGGATATTTTGAGGGTCAATTAAAGTGGCACATTAAATCAGAAATTTGGGAACGTCCTCCCTGCGTGAGTAGCCAACGAATATAAAGGGTGACGCACGCTTTTTAAATATGTAATACAATAAATGGTAACAAGATAATACATAGATCTACATAGTAAGCAGACAACTAATTTGGTATAATCCTTTATTAAATAGTGCGCAATATTTCGAAGATACTTCCGCAAGTGGACTTTTATATATTTTGTTATTGTTCCAAAATAACCTTTGGCAAAAATCCAGTTTTGTTGAGATGAATAAAGAAAATGATTTGTAAATACCATAAATTACTTGTCTAAGCTAATGACCTGTCTACAATATACTACGCATAGTAAACGCAAAATATAGAAAATCTTTTGTGTGTTGTTTTATTTGTAACATAAAATGTAAATGAGAGTGAGAAATGACCATGTTTTATTTTCTTAATAAATTGGGGTTGCAGTTAAAGAAATCTATTTAACTGCATTCTACACCAATTTATTTTAATTTTACGAGCATCAAACGACATCACTGTACTACCTACCTAAACAATAAGGGCAATTTTTTCAACTGTCAGATAACTTTTATCTGAAGAATAAATCTGACAGTTTGGCATATTTTCTATACAAAAGCTGTCAAATGAAAACTATAATTTTTAGACTGACAATCATGGCAACAAGGGAACAAGAAGTATTTATTTCGAACTCTTGTGTCTTTCGTGTCGTGTGGTGATGCTGAGGATGCAGCTCTGCAAAACTACACATTTTGTCTAAAAACTTCCATTTGCCTTATTAAAGGTACACACACAGTTCATAGTACTAAATAATGTTAATTTCGACAAGGTATAGACGCCAGCACATCAAGCTACCCCAATCTGTCAAATTTCTTTGATAGATTTTAATCTCTATTCCATAAGTTTAAAGTTCATATTCATTTGGAAAAATTTGACAGTTTGGGGTAGCTTGATGTGCTGGCGTGTACATAATGAGGTTAGATCACTCTTCCGTATACGAAGTCAGTGCAAAATCTTAAAAGGAGGTCAGTAAGCTCACTGACGTGTCCCAATAGAACATTTTCTAAAGTGAGAGGATGCGTAGGAGTTTAGTGGGCGACGCGACGCGACGCATGACATGCGACGACTATTTAAATAATTATATTTCATCCTACGCTATGCATTCTTCGATTTCTGTTTATATACGAAATTACCTATAGAAAAGTAACTAAGATTTTACATTACTTTGTACGTAGGTTTGAGATTCGTGAATTCCAATTATGGCCAATTATTGCTAGAAGAATCGAAGTTAATTAATTTCATAAAATTACTAGCTGACCCGGTAAACGTTGTTTTGCAGGTAATTTCTAGTGAACAACCCTTATCACTTAGGGGTATGAAAAATAGATAGTAGCCGATTCTCAGACCTACTGAATATGCATTTAAAATTTGGTAAAAATCAGTAAAGCCGTTTCGGAGGAGTAAGGTAACTAACATTGTGACACGAGAATTTTATATAAGACTAGCTGACCCGGCAAACGTTGTTTTGCCTTAACCCTTATCACTTAGGGGTATGGAAAATAGATAGTAGCCGATTCTCAGACCGACTGAATACGCATATAAAATTTGGTAAAAATCGGTAAAGCCGTTTCGGAGGAGTACGGTAACTAACATCCAGGGGTGCGGGTTTGTTCGAAAGAGATACCACAGCCCCTGGCATACGGGCTACTGAGGGAACACGGGTGGGTTTTAGTCAGTAAAAGTCTGACACGCCCTCCTGCTCCACCCAGAGCGGGAGTAGTTACTTGATGATTTCCTACCAAAAAAAAAAAAAAACGTTAACTAACATTGTGACATGGAAATTTTATATATAAGATTATTCAGTTTATTTTTTTCTTCTTCAAGAGGTTTAACACATGATAAACCCGATCGGTCAAATTCGGGAATAAAGAAAATCCCATCATAAAGTTTGAGGAGTGTGGCTTTCAGGATTTTAATAGGTACTAAAGTGGCCGGGTTCACAATTTAATATTTTGACGAATTTATAAAGATTATATATAATAGCCGTTTTAGTTTGGCTCTTAAAATAGATAAATTGTTGACATAACAAACACGGCTGGTGCTACGTGCATGGAGATAAGATGTCAACGCCCCTTCATACAATGCGATCTCCAACATTAAATACCTCATAGTTTTAATTTCTGCATAGAAATGATCAAATAGTAGATTCGGCCCGCGACCTCGTTTGCGTGAAATTTCTTGTTAAAAATACATCTTATGACACTCTGCAATACTGTAGGTATTCAGTAGTGAAAGAATTATCGGAATCTGATCAAGAGTTCTGAAGATTACCTCCAACATACAGACTCACAAATGTTACCTCATTATAATACGAAGTCATCATTATCTGCCTAGCCTCTTCCCAACTATGTTGGATCGGCTTCCTGTCTGTCCGGGTGCAACTGAATACCAGTATTTTAAGTATGCAAATAAATGTATTGCTTAGCACGAGGTCTTGGGGTCGATTCCTGTGTTCGATGGTCAAAATGTAGATATATAGTATAGGTACCTATACTTCTGCTTCATACAGAATAGCTACGCCATGATGTTAGGTATATATTTTACTTCGGAAAAAGATCACATTAATCAATGTTACTATTTCTCTTTATCAAACGAGTTTAGAACACTTGATTAAATCAAATATCCACGTTCTTGAATGTCCTTTAAAATACACGTGGATGTCAGTAATCATGTTTACATTGGAAATGCAACGACTGTGTAGGGAACAATGCGTGCATCATTAAACTACAATGCATTTTATAACAAAAATATAAAGCTTAAACCCACACTCAAATTCAAGTCATCATCGTCTGCCTAGCCTTTTCCCAACGATTTTGGGGTCGGCTTCCAGTCTAACCGGATGCAGCTGAATATCAGTATTATACATGAAGCGACTGCCTATCTGACCTCCACAACCCAGTTACTGGGTAATACTATACCCCTTGGTAAGACTGGTTGTCAGACTTTCGGGCTTCTGACGACCCGTAACGACTGTCAAAGATCCACAAATGATAGCCGGGACCAACGGCTTAACGTGCTTTCCGAGGCACGGAGGAGTCTTGGTATAAGATGGTCACCCATCCACGGACCAACCGCGGCAAGCGTAGCTTAACCTGATCGATCGACCCGCGCAGCTATTGTTACTTAGCCACAAGCTCCAATTCAAGTATGTAGGAGGTAATCGCTGGAGCTACGAGTCAGGCTTAAAAAAAGAAACTTAAGACCCTATGGAACCGAATAAAAAGAAGAACATAATTACGCTAAGAGAAAACGACGTGATATCGCGGGTGGGTGGTGTGATCCTTTAGGTATAGGACATATTTCACGCGGACGAAGAAGCTAGTATCTGCTAAGACTTTATTAAAGGATAGTTGTATAATTTGAGTTATAGTTGTTGTAGATAAAAATAGAACAGTAGAAATTATATATTTATTTGTTAGTGACTGCGTCCCTGACGTTTGTCTGAACCACGTCGCTTGATAACTGACGCATTTGCATATACAACTCCCTTATTTTGAAGCACGTACTTCAACCTCATTAAAATCTTAATAATTTTCGCTTTCTCTTTAGCCTTTATATCACCGCGTAAAAGCTGCATTTGTAACATTTTAAACCTATTGTTAATTGTCATAGGAGTTGTTTTTACAGGAGCGTTTGTTGTAGTTGTCGTTACACTAGGTTTCGTGGTAGTTGTCTTTACTGAAGGTCGTGTGGTAGTTTTCTTTTTAACAGATGTTTTGAGTGCTTCTTTCATCCGAGCTATTTTTTTAGTTGTACTTTTTTTTTCATTGACATCTGTTTTAAAGTCAGGTAAACATGTCTCCAGGAGGTCATTTGGTTGCTGATCACCTAGCGTTGGTGGTGGAGAGGTTTCCGATTTGTTTCCGGCTTTTTTCCATAGTATGTTGTGACCAAAAGTGTTTGGTGTGGTTTGCTAGTGAAAACTTTTTGATGTAAGTGTTAAAGTATAGAAATATTGCATGATTAAAAATATGCACTTAAAATGATTGAGAATTAATTTCTATTTTAGATTTTGATATGAATATTATGTCAGTATGTGCCGGTGCCGGTGATTAAATAAAATGTAGTGATGATTGTGAGATATAAATATTTATAAATGAAAGTAAAAACACTGCAGACTTTCCTATCTTTGTGAGCCCAAAATTTAAATAAAAATTGTTTAGGACTAACAAAACAAGAAATCACATTTGTTCAAATGCATTAAGTCAGCATTGCAATTAAATGAATAAATGTGATATATATGTATATGAAAGAAAGAAGTCAATCAATAAGCTTAGCCTCTTCCTATGTAGGGATCGGCTTCCAGTCTAACCGGATGCAGCTGACTATTCAAGAAAGAAGTATTTAATAAAAAAAATATTGGTGATGCAATAAAATCATTAAAATTTAATGAGAGTTTCCTATCAACACATATTATGATTTACTCCTCTAGTTCGAGACATGTAACCTTTAATGAGTCTATCAAGACTTTTGAAAACCTGTACCTTATCTGATCCGGACTCTTCGGGTCTCTTTCCAAGACGCTCATAAGCCTTGCCCTTGACGGCTTTAAGGGCAGCATCAACTAATCCGTCAGCAGTCCTTGAGCCTTTGAATGGGACGTGTTTGCTACCCGTAAAGATCTTGATGGTGGGGAAGCCAGTAACTCCATAGTTCTTGCCGAAGCTTTTGTACTTGTCAGCGTCTATAGCTCCGACTTTAACAATGCCCTGGAAATACATGATTTTAGTCAGTTTGTATTCTATATATTAGGTAGAAAAATGCGAAATTGTGAGAGACATTGTTAATATCACGTAATTTAATTCCTTTCAACTGAATTTTAACATAAATGTATTTAATCAATGTTGTTGTTTCTTTCTAGCAACATAACATGTTGTGGAAAAAAGACTTTAGTAACAGCTTCTCAACTTTTTACAAGATTCTTTGTTCCGTTATAATTAATTAAATGAGCAATAAAGTCATGAATAAAAAAGTCAGACTTCTAGCTTGCAGATAAAATGTACATATGTAATCCTTTTTTGCCCAAAGTATTGCTGTCAGTGAACATCCTAGAAATAATTATTGCACCCCGATACGTAGGCAGATACGTAAACAAATACCTTCAAGTAAATTCATGTACATGAGTAAATTTTATTACTTATTGAGTAATGTAATTTCCATACATGATTTGCTAGAAATCTAAAAACAATGCACTCACATGAATAAGCGCTTCGCGCATTTACAAATAAAGTACTGGTTTTTCTTTTAGTACACAAATATTAGACACGTACCCGTAAAGCTTTAGCAGCCTTCTTGTATTCAGGAACTAAGTTCTTGCAGTGACCACACCACGGCGCGTAGAATTCCACCAACCATACTTCATAGCTGTCCGTGACCAGCCTGTCGAAATTATCCGGAGTCAGGTCCACCACGTCTGAGTGAGAGTCGTACAAGGCGTATCCAGACCCCACGACCAATAAAATACCTGAAACAAAATTATAATTATTACTGCCGGCTCCTACAAATTTCACAACGTAACGAATTCATTTCACGGTTTAATTCTGTTATTTAAACATACCCAGGAAATAAGTGTGTAACATTGTGTGTTGATTATATGCTACTTAATTTAGAAACTATAAAACACCAACTATTATTTTATGAGATCGGACGAGTTATCGGCTAAACAACGACCTGAAGAAATAAACACGTCAGTCAATCATTTTGGCATCCCGAAGAAGAAAGACACGATATTGTCAATGGAATTCGTGGACTCGCATCATTGGCCAATTCAGATTTCCCGCAAAAAAATTGACTAAGCGTTGAATTTTATTTACAGTGGCAACTTGGCAACCGTGCGAGTCGGACTCACGCGCTATGGGTTCCGTACGACCAACAAAACGATGCCTTTATTTAATAATTTGATTTGAGAAATTCCATTAAAGTCAAGTATTCTGTAAAAATTTGCACCTGCTGTCTATTGTGGTAAAAAAGTTGCAACCCTGTGACAGAGACAGGCGGATCGACACACAGAGGGAGGCTTAGTAATAAAGGATCAATTTCAAAGTTATAGTACTTATAGTACAGTATAGTAACCCGGAACCCTCTATTTCTTTTCCAAAAAAAAAAAACGGGTAGCTAGCTGATTTTTGGATTCCTAGATTTCGACATATTGGGGAAAGGTCAATGACCGCTATTGTCATGCCAAAACGCATCCCTTGCTTAATGTCAGCTGGTCAGCTGCGCCCAGTCGGACCGCAGCGACGTTCTTTCCCGTATGTGTTCGGTAGCCAACGCGAGTGCTCGTGTACCATCATCGTCGTAGTGTCGCTTCTCACGCATCCCGTTCCCTACAGATCAGCCAGACAGAAGCATCGCTACAGGTCGCTCACATATCTCTTGTGACGGATGCGCGTAGATCAGCGTTAATTCTTCAACGCACTTGCAATGCAGATCTTTAGTGAGTCCGAATCGTGCTATAATGGTCACCAATGGATCACTTAACAATTTTATTACATTTTATCTGAAGAAAAAAAATACGAGTTTAAATCAAGGCTTACATCCTGTTAAAACGAAAGTTAAGCTGCGATAAGCTTTCTCAATCACATACAGGACCATACATGACCGTTTTTCTTAAGATGCTTTCACAGCAGACCATTGCCTCATATTTATGCCAACTGTCTGCTTTGTGTACCCCTATTACACAATGTTTACGGTCCGATATATAAGTGATGTTTATTTGAATAGGGTTCCTTCCTCCCTTTCCATTATAACATCATCCCAATTTAAGGAAAGGGTAACTGAATACTATGTTTTATAGTGGGTTTTAGCACTAGGTTGAAGCGACAGACAGGTTTTTATTCTCTGATTCTGTTTGAATAATATATTCACTACATTATTGATTTTCAGGGTGTTCAGCAGGTGAGGGGTGTTGTGTTTTATTGTCATTGAGCACCCGGATTTATAAAGTTACAAACGTAAAAACTAAAACTATTGAAATTTAACAAATCAACACGATTTCGAGTTAGACGATTAATTGTCTATGTTTGCCCAACACAGAACAGACGATGAGACGACGCAAACTAACATCACTAGTAAATTGTAAGTTAATTTCATTGCTTTCTTTTTATCTTTACTGATCAAGTAAATATTTAATGGTGAGTTTTGTTAACAAAACATATTTTCTGTTTTTTTTTTCAAGATATCATTAGAAATACGTTTTGAACATTTATTTCATTTTGCTCACTCGTAACTCTGTTGACTCTATGGTGACAACATACTGCGACCCGACGACCGACGACGTATGCCTCAAACTAAAATTAAAAATCGTTGATCAATATTTTCAATGTAAGCAGCGCTTTGCATCTTAAAACAGCAATAATAGTTTAAAATTTTAAGATTAAATGTCTGGTGGCGATGCTAAGGATCGGTATCGGCCAATTTTTATGTTTTAAAGGTATTTGTATTTACTAATTTAATATTGACAGGTTATGTTCGCGCGTATTTGTTTGTTTTTGGGACAATTTAGGCGGGAAATTGGCGTCAGCCAGCAGCGCCTTCTTGTGTGTCATTAACCGTCCGTCATTATTCTTACTTACAACAATTTGCAGCCGTTTGCCCCGTAAGGTTTTATCAAAAAATGAGCGCTATAACGATGAATACCAAGCCGTTCACTGTGTTCGTCGAGGGTAATATTGGCAGCGGAAAAACAACATTTCTGGAACATTTTCGTCGATTTGAGGATATCACGTTGTTGACAGAGCCTGTCGAAGAATGGAGAAACCTGAAGGGATGGAACTTATTGGTAAGCATTCAACATTACTATTGTAAAATGCTTACTTATCACCTTCAGTCTGGATTATGAGGTTAGTTATTTATGTCAAAAATGGCGTATTCTTCACAAAAATGCGGAACCCTATTTTGTTATTACTTGTAGGTGGTATTAACTGGTAAAATATGAAAATTTGGTCAGTGGGTCGTCTTAGGGGTATATCTGTACTCACATTATTGGTGTTATAGTTTTAGAACTAAGTCTTTGCTTGACGTGCGCCCCGTGGTCGCACCATTCATTATCTTACTGTCAGAAAATCATAACTCATCATCATTCTTTATAATAATTTTACAGAATATTACCTGCAGTAGAGATGGATACACTTATGTCATTCCATTAATGATCCTCTGCTCATTTTTAGTGCCAAAAATTAAATTATTTAGTACTGGAATCCACTGAGTAATCTTATATCCAAAACTTTATTTTTCAGGATTTAATGTACAAGGACACAGCAAAATGGGCAATGACATTCCAATCCTATGTGTCTCTAACAATGTTAGATATGCATCGGAGGCCTACTCCTACACCTGTGAAGTTGATGGAACGTTCCCTGTACAGTGCACGGTACTGCTTTGTGGAGCATATGATGAGAAGTGGGATGCTGCATCCAGCAGAGTTTGCAGTGCTTGACGAATGGTTCAGATTCATAATGAATCAGATACACATTGATGCAGATCTTATTGGTCAGTATAAATGCTCAAATAATAATCTATGATAATGTAACGACAGGTGGGACAATTGTGGCCAATAAATACTTGATAAAACCATTGTCTACATTTAGGGAAGTAAAAACAAAGGCATCAGAATTTAAACAAGTTATGTGATCTAAAGTGCTTATTAAATTGTTTATTAATCTGTGAGCACTTAGATAAACAAGTAAATGACAATCAAACATCAACTTGGCTAAAAATAATGACTAGGTACTCTAAAAACTACTTTAGACTGATAGTTTTGGAATTTAGACACATTGCAATAATCCTACATCACCTACATTTAGTATGAACACATTACAGGAATCCTTTTTTGGATTTAAATGCAATGCACTGTGGCCTGATGCAGCTGTAATATTCGCTAAGCTTTACTGTGTACAGAGGCCAGCACATCAAGCTTCCCTAATCTGTCAAATTTCTAAGTTTTTCAACTTTATCTCAAAGGAATATAAGGTTATGTTCAATTGGGAAAATTTGATAGTTTAGGATAGGTTGATCTGCTGTACATTTGACATGCTTGTAATAAGAAACCAATCAATTTAGCCATATCAGTTTGTATATTCCATCACTGAACTTACCCGATTTACCCAATAAGATCCTTAAACTTTTCTAAGACTCCAAATTTACAAAATTTGTATGATTTTCAGTTTACCTGAAAACGACACCCTCCGTAGTGTATGAGAGGATAAAGAAAAGAGCAAGATCTGAGGAGCAGTGTGTCCCACTGTCCTACATAGAAGAACTACACAAATTACATGAAGACTGGCTTGTAACTAGACACCATGCTGAGTGTCCTGCTCCTGTAAGTACCCTAATTAATAAAATAAAAAAAATCTCCATGTCCAGCCCTTCTGAAAAGAGAACCTTATAATTTTCTTTTTGTAAACCTTGTTTTCATGCTTTCATAAGCTACTTGTGGTGGGTATAACTTGTGATGTTTAAGTAGGAATTTATATTCTCTATAAATTATAATATAAGTTATATGGTGGACTTTGATTGGAGCAAGGAACTGAGTAAAATTATCCCCTCTAACTATGCTGCTAAGGTGTATTTAGTTAACATGTTATTGTAAATACCAAAAATTGTTTAAAATAACAAAATAAAATAGTACAGTCGCCAGCAGGTCAAGCTATCCCAAACTGTAAAATTTTCCCAATTGAACATAAACCTTATTCCTTTGCAATAAAGTTGAAAAATTATCAAAGAAATTTGACAGATTGGGGTAGCTTGATGTGCTTGCCTCTGTACATAAAGGTGAAAAACTAAATACAATAAAAAGATTAGTAAAATTACAATACGTACCTATTTGGATTATTTCAGATACAGATTTTTAAATTTTTTCAGGTATTAGTGATAGATGCTGACTTGGATTTGTCTCAAATAACTGAAGAGTATAAGAAGAGTGAGCACCAAATATTAAGAAAAGCTGTAGATGTGGTAATGAGATCTCCCAATAAGCTTAGCCCAAAGAAACCTATTACCACTTCTCCCATACAGATAGTGCCTCAAAGAAGAATATTATAATATAGCTTTACCTTTTATCTAAAAAAAAAACTTAATTTATATTGACTTATTTCCCTAGACTTGTGTTCTATATTATTATATGACTTATTGCAAGTATTTTAGTTGGTAAGATTACGAATGACAGGATCACAAATAGTTCTTTCTACTATGCATGTTGTGACTAGATGTCACAAACAGATGTGGACTTTAATTATTTAAACAATGCTTTAAGAAATTATTCCTTCAAAGTAAACTTTGAAAAATATGCACACCAGTGTTTGCAATATTGATTTATTGACAAGTAATAATAATTATGATTATTGTTTGGTTATTTATCTAAATACTTACTTATATTTTACATTTTTTAAGTTCTTTTAAAATGTATGTATTTATTTAGTATAATTTTATTTAGTTGCATATTGTATGTATTCAAATTTCGCATTTACTTTCAGGGTTCATATTTTGTGTATGATATTGATTGGTTCATAATTAATCAACTGTACAATTTTGTGTCAATATAAAAGATTATTGACTATTTTATTTTTATTTTGCGGAAACGACAAATCGGAGCCTACTACACCAGCAAAGATTTCTTGTACTAGTATGAAACATTGGAGGACACATTAATACAGGATTATTATTCACAATAACAATCATCGCTATTTTTCTAGGCAAATGGATAAATGTTGGCTTTTGATATTAGAGAATACATAATTACAGGAACGACGTCGCCCTATATCCGCGGAGGAATTGTAGTATCTAAATCGCGTCTCTACTACACAAAATTCTCGGAAATAGGTGATGATAAATTGCAGTATTTGATGTGAATCGACGTTGTCTAGTCAACACTAGGCTACGGCGATTCACATCAAATACTAGAAATCTACACATAAATGACGTACACGTTTAACGAGATCTATGCTTCGATCATATTCTTGAAACACGTACTAAAAAAAATACCGAGCTCATACTGTAGTTAAAATATGACTAGTCAGCAAGGTGGAGTATCACCTCGGGAATAATTGAATGGATCGAGTCGTGCGTATTGATTTTCTTGACATTGGGTTGGCAGAAACCTTCAGAAACAAATGACTTTATGCTGGCAACACTGGTTGTCTGTCAATTTGTCAAATTTATTATTGTGTCATTGTCAGGTGTTTACTTACATGCCGATACTAAAAATTAAATAATTTAGGTCAATTTTAACTAAATCATTTCTTTAAGGCATCAATTTATTTTTTTATTAAGTGTAACTTGTTATCAACATAATTTGTGATGAGTTCTTGTTGCGGCAACGAGTTAATATTTAATTCGGTCATTAGCGAAGTAGTGGCTTCCAATTTGGAGCAAGCATCGTATTTTATCAATATTTTATACAACTCTAGTTTTATTGTTGGTGCTTTTGCATTCATTGTTGTCTTGTTATTCGTGGCTGTTAGTAGGTACGGTGTGAAGCTTGGATCGCGAGCGCGTTAACGCATGAAAGTAAAAGTAATGAGATTGTTTACCGTGGAGCTGTAACCACTCGGCGTTGTAAGGTAAGTCGTTCATTTACTATTCCTTATGTATATAATACTCGTGTTACTGCAGATCTTAGATTAAAGTTATTTTTTTATGTGTTGGAAAATTCCAATACTTATAATATGATTTTAACAGGTGATGAAGGCCTTTGAATGTGTTATCATGGCAGCTATTGTTAGCCTAGCAAACAAATCGAATATCACAAATTAAATGTGAATTTAGTCATTCACATTTAATTTGTGATTATAATGTTTGGATTTCTAAATTTTTTATGCCAAAACTAAATTTATACACACATTACATTTACTCCATCAAAATGTTGTTTTATTTATTCCTAGGTTGTATGGCACATTCACAAATTATGACATGTCAAAAATGTGCTTTGTCATCTATTTCTGGAAAACAGCACGCCACACCATACCATAAGTCCCATTCGTGATCTACCCTGTAGTTCCGGGCTTTTGTAACTTGATTAATATCAGAAGCTCGTCTCTACAGGTAGCTCACGGCTGGTAGACCACGCTACATGGTGCATCAAATGTTTTATTAGATAAATCTTGGATCAGGTGAAAATGTTTAAAATGTGTGCATGTTATTATGTTTTTCTCTAGTAGGTCAATTTTTCTGGATTAAGAGTTTGCAGGATATTTATATTTGCTATGTATTTTACATGTGCTACCATAGGTTGCTTTAGCACTTTGTCTGTTAGGTGGGATTGTGGTCATTATGTCATTTGGTGTTAAAATATTGACACAAATCTACAGTTGTTAATTTACTTTCAGTAACACTATGGAATTTTAAAACTTTTCTTCTTTGAGACGGTGTGCACAACAACAAAAACTATGTATTGCTTAATTAATAATGGTTTATTGGCTAAGTACTGTATTCTGCACCCTAATGTGATGTGTCCTTATGGGATAAGGAAAGGTTGATAAAGGTTTAATGATAATGTACAGGAAGTCAGCGAGCAATAGCTTTGTGAATGAAGCATGGTAATGAAATGTTTGGTGTTTCTAACTTTGAGTGCATATCTCACTAGATATTGATAAAAATAAGCTTAAATACAGGGGTTATTGGGTGTGGTACTTCCTGGCTGCTCCACGGTCACATTTTGGATTGGGGTTAATAAGAATAAATATACATAATATGTTCATTAATATAGGGTAAAACGTATATTACAATGGCTCTTTCTAGGTATAAAAAAATTAGCAAAGTTTTGTCTAGCAATGATTTCATTGTAATTACGTAAACCTTATCTCGACAATTTTTTTGGCTAGTAATGCTAATTCAAATATTCCATTTATGTGTGAAAATACATGATCTTCCGCAACTTCTATAAAATGTACTTAATTTGTAATTATTGTGTTATGTAATAGATTCTGTTCCATGAAGAAGGCAAGTCTGGTGGCCGGCCCTCTATGGGTGTTTTTGAACATGAATATAGTGTCAATCCTTCATAAGGTGACACTTGTCCACATTTTTTCCATACAAACTTCGGGAGGGTTTTACTCCACTGTTTGATTATGTACATCAAAAATTAAACATGGTATGGTTTTGTCTCATTATTAATATTGTCTGTACGGCAACAGAATACTAAAATACTTTTTAATGGCTTTTGCCATTAAAAAGTTATGAACCAACAAAGATTCGTTATTCTGGCTAATTTAACGTAACTTTGGGCGTGTTTAAGTAATAAAAGAAGTGTAAAATCTCGAAAACCAAGTCAGTACCGACAAAGCTCAATTATTGAAAAGTTCAATAAATTTAATTGGTCATTGATTTATGCAGTGGTTTTTTCAGAAAACCCGAGCTTCGGACGGACTTTTCTTAATTTTTTACGCGCCTGTTTTACTATAACTGATCCTGCAGCTCACTTAATTATGTTGTGCGTGTAGACTAGCGACTAACTGCTCATCAATGATACTACCTCTGTCGGACACAAAGCCTGGTGAGACAGCGTGCTTTTTAGCCAGGCCCACCAGTGAGTTCGAGCCCGCGACTAGTGTACCCTTAAGACTGCCTTACTGCCTAATAAGCATGCTGGATATGCAAACCTCTTCTTTCTCTTGTCTCCAGAAATTAAATGAGTAAAGTTATTTGTATGCGCTCATGGAATATGAAACCCAGTTTCAGTATTCATAATTCACAACTAAGTTGTCAAGTCCCTGTTTGCTAGGATCTGTTCTCCTTTTGTCCCTCTTTAATTTAGACGCTAATTGGGTAGTTTAATACCAAGAATCCGCGATCGGCGATTCCACGATCCGCGAACCTAATAGGAGTATTGAGCTGTAACTGGCAGTTAGACTGGTTATCTCAACGAACGAAAGTGAGTGTGGCCGGTGAGCGGCGCTAGTTTAACGCACTAATATTACCTCATTCGACTCGCCCAGTTTTTCACTTTCCTCTAGTGCACGCAGAAAGCGTAAACTTGTCAACTTTATTTAGATTTTGTAGAATTTTCGTATCTATTAATTATGCATGAGTAAGTATGTGAGTGTGGTTGTGTGTTTGGTTATTTAAAAAAAACCCCATCGTAATTTCATGGTTTGTGAGTCATGTTCATTGGGAAGGGAAAGAACAACATGGCGTCTTTTGCTTCATAGGGTGAGGTGTGGCTGGCACGGAGCATGCGCGAAACACCGTGGGGCTTAAGTCTGGGAGTCTACACGATGTCAATAACCTCTCGAGGCGGATGACGCCCTTATGGATTTCTTTGGACACGAAAAAACCCATGCAGTAAAAACCTAAAGTTGATTCGGAATGTGAACTAAATTACTGATCGGGTCTGGGTGTCTGTTTCTACCTCGTCTAAAAACGGAACAGCCAGGCTAGTGGTTCGGTTATTCTATTGGTTCGGGTAGCTCAAAGCTCATCGACCGGACGACCGGAAAACGTGGGTTTTTCGAGAATATTCGACTGTTTCGGGGAGGAATATTTCTGAGGAGTTTTACCATTTGAGACGGAGAATAGGATAGATTTATTGTGTTTATCATTTTATGATTAGCTAAGGAGCATTCGTTTTACTCGTAACAAAGTACCTACTCCGTAGGTATGGGATAGAGACAGCTGCCTTAAATCTACGGGTTCAGGACAGTTATGTTACTGACAGCAGGGTTAGCATGAGAAACGTAGAGAAGCGTTTTGTTAACGGAAGAGTAGACAAAAATGACGTTTCCGTGTAGACAGTTGACAGTTTTGTACCGAGAAATGTAGACAAGCGATTTCTATTATCCGGTAGAGTAGAAATAGAAAGTGTCGTGCTAAGCCTGCTGGTCTCCTGAAGGTTAGTTAGTTGCTTTATTAATCAATCAACTGTGGTTAGTTTCGCAACACGAGGTTTTCAGCTTGTTGCATTCAGAGTCCAATATGCTTACCGCATTGCGGTCTCCAATCAAAGGTTTGTAGATACCTATTCTCATACGGCTACATGGATGAAATAATGGCTTGCACCCAATAGGGTCATTGCGCCGGTTAGCGACCAGTTAGCTGGGTTGCCCACTTAAGATGAGAAAATAAAAATGATGTCTACGCGCAAAATAGTATATTTTAATGGGAATTTGTCCCAAATATAATCTAGTTTGGATACAAAACATAAAATAAAATACATTAATACAAAAATATTTATAAAATGCTGAAAAAGTGAAAATATAGCGAAAACGTCGGTTTACGACCATTTTTATCAGTTTACGACCACCAGTGTGCTGGTTTGCGACCGCTATTTTAATATAAAAATATGGCATTAAAATAATTATAATCGGTTTAAAAATATTTTAATTTTTGCCTCTTATTAAAAACAAATATGGTACCTAATCATTTGGTGTAATGTTTTCTTAAATAATAATAATTAACCTTCTTTTCGGATATCATCGAGAGCTTTTTCAGGGCTTCTGCAGTGTACTGGACAGTCTTTTTCTTTTTTTTATTGACTCTGAATTATTTGGGAGCTCCGTCTAAAAATAAGTAATATAAAATAGGTAATTAATTGTTGTTTTTATGACTAATTTTGTTTTAAACTGAAAACTACTAATATTTAGTTTTCGACAGATTAGGTACAACTACATGGTTGCTAGCTAAAATCATTATTAAACGGACATTTCAATAACCAAACAAATTTAAAAAATCAGACGTGGTCGCATACTCAATTAAATTTCATACTTATTTCTGTTAGCGGCCGTTATTTATCTCATACTAAATGATGGTGGCCGGAAACCAATGTCTTTATTTCGATTATTTTGGTTTACGACCACCTGTTCAGCACCAATTTTGTACGTAAATTAAACAAAGTTCTTTCAAAGAAACTGGTGGTCGCTTTCTAAAGAACTACAAAGAAAAACTTTTCCAATGCTACATTCAAAATTGTAACAGTCCTGTATGAAGCATTATGATCATATTAATCAAAACAAAAAAATTCGGTTCTCGTCGGTTTGCGACCATGTGGTCGCTATCTAACGTTTTCGTTAAATAAGCATTTCGATTACCGACCACTTGATTTTATCTTAATAATACGTTTTAAAATAGAAAAATACAACTAAATAATAACCAAAACTTATCGATTGTACAATTTAACATCTAACTTATATGTAAAACATGAAATAAGTAATAAAACTTACCTTTGAGCGCCGCGCGCCGTGTTATTTTTTTTCCAACTCGCGGTACGTCCACTCACCCCTGAATCAAGACGCACATTGAGCAATTTTTTTTCGGGTCTGGTTTTCGGTATTTGTTTCAAACTGTGTAAATTCTTATTTCATAATTATTTATAAAGCACCTTACATTTATTTTTTCTTTATTTTACCTCTACAAGTACTATTATCGTGATTTAAAGAAACTTACAGCCACACTCAGAAAGGTACATTAAATTAGTCCTAACGATTACTTAACTAAGTAGCCTTAAATACATTAATCAACGGTATATCCCAGAGACACAATTTAAGGGTTCGTTAGCAAAGTACAGGTTTAAGTAATCGTAGGGCGAAGCATCTCCAAATCGTCTTATCGATATCATATCGATAAAGCCTTGGTGTAGCCACATTTCAAAACAGTTGATAATAAACCACAAAAAAGTTTATAAAACACGTTGAAAACTATTATTCGTAGTAATTTAAATGATAATCAGTTCTCTAAATGTATTTTTTCATTAAAATACAAAGCGAAACAATTATTTTCATCATACAAGTTAAAGCGATTGCGACTTTTTTGCTATGGCAACCAATTGTCAATGTCAAAACAGGGAATAATAATTAATGTTTTTGTTTGTGTTTCATTCGCCGGGCGAGAAAGTTTTGTGTTGTGAATTTTAAATTTCATCTGAATGTGCAAAATAGCCAATCCCATGGTTTTAGCTTTACATTAAAGATAGTTCTAGGCACGTGTTATTTAAGATCTTGGGAAACAAATAGGTGCCATTTGTATAGTAAGCATTTTAGAAAGTAGCCAGATGTTAGGGACCTCACGGCAACTCGAGAAGTTTTGGTATTTGTTTATTGCCGAGCGTTGTAATAGAATTAATTGTTTAATTATTTCCGTAATGTTTTGTTATTAGTATGAACGAAGATCTTTGTCGGAGCCTATTGATAAAAATATTTGCATTCCCTTTTAGTTCTTTAATATTTTTGACAGTTTGTAATAAGTAACAGTTTGTGCAGGTATTCTTATCCGCACCAGATGTGTTTCTATAGATTTCAAATTAACAACAACCTAGCGATTACGAAAAAAAGCTGCATTATTGGAGGAAGAGAGAAACAAAACATTATTAGCAAAAGCTAAAACAGAATTAGAAGAATTAAAAAAAAAAAAAACTATTGGAAAACAGTCATCCTGATTTGACGCTTTTTGGTGAAACATAAAATAAAAGTATAATTATTTGATTAATTTGTGCATTTTTATTTAGAAAGGTATCAATTTTAAGTAAAAAACCTTTCAACCAAGGCTTGTCGCACTGTAAAACCATTGCTGTTGGAGTTTTCATTTATTTGTGCTACATCAACAATGTATATCTAAATTTAAATCTATATGGTGCATGGAATTCTTGAATAGAGTAGGTATTTAGTAAAGGGATCAGAAGAATCTCATAAATACCGCTTTGGTCCTACTTCTCTACATCTGCTAAATCAGATATTATTGCTTTTAAATAAATGCAAAAGCTACTTCACTGGTAAAAATAAAAAATAACCACAATCTTAAATGTCAAAATCAATGATTAACAAGTTAAGTAAAGGTCTTGCTGTACTTAACTTTAATTTGTCACTAAGGGCCACAAACGAACCGTTAACTGACTCTGAGAGTGAACTATTTTTAATTTTTACTAAGGAGCCTCTTAAGTAACCGTTAGGCGTCTCTGAGTGTGGCTGTTAGTCCGTCAAATGGTCGCCTACTGAAGGTGGTCGCGATACCGGCGAAACGACCCTACAATAGGTAGGTAGCCAATAGAGCGGTTAAAATTACAAGTTTATGTTGTCAAACACAAATATTAAATAAATAGTACTTAACAATTACTGTGCTAGTCAGACATAAGCATAGACAGTGGTGCCGATTCTGTTGTCACAAAATTCTCTAAACTAGACTAAAAATCACCAAAATTTAGTTTATTCCTGTCAAACGACGATTTCCTATTCTGAAATTGACCAAAGTGACACAACTTAACTATATTTTAGTTTGGCAGCACTAAGATTGTACTGAATTATTAGTTTAGTGAAAATGGTAATTTTGCTATTCTGTTGTTGTCAATTTCATTATTCTATTCAACCTAAAATTTTGGTTGTTTAATGTGATTATTTTTAATCGCGATTAAATAGGTGTGGAATAAAATTTGTTGTCAAGAACTAAAATTCACGCAGACACCTCGACTTCTGGTGCAAAAATAGTACTGTATCTCGAAAATGGTGTGTCCTATCGCATAGATAATGAAAATTTCGACCCCCTTTATAAAACCTCATGCACCTCTCAAACTCAACATGTGGGTAGTAATTTTTCATATTTTCCATCCAAAAGGTGAAAATTCCATATAAATCACGTCGAGGCTGCCGCCCCTGCGCACCTCTGGCTCTAAAAAGAACACGGGGTAGGGCAAACAAGTACCACGTTGCGAAGCCAAAACAAACCACGTGCGAGTCGCGATTGTCAAATTCGATTTTAGTTGTGTCAAAATAGTTTTTTAATTTAGAGATATTTTTTTGCAGAATAGCGTTAAGATTCTCATAGTGAAAAGCAAGGAATTTTAGTTATAGTTTAGTTAGTTTAGTTCGGTGTACAACAGAATCGGCACCAGTGTATAGTTTGTAATAGTAAGGTATTTTCCAATTTATAAAAAATATTTTGAAGATTTGGACGAAATATGTGTAACAGAAAAATAAATGTATTAATACCCATTTTCTCAATTAAAAACGTTAATTTACCTACTTTTCGTTGTTTTGAATTTACCGCTAAAACGATCACGCTCACGATGACTTTTTATCACGTGACCACACGTGACGTCAACTTTGTGCGCGATAAAATGGATATAAATCAATTATAATTATTTTTCTGCTAAATCATTCGTCCGAAACTCCCAATCTGCAAATTAAAATCATCATCATCATTTCAGCCGAAAGACGTCTACTGTTGGACATAGGCCTCCCCCAAGCTCCGCCATTTCGACCGGTTCTGTGCTTCCCGCATCCAGCGGACTCCTGCGGCCCTCACAAGGTCATCGATCCACCTTGTGGGAGGCCTTACAACTTTACGTCTTCTAGTACGCGGTCGCCACTCCAGAACTTTTCGGCCCCATCGGCCATCTGTTCTACGAGCAATGTGCCCTGCCCACTGCTACTTAAGTTTGACAATTCTTCGGGCTATTTCGGTTACCTTGGTTCTCCTGCGGATCTCTTCATTCTTGATTTGATCACGCAGGGAAACTCCAAGCATAGCCCTCTCCGTCATCCTTTAGTGACTTCAAGCCCATTGTGAGCGACCACGTTTCGGTTCCATATGTCATCACTGGCAACACGCACTGGTCAAAGACTTTCGTCTTGAGACACTGGTATTTGGGACGAGAAGATATTGCGAAGCTTCCTGAACGCTGCCCAGCCGAATCGGATTCGACGATTGACCTCTTTCTCGAAGTTGGAACAACCTAACTGGACAGTTTGTCCTAGGTAAACGTACTCGTCCACAACTTCCGAGTGCAGCGCCTCCGACGGTTACGGGAGTGGGTGTTACATGGGCATAGGACATGACCTTTGTCTTGTCCATGTTCATTTTAAGACCCACTCTTCCGGAAGCTCTACTGAGGTCATCGAGCAATGTACTGAGGTCCTCCATGGTCTCAGTCATGACAACTATATCATCGACAAACCGAAGGTGAGTGATGTTCTTGCCATTGATGTTGATGCCAGCCCCTTTCCAGCCCAGAACCTTGAAGACATTCTCCAGAGCAACGGTGAAGGTGAAGGAAGGTTTCGGAGAGATAACGTCTCCCTGTCTTACACCTCGCTGCAGAAGGATAGGTTTCGAGGTCTGTTCCTGTAGTCGGACTGACATGACATAGTGGCGTTTTCGTACAGATACTTAACATCTCGATGTACCGATAGTCGATCTGGCAACATGGAGGGACTGCAGTGCAGCCCATGTCTCGATCGAATCAAAGGCTTTTTCGTAGTCCACAAACGCTAAACAGAGAGGCAGATTATACTCTTCGGTCTTCTGTATAATCTACCACAGCGTATGTATGTGGTCTATTGTGCTAAAGCCTTTACGGAACCCTGCTTGTTCGAGAGGCTGGAAAGGAAGATACCCTAATTGCGTAGGTAAATAGCGCAATTAATGTTATTGTCTAAATAAAAGCCATTGCTATACTGATTGTGTGTTACACAATTACCCCGCAGCGCAGGTGTGGAGGTAATGATGATTGAATGAGATTTTGGTTTGCGAAGAGAGCTTTAATTCATTAGCAAATGCAGAAAACTGAATATATAACCAGTGAAAAGAACTAAGTTGACACCGTCAATTTACGCGTCAATATTTCCCACGTTCCAGAACGGTCGTTCGATCACTGGGAAGGGATGACACATAAACAATGCACGAAGAGAGAGGATTCGATCACCTTGGTAGTTTTACAAACAACATCAATAATTATATTGTGGAGACTGCATGGTAGTCGTGATTACTTTACTATTTATTGTTTATTTGGTGGCAAAAATATAGTAGTACATTGGTATAAATGTCATTAAAATTCTACTTTAATCTACAAAATATCTAGTAAGCGAAATGTGGTGGGTCTGGGTAGTATAGACTAATGCACCTCTACCTAATCCTTTGGAGATTACAGGCGTGATGTTATGCGTGTATATTTTATAGGAAGTGTTGGATGCTTTCCTCTCACACGCTAAGCTATCCCGTGACATATCTTCACCATAATAAATAACTATTTATGGGGCACATTTACAATAAGTCACTTAACAATTTAAATAACAACACAGTTCCTTATTTGTCTGAACTAGGTTGAACCTGTGCTTCAGGCTAGGCAGTGCATAAATACTTACATAATGTAATAAATTGAAAATGAGTTCAAAGTAACAAAACTAAAACAAAATAAAATTAGTAAAACAAATCTATAAATCCATGGGCTTCAATAGATAAAGATTTATTTATTTGTATAAACATGTGTAACATGATATATAAATATGCACATATTGATGGAAATTTGTTTAAAATTGTAGGTTCAACATGTTTTGCCATATTCGGCGTACAAAATATGTAGTTTATAATATTTAGTTTAAAACTAGCTGACCCGGCAAACGTTGTTTTGCCTTAACCCTTATCACTTAGGAGTATGGAAAATAGATAGTAGCCGATTCTCAGACCTACTGAATACGCATATAAAATTTGGTAAAGATCGGTAAAGCCGTTTCGGAGGAGTACGGTAACTAACATTGTGACATGGAAATTTTATGTATAAGACTAGCTGACCCGGCCAACGTTGTTTTGCAGGTAATTTCTAGTGGACAACCCTTATCACTTAGGGCTATGAAAAATAGATCTGGTGAAAAAAAAAAGAAATCTGGTGCTATGGTTACAGTACTGTCGTCAGCAAACAATGATACGGGTTCCTTAGTTGCATTTGGCACAAAGGGGGGCCCAGTACACTTCCTTGGGGAACACCATATGCGTTGTATCGTTTATCAGAGGAAAAATATTAAATTTTGATATTTGGGTTATTTGTTGGCGGTCTGATAAATATGATTGAATCAATTCTAGGATACAATGACATACATATCTTGTATCTTTTGCACAGTCATGTTGCACAATAACGTCAATAACCGAATTATTTGAGGTGACTGATTAGTTAAGGACGTAGAATGATAAAATTTATGAACTACACTTTCTACGTAATTAAATTCCCATCGTTCCGGTGTAGATGTGGATTGAACAATCGCTATTTGTTATGCAAGGCTGCAAACCTGTTTTTTGGCGCGAGTACTTGTATTGAAAACTGAGCAAGCGAAGGATTCTAGGATTGAACCATGAGCGAAGCGAGTGGTTCAAATATAGAATCCTGAGCGTAGCGAGCGAGACTTTCAAAGGTACGAGACGCAGATTACCTTTGCTGCCTAGCGAAACACAATTTTATAAGCTTTTATTTAACTTGCAATTCGGGTTGCCACCTTTTATTCATGCAGTTAAAGTACATTGGTTAGTAAAGGTAAGAAAAAAAAGTACGTAGTATCAAAATAAAGTACAATTTATTTTTCTTTATTATTATGATTTAAAACATATTTTTATTGCTTTTTGCAATTTGTATCAAATTAGTATCTCTACTAAACAAATGCACAGCATCAGCAGATCCGTTTCACTATCAAAATAACGTTTTGTAGGTGTATGTGGAGTATTCTTGTCCATGATTTACTATAGCATGAATCTACAGGATAAATTTTTATCCAGTGCGCAAATTGTAACCATGAATTCAGCATATCATTCTAGACCCCTTTTCGAAGAAAAATTTTCGCCAGCTACACAAAAAAAAATCAGCTGTTTCATTGAAAAGTGCAATATCAACGCGGTAAAAATGTATGGAAAAGCTGATTTTTTTTTTATTTATCCGACAAAAATTTCTGCGGTAGCGGGTCTAGAATGATATGCTGAATTCATGGTTACAATTTGCGCACTGGATAAAAACTTATCCTGTATAAAACTTTAAATCGTATTCATATATATATAAAAAAACACCTGCTCCTAAACAACTTGTACTCAAATCCCACCATTGCAATTATAGTCTAGGGGATAGTTGCAGCTGCCCTGTTTTTGAGCAAGTTGCGAGTATCAGGTATCTCGGTGTTAGCATAGACGAACACCTGACATGGGCAAAACAAATTCAGTCTGTTGTTTCGCGCGTGAGGAAGCTTCTTTACATATTTAAAAGACTTCGTTCTGTAGCTGACAAGGATACTCTAGGGATGACTTATCTGGCTCTATGTCAGTCTGTGCTTGGTTACTGTATAGTATCTTGGGGTTTCGCTTTTAAAAGTCATTTAATTACGGCTGAACGTGCACAAAGAGCCATTCTTAAGGTCTCTCACAGATTAGGAATCCGTTATCCCACTGATATGTTATATCGAGAAACGAGAGTGCTTACGGTGCGCCAACTGTTCATTTTATCAGTGCTACTTAAATTCCACAAAACTTCAGTGGCCACAGTGGTGACGGATCAGCGCTCACGTAGAAAACTCAAATGGAACAGACCTTTCTGCAGGCTTAAGTTTGGCAATAAGGCTTTCTCATGTACGGGACCATACCTGTATGAAAAAGTTAATAAAAAGCTCAACATCTACTCCTTGACGAAGTTTGGGTGCAAAAAACAGATTCAGGATTGGCTACTTGGTCTTAATTATACTGAAACGGAAAACCTTCTATCTTTCAACTTTTAAAGTTCTTATTATCACCCACACATCTCATCCACATACTCACATCATACATACTGCCGACAAATTGCTTTGCAGTTTGGCAGGAGATGTTTAAAATTAAACTGTAACAACATATTGAATTAAATAAACACTTTAAAAAAAATACACTCATCACACACACTCTCTTCACAGACACACTAACAATCATCACACTGACATACGTACACTATCACCCATTGACATATCACCGCAAACATACTTTTCGTTTCCTCTTATTAGTTATGGCGAATTATTATTTAGTATTAGTTTTATTGAATTATTATTTAGTATTCGTTTTAGTGAATTATTTAGCCTTAGTTTGAGTAAATTTACTTTATTATTTAAACCGTTGCTCTTGTATTTTACCCATCATAATTTCATACAATCTGTCGAAAGAGACTGGATCCTGCGACACAGGGTATCCTAGTGCGAGATCCAGTGTCACACCTGTACTGTAACACTTTTTTATAAGCCAATAAATAAAAATAAAAAAAATTGCACTCAAACCGCTTCGCACAATACAAACAAAAAATTGTGACAATGACATTATAGACATTTGAGGTTAGGTTGCGTTCATAAATTGTTAAATAAGAGTGTCTTTGTGATGTGGCGCTGGTGAGTGGCGACATCGATTCAGCACCAATAGATAAATTTCGTTTAGCGGAAAAATACTTACGACTAAACTTTTCAAAATACCAAAGAAATCAAATCATGTGAAATAAAGTATTTTGGTGTACTTACTTTATTGTTCTCATAAAGTATAGAGTACAATTAACTGAAATAACGTACAATACTTTATTGTAAAGTACGGGTGGCAACCCTACTTGCAATGTATGTAGGTATGTAACTAATGTAACTACGTTTGTTGGGGTGGACTCTTGCAACTCAATTTTGAAGCAGATATCTTTAATCGATTGAGCTGAATTTTTTTCAGCTCACTACAGTGAGGAAAATCCTAGGTGCAAGAAAAACAGCTTAAATAATATCTTAAACTAGTGTAGATCAATGAAGTAGTAGAATTGCATTGTAGTGTTCGAAAACGTTTTCACGCCTTTAAAATGTCTCCATCATCATCATTTCAGCCGAAAGACATCCACTGCTGGACATAAGCCTCCGCAAAAGGGGGGTTTTGCCATAATCGCCACGCTTGGCAGGCGGGTTGGTGATCGCAGTATGGTGGTAAAATGCATAGAGAACGCTGCTGCCCATTCTCTAGTAAGTCCTTTAGTCGCCTTCTGGGCGTAAAAGAATAGCATCATCCCATTTCTTCCCGTGGGTGTCGCCCACGGGAAGAAATGGGATGATGCTATTCGTTTACGTCCGGCAACACACGGAATAATGACATGAACAATATTGCGATGAATTGAACAAATTGCACGTTTGTATGTAGTTTTCGCGCGATTTATCCGGAAGATAACTCAATTCGGCATTATGTACCGCTTGCTCCAACTCAGCAGGTGTTCAATTTATATCTTCGTCGCTGCTGGACTCGCTCATAATTAAGCCAAAATCGCGTTATTATTCTAAGGCCAAAATTATGGAAAGTGAATTGAATAGAGACGATTTTTTTTAAGTTTCTTTTTTTTCATGCCGTCATCATGCTGGCCAGTGCGATTATTCTAAAAATGGGGTTGGCGCACTGACATGAAAGAAGTATTTCTTGCATTTTCAGTGGACTGGTGGTAAAGAAAATTATCGAATAGAAAGGTTCGAAATTCAAAAATATTTTCCGCGCCAGCGAGCGGATAAAATGCACTTTTGCACGCAGATTTCGAATGACAAACAGCAGTGCTATTCTATAAAAATCTCACCGTGATGACTTGTGTGAAGTGAACTTAAAGTGAGCTGTCATTAGTATAAATCCCTAGTGCCAGATGGAATTACAGCTCACGCTGAGATTTTAACAGAATAGATCGGCTGTACCTTTCCGAGGTGGTGAGGTGAAATAGTTATTTGTAGGTTGCGCAAAGTTGCTTTTTGGCGCGAGCATTTGCATTGAATCCTTAGCGTAGGCACACAGGCAATTGAAGGAACACGGGTGGGTTTTAGTCAGTAAAAGTCTGACACGCCCTCCTGCTCCACCCAGAGCGGGAGAAGTTATTTGGTGATTTCCCACGAGGCTTTCAAAAGTACGAGACGCAGAATAACTGTGTCCGTTTCAATGGCGCGGCCACGGCGTAATGTCAAAAAGAAATTACCAAGATTTTGTAAAAATTTGTAAAAGTTGATTCCCAAAACCATTAATTTGTCAAAGTTATTGTTAAAAAGTTATAAGGGTTTGAACGTGGCCGCGCCATTGAAACACGGAGAACCGCGTGGCCACGGAGATCGAAATTTAGGTAAATGATAGAATGAATTTCTAAAATAAGTATAGAAAAAAAAAAATCCTAGGTTTATAATATAAACCTAGGATTTTTTTATTAATATATTATTTTAGGAACTGTAGTACGGTATCGCAATACGTTTTAAACGTTTCGGTAGGGTGACCATGGCTTATTGTTTACAGAAAACTTTCCACCTTATTATATTAGAAATTCTTGTTTATTTCTTTAAAATCACATAAATTTGTGATTTAAGTGTTTTTAACGAAACACATAATATGTTTTTACATCTTATCAATTCATTTAAATTTAATTTAGAATCTTTGAGATATAATTTCTTACAGTAGTTACCTACTATTATTAGTGTATTTCAATAAAGTGTGATAGCATTGCATTGTCATCGGAAACGCCTTGGAGGAGCCTTTAGAATGTCTACATGCATTGAACAAATTATTGTACGCTTTTTCATACATAATACGCTAGCACATCAAGCTACCCCAAAGTCAAATTTTCCCAATTGAACATTTTCAACTTTATTACATAAGCATATGGTTCACCAAATGCTTATGTAATAAAGTTGAAAATCTATTAAAGAAATATTACAGATTGGTGTAGCTTGATGTGCTGGCGTCTGTACTTTTGCGCGAGTTTTCCAGAAGATAACTAAATTACGGAACGTGAATTGAATAGATACGGGAAATTTAAGTTTTTTTTCATGCAATCGTCATGCTGGCCAGTTCTGTTATTTTAAAAATGGGGTTGGCGCACTGACATGAAATAAGTATTAATGCATTTTTAGTGGACTAGCAGTATAGAAAATTATTGAAAAGAATGGTTCGAATTTTAAAAACTCTTTCCACGCCAGCAGATAAAATGCACGCAGATGACAAACAGAATCTTTCCGAGGTTGTGAGGTGAAAAATTATTTTGCTTCTCTTTTACAATCATGAAGGCTTTTGGGATTAATGAAACTACGCTAAACTGGCCGTGAGATTTAGCTAAAAGCACTGTTCTGATTTTCCTATGATTAATAAAAGGAGAAGGGATTGTCCCTATAACATGAGACTTCATCGACAGCGTTCTTATCGACCAATCAGGGGTTGCTTAGATACCTAATATTCGAAGGTGCAGTGCAACTTTTTAAAATCCGTCAGGCAATGCTGACTATTTGGCTATTAGTTATTTCCACTTAAATACCCAAGTATCACGAAGCTGCTGCGTGTTGATTAGTCGCCTTCCTTTGACATTGCCCTCGCTGACATAGTTACAGGTTGGAAAGAACCACTTCTACCAATCAGCGACAATATGGCCGATTGAATACAAAGACAATCTCTCACGAAGGGTGATCAATTCGTCATTTACAATTTGTATAATGTCAATTTATCTCAATCAAGTTTGGAGTCCGCAGACTGTAAATCATTTGACGGACGTTGCATTTGTTACTATTTAGTATAATGTTACGTGATTTCGCCTAATTTGGGCATGTTCCATTGTTCTAGAACAATGTATTCGATTTACCAAATTCTGCTACGGTCAACTTTTTGTCACATTGCAGTTGAACTCTATAATTTCTTCGCTAGATCATTGGTAGTTCGGTTTTTTTTAGTGTAAATAATCCTCTCATAATCACATTAACGTGGGGTTATCCCTGCCAGGGCTTTTTTGTTTGGGAAATCATCAAATAACTTCTCCCGCTTTGCACAACCCGCACCCTTGGCAGGGGTGCGGGTTCTTCGAAAGAGATACCGCCGCCCCTGGCGCACAGGCAACGGAGGGAACACGGGTGGGTTTTAGTCAGTAAAAGTCTCACGCCCTCCTGCTCCACCCAGAGCGGGAGAAGTTAATGATGATACTCAGTACTCAAATTTTATTAGCATTCCACAATGTGTGCTTAGGTGGTAATAAAAAAAAATAGTGATCGTTCAGCAAAAAATAGTAGGTATGATTTCTCAACCAAAAAAAAAACTCTGGCAGGCATCGGCCCTTGCGGATCCCGCCAGTTGGTGCTGACATCTCTTTGGGGCGCGTGTGGAACACAACGCGCCGTCGACCCGGGCTTTGTCCTTACCGGACAGCGAGCTACCAATTACTCGCCATCCGTAAGCCCGCGCCTACGGTGGCCGGGAATGGTAGTTAGGGTAGTATACCTAATAATTTATGGTATAATCCGCTACGCTCATTTCTCTTATCATGATTTTTTTGGCCATGCTCTGTCGTGTCTATCTATTCCTAATAAATAAAAGGTAAGAATGGAGTAGACAGTTCAATTTAATAAAAGAGTAAAACAAAATAGTGAAGTTATAAAAAAGGGTAGGTACCTACCTGTCTAGAAAATACGCACTCAAGTTAGAGGTGAGGAAAGTAGTAGGTAAGATTGACAATGGCGATGTCTTCAGTCTTGGTGTCAAAAGGTTAGATTCACTTATTCAATATACTTGAAATGCCACAATAGGAGCCGGTCCGTGTCAAATAGTGCGGTCCACTTAGTCCATATATTAGTTATGCCAATCCAGGAGCTGGTCCACCTATTCAAGGTCATATTCGGAGAATTTTGCCAGTAATCGTTGTCTTTGGCTGCCTTCGCAATCGCTCAACATTGATGCAATAATGGATATTACGTGTTCTTCGTATTGATAGAATATATATTTCTTTAGACCAACACTCGTAGTCCCATTTTTTTTAGCCCCGAATTTTCTGCTTAGCCATCTTTTACCAACTTGCCTCATCGTCAGTCATCCCCTTTTTTTTTCTTTTTCGCTCCTCTTTCGTTTTCTCGCAGTCATAGATCGTCTCACCTGCCGGTCTAGTCGGCCAAGACATCAACCAATCAACCTCCTTGATAAAAACCGAGAGTGCTTTGACACGTTAGACTTAAATGTCATAATAATAATATTAGTACCTATGTACAAAAGACATTGAGGTAATATGTACTAACGTACCATATTACCTCAATGTAAAAAGATGGAAAATTCTAATGTTAAATCAGGTAATTATAAATAAACGAATCGTTTAAGACCGATTCGCAGACTACTAATACAGAAAACAGTGTGTGAAATATAAATAATGCAAAAGGATAAGTCGTAAAAGGATACTAAAACATAAAGATGATGTGGATGAATGAAAAAGAAGCGTAAGTACAGTATCAGGTAATAAACTATAGCTCCCCCAATCTATAGCGTTCGAGACTTGCATCTAGGGTTCTTCGCCCTTCTGAGAATATCTGAGAATAGTGAGACGTTTTAAATTGATCGAATTAGTTTCAAGTAACCCTTGGTCCTTTTATCCGCAAACAAACTTAGGGTGCTGATGTTGTGCTTTTTACATTACTCTTTTGAAAAAAAAAAGAAGTAAAATGTAACATATTAGCATGGCCAACTGAAACGACTAAAGGCTGTTGTAACAAAATTCGTTTAGATCTCTTTAGACATCGTATTGTTTCTGAAACAGTTGACCAAGTCTCATCAAAAGCTGTGTCAATAACACGATAATATTCTAAATGCTGTGGCAACTTGCTCGATTCTGAGAATACCGTCTAATGAATTTGTTATTCTAAGATGGCGAATTGAGGAAAATGCGATTTGTTAAAGGTCTTAAGTATAAATCATAATGTTATGCTCCGCCTATGTCTAAGTATAATTAAGATATATTATTGATGCCGATTCTGTTTTCACAAAATTCTCTAAACTAGACCAAAAATCACCAAAATTTTGTTTATTCCTGTCAAACGTCGATTTCCTATTCTGAAATTTACTAAAGTGACACAACTTAACTATATTTTAGTTTGACAGCACTAAGATTGCACTGAATTATTAGTTTAGTGAAAATGGTAATTTTGCTATTCTGTTGTTGTCAATTTCATTATTCTATTCAACCTAAAATTTTGGTTGTCTAACTAAATCTGACTATTTTTAATCGCGATTAAATAGGTGTGGAATAAAATTAGTTGTCAAGAACTAAAATTCACACCGACACCTCGACTTCTGGTGCAAAAATAGTACTGTTTTTTTTTCTTTTACTTATATCTCGAAAATGGTGTGTCCCATCGCAAAAATAATGAAAATTTCGACCCCCTTTAGATAACCCGAAACACCTCTAAAACTCAACATGTGGGTAATAATTTTTCATATTTTCTATGAAAAAAGTGAAAATTCCATATAAATCACGTTGAGGCTGCCGCACCTGCGCGCCACTGGCTCTAAAAATAAATCACGGGGTAGGGCAAACGAGTACCACGTTGCGAAGCCAAAACATACCACGTGCGAGTCGCGATTGTCAAATTCGATTTTAGTTGTGTCAAAATTGTTTTTAAATTTAGAGATATTTTTTTGCAGAATAGCGTTAAGATTCTCACAGTCAAAGTTTTTTCAAATAAATAACAACCGTCTTCCAAAAAAACAGTACAAAGTGCAAAATACCTTTAATTTCGGAAGGCGGTGACAAATAATTAAAATACGCATCCTCATCATCAGTCAAAAAAGTTTTTATTTTTCACTTTTTTGTGACCTACCGCACACCAATTCGAAATTTCATCATCCTTGGGGTCAAAACAACGCACATTTTATGCGATAGCAGCATACGCGGTTGATTTGCTGTAATTTTTTGAAGAGTTCCGTTGTCTGTCTCCGAAACGCATCATCAGATCTATTTGAAATTTTAATGGGACCATTTCGGAATAAACCCCTTTCGAACAAAAAAAGAATTTTGCAAATCCGACATGTCGATTTGATAACCACCTTCTTTTTGAAGTCGGTTAAAAAGTAAGGAATTTTAGTAACAGTTTAGTTAGTTTAGTTCGGTGTACATCAGAATCGGCACCATTATCTGGTTAGTCAGTCATTAGTGTCCAAAACTGTTGAGCCAATGTTTTTGTAGTGTTATCTTTTATCGTTGTTAGTGCAGTTCTATATCTATGTTGATCAGATTGTTTAAACGAAAAGCCTACAAGTGGGCTTACATAAAAGTAATTGGAATTCGGCGGCTTTCTTGTCTTCCTATTTATTAACAAGATCATAGCAGCGCACTAGGTAATGATAAACAAATGTAGGTACTTATGCTGCCCAGTTTGGAACGTTTGGATGGGATGGGATTAAAGCTCCTGCACACAGGTGCGACACGACTCACGTAGAAAAATTTCTACGAAAACGTCATAGAAATTGTTACTGCAAGTGTTGCGTCGCGCTGTCGCTTCGCGCCTGTGTCAAGAAGCCTTTAAGTTTCATAAATGTTGCTCCTTCTTTCGAATATTGTCCCATGTTAGTTAATGACTGCTCAAACCATGGTGAAATGATTAGCTTGTCCGTTTTTGTAAGTATTAAACAATCTGCTACTGGCATTCTTGGGTTCTGTCTTAGCGTTATCTTTTGAATGAGGACCGTACTTAGTGCTGTCTGGATTATCGCATAACATTCCTAAAAGAAAAATACCAGTTCTGTTAGCTCCTCATTAAGCCTCGGTGTGATGAAATTAGAAGATATTTTGTTTTGGAAAATAAATGTTACACGTAACGGCCTGGCCACGGGGATCGGCGGTGCGTACGGCGGCGGTGCGGCAAGCGGGGCGACAATTCGCGCGGCATCGTTTGCAGGCCACGGGGAGTCACGTTCGCCGCCGCGACCAGTAAGGAAGTCCGAGAGCGAAATGTTTTTATCAAAGTTATCTCGATATTACTTAGAAAGTAATAGGTTTTTTGGTTCAAGATATAATATTTTGAAGAGATTGTGGAGTATAAAGTTGAATAGGAATTGAGGTATAGATGGAGAATTCCACAAGAAGTACGAGAAAATCTGGAAATTTCATTTTAATTTCTTCCCACAATCACTTCACTATATGTTTATATTTATGCTGTGGGTGGCCAGACTTCCAAATAGGTGGCTTTGCTAGTATTTCAGCTATAAAAGTCTCGGTGTTCATTATTCGCGGCGAAAACAACTAAACTCGTTTGATCGCTGCCCTAGTCGCCGCGACTGCCGCTTGACGCCGTGGCTCGCGCCGTACTGATTCATGTATTTGTTTCACTCGCCGGCCGCGCCGCCGCCGCCGGCCGCCCGTGCCATTCGTTTGGTACATTCCGCCGGTCGCCCCGCCGGTCGCCGCCCCGCGTGGCTTGATTAGTACATTTCTATGCGTTTGTTTCAGTCGCTAGACGCCTCGGCGGTCGCACCGCGCGAATTTTCGCTATGGCGGGTGTCCCGTGGCCAGGCCGTGAGAAAAGTCCAATGACTAAATACAGGAGGTATTCCGTGAAGCACACCCAAACGAAGCACACCCAGACGAAGCAGACCTAAAGTATTCCTCTTGGCACACCCGTAGGTGGGCTTCAAATAAAAATTTAAAATAATTAATTTCCTATTCCACGAAGCACACCTACGAATATCACTCGCATAGCGCGGGGACTAAGAAATAAAAATGTCGATACAAGAAAATATTTATTATTTAAAAGACCAACTTAAATTACTAACATCATTCAGTTTCATTATAATAATGTGACACAATATTTGTCATATTTGTAATCTTACTGTTTAAAATCATAGATTGTTTCATAATTACAATAAAAACTTGGACAAATATCAAAAACATTGTAAATATTGTTTTACATAGAGATCTATGTTGAAGTTTTCTTATAGCTATCTGTTTAGTGAATAATAAAAATACTCTGCTTTAACATAAAAAATCACAGATTGTTTCATAATTACAATAAAAACTTGGAAAAATATCAAAAACATTGCAAATATTGTTGTACAAAGAGATCTATGCTGATGTTTTCTTATAGCTAACTTTTAACTAATAATAAAAATACTCTAGTTTTATATAAAATCACAGATTGTTTGAAATCACAAATCACAATCTTTAAGATTCTTAAATAATCTTGAAGAAATGAGCAATTTCGTATATAAACTTATCAATTAAATAAATTATTATTTATCAGAATCTTAATTTCTCTAGACAATGTCCAACTGAAGTTAAGCCATTTTTATAAATTTTTTATTGTGTTTTCGGTTATATAATTTTTTATTTCAGCATGTTTTTGAAGATTTGAATAACTCATTTTTACTCTAATTTCGGCATAATTATTGCAATTTTTTTGGAAGCAATCTAAAAGTTTTGCCAGATTGATGGCTCTGTTTTTACTGAAAATGTTATTTATTTGAGAGCAGGGTTGCCACCTTTAGGGGAAAAAAAACGGGACGATCGGGCATCCATAAGAGACGTTCGGAGCTATGTGAAAAAAAAATTACCCATGAGACAGTCAAAGGAAAATGAAACTTTATTTTGTGTTTTTATTTGTATTTATTTTATATAATTATTTTTTCCATGTGTATTTCTTATTGTTACGAGCCGCTTTTAGTAAATATATATCATTTTTGTATTTATTTATGAAGTCTGAACAAGACATGTGCATATTCAAAGAAATTAGCAATTCTGCTTTTATCAAATCTACCGAGCAACGATTTCTGATATTAGACCATTTCATGGTCATTTGTGAAAATACGCGCTCAACATACGCATTTGAAGGAGGTATGCTCAAAGCACGAGATACAACACTAAATAATGCGTTCAACTTCTGCTCCTTTGCGACTTTAAACACTTGGACCCATTTTTTATCAACGCTTTGCTTTTGCTCGATCTGTGGTAGTATATTCTTCACCACACTGTAGTCTTCAAATAACTCGTCCGTAGAAAATCCTTCTTCGGAGTCGAATCCCATAATTGAAGCAGCATCACAAAGTTCTGTAAAATTTAAATTCCCATCAAGTGACAATGGTTCCAATTTTTTCAGGGGATTCGATTCATCGAAATCAAAGCGGGTTTGAAGATAATTCAGCGCATTTTGGTAAAATTCCTTGAAATCCGATATACATTGTTTATAAACAGTATTTTCTGCACGGTGTCCGGCAATACGCAAATGGGATCCATAGAAATTTTCTTTCAATCTTGTCTCTAGGTTTTCTGCCACATCTGCCAAAATTTTGTATAGTTGGGTCGAACTAGTTGACATATTTTGCAACACCAAACTTGCCTTCTAAAACACTGTGCAAATATTGGCACAAAAACTTAAATACAAAAACGTCTTGCCGAACATATACGATTCTACGTCGCGTACTTTTGGGCATTCATTGCCTATGGATATAAAGTAAGAAATGATGGCTGGATAAACCTTCATAATCTTTTGTATTGCAGTACCCAATGAAATCCATCTTGTTGTTACGTGTTTATTGATCTCAGTCCATTCCAGTTCCGCAAATGTTACAAATTCCTTTAAATTTTCCCTCCTTAACGCAGAAGATGAGAAGTGGCTGTAAATTTTCAATATGACAGTTTCCACATCAAGGTTTAATTTGTTCATAGCGTGCTTGAATGTATTATTCAAAACGTGAGCTAGACATCCTGGTTTCATAATATTTGGATTTTTATCCTTTAGTAAGGTAAACGCCGATCTATTTCTTCCAAAATTAGCATTAGTGTTATCTGCACTAAATGCCGAAACATATGCTACATCCAAATCAAATTTTGAAAGCGTGTTTAGAATAGCATCGCTTATAGCATCAGCTGTTTCAAATGGACATTCAAAAAAATCTAGTAATTGTGTTTGACACCCGTCTTCACGTGAAAAATGTTGAATGCAAATAGGATACATTTTACGGTTTCCTTTATTAGACGTATCCGTAGCGACACTGAAATAAACCTTACGAGATTCATCAAGACCCCAAGTTTTGAGAGCTGTGACTGCACTCTCAAACAGAGTTGCCACCCGTCCCGATTTTGCCGGGACAGTCCCGATTTCGAAGACATTTTCCCGCGTCCCGACGGCCTATCGATTTTGTCCCGATTTTTGACAATATGCGACAGGCTCAATAAATTCATTCACGGGTACCCAACCCAGTCACGCACGCGCCACCGCGACATCTACCGCGCGCCGCATGTACCACGTTCGTTTTCGCCTCCTCCCGCGCGCGCAGTAATCTGTGGACTCTGTGGTTGTAATTTGCGGCGAGTTCCTTTCTTCGTTGAGTTGAGTGAAAAAATTACATTCGTTGGAGTTTAAACAATACCTACGTACTTTTAAAAACATTATGTAAGTATCTCTGAAGTTTACATATATATTATTTAAGTCAAGCGGTCGGTGTTTTATTGTATTGCAATAATGTAATGTTGCATTGGTTGGTGTTATGTTGTTGTTGTAGCTGTTTGCGGCATTTTCGCGCTTTGAGTCGAGAGATTAATCTTCAGTTTCCTTTGGTTACAAAGCGATGCGATTTTACATAAAAACAATAGTGTTAAGCTAACATTGCTAATAAAATTTGTAAAAGCATTAAATTTATAACCTAAATATTTTGTCTTTGACATTTTTTTTGTAATTTTTTATATAAAGCTTGCTTTGGCAACTGACATTTTCATAGCATCGTTTAGTGTTGCCATGTTATTGCCAGAAAACCTTAATTTGTAATTCTTAAGATTACACGTGTTGGTGCTGGAAATGTATTTACATTCTGACAAAATTTGAAAATTGAAATTTATAATACAGGATGATATGTATGAATTTGAAAATTTTACAGAAGATTATGAAATTTGTATGCATGTTGTGTGATGGTGTGGGTTGATTGATATGATAATATGACAGGTCTTATTGAATTTTTCATACCTAAGTACTTACGAACTTTCTTCTTTCTTTCTTTATTTATTTATTTGGCGGGATTTGGATATACTAAACTAAACCATACGGTTTAGTAGCATGGCATGGCATGACATTTTATTTTCCTTTCTTTCAGAAAATAATTTACTACAATGATGAGTGAGTCTGACGACGGCGACGATAGGGAAGTCGGGGAAACATCACAGTATACTACACCCAAAAAAAAAGCAAAGCGGTTATGCAAATTTCGTGATGAATGGTTAAAAAGCAATTCATGGATATCCAAGGCTAATTCAATTTTTTATGCACGATGCCAGATATGTAATAAAGATTTTTCCATAAGTCACGGTGGATTAAGCGACATTAAACATCACGCTAATGGAAGTGAACATAAAAAGAAGCAACTATCGACTGCCAAATCAAACTTGATGACCACTTTCTTCCCAAAAACTAATTCAGCAGAAATTAACATGATAACTCTTGCTGAATTAACACAAACATTCCATTGTGTTAAACACAATTTATCATATTCATCCACAGACTGCGGCATGAAATTACTTCCTCAGATATTATCCCCTGCGGCCGAAAAGTGGTAGACGGGACGGCGCGTTGTGTTCCACACGCGCGCCGTCAATGATGTCAGCAACCACCGGTGGGGTACGCAAGGGCTGATGCCTGCCAGGGGTGCGGTTTTGTTCGAAAGAGATACCACAGCCCCTGTCATACGGGCTACTGAGGGAACACGGGTGGGTTTTAGTCAGTAAAAGTCTGACACGCCCTTCTGCTCTACTCAGCAGGAGAAGTCATTTGATGATTTCCCACCCAAAAAAAAAAAAAAAAAAACGAACAGTTGCGAAATGGTTACAGATTTTGATGTTAATACTTCATAGTGTTATGAAATATTGCCTTATCGTTGTTAAATTGCCCAGTATTGTTTCTTTGATTCGTTTTGAATGAGATAACATTATCGTTTCCCTGATAGAAAGATATGAAAAGTTCCAGTCACCTACTTATTTTAATAGGAGTGCATTCAGTACGTAGGTACAAATATAATTTAAATTGAAAGTAAAGATTGTTTAATTAAATTGCAGTTCGCGTCGTATTGCCAAAATGTTTATCTTTTCCCAAGATGCGGGATTAAAAAGTCAAATACAGGAAACTCGTGCATGTGAACACGGTTTGAAAGACCACATTTTGGTGCCTAACTTTATGGTGCCAATGGAAATAAGAAATAAACTTGTGTTACATGGAAATGGATGTGGGAAGCACAAGACCGGTCGAAGTGGAGGAGCCTGGGGGAGGCCTATGTCCAGCAGTGGACGTCTTTCGTCTGATATGATGATGATGATGACATGGTAATGGGTTTCTTATGTAAAACGAACGAGAAAAAGTGAATAGAAATGTAGGTAGGCATGTAGATACGCGAAAAGTACCGTTTTTACCGAGTTCAAAAAATGAGGTTCTCTGTTCGTCGGAATCTTTTTTGTTACGTATGTTCCTAACCTAATATTAATAGCGAGCTAGATCGTAACCGTTCGTAGCCTGTTTCTATGAAACTCAAGGTTTTACTACGACCTAAAACGGCGATAGTCATTTTGCATAATCATTTGCATGATTCCAATTATTCCCGAATCCCGATCTCTTTCGTGAAAAAGGATCGTCGAGTCATGCGAGTGATAAGCAAACCTAAGTAACTTTTCTTTGTGAAGCTATTAAGTAGAGTGACTCTTAATTTCATAGGCAGCTACACTCAATGTTTCAGTGCTCTGAAAGATTAGCAGCATCTTAACACTTATCTCTACGACGGAACACTGAAATATGACGTCAATGAGGAAGTCATGATTAATCATTTGAAACACCAGCTTTTGCCCGCAGCTTTGCCCGCGTGGAGGACGGTATGTTTTTGTTTGAGCGTAATCCTAATTCTTTTTCTAAAATACAAATCTAAATTACTCCTTATAATATCAGCTACCTGCCAATGAAAGTCCGATCAAGATCGATCCAGCCGTTTTGGAGATTAGCTGGAAAAATAGACATATAGCTTTTTAACACGCTTTTATTATCTTCCCCTGTATGTTTGTAACCGACTCCTTTGGACTTGATTTTGACCCACTAAAAACGGTCAGATTTCATTTAAACTTTGTAGACTTATCGAGGACCGATGACAATTCAACAATTTCAAAAAAAAAAAAAAAAAATTGATTATCACCCTTTTGTTGTTAGCAGAACTAAAAATTGGAAAATGAATATTAGATTAAAAAATCTAAAATACACGCTTTAAAAAACAAACTAAAAAAGCAGCAAACAATTTAAAAAAAGCGTGGTGTGCTTGATATTAATTGATTCTAAAAATACCTCAAAAAGTACCCCACGCTTTTTTGAAATTATTTTCTCCTTTTTATTTTGATTTTTAACCCCCGACGCAAAAACGACGGGGTGTTTGTTATAAGTTTGACGTGAGTGTTTGTGTGCGTGTGCGTGGGTGCGTGGGAGCGTGGGTGCGTGCGTGGGTGCGCGTGTGCGTGCGTGGGTGCGTGTGTGCGCGTGTGCGTGTGCGTGTGTCTCTGTCTGAGGCAAAATAGCTCCCGAACAGATGAACTGATTTTGATTTTGTTTTTTTTTGTTTGAGCGATTGAAGGCCAATAAATATTATTTATTTACTTTCTAGAGTATTTGTTTGTGTCGGCGGTTTTTTAATTTTTAATTTCACTTTTTCGAATTGATATTTGATAAAAGTATCGTTTATACTTTCATATGCATTTGGTAAAAACCTGTTTTCCTTACTATACAAACTATTTTCAGCTGAGTTCAAGAGCAGATGCCCATCTAGGCTTTTCACTAGCCATTAGAACTGAAATGAGGCAAAGCTCACATGAGGGTAGATACTCGTATTTTTTATCACATTTTAATGGACCCGTTTAAATAAACGGATTCATATGTTTTTCTTCGGAAAACTCCATTCGTTTTGATACTGCCTACATATATTTATGGAATGTCGCAAGCTCAGTCAAGTGGCAGTAACATGTGTAATTTTAAATAAGTACATGAGTATTTAGAATAGTTGCTAAACGAAATATAAAAGATATTGATCTTAATTACCTAGTTCTGTGGCTAGCTTACAAGTGTTGATGTAGGTCGGTGGGTATTGCGTCAAATGGACAGGAATTTGTACGAATGTACAGACGCCAGCACATCAAGCTACCCCAATCTCTCAAATTTCTTTGATAGATTTTCATCGTTATTCCATACGCATAAGATTCATGTTCAATTAGGAAAATTTGACAGTTTGGGGTAGCTTGATGTGCTGGCGTATGTACGAAAAAGCGTACAATAATTTGTTCAATGCATGTAGACATTCTAAAGGCTCCTCCAAGGTGTCTGTACATAATATTATTTAATTGATTGGACAAGGAACTTTGACTGCTATCCCAGTTTCAGTGTTAGCTGCAACTATACAATTGACCGCCTGGTTGTTTTTCAAAAGCATTTTGTGGTCTTTCGTGGCTATTTTTAACGACTTCTAGAAAAGGAGGAGGTCGTCAATTCAGTTGTTTATTTTTTAAATGTTTGTTGTTTCAAAACTCCGTCAATGAGGAACCGATTTGACAAATTATTTATTTTCTTTGAAAGGAGTATGAGTGGTCTTCTTCATCTTCTGGTTCATCTTGATTAATACGTATTTTTCCAAACAGCTTTACACTGGTGTTGGTTACTGGTTTCTGGTGCTATTTCACGCTTCTTAATATACCTAAATATTTATTTGCAAAAGATTTATGTGGATAGCGTGTTTCAATTTTGTTTGAAAAATGCTTCTAATTGATTGGTAATGTTTAACTCGCTAAACACTTCGAGATTCTGAAAAATCGAGTTAGACAGCTCACGAACAAATCATCATTGATAATTAAACAGATCCACTAAATAAGTGCCTCTTAATAATTATGATTGAGTTGAATCGATTTATGTGCTGTTTTTGTGAAGATCTAATGAATGACTGCACATTGGCATAATGTTGTTTGCTTGTGAATGAATGTTTGAAGAGGGGACCAACCTTTATACACTATAGTAAATATTATATTAACAATTTTTTTTTTAAACCTACATTTAAGCAGCCTAGGGTAATTTAGGAACAGTTCAACTTAAATAATTATTGTCATTTGACATAATCTGGTTTTTTTCGTGTATGAAGTTGGAATGTCTGATAACTTATTTGTAACTTAAGTACTTTAGCTTAAAGGCAACTTATTGCTAGTAGCAATGCTACAGGCATATTGACTCACTGAAAATAAGCTTTTTGTGTACCTAGGTACTCACCTAGACTTTAGTTTTTGCTTTTCGGAAATGATTATTATTAGGTACAGTCGCCAGCAGGTCAAGCTATCCCAAGCTGTCAAATTTTTCCAATTGAACATAAACCTTATTCCTTTGTGATAAAGTTGAAAAACTATCAAAGAAATTTGACAGATTGGGGTAGCTTGATGTGATGGCCTCTGTACCTAGATGTAATAATAGTTTATGTTCCTGTTTCAACAGGTTGCAAATCATTGATTAGGTGTACAGTGGCTTAGATGACGTCAATGAGAGCGTGTAACACAATTTTTGATTTAAAGTTACTTCAAAATATAATAATATCAACCTATTACGTACTGTCCCACTGTAGGGCTAAATCAACTTCTCATACAGAGAAGGCACGAGCATTGAGCACCAAGTTTGTCTAAGACGGGTTCGCGATTTCATACTACTACTAATACTAGCTTTAGCCCGCGGCTTCGCCCGTGTGGATGTCGGTTATCGCGTACAAAAGTCGCCTATGTCCTTCTTCATATCCCAGGCTATATCTCTGGGAAATTTCATGACGATCGGTTCAGCGCTTTAGGCGTGAAAGCGTAACACAGACAGACAGAGTTACTTTCGAATTTAAATATAATATTAGTAGGGATATATCCAGGTTTTCTCACGATGGTTTACTTTACCGATGGCGATTATGGCCAAGATAAGTTCAGAAATTACATTCGTGATTTGAAAAAAGTCACATCCTACTTTACCGGATTTGAATTAACAACCTCGTGCTGAGAGGCGAAGCCTTCACCACTGGGCCATCTAATAAATAATTATAAAATAATTAGGCCGCAGGAATCCGCTGGATGCGGGAAGCTCAGAACCGGTCAACGAGGAGGGCGGCCGAGGTGAGGGAGGCCTATGTCCAATAGTGGACGTCTTTCGGCTGAAATGATGATGATGATGATGATGAAATAGATGAAGGTTCAGCAGCAAATACATTAAATAAATTAGAATTTTATGTACTTACCTACCAACCCACAGACGAAGTAGGTCCCCCCCGAGCGGGTTCCCGCATTGTCGTTGCGGGGGGGCTTAGTAACCGTGGTCTCCCATCCACGGTGAAGCCAAGAGGAACCCAACGGTGGGGCCGCTCGTCAGGGCTTTTGCCTCAAAGCCGACGACGTAGCGGCCAAAAAGTAGGTTGCGGTGAGGTGCACCGCAACTGAGGTGGGCCGCGATGTCGAATGGGAGGCATCGCGGCTGAGGGTTACAGGCTGCGGTAGAGGAGGAGTGCCGGTGCTTCTGAGCAGCGCTCTTCCCTTCCGTAGCCTGGACGGGGCCGCCACCGTTTGATGGCGGACGCGGTGGGGCCGCAGGGGAAGAGGAGTGTCGGTATAGCGTCAGCCGCTCTCCCTATCCTCTGCGGCCGAAAAGTGGTAGACGGGACGGCGCGTTGTGTTCCTCACGCGCGCCGTCAAAGATGTCAGCAACCACTGGTGGGGTCCGCAAGGGCCGATGCCTGCCAGGGGTGCGGGTTTGTTCGAAAGAGATACCACGGCCCCTGGCATACGGGCTACTGAGGGAACACGGGTGGGTTTTAGTCAGTAAAAGTCTGACACGCCCTCCTGCTCTACTCAGCAGGAGAAGTCATTTGATGATTTCCCACCCAAAAAAAAAAAAAAAAAAAAACAGACGAAGTAGGTAAGTAAGCACATAGGAAAATGTCGTGTAGAAAATTGTGCAAATACCTAATTAAATAAGTAGGTAGTAGGTAAGTAATTAAATAAATATGAATAACATATTTGATCAAAATTTTAACCATAATCCCCGAAAGAATAATGGGGACAAGACACTTCGTATTAATAATAATTCATATTTCCATCTCATATTTACATGCTAAAGTGTCCGTTTCAACGGCACAGCCACGGCGATATAAAAAAAAAATTACCATGATGTTTGTCGTATTTTTACTAATTTTGACAATTTCAAATCTGGATTTTACCGGAGATATCGGCGATGCTTTTCACCGTTTCAATGGCGTGGCCATGGGGCTATAGTCTTACAGCTCCTAAAATATAATCCTAGATTTTTATTCAAAAAGTTTTTTTTTTTTTTACAAATTCTATCTATTATTTACCAAAATTTCATGTCTCTGCAACGCTTAGTTCTAAAGATCTCCGTGGCCGCGCAATTCGCCGCGTTTCAATAGCGCAGCCACGTGAAAACCCTTCTAACTTTTTAACCATAACTTTGACAAATTTATGGTTTTGGGAATCAACTTTTACTATTTTTTACAAAATCTTTTTAAGTTTCTCTTTTTAATATCGCCGTGGTCGTGTCATTGAAACGGATACAATCTTTAAATGCTTCGATATCATTTAAAAAATGTCAAATTCTATTCGACTATTAGATTTGGACAAAAAAAATATGAATGGTCGTCATATTTTACAATAGGTATATTTTTATACTACATCCGTTTTGGCCCTTCCAAGATCACGCGTATAACAAGTGGGTATGTAAATTATGTACCGGACTTTTATACGAAAATAAATACATGATAAAGTGTCCAAAATAAATGGTCACGTGTCACGATATTATGTAACTGCGACTATTGCCATCCTTACAGCTTATTTTTAATCGACTATGGTGAAGCAAAATGGAGGACCTTTGCCTCCACATCCCACGGCGGCAATCCGGCAAGGAGGCCCGCCGCCTCACCGGAGATCGTGCGGTATCCTCGGACCATCCGGATGGCCATGACCCTATGGGACGCCTTCAACCGGCGTGCTGGTTGGCGCCTCAGTGAAGGCGCCCACACCGGTGCCCTGTATAGGGCTATGGACCGCTCAACACCCGCGTAGAGCCTCCAGCAGGAGGCGTTTGGCCCCCTAGATTGGGCAGGAGCTGCTTTAGGGCAGCCTCGGCCCGCTCCAGTCTGGGAGTCAAACGTCGGAAATGCTCCGCGAAGTTCCACCGGCTGTCGAGGACGAGTCCTTCATCGTCGACTCGACGCCGATGTGAACCACTCCCACCGTTATCTGGGAACCCGTCGGTGGCGCATTCCGAGAACCATGAAAACGCATGGCTTCGGAGTTGTGCAAGGCCACCTCGATTCCCAGTTGCCGAATCCTATGGACGATTGTCGCAACTCCGTGTGTCAAAAGTTCGGCCGCCGCCTGGTGCGACCTCCCTTGCGCCAGGACCAGCGTGTTGTCAGCGTAGCAAACTACACTGACGCCGCTAGGGAGGTCGGTGCGCAGCACCCAGTCGTACCTACTCGATGTCCCACAGATGCGGCCCCAGGACAGATCCCTGTGGGACACCGCACGACATCTCCCGCCGGTTCCACTCTCCTAGGTGACCGGGGTAGATGACGGCCCTGTCCGTCAAGTAGGCTTCGGCCACACGACAGAGGTAGGTTGGCATCTGGTGATACCGGGGTGCCTCCTTGATACAACTCTAGGGCAACCCTGGGCCACAGAATACCCATCGTAAGGGCTCGCACGCGCATGGTGGCATCCACCGTGGAGCGCCTCCTGCGGAAACCAAACTGGATCTCCGCCAAATCCGGCCCCACCCGCACCAGCCGCCCGATGAGGCGGTCTGCACTGACTCTTTCAAAGAGCTTACTCGCCTCGTCGAGCAGCACGATGGGCCGGTAAGCGGAAGGAGAGTCCGCAGGGCGCCCCGGCTTCTTGATAAGGACCAGTTTCCCCGTCTTACAGTGAAGTGGGAACCGGCCCTCCTCCAAGCATGCGCTTAGGAGCCCTCTTAGTCCCGAGAGCCTCCAAGGCCAGGACCCAGGCTTTTTGAGGCAAGCCGTCGGGTTCTGGGGCGGTAATCTTGGCATTCAGCCTACGTACCGCCACTCTCAAGTCTACTTCGGTCACCTCTGGAGCATCGTCGTCGTTAATTTCGTGTTAATTTTATTCTTTTATTTTTTTTAATGTCTGAAATATTCTCGTCAGTATTTGACATAATAGGTACATAAATTTTAATATAGACTGTTTTTTAGTGATGGTCATGGAAATCATGTCAATTGGTTTCAATAGGTTCATTTTATTTATGTAGATTTTTTACATAATTATTGTGAATAAGAGAACGTTGTAGGCTTTATAGACCGTAGATTTTTAGACGATTTTCTATTCTATATTTTCATTCCTCTAAGTACCTGGTACTTATTGACGGGCCTGCACTGTCCTCCCATACCTATTATCACTGTATTTGAAGACATTGTAAAAGCCAATTATTTTTAAAAGAGTAACCTTTGAGTTTCTTGCCGGTTCTTCTCCATAGGAGGAAGCGCCAAATTGGAACCGTGGACCTTGCTTCTGACATTTCATAAGTGCTCATGCAGGTTTATGTGTAGGTAATAAAATATTTCGATATATTCAAAATGGGGGGGGGGGGCTGGCTTGCCATAATCGCCACGCTTGGCAGCCGGGTTGGCGACCGCAGTATGGTGGTAAAATGCGTAGAGAACGCTGCTAACCATTCTCTAGTAAGTCTCTTAGTCGACACCCACGATAAGAGATGGGATGATGCTATTCTTTACTTATTTATTTATAATAAGCACAGCAACAGCACTGTCACTTACATTTCAAATATACTTACATCTAAGACCGGCATTTCAGTAACCGTGCAAATAACAGGTATGCATGACATTGACATAATGCAAATTAGAGACAAGAAAAACCTAAATCTAGAACACTATAAACACTAATTACGACGGATTGTTTTAGGGCGATTGTTCGTAAGAGAGTGTCCTCCCTGATGTGCCGCGTGCGATACAGCACCAACGGCCTTCTGAATACCATATTGGAAAGGGTTGATTGCCCGGTTGTGAGGCACTGGAATTCAGTTCACGGCTCGGGTGGTGCCCTATTTAAAGTGAAGTAGCTCAATTTTGTATATTGTTTAATTTAATAGCTCATTTTTTTAATTTTTTTTTATAATTATTAATTTTACCAACGTAGTTTTAAGTATTTTTTACTAACAAGTTATGGAATGCAATGAGTTCTGAATTAAATTGATTAAATTAAATTACGTCCGGCACCACACGGTACATGTCCATGATGTCCCTGTAATCGTATTTTTTAAGGCGTCAGGTATTTAATCGAATCTACTAATTCCCATTTTGTCCTAAAAATACTAGTGAAAAAGATTAGAGGTAAATGATTGCGTCTCTAAATGAACCTGAAACGATGCCTTATTTTTGGGTCCAAAAATACTGAATAGCTCCTCCAATAGGTGGTCGGGGTACACTAGTTACTGCGACAAACTGTGAAAAAAGGCCAGAAAGTTAAAAAGAGATAGTTAGAAGCACAAAAAGATTGTAGGGGTTCATTTTTTAAAAGTGTCCGTTATTAGAAGCTGAATAAGTTTTTAGAGGACCAGTTAAATATTTCATATATTTTAATTCAATTAACAATAAGTTATCTGAGATCACAGTCCCATTGTATGAAAGTATAAGCTGTGCAAAGAACGAGGTATTATACGAGTAACTACAACATCAAAACCACGCCCTAATATATTCACTGTTCTTAGTAAGAAAAGGGAAATTATTAGGGCACGTTGCACTTTCAATACTGTGGGTAGGAACTTCCTACACACAGTATCGAAAGTGGAACATTACTTGCTGTTAAAGTATTTTTTTGAAAAACATAACTTATAGCGTTATTTTGTTAATTAATTAATATTTATTATACTTGAATAAATATTAATTAATTAACAAAATAACTGCTCTCCTGCTTTGCGCCTTTTCACTTTCGGTAACGGAATCAGATTCACTGCTCTTGACAAGAAACGCGACAGCAGATCACTATCACTTGCATTACAAAGTTATTTTAATTTCATATGTATCATGGTGGTTTCAAAAGATTTTAGCCAAGGACATGCGTTTGCGTGCACATTTAGCTAGTGACACAAACTGTTGGTTGATGTCCACAGACACGGCGTTATTGCTTACGATGCTGCTACCAGAGAGAGGTAGCAGTAGCAGTTGAGGTTTATCATAATAAGCCCATATTGTTCCCACTGCTGCGGTACAGGCCTCCTCTCTGTGAGACGGGTGTGGGCTATAATAGTACCACCCACGCGGGCCCAGTGCGGATTGGTAAATGTCACATGTCGCCGAATTTTCGGTTCTAGGACATCCTGGTCTCGCGATTTTTTCTTTCACCGTTTTCAAAGCAGTGGTAATGAAATAATTTACGCAAAATAAACTGCCTTTTTGGGTTCGAACACGACTTACTACTTGGAAGTCGCGGCCGTTACCACTGAGCCACCCCTGCTCTCCGTTGCTCAGATGATACGTATGAATTGAGTGGGGAAACGACGGAGATGACAGCCAATAGAGATGCTTGAAAGAAGACCCAAATAAGTTGGGAGGCGGATGATAATGCAAATAAGGATGTGGCAGAGTGATGAGATCATGATATAACTGTTCCTGTAACTACAACATCTCCTTTATATTCCACATTAATATTAACAGTGGACACAGAGTGCGTCATATTACCAGTTATTTTACTAACAGAACTACCTGAATACATGAACATGAATTTCATGGGATACAATTTAAAATTCAACGTTCATGTTATTTTGATTTGTCCCGCTCTTAAATGTTAAGGAGTGCAACATTAAATATGTATAGGTACGATTTAAGTGAAAAACTTGTTTTCCCTCTTAGTGAATTTTTGAATTTATTTGTTTCATACAATACGCCGAATGTGAGGCTTATGCGGTATGGAAACTAAATGTAGTCTTTAAACAATGTATTTCCGCGAATTGTTTTACCAATAGCTGTGCTTTCAGCATTGAGGCAAGTGATAGTGATCTGTTGGCTTACTATATGAACAATACACATAGGTAATGATGATTGGTAGAACGACCAGACTTAAAACACTTTTCTTCTCTTGTCAATCATGCTGTCAGTACAAAACCAAACACAAGGGAAATCTTAATACTAAATACACAAGTTAATGAGACAGGTACGTACATACCTTAAATCTAGGAATAAAGTAAGATACGGGCAAAACGTGGTTTACTAGCAGCTCTGCAGTCTGTAAGCTCCGGTTACATTGCCATAACTTTAGTGCAGGCCGACTCTAGCACCTTTAATTCTATTTACAGCAGGTTATCGTGTGAAATAAAAGGTATTTTTAAATTAGTATTGCGTGTGGAATAGCCTTTAAAATTAGGATCAGCTACCGGTTATAAATATAGTCTTATAAACTCGAAGTAAAGCCTGGAACTTGATTACTTTCTTTTTTGTCGATCCTGCTATTTCCAGCTTAACGCTTAAATTAATTGATATCGAACTGTCTGGTATGAAAAACCGCCTACTTTATAGTTTTTTTCTTGAAGATTTAATAGACGCGTGTATGAGGCCTAAGATTTTGTCGACTCATCCCACTGTTAATCTACCCGCCATATAGTTGGGCGCGGAAAATTACCGTATACATGCACAAGTGTGTCAAATCCTGATATTCAAAGTTCCTGATCTTAATACGCATATAATCTGTGACTAATTACAACATAAAATAGTGTTGAAAGAACTTCAATAACCGTCGAATATCTATGACTTGTTAATAAAAGAGTTCTATTTTTAGAACAACAACAGTGAAAATGGAAAATGTTTGGCCCAACTGTTGGTGAAGGTAGAAATGCGGCATATTCGAAGGTAAAAGTTTCAAGAGCAATCAGTTGTCGCGGAACTCGGCATGCATCAAACGCTCACCGGAGGAGCAGAATAGAGTGACGTAAGTGAGCGGTGTTTATTCGGCCAGGCTTTTCGGCGGGGCCCCCACCATTACGTTTTGTTTACAAGAGCGACGCCTGAGCGCCGGCACTCGCAGCCGGTCAGCACGCGGGACGCGACGCTCGCGACGCCACAACACTAGCGCTAATAACCTCCTCACTAACCATTGATAAGTGATGCCCCCCAAGTGTTGAGGCCCCGAGGACACACTACCGGTTCCGAAGTCGTCGCAGAAAAAACTGGAGCCATTATACACTATTCGGTTTACATTAGATCATATCCGCGAAATTAGACGTGCAACCAGTGTGTGCTAAGGACCTGCATATCGCCGAAAATTATCGTAAGTGTTTTATTGCCAATTTTACTTTATATGCTAAACCAGTTTTGTGTTTGCGAATTTTGTTACAACAATCATGGCAAAATTTTGTTTGTTAACTAAAGAGTCATCATCAAGAGTCGGTAGGCAACTAGGCATGCTTGATCTATTTGCTCGTTGAACGTTTTTGTTAGTATCTACGCCTTTTAATTTAGGAACATGCATCATGTACGTGAAGGTCGAAATTTTTATGTCACTTACGTTCCTTTTCGAAACCGAAAACCGGTTGGGATCTTTTTTAAGCTGGTGTAATAAAATTAACATATCAGTGGCAGGGATCGCTGCACGTGTGGCACTCACAGGTACTTTTGGTTTAAATTTAGGGGACCCTCTTGCACCACAGTCACAATGTTTAGGTGTTTGGCGCAACAATTGGATTCGATGGTTGTATGAAAACTCGGGATGTGATCAAAATCCCAAGTTTAGCAAATATGCGTTGTTTACCAATCTTCAGTGCCTATCTCTTCGTATCTCCCCCTCGCGTGGTGTCGCCATTTGTTGACATAGCTTTTTGATCTAACTTTGTTTACATGGGCAGATAAGGGAGGATATCAGTCATTGCAAGTTTTTTGATTTTCAAGGCTGCAAGCATTTAGTACTTATGACTGTACCTGTGTATAGTTTTCAGAGTTCAGACTCATTTCGTCTTCGTGGCTGTTCATTGGTAACAGCTGTAATTTGGGTATTACCAAACTACTTTTGATGCAGCAAGGCGTCTTGCATGAGTATGTAGCTGTAAAGTTTACGAACCACAATCGAATTAATGATTATCGAGCACTAAAGATACCGTCAGGCAGAAGCGGCATATAGTAATAGTTATTATAGTTAATTAGATTTACCAAAAGCGTTATCGTCACACAAGGGTTAAAGGAACATATGTTCCTTTTTGGTACATTGATCAATGTACCAAAAAGAATTCGTTTCCGAATACCTTCATTGTAAAATCGAATGTTGAAACGAGTAGTTCATAATCTTTAAAGTTATCGATACCTATAAAGCAGTTCGCATAAATATGTTATAAAATTTAAACTAATTTGTGTTAATCAATTGAAATTGGATCACTGGATTATTTTCTTAACGTTTAATATTACGTTTATTAATAAAAGCGTTAACGAGTCTATAAAATAAAAGATTTATATTATTGAAATGTCTATTAGTAGCACGTAGTAAATGGAGATGAAGTAATGTCTATGAGATAAGCAATATTTCCTAATACCAATGAAATATACTAGAATTAAAAGTGAGCCCGTGACCAAGATGATATGTTATTTAAACTCCAGTTACTATTAAATGAAATGAGTAGCTTAAGAATTTAAGACAAATATCGATCTAAAACATAATAAAAAAGAAACAGTACTGATTACTCCAAAAGAAATATCCGCAGTATGGTGTGCGTCTATCATGTATTATTAGGACATTAGTGACAAGTAACAATGACAAGTTTTCTACCAAAAGGAAATCTTACAAGCGTTTGTTGCCACAAAAATCAATAAACGGCTGTTGATTTAGTAAAACCATGACTTGAATCCTTAAAAATGTTCCAAAATTATCGAGAATCCCCATAATATTCACTCTATAAAACATTTTCCCGAAATAAGCAATTAATCCGCAACATAAAAGCTACAGGTGTTTCGATCTTATCTGAACGAGTGAGAGAACAATTTTGAGTAGTCTATTGTGAAATGCCCTCAATTTGTCCTATGAGTAGGTTTTTGTCTGGGAGCCTGCTTCAGCTATAATTGTAATGTAAGCACCCTCTTCCCAGCGACCTCCAGACGGTTGACCCCAGCTCCGGGCCCGCCACTCAATTGTTGTTACACAATAATATTCGTCATGTATCGATTTGGGAAAGCCATTAGAATAATTTGCATTGATTTCTTTGGTCAGTTAGTTGGCTGTGCTGGTTGGTCGTTTGTAATATTTGTTAGTTTGTTTGCGTTGTGGTCGTTTTTGAATAAGCAACTTTATCACTTTTGGTAACATTCCTAAGTTATATTCTTTTTTCGTCCTATTGTCAAGGGTGAAGTTTAAATAAAAGTGTGAAATGGTAGCTCTGGTCCAGGCTGGAACTAACATTTGTTACTTATTAGGTACCCATTATTTCTAAAATCTTTAAAACGTGCTTCCTGTCATTCTTCATCTATCGTTCTATTCAGAACAAGTGTTTCAGAGACACCCAGTCTTACATTCGCTACTACAGTAAAAAACATAAACATAATCTTTATTTACATAATATGAGGTTACAGAATCTTATGAAGCCTCTGAAACCCAAACTAGGTAAAAACCTGTATGTCAGGAGTCAGCGCCTTCTCCCATTTACATTACATATTAATTGTAATGCCAAAGAAAAACACATTTTAAATTTATTCTTAAATGAACTAAAAAAAGAAAAGAATAATATTTTTTAGGATGAGAGCATGCAGGAATACAAAAAAAATCTTAAAATTTAGCTAAGGTAGTGTGAAAGTGAGTTTCGTGTATGTGTAGGATGTGCGAGTGTTGTTGTGTAATGTAATGTGGGGGTGTGTGTGTGATGGTGTGTATAAACATATGTGTACCGACGATCTAGTATTTTTTTGCTACTCCGCTTAGACCATTTTTCAGACGAGAGATTTGCCGACGATCTCAACTTTTTTGGGTGCCTATGTGCACATGTGTTGAAATTGGCACTTATGATTCAGTTATTAAAAGCACAGTTTGTTTTGGAGTCTTGCGTATGCGCATGTGTCCTATTTGATGGTGATATTTTTATCTCGGCTTGCCTTGGCCCTTTTTCAAGTCAGTCATCCTGTCTGTCTATCTGGATTGGCGATTCCCTGCAGTAAATGGCTCTGAGTCTTTTTAAATTCTTGTCATGTCTATTTATTACTGACAAGTGACACAACACCTTTACTTATTTTAATTTGTGGATGTCTAGTGTCAAAATCCAGCTCAAAAGTGATGCTTTTGAAGATATGCTATAATTATGTTGTTAACAGCCTCCAGGCTTCTGAGGAAACAACTGACATATTTTCTCGCCACGCAAAATATGGTCTTTAGTCTAAGTGGCTTATTGAAAATAATGGTAGGAGAATCCAGATCAAAGGCCAGATTGTATTAAGACGTAGCTTTTGACAATCTTTTGACCCGCATAATCTTTGTGAAGGCTAAGAAGACTGGTAGGCTTGTAATGGTAAACTTCTCGGTAATTCAGTAAGTGGTAATGAAGATAACGCGTCCGTTATCGTTCATTGACCGCCTGGCCACTTACGATCGGTTAACTGATAACTAGTTTTTAGAAATATCATAGCTTTACGAGTAGGTGTTTTTAATATAACTAAGACTGAAAACTAATCTTTAGATAAGTTATGAAACGTTTATTTTGCAACGGTTCAGACATAATAATAGCTCAATCATATAAGTGGAGTTACGTATAAAATTCAAATATTCACATCATCGTCCGGTTTTGATAGGCAGTCAGAGAAAATTCATTTCCAATTTTAAATCCTAATCGATTTTATTCTTAATTTATTAATTAATATTTCGTGAAATCAAGATTGATAAAAGAAGGGAAGATGAAAGTTTCTGATGTCGTCATGGGTTTTTCCAAGCGGCGCTTCTTACGATCAAGAATAAAATAAATGTGCGTTGTCCAATCGAAAGTACATAAATCATATAACATCTACTTCCAAGGCTCTAATTCAATAATCTGGGTTACAAGTTCCACTTTGTATGAATAGATGAAAGTAATTAAGTGTTTTCGCTTTCGTACAACCAGTTCTGGTTCTGGTGTGCTGTCGCCGCGTTGTTCACATAATTTTCCTTGTTCATTAGTATTGCAAAAAATATTTTTCAGGGTATTGGTTGGTTTTGTACTCATTTAGACGTATCTTAACATAACGTGATTCAATGATTTATCATAGATCACGCCTTCGGATATCACCAAATTAAGTCGTCAACCACAAATTTATCTAGAACGTAAGTAAATAATAAAACTATTAAAGTTGTATGACTACAGCTTGATTTGGGCTCAAAAGTCACAGTTATCATTGTCATTTATGTTACCTTCCGCTACATGAAGTTTTTGATGATGCATAAATTACCAAAATGCGTCACCTCTAACGCGGTAAGTCTCTATTTGTTAGACACTGAATTATGTTTTACATGTACTTGTGTATGTAAGCCTCAAACAAAAATTATTTATTTAAATAGCTGTATCATTTACTGAGCTAGGTAATATAGTATTTTAGAATGTCGTAACATAAAATGCAGCGGTTGTCGAAGAAAACCCATCTTTTCATACCGAAAGTAAAAGTTTACTTTCGGCATCTCCACCAGATGAAAGTGATTCAAGTGACTAGTTTGTATTAGTTTCGCTCTCGAGCGCTTTGTCTGAAATTCTTCTTAACCATGCTAAGGTTTAACCTAAAAGTTAATTTAGTAACCACTTTCCAGAAAAACTGCTAGCAGTTTAACTATGGATTTTCGTCTTGTTGTGATTCCTACATCGTATCGCAATAGTTTGTATTCATGTCTGTTTTCCATGCCGAAATAAATTTTCCATCAATCTCTTTGTGTGCAAAAAAGCGAAATTTAACCAAATGTGATTGCGTAGCAAGGAGAGAAAGTCGCACTATATGGCAGGCGCGTGCGTCCAACGGATTTACGTGCTGCTGACGTGCGTGTTGCGAAAATTTGTTCGGAAAAATTTGCAAACGCCGATAACACATAGGGACAGTGTTTATTAGCAGTTTGGCATGACGTCAATAGAAGACCAACCTAAAATATGAATGAATTCGCCACGGAAACTGTAACTTACTCGATCCTTTACTGCTCCACATAGAACGACTATCCATGTCAAGTGTTACGCAAACACGATTCGCTAAACTACGTATCCGTTTAATTTTGAGGCCGTGGAGACTCCACCCAGCTTAAAGCTTCATACCCATTCATTGAAAGAGAAATTGGTGTCATCACCGAACCCATACACTGAGCCGCTGGACCGTACGCCCGGTGTCGAAGTAAAAGTGTTCCAAAAAATTTACGTCGCGAAATTACATTGCGATTTCGCCGTAACGAGGTCACCGATGTAGGTCGAGTAACAGCTATCTGTTAGAATTGATACTTTTTTGTTTGTTACATTTAGTATCCGGCAGTCAAGGCGCAGTTCACGGCCACCGAAATGTTAGGAGTCGTTAGCGATTATAGCTCGTAGAATTCTGAGTATCACGATTAGACGTAATTGATGTATTGTGTGAACGCCATCGCGTTCGTTTTTGTGAGTTACATTTTTTTTTATGCGCATTAAAATCAGGTTGCTCCAACATCTAGTTTTTACTTGACAGTGGCAAATGCTAAAATACGGCTTCAAATGTCTGCCGCACAGAACGTTCACGAGAATTCTCTCTTAGCAAAAGTTGAATTGCTTTACGACTTTTATTGTTAGCTTTTAAGCCAATTTTAATTGGTGAAGCTTAGTTTGGTTTTGTTACATAAACCTGCACCCTATTTACGTAACTCACGATTCATCATAATCTGTTTCGTTTTGAAACGGATTGTTAAACCATTGCTCCATATGTTCGAAAATGTGTCTGCTCAACAACGTAAATAACGTAAGGAATATTGTTAAACTGTCAAAATGAAACCGATATGATTAATCGTGAGTTACGCAATTAGGGTGCTGGCTGACAAGACGGTTTTGCTTCATGCGTGACGTATTAAACATACTCTGGCAAATAGTTCCAGAGGTGAATAGTCTAGCCTAACTGATCACGAAAATTAGTAAAAACAACAAGCACGAACCTAACTTAACAATATTTTGGTTACATACATACCTACAACATAATTATTACTACGAATTTATAAATGATTTAATTTCTGTAAGTAGGTTTGTGCAAACACTTTTACACGTCAATCATATTTATTGACTGTCTACGAATATTGAAAAGGAAAACATAAGTTTAATCTATTAATTTCCTGTATAGGTACCACGGTCATCTTTAGTTCTTTGTGTAGCAAGTTCTTTAAAATGGACAGACGCAGACTTTTTCAATTTACATTGGCAATTCACGCCTCAGTTATTACCTTATTACTGTGTCCGCTACTAATATGGGTATGTAGGTAGATTATACCGAGTTAAACTGTTAATGTCAACAAAAAGTTGGCAAATCTATGTGATAAACTGATAATAGACGCTTTTATGTCTGGTGCCACGAAAATAATTTTAATTGTCTTGGATGTCCAGCCCCCTGTTACAACATGTTGTTTTATTTTAATTTATTCTATTTTTCTTGCTACGCATAAGTTGTTTTAAAGGTGCTGTTTTCGGTCCGCTAATTAAGAAGATATCGTTGTGTCTGGCGTAACTTGTAGGCGTGGGATAACGACATGTCCGTCATTAAATGTACACTTTTATAATCTTCGTCTACTTCTTATTCTTCTCGCCAATTGCCAAGTCTTTTAATTATTTCAATTATTCACTTTCTTCATTGCGCTTGAAACGTAGCGCACGTACACCATTACTAGTTTAAGACATTAGCGAATGTCCAGTTTTTACGTGGAATTTTAGTTGTCTAATCTCCGCTAAAGTCAGATTTTCAAAGTATGACGTCATCAATGACCATTACTACAAGTGTTTAATTCAATATGTTATTACTTAGTAGATACTCTTGCCTTCACTGGACTTTATAGTTTTATCACCTCGTAAGAAATAGAATCAATGACGTTTACGTAGTTAAAACCTTGAACATTAGCGTATTTTTCTACAATTGCTTTCCTTTTTGTCATGAACATTCTATTTTACTTCAGTCAAATACTTTAACTCTATCGAAGCAAATTCCGTTATGAGAACTTCAGGGACTATTTTCCTTGAATTCTTTTATGTAAATGCCTCTAAATATCAAATTACTGTGTAAAACAGCTTTCGAATCTATCTGGCATAGAATAAAGCTTCCACGTGTTAGTCCATCCTGCTTGCTAATCTCCATTAAATTAACAAAATGTTAGTGAAGTCATTGAACTTGGCTGTTAATATCGATGCGGGTTCATCAGTTTTGACTTAAACCCCTAGATAACCTTACATCTTCTGGTTCGTGTAGAAACTACCGCTGAATTTTGTTTTCTGTGCGTGACTTGGTGACCTTTGATATTGAATATTATTCTTCGTAATGTTACGTAATGTAGGTACGTTAGAATTCATATATAAACTTACGCCTTCTTCCCATGGGGGTAGGCAGAAACTAGAGAACGCGGTGGCTGTAGTTTTGGGGGTATGGATCATAACAGGTGTGCTATGATCCTTATATAGTCCATTACCCCCGTTTACGTTCATACACCTGAAGCCTTAGTGTGAGTTTCATGGTTTCATTTAACCATCCCGATCAAACGCCTCGAGCGCGTTTGGCGCTCCGATTGGCCCTAGATTGGTGTCGGACCAATCGGAGCGCCGAACGCGCTCGATGCGTTTGATCGATGACACACACTAGGGCCACGGGTGATACACGCACGTCGGTTGCGAGTACTAAGCACCTGACTTTTCTGAAGAACATCCACTATATGTCTTCCAAGGGCATCTCCTCCCGGCGTTTCACCTCACATCTGCCTTGTAAATACTTTTTGTTAGTCGCCTTTCATTCATCCTCTCAACATGATCAAACCATCTCAGCATACTGCATACTCTTGTAAATTTTGGTCACTAAATCGTCTTTAGAATTCTTTATCGCATAGTAGGCCTTGTATTTCTTTGCTTGTATTTTACCTGTAATATGATAGTAAAGTTCAGTACATTATCGTTGTGAGTTGCTTTGAAGGCGTCTCACTCTTAATTCATGTAATACATGGCGCGGGTATAAATATAGCAACATTGCACAGCACTGACAGCTTGTTAGTATTACCTGCAATATAGTACTCTGACTATATTGGCTCACTTTTTGTAAGTTCGAAGAGAACATTCTCTGCCTTAGCTTAAGTCTAGAATTCCTACTATAATAATATATTATAAATGTGAGAGTTTGTATGTTTAGATCTTAGGATGTATGTTTATTTTATTCATTTGGAAACTCAGCAGCTTATAATTAATTTACATGAGTATGAATGTGAACGTTCACCTCAAAATCAATGAACAGCTCAATGCAATTTCGTCAAAGTTACTAGCAGCTAACAGTTTGCGTACACTGCTCAGTGATAGTGAGATGATGACAATTATCTCTTAAGCCAATAACAGAGTTCTGCGGCATTTATAAACCTAGGTTAACTATAAAGTAGCGAAAGAAAACATCACACAAGTACAACTATCAACAATAGCTAAAGTGCGATTCTTGACACATTGTTCACATTACATGAAAGTTACAAAGTATGTACCTAAATACCATGGCTATATTATCAATTTAACAAAAAGGAAAAAAAAAGGAAAATATTTGTTTAACATTGTGGATATATTTCCACTTACGTTATTGGGACGTGCTTTTTGAGATATAGAAAAAAATGAATCAAAAAAAGAATGAGTTAAAAAATAAAATAAAAGAAGAAGAATAATGAGTTATGGCAAAACTTGTTTACTAAACAATATCTGCTTGACTTGTTTCCGGTATGATTGTTTGGATGAATGAAATATATCGACATCTTCAAAACTCTCCGAATAGTTTGTAACTCAATCACGCAAAAACGGCTGAACAGATTTGGATAAAATTTGGCACACAGGTCGTTTATAACCTGGATTAACATATAGGACATATTTTTATGCCGGTTCCGTTATATCTATATCTATACTAATAATAAAGTGGAAAGATTTGATTGTTTGTTTGCATTGAATAGGCTCCGAAACTACTGAACCAATTTGATTTTTTTTTCCACTGTTGGGAAGCTACACTATCCCCGGGTGACATAGGCTATATTTTATCCCCGTATTCCCACAGGAACGGGAACTACGCGGGTGAAACCGCGGGGCGCTGGTAGTACGTTATAAACGTTCCGTTGGAATAATTTTCTACCTCCAAGCGGACGAAGTCGCTGGTAAAAGCTAGTATCGAAATAGAATTCTAAGCTTCAGCAGAGTTAAAGTTCTATTGCCTATCTATACTAATAACCAGTGATCGGAATAGGCTGACTATATTTGCCTAAACTTCGGAAAACAGAGACAGAAAGTGGAGACTTCCTTACGACAATTTTTTTTCCCGGGATTCGGGAAAAATCTTTAAATTTAAATCTTTAAAATTTAAATCTTTAAAATTAAATTTTCGGGATATTGACGTAAAATCCCGAAATAAATAATCGTTAAATATAATAAATAATAGTTAAAAATAGCTTAAAAATTAACTAAACTTGCTATTACCAAATTTTCGGGATTTTCACGTAAAATCACATAAAAAAAAACCATGATTTGATACAACGGTTAGTTAGATCGTAATTATAATTCGAATACATGAATTAAAGTTACATTATTTATTTCAGGATTTTACGTCAATATGCCGAAAAATTAATTTTAAAGATTTTAAATTTAAAGATTTTTCCCGAATTCCGGAATAAAAAAAAATTGTCGTAAGGAAGTCTACACTTTCTGTCTCTGTTCTCCGAAGTTTAGGCAAATATAGTCAGCCTATTCCGATCACTGCTAATAACAAAGCTGAAGAGTTTTTTTTTTGTTTTGTTTGCTTGTATGAACGCGCTAATCTCGAAAACTAAGAGTCGGATTTTTTTTTTTTTTTTACATTGATAGCCTAATTCTTGAGAAAGGCATAAAAAAACGCTCAACATCACGCTATGACACTTAGGAGCCGTGTAATAGCGCGGCTTGGGGATGCTATGCGACGGGGTGGGTCGGGGCAAAAAGACATTTCACACGGAAGAACTAGAAAGTATGTTATTTTCCTGGGAAAATCCATCAATATTGAAGAGTGGATCCCGCAACTCTAATGAGGGGAAAAGCATGTTTTACTTGAGAAGAATGAAAAACAGTGGAAATTTTTCAATTTACTTTGTACACAATCCGTGTTTATGCCATATGTTCAAGCATGTATAACGCTGAATTTAAATTGTAATCCTTCTTGACCATATAGGGATTACAAACGCCATATTACGAATGTTTACTGAAGTAATACATTTACCATTTTATTTTATCTCGCTTCAAGAGTACCGAGAGTAGGATAAGATGTTCTGTTTACTTGCATATGTGTAATGTTAAATAAACAAAGGAGCATAAAACGATGTGATATATGGCTATTATGATCAAGTCCTAAAAGTCTATTGTTAAAAACTTCGTATAAACAGCTGTGCCAAAGTTACTCATGTACTGAAGTCATAGATGACGTCTGTACTGTACGTATAGTGCGTGTTTAAATGAAAACGTATTGTTAATACAGCGTCCGTTTAGGTCAAGACCTCAATTTTCTACCTAAGCACGTCAGCATAACAACATTTGCTAGGTGGCTAACTAATAGGAATTTAATGGTTAACAAAAGTGCTTTACCAATGTAATATTCTTTCACGATAATAAGCCCGTTTAAATATAATCGCACTTTGTTTCGTAGGGGTCAAAACGTAGTGCCTTGTGGCACTCCTGAAGTAAACTTTGTTAAGACGCGTGTCTGACTAAAGATCACGGTATTTATGTTTAACATTTTATAGTTTGAAATAAAGAAAGAATAATGCGTTTATTGGCATATTTAAAAAGAATAAAAAAACCAGTAAACAATGATAATAAAAAGGGACTGAGCTCAGCATAATGTCAATGGCAACACAGTATGCACCACCTGGCGCTGATTTTCAGCTGCAATCTACGAGTACTATACGCTAGAATAATAAACATATAGTGAAGTGTGTGAATGTGTATTTTCTTGTGATTAATGAAAAATAAATTAAATATTAATATCTGCGTATGACCTACATTAAATAAGAAATCTTTAAGTAGAAACATAGAAAGCACCTAGCTATATGGCAAAAACGTTTGACTGCGTTGTTTTTCTTAACAACGAAACAGATTTACATGCAGATTTCATTTTAAATTAGTGTAAAGACAACTATTAACGAATAAATAATTAAAGCTGATTAACATTTAAATAGAAAAAAATATATAATAATAATAAATAAAAAATAATAATAACATCGATTCGTTTTAAATGGCAGATATGGCGACTCGAACATTTTCGAAATCGTTTTGGTGGTTTAGTAAAAATCTTATAATTTCAGTTTGAAAGTCGAGCAACTTTTACTAAACTTTATGGCAGGAGGGATATTGTACCAGCATTTAGGAGCTGCGTAGCGAAAACTGCCTCTAATTTAAAAAGAAAATTGCCTCTTATTTAAAAGGAAACTGTTTCTTATTTAATGATACTTTAAATTGGATGTTTGCACGCATATGAGTTGTTCATAAATTAGGATCTTGGTTTTATTTAGTACTTGTTTGTACAAGCCTTTGCCAAGACTAAAAAGAGTTATGTTAGAACTATTTATACAATGTAACAGGAATGGTCTACAAAAGCTAGCAGCTTGTACTGGAATACAAAGTTTTAATAAGATTGAGCACGTTTTCGCATTCCCGTCTTTATTTTTGTCTGAATAGCTAGAACTGCTGGAATAACAACATTATTTACAATTAGCGTAAATGCTTGGCTGCACAAAGCTTCTAACCCTTTAATCAATCACTGCACTAGTAATTTTTAGAAGGAGGGTTATGTTTAGGCGAGTGTATGCATGTATGTATATTTCTTTGGCACGCTCGTTAACCTAAACGGCGTGATTGATTTCAGCTTGAGAGTTGCCCTTGCATTCGTCTTAATTGTGAGAGTGACACTGGGTATATCAAAATTGAAACAAAATATGGCAGATTTTTGGCGACATATTGTGTCTTCAAAAAATTTACCACTGCTCGTTATCGTTTCAACTAGTTACTAAAAAAACATTTTCGCGCATACGTAAAGAATAGCCTATTATATTATCCATGGGAGTATGCTCAAAGTCGTGTCCAAACCCTCTGAAGTTGCAGTATATCTATATGTATACATGTGTGTATGTTTGTGTTGCCGTCATGTGTACAGTTCATGTCGGAAGTGGTCTCCGCTAAGTTGTTTGGTGAAGCGAGAAGCAAAACCACCTTCTTTGTTTGAGTATGGTAGTAATGTTTGAGTTCGTAGGGATTTATACTCAAGACATCGCGGCTCAAGTTAAAGAGGTAGTTAGTCTCTTTATGTGTATTGTTTTATGTATCCTTGCGCTCTTTTCCCTTAACAGATGAGTTGAATATCAAATGAATGTACTTAGCGCGATAAGTACTCCGATAGAGTAGTCTTGTGTCTGTCTATTTATAGATTTTTTGTCTTACTATTAGCAGCTGCAAGTGTTCATTCACGGTCGGGGTCTTCAGTAACAAATTGTTTGTTGTGTTATTATTTTTTTTACTTCTGATAATGTTTTCTCGCTATTTTCTGCGACCACCACAACGGGTTCTTCGGCAATTTTTTACAGTATCGTGACAAGGAAAACCATTTCATGTTGTTAGTAAGACGTTTTTGTTTTATTGAGGTCAGACTGATTTCACCAAACGCTTCCTATGGATCCAAACTTCCAATTTCTCAATTAGGGTGCTCCACCACATACCTGTTTAATTATTTATCATTGAAGTTAATAATTCAGAGGAAATAATACGTAAACTATTTATGTGACAAGACCTAATTACTCATGCCCTCAATATTTAATGAGTGCAAATATTTATTGGAAGTAAATAAATAAACTCGTGTTGCAATATCAGTGGCCTATTAAAACAATGTTGGATTCTAATCGTTTGACCTACTTTTACGTCGAAGGAAGGAAAATATAGAAACTTGCTCTGAAATGTATGGAACAGAATAAATGTTCCGTTTACCGCAAAGTAGTAGAGCAAATACATGATATTTATAAATAAGTTTTATCAGCAAATAATCTAGGATTACGTTGGAATTACTTTGATAAGTTCATTCATGATAATAAATTGTCATATCAACTTTCTTCAGCTGCTATCTTTGAAGATAATTTTCAAGTTAAGAAGAGCGTGACCTAGTACCTTCATTAAATATTTATATAAATGCATAATATATTAGCCATCAAGAGCGTTTCTTCTGCAGTCTGTGTCCAAATCTTGATGTTTTAAAAAGTCGTGTGTCCAGGTTTCACCATGCGAATTCAAGAGTGCGTTGTATGCAAATTGTCGATAACTACACGACAGTGCGGAGGTGTTTCTTTAGCAATGACATTTTTATCACCCCGCCCAGTGCACTCGTGCTGTTTCACTTTCACCAGACCTTTTACTTCGATACCAATCATACTTTTTATTTACAATCAATTTGTGAATAAAGTTAAATTATTGTGCAATAACATGCAAGTAGCGTCATCGTCTTAAAATTGTCGAATGTCAGCCTGACTAGCAAAATGAGTGGATACCAGTAACTAGTGTTATTTATATACATTCAGTTATACCCACGTATAGGTAAAGATAAAAGTTCTTGGGGAGATGTAATACCTCTTAATCTTACGTCTGTTCATTGCTGACTGGACCGTCTGTGTAATGACTTGTAATTTCGGTGTGAAAAGAGTCGTAAACGTGCAAAACGTATATTTCAGTGTTGCTATATACGTCTTTGTTAAAGTTGAAGGGTACTCACTCCACTGGTGGTTATGTTTGAGCCTTGGATATTAAGATAAGCATGCCAAATTTCCAACGGTTGTTTTTATTTTCTTAACATTTCTTACCTACTAAGTGACCATTTGAGAAGGTCTCGTACCAATATTTATATTAAATTTTGTCACCGAGTGCATTAACCTGCTTTGAGAACACCCTTGCCACATCTATAATCTACTCGATGTCTGAATTGATTTTGCCTTCAAATGTGACATCTATTTCATCACAGCTGATGCTTGTTAAATGATTACAGGGTAGCGTTCCGTTTCTTCATTTACACGTTCCACTTTGTCCAATAAGCGGAGGTGAGCAGTGTCAAATTGGTGGTACTAGTGATTCGTTGGCAGCGACCTTGCCCGATACACTCATTCGCAATGAGCACGCAGTTGCTCGGCAAAGTGCGTTACGCAGATGATTTCAACTTTGAACATATGTATATTTTTATGTGCGCATATTTGTCACCACTTAAAAGTTATTGGCAATCTGATTGTTACTGTATAGTTTTGTCGGTACGATTCTCTATAGACGTACGAGTATCATCTCAACAGAATAGCAGTGATCAATTGTAGTTTGTAGTGCTTCTTCTCACTAAAGTATACAGTTTATTGAGCTGTTTATCCTCGTTGAGGCTATTCATATTCTACGGTCGATTAGCGAGCCTCTTGACCGCCATGCTACCTGCGATGGCTTTGGCACGGAGCGCCGTCTATGAGATCAACAATGCCAAGGCACGGTTATGTTATGTCAGTGTTGTGCAATCCACTCGTACATACAAAAACACCTTTGGTCCATTGGAAGCCAGTTATCACAAAAATACACCAAGCTTTTTGTATGCTGTTGCTGCAGTCCAAAGTGCGATGCAATTGTACATTATAATTGCAAATGGTTTAAAGTAAGCGGTCATGTGTGTCGTTGGAAGTTTTTCTTCACCGCGTCCCGATTTGTTCTTGTTGTTGATCGTTACATATTAATTTGTTTCCACGAAAGGCCATTATGTTTTTGTTACAAAGATACTTGGGAAGGGCCTGTCGTGATTTATGCGCTTGTTAGTGAATGTATTTTACACAACTTAAAATATTTTTTGGCATCAATACTTCCAACAACGTATTCATACCCTTTTTCACCACCGCCAGCAACTCAACCACATTCATTTCATGGCTGTATCTATTGTAGCTTAGGATTTTGAACTACTGCTTATATTTATGAACATTGTCAATTGTATGTAAATTTTTTATTAAAAACCAAGTGGTAAAGGTCGGCAAGTGCGTCCATTATGTCGAGCGCGTAGAGGGCAGTAAGTCAGTGATGTCAGTGTATCTCAGACAGCTCTCCGCCCCGGGGTGTCCGGTGTCCGAGCCTGGTTTATGCAGGCACACCTACTCAGAAGATTTGCTTCACACGACTGTCTCCGCAACATAAATATTACCCTTAATCAGAGTTTATTTTGTTTCTCGTGTATTTTTATCAGATTTCGATGCATTGTTGCGCTGTTTTATTTCTGAAATCATCTCAGTATCCTGATTATCATTTGGTTTCGGCTCAACCGTTGGTTCTTTATTTATATTAAAATAAATATTTCTCGGTAAATTTATCAAATTGGACATGGCTGATTATAAATCACCATGTGGAATCACGAAGTCTGGAGTGGCCGTTGGTTGGGCGCTCGTTATAAATATTAGTGTCACTGAACTTTGCAGTTATCACGTTACAAATCACGGTATTGGTTGCGAGTAATTACGGCCGGTGTACTTATCTGTTCATATAAATCATTTGTCTCATAGACACTTAACAGCTGCTGTTGAAAATTAATACACGCATTAAGTTGAATTTGATTTGCAAATTGAGTCTTAGTGGCAGACACGCTAGTAGGTTCGTAAGCGTTATTAACTATCATTGGGTCGGCCTTAAGGACTATGCTCAATTTAAATAAATGGAACTTGCTCCTAGGAATCTACATGGAGCATACCGAATTAATATGGATCATAATAAGATATATTAAGATATTATTAATTGAAACTTTCCCTATAAAGAGATGAGTTACTGTTACGTGCGCTAATGACAAGTTGTTCTCAAAAAACCACAGTTGGTACCGACGAGGCACCACGTATTGATTATTTGTTTTGCCAGTAATTCCTCATCGGTTATTTTGTTCCGTAATTATCCGGTTAGCTTAGTGCAAAGGCATGGATCTCGTTAATTAGTAGCCGGTGGGCAGAATCCGGTTTAATTTAATTAAGACTCCTACAAATTTTACTATTAATACTCACCTTAGCATGTGTTTACTTTCGGTACCTACTACAAGCGACCGGTTCTGTCTAATTAATAAACCTGTGAATTCTGATTCGTTATTAAAGTGCAATGGCGTTTGTGGTAACATAGCTACAAGATATTTAAAGCTCGTAACGAGATGTTCCTCTTTCATTAATGTTATTGTTATGTGTCTGTGTGGAATATTTAATGCACTGCAATAGATTTCAAATAAGTAGTTTACTATGCTCAATATATCAGCGGCTTATAATTTTTTACTGTGCGATGTTGATATGTAACACAGTTTTATATTTTAGTTAAATTTATCTGAAGTGTTGGAAGTAGAATAAAATTAAAGGCTTTATAATTAATAGAATGCAAAAATATTTGAAATACCTGCGCTGACGATTGTAACCTGTCAGGACCAGTTGTTGGTGCATCTGCTTACCATGTAAAACGATCAATATTTGTATGCGTAAGACAAGTGTTTGTCCTTTGTCTGAGATCTATGTTGCCACAAACTGTTAGAGCCATCATTGGGACTCCAAGTATCTATGTACAGGTTATACATAGATACTTGGACATTGAACATGGTATAATTATTATCAGCGTTTAATTTACCAGCACCAGCTCGTCAGCAACCGTTTAAATGGCACAATAATTTATCTAGACTAGGTCTAGGTCCTTGCACAGATTTACAATGAAGTTTCTCCGCTGGTAACCACTGTATTTCTTATTTGTACCTTCTACCGTCATTGTAAATTGTACCTTACGTTATTAAACTGGGTTTAAAATGGAGATTAATGTCGAGTGCACAGTGTCATCGACAACAGGTATCTGCTCACTTACCTTGACCGCGCACGTTGTCCTCTCACTTATAGAATGATCATAGACGTCTTTGATGCGCCTGCGCCACTAGCGTGCACCCTGACTCGTGTTCCTCAGTCTTCTCATATTCACGACCGTCCTCTAAATTAGACATTCTCTTACAATAAGCGTTTTACCCACAATTTAGACCACATTCTTTATTTGTTATTTATCAAAGACTCATGAAAAAATTATGATACCTCCCTTTTTTGTACGCCCTTTAACTTTTTAATTTTATATCAATCTCGGTTTGTATGAATTTCAAAATGTATGTATGAGACCGTGACCGAAAAGACACAGCAAACTGTATCTTTTTGTGTTGCAGATGAATTTTGATGCGGGTTGACGTCGAATCTGGTCTTTGGTGGTTCATTTGGTCGTGTCACTGAATCATAAGTGAGGACACGGTGTTGAGCAACTTTTTGTCTCCTCCCTAACACGCGTTCAGTTTATCTGATTTCCACACGAATATTTAATTTCAATATGAGCGTTTTATAATTGTTGATACTATAGTTAATATTCAATTTATGTCAATAGATTGTCCGGCGCTCGCCATATTCATATGATTCATTGCCACTCAATCGCGATGGGAGATTAAATAAATCGTCAGTCGCTGTCCTCGTATCGTCGATGTGATTGTATGTGCGTGCGGGGTTGGCTTTCATACAATATTGCCGCCAATTAGATCGTGGCGTCTCGCAACGCTGCCTAGGACATTCGAGTTCACTTTACTGAGATATCGATTTCGTATGAGTATTTAAATTAATTTCATTCATAATTCGTTAAGTTTTTTTTTTGTTTCTACATGCTGTTTAGTTCAAAATATTTTGCCTCATTCTTTTTAGCATGCGCCACGCTGATTTCTTAACGTCACGTCAGGCAGAAAATATTTTGATATTACAAGGTGTGGTGGACACAGACAAGTGGATTTAAATTTGGCTGCATATCAAAGACGGACGATTCTTCTCAGAAATAAGATATGTTTAAAACGTTTTATTGTAAAGGTCGAGCAGGCTGGCATTTCAGATAAATAGGGCATTCCGTATAATATTGGTGCAGCAGTAACCCGCTTCACAAGTAGTATACCTATTTGCTGTGTCCCGTTATCACTGGAGCGATAGCACTTGGTCGATAGCTCGACCATTGCACAAGTTCGTGGGCTTATCTCGGAATGCAGTTTACTGTGCACTTCATTTGGTATCAGACGTGAAAAAAATGGGTCGTTTGAGTCATCCCTAAAAAATAAATTATCACCTTAAAACGTAATCTTAGCAATTAGTAGTATCAGTAAAATAGTTTTCCTGCTGGAACTGGTCGGTGTAGTGCAATAGTGCATCGTGGTCGGTGTCGCCGGTGGTCATCGGCCCCCATCGGTAAGTTTCGCAAGTCCAGTTAACCGTATGAGTCGATCACATTAATATTCTACGGTTGATTTTATTGCGAACCTAGTGTTTGCCTCTACGTCTGTGGGTATTCATTTTATAGATTTTTTAAATTCATTATATTAATTATGTGTGTGATAAGAATTTGACATAGGTTTCTCTTAATTTATATTTAAATGCACGTGAATGTAAATTGTTCGAGAGAGCAATGAGACAAAGACATTCCGTAGTGTCGAGACGAGAGGGAATCTTCAGTGAAGGGCGGCGTGCAGACGGCTTTCATCGTGTGTAAATGCGTGCCGCACAAAAAACGGATAGCCGGCCAATAAAAACCCCGTGTCGAGAGAAGCCGAGGGGCGGGCTCGCGGGTGCAGCGCGCTGCGCCAGTAATTGCATGTTGCAGTCGGTCTCCGCCGCGCTGGGTGCGCGCACGCAGCCTCCTCCATCCCTCGCCCGCACTCGGGTGAACGACTCCCCAATCAAGTATGCGTACGACTCACCACCGCCGCATCGTGCCCGCTACTTGTTTTCGCGATCGTTGATCAATCTGTATGTTTTGGTCCCGTTAGCCGGAAGCGTCGTCGCCGACACTGGCGTTTAGCGTGCGATTCGTTTTCGCTCGGCCGGTCACATAGACTTGATAGCATAGGGGGTTGTGTAATATTCGCATCAGTACACGTTTAGACGTGGCGACCATGACGTGAGTTTATCCAGGTGTAATGTTAAGTTTCTCGTCAGATGAAGTTTATTTATACTGGTTGTAAATGGCTGTTTCTGTATTGTCGCAGGGCGAACGTTGTCGCTACAGTATCATCAGCGGGTGGGGAGGCGGGTCCCCCGGGCCCGGCGGCCGAGGACGCCGACATGAAAGGCGTCGAAGCCACACCAGAAGAACAGGAACGGCTCGCGACAGGAAACAACAATGGATCTCTCGATTGCAAACACACGGCGGCGAATCCGCAGCCGTTGCGCGAGCGCTCCGTTTTCGCGTCCACGCGGGTCTTCATGTTGGTGTTCCTGTCGGGCTGGGTGCTGCAGGGCATGTTCCTCACGTACTTTGTTAGTGTGACGACCACAGTAGAAAAGCTGTTCAAAGTAGAGTCAAAGACGACAGGAACCTTACTAGCAGCGACAGAGATCGGCCAGATATGCACGGCGTTGTTCCTGACGTATCTGGCGGGGCGGGGGCACCGGCCGCGCTGGATCGCGTGCATGATGCTGGTGTTGGCGGTGGGCGTGATTGGCTGCGTGGTGCCGCACCTCCTGTACGGCACCCAGCTACTGGACGTGCACTTGGACGAAAACCGCGCCGGGGCCGCTCCTGTGTGCTACTCCTTTCAGAACTCCTCCGACCTCTGTGACGCCGCGCACGTGAAGAGCTCCACGACGCGCTCGTCCATCACGGCGGTCGTCATCCCCTGGCTGTTCATCTGCCTGCTGGTGGTGGGTGTGGGACAGACCGGAATCGCTACGCTGGGTATCCCCTACGTGGATGATAACGTCGGCAGCAAGCAGTCGCCACTTTACATGGGTGAGTGAATATTTATTGTGATTGATGTTTATTACCTATAGTTTAATTGTATGAAGTAACCAAACTGGCGCGCCTTTGAATCACTGGGGCGTGTTCCCTTAAACAAAAGCTTGATAATCGCTAAAATAAATTCGGTGTATCGATTAAGATGGTCGATTGTTAGCGTTTTGCGAGTACTGGTAATAAAATGGGCACATAAAAGTGTATAAATCATAGCCGCCGCCCACAGCCCGCCTACAACGTACTCTGCCGGCCTCCCTCTGATGCGTTGCGTAATTAACAATCGACTTGAGTGCATCCCGCACTCTCATTTATTGCAATTTTGTACAAAACATCCTTTTGCAATATTCATGTTCATTTTAAATCACCATTGTTCACGCAGGGTTAACCCGGCGTGGCCTTAAGGCCTGTTCAGTTTTTCAGCATTCGTTCTTAGGCTAGAGTTTGGAAGTTAAAAACATTTTATTGTTAGATTTGTGATGTAAGCAATACTATATAAACCAATTCGTTTCGACCATTTCGCTTCGATTTTACGCCCGATCATGTATAGAAGCTCAGAAACTCAAGTCGAACATATAGCAGGGTTGGTATAAAATGCATAAAAATCAAACAATGGCGTTTGGGTGTCGCTTACAGTTGTGCTGTTGTGAACAGAGGTGTAGACTGTGTAGTGTTACGTGTGTATTGTTGTGTCTGCGACGTATCTAATGCGTCCACTGCACCAATACCCATAACAAACGCACGAGGCTTTACAGTGCGCGACTAGCGGAGGTTGGCCGAATTTACTTTTGTGATGCACGGGACTGCATTTATTATCTTTATATTGTACATATTGTGGCATCGCCTCGTAGTGTTAGCGTCGAAATCGCCTCTTAAACATCTCTTTCTACTGTCTCCGGTCCTTGGTAAAAGGTGGCTGCTGTGTGTGACACCCGGATATGTCACCAAGTAAAAGTTTAAGATATGGAATTGAAAACTTACCTACTTAAAGTGTGAAAATCTATGTCTATTGCAATTCTGGTATAAAGAATCTGTTTGACAAACAAAAATTGTTTGATGCAACTATTTTCCCATTAATTTAATCATATATTATACTTTATTAATTTATTCAATGTTGATGATTTGATTTGAATTTATTTAATGTTGATGGTTTAATTTTGTTATGTCATCTACCTTCGATATTTCGTAATGCACATTTAAAATTTTAAATCGCCTTACTCATGTTTGATTTAAATCTTAAGTCGGAGGACATGTGTAAATTGGACAATAAATGGATTGACAAGTATGTTAGGTTGAAAATACCACGTTACCACCTTCAATACTATGGAATTACTGTGTTGACTACCTTTATTAGAAAGAATGAAAGTGAATAGTTTTCGCACATTAATTAGTTGCAGTTAGTCTCTTTCCACTCACAATGGACCCCTAGCCTCACATATCGGCCTTGTAACGATTTTGTTGCACATGTATCAGTAACTATTTTTGTACTAGTTTATATTGGTGTATGCAAATACTTTTCATGTTTTCAATGTAGATTCGTGTTCCTCTTGGCTCAGAAGCAACGATCTCGTCTCTTCCTGTGCGTGTCATCTTGTTACCTACATCCGCAGAATGAGTTATATCCTCTCGTGCTTTAGGAACATCATCTGTGTCTATTTTATTACCTTTAAGCGTAGTTTGCTGTCGTTGCTTAGAGGCATGTCAGCTGCTCTGTTTTCCGTAAAGCAATGGAGTATATTTATTTACTATCTAAGGACTTGGCATGATCTACGTACGTAGATGTACGCACATATTGTTAAAACATCGAGAAGGTTACATTTTCCCAATAAAAATAATTCATGATCATGACTTAGCTACCCTTTGCCCGACTCATATCCGACCTATAGATATAGGCCAGTTACCTTTAAATTAGTCCCATGTGGCACAACTAGCTCTGTTCTTTCAAAATGAGAGCAAACTCGTGTTTTTTTTTACGAGCCTGTCCCGATAATATAGATTAATGTTCCATCTAGTGAACTTGCCAATGATTAGATAAACGTAGAATAAGTCCGTTGTTTTATGTGGGCCAGTCATTATCTGACACTCGTTCAGTGTATCCTTTTCGTTGTATGTATCCGTTGCGTTGCTCTTATCTTGTATTTTAGGTTCATGATATCTTTGCAACATGCTGTATAAAAGCAATTTAAGGGTTTTGTGATGTGTGTGGGGCGTAATGTTCTCAAAGAAGTCCCTAAACTAATTTTTGTCCATACTTTGAGAAACTCTCAGTGAATTTCACAGACTAAATGCAACACATACATTCTAGATAATACGTATATTACATTAAAAATGAATCTGTTCTAATCCCGAATTGTGCACAAATTGATAAAACATTAAGAAACTTATAGAAATTAATAAACAGGTCAGGTGGGGGGCGGGGTAAGTCCTGAGTTTAATTAAGACAGTCAATTATGAACTAGCTGATGTAAAGCTTTCATAAACGAGTTCACTGTAGCCAATTTATAGAGACACTAGACAATACGGAATTATAATTATTTATTGAAAGCCTGTGAAGTCCCACTTCTCTCATTTAAAACTGCTAAGGACCAGTTCTTGTTGAGGGAGTCCAGCTCATCCCGCCACCTCCGCCTGGGCCTACCGCGATGTGACTTGCTATTAAAAGGACCTATTGGGTCGTAAGCTTGGCCCAATAGTCGTCTGGCATGCGGCAGATGATGTGTTCAGCCCAATTTAATTTTAGCGTAGCTGCTTCACTACGGTATTATTGATTACTAGCTCGGGACTTTCATCCCCTATTTGGCTACCTTAGGGTTGAATTTCGAAAAAAAAAATCCTTATTCCTTGTCTAGGTACATTATAAAGGGAACATCTGTGCAAAATTTCAGCTTTCTTGGTCCTAGGGTTTGGGCTGGGCGTTGATGAGTCAGCCAGTCAATCAGGACTTTTATTTTTATTTATATAGATTTTATTACACAGCCTTAAAGTTTTATTATCAGTCCCAGGATTTTACAAAAACCAGTCATCATGTGGAAGCTTTATGCTTCTATTTTAATTAAATTTCATAAAGCATCAACATTCTCCTTTGCTCATAAATGTTCGTAATGTAAACTATTAGGAACTGTTCTGTAGTTAACATCTATTGGCTTATTTGATTGTTCACTTCACACTTAGATAATAGTAAAACATGATTATGCATCCAGTTTTATTAACTTTGCAATTCAGATATTGTTGACCAACCGGACAAAGTTCAGTACCTATCTGCTCATACTCATTGCGTCAATTGTAGTGATTAATGAAAGCAGTAGTCACAATTAATGTAATTAATTAATTCATTATTAATCCTAAATCTTCATAATCACTACATGCTAGAACGCGTGCGGTAAAGGAAACATGATTCAATAGAACGCACTGCATTACGCTAATTTATTAAACCAATTAAATTCAATTCAGTTAACTTGTGTCGACCTAAATAAGGCACAGTGCGCACGGATATTCATTGATTGATACCAGTGTGCTGCGGATTATTTAGGTCAATTACTACGTGTGGTCGTGACCTTAGGTGTTAGATACTTTGAGTAGGGCATGATAGGGCTATGAGTAATTACTAGTCACTTTGAACGGAGGAAAATGTATATTTTAATTGAAGTACGTACCGTTTTGAACAAAAATAAATTCAATTTCGTAAAATAACGGTAACAGTTTTTGCGCTTTACCTTTAATGTACTTGGCTAGTGAAAGCAATAGAAAATAATTTGAATCTTTAAATCCACATAGGCACGGCACTTAACATTTATATGACTAAATGTTTTTCAAGCAACGGTGCGGATTTTTCTCAAGGGGTTTGTGGCTAAGTAACAACAGCCACACGAGTCGATCGATCAGGTTAAGCTACGCTTGCCATGGTTGGTCCGTGGATGGGTAACCGTGTTTACATACCACTCCGTGCCTCGGCAAGCACGTTACGCCGTTGGCCACGGCTGTAATTCGTGGATCTTTGACAGTCGTGACTGGTCGTCAGAAGCCCGAAAGTCTGACAACCAGTCTTACCAAGCGGTATCGTATTACTAAATAACTGGGTTGTGGAAGTTAGATAGGCAGTCGCGCGGTTAGACTAGACGCTGACCCCAACATAGCTGGAAAAAGGCTAGGCAGATGATAGTGAAAGCACTACAAAATAACTTGAATCTTGATATCCACTTAACATTATTTATGAGCAATCATTTTTCAAGCAACGGCCATTAAAAGCTAGGCAGTGAACCTATTTCAAATGCTAAATTCTTAGACCTGATATAAACGGTTCACTAAAGTTGTCTATAGGTTTTTCAAAAGACCTTGGACGTAACTATTGCATAATACCAATTTGGTGTTATCTTAAATTTATAATCTAATGGAACTGGGTTTCTATCAACTAGTTCTACGATTGTTTTCGAGAATATTTCGCACCTGTTTTCCTTGTGCTTTGTTTTTGTACAAACTAGATCCACATCCTATTTTGTCATAGCTTGTTATGAAATTTGCCTTGTTGTGATCCAATTATTGTTAAAATAGATTCGATTTTTTCATAATGTTTATTTATTACAATACCTTAAATCTATCATTAATCATTACAGGTTGCCCTCATGCGTCAGTTAAGTCTACATATATAGGGTGACTGGTAATTAGTGACCGACACCGACAAAATCAGGTGTTCCCTACATTTTGACGAGTTATGCGAACATAAATGTAGGGAACGGCAGATTTTTTTTTCGCGATTTCGGATTTGGTCCCATAGTAAAAGTTGTTCATAATGATGAGTATAATCATGTGTTCAAATATCGGTCACTAATTACCAGTCATCCTATATATATATCTATACTTTTAATAATTTTACTACCAATTAAAAACAAAATTTACAATAAACTACAACTGTAGCTTGAAGAAAATTGTAAGCAGCGCTGCGTTTCTTATTTCTTTCAGTTTTCCCGAGTTCATTGCTCTCTTCAGTGTGGCTTTCAGTATAATTTCTATTGATTTCTCAATCGATACTCATACAGTTTGAAACACAGCTCACTTATAATTCACGGCTGCTCCGTACTTCTACACTGAAGCCCTGTTGTGCAGTAAAACGTATGCAATTGCTATTTCAGTAGGTGGTTAGCGAAGTGTGTCAGTGTGCCGACGCGTCGCGGCGACAATTTCAGCTCGTTGGTGTCAGTGCGTGTCTCGTTCCTTGAGACGTTGCCCTAATTTCGTCCCTCACGATCACCGTTCGGGAATGGTCGACTTCGAGTCGTTTCCTCGATGCGTTTAGAGCTTTTTCTTATATATTAGGAAAGTGTTTTGTTGGAATGTCTTTGCCGCTGGATATAACAGCGTCCTTACATAGCATTGGTTAAAATTGTTTGTTTTATGATATACTTTTGCTTACATTCTTTATGGGTGTATTACCGTCCTTCCCAGTTGGTATACGTGTATGTTGTTATATGAACACTTCTTCTGAAATTTCGTGACGTATGCTGTTTCTAGTATTTTCTACTGTACAGTCATTATGTATTTAGTCCTACCTTTATTAAAGTAATTTTACTTTTACTTCTAATTGGTATGTCAAGGAAACAATTTTGCTACGGAATTCGACAGGTGTCTATATTTATCATGAATAAATTCCTTTAGAGAATCTCACCAGTCAATGTAAGTAAAATTTACTTCATTTTAGATTATAATTTATTCGGTGCGGCATAGAACCGTGTTTTGTAGTTTTCCTTGAACAGAGATTACGATTTTTACATCAAAAATGTTGTGTTGTGATTCATAAAGTTTTCAGAGAATATGCTACGGGCTTGTGTTTATTTGGGTCAGTGTTGGTTGTGATACACGCATTCGGATGCTAGTTAATTGAACCCTGTTTTTGTTAAATTGTATTTTTATATCCAAGGTCCTTAATGGATTTCAACGGAAATGCCTCCGTTGTAAGTAATTGATGTTTTAGGCTGAAATAAAGTAATTGTTATCTGCTTTAGGATAAATACCGATCCTATCATTCTGTGGAACACCACATGCACAACTGTGCATGTGAAACATGTAACAAAATTCGTAAAAAAAAATATGACCCCGAAAAGGATGATAAACGCTCACAATTAGTCAAAAGACTCCCACACCGTATTTTGGAATGTTTTTTAATCGTACTATCAGTTTGCAATCTGCGATTAATTACGCCTTGTACGGACGAGAAAATTAGCTCTTTATTACGTTACGACGATATTGCAATGTGCACCTTATGCAACTTTTTTGCGAGTGCACTATCAAATTGCGCTCCACCTAATCATTTGTTGCTGTAGTTGTCATAGGTCAGTTTTCTTGCAACATCGCTAGATTAGATTACGTCTGTATGATTAGATATGATTAGGCTTGCTGTTGTTGTTATCGTACCGACAGTTGATTAAACTTTTTATGACGTCAAATTGCCTTTATTTCATACACCGCAAGTCATTTGAATCTTATTTATTGCCCCAAAACTATTTCCTGTATATCTGTTTGGACAGGTGTTTTCTTAGAAGCGTCACAGCGGTTGCTATTAGTGTGTTTTCCAACCGAATTAGTCATACTTCTAAAAATGATTTTGCATCTAAAAGAGCAATGAACTCTGTACCGATTAGGAATTGTGTTCCTATTTCTTGGCCATTAAAAATATCGTGACTGGTGAATATTATTGTGTAGTACCGACTGTCTGAGATGTTGAGAGACTACGGTTTTGGGGAATTAGCTGTCGATAGATTCTAGAAGCATTAGTGTAGGTTTCAATGCCAATCAAGGGAGTGATACAAGTTTTATTGCGCCAATCGAATACCTATATTTACGAGTACATTAATTACAAATTCTATTGAGAGAAGACCAGTGTTGAAGTAGCTGATTGAATTTTACTTTACCTGGTTACGATAAAGTCATGTTCTTATAAGCGGAATTTGATACCAGTACCAGAGATAGAACTCGTCGGACACCTTATTTAGACATGAATATTGATTCCCGCGGTGTGATTGTTTATTTATTCTACTAAATGGAAGCGTTGAAAATGTTTCAGCAGCTTTTTATATCTATTAGGTGTATATCAGAGGTGATTGTAGCTGTCAGTCGAGATGACCTTATTTACAGAAGCGGGCTTTGCAAGGTTATCTCTGCGAGCCCTGTTGCCTTTCATATCAGTATATTTATGTTTGTCTCTATTATTGTAGATAGGGTGGCACCGCCCGTCTATTTTTAACTGCATGCCAAAAAAAGTACCTACATGCATCAAACATACACTGTATTGCGGGTCCATATCTGCACTAGCCCACCGGGTTCATTTTAATGATGCAATTCGACATTTTTGACAATCACTGAGCGTTAATTCGAGGGTGCAGCACTTGAACGATTTTAATGATGCATTGGAACCGGTAAGGACAAGTGTACCGGGACATAATAAAAACTTGTACCGAGACTGGCAGCGACCGTTTTGAAAAACGATCCTGACGAGGCCATCATTTATTACAAAAGCGCATGATGATAATAGGAACGTATATTTTATTTTGTGTCGAACGTGAAGCACGCGAGCTGATCGCACGCCCGTCCGTTTTTTGGCAAGCGATGCGGTTGGTTTCTGGGAAAGATTACATTCGGGACCTAAGTACCTGATTGTTTTTCGGTCACTCACCCTGCAACGGTCCTTTGTTATTTTATTATAACAGGTTTTAATTTAATTTCGAAATTTGGGACAGTTCTTACGCATGTTCAGTCGCGCCGGATGATTCGTCTTCGGATCGCAGCGTATCCCTAACATATTTCGGCCTCATTATGTATTTAAATGAGTTGTTTACTGTTTGTAATTTGTTATGCAGTAATAAACATATAATTTAATGGGCTATAATAATATTAGCATTTCTCGGAACAATAATGTCAGTAATCATCCAAGCTCGCAGTGCGTTCGTTTTTCTTTCGTTCTAACATGAAGTAGCTGTATGCTGCAGCGATCGTTGACAGCGGCAATTCCTCATACGATAATTTGTTGTGGCGAGTTCAATGGCCCTCAATTAGCCCCAGAGCCCTAGCCCTATTGAGATAAACGACTGCGGTCCACTGTGTGTGCGAGAGTCCATCTCAATTTGCATAACGACCATCTCCGCCTCACCGATTATGCACATTAATATTTACTACTACGTCATTAAGTGACCCGATGATAATATTTCCTCGAATTAATTCAGTGTTGCTGTTTTACATTGTATCTGCAGTTTCGTGCAATAGAGCGGTTTCAGTGATGCGTGCACTGGAAAATTTATTCGTTTCGTGTGTAGGTGCCGTAATAGGAGTAGAATCTGCTAGTGTAATATTATTTAATACTTCGTGAGAGAATGACATGTAACATTGATTACAATGTTTGCTTAATGCACTTTATCACTGTTATGGGTTTTTACCTTCGCTGCATATTATTGCAGTGGTAGCCTAGTGGTAGCTGCCCTGACTTACCTACGAGTCCTAGGTCTGGGTTGACAACCGTACTCTAAAATAGAGTACTATACTCTGTTTCTTATGGTTGTACTCTATAATCTATAATACTAATAGAGTACGCCAAAATACTCTTTTTTCATAAACTCAGTTTTTTGAGGCTCAAGATTTCGTTTTTCTGCTGTTTTTCTCTATAATTTCCACTTGACTATTTGTCGGTCATGAATGAGAAGTGACGAGGAACAGGGTTTTATAAATATTGATTAAAATGAGTTCCAGATCTAATATTTAAAATAGAATTAGGATGTCTGGAGTCCTACACGGTAGTCTATTTTAGTAATCTGTACTCTTCATTTACTTCTCTCTGAAATCAGAAATACTCTATTTCTAGAAAATGTTGGCAACCCTACCTAGGTCGTGTGTTCGAAGTGTTCGAACCCAGACTAAATAATTTCATCACCACTGCTCTCAAAACGGTGAAGGAAAACATCGTGAGGAAACCGGCATGTCCTAGAACCAAAAATCCGAAGACGTGACACATACCAACCCGCACTGGGCCCGCGTGGTGGATGATAGCATCACGTGAGGTGGTCTGTGTCTGAGTGGGAACATGATTGGCTGATTATGCATGCTATTGAACACTTTTCAGTGGTTCCCTCAGACAGTGATAAATGCATTTTAAAATTGTAAACGTACGCTTGACCATCGATTTGAATCGTGGCTTGACAGATATTTGATTCTTGATTGAATGTTGCATAGTGATTGATTATGCGATTTTGGTAGAGGAAAAAAGATAAGAAAGGAAAATTTAGGGAGACTGAGTTTGGCAACACACAGGGACGATTCGAAACCTGTGAGTAATTTGCCTAGCAGTAGGGCAGAACACACTTAAAAAAAATTGATTGAGCTTTTAAACTTAAATAAAAAAAACTTTTTTCAAAAAAATTACAACCGACTTCCAAAAAAACACTACAAAGTGCAAAGTAACTTTAATTTCGGAAGGCGGTGACAAATAATTAAAATACACATCTAAAGTCACCGACTCGGAGTCACGAAGTCGGTTGTTATTTTTTTGAAAAAAGTTTTTATTTTTCACTTTAAGTTACCTACCCCACACAAATTCGAAATTTCATCATCCTTGGCGTCAAAACAATGCATATTTATGCGATAGCAACATTCGCGGTTGATTTGCTGTAATTTTTTGAAGAGTTCCGTTGTCTGTCTCCGAAACGCATCATCAGATCTATATGAAATTTCAATGGAACCATTTCGGGGTAAACCCCTTTCGAGCAAAAAAGAAAAAGAATTTTGCAAATCCATCTATATACGACGGAGTTATGCCCGAACATACACAAAAAAAAAACATGTCGAATTGATAACGTCCTTCTTTTTGAAGTCGGTTAATAAGAACCATAGAGACCTTTAAAAATAATCCGTAGTATGGAACGCAGATCTAAGCTAGACACAATGATTGCGGCATACTTAGATAAATCTAAAATCGGTTTAGCTAGCTCAAAAATAACTCTTTAGGAGAAAATAGTAAACATGGCAAGTTAGATGAAAGCTTGTAAAAATGTAGCGTTCCCTGTGGATTTATTAACAATTGTCCAAAGGTACAAATTCTCATCTTATTTGTCTTAGCAAATGATGTAAGGGCTTGTTAGGCTTAAGGGCTTATTACACTTGGCTGAATTTAGTCATCTAACTAGTCATCTAAATTCAGAAGCAACATTAAAGCCATAGATGCTAGCTTGCTAATTGCGATTACACTTGACTAAATTCAGTAACGACTGAATTTATATGACTAAATTCAACCAAGTGTAATAAGCGCTTAAGTTTCCAGTCTGGTTAGACTGGAAACTTAAGCGTTTATTACACAAGTGAACATATACATTGTATGTACTGCAGTACTACTCACCATAAAGTTCTGTAAAACGCAGCCGGACGTCGCGTCGGTCGTTGTGGTTTGTCTTTCTTGTATGGTTGTTTTGTACTGTGATTTCAATCATTTGTCTCCGGCTAACTGGTGTCAAGTATACAGGGTGGAAAGAATTAAATTTTTTGTTGTTTTATGTTGAAAAGCTGTTGATTGACCTTCATTAAACGCTGATGGTAAGCGATATACTGTTGACAATTATGACGAAACAATTACCTGTGAACATTGGACGTATCCATCATGAATGGAATTTAGCAAAGCATCACATTCACAACATTTCGCCCGAACAGAATAGCAGAGGTGTATTACCATCATGTTTGGCCAGTAATAAATAAGTACGTCAACTATAGCATCTTTACTTTCCATAAGCAACTTTACTCGAGTAAAATATGAATGTGTGTGAAATATCGCTCAATTACTTAAAATCTTGCACAAATAGTCCAGCACCCTAATTGCGTAACTCACGATTCATCATAATCTGTATCGTTTTGAAACGGATTGTTAAACCATTGCTTCTTAAGTTCAAAAAATGTGTCTGTTCGACAACATAAATAACGCTATGAATATTGTTTAACTGTGAAGACGAAACCAATTATGATCAATCGTGAGTTACGCAATTAGGGTGCTGATTTCGACTTTTGTATAGCTTTGCTATTAAATGGCGTCAAAAGATGTTTAGCAATCGAGATATATAATGTACCTATGTACAGTACTCATGGGTAAAGTTGATCACAGTTCACAGTTCACAGATCACAGTTGATCGTAGAGTAGGTCCAACGAAGTCGGAGGCGAGTCTATTACCGGGATTATATCGGGCACAGTTCCAAAATACGCCTATGTTACAACGAATGTTCAGATAAAAACCAATTTCAGCCGAAAGACGTCCACTGTTGGATATAGGCCTCTCCTAAGCTCCGCCACTTTGACCGGTTCTGTGCTTCCCGCATCCAGCGGACTCCTGCGGCCTGGAGGCCTTCCAACTTTACGTCTTCCGGTGCACGGTCGTCACTCCAGAACTGGGGTTAAAGTCGCCCACCCCAGGCGGGTGACTTTAAGCCTTCTTATGAGGCTCATTGTGAGCGACCACGCTTCGGTTCCATATGTCATCACTGGCAACACGCACTGGTCAAAGACTTTCGTCTTGAGACACTGCGGTATGTGGGACGAGAAGATATTGCGAAGCTTCCCGAACGCATTGTACTGAGGTCCTCCATGGTCTCAGCCATGACAACTATATCATCGGCAAACCGACTTGGGGATCGATAATTCGGAACCACTCAACAGCGACCACAGGATTTACTAGCTATGTACTCGTTAGGATTTTCTATCAGTAAATGACGAAGTTCCATAAAAAAATATCTATTCAACTTTTACAACGAAAGTATAGTAGTCCTTACTATACTTTCGTTGTAAAAGGAACTCTAGTCCAAATGTCATGGTTCTTGTTAAGTAAATAAACAGAAATTATAGAAATATTCTAACCTGTCATATTTGTTCTTTTATCCACAGCTATTACCATCGGCATAAGGGTTATCGGGCCGGCTCTTGGATTCCTCCTGGGGGCTCTATGCACCAGGGTATACGTAGACCCCCTAGTGACCCCCGACTTCGATGCCAGCGACCCGAGGTGGGTTGGAGCCTGGTGGCTGGGTGAGTAGACTAATCTTTTTCTTACTTTTAGTAACGGATTCACCGCGATGACCGCGTTGACATATTGATGACGTAATTGGCTCATTGTTTTCTTTCTAGAGAGTATATAGACCCTTCATTTCTTTAGAATGCTTATGATAAAACTAATAAATGTAGTTATAGATATAGACAGATTTGTCTTGGGAACCGTGTGACGGTCGGCTAGTAAGAGATGGTAATTAAGATAACGACACGTTGTACTTTGACTTAATGTTGGTTATTGCGAATTATTCTAGTTTTGAGGAATGTGCGGATAGCATCTCAAAACTAGAAAGAAAAGATAGGAAGAAAGACAAGAAGTCACTCATTGCACCTTTTAATTTATTTTTTGTAATAAATATTTCTGATGTACAAATAACTTTATAGAGGATACAATTTTAACCAGTGCGCAAATTGTAACCATGAATTAGATGATTAGCGTAGACATTTTTCGTCTGGTACAAGATGAGATGTTGGTGATCGAGATGGAATTGTAGCAAAACGCAAGAAAATATTACCAAATGAATTGGGATATAAGTTGAGTTGTATGAATACAGATTTCATAGTTTCTATCCGTTCACAATTTCCAACTCTCAATATGCGGCCCTTGTAATACCTAGTATCTTGTTAAGACTTTCGTCAGCAGAGCCAAACGGGTGGCTGTAACCGATCGCATAACATCCATTCACAATTAAGTTGCTGCCAGAGCCGCACTTAGTTCGCAGCACACGTTCTTACAGATGCATTAATTATATTATTGTTAAACACTGAATATCATCGAGCATAATAGTGTGGTATCGCAGATGCAGATGTCTTCTGCGTAGGTACTTTCGTAGTTATGTAAAAATATATAATTTCGGTTTTAAATATTCATTTGTGTTGTCTAACATGAATTACATAATCTTGCATGTCTTTTTAATTCTTTGGTTACTTCAGACCGACAGGATAGTATAGCTGAAGTTGGGTTACTTTATTCGTTGATGATCTTAGTAACTAGAGCTTTGTGTTCAGTAGAACAAGTTTTTATAAAATGCTTATTAAAGATTCTGGGTTAAAAACATGGTTAAAAAGAAGCGTTCCGCTTACGCCAGTTTTTAATTGTTTTGAATTTTAAGTAACAGCAATTGGTATGTTGCTATAAAACATAAAACTACCGACTAGAACATACAAAACTAAACGATTAACGTTTCGCGTGTCACTGCTGTGTAAACACATTACCTACAGTTGAAAATCGATACAAGTGAGTGGTAACCGTAGCTGCTGCCATTTTCTTATTTTTTTTTTATTTTTTTTATTAGCCTATACTGTCCCACTGCTGGGCAAAGGCCTCCCCCAAATCCTTCCAGGAACTCTTTTCCCGCGCCACTTCGAACCAGCCTTCGCGGTACGCATCCAGGTCATCTCGCCACCGCTTTCTGGGCCGACCGCGGCGGCGTCGTCCATCTTCAGGCACCCATTGTGTTGAGATCTTTGCCCAGCGGTCATCCTGCATACGGCCGATGTGACCCGCCCAATCCCATTTGAGCCTGGCAGCCTTCTTGCCTACGTCTTTTATGCCTGTTTTGGAACGCAGCGTGGTGTTCCGAATCTTATCCTGTCTTTTCACACCCAGAATGCTGCGTTCCATCGCTCTTTGGCAAACTCCAAGGCGGAACTTTAGTGATTCGGTGAGTGACCAGGTCTGAGCACCGTAGGTTAGGACAGGAAGGATACACATGTCGACGAGTTTGCGCTTCAGGGAGATCGGCAGATCCCCCTTCATTAGCGTCTTCATGGACCAGTAGCTTTTCCAGGCATTTTGGATTCGACGATCGATTTCTCGTTCCTGCCTTTTTTCGAAAGAAACTAACTGGCCCAGGTAGACATACTCGTCGACATAATGTATCTCTTGCCCATCTACCTCAACTCTACGCTTAGTGCTGTTAGTCATCAATTGAGTTTTAGACCGATTCATCGCAAGTCCCGCCCTGAAGCTAGCCGTGCTCAGCTCTTGGAGCATAGTCTGAATTTCTTGAGCTGTGGGGGCAAAAAGGACTATATCGTCGGCAAAACGGAGGTTTGTCAGCCTCCTTTTGCCGATGTCAATGCCCTTGGTCTTCCATGAGGCTGCCAGTGACTGGAATATCTCCTCAAGTGTGCTTGTAAACAGTTTGGGAGAGAGTGGGTCACCCTGCTTAACGCCTTTTCGTATTTTAAATGGAGGTCCTGCAGTATTTAGTTTGATATTTGCGAAGCTATTATTGTAAATGTTTTTTAAAAGATCGATGTACTGTTTTTCAATTTCCTGGACTTCTAGTGATGTGAATATAACTGAGTGCTTAATACTATCGAAGGCTTTCGTGTAATCTACGAAGGCCAGATACAATGGTTTATTAAATTCTGTGTATTTTTCAAGGATTTTAATTTAGTGTTTGAAGGTCACTTTCTTATTATCTTAGGTAAATTGAACCAAGCCGCTCAGGCTTCGAAATATTTGATTCTTGCTTCGCATGTGAGCCAGCAGCCTTATCAATTTAGTTAGTTCAAAAGTTATCAGTTGTCATTGTTACCATGCACATTCAACTGCATAATATTTTCGATGCACGTTTATAATTCTAGAATGATTACCAAAATAGAGCATCTACATGTTGAAGCTGCGTTTTCCTACCTATTCATAAGATAACATTATGCGTGTTTTCGGGGTTAGGTAGAGGTTCACACATTTCGCCAGTTCTGTTTAAATACCATTTACCTACTTTGGGGCGAGACCATTGCCATCAATCGGACAACAGACTCCAGTTGTTTATAATGAGAAATTTATAATGAAAAACCCAATATCTCTCTGACCGACCTGAGATTTAAACCTTGGACTAAATACACAGCAGTAACAGTTGCGACCACTAGACCGATGAATTTTCTTATTCTTAGTCCTCAAATAGTGGAATCTATTTTCGTCCTCACTGGCGGGATATTCCCTACGTTTACAACTAAACCGATGACCTGTCTGTAGCTACAACGAAATCGAAGTACCAGACATTCCAACGCGGAACAGTCATCTACCGTTACCAAAGCACTTGCACAGATTTGCGCGCAAAATCCACGAAGAAAGCACGTGCGTGACCTGCACACCAACCGAATGCGTGTAAACAAAACAAACTTCCATATACCACCCATAAAGAACGTATCATACCTTAACTTCTGCCAAATAAAGCTCAATACAGAACAGTAAAGGGTTTTAGGAAGTTAGTTGTGCGTCGTGTCGCGGTAGAAAACTGCTGCAAGCGTGTCCCGACTGCTAACGTATTGAATTCGCGAATACGCATTGAATGATTTCTGCGTATTTCCTTATTGTTCCAACGCTACACCCATGAATGAAGTTTTGAATTTTAATAAGTTTATTTTAACGGACGTTTTTGAATCATTAACGTATTGTCTGGAAGTACTAAATTGGCGGCTGTGGTGGCACAAAAAATATTTTTGTATGTTAGCAGTGGGAGTTTAAAAAAAATCGGTATACGCTACGCCATATGGCTCATATTCGGCGCATTCTGACTATCGAGGCTGATTTTTGTATTGTAGATACAATACATATTGAGGGCTCGTAATGACAACCACAAAGGACAACCATCTTGGCATTAATTAATTCAAAAGTAATTTTCAGAGAAAAGTCAATTAATATGGAAGCTGGAAATAAATAATATATTTTTTACATGCTCCATGCATACGTGCGTAACTGCGTATGCAAAATGTCAGTTAAACTGAAGTTGCGACGATTTAAGTTATTATAAGAACATTTCTCAAGGGATAATGAGCATACAGATCGTATGTTGCAAGATGTTAATCACCGCTCATTACTTCCATCAGCTGACTCCCATAGCGGCTCGATTGCATTGTAATTGTTTCTGCGGAGCCAGACATTCCGCGGTTGTATAATTAATTCTTTTAAAATGTCTTTTCACGAGCTTTCAGTTCTATCGACAGCTTTAGGAGGTGTAGGAACCGTCAGTTTCGCGAGATGTGTTATAAAACCGCGGTGCAACGTGTATGATGTGGTGTCATAGAATGGCGCTCGATGCAATTTCCAGTCGGCTTTCGCTTTTTTGTGCGCGGGCGTCACGCTGCGGCGGCGGCGGTGGCGCGGGCGCACGCCACTAGTTATATAACGCGTCTTACATCACGTCGCGTCACCACAGCTAAAATAAGCGCTCTATCCACAGCCGGTCACGGCCAAGGCTGCGCGCCTTGTTGCCGACAATTATGTCGTCGTCAGTGCCCGTAATGAGGATTTAGTGGGTGGACACGCGACCGACGCCTTGCTCACTTTTACTTTTAAACCGGTTCTCTTGACCTTCGTCTTCTCTTGCTGCTCTCTGTAAAACTCAAGTTCTCACCAAAATGTTTTAGACGCTGCGACTCTCTTATATTACGTTTAATGGTACAACTGAGCGTGGTAAACAATGCTGTTCGGCGTATGTATCCATAGTCCATACCTACCGTGTCTAGCGAACGCCCTTGACTGAACGTCGACCGGGCGACCTTGTGAACGCGCAAATGTTTTCTGTTTGAATCTATCGGAATTGTTTTTGATCGTATCCAAGGTTTCATGAGTTATTATTACGATCACTGGTTTTGACAACTCTAACAATTGCCGGTTTTGGTTAGATTTCAACGAATGTTTTAACTCAAATTCGGTAGATATTTTGTGGCTCCTGCTGCTGCGTCATTATTTGGATATCTTTCCAAGTTTACATGGAGTGTTCCAGAAACTTGGCTACTTTTAAAAACACGAGTGTTTCGCACTTTGTACATTATAGAAACATGTACGTATATCGTGCGATCAGTCTCGCACGGTGGCGCCTCGCGGTGCGTGAAATATTTTACACATTCGAGGTAATCTCCTGACGACTGCCAACGGATTATTGTTATTGAAAGGAGCATTTCTCACTCGCCGCCTCGATAATTACCATAATTAGAATGTTCCATAGGTACTACGATCCTGCTGATATGTTCCATAAACAATGAGTGACTCGTCCATATGTATATACTAGTACTAAATTGTGTGTGCTTGCTATATTTTTCGCGATTTCGATTTCTTTCGTATGTATTTGCGAGAATAATGCTAATTACTATGTAGGTACGGTGTTCATTTGGTCGCAGGATGTTTCTACACCGTTTTATTACAACTGTTAAATGATGATAACTATGATAATACAAGAGCATATTATGAAGTCTGATAAAAACTCATAAGATATCTTATGTTTAACTAAAATATGGTTGAATGGCCCTAGGGTAGGTACATTCACGCCCATTGCTGCATACGTCACTAATTTAAGTTATAATAATATAATAGTTTTATACTTACTACATTAAATATCTGAATTAAATAACTGTTAGACGCAACTGAATATTTTGATCTTTGGCCCACTCATCTATCCAAATTAAGTGTGACATGCATGATGCCACAAGTAATATTAGTTTTTGTCCAGCCGTGAATTTTTTTATGTGAATATTTTCACAAGACCTCATCAATCTCTATTTATTGAAAATTCGTCGAAATTATGAATTGGTTTGACATTGAAGTAGTGGCTTATTAATAGAAAAATATTAAAAATCGGTTTGCCATGGAAATTGCTGAGAAGAGAAGTCTAAAATTTCACTAGCTAATTGTTATTAAAAAATACAATGGTTTCAACAATCGACTTGTAAATCATTACTTCCAGTATCGAAATAAGAAAGAAAACGACAAAAAACCACTCATTCGAAATTTAAGAAGCACTGTCAAATCTTCAAAATACGCGTTACAAACAAATGTATTTTTCCACAGGAATGGTGTTCATTGCTGGTTTCATCGTTCTCCTGTCGACCCTCATGTTCTGCTTCCCGAGACAGATCAGACAAGAGCCCATGCCACTGCCACCCAAGAAGATCAAGGATAAAAATGAGCCGTTCTTCAAAGGTAACTAACATTTCCACTACCTTCTCATAACATCAATGTTGTCTACCAGTGCAGAGTAGTGAAACTTAATTTGCAGTCGAATGCATTGTGAGGGATGATAATGAAGGGGATGATAGCGAAGGCTGAAAGGCGAAATGGAAGAGATAATTTTTGCGCCAACCCCAAGAGACTTAGGACTAGGGCAGGACAGGAAGAGGAAGTGTTTTTTGGCGTTCAAACTCAAAATATTTTATTTCACACTAGCTTTAGCCAGCGGCTTCGCCCGTGCGGCATTTCAGTCCCCTATTTAACTCCCTTAGGGGTTGAATTTCAAAAAATCCTTCCTTATTCTTTGTCTACATTATAAAAGAAACCTCTGTGCAAAATTTCAGCTTTCTAGGTCCAAGGGTTTGGGCTGGGCGTTGATGAGTCAGTCAGTCAGTCAGGATTTGTCTTTTTATTTATACAGATCTTAGATATTGATAAAACTGCATGGGCATTTATGAAACATCACAAGCTATGTGCAAGTTGCCATCGTTTTTACAATTTATGAACAACTAACCATAAATAGGTTACCATTTTTATATGTAATGTAAGGGAAGTCAAGGATTTAAGGTACACTGTCCTGCAAATTGCAAAAAGTAAGAAAATTTTAATTTCGCGGGCTACCCAGCCCCCCTTCCCCCTACAGGGAAGAACACAAATCATCATTCAAGCCTGGAATTACGTCCCAGGCTGATTTCCGGCCACCGTAGGCGTGGGCTTGCGGATGGCGAGTAATGGGTAGCTCGCTGGCCGGTAAGGACCAACCCCAGGTCGACGGCGCGTTGTGTTCCACGCGCGCCTCAAGGAGATGTCAGCACAAAATTACGGGGCCCGCAAGGGCCGATGCCTGCCAGGGGTGCGGGTTCGTTCGAAAGAGAAACCGTGGCCTTTGGCACACAGGCAACTAACTTGATGATTTGTGAAAAAGAGAGCAGTCATTGTTACTCAGTGGAGTGGCCTACTTTTTATATTGTAGTTATAATCCGGTTGACATAACTAGCATGACTTTGATGGATTCCGTCCTATAAACCAAACTCCTAATAGGTTCTAACAAATGATATGTTATCGTGTAAACGAAGATTGTCTTTAGACAATGATTTATATAGCATATCTATTATTCTTTTAGTTTGATGTTGGCAATGCTTTGAGATTCTAAATTACTTTTTTATATGTTAGAATTTGTTGTTGTTGTTCAATTTATCACGTCCAAGTCTAGTTTGTTTCCTGTCCGTCCGAAATGTGGCTTCTATTTTGTCCAAAATATTTACCACACTCGAACTGTTATCGTATCCTGATATCTCTTTTGATTAATACATTATCTATATTAGGATTTGTTCGTGGAAATTCGGACCATGGTTCCGCTTTACCTTTTCACAATAGTTAAATTATCCGAATGGAAAATGTACCTAATGTTTATTTAAAATCTAAACATAACCTAGTTTTTAGTTCGAAGTTCTAGTTTGTAATCAGTTGGACGGTTTCCAAACAGAACAATAATAAAAATTGTGACAGCATTGAAAAAGCGGCGGGAATTCGAGTTATCAGTTTAACAAATATGTTATATCGTGCGATATCTCTTCCGTAAATACGAGCATTTTAAAAGAATTTGTTTTGTTTTGTATACAAATGTTGAGCAATGTTTGTAACGTCTGGGTTGTTGCTGGTTACGAGTAAAACTAGATGATTGATTTCAAAATTAAATACTTAAGTCATATAAAATACTTAAGTCATCGCTATACTACCAGGAGTTCGTTCTTGGACAAGTCTTAGTGCATTGAGGTTCTACCCCCTTTTACCATGGGTCATCTGGTGCCCTTCCGTTAGTCAGTTCTAGCTTATCCTAACTTTTTATACGGTCAGTTGCTTTAAATATTATGCACATTTTAGTACACAAGATGACCCCAATACATTCCTTTGTGAGACTCCTTTATAATATACTACCTTTTGCCAGCGAGTTCGCCTGCGTGGTGGTCGAAAATTATCCCACGGTAACGTAACATCGGGATAAAAAGTATCCTACTATATGTTATTCCAGGTTTACAAACCATCTGTGTGACAAATTTCGTCCAATTCCGGTCAGCCGTTTTGCGTGAATAAGTAACAAATATCAAACATCTCAAAATCCAAACATCTAAATGTCCAAACATCTAAATGTCCAAACATCTAAATGTCCAAACATCTAAACATACAAACTTCCATCATCATCATCATCAGCCTATAATGTTGCCACTACTGGGACACAGGCCTCCTCTCGGTGAGAGGGATTGGGCCATAATCCTCCAGTGCGGTTTGGTAGATGTCACATGTCTTCGAATTTTTGATTCTAGGACATACCGGTTTCCTCACGATGTTTTCCTTCACCGTTTTGAGAGCAGTGGTGATAAAATAATTTACACAAAGTAAAGCGCCTGTCTGGGTTCGAACTCGACCGACAACTCGTAAGTCGCAGCCGTTACCACTTAGCCACCCCTGCTCCTACACAAACTTTCACATTTATAATATTAGTAGGATTAATGACTCGTTATCTATCGTCTTTCTAGTGTTTAAGTTTATTTTAGGACTTGAGGGCGCCTCTTATACTACTTTTTGCTCGATTAGCCAGTGAGCAGTTTGGTAGCGTAGCTGATTACCCTGAGTGGAACGGTCAAACGCCTCGCTCATTATATAACATTGCAGTGTAAGCTACATCACCCTCTTTTATTTTCCAGATTTCTTCGCAACAATAAAAAGGCAGCTTACAAACGACATACTTATGTGGCGTACAGCGAGCTCAGTCCTCCACCTGATGCCCATCAGTGGGGTGTATAGCTTCCTCCCCAAGTACCTGGAGAAGCAGTTCCGGCTGCCGACGCATGACGCCAACCTTGTCTCGGGTGAGGTACTAACATGAACACTCTATTGGTATTGGTGGTCGACTATGGTCTGCAGTGGGATACGATGTTACAGATACCCCTAGAGGTTTTAGAGATGTGGGTAATGTCATGATAATGTTTTATGTGATCTAAATAATGGATGCGGAAGTGACTTGTTTTGTTAATGTATAATGTATTTTTTTGGTAAAATGATTTCTGTTTAGAGATACATAGTTTTAAATTGAACTATTGTAGTGGCCCTCATCCGGGGTCAGATAAAACACAGGATTAACGTCTTTTGTCAGATTAATAATACTTGACACTTTCCACATCAAGGGGCCGTTTACGACCTTTGTGTTTACAACAATTAGTATTTGATATCCCCTATATTTGACAATGCCAATGTAACCTCTATAGTATATTCAAGAATAAATTTATCTACAAATGTGTCTCAAGAAAATCCAAGCATATTTACTTACCTAACGCATGTGTTCGTTCCAGGTCTGGGTGGTATTTTAGTGATGGGTCTGGGCACAATCACGTCGGGCGTGGTGATCCTAAAGCTGGTGCCGACGGCGAGGCAGGTGGCTGCGTGGACGGCCGTCAGTGCTGCTATCTACAGTGCTGGTAAATAGATTTTGGAATTATCAGTTTTGCGGTTAATTATTATACACATACAAAAACACAAACTCCATTTCTTTCTTCACCGTTAACTTCTTACTGGGGATAAGCTAAAAGATTAAATTGCTGAAGTATGCGTATAAACGCAATTCACACAACTGGGTTGCCACCATTGGTATCTTGGTCACTGGCTAGACAATTATAAACGTGGGAAATTGTGAAATTAGTGCAATAAGCACGTTTTGAACACATTAGAGATGAAAAACTTATTGCCTGAAGATGATCTCTTCCTGGTCTGCCTATACTAAATCCTTTGGCATCTTACAAGTGAAGTAATTGAAAACTGTGCTCTTTCAGGTATGGTAGTGCTAATGTTCGTGAGTTGTCCCGAGGAGAACTATCGCATGATCAGCGAGGTCAGCATTGCCAACAGCAGTCTGGACTGTAGCGCCGGCTGCTACTGTGCTGACGTGCCTTTCAATCCCGTGTGTGGACAGGTTGGTGACTATCTACTTAATTAAAATCTTAAATTCACTGTTAGAAAGCACAACTTACACCGCTGGGTCTAGAAGCATGAAATTTTGCACAAGAGTTGCTTTGTATAGCGAAAGTGAGTCGAGGTCTTGGTCGATGTCGATGTCTTTCGGCTAAAAGGTTGATGCTATTAAGAAATTTTGACGGGTCAGTTAATTTTGATAATTTTAAGAGTAAATGGGTAAATATAGTAGGTCTGTCCCATTTGGGCGCCAATTACGACTTCCTGGCGGCCGAATGAACAGCGAATGGGAATCGTGTTATGATTTGGTTTACTCATAAGTCTCATGACGCGATTTAGATAGTATTATATTTCATACTTAGGCCTTTTGCGTTTGCGATTATATTTCGAACACCACGCTGAAGATGAGTGGTTAGACGCACGCAAAGTTGGCAGGTAGTAACGCGTTTGTTCTCCGGATTGTAGAACAAAACATCGGAGAAACGTCTTCCGTTGAACACTATCTGTTTTAACGAAAGACCCTATAACACTACTGTGAAGCTTCCATTTTTATTCTCAGACTAGCTGTGCCCGCGACTTCGTTCGCGTGCATGTCGGAAAACAATAATGTGTCGCTTTGACGGTGTAGGTACCACTCCTCCGATCTTCCGATCTATCCTGGTAGGAATCTACCACAGCTTTCGAATGCAGTCCAGAGCCTAGAGACAAAACACATTACTCTTGGCGTTCACGCTAAACGGTACGCCAAAATGTATGGGAATGACATTACCTGCGGAAAGGACACGGTAATGTCATTCCCATATATTCTGGCGTAGAGTTTAGCGTGAACGTTAACAGAAAGGTGTTTTGTCTAGGCCTGCAGGCGTCTTTAGGGGTTATAATGATATTGCGACGAAGTCTCACTCAGATTTTTAAGAATAAATATAGATCAAAGCGCCTGGTCGAGGCTCATTTTATAATAAATGTGCACCTGCCGTAGGTACAGTAAAAGCTCTTTATTCGCGAGGTATACGTTCCGTAAAATACCTACCGCGAATACAGAAACCGTGACTATGGAATGGTAATTTATATGGGATTATAGGGGATACGTTCCTAAGTGACAAAAAAAAAACAATTTAATTGAAGTTTTTGACCATATTGATTAATTGTATGAGCGTGATATGGATGCAAGCGACTCTCCAAGGCGTAAACGATCAAGCATTTCTATGCGTTAAACAGATTTTTTCGCGTCGAAAATCGTTTTTAAGTAAAAAAAAAAATTTCAACATTTTGCAATAAATGGAAAGATGAAACAATAGGTAAAACACGCAAAGCGGCTCGTACCCATATAAATGTTGGGCACGCCACGATTGCGGCGGTAAGTCCCCTCTTTGAGGAGTGGTTTGAGAGGCGGCATGGCGTCCTCACCTTCCGCCTGACGCAGGTCCTCACCGGACACGGTTGTTTCGGGAGGTTCCTGTTTCGGATAGGGCGGGAGGAAACGCCCGGGTGTTTCCACTGCGAAGATCGCCCTGAGGACACGGTGGAGCACACGGTGGCGGTCTGCCCTGCTTGGGCGGAGCACCGCCGTGTCCTCGTGGAGGCGATCGGCGGCGGCGATCTCTCGCGTCCGGCCCTGGTCCAGGCCATGGTACGGAGCGAGAGGGCATGGGGAGCCGTCACCTCCTTCAGCGAAGCAGTGATGCTCGCGAAGAGGGAGGCGGCGCACGTGAGGGAGAGGCAGCATATGCGCCCTCGCGACCCCAGCCGCCGCAGGATACGGAGACGCCCTGGGCGTCGGGAATCCCAGGCCGATTTCCGGCCACCGTAGGCATGGGCTTGCGGACGGCGAGTAATGGGTAGCTCGCTGTCCGGTAAGGACCAAGCCCAAGTCGACGGCGCGTTGTGTTCCACGCGCGCCTCAAAGAGATGTCAGCACAAAAAATGATGGGGCCCGCAAGGGCCGATGCCTGCCAGGGGTGCGGGTTTGTTCGAAAGAGACACCACAGCCCCTGGCTTAAGGGCTACTGAAGGAACACGGGTGGGTTTTAGTCAGTAAAAGTCTGACACGCCCTCCTGCTCCACCCAGAGCGGGAGAAGTTATTTGATGATTTCCCACCCAAAAAAAAAAAAAAAAAAAAACCATATAAATGTGGGGGAGGCCTATGTCCAGCAGTGGACGTCTTTCAGCTGAAATGATGATGATGATGATATATAAATATACTTTATGGTGATGAGGTTGGTTTCATTATGTTTGTTTACATTCTCAAAAAACTTTTTTCAAAAAAATACCGACCGACTTCCAAAAAACACTACAAAGTGCAAAATAACTTTAATTTCGGAAGTCGGTGACGTTGGATGTGTATTTTAATTATTTGTCACCGCCTTCCGAAATTAAAGTTATTTTGCACTTTACAGTGTTTTTTGGAAGTCGGTTGTTATTTTTTTGAAAAAAGTTTTTATTTTTCACTTTTTTGTTACCTACCATACACCAATTCGAAATTTCATCATCCTTTGGGTCAAAACAATGCATACTTATTTATGTGATAGCAACATTCGCGGTTTGATTTGCTGTAATTTTTTGAAGAGTTCCGTTGTCTGTTTCCGAAACGCATGATCAGATCTATATGCAGGGCCCAATCTAAGGGGGGGCAAGCCGGGCAAATGCTCAGAGCGGCAAAAATGAGCGGCGGCAAAATGTATACTTACAAACATACCTACTCTCATGAATTTTTGTTTACTTGTTCAGAAGCCGTAGTAGACTAACGTATGTGAATATTATATAGTTAAAAGAATATCACATAATTATGGTCATACCATCTTTGATGGTGTTAGTGCAAAGGGCGGCGAATGTTATTTTTGCCCGGAGCGGCTAAATAGCTAGATCGGGCCCTGTCTACAGGGTAAGTTTTTATCCAGTGCGCAAATTGTAACCATGAATTCAGCATACCATTCTAGAACCCCTAGCGCAGAAATTTTTCGCCGGATATACAAAAAAAAATCAGCTATCCCATACATTTTGACCGCGTAGGTATTGCACTTTTCTATGAAACAGCTGATTTTTTTTTGTACAACCGGCTAAAAATTTCTGCGCTAGGGGTTCTAGGATGGTATGCTGAATTCATGGTTACAATTTGCGCACTTGATAAAAACTTTTCCTGTATATGAAATTTCAATGGGACCATTTCGGAGTAAACCCCAGTGCTGCCACCTTAGCGCTTTCGGAGTCAGATCTAGCGCTTTTTTGGGTCACTTAGCGCTGAAATTTTAATATTAACTCCTAGCGGAAAATATAGCGCGTTTTGGCAAAAAGTAGAAAATAAGAAGGCAACACCGCAAACCGCAATTCGTTCGTTCGTTTAGGTTCCGTTTCATATGTTTTGAGTAGGGAAATCCCCGAATAATATAAATTGTTTCTGATCGTTGGTTTACAATGTGCCATTATGCAGTAAGAATAAAGTAGAATTTAGAATGTCAAATAGTTTTTTTCTGGACCCAACCAAGGATGGAGTTTGTACAAAATCTTAAAGCACCGCAACCTGCACCCTAATTGCGTAACTCACGATTGAGCATAATTGGTTTCGTCTTCACAGTTAAACAATATTCATTGCGTTATTTATGTTGTCGAACAGACACATTTTTCGAACATGTGAAGCAATGGTTTAACAATCCGTTTCAAAACGATACAGATTATGATGAATCGTGAGTTACGCAATTAGGGTGCAGATCCTTCAGGAATTCAGTCAACTTTAATAACTACTGAACCTCTGATACCTGATATCGAAATCGATTAGCCATTAAACTTAAGACTAACTAGACTTTTATCTATTATGACTATTTTAGATTTAAGATTATAAATACAATTTTAATTAAAATTAATAAAAACTTCTTACAATTATGCCTTTTTTAAATCATGCAATCTAGCGGATTCTAGCGCTATTTTTTGATTATGCAGTCTAGCGGAATCTAGCGCTATTTTCAAGCGCTTTTAGCGCTTTTTGGCCTCAGAGAGGTGGCAGCACTGGTAAACCCCTTTCGAAAAAAAAAAGAATTTTGCAAATCCGTCTATATACGACGGAGTTATGCCTGAACATACATTAAAAACATAAACATGTCGAATTGATAACCTCCTTCTTTTTGAAGTCGGTTAAAAACACCGACCGCGGCGAAGGCGGCTATTGTAGATGTCAAAGGCCGAACCAATACAGCGGCGATATCATTTGACAATGTACTTTAGGCGAAGTTGTAATAAGGTCTATTTCACTTTTTTATAGTCCATCTGACGACGCGTTTACAAAGGATATTGGGTTGGATACCTATTGGAATCCTTTTTGTTATTTGTTAATATGTATGTACCGATGTACCGATTAGACCCGCAAATAAATAAATCTTTAGCCGCGGATATAGGAATTGGGTCGCATTTTTTTTAATCCGCGAATAGTGAAAACGCGAATGAAGGAAGCACGAATAAGGAGCTTTTACTGTACTTACTCAATAAATCGACTGCGCGTCTGGTTGAGTGTGCTGAAGCATTATTCCACGCGGGGGCGGGCGCCTATCTCGGCCCGTACAGGCGCGTGTCTTTTAGCTTTGTTTATCAAACGTTGACCACTGAATAAAACCACAGCAGTGGGAATGCTCTGCACGGACTGCGATAGGCCTCGACAGGTAGCAGTGCAGTAACACCTGACGCCACCTGTCAGTTAACGGCCCGTGGGACCATGGCGTTATCACGATGAAGAAAGATCACGCTGTAAAGGTGGATACTGACCGGCGTCACGGGTCAAAATGCACCTAATATGTTACCAAGCAAGTATTCGTGCAGTCAGTAGTACCTACGGCAAAACATGCGAGCGAGCAACACTGATTTTAGCACACGGCGTAAAGACATGCTCGCTGCGAATGTTACCATTACCTACGCCCCGTAACGTCGGTCATTATCCACATTAAAAGCGCTGTTGAAAAAAAACCAAACCAGGCAAAAAAAACTATTTAATTGTATAGCACGGGTTTTCTATGAACATAGTAAGTACGATGTTGTTGCTACGTAGTGCCATACCGCGCGCGCCCCCACCTCTCTCCCCGCTGCTGACGCAGGCAGCAGGAAGAGAGAGAGCCCGATCCCGAGGATAATGGACGTAACAGAGCGATCCTCCGCGACTCTCAGTTACGATGCCTTTTTATTGTAAATTGTAATCAAAAATGTTTCAGTGTTTCTTTTGTTCAGCCATACATTTATTTGTAGACCAATAAATAATTATATTTAAAGAAGCGACTTTAAAATTGTCAATATTTTACTATTGTGATTTCTATTGTTCCTGTGTAGGTAATGTATCCTTTGTTGGAGATGCCAAATGGATAAATAAATACATTTTTAAACTTGTTTTAACTAAGAAAATGCTTCTCTGTAAGCGATGTTGCTCGGAAGAGCATCGACATAACTACAGTTGCCCGTGTGAAAACCTATCTATTTACTCAAATGCACCAGTAGTTATGGTCGCAATTTTGGATTTTTTTTCCTGACTTTCACCATCCGACCTCGCTTGAACCCCTCCCCACCTCGAAAACTAACATCACGAAAATTAGCACATAAGTATTTACAACTCTTTACTCCCAAAACTCCCATTATTTGAATCGAGTAATGCTGTAAACACGCATTTAAATTTAACATTATCAAATTTCGCGCGAAATCAAGTTGTTGTCTTTGCATGTTTGCTATTCAAACCTAGATGGCGTTACTGACGCTAGAGATTAAGAATTTCTATGGAGATGTTCCTCTAGCCGCTCTAATTTTGCTATATTATGCTAGATGGCGCTACTAAGACTTTTATCACAATTAAAAATGAGATTTCTTCCCCTCTATTTGTATTAATTTGATTGATAAAACTAATAAATACTTATCTAACATTGCATTCTAGGTATATGACTCAGAACACCACGTCAGTTAATATTATCACAACTTTTTATTTGAAATTCTTTTAGCTTTTTTGATTCGTGGGAATCAACCACCAACGGAAAGCGATTTTAGTAATCAGTATCATTACTTTTTGAAATAACACAGACACAGTAAGTAACTTAAATGAGAATGACGTGTGTTAATATTAAGTATTCGTTAGTACCGTTTCACGCCAATAGATGTCGCTAAGTGTTTCAACATTACGTAAATAAATTCTTCTTGAACACTTTAAATTATTTAGATAGGTTGACCGAAGCGATTGCGATGAAACAAAGACTAATATAAACTCTGAGTTATAAACAATATTTGAGTATGAAAGATAACCATATTAGTTTCGTTCTTTTGACGTGATACTTGATCTATTCAACATAGAAACTGAAAAACCGAGCTACAGACAAAAATTTTGATAAGGGTTAAAATGTCATCTGTTGATTATCCCTTACCACCCCAAGCAATTATTTTCGAAATATTTTAAATGTACAGAAAAAGTTCCTTTACAGATTTATTATATGTATAGATATAGATAGATGGTACAATACTTGCCATTTCTGCTTCCAGGACTCGTTTACCTACTTATCTCCGTGCCAGGCGGGCTGCCTCAGCAGTCAGCAACTCGACAACAGCACGTGGCTCTACTACAACTGTTCCTGTATCGATAGCGAAGCGCGCGGGGATAAGGCAATGAAAACGTAAGTTTATACAAATAATTATTAATTATCATCCTTCTATTAACAATGGGAACGCCATGAACGGATGTTTCACGCCTAAACAGCCGAACGGATTTGTATGAAATTCACACTGATAGACCATATCCTGGGTTAGGTCGTAGGATACTTTTTATCCCGGTGGTAAGTTTCTGTGGCATAATTTTCGACATCTATGCGGGCGAGGCCGCAGACAAAACCTAGCAATTCCATATGAGGTTGTCCTTAGTGTTTTAGATGTCGGAAGCAAAATACCGCCTTAGTTTACATAATCGAAACCACATCCCTCAAGTGTAAAACTAGGTCTGTTGACTCCCGTAAGAGTTATCCCTATTGAGTCTTAAAAGGCTCGTATCTCAGCATAATGCAGAAATATTTTAAAAATAAATATCACCGCGTTGATATTCAGATAGGGTCCGCGGTGGACACAGTTCGGACGTAGATTTAAGTTGCTCGGAAAAAAATACAAGGGCTGATTTTACCAAAGTCAGATATCTTTTATCCGTCGAATAAAATTTACGTCTGACAATTCAACTATGGAAAATCTGTCAAAAATTCAAAATGTATTCTCAGGATAAGACTTATTCTAGGTGTAAAAGTTTGGTGAAATTCGCCCTAATTAAGATTAATAAAAAAAATCGTACAGTGTCGAGCGCTACGAGCTGTACAACACAACAGACAGCATCCTGTCCCGCTCGCTGGGCTTCGCGGTGAGCGGCGAGTGCGGCGGGCCGTGCAACCAGATCTACACCTTCGTGGCCGTGTTCGCGGCCGTCATGTTCGTGCACGCCAGCGGGGAGGTGGGCGCCGTGCTGCTCATCATACGCTGCACGGACAAGCAAGGTAACCTACGTTGGATCTCATGACAATTGAAGGGAGTGGACAAAGGTGTTAACTAAAAAAAAAGTTCGAAATAAAAATCATAAAATCAAGGTATATTTTACAGCTTGTTGTATGTATGTTCGTCAGTTAACACCTTCGCTTGGGTCTGTATTTTTGACACGAATCAAAATTTGCGTGTTTTGAGCTCATCGGTCGATTTATCATCACTTAAAACCTATGTTCATGTAAAAAAGTAGATTATTTCAGTTTTGTCAGATAACACCTTTGTCCACTCACCTTTTCAATTGTCAAAGTTTATGGCATTATTGTAACCAAAGTACCAACCCACAGTAATACAGTTTGGGATTACGAAGTAATATGTCAGATGGAATTATGTTTCATTTGTATATGTATAAAATCCATGTTGTGGTAATAACAGCCACATAGTCTTTAAGTAAGAAATAGATATATGGTGAGTCTTTAAATATCATTAGGTACACGAAATTTTGAACTAATTATGAAACAAAATCTTCCGACGCATCTGTTTGTCTGTTCGCCATAAATTCAAAAAATACGGAACGGATTTTCATGCGGTTTTCACCAATGAGCAGAGTGATTCATGAGGAAGGTTTAGGTGTTTAATTTGTTAAGGTTTCGTTTAAATTGGTTAACGCGGGCAAAGCCGCTGGCAAAAACTAGTTAAGTTGTTAAAATAATGTAAATATCACAACTTGTTGTTGTATAACGTTCAGGTGACACTTTTTGGAGTTAATTTATTTCGGCGTGATTGTATAAATGATTTGAAGATTTATCACCTAACGCTCCATTATTTCGTCACCCACAGACAAAGCCATGGCAATGGGTGTGATCCAGTTCGCGATCGGCGTGTTCGGCAACGTGCCGTGCCCGATCGTGTTCGGCGCCGCCGTGGACGCGGCGTGTCGCGCGCGTGACGTCATCTGCGGCCTGCTGGGAGCATGCGCCAGCTACGATAACGATAGCTTCCGACGTCTTTATTTGGGTGAGCGTTTATTATATTACGAAGAAAAAAAAAAACGCTAATAAAACACATCTATGTGCGTCAAACAAAGAATTTCAGTTGGGATACAATATGAGTCACATCCACGCAAACGGCCATCGCTGAGCATAGAACTGATTTTCATCGGCAGCCGGCGTTGACCATCAACCAGTGCATTCTAAAATGAGATCACACAAAGCAAAATCGTACTATAATAATACCTATTATAAATGTGAAAGTTTGTGAAGATGTATGAATGTTTGTTACTCAATCACGCAAAACCGGCTGAACGGATTTAGATGAAATTTGGCACACATATAGATTATAACCTAGATTAATAATATAGGATACTTTTATCCCGGTAGTACGTTCCCGCGGGATAATTTCCGACTTCCACGCGGAAGCCGCGGGTAGATGCTAGTAAAAAATTAATACACAATACAATTTATAAATCTTACATAATCACCAGCTGACCCGACAGACGTTGCTGTGTCCAAACAATAATTCATACAAAAACCCATAGAACTTTAAGCGCTTTCAGTTGCTGCTGAATACCCGATTTTACGGAAAAAAAAAATCAAATTTTTCTTTCTTAAAAACCTGATTCGGACTATTACGAATAACAGAGGTGGTCATATAATTAAGACCGCTTATTTGAAGGGAAGTTTTTTCAAACTAACAAGTATGGCTAATCGCATGTATTTTTTTTTTTTTTTTGTATTTCTCTCGGTATCGCAAAACTTTTCCACATTAGGGGTACATTCTTTGATACACATCATTGCCTAAAAAATAAATAGTTAAACTTTATACATTAGATCTGAACCTAGTATTTATACTTACTGGCTGGGCACATAAAAAGAACGCTAAATTGTTTTTTTTTAATTCCAATTTAAATAGAGAACACTCTGGGTGGTCTGTGGTTGTAGGTCACTATTCGTATAATTTTGGCGCCATTTAGTGCTGTGCTGTAAAAGTCTTAAAGGTAATTGCTTCTTATGAAACAAAGAGGAAAAATAAAACTTGTTATAAATCTACAAGAGAATTAATAATAAAACTTCGCGAGAAGAATTGGTCGTATACTGGATTGCTCAAAAACTATGGTTTTCCATGCTGTGAACCATTTTGCCGCGTATCAAACTACTTCAAATGTTCCACGTGTACCTAAGCAGAGAAAGTCATCCCGTCCGAGATGATCGAAATATCGTTCGTTTGGCAAAACAAAAGCCTTTTAAAGAATATATTGGTGAAAACAACCTTTCAGCAATCTCTGCACGCACTATTTGAAGGCGTTTGATAGGAGAAAAGTTGCACGGAAGGATAGCAAGGAAGGTGCCCATGTTGAATAGGAGCCATAGGCAAGCCCGGCTTGCATTTGCAAGAAGGTATGAAAACTGGACAGTTAGAGAGTGGAACTAATATTATTTTTACTGACGCGACGAAACAAAAATAAACAGGGTCTGATGGAAAACGATATGTACGACGCCCTCCGAATAAAGCTTTCGACCCTAAGTAAATACACGAAAGATACATTAAAGTTTCGTGGGGCAAAATGTGATTTGGGGGTGCTTTTCTGGACATGGTGTTGGACCTGTTAAGCTGATAGAAGGAAACATGGATCAATTTCAATACAAAAATATACTGGAAGAAACAATGTTACCTTATGCTGATTCCGGTTATTTGGACATTCCAGCACGACAATAATCCAAAGCATAGGTACTGCACGCACCGTTAGGGAATTTCTCACATCGCAATCAGTTTCTGTCTTAGACTGGCCAGCATCATTGGTGCGAAATCAAGAAAAAGGTTTCAAATCAATTATTGATCATCAATCATTTATTGATTTCATTGTGGCAATTTAAGAGAGCTGTACGACGTTTTTCTTAGAAAAATGGCACTCTATCTCTCTTGCAAAATGTCAAAAATTTATAGAGTCAATGCCTCGCCGCGCGCCGGTGTTAAGCAGTAATTAAAAGACATGCTACTAACTATTAATTTTAGTTTAACATGTATTAAATTGCTTTTTCCTTAAACACTTCACATGAATGTGCTTTATTTATTCAAATTTTCATGTAAAACAACTCTCGAGTAGTTAATAAATCGTTTTTAATAGGGTATGTTCCAATTTAATAAAAACTGTTTTAATTTGAAGATTGGAACAATTTAATCAACAGAAAAATAAAAATAAATTTATCAAAATGCATTTTCTCAGTTAAAACGATTAAAGTCAAATTTCGTTTTCGTTGTTTTGAATTTACCGCCAAAACACTCCTTACGATGACTTTTTATCACGTGACATCGTGACGCCAGCTTTGTGTAAACGGCACCGGTACAAATACTTAGTTTGGTGCAGTTTTAGAAGTATTTGTGCACAGAGGCACCATACGCCAATAATTCCACTTTCTATACATTAAAAATCTTGTTAATTATTAACTCGACATTCACTTGTTTACTTACTAACTACTTTGGTTTACACAAAGTTGACGTCACGTGATAAAAAGTCATCGTAACGAGCGTTTTGGCGGTAAATTCAAAACAAAGAAAAGTAAATTCGATTTAAATCGTTTTTAATTGACAAAATGGATATAAATCAAGTTACTTTTATTTTTCTGTTACATATTTCGTCCCAATCTTCAATTTAGAATACTTTTCAATAAATTGGAAAATACCCTATTATTTGTCTAGCTTCATTACTATTTGAATTTGATACTATAGAGAATATATAAAATTTGTAAAAAAACATATTGATTTCATTCTATATTCCTAATCCCGTTTGCTCTATTCATGTGGCTATTTCATAACATAACTAGTTCATTCTAAAAAGGAACAAATAACATAATTGATGAACATGACATGATTATTTTAGATAAAAACATCTGGAACATCAAATCGTTCGTAGTAGACCACAACTGTATTTATAAGCGTTTTATTTTTTTTTAATAATTACGTAAAAAGAAACGTTTAAATACTCGTTATTTCGAGTTTTTGTAAGTGTACCTGGCTACTATGTGATGTGAAAAATATTCCTTTCAGAATTAATAATATTGTTTAGTAAAAATATTTTTTACCGGGCATCTTTTCCAAGCTTTTGCCGAAATGGAGCCCTTTCAATAATGAGCATGGGGTATTTTATTTACTTTTTCTTTTTCAACAGAAATATCACGTACATCTCCCTAATTTTCCATCGTTCTCGTTCCAGGTCTGTCGGCAGCGCTAATGTTCCTAGCGTTCATAATGGACTTGCTGGTGTGGAGCAAGGCGGGCCGGATCGACATGAATCCGGCAGACGCGTGCCCCGCGCCCGACGCCGCGCCGTTGGCCCTGCACGCCGCGCCGCACGCGCACCCCGACGACACGCAGCTCTGACCGCACATCAACTACGAGTCGCATCTATAAGTGACCGCGAACTTATCGTCCAGGTAACACGGCCCAAAATACAACGACAAGGCTGCGCAGATAATTTGGGTGAGCTGTAACTAGGTGTGGGATAATGTGAACTATACACCTAATTGTTACGGTCTAATTTGCAACGACGCGGATCTGGATCTAAAGTGTGGCGTTTTAAATAGTGAGCGTGCTCTCGGTATGTCTGAGTTTACATGTTAGAAAATTCAACCAACCTTATAACTCAGTGATAAAGTCTAGAATGCAACGACGCAGATCCAGTCTCGTATCCAGGCGTAGAACAGGTTTCGCGATTGTGAGTCTTATGCTCGATTGTTAGGGTCGATTTTTAAATGCAAGAAGATCTGAGAGTTATTTTAACAGATTAATAATAATGGAGTAAAGTTTGGGGTGTCTTGAGTGAATATTGAAGTATATCGTAGAAATAACTCTTGTCAAAAATGTTTTTCATAATTCATATAGAGATATGCAATACTTTTTCGATGAGTGTGTTTGTACAGTGACTGCCTGATCCCGTACAAGAGACATATCGGAGCATAACGCGCAATTCGTTTATAAATGCGGCTGTAAACCAGCCGCCATTATGAGCCATATTACTAAAAACTTGAACAATGCATGCCTTATTTTGTAATCGGACAAAATTTAGATATATTTGTATATATAATTAATTTACAAGCGCCAATATTTTGGTTATTTATTAGATCCTTGCTAATATTACATTTTTTTTGTAAAATACCAGTGTTTTTGTAAAAACTTGTATGGTTTATATGGCAACACTCCAACGTGACTGAACAATGAAATAGTTTTATTGTGCATTTTATTTTGTATTTATGCATTTTATACACTAGTTACTTTACTGCATAAGTATGTGCTCAATTTTGTAAACATAATAAAAAATAATACAACTAGAACTGGGTTCAGGCATAATAAAAAATTAATCATACTAAAATTATGTATAATAACGATTTGGGAGCAAGTGTTTTATATACCAAATTCTACAGCTATAATACTAGGGCCGACATGTTTGGCGAGCGTAGTATATATTTATTTCTTTTTGCGAAGATTTCAACCCACTAACGCACAAAACATTTTTTATAGTTAATAATAATAATTTTGTGTTAGTGGGGGAAGAACTTTGTCCCACGTTTCTTATCTCAGTCCCATACTTTATAATAATGATCGCGTATTGGAACACATCACTTCACTGTAATTAATACATCACTTAGTTATCACAATTTTTTCAAATGGGACTGGGTTTTTTTTTGAAAGGCACACGTTGTCGTATTAATTCATTGAAAATAATGTTGAAACAAATTTAAGGGACATCGTTATCATGGTTTTTAGTCAAAGTCTTGGGCTTTGAAAAAAAAAAATGACGTTCAACTAATATGATCGCTGCAAGAAGGAACTATTTTCGAGTTTCGAGTTTTGGCTTGGAATTAAAAAGGTTGATATCAATTAGTATGACAACGTGCGTTCTCAACGACGCATAATATATTATTTCAGTAGTTGCGATTTACATGGCTAGTGATTAGACGTTTATATTAGTGTTAGTCAAAGGTTTTTGTAACAAATTATTACTAAAATCCCTGTAAATAATATTAAATGAAATAAACAATGTAATCACATTAAACTTAGTGTAATTGTAAGAATAAATAAAAATGAATTATGTTTCTGTTATATTTTTAATCGTATTGATTTCTTTTATTATTTTACTATTTTACTTCGCGCTGCGGTCTATCGTTGATATATTATATAAAACTTTAAGTTTATTTAACGATATTTACATTTTAAATAATTTTTACAACTTTATTTTCTTTGTATGGGCATTTTTTACAAATATGTATTTAATCACAAACGAATGATGAAGAGAAACAATAATTATTATCACAATATAATTATTAAGATGACCATTTTAGGTTGCTTATTAAATATTGGTAGGTATCTAAAAATGTATCATTATAAGATTTATAGTCGTAATATACATAATATACAGAGCATAATAAGATCTAATAGAGGTTAGATAAAACGGCAAGATTAGTTACAAATATTGTAAGAAAATACAATTGTTCGTATTTTGACGAATATAAGGATATCTGATAAAAAAGGCTGGGCACCGTGTAAAACTATTTAGTGAAATTAATTAGAATAGCGGTTGTTAGGTCTCGTTTCATGATGGAGTTACTTTATACCTTGATATACGGGAACTGTGATGTTTTGTCGTGTTTTTTAAATATATTTATAACTATATTTCAATGTATACGACCTGGATTTAAAATACGCTGTATTTTATTGAAGCACTGTTTTGCAAGTTTGAATTTTATCTAGTGTGATAGAGGTCATAAAATAGTACACAGCTTTGACTAAACTGGGCTTGTGCAATGATTTTAAAATGATACTGCTGAGATTATTTCACTTGTTTGAGTAACCTTTTTCTTTAAAAATAGTGGATACAATCACTAGCAAAAGTGTTCAGTACAATATAGTGCATTATAAATATTTTAGTTAAAATTAACTACTTAATTTCGTATTTCGAAATTATTTTATTAACAGGTGCAATGAACTCGGTACTAATTAAGAACGAAACAACATAATATTTTACATGTCTATTTTTATCTGTTTTGAGTGACAACGAATGGTGAATAGTACCTATGATTTTGTTTTGGCAAATATAAATATTGTCAGCTATTTGTTTTGCAGTAGGTTTTCTAACGAACTTAAAAAAGTTATTATTTCGATCAAAAGATAGATTACAATGAGACAAAATTAGAATTTCACGAATTTACTAATCAAATTATTAATTAATATAATTATAACGTCTTGTTCCTTATTATGGAAAAATGTGCATTAAATACGTGCAATCTTTTCAATGTTGTCTTTTATAATTATTCTTCATTCTAAGATTGATTAAATGTGTATCTTTGTAATATATAATATGTGCATTAGCTACTTATTTTTATTGACTAATGGCATAGTAAAATTAATCATTTAGTAAAAAAACAATATTAGGAAAATATTTTTTGTAATCGTGAAGTGAAACGATTTTGAATAATGTTTAATTAGTAGAATGCATTATATTAGTACCTATACTTTTTAGAGATATATTTTTATATCTTGCAATTAATTTGTCTATATCATAGTGAAATTAATGAATGAATTGAAACTAAAAGGTGATGTTAGTGCCGAAATAGGTGGCTAGGAATGTATGAGCTTTTTCATATTAATTGTAACTTGTAGGCAAAATATGTATGATGAGGAAAAATAGGCAAATAATCACAAAAAGTGGCATAATAAGACGTATATTTGTAGCTCGATTAGCATCCTTCTCATAGGTAGTTCTTTAATAGGCCATCACCATCACATCTCTTAAAATGTATATGAATCTTTATCTATGTATTTTATAACATTTACTGTCGTAGTTACAATTTACTTCTCAGTGGTAGCTTTTAGCAAATTTTTGTTGTTTGTTGCTGTAATATTAATAAAGTACATTAAGATTTAAAAGTGTAATGTCTCTTCGTAATAGTGAACACAATTTTACTAGTCTACGTTTAGTTTTAGAGAATAATACCTCTGGATTTTAGATGTATGAATCTGTAACCGTCTATTACTTTAAATATATCTGAAAACAACCGATTTATAAAGTGTAATTCTGATATATTATATTGCAAACTTCGCCACGTACCTACTATCGAAACTTTACTGAAAACCTCGACTTTGTAATAGTTGTATTCGTCTACTTTTCTGAATAATATTTGAGATTTCAGGACTGAAATAAATAATGAAATAATCTTTGAAACAAAGCCTGCCACGTGTAACGCACATTTAGTGAGTTCATAACATTTTTGTACGTGAGAGTACGCTGTGTGAAGTTTTATACAGGATTGTATTGTTTTTTTTTTTTAATAAATCCGTGTACGGTACAACTCCAGTACATACGTTTACAACTTTAACTGATATAACATAAGTACAGTGTAGATTTGTTATTGTGATTTCAGATCACATATTTTTTAATTATTTGTAAATAAAAATTATTGAGATAAACTTACTAGTATTTTACTTTGTGTGATTTCCTAGCCTAGCACTGATGACTTGATGATTGAAATGGACTTACATAGTAATTATTTCATCATCTGCCTCCCTTTCTCAACTATTTTGGGGTCGGCTTCCAGTCCAACCGGAAGCAGCTGAATACCAGAATTTTACATGGAGCGACTTACTATCTGACCTCCACAACGCAGTTACTGGGTAATACGATATCCCTTGGTTAGACTGGCTGACAGAATTTCAGGCTTCTGACGACCCGTAACGACTTTCCGACGTACGGAGGGGTCTTGATATGTAAAGATGGTCACCCAACCGCGGGAACTCGGGAAGCGTAAATTAACCCGATTGATTGAGCTGTGCGGTTGTTATTGCTTAGCCACAAGTAACATGTTCCACGGTGCAGGCGCAGGGTGGCTGTCCTACTCAAAACTCATCCATATATTGATGGCATTTTTTTTTATATTTTTCACTTTTTATTTATCGTACCTACCCCACACCAATTCGAAATTTCATCATCCTTGGGGTCAAAACAATACATATTTATGCTATAGCAGCAATCGCGGTTGATTTGCTGTCATTTTTTGAAGAGTTCCGTTGTATGTCTACGAAACGCATCATCAGATCTATATGAAATTTAAATGGGACCATTTCGAAATAAACCCCTTTCTAAAAAAAAAAAACAATTTTGCAAATCGGTCTATAATTGACGGAGTTACTGCACTAAGTTAAAGAGTTGTACCTTCCTTCATCAGCTCAGCGTCATGAGATGATGATGACCATACGCAAATGTCTCAATAGCTTTAGAAAACAATGAAAAACATTGTTAATACCTATAAGATTTGAGGGTTGCCCTCGATTTCCCTGGGATTCCATCATCAGATCCTGACTTGGTGCCAATGAGACCACCTCAGGAGTATACTCTTTCAAATAAAAAAAGAATTTTGAGAATCGGTCCACAAATGGGGTGAAATCGAGGAACATCTATATCTTCTATATATTAGGTCTTTACCTATGAAATTGCCGTTCTGCAGTACTACAGCAAACAGCAAATCAAAATAATTTTTTCAACACATTTGCTCAAAAACTGCATTTACGATGCCTGTATACATGGTTCGAAAGTTAAAAATTACGCACTAATACAACGGAACGTGCGGTAAAATAGGTACTCTCACCTAAGTACCTATTTTACCGCATACCTCGTTGTATGGCACCGTGCGTATTCTTTACGGTTTTTTTTTTAATTTCCATAAAATATTATAAGAATTTCGTCCAAGGAGTTTCACATTACGAGAATAAATAAGCTGACTGATCGAACCTCCTTGGAAGCGATTTTGCTCAATACGTTTGTCTCACTTTAATAATAAAGAGTAAATGAGATGAAAGATGTAGTTCTAATTTTCACCACGGGCATGTGGCGCCATTTGTAAATTCGCGCCATTTTCATATTAGAAACGTCAAAGATTGTTGCGAGTTTCCGACTGATATTTATAAACAAACTTTTATTATGAGTTCAAGCGAGGAAACTGATATTAATATGGAATCTACTCCACCTGATATTTTGAATGAGGCGCAAATTGCAGGAAACGGTCTCTTGCCGCCAAAATTGGAGAGCGCTATTTAATGATGTATAAGTTTGTTTGATTACATATTGTACTGTTTTCTCGCAAATATGTTGAAAAACATTGTATGACACACGTGCAGAAATTGGTTTTTACAAACTCGTGACTATGGTAAGCCCTCGACTTCGTCTCGGGCTTACATTTGTCTACTCGTTTGTAAAAACCAACTTACCGCACTAGTATCATAAATAACTATTGTTTGGCTAAGAATTCTAATTTCAAATTAATTTTATTTTAAAAACATGGATTTTTTTTTCTAAAAGTAGTCATTTCTTTATTGATTAGTGTTACATTTTCATCGCATTTCAATCTTTTTCGTCATCATGGATACGTTAAAAATTCGAGTAATTATGGAATATGAGTACCGTCGTGGCAGCAACGCGGCACAAGCGGCACGCAACATCAACGACGTTTACGGAGCTAACACTACAAACCAACGCACCACCTGTTATTGGTTTGCTCGCTTCCGTTCTGGAAATTTCGACCTGAAAAATGAACCTCGCGGTCGTCCGAAGACTTTGGTCGACAATGACGAATTAAAGGCGATTGTGGAAGCTGATGATACACAATCTACGGCTGAATTAGCAGCAGCTTTCGGCGTTAGCGTCAAAACAATATTGGTCCATTTGCGTCAAATTGGCAAGGTAAAAAAGCTTGACAAATGGGTGCCCCACGAACTCAATGATCGCCAGCGCGAAGTACGCGTCGAGACGTGCCTTGCACTGCTCAACAGACACACAAATGAAGGAATTTTGAACCGCATTGTTACCTGCGATGAAAAATGGATTCTGTTTGATAACCGTAAGCGCTCAGCAAGTTGGTTGGATCCTGGTTCAGCACCTAAACAATGCCCTAAACGAAAACTTACCCCTAGAAAAGTGATGGTCACTGTTTGGTGGTCTAGCGCCGGTGTGATTCATCACAGCTTCTTACCAAACGGGGTGAGCATTACTGCAGATGTGTACTGTGAAGAACTGAACACAATGATGGAGAAGCTGGCGCATCTCCAACCAGCATTGGTCAATCGCTCGTCTCCGCTGCTCCTGCACGACAACGCGCGACCTCATACTGCACAGCAGCAACCCAAGTTGCAAGAACTGGGGTTGGAAGCTCTCCGTCATCCGCCCTACTCACCAGACCTTGCGCCTACAGACTACTACTTTTTCCAGAATTTGGATAACTTCTTGGCGGGAAAAAAATTTAATACCCGAGAGGCAGTACAAAATGCCTTTGAAGAATTTGTTGCCTCCCGTCCAGCTGATTTCTTTAAGAAGGGCATCAATAAACTGCCACTGCGATGGCAAAGATGCATTGATTGCATGGGTGATTACTTCGATTAATACAAATAAAAAATTCATGAAAAAAATTCGTTTAAATTTTTTCATACAAAACGGCAATTTCATAGGTAAAGACCTATTATATTATATACATATAATAAATCTGTAAATTGTATACATATAATAAATCTGTAAACGAACTTTTTCTGTACATTTAAAATATTTCGAAAATAATTGTTTGGGGTGGTAAGGGATAATCAACAGATGACATTTTAACCCTTGTCAAAAAATTTGTCTGTTTGTCGGTTTTTCTGTTTATATGTTTGAATAGATCAAGTATCACGTCAAAAGAACGAAACTAATATGGTTATCTTTCATACTCAAATATTGTTTATATCTCAGAGTTTAAATTAGTCTTTGTTTCATCGCAATCGCTTCGGTCAACCTATCTAAAGATATAATTAATTTAAAGTGTTCAAGAAGAATTTATTTACGTAATGTTGAAACACTTAGCGACATCTATTGGCTTGAAACGGTACTAACGAATACTTAATAATAACACGTCATTCTCATATATGTTACTGTGTCTGTGTTATTTCAAAAAGTAATTATACTGATTACTAAAATCGCTTTCCGTTGGTGGTTGATTCTCTTAATAAAATAATTATGTGATATTCTTTTAACTATAATATTCGCATACGTTAGTCTACTACGGCTTCTGAACAAGTATACAAAAATTCATGAGAGTAGGTATTTTTGTAAGTATACATTTTGCCGCCGCTCTTTTTTGCCGCTCTGGGCATTTGCCCGGCTTGCCCCCCCTTAGATTGGGCCCTGCATATAGATCTGATGATGCGTTTCGGAAAGAGACAACGGAACTCTTCAAAAAATTACAGCAAATCAACCGCGAATGTTGCTATCGCATAAATAAGTATGCATTGTTTTGACCCAAAGGATGATGAAATTTCGAATTGGTGTAGGGTAGGTAGCAAAAAAGTGAACTTTTTTGATAATGTAAACAAACATAATGAAAGCAACCTTATCACCATAAAGTATATTTATATATCATCATCATTTCAGCTGAAAGGCGTCCACTGCTGGACATAGGCCTCCCCCAGATTTATAAATGCTGCGACATAATAGACCATCCTTATTTACGAGCAGCTTTGCGTGTTTTACCTATTGTTTCATCTTTCCATTCATTGCAAAACGTTGAATTTTTTTTTAATTTAAAAACGATTTTCGACGCGAAAAAATCTGTTTAATAGAAATGCTTTATCGTTTACGCCTTGGAGAGTCGCTTGCATCCATATCACGCTCATACAATTAATCAATATGGTCAAAAACTTCAATTAAATTGGTTTTTTTTTGTCACCTAGGAACGTATCCCCTATAATCCCATATAAATTACCATTCCATAGTCACGGTTTCTGTATTCACGGTAGGTATTTTACGGAACGTATACCTCGCGAATAAAGAGCTTTTACTGTACCTACGGCAGGTGCACATTTATTATAAAATGAGCCTCGACCAGGCGCTTTGATCTATATTTATTCTTAAAAATCTGAGTGAGACTTCGTCGCAATATCATTATAAACCCTAAAGACGCCTGCAGGCCTAGACAAAACACATTTATGTTAACGTTCACGCTAAACTCCACGCCAAAATATATGGGAATGACAAAGGAAAGGACACGACGCCGACGTGTCCTGTCCGCAGGTAATGTCATTCCCATACATTTTGGCGTAGCGTTTGGCGTGAACGCTAACAGTAATGTGTTTTGTCTCTAGGCTCTGGACTGCATTCGAAAGCTGTGGTAGATTCCTACCAGGATAGATCGGAAGATCGGAGGAGTGGTATCTACACCGTCAAAGCGACACATTATTGTTTTCCGACATGCACGCGAACGAAGTCGCGGGCACAGCTAGTACTTACCTACATAAAAAAAAACACAGTGGAACATATAAGTTATAACCTCCTCCTTTTTTGGAAGTCGGTTAAAAAGGTAATGGACAGACATTCTGTCCATTACCTTATTTTTATCTTTCATTTATTTATTGGTCCAACTAAAAGTTATACTATGTACAGACGCCAGCAGGTCAACCTATCCCAAACTGTCAAATTTACCCAATTGAACATGAAGCTAGCTTATTCCTTTGAAATAAAGTTGAAAAACTATCAAAGAAATTTGACAGATTGGGGTAGCTTGATGTGCTGGCCTCTGTACACAATGCATAAATTGAGCGATAGATACAGCATGCATTTTTTTCTCTTTGATGTAATGTATCAAAGAGAATAAAAATTTAAAATTTAAAAAAACCCCCGACCCAAACAAAAACTCTAAAAAGTAAAGAATAATATTTATAGGCCTTTTAATTTGAACGTAATATTTTGATCAGGGCATTGTCAAGTCGGGGGACGGCTAGGCCTCTGTTTGGCGTTTTCATTGACCGTCCCCCGACTTGACAATGCCCTGATCAAAATATTACGTTCAAATTAAAAGGCCTATAAATATTATTCTTTACTTTTTAGAGTTTTTGTTTGGGTCGGGGGTTTTTTTAAATTTTAAATTTAATTTTTATTTCTTGCTTTTTTAACTTAATGTCTCCCTTAAATCACCATTTATCTATAATCTATTCATTGAGACCTTTTCAATGAGCCCAAACACGATACTTCTGCTGTTTGTTGGTGAATAACTTGGGTTTCCTGGAAATTCCAGGTGTTGCTCCAGCATCAGTTCAAGGTTATTTTATTCGTCTAATATCATTGAAGTAATAGAATTCCAAATTTTGAGTTGATCAGAGGCTAAAATCCCTTTTTCAACCAGAAAAGAGCTGATAATCTTCAAACGGCTGAACCGATTTAGATGTAACATATCTAAGAACACTCCCGACTAATACACCTTTCAAACAAAAAAAAACTAAATTAAAATCGGTTCATCCGTTCGGGAGCTACGTTGCCTCAGACAGACACACACACACACACACAGACACGTCAAACTTATAACACCCCGTCGTTTTTGCTTCGGGGGTTAAAAAATGTACAGAAAGCGCGTTTTAGTGATAGGTCACAAAAATAATTACGGTACGTACCTACTGCATTTTTGGGGAGTTTTTGGGATAGATATTGTACCAAAAGGGAAAAACTTAAGTTCGCAGCTTCGAAAGACCTGTGCTAAATGCGTCGAAATTTTCGGACTTCTTTCAGTTTCTGACTGTAGACTATTTATTATTTTGTCAGTGTTGTCCATTTGTCCCAGCACTATTCGATTGGTACGTTCATGGGAACTAGGAAATAGAACCCGTAATACCACTGATATACCGTTATATGGATTTGAGGACCTGGGAGTGCCACGGGTACGAATCCAAGTTTCTCCCAGTAACCCCCAAGGGTGTCGTCCAGGGGTGCCTTGGGTCCAGAATGAAATCTGCAGTTTTAGACCCTGAACCAGTTTTACGGAATGGCAGACGTAACAGTTTCATAGGGTGACGTGGATACTTGCAGGGCGCTTGTTAAGGGATTAAGTTTAATTTTAACCTAGGTAGGTACTGGGTTAAAATCAAACTTAATCCCTTAACAACTGAGAAAAACGACCCCATATAGTTTTAAAAATTTGATTGACGTGTAAAAGTGTTTGTAGACGCCAGCACATCAAGCTTTCCCAAACTGTCAAATTTTCCCAATTGAACATGAACCTTATGATTATGCAATAAAGTTGAAAATCTATCAAAGAAATTTGGCATATGGGGTAGCTTGATTTTCTGGCGTTTGTACAATACAAACCTACTTACAGAAATAAAATCATTTATCATTTAACAAAGTTGAAATCATTATTGTCAGATTGAACTTATAGCTTAAATCACTATGATCTCTACGTTTTTCGATTGAGTTAGTGCCAATTTTTTAAGGCATTTTGCATAGCTAGGAACTTTTTAGTTAGGGAATTCTCCTAGCGTGGCGCCTCACAGTGGGCTGAAAATCGATCTTCATAGACTTTGGGATCAACTTAGTAATTTTTAAAAAAATTCGGCGGAAATTAGTTCATCTATCATATATTGATCAATTTAATGCTATTTCAGTTTTTCCATAAACGTTTTTCGCTACTTATAGCACTTGGTTGAATAAAATGTATGGAGAAATATGTAAAAAAGGATATATTTCGACTTCGCTACAAGTGCGCCTAATTTTCTTTGGCACGATTATACCCCTTATATTTCTGCATATTTTTACATAGCGCACACTGCGCGCAGTTGTTAGAGTTTGGGAGAAAAAAAATAAAATGTGTTTTTAAAATCTAAAAAAGGTTTTAATCTGTTTATAATTGACATTAGGTACTTAAGGGTTATTCTCTTGCGTCCGGCCCTGGTCCAGGCCATGGTACGGAGCGAGAGGTCATAGGGAACCGTCACCTCCTTCAGCGAAGCAGTGATGCTCGCGAAGAGGGAAGCGGCACACGTGAGGGAGAGGCAGTCTATGCGCCCTCGCGACCCTAGCCGCCGCAGGATACGGAGACGCCCTGGGCGTCGGGAATCCCAAGCCGATTTCCGGCCACTGTAGGCATGAGCTTGGGGATGGCGAGTAATGGGTAGCTCGCTGTCCGGTAAGGACCAAGCGCAAGTCAACGGCACGTTGTGTTCCACGCGCGCCTCAAAGAGATGTCAGCACAAAATGATGGGGCCCGCAAGGGCCGATGCCTGCCAGGTGTGCGGGTTTGTTCGAAAGAGATACCACAGCCCCTGGCTTACGGGCTACTGAAAGAACACGGGTGGGTTTTAGTCAGTAAAAGTCTGACACGCCCTCCTGCTCCACCCAGAGCGGGAGAAGTTATTTGATGATTTCCCACGCAAAAAAAAGGGTTATAAATAAATTATATGAACAGAAATGTAAAAGCTACCGGGTAAACATAACAAATATTATAGAAAGTAATTAAACATCTTTTGTAATTTAATAACGAGGATGGATATAAATAATGAGATATTATGATCCATTGGCTATTATCTATCATAATGAGATCTAATGTCCTATTACTAAGATAATTAGATCTCATTAACTAACTACCCCCCTTCTTTCATAGTTTTTTCGAACTTTAAGTATAAATCGTGTACTATCAAGATTCACTAATGCAGTCGCATACTAAGGGCTATATTGCTATGAAGTGGCGGTCCAGGCCGTACCTACAGCTGTGTGTATAAGTGATGTATTAACACAAAACTCACCGCTCTACTCACACACTGGCGTTACTCTTTGTATTGTATACATACCGTCGGCGACGACAGACATGACCTTGGTCGGTTCATACCATTGCTAAAATTTACTTTTATAATTTGAGTTCCGGTAGCGTGCAGCGTACCGTCTTGGATTAAGAAACTCATAGGTCTGGGTTCAAATCTCGCGATGAAGCTTTAATTTTTCTTTTCAACAATCATCTTCATCTGTTCTTTTATTATTCGATTTATTAATATACCAGAATAATAATGTAACAAATTTGTTTTATTACTCGTATTGTTATTTAAATAAAGGTTTAACAATAATAAATGATAACAAAATGTTTATTCGTTATAACTTCATGAAGAATGTATAAAAATAACTAATAATAACTTCTTGTTAAAACAGTTTATTTTCTCATAAAGAACAATTTATTGAAGTAAATAAGCTAGTTGGTGAACTATGATAATCAGGCTATTGTATCTTAGTAATATAATAATATTGTGCTGATTACTACTGTGTGTCGGTACTCTAAATAAATCACAATATTCTACAAAAATCTACCCACGTAAAAGTAACAAATGCAGACAAGTTGTCACAATACAATTAAATGACTCAGTAGTACTACTTTTATTCTACTGCGAGTGAGTTCGTTTTAACTCAAACCTCAAAGTTAACAAATCGTATTTAATAGGACTCAAAGAGGTTATAGCTTAAGTGTTCATTTTCATTCCGAAAAGAAGATTGAAACTAAACCTCAAAATAATCCAGATTACGGATAAGACAAAATATTATTTGAATATTACTAAAATAAATAAATATTTGTAATTTATAACTTAATGTTAATGTTTTTTCCGTTAACTATGTTTTTTAAGCTGATTCTCGAGCTGGTTTTCCATGATGCCTTGTTTGCCATGAACCTTCTGCGTGGAGTGCACGGCGCACGGTTCGTAAAGATGTGTCGAATAATTCGGCAAAATGTCTTGTCGTTTTGAAACCACTTGTTTCATATTCGCTGAACGTGTGCCTGTTATAGGAGCTGGGGTCTTCCACTTTGCTTTCCACGGGCAAGGCTACCGCCTTCCTCATATCTTTTCACCCACCGACTCACAGTATTTCACTAAAACAAAAAAGGGGTACTGTTAGGCTACTAAGCAAAATACACACTTTATGTATTACCTACTATTTAGAAACAAAATTATTTAAAAGGGCAATTTCACATAGATATTAAGTTTATTGTTATTTTCATCGTTCTATAATCTAGGAAATAAATTTACATTGAAATTTTATATTTTTATTCTATTTAGACATTGTGATATTTATAAAACGTTTAAAAATAACTACAAGGATCAGCAGTTACACTTTAATTAAATAAATGTTTAATATTTATATTTAAATCATAATACTCACACTCAGTCCGGTTTCATCACATAGGTATTTGTGATATAGGTATTAAGTCCACTTTTATGCAGCGCAATAATATTCGCTTTCATTTCTCTATTTAAATTTGCTTACATTTTAAAATGAATTAGAAGGACGCTAATAGTGAAACACACGTCACTAGCACACAATTATCAACCAACACCGTTCTATAAGTCGCGGTGTATGAGTCGTAAATCATTTAAATTTATTTAGGTTTCTGTGGGTATAATGATAAAGTTTTACGAGTTTAGTGAATAAGAAGAACAGAACAAGAAACTATACTCAAAAGTGATTTTTAAAACAATAAAAAGACTATCACACAGCGAGTGGGATTCGAAACCGCGACTCGCTGCGCTCAAACGCGATAATCAAGTGCAGTAACCGCTCAGCTATCATGCCATTTGCTTTAACGGTTGAATTTAGGAAATACATTCATTCGTAAACGTGTGTGTGTATATAGTATTATAGCCTATAGAAATTGCTTATTATAAGAAGGTCGTAAGTTAAAGCGAAGTGTCAATCTATTGCTTTTTGAGATTGGGGCACCATTAGTGAGGGCTACTGTACATTTAATTACTATTTTCAATCGACTTTGTTATTTCAAAGAGTGATAACCTATTTTTCTAAAATGGAACAAGTGAATTTAGTTCATAACCTTGACTTATATGTTATTTTAAAGCAGTCTGGCAAGCTGGGTAACTACCTTGCTTTGCTGCGAACTGTTGTGTCACAGTTCAATTTAAATCTTTCGGAAGAAGACAGCGATACTTTAAGGGTACACTAGTCGCGGGCTCGAACTCATGGTGGGCCTGGCTAAAAAGCACGCTGTCTCACCAGGCTTCGAGTCCAACAGAGGTAGTATCAGTGATGAGCAGTTAGATGATAGTCTACACGCACAACATTATTGAGTGAGATGCAGGATCAGTTATAGTAAAACAGGTGCGTAAAAATTTAGCAAAGTCCTTCGGAAGATCGGGTTTTCTGAAAAAACCACTGCATAAATCAATGACCAATAAAGTTTATTGACTTTTTCGATAATTGAGCTTTGTCGGTACCGACTTAGTTTTGGAAATTTTACACTTCTATTATGACTTAAACATGTCCAAAGTTACGTTAAATTATCAAGAAAAACGAATCTTTGTTGGCTCATAACTTTTTAATGATTTTTTATTTAAGTATTCTGTTTCCGTACCGACAATATTAACAATGAGACAAAACCATACCATGTTTAAGTTTTGATGTACATTGTCAAACTGTGGAGTAAAACCCTCCCGAAGTTTGTATGGAAAAAATGTGGACTTGTTTCACCTTAAAGGAATTTTGTCGAAGATTCAGCCAAGCTGTCATAAAAAGATGGAAGAATGCCAAATTAAACCCTGAAACATTTAAGAAACAATACGAAAACTGGTTGGCCCTTACAGTGGATTGGCCATCTTGTGTTGTTCCACATCAAGCTGCAGAGGATGCCATTACAGAGTATCAAGCACCTTCAACCAGCCAATCTGTATCTGTTGGAACACTAACTAAGTGTTTTAGTCCTCGTAAACCATTTGTAGAATCGTGTACTAAACAGAAAAAACGGAGGATTGAAGAACAGAATGAACAAAACAGTGACCAACTAGCTTACGCTACAGTAAGCAAGTTAAAGAAAGATGGCAAAGAAAATTTGGCTGAAGTCATTGATTATTTAATGAAAAATCCTGAAGAGGTAGCAACATTTTCGCAACTAATTAAAACTCAGAAGCACAAGAAATGTACTTTTACTCCGGAGAAAGCACTTGGATTGCTGCTATCACTTAAACTGTCGAAGTGGCAATATATTACATTGCGAGAATCTACAATCCGCGAGGGTGCATCTGATATTTATCCATCGTATTATAAAGTGCAGCAGGCTAAATTAGTATGTTACTCTCCAAAGGAGGCGTTTAGTTTTACAGATACAATGGCTAAAGTATCTCTTCAAGCTCTTCTTGACATAACTGTGCAACGTATACTCAAAAGTCTACTAGATAAGGCGCCTCACCAGTCCTTAAATTTACTATCAAAATGGGGTTTCGATGGGTCATCAAGCCAAAGTAGATATAAACAAAAAATGGAAGAAGGAAAGACTGATGAAGCCATTTTTATGACTACTTTGGTTCCCCTAAAACTGACTGCTGCAGTTGGAAAGGAAGTAATTATATGGGAAAATCCTAAGCCGTGCTCTACACTATTCTGTCGACCTGTACAATTTATATTTGTCAAAGAAAGTGAGTTGGTAGTCAAAGATGAAATGACGAAAATGCAAGCAGAGATAAAAACTTTAAGCCCATCCAAATGTGTTGATGGCATTGAAGTTAAACACAATCTCGTCATGACGATGATTGATGGAAAAGTGTGCACTTATCTATCAGAAGCTCGCTCCAGTGCTGTGTGTTACTTGTGTTTGGCGAAACCATCTCAGATGAACGATCTCGATGCAGTATTGCGTAGAGAAGTGTTATCTGATATGATCAAGTTTGGTTTGTCACCTTTGCATGCTCAAATTAATAGCATGGAGTGTCTTTTGCACATAGCATACAGACAAGACTTAAAAACTTGGTCTGTCAAAGGAGAAGACAACAAATCCATGATGCAGCAGAGGAAGACACAGATACAAAAGAGATTTCGAGAGGAGTTAGGGCTTCTGACAGATATCGTGAAGCAGGGAGCAGGGACAACAAATGACGGAAATACGGCAAGGAAATTCTTCGCATTTCTTGAAAAAACGGCAGCTATTACTGGCTTGGATGAAGAAATAGTGCGCAGATTCGCAGTTATTTTACAAGCAATTACATCAGGTGAAAACATCGATGTTCAAAAATTTCGAGCTTATACCCGTACGACCACAGAGAGATACCTACAGTTCTATCATTGGTACTATATGTCAACAACAGTGCTTAAATTGTTGATTCACGGAGCTGAAATCATCGAAAACTCCATTGTACCGATTGGAAATCTATCTGAAGAAGCATCTGAGGCGCGTAACAAAGACTTTCGCAGATACAGGGAGCACCATTCACGTAAAATAAATAGGACGAGCACAAATGAGGATATAATGAAGATGATGCTTCTGACCTCAGATCCTTACGTTTCTGCAATACGGCCAATAATGCATCGTGCTCAACATAAAACAAAGATGAGGCAAGAAACTTTGGATCTTTTAATTGTTGGACCGAAGCAACAGGATGATATTGAGTTCTGTGACATAGATGACATTATTTATGACACAGAGTCCGATGAATCTGATATAGATGTTTAGGATGCTTGTAGCTTTAATTTTGTTTTTTTATTTATTTCAATATTTTTCATTTATTTAAGATTTTTAAGTTGTTCAAGTTTCTTTTTAATTATGAGTCAGTCACTCAGATTTTTTTGTATTGTAACGCATATTTTATAAAAAATGCATGGAAGGGTATTAATATAGGGAGATTATCTAACTACTCTTACTAAATTACAAAAAGAATTAGATAATTACCATGAACCTTGTTATTAGTTGTTACGTTGAATCGATTGCTATTCCATTTATGTTCATATTTTTTTTTTATAATCCTTTTATAATCATTTAGTACCTAATATCAATTAAAAACACATTAAAACCTTTTTTGAATTTTAAAAACACATTTTGTTTTTTTTTCTCCCAAACTCTAACAAGTGCGCGCAATGTGCGATATGTCAAAAAATGCAGACAAATAAGGAGTATAATCGTGCCAAAGCAAATTAGGCGCACTTGTAGCGAAGTCGAAATATATCCTTTTTAACATATTTCTCCATACATTTTTTTCAACCAAGTGCTACAAAGTAAAGAAAAACGTTTATTGAAAAACTGAAATAGCATAACATAGATCTATTATGATACTTAAACCCATTTCTGCCGAAAAAAATTAAAAAAGTCTAAATTGATCCCTAAGTCTATGAAGATCGATTTTCAGCCCACTGTGCGCCTCCGCTATGCATCACTGTATCTAAATTACGAAACTAGTTACGCAAACTTAGTTATTCATTGATAGTTTCACGTCTAAATAATTATATACTTACCTACAACAAGTGAAATTATTAATGTAGGTACAGACGCCAGCAGGTCAACCTACCCCAAACTGTCAAATTTTCCCAATTGAACATGAACCTTATGCTTACGGTATAAAGTTGAAAATCCATCAAATAAATTTGACAGATTGGAGTAGCTTGATGTGCTGGCGTGTGCTGCTGGGCTGTACGTAACGCAAATCCAACTCTAGGTTAGAGTTAGAGCGCATTCAGAAGAGATTTTAAAACCATCTTGTCTACTCTACAAGGATAGCTAAAAGAGTTCCAAGCTACGCAAAACATCTGAGAAAAATTGGCATAAACTCCAAACGTTATGTGAGAACGTTTTTTTGATGTTTAATTGCATATTAGTATTATTCTTACACCAGTTCCAAGGAACTAGTTTTAACTAATCGGCGAATACCTAAGAATGGTGAGGAGTTAATGAAACAATTTGGAAGTTCGTTAAAAAAGACAATAAATAGATATTACAGGACCCAGGTTGGAACCCTGCCGAACCCCAGAGTTTATTATCAGGGCTTCGGATTTATAACCATTGACAACCACATATGTGCCTCAGGCATTAAGTCCGCCTTTGTACAGTATTCTTTACTTGTGCATTAAGTTTTAATAAAAAAAAAAACAAAATAAATAAAAGGATATGTCCGTTAGATGGGATTGAAGCCAAGTTTCTGAATAAGAGCACTCCGTGGGATACTTTGGCGAAAAAAATCACGCCTAAACGATTGAACCGATTGATATGGATGGATAGAACTTAATAGAAAATAAATAACCTGGGGAAGGGCGGAGCATCCTAACACAAGCAAGCTACTTGCTTAACAGGATTCTCCCCAATGTAACTAGAATACCTAAGCTATTTAAGTTGATGCAATAAACATTTTTGATTTAGATTTTTTTTGAGATAGGTAGCCTGCGACAAACAGAACCACATAGGCTACTTTTCATCCTAAATATTACCTACTTTTTATGAAGATGAAATATAAAATAATCGCAGGCGGAATCGGTGGCAACAGCTAGTAGTAAGTCACTAATTTAGGTAAAAATATTGACACATAATAAATAAGCAGTCGCAAGTCGTTAGTCTTTTATAGAGCCTACTTTTTACTGACGTGCAATCTTAAAGCTACCACATAAAAGGAAGTAATTAAATTTTATTTTGGTTTGCGGTTACGCTAATACCCAAGTAGCACAAAAGTGCTTTATGACAGCATTTTCACAGTGCACAGTGAAAACATTGGCTGTATAAACTTGCTGAATAACAGCGTAGACAGCGCATCCTCTGCAGATACTCTAATTTGGGCACAAATTTTTCAGCACATATAGCTGTGTTATATTTCCAATTGACAAATAATTGAATTATAACAACATTATATTAGCATTTATGTGTGTAACATCAGTCACCCCAAGAGCTGAATATTGCCTGATTAACAAGGCACGTATACTAAATGTTTTTAAACAGTTGAAGGTACACACTGAGCGAAATTTTAGAATGCAATAATTTTATATTATTTATTTCCTTTAATATGAACTGTCTTTATGATCTCAGGTGCCATGTGTAAGAAAATAAATACATGGTACAGACGCCAGCACATCAAGCTACTCCAATCTGTCAAATTTATTTGATAGATTTTCAACTTTATACCGTAAGCATAAGGTTCATGTTCAATTGGGAAAATTTGACAGTTTGAGGTAGGTTGACCTGCTGGCCTCTGTACTTAAGTTAAACTTTGGTTTCTTCCATATTATGTTTGAAATCTTATTGGGGAGGTAACTTTACCGTAAAATACCATACATATTTCGTTCAAAATTTTCCCGCGCTCTCAGAATATCACTAAATACTAAATAAAACTAACAGAACTGGACTGTAAATAAAATAAATGTTTTTGTTTTTCACAAAGAAATTGATAGAAAACTGTTTTTGTGTTTTCTGAGAAGATTTATTATGGTAAATTTCAAACTTGTTTAAATGATTTTTTGTAAATAAAACTAATTTAATTTAATACATAAGCTTATCACAAAAATGTAAACTAAATAACCAAACAAAAGGACACCTAGGCGTCGAAGTATTCGTCCGCATCGCTGTCATCAGGAAACGTGCCCAGAAGACTGGCAGCATTGCCACGTTAAATGGCAATGCTAATTCTTTGGCCGAAGAATGACCCAGCCCTCTGGTCACGTGAAGTGTCGACCAACCGGCGAGAAATTTCCTTAAAGAGGAGTCTGTGCGCTCGGGCCCCATGACCCGAGCGTTTCGACCCCAAACGGCTCAAAACTGTAGTTACCCATAAGGTTACGGTATTTACGCCTCTTGAGGGTCTCAGTAGCCGCAGCAGCGGCACCAGCACAGCCCGCCGTGCTAGGAACATGAGATGGCGCAAGGGTGTCGACACAGGTTGCATCTAGGGTTGCCACCTTTTATTCATGCAGTTAAAGTACATTGGTTATTATAGGTAAGAAAAAAAAATACACAGTATCAAAATAAAGTACAATTTATTTTTCTTTACATATTTTTATTGTTTTTTGCAATTTGTATCTCTACTAAACAATTGCACAGCATCTTAAAATTTTTTGGTGTTACATATTCATTAACTTGTTAATCCGTTTCTCTATCAAAATTACGTCTTATAGGTGTATGTGGAGTATTCTTGTCCATGATTTACTATAGCATAAATCTATAAAACTTTAAATCGTATTCCTAAGGCACTCAAACCGCTTCGCACAAAACAAACAAGAAATTATGACAATGACACTGACATTGTTGACATTTGAGGTTAGGTTGCGTTACCCAGTGCTGGGCACGCCACGATTGCGGCGGTAAGTCCCCTCTTTGAGGAGTGGTTCGAGAGGCGGCATGGCGTCCTCACCTTCCGCCTGACGCAGGTCCTCACCGGACACGGTTGTTTCGGGAGGTTCCTGTTTCGGATAGGGCGGGAGGAAACGCCCGGGTGTTTCCACTGCGAAGATCGCCCTGAGGACACGGTGGAGCACACGGTGGCGGTCTGCCCTGCTTGGGCGGAGCACCGCCGTGTCCTCGTGGAGGCGATCGGCGGCGGCGATCTCTCGCGTCCGGCCCTGGTCCAGGCCATGGTACGGAGCGAGAGGGCATGGGGAGCCGTCACCTCCTTCAGCGAAGCAGTGATGCTCGCGAAGAGGGAGGCGGCGCACGTGAGGGAGAGGCAGCATATGCGCCCTCGCGACCCCAGCCGCCGCAGGATACGGAGACGCCCTGGGCGTCGGGAATCCCAGGCCGATTTCCGGCCACCGTAGGCATGGGCTTGCGGACGGCGAGTAATGGGTAGCTCGCTGTCCGGTAAGGACCAAGCCCAAGTCGACGGCGCGTTGTGTTCCACGCGCGCCTCAAAGAGATGTCAGCACAAATAGTGATGGGACCCGCAAGGGTCGATGCCTGCCAGGGGTGCGGGTTTGTTCGAAAGAGACACCACAGCCCCTGGCTTAAGGGCTACTGAAGGAACACGGGTGGGTTTTAGTCAGTAAAAGTCTGACACGCCCTCCTGCTCCACCCAGAGCGGGAGAAGTTATTTGAAGATTTCCCACCAAAAAAAAAAAAAAAAAAAAAGGTTAGGTTGCGTTCATAAATTGTTAAAAACGAGTGCTTAAGTGATTTGGCGTTGGCGAGTGGCGGCATCGATTCAGCACCAATCGATAAATTTCGTTTAACGAAAAAATTCTTGCGACTAAACTTTTCAAAATCCCAAAGAAATCAAATCATGTGAAATAAAGTATTTTCGTGTACTTTATTGTTCTCATAAAGTATAGAGTACAACTACCTGAAATAACGTACAATACTTTATTATAAAGTACGGGTGGCAACCCTACTTGCATCCCACACCAGAGGTCTACCCATCTTCCAAGGCAATAACGTCATACCGTCTGGGGCCTAAGTCTACTAATTTATAAACGTCACAATGGTCTCTCAATGGTAAGTTTTTGACAGATTTGCCATACAAAAACTGTCAAAAACACACCATTGAGAGACCATTGTAACGTTTATAAATTAGTAGACTTAGGCCCCTGGTCTCTTCCCATCGTCACGTACCAAGCCGTTTGGTTCTAATATCGCTGGTACGCCGGCGATGACAAAGGCTCGACGAATAATATCGTTGATGCTGGCGTGGCCTGCTATGCGACCTGTATTCCTGCAGCAGGACAGGCCATGGTGCCCGAAAATGTCGACTGCTTCACCGCAGTGACACCGATGCGGAGCAACACAAGGTGTGCCCAAGCGGAGACACGTAGAGAGCCGAAACGATGAGTCATCCATCATAGTACCTATGGTGCATGACGGGAGTGCTTGAAGCCACAAGCCTGACTCCCATTCTCCCACAGCCAGCAGACGAGCACGCTCAACAGTATTAGTTGACGTATTTACTAGGGTATTCCGTATAGTACTGCAGAGCGACACGTCCCACTGTCTCTGGGAGGACGGGTTGTCAGGTAACACCGTATTGGAACAAGCCATTTTCCAAGCGTTCAACGCATCAGTCAAACATGGCACTTCAAAATCGACCAGTGAGGAAGATAAAATGTTCCTGGTTAATTTATCCGTGCTGTGGACCGAGGAGAGGAAGGCCGGTAAACTTTATACTTGAAATTTTGCGGACGCCGAGACCACCCAGGCGAATGGGAAGTGTGGCTTGCTGCAATGCTCGGTCGTCCAAGGCCACATTTAGGATTGAAGTTAGTGTATTTCTAATAATTTGGTCTACTTTTTCTAAAAGTTGTGGATGCTTCCAAAGATGGGAGGAGCGAAGGCTTTATGTAAATTTTTGTGTAAATAATTTGTAATACAAATCAATTTCAATTGATCTCATCTAAAACAAACCAAAATGAAAAGATAAAATTATACAATAATACACAGTAACGCAGTGAAAATGGCGGATGGCAAGTGAACAGTTTTAATCTTAATTTAATGCTGAGGTCTGTACGGGTGTTCACCTGTGGCGTGGGATATTCCAGACGCTGTTTTGCTGACCGTAGCGTAGATAAGAAATCTATTTATATTTTTCACATACGTCCTTTTAATTTTTTACCAGGGTTTTCATCTTAATTAGAATCCAACCACAACGGTGCCATAAATTAAATAATGAAACATTAAGTGGAAATAAATAAAAGCCTGTTTCTCTTAATTTAAGCGTGCTACACACTTGGTTGGCTCGGCATTCATCGAAAGCACAACACAACCGACTAGTAACATCGAAAAGGAATACAGGGTGGCATGGACAACGCACAAACTGTAATGAACATGAATTCAGGACGTGATTCTAAACCCCTTCCGTAGACATTGTTCTGTAGTTCTATTTTTTAATAAAAAACAATATTAAAAAAAAAAAAACAACTGTTTCAAAGAAAAGTCCAATATCTGCGCGGTCGAAATGTATGGAACTGCATTTTTTTAAAATGAATACTTCATTTAATCATGTACTGAATCCATGGCAACAGGTTGTGCGTCGACATCGCTGTCGCCCCGTATACCTTTTGTAGAATGTAAATATATGTTCGGGAAAAAGGCCGCTCGATTTTGCCGCACGTTGGTACCTACACACCGTGCGAGAAGTCGAGCCAGGTGGCAAAAATTAACTGCAAAATAATAATTCAGCGAAAGCAGATTGCGAACGGAATTTGTCGATCGGCAAGAGTCAATGCCGAATAAAGGTATTAGCTGCGGGTTGGCTTTCTCATGCGAAAAAAACCGCCGATCGAATGTGCCAACCTGAACAAGTGTATAACACGCCTAAATGAGCAGGTTTAACAAAATGATAGGTGTATCTATCGTTTTTTATAACCAAGTATGACTCTGATTGCCTACCTATTGGATGCAAAAACTGGATCGATTAAATAAAAAAAGCCGGTATAACATGTTTGGTAAAAAATCATTTTACACTGGTCGATGTGAAGTAGACTGCAGACGACCTAACTTGGCGCCCACCTCATCGAAAGAGCCGATCGGATCCTCGTGGGTACTTCTTAGCAATTTGATTCATCGAAATTAAAATTTTAGTTTAAATGTTTCCACTGTTGGACGCAGGCCTCAAGCATCGCCACATCGATCGGTCCTATGATCCCCCCATCCAGTGGATTTCGCCTGGCTTTGCCGCCGGGCCCACAGACTAATTCCCTGGCTATGCCCATGGTTGAGGCTCACACTACTTCTACCGATCTGTCGGATCGTCCGTAGGCTACCTACTTTAGTCTCCGGATAGATGCACCTAGATCACGTGTAAGTCATTGCCGAATTGATTAGCATGATTCACCCAATGTGGTGTAACACGTTGTTTTAAATAATAGAATTAGGGGATTTTTTGGCAATGATTGTGCAACAATCGTTGTTTGATAAGTTTCTTAATTAATTCATGCAAAACGAAGACAGGCTGGATGTGTTATTATGTTATGTTAATTTATTCATTAACTCAAGGATGAAAAACTTATTCTCTTGACTAACAGACTAATTCTCTTGAAACTCCTTCGAAAATGTCGCTCGCCATCTTAGGAGGCATACTTTCAGCAGGTGAAATTTGATTGGTTATGCAGTCGCTCATCAGATTTCAGCAAATGTTAAACCGAGATGGAACATGCTTTGATAAAAAATATATGCTAGCCAAAGTATCGTGTTACAATTCAGTTGTGCCACAGAAAACCATGTTCACAGAATTTAAATAGGAGGAGGAAAACACCAATATTATTAGGTACTATTTTCTGCTCGTGCGTAAAGTTAAGCATTGTCACCACCAACAAAAAGTGTATGACTAGAAATTTTACCGATTTCGCGCAAACAAGGATGATTGTCAGTTTTGGACAATGGCCGGGGCCCTGTATAAAATGATGTACCCGGCAACGATCTGTCATTACTCTGAACAGGGACCAACAAGCCTAAACATGGTTAGATTCGCGTTTGTGATGCTCGTTGTGTTTATCGTCTCCTGTTTAGCAGCTCCAGGTACGTTTATATAAAATATATTATATATTTTAATTTATAACAGTCAAAAGCTCATTAATTTTTAATCACAAGTTATAATATATTAGGTTCTATGAAACCATAAAAAGCATAAGCGCAACCTTTTTATTTGATATCTACATGCATGCTACATACATACGTAATATAATGTATTACGGTAGGTTTTTCATTCTCTATTTCGGCATCGAGCCTGTAAAGTACGATATGGACCACTTCACGAAATATTTCCTTTTTTCTTCAGGAGAGCGAGTAAGAAGGCACGGGTACGATTACGGGCATGGGGGCTACGGCGGTGGTTTCGGCGGCTACGGCGGCCACGGGATTGCGGGCGGCCACGGCCAAGGCTATGGCGGAGCGCACATCCCTATCTCTCAGTCTTTCTCCAAGTCTTCGGCCAGCTCCAGTTCTGTCAGTGGGAGTGTTGTAGGCTGAATGTAGGCGTGTGAACTAAGAGGTACTTAATGGCCCGTAATGGTGCCCTTAGATATTATATACGTAATTACCCTTGACAATGTACCAATTTGTCTTTAACTCAACCAGAATTCAACAGTTGCTATAGTCAGGTTGTACAATAATGCGCAAGTTGGCCTCTAAATTAAACCGGCATCCATCCGTTGAAACAAAATGTGTTCACTAAAGATTCCTCGTAACCCAGTTATATGAATGACCCACTGCCATGCCAGCTGATCTGCCGAATTAACGATGAGTCAGGACATCATAACAGAATCAAAAATCAAAATCAAAAGTCATTTATTAAAACTAGGCTGATGTCAGCACTTTTTGAACGTCAAAAATTACAAAAGACAGTTCCCCAAAAACGCCCACTCTTCGACACTTCCTAGAATGAACCTTCTACTGCCTTTAAAAAAAAAACTGTATCATACTCGTACCTGCCTACCTAGAGATCAGCTAAACTGGTGTTTTGTTTGTGTTTCAGATTATTCTCTTCTAGAACTCTGCAATTCCACGATGATAGTTAATAATACCATAATATTTTTGTAAGACAGTATTTAATGTGATAAGTTTTTCAAATAAGTAGGTATATTGAGAGCTGATTTATTTGTGTAAGTAATATGAATTAAATAAAGTTTTCACCGATTTTTTTGCAATTAACAGTGTTTTTTAAATCCCCTGTACCCTAATTGTGTAAACCCCTATCAATCAGTGGCCCTAGTGTGAGTTTCATTTAACCATCTCGATTGGTCCGTCACTAATCCAGGGCCAATCGGAACGCCAAACGCGCTCGATGCGTTTGTTGGAGATGGTTAAATGAAACTTACACTAAGGCCTCAGAATCTGAATATATACATAAAGCGCAATGGACGTTCTTAAACTGTCAAAATGAAAGCCAATCCTAAGTAGGTACTATTAGTATGTTCCATTGTTGAAAAGTGTCTTAATTAGATTCTAAAATGTTAATAAACTACAAAAAAAAACAACGTACCTATTATTGAATCGATTAGTGCCATTAATATGCATTTAAATTTTAAATTTACATATTTTCATTTTGTGGACGCCATATTCCTCTGTGGGTATGACGTCAGTTTCCTGTGTTAACAAAAAAATCATAGTCAATCAAGTCAAAGTCAAAGCGGTTGTAACAACCTATTAGGAGTTTTTGGAGGGAACACGAACGGTCAGATTCATAAAAGTTATCGAACATCTAAACAGTAACTGTTCGGATGTTCCTTATCTTTTTATGAATAAGGGCCGAAAAGTCCACGTTACTCACTTATTTTCACCTTCACTACAACTGTGCACTCACACGTAACTAAATTGAATAATTCACTACCAAAATTAAACAATTTAATTCGCTATTTCACGAAATTCATGAAAATGAAAATTCGTGCGACATGTTCCAACGCGATCCCGCCAAAAACTGCGTTGGTTTGTTGTTCCTGAATGTAAGATACTATTTTAATAAATAAATACTTTGGTAACGAAAATAATAAAAACACAAAGTTGTTTAATTGATTTGTTTAAACAGCGGTATGACGTAATAACATGGCGGCTACTATTTCATGGTGTTCAAAACAGATTAAAAAAATTGAAATCTTTGAATTGAATTTTAAAATTGATTTTGTTATTTCATCAACTAAAACCAACATTTTTCAATTGTTTTTTGCCTAATTTACTCGTATCACAATAATATTTTTTTAGATTTTTACTCCTCTAGAGTAAAATACTTTATTGCGCTTTATTTCATGTCCTTTTTGCGAACTTATCATCAACATGCATACACGGTGTCAGGGACATCGACGTGTGCGCTGCTAAGTACCATGATTTCGGAACATGACTCTAGACCCCGCGAAACCAGACTTATTATAAAAAAAAAACTAATAGATTTGTACACCAATTTATCGACTAAAATGTATGCATAAGACCTTTATTGTACCTAATACCTGTGTTCACGAATACATATTGATTGAAAACTATTTTGGAGTTTACTTAGGTACCTACCTAAACTTCTTCGACGACTTGATTACAAATCAAATTAATGGTCATAAGTTGCGGTTTAAAGCTAAGCGCACATTTAACCGACGCGGGGTGCCGCGCGCCGCATTGCAAAAATGCGCCAAAGCACATTAGGTAGGAGCCACGGCAAATCGCACCGCAACGCTGTAATTTTATTGTTTCAGACAGATATTACTCCGCCTGCAGCGCGAGCCTCATTGCAATGAATCTCGCTCACATTTTCTTTATGTGCGGTTACACGAGATACTAAAATTGCTCCATCTTCGGAGATTCTCGTCAAATATGACGTCACGACTAGATCCAGCAATTTAGGGCAATGGCAACATGTAGCAACCAGGGCCTAGAGACAAAATATATTTCTATTAGCGTTCATGCCAAACGCTACGCCAAAATTAATGGGAATAACATTACTTGCGGAAAGAACACGACGTAACCTTTGCGCAGGTAATGTCATTCCCATACATTTTGGCGTAACGTTTGGCGTGAACGCTAACATAAATGTATTTTGTCTAGGCCTGCTGTTGCCAGAGATCCGGCTACTCAATTGGGAGCAACTTGAAAAACTAGGCAATGCGCCTCCCTACCGCCTCCGCCACCGCCTGTTTCTCTCGCAAAAACGAGACGTAGTTACCTATACAAAGTTTAACGAGAAAGAAAATTGACTAAAAATTTCCAAACCGATTGGATATTTGGCAACTCATGAAATATATGGAGCAACCAGAAGCAATATTGCCGAAACACATCGGCAATTTATTGTTGTTGCTCTAGATTGTTCCACTTAATTGATCCAGATTTCTCCATTAGTGTTACCGAGCAATAATTGCTCAAAAAATTCCCGAGGGCAGCGGCACAAAGCAAAGCATTTCAAAAATCCTCCAAAACAGTAGCCGCAAAAATAACCCTGCCGAGAGTGCCGAGTGATTCGCCAGTGCGTTGCGCTGCGACCCTAAGCGGCCTGCCTGTAGTGTGCGATGGTTCACACAAAATGTACTAAACTGATTCAGGAAGATTTTGGCAAAGCGTTGCGGCCTGCACAAATGTGCGCGAGCCCTTGTTTAACATCTCGTGAGATAGTGATAAGTACCAATAAATTATAAAACAAAAGTATAAAAATAAAACCGAAAACATACCTATCCAATCAAATAACCAGTAAAGCTAGAAATCGTCGTTATTTATTTGGAAAAAGCTTGAATTATTATGTTTTATGTTTCTCCTGCGGCAGTAGGTACATAGGTGTTTGTTGCTTATTTTTACAAATAAGTAAATATTTCCACTCGAAGAATACATACCTAATTATGAAAAAGATTACTAAAACAGTTAATTAAAAAGCCACAGAGCTAATTAAAAAGGCAAGTAGGTACCTAATAAAAAGAAATAAAAATAATCCTTATCATATCGTATGAATTAATTAAACCCACTGCAAAAGGGGACTTACCCTTTACACTAAAAAAATAGGATTTTACCTGCTTTTTCATGGATTGGGTTTTCCAGAATCAAACAAAGATTAAAAAACCTCAGTTGCCTGTGTTTCCGTAATTTCAGGCTGCATGCAAGCGATAGTCGGTGCGATTAGAATGACATCATCATCTGCCTAGCCTTTTCCCAACTATGCTGGGGTCAGCTTCTAGTCTAACTGGATACAGCTGAATATCAGTATTTTATACAGGGTAATTTTTTAACTTTTTAATTTTTTAAGAGCAATGGTGGCCCAGTAGTAACGGCTGCGACTTACGAGTTGTAGGTCGTGAGTTCGAACCCAAACAGGCGCTTTACTTTGTGTAAATTATTTCATCACCACTGCTCTCAAAACGGTGAAGGAAAACATCGTGAGGAAACCGGCATGTCCTAGAACGAAAAATTCGAAGACATGTGTCATCTACCAACCCGCACTGGGCCCGCGTGGTGGATTACGGCCCACTCCCTCTCACAGAGAGGACGCCTGTGTCCCAGCAGTGGGAACATTATAGGCTGATGATGATGATGATTTTTTTAACAAGTGCGCAAACTGTAACAAAAAAATCAGCGAATGATTCTAGACCCCCTAGCGTAGAAATTTTTCGTCGGTTAGGTATACAAAAAAAAATCCGCTTTTTCATAGAAAAGTGCAATACCTACGCGGTCAAAATGTATGGAACAGCTGATTTTTTTTGTATACTTAACCGACGATATTTTTTTACTGAATTCATGGTTACAGTTTGCGCCCTGTTCAAAAACTTATCCTGTATGGAGCCACTGTGAGCGATGTGATTAGAATGTACAGCCAACTAATTAGGTTGGGATGCGGGCCACAAAGAAACACGCAGACTTCATCTCTTCTTCTTCACAGCTAATAAAGCATTAGGAAGTGGTGAAGGGCGGGCGATTTTGGGGGACTTTTCTCTCTCATCTTGATTCTCGTATTTGTTTTGTCAATTTGAAAATACCTAGTTCATAATATGGAAAAATATTAGCCTCTCACCAACCTAATTAGTCAGACGACTCATGTTAAAGATACAATATGGGTTAATCTACCCAGTAGTTCAAATTAGTTGCCTGCAAAGTTATCTCCTTCGTTGACTGTACTCGTACATTGGTAGGAACCTAAATAGACCACTCTTAAAATCAAATGAGATGATGATGTACCTAAGATTATCGACGCGTTTATCTGGAAATTTCCATGCAATATGTAGGTTGGAAATTAAATCGATAATAAATTCCCGTAACTAGAACCACGTATTTGTTTTTCGGTACTGACAGTAAAGACAGCATTCTATCATTCTTTTTATGTGTAGTTGTTTTTTTTTGTAAGGGTAAGGAACGAACCTATCTATCGAAAAAGCTGTTGTTGTGTGGTCTTTGATAGTCGTTACGGGTAGTCAGAAGTCCTAAATTCAGACAACCAATCTCACCAGCGGGCTTAGCATAGCGCTTTGTATCTCTACGAAGAATAGACAGTGCTTTTTCAATACAAAGTGATATTTCGTTCCTACATTTTTGACATCGCACCGTAGATACGAGTATCCTTCTACAATCTGTCGTTTAGTCTTTCGTTTCTAACGATATTTGTCTAGGTCCTTATAAATGTAGACTATTTCAGAAGAATATTTCTTTCCTAACTGTCAAAATCACACTGACAACAAAACTTTGTGCTTGACGGCCACAAAGTATAGGTATACAAAGTATATATACTCGTATATCATGTTTCGTTTAGAACAGAACATAACTGTGATAATTAATAGAATAACATAGTTATCTTATCCTATTGTACACCATTTAGTTAATAGTCATGTCGATTCTTCCGTCGACAAACCGGTGCTCGTGCTAAGCCTGCAGGAGGTATCGTGTCACCCAGTAGCTGGTTGAGGACTTGTCTTTGTAGTGTGTGGTAGTCGCTCAATTTAAAATATTGATATTTAGCTGTATCCGGTTAGGCTGGAAGCCGACCCCAATCCAGTTGGGAAAAGGTTAGGTAGATTGATGGGAACCTAATGTATTTTGTTTTTATGTTTATTGTTTAATTTTATGTTAAAGTGTATTTTATAGATATAAATAGTTTAAATATGTTTGTGTAACATCGTCTTGGGAAACTGTAAGCTGTTGTACAGAGGCCAGCACATCAAGCTACCCCAATCTGTCAAATTTCTTTAATAGTTTTTTAACCTTATTGCAAAGGAATAAGGTTTATGTTCAAGTGGGAAAATTTGACAGTTTGGGATAGGTTGACCGGCGACTGTACTTATTGGTGTTAATAAATAAATATATGTTAAAGATTTTTTAAATTTATACTTACTTATTTTTATTTATAATTGGTTTCGTAGAGTTAGTAATGCTTCAACAATGCTATGAATCAAAACAAGAATCACCTTGACCTTTTTAGAGCCTCAGTCACGTTGCTAGTTACCTATAAGATTTGTTTAGCCTTATACAGTGTAGCATGGAACATCGACGCGCAAACTGAAACTATTAATTCAACGCATACTCGTATCTCTAGACACCCTCCCTAGCTTACAAAATATTCGGTTGGCAAATAAAAAAAAAATGATGTTTTGACGAAACATTTCATCAATCCTGAAAAACAAGCATTATTATCTATTGAACTGAACCCCGGGGGGTTCATTAGATAATAATGCTTGTTTTTATCTTTTCAAATATGTCTTGTTTTTTAATGCCGTTTAAGTTACTGGCCCAGTCCCTCTCACTTATCTAAGACCATGTGACATCTACCAACCACTGAGCCCGTGTGGTCCATTACGGCCCACTCCCCCCTCACTGAGAGCAGGCCTGTGTCCCAGCAGGGGAAATAATTTATGGGCTAATTGTACTATTTAAGTTACCTAAATCTTGTATTTTTAAACGTCATTAATTTTATTAATTTATTCGTTTTTTTTATGTTCTACTGTGCCATGCTAATAACGACAATAACGATTTAATGTCGATAATATGAATACAAATATTATCTGGAGGAAGTGTAATATATCATTGGATAATGTTTTCTTTTGAGGTCGATTACCTACTCATACATTACTACGTCATGTTAGCCTTCGTTTTAAAACATACATAGGTATTTAGTTACGGCATTTAATTGGGCACACCTACCACGTGTATCAGTTGATTCACGATATTAATTAATAATAACAAACTTAGTTCAGTTGTTACCCGTATTTATTTTATCTTACAAACTCATTTCCCTTTGATTATATACCTGTCATTTCCATTGGTGGTCATTCAATGTCAACATACTCGTAATACAAATAGAACTAGATCTAAAACCTAAATAAACCGATTAAGTCTTTGTTAGAACCAAACCAATTTCCTTACAGATCTAAAAGATAGTAAAAAGTAATACAAGATAAAAACGAATTGTTAAGGCTTCCTGAACGTTCCATTTCATACATTCTAAATTCGAAGCGTTCTAAATTCAAAGGTTTGTCTTGTGGTCCTGGTTGAAAGCGACAGCGGAAGCGGAGGCGGAGGCGGACGATTTCGTGAAGGAGCGGTGACGTCGGTCACTTGGACGCCCGTCCTTGTTGTATGATAACTCATGGCTCCCGCTTCCGTAACTGAAACATAGTTTATCAAGTTGTTACCTCCGTCGACGAGAACAAGATCGAGCTCTAAGTTTTAACAAATACTTCGAGCTTCTTGTTGAATGCGGGTCATTTTTGCTTTGGATCATACATACAGTTAAAATCCTTGCAGCTGAAACAAATTGAGAATGAAACAGACTGATAACTAGTACTGACTTATCTAGTAATCGTACTGTAGCTGTACTCAGTGACAGCTATTTATTGTAGACAATTATGTACCAGTTTCTTACATAAAAATACCTTTGTAATAAATGAGTATAATAAAACTGCGGCCAACTGAAAAGGCATCTTGTCCTAAATGATAAGAAGAAGGAATGGCTGTTGATCATCAGCATCACGCTTGCACGTTTCATGTCGATGGACACTTTCAGAACAATTGTCCTCGGGATCCCTTCACACATCGTCTTCCTAGAGTATTCGAAGTTTATGCTCATCGCATGGTCGTACTATTACAAACTACATCGCCCTGCATAGTCCTCAGCACTTTCGAATATGCTCCAGCAGGTCTGTTCTGTAAAAATCTCAGCGTGAGCACCGCTTGCTGCCATTCCATCTGACACTAGGAGTGCTGAGTAGGCTCGAAGTGAGCTGTCAATAGTCCCACTATTGACAGTTCACTATAAGGTCACTTCGCAATACACTTCAGCTAAGTTTTACAGAATAGGCTGGATCCTTGATCGCACGCTCACTACCGCCACTGCAGTATATGGCACTAACCTGCGGCCTCCTTGCTCCTCGCTGCACCCTAGCCGCTCCTTGCTGACGCTGGCATTCTGCTCATCACTGCGGCTATATGTGTCACCGTGGCCGAACCCGCCAGGGTTGTAGCCGCGCTTCACTCGTTTTACTGATTCGAACCTCCAGTCTGAAATCGATAATATGAAACATACTCGTAGAAAGTTCTTCAAAAATTACTATTTTCTACTTCTTTGCGGTTTATCTTAATGTCTTGCATCTTCTCTCTTTGAGCATACGGGCTATTATAGCATGAATACCTTATGTCATCAAAAATTATGTGCCATAAGTGTCAAAAAAACAAGAAAGCTAAAAGGCTCATCAAGGTTTTAGCTACACATACATTTTTGTAAAGGAATTGTTGGTGCATCAGGTCATCAGGAGCTTGTTTCTGCCTATTTACTGCGCCTTATGACCAAAGAGTTACAAAATGGAAGGGTTTGTGCTGGTGTAAGTATTCGAGGTATCAAGAATTTTAGCTGTAAAGACTTACCTCGTCCTTCCACAACCACGGCCAGCAGCACCATGAAAGCGAACATCCAGGCTACCTTCGGCATTGTCAAACAAATCTAAAATGAATCTGTTCCATTTGTTATCCACACATGATATATATACTTCCCAAATCCACACAGGATGGCCAATGCCTATCGGATGTCACGGTCTGTCACAACGTCATGATTTCGGTGACACGCCGTGATGACCGCACAAAGGCACTGCGACGGTTTAATTCACTTTTGACGAATTGTTTGCCGCCCTTGACTTTGGGGACAGGAGCCGATTAGTTATAGTTGTATTGACCTTACAAATGTCAGAGGAAGAATTTGTGGATATGGAAAATTCTGACAGCTAAAGTATGATTGTGTGAAGTTTTTTGGTGGCAGAAGCTGGCATGAGTTTGTTAGTTAAGTTAATGAAGGTAATTTAGTTATCATTGAGAAACGTGTACAGCTAAAGATGCAGTTCAGATTTGAAGGCCTCATTTTCCATGATACGATGATAACGCTTATCTGTGTATTTCTGCTTCCACTCTTATATTGGTAGGTACAAGTATGTAGTCAGCAGCCTGATGATCAGTTACATATTGTGGGCGCAAAAATATTGTGGAGGTACGCAGTGGGCTGATATCAACTCACTGCTGGACACAGGCGTTCGTTAAAATCGCACGCCATACATAAGGTAGGACGATCTTTGACTAGGAACGTCCATCCGTCGACCAAACCTCGTCCGTCGTTGCTCCACCTAGGACTGACGATCTTCACAGGGTGGCTGGCAGCAGGCGGGTGAGAGTTGCCGAGGGTCGAGTTGAAATATGTGGATAGGTGTTTGAATTTTGATGAAATTATAAGCCAGAAAAAAAAAAGATAGCAGCAGTGATGACTGGCTCCAGGTGCGCCGGATGAGCTCATGGAAATATACGTAGATGAAAAAAAAAATGGGCAACTTATAGCTATCGATCCCATAGATTCTATGGACAGCCGGCTTTAGTTTTAACGATCGAACTAGTAATCAAGCAGATAGACGGCTGGCTGCTTACATCATATCATAGTAATAATTATTAAGTATTACTTATCACATCACACAACCGCAGCCGGTTTGAACTCGAAGTTTACATTGACCTTGTCTATTCGGTCGTTCGCTTGATTTTTTCCGACTTATTTTTTGTAAACAATCATCACTCGAAATCATAATAAAAAGATTTCGGTAGAACCTTTCGGAATCAACTGAGCGTGAATTAATATCCAACTAGCGATATACCCGTTTGGTCGAAGTTTTAATTAGGAATCGAGTGTTCTTGGAGTTTTGGAGTTAGAATAGATTTAAAGGAACTTTCGCAAAGAAGACTTAATTTACTTCGCTTTCTTACAATGAGAAGAGTATGTATGCCCTCTTTTACACAAATAAACGGCCAATGTTGTATAACATTAAAGTAGTAGGATCTTCCATGTTGTTGGTCTGGGAGAAGTTATAGAATCGATTGGGCCTAATGAGTATATCATCTTTGGTTTTTTTGTGATTCCATGCTGGCCATTCACAGAAAAAATTAACATAAACTAATGTAACCAGGAGCGTCAATAACAGTGTATTATTGATGTTGTCAGGGAAATTAATTGTTTAGCAAAGTGACTATCTACCATTTTAAATTGCCCGTATGTCCATATATTGAAATCACAACTGTCATTATATGCCAGTATTGCCAGTGGTATACTGGCTATCGACAAAGTAACGTATGTCAATTTGATAAGCAATTAATTTTCCTAACTTTATGTAACCATTTAGCAACCAGCAATGTGTTATTTCTTCGGAATAATTATCAACTGCAGCAACAATGTGATTTTTGAGCTCTCTGGGTTCTTTGCGTCTATCTAATGGTTAGCGTCAATTAGTATTTAATAGTCAGGATTCGGAGTTGATTCGCTATTCATCGGTTTCTCCTTGAGAGCTTAGAGGACAATGGTTTTTTAATTTAAAAGTAATTTCAATTAACTTTGAGATTAACTTGTTTAACCTAACCAAGTGCATGATGAAAATGTCAAAGTAGGAATGTACCTACTTGTACGAATTTCGTCACTCACTAAGTACTTCAACTATTTATTCTACAATTATTCTTTATAAAATGGGATTCGTTCGTTTTACCTTTTACAGGCAAAAGATCAGTCGCTTTCTGGATCAAACAGTGGTCACCAGTACCAAGTGGGTTTTGGTCTCGATATCGAAGAGTACTTATTTTTAATATCGGAAAGCGTATTATGGAACTCAAATGAAGTTGGGCAGGACACCTGGCAAGGCGCGGTGATGACAGGTGGAGTAAGGCTGTGACAGAGTGGCGTCCAGGGACTGGAAGACGAGATGTCAGTCGTCCGGCGGAAAGATGGCCGGACATGGTTGCCATCGCGGGCAAAACCTGGATGAAACCGGTATAGGAGCGTGGGGATCGGCGTAAGAAAAGACACGACTATGCCCAGCAGTGGATCAAGTCGGGCTGTGGACGATGACGACGAGTACCTACACAGTACAGATGCAATGTTTCCCAAATAAACCTATGAATAATTTACATAATCTGCCTCACTGCTGGGGTGTCCTCTCGATCACCAAGTGCGCGCAGTGCACATATCTTCAAATTTTTGGTTCTAGGACATGTTGCTCTCCGCACGATATTTTCTTTCACTGTTTTGAGAGCAGTGGTGCTGAAATAATTTACACAGTCAGCAAAGGTTAGAACGACTTTTAAATCGTGAGTCGCGCCCGTTACAACTGGGCCACCAAGGCTCTTAATTACATTTTTACCTTCTATTATTTCTAGTTGGCTGAAAGCATCGTAAAACACTAAAAAACAAACATTACTTAATGCATGCAGGTAATAATCTTTATTCATACGTTACTGCTAACATGACATTAAAATATTATGCATCAAAGTACTGACATATCACAACAAACACTAGTTAACATAGTTTATTACTTCATCTACCATTAGAACGTGATCTTATGATTGAGACAAATCAGCAATGCGCATACAATTTACAATAACACTTCTTGATATTTCATGGGAAGCCATTGAATACATAATTATGATATATGTTGTTTATATGGAATCTTGGCACCTAGTTATAATTTTATTACATATATGGAATGATCACGAGTTTTCGTGACTGCAGAGATCGAACTGGATCAGGTTTGTTTCTATGTAGGTATTAAAAATATTCTTAATGGCTAGGTATTTTTATAGTTAGGAAAAAATATCAAGAAAATAGTACTTAGTTCGATAAGTGAACGCCAAGATTTTGAAATAAAACAATCAGACACAAGTTCAAAAATAATAATTTGTCAAAAAATTAAAATTGTGCACAACTAAAGAACTAATTAACAACATAAATAAAATAAAAAATAAGTACTAAACACAAACTTTTAGTGAGCAAAGTTTCATAAATTAACGGTGTCCATTTATCGTGTCGCCAAGTAAAGTTATCGTAACATCAGAATTTTCCCTTTACCGGCCCCATCCATTTCCTTTTCCATATTCTTTGCCATTATATTTATCATCCCCTTTGCCACTGCCTTTTCCTTTGTCGTCACCTTTACCCTTGCCGTTGTTGTAATCTTTGTCGTCACCGTTACGCTTGCTTCCTTCATTACCCTTGCCGCCACCGTCTTTACCCTTCCCGCCTTTGCCGCCGTCTTCTTTACTTTCACTGCTGTTACTGTCGCTGCTACTGTCACTGCTGCTGTCAGAGTTGCTCCCAACCTTACCACCACTCTTGCCATCGTTCTTGCCACCATCCTTGCTGCCGTCCTTTCCGCCTTTACCACTCTCACCACCTTTGCCTCCTACAAAATATGATGATATAATCTAATCTGGTTTGACCGTGAACTCAATTCCAAAGCAATTTTCTTGTGATTAATGTTATCCTATATTAGTTATGCAATAAACATGTAATTTTAATGGTCCTTCTTTTATGGATTATAGCAAATATATGCGGCAAAATAGATATTATTACAACGGTTCGGTTATTCTTATTAGTGATCCAATCATTATGTTATAAGTTCATGGATGGATTGCAGCTTTAGAGTTGTTGTTTCATTTTTATCATAGAGTTAGGAATGCTGAAGATCAAGTTCATAACAAAACGTAGATAAGTCTAAAATGTGATTTAAAATAATTATATAGTTCTTACCACCAGGCGCTGCGTAAACACATACTGCCAATACTATTAACGTAAGCGCAATGAAAGTAAAATTCTTCATCTTGTACTGTATTCTATTTTCCTTTCCTTGATACTAGTTTGATTTGTCTGACTCTTTTCAATTGACTACAATCACTACGACTCCAGCTGTCCTTTAAATACTCACTCACTTTCCGATTTTCCATGATATTTTTTGCTGCAAGTAAAAGGTTCTGAACAATCTAATTTATCTTTAATTACCGTTAATAATAACAGTTCCAGAATTTGCGTTTTTGCTTTGATTGACCTCTACCTAATTACAGCTTGTAATCCATTTAAAATAATTACTATCTTTTTATAAAATGACGGATTCACGCGATAGTCGACTCTATTTGTTCATCTTAAGTTTGAAATTGTAATCAGTTGAGAGGAATCTGATTAACCTAGTTCTAGTGATGATCAAATGAGGTAACAATGATTTACTTTAGTGGAACAGTAAGGCTTCAAACAGTGCGGACAATTTTTAAGACTTATAAAAATTGCATACGTATAAAAACTTAAAAAAAAAAAATAACAACCGCCTTCCAAAAAAACACTACAAAGTGTAAAATAACTTTAATTTCGGAAGGCGGTGACAAAGAATTAAAATACACATCCAAAGTCACCGACTTCCGAAATTAAAGTTATTTTGCACTTTGTAGTGTTTTTTTGGAAGGCGGTTGTTATTTTTTTGAAAAAAGTTTTTATTTGTCACTTTTTAGTTACCTACAACACACCAATTCGAAATTTCATCATCCTTGGGGTCAAAACAATGCATATTTATGCTATAGCAGCATTCGCGGTTAATTTTCTGGAATTTTTTGAAGAGTTCCGTTGTCTGTCTCCGAAACGCATCATCAGATCTATATGAAATTTTAATGGGACCATTTCGGAATAAACCCCTTTCGAACAAAAAAAAAAATTTTGCAAATCCGTCTTTATACGACGGGCCTTCTTTTTGAAGTCGGTTAATAAAAGTGAGTCTATTTATTCTTAAATGTGTTTTTTTTTTTCTATTAATAAGATAAAAGAGTATGTTGGTTTTTGGTTGCATATTTACTGAGATATTTTTTTTTTCTCATTTTTGTGCGGTCTCTGCACGCGGGACGCGGTCAATTGTTCTAAGTTAAAATAGCTCCGTGTCCACCGTTTGTCTTGTTTCCCCATTGTTAGCCTAGCACGTCTACTGAAGTACCAAGGTACTAATTACTAACGTCTCTCCTGCTGGGAAAAGCCCTCCTCTGTGTGGGAGTGGGCCATAATCCACCACGTGGGTCCAACCAGGGTTGATAAGTCAGTGCCTAAAATGAAAACTAAAATTTACAGGGTATATAGGGTCTATCACGATCTTATCACTACCTATTATAAAACAAAGTCACCCGTCGAGTCTGTCTGTCTCATCATCATCATCATCATTTCAGCCGAAAGACGTCCACTGCTGGACTGGGCAAGACATAGGCATATAGCTGTCTGTCTATTCGCGATAAACTCAAAAACTACTGAACGGATTTTCACGCGGCTTTCACTAATAGTCAGAGTGATTCATGAGGAAGGTTTAGGTGTACAATCGGTTAAGGTTTCGTGTAAATTGGATAACGCGGGCGAAGCCACTGGCAAAAGCTAGTTTTATATTTTATTTTATTTTATTCATTTTAGGAAAGCTTACAGCTAATACTCGTACATTTTGATATCTAGTACAATGTTTAAATGATGGCCAATTACAAGTGGCGATTAATGTGAGTAATATTAACGAATACACGAAAACAGCGACGAGAAATACGCAAATAGAATCTGACACTCAAAAAAAAAAAAATTAGAAAAAAGTTTATACATAAAAAAAATTGTGATTCAAACTCTTATTTACCTCCTTAATACCACTACTAAATAAATCTAAGTCGACATCCTGACACACCATATTAAAAGTACGGCAATATTAATAACTAACATTTGCCAGCAGCGTCGCCCGCGTGGAGGTCGAAAACTATAATAACACGTGAAAGTACTATCGGGATAAAAGTATCTTATGTGTGTTATTCCAGATTACAAATTATCGGTGTGCCAAATTTCATCCAAATCCATCCTACCGTTTTTGTGATTGAGTAGCAAACACACAATAAGTAGGTAGAAAGTAGGATTCGCGAGAACTTTGTGAAGTTTGTACCTATGTTCACCAGTAGGATAAGGACTATCTAGGTGGTGGTGCTTATCCAGATCCAGATGTTTAGCAGTGTGAAGTGGTTTGTTTGTTTGTCGCATGTATTTTACTAAGGGGTTTATTTATAAACGTTGCTATAAGTTAAGTAATGAAGCGACTGTTTAAGCATACTTGTTTACGGTTAAACGTCTCTTAAGTTTAAGCAACGTTCATAAGCAAAGGGATACATGACGTTTTCCGGTAGGAGCCTTTGAAGTGTGTATACTGTGTACCATATGGTAACTTTTCCTTTGTTCTTAGAGCGAATTTGATTTTTTGGGACTATTTTTAAGATACAACGACCCAATGTCGAAGTCAATGATGATCTAAATGGGTACCTATTGGAAATATCAACAACAAAATAAACAGCATAAATTAAATTGATGCCATGATTGTCTAGCTACGATATGGGTCTCTTTAAAACTGTTTTATTTTGGCATTTAAAGGGTGTGATAAGAGTAAGTATACGGATTAAAAAGCTGAAGTATTATAAAAAACGATAAATTTTATTTGCATTGCATTAATACATATGTATGGCGAAACGTAAAGTATTTGTTTTATCACATTGAGCTTTTGAATTTCTTCGACCGGGACCTTCAGGTAGCAGCTTAACGTCTGAAATAAACAAAACAAAGCAATATTATAATACAGTCAAATAAATCACAAGCGTGTTGTATTTATTTACAGGAACGGATGAAGAGGTCATGTTTCTCTAAGCAGCTCACAGACCCCACAAACCTACATCTATATAAATAAAAAGAAAAGTCCTGACTGAGTGACTCATCAACGCCCAGCCCAAACCCTTGGAACTAGAAGGCTGAAATTCTGCACAGAGGTTCTTTTTATAAAGTAGACAAGGAATAAGGAACGATTTTTCGAAATTCGACCCCTAAGGGAGTTAAATTGGGACTGAAAGTTTCGCGCGGGCGAAGACGCTGGCAAAAGCTAGTAATTTATATTAAGTAAGGGTTGTCTTATCGTAAAAGGAATATTCTGAGAAACAATAGAGCACTATGGCTGAACACTCTGGCTGGCTATCAGACACTCAAAACCATAAAACAAAAAACAAAAAAGAACGATAGAAGTAGAAGTAAAAAGGTAGATGATAATATCAAAATATTTACCCATAACCGCCTGGTTTCTTGTTACCAGAGCTGCCACCACCTCCGTAGGCGCCGCCGCCGCCGCCACCGCCGCCGCCGCCTAAGCTACCGCCGCCGCCTCCATGACCAAGACCGCCGCCGCTGCCGCCTCCATGACCAAGACCGCCGCCGCTGCCGCCTCCATGACCGAGACCGCCGCCGCTGCCCCCTCCATGTCCGTGACCGCCGCCGCCGCCGCCGCCGCCGTTATTGCCGCCTAAACCACCGCCTCCATGGCCATGTTGTCCACCGCCTCCATGGCCATGTTGTCCACCGCCTCCATGGCCATGTTGTCCACCGCCTTCATGGTCATGTTGTCCACCGCCTCCATGGCCACCGCTGCCTCCACTGCCACTTCCGCCGCCGCCTCCACTGCCGAAGCCGCCACCGCCGCCACTGCCGAAGCCACCACCGCCGCCACTGCCACCGCCGCCGCCGCCGCCATAACCACCACCGCTGCCACCGGCTGAAATACCACCTCCACCGCCTTGACTACCTCCGCCATATCCACCTGGAAATTAGAAACCTGATGTATTGCTTAAATCGAAGATCTCTGCACTGTTGTGATATATTTCCATTGAATGGAAGGGTTATATGATTTTGCTGAATGAATGATTCGTTCTAGCAAGGTCGTAAAATAAAGACAGATCAGTTCGCCGAAAGTTAGGATGAATGTTCTCGAGTCTACAGAAACGTTTTCATAATATTTTGATGAAAAACCACTTAGAAGCGAAATATCAATTTGCATCTAATTTTCATTCCCTACTATATTTTAATTTTTATAAGGACTTAATTAATGTATTCCATTCCATATAATTAAAGTATTGGTAGATATGCACGAAGCTTATGTACCATTTAATCGAATTCTACATCGTTTTTATTGTAAAGCGAATGTTAACCAAAACAAAACTAGAATAACAACAACAAAATAATACCTGGTGCTGCGCTAGTGATAGCGAAGAGCCCTAAGGCTATAGCTGTGACTACTGCTAGACGAGCCATGTTGATCTGTGCCCCGAAGTACCTCGACCTAGCTTATATACAGACTCGCTTATGTCATGGACTTGAACGAACAAATGTTTATTAGATTCTTCACTTTTTGCCGCGCTATTTTTTGTAATAATTATTAAGGTTCCGCTGAATTTAAATATCCTGATTTAATGGATCGAAGTCAATATAGACGTAGACTAATAAAATGATTGCTGGCTGTTCGTTACTTCTCATAGCTATTCCATTATACCGTGTAGTTATGCTCGAAGCTTCTCTAGCTATCAACACCTTCCATAACAAGGTTTTATTGAGCAAAATTGATCTCGTGATTTACTTTTATGGCTGATCATAATAAAGTTGTTTATGGATCTATTGGTGCGTGTCCAAAATTGGAAAAAACCGCACTATCTTGTTTTTTCAATACAAGTTCGAAAGTTTCACCATGTTTACCAACAACGCCTCCTGTCTATGTTATTTAAATTCCATGGGCGTGCGGTAGGTTATTCAACCTCTTTAGACCCGTTTACGTTAGAATTTCGTCTAAAACCTAATTGCTTCTTATGAAATTAACTTCTATTGACATCAATTGACATACCTACCTTCTGTCACATTACTTCCATCTCCTGGCGATTCAGCATTCAGTATTTCGTTAATTTTAGCACTTTCAGCAGCGTCTTCCGAGGGCGAATTACTCTTGGTGATTTTATTATTCTTGTTATTCGTTTTGGATTTAGATTTCGACATTAAAATTTTTTCATTAATTTTATCTTACGCCAGAAAGGTGTTTTAATGCATTTTTATTAAAAATCAAAACTGAATCTTGTAGAAATGTTTATTTATGTCATGTGTCAAAAGTACCAGTAACATTTTTTTATAGAGCAGAAGGATTCACTCGGATTCAGTTATGTACTCGTATGTTGCCAATCTAAGAAAGTTATGGGTAAGTAGAAAATTTTATTATTAAAATTAGGCACCCAAGATAGGTAGGGTGTCGGTTTTCGTAAGGTGACTATGAATATGGAGAATACTGTCACCAATATTCTTCATATTCTTGTGAATTTACCCGAGGATTGAACTTTAAAATTGAAGTTAAGATAACTGGCGAAAATTCACTGACGATTACGATAGCTAATGGATATTGATATCTAATGAACAACAAACCGCTGATTACGATAGTAATCGTAATCAGCGGGTCCTTTTTATCCGACTACGGTGAAGCAAAAAGGAGGGTTATGATTTTGACCGGTATGTTTGTATGTTGTAGGGATGATAACTTCTTAACTTCCGTCCTTATGTTATAGGTTATGTGATGTCACGTAAAATTTACACATTCTAAGTTAGAATGTATTGTTCTGTTGCCATTCTAGCAGTAGTAAGCGATCATAAGTTTTAGGGCAAAGTGACATACGACGACGACTTTCAGATGTGAATATGATATTCTTGAGCGTGATTTTTCAGTAGTCGGATTTTAGTTTTTGTGTGTTTTCTTTTTCTGCATAATTTTCACCGCAAATAGACGAATCGTCTTTCTTATTTTTAGCTGAAGTTAGATCCTTGTAATCATGAGTTCATCACCCATCACGTCTGCTAGTTATCGCAGGCGCATTTTATTTGAAATTGTATCAGGATTATTTGTAAAGTAAAAAAAAGTTGTGACAAAAATATAATCAATTTCGATTGTTCATATTGCGGAACCCTTTGAACGGTTATTGATATTATACATTTATATTTAATTCATTCGTTAACACGTTGAAGTGGCCGAGAGTTTTTGTGTAGCGCAGCCGATCACAATACATATCTATGTAGGTATATTGTATAGGTACTAATAAACTAGTACATTGTAAATATTGCGTTGGTAATGACCGGTTAAGGTAGGATGTACTATGTAAGATATAATATATGTACATAGCCTTCTTGCAAATCTTTTTTATTTTTTTGAAGTGTTCAGCTTGGGATTTTTCCATTTTGCCTCTCGGGTTTCGAGAATTCTCGAGGCTAATTTCTCGGGTCTTCGACACTTACATTTACGTACCTGTTTTTGCATATCTTTTCGGTTCAAATAATGAAAAAAGCCGTCATAAAATTAAAATGTGTATCATAAAAAAATCTTATTCAAATCAATAAATTAAGTGGTTTTCCTGTCAAATAAACCTATTAAAATAATCATAAAACTTTTATTGACAGTTTTCAACAAAATTAGCTTCTCTCAAATAAAACAAAAAAAGAAAAAACATTGAAATGTTAATACTACGCTGACACCAGTTTTGTCAGGTTAATTAGGAAAAAAAATCAACTTAAAACTTTGCAAGATCAATAAAACAACATCTGAAAAACATACAAAACAATTCGATCTGCTTACTCTGTCTGATAAAATATGCCTTAAAAAAACTAAAGCATTTATAGCCTTTAAAAAAAAAATGTACAATAGAGTCACATTAAAGTGAGAACTGATACCTCCTAAACTAGGCCAAAAGCCTGTGTTTTAGGAGCCAAGGTTCCGCCAATTTAGTGACATACAAATGGTATTAAATATATCGTGCAAGTACTTAAAGTTACAAAAATATAAATTACATACTCCTATAACGTTCCCACTGCTGGGACACAGGCCTCCTCTCCATGAGAGGGAGTGGGCCGTAATCTACCACGCGGACCCAGTGCGGGTTGGAACAAAAACGTAAATTAAACAAATATTATTTCTCGAGTTCTCGACTTTTCTCGAGCTTAATTTCCCGGGAACAAAGCCCAAAAATTTCCCGGGAATTCTCGGCTCGGGAATTCCTGGGAATGAAATCTAGCCTTGCCTGATTGTAGACTGATATCTCCGCAACCAAATTCCCTACTGAAATAAACCGACTGAAATCAAGTTATTGTTCTTAGTCAAACATGTTACAGAACATTTTTTTTTACTCTAAGATTTTTTCAAGTTCTCTCATAGACGTATCCAATCAAGACTTGCCATACCTGCTTAACATGTTAACTATAAATTACATTATAGCTTACTCAGGACAACAAGCCTAACACAATTATCTCCTTGTAGATACCTGGAAATCGTTTTTATTCGTTAGCAGTGAACTGATAAGGAAATGTTAATATTTTGTTATTGTTGTTCTACGAATCGGTTTATCGACCGCGCGATCTGTTTGGAATGGTTCTTTCCCTTTGCGCAGGCGCAGTCGGCTATAAATGATTATGATGGGTGCTTGTGTGATTGGTGAGTTTTAGGTGTTCAGGTACGTATGGTTTTTACTTCGACTGTCGTAGATTTTTAGTGGATAGGTTGAGGAGTTTAGCCACTTACATCGTGGAATCTCAAGGGTAGGTAAAGAACGACTAATAGATTTGTGTTTTTCTTATTACATTCGGTAGGCAAGTACTAAATCATTGTTTTTCTGCGAGTTCTGTTAGTATGATTATTGTGTGTGTCTTTGTTACATTACGTCGTGGTGACGCAAAAACTGTTACCATGGATTTCCAAGTTGAAATTTTTCGTTCATTTTTTTTTTTAAGTTGGTAGCTCTTTTTTTTAGAAACCGACGTAAAATTTCAACGCAAACTGACCTTTTTATTATTTTATTTTATTGTGGCAGAATACGAAACTCCCTTGTTAATAATGCCGAAGTGTTAGTATAGAACATTTTAGTTTAGGTAATCTTTGCAAAGTTATAATCGTAAGCTTCAGAGCTTATACGAGTGTTTACTCGCGACAAAGTGTTTTAAAAACGTAAATACTTAAATATAATACATACTACCAATGCATATTATGATATCACTTTACATTCGATTCGGACTGTCTACGTATGTTTTAAACTTGAAAACTTTTTTAATCATTTTAAATGAACAAGTCATCAGGATAAAGGCAACACGCTCTCCAAATTTTAGCGGAAAAATCCTTAATTGTCGATTTTTAAAGAAGTCACGACGTGATTCAACATCTGAGTCTGTATTTTATTTCAGAAGACACAATACTTACACTCACTAAACATGAAGAGCTCGTGGCTAATTAATAGCGGAAATTTCAGAGACATTTTCTTAATAAATATCGTAGAGTCATCTCAACATCTCTCCCTTGAATTTGTATATTTAAAATATTTTTTTTTTTTATATTAAATGTATATATTATAGTAGATATGTATGCACGTGTGTGTAATATACAGGAAAAGTTTTTATCCAGTGCGCAAATTTTAACCATGAATTCAGCATATTATATAATTCTAAACCCCTACCGCAGAAATTTTTCGCCGGTTATAGAAAAAAAAAAAATCAGCTGTTCCATACATTTTAACCGCGTAGGTATTGCACTTTTCTATGAAATAGCTGTTTTTTTTTGTATTACCGACGAAAAATTAAGTACTGCGCTGGGGGTTCTAGAATGATATGCTGAATTCATGGTTAAAATTTGCGCACTGGATAAAAACTTATCCTGTATGTTTATGTTTATAACCTATTTATGTACCAATTTTATTTGTAATCTATAATGATGTATTTTATAGCTTTTTATCATTGTTCCTTTCATCCAAAGCACCTGCCATCTAATCTCTTCACCACCCATGGTTGACTGGTAGAGAATGCCTAAGGCATTAAGTCTGCCTTTGTACCTTTTTGTGTGCGAGAAGTTTAAATAAATAAATAATGACAGTCGTAAAGATCGATAGGTCGGGATAAGCTACGCTTGCCGCTGTGGGTCGGTGGATGGGTGACCATCTTTCCATACCGAGACTCCTCCGTGCCTTGGCACGTTAAGCGGTTGATCCCAGCTGTCATGCGTGTATCTTTGACAATCGTTTCGGGTCGTCAGAAGCCTGTAAATCTGACATCCAGTCTTACTGTGAGGTATCTTATCTATTACTCGATAATTAGGTTTCGGAGGTTAGATATGCAGTCGCTGCGTGTAAAATACTGGTATTCAGTTGCATCCGGTTTGACTGGAAGCCGACCCCAACATACAAGGCTAGGCAGACGCTGATCATGAAAATACACCAAGATACAGGCAGTGCCTAGTTGGGGACCCGCTGTTAAATCTGTATAAGTCTTCTGTTGGTAAGAATCTCATGCCATGTTACTTGTATGTTTGTGAACTATGTACAAGTATCGGTTTAGCACCACCTGGATCCAATTCGATCCATAACAATAGAAAACTAATTGTGTCTCATTAAAGGTAATAAATGAATTTGAATGAACATGACTAAGGTAGAAATTACCAAGATGCATACATAAATGTTTGTCAAAATAAGCCTTGAAAGTCTGAGGGATTGTATTGATTGTGATCTTAAGATGATTTTTAAAATTAATTTAATATTTCGTAAAAGTGTATAATACATAGTTTGAAACTTTTGTTGGGCCGAACCGATTCTCGTCTATCCGAAATTCAGTTAAGTTCTCATAGAAAAAAGAATGCAAAGCAAAATCATAATAAAACCTATTTATTTTTCTTTCAGGTTCAATCAGAATTTTTGTGCTATTCTTGAAGTCTAGTTTACAGAAGTCAGATGGTTGACGAAGTGGCATCGATTCTACATCAACTTTTATAGGACGAATACCATTTTTTGCAGTCTTTTATACTTACTATAATATACACGTTGCTTCTACTGTAGTTCTATTATTTCAGACCTTTCTAACAAAGGAGCTACAGTATTTTTTATCTCAGTCTCACGAAGCGACGGCGTCGCGTGCTTTACTTGTGTTAACGAAGTTTATAAACAAGCGTATTTATACACTTCGATAACATAAGTTATTAGTTAGATTTACAGCGGTAAATCTGTGCGTGAAAACGAGTTGCGTGAGAAAATACCACATAGGTACACGCACGCACAATTTCGACGTCGCCATTGCCTACCAAGAGCCCCTGCGCTTACACACATACCTATTCACAGCGTGTTTGTACACTTGTTAACCACAAGTCAAGCGCGCATCGCTTTGTGAGATAAAAATACTATACTAATTATACTCGGCGTGCTGGCCTGGACACCCCGAACACCCCAAAGCTTGGTCCTCAAGCACCAGTGAAACTGATGATAATGATGATGGGGACTCCTTTTTCCGCACTTAGACTTCTATTTGGTCCGTTGTGCGTCCGGATTTTGGCTAACAAAGCCAGCCTAGCTCCGCCCAAAAGCACAGAAGCTTCCTGGGATCTTCACAGTCTTCGCGGAACGGCCTCATTGTTCCGAGGATTTCTTCACGTTGAGAAGCCACGGGCTCGCATTCTAGGATGACGTGGGCGGCTGATTCCTCGGCATCAAGGCAGTCCCTGCAAAGCGGGCTGTCTGTGGCGCCTATATTACAAAGATGTTTGTTAAGGGGGTTATGGCCCGTAATTGTTTCTATGATTATGACGTGTTTGTTTTCTAAAGCTTTGAGCATAGATAGGCTGTCGGATAGGAATTTAATGCCGTAGTTCTGGATGCCTAAGCGCTTTACTGTTGTTGCGGCTTGTGTTAAGGCAACATTTTCACATTAAAAGATCGAACTGTGAATGTGAATGTCGAGGTCAAAGGAGTGTACGCCAGCACCTGAACCGTTTTGAGTTTTTGAGCCAGTGACACTGTGGAGGCAGGTAGGTGTGTCAAATGATCAAGTAAAATTTAGATAAAAACGATCTAATCTAAGCACGGGAACTGAACTTCTCGATGACTGCTACAATTTACTCAGCAGATGAAAGTGGTCAAAGTTGATCGAAATGTTGTTCCAATTCCTTTTAGCCCTTAATCTTCTTGCACTACGCTTATCGAGTGAGAAGCGGTGGCAATGGACCAGAAATTTTCGCCAGGATATAGAATAATAGCTGCCCGAACGGTTTACTTATTTGTTTAAAAAAATTGAATACCAGGATACAGTGTGTGAAACGAAATTACTGTTTTCTGATAGTAATTAAGTTTTTTACGTGGCATTATTAAGAACTAATTAAGAATTTTCAAATCAAATCAAAATGTTTTATTTCACATAAACCACTTATGAAACGTCAGAAGCTAGGTGCAATTAGCTCTTATCTTTAGGTTTTATAGTAGACATCCTTGTTGCAGTCACTCATGCTCAAAAGATTTTGCAGTTTTCAATTTCATTATCACACAATAAATTAAAGGGAAAATCATTTATTTTGTTGTACCTAATTCAAGTTAACAATTCAAAACTCGTTTATACCGAGAAGGTTGTAAAGAAACGAAGGTGACTTATTGAATAAATTGTGCTTCTTGTTTTAGTTACTAAGTAAGTATTAGGGCCCATTCACACAACCACAACACATCGTAGCGACAAAATGTCTGCAAACTGTGGTTACGTGTGAATAGTGTCGCTGCAGCTTTTTGCATTTGCATTGGGTTTGTGCTGTCGCTAATGTGTGCAGACAGATCGACTTTGGAATTATTATTTTTTGGGTTGGCAATCATCAAATAACTTCTTCCGCTCTGGGTGGAGAAGTAGGGCGGACTTTTACTTACTAAAACCCACCCGTGTTCCCTCAGTAGCCTGTATGCCAGGGGCGGCGGTATCTCTTTAGAACGAAACCGCACAGGCATCGGCATCGGCCCTTTCTGGCTCTGGCTGTGACAGTGTCGTCGCGTCGCGTTGTGGCTGCGACATTGCGTTGACAGCCGAATCTGGTTCGCGTGTATAGACATTCATTTTGATGGAAATTTGCTCTCGCCTACGTGTTGTCGATGTGGTGTAGTTGTGGCTGTAGCGTGATTGTGGTACGTGTGTTCGGGCCCTTAGATGAGAAATCGACTATTTGACTTTATGTCATTGCATACATTGATATTACATCATATTTCGTTGTTAAAAACTACTTATTGTATACTTAACCATAGAGGATAGTACCTAAGTTTAAGTTTTTATAAGCTGTAAAAACAGGAGATATTCAGAACATTGAGAAACACTAAACTTAAATGTACTTAAATGAAATCATTGATGTTTTGTTCCTTTGTTTTTGTTCATTTGGTGACATTATCAACTCTTTTATGATTATGTAGGTATCTTTATTTGGACAAACGCTTTAATCGTGAATCGATTGTGCCAGCCTGGTAGCATAACAAATTAAATAGAAAATCGGTAGATAGTAATTAAGACCTTAATTGAAAATTCCAAGTTATATTACAATAATAGGTAATTTGGATGAGGGCTTAGACAAAAAAAGACCTGCCAAAATCCCTTAATCCAAGTCCAGCGTCTGATTCCAAAGTTCTTCGCTCTGCGCCAACCCAAGCGCACTCCACAAAAGTATGGTAGGTACCTATGTGTCCTCCCTAATTCCGCAAATTGGGTAGAGATACCGCAAAGAGTTTGGGGTATCAACAACCTTCATGATGCCCGAAAGCATTCAACGGAGCCTAACTTCAGTCTCTATGGTAATCTGTAGGTATCTAAGGTGGGTGGATATCATTTCCCTCGATTATAACCTAGCTGACCTATGGGTAAAGTTCTCTTCAAACTAAAGGTAGTGTCCTGAGCCCGAGTTTACTTCACTCAGCATAGACTGTAGTTTAATTGATAGATAGACGCATGCCTGGCGCACGTCGTATGAATTTAAACTGTGTAGAACGAAAAAAGCTGCATTGATCGTACAGCATTATTGACGTGATTGATGCCTAGACCCGTCAGGATAAGGTGACCACAAATAAAGCTGCTTACCTTTAATCGTAATAGTTCAAAAGCGCCCCGATTGGACCCGAACACACGAACCTCCACCACTGGCTCAGTAACGGGTCCCATCGAACTCGAGAATGACTTATGTCGACTTCCTATACGTTAATATTATTAGCGTTAGAAGGCCTCCCATAAGATGGACCGATGACCTGGTGAAGGCCGCAGGAACCCGCTGGATGCGGGAAGCACAGAACCGGTTGAAATGGCGGTTCTTAGGGGAAGTATATGTCCAGCAGGTGGACGTCTTTCGGCTGAAATGATAATAATGATGATAAATATTTGAGCTACCCATCAAATCTTGTGAATGTGCGCTAGTTAAGAGAGTTTGATGAAAAGCTCATAATGTTAACGCCAATATTTTGCGCGTTAGTTTAATAATTTGCCTTTTAATAATTTACTATAATCGCGTTTATTGACCTCGATTTTTGATTTCATGCCGTTTTCATGACAGTGGTGGTGGAGACTATAAAAAATAAAAATTGAGGATTTAGAAACTCCAAACTCCATTACTGCAGTGAATAATATAGGTTATTTAATTATTTGAAGAATTTAATGCTAACTTTAATAATGGATAAATTCTTTTTTAACCGACGAAAAAACGGAGGTGGGTTCTCAAGTCGACGCGTATATATTTTTTAATGTATGACCACGCATAGATGACTTTTTTCAGAGTAGGTAGGCGGATTTTGATAATTATTTTTTTATTGGAAAGGTAGGTAGGGTATATACTCCGAAGTTGGTCCCATATATCGGCAAAACCAACCCTAAGGGTAGGAAAACAAGGGATAATTGATTTTTTACTCACAGATTTTAACAGGTTCCCTGTCCCCATATAACAAAGATTTTTCATGACGTAATGTCCAGCACTTTTTTTTTAAATTTCCCTTCTGTTAGTTATTTAAAAGGTATATAATGTGTTTTGGAAACATGTCAGAGGTGTTTTAGACGTAAAAAACGTAAAAAAAAAACGTGGATGATTTTAAGATTCCTAAGTCCCATGAATCATTTAGGGTCGTGCAAATAATTAGTACGCATAAAATTCAAATTTATACTCACCTTACCATTTTTTTTTCTATTCTTTTTGTATAATTTCAATAAATTTGCTAAGATAAATATTGTTCGTTTTATTTTTCTTCATACTAATTTACTGTGTAAAATTTATTTGCACATTCATATCCGTATAAAAAAAAATTAAGATAATTTACCTAACTTTTTTATTTTTTTCGACAGAAGACAATGTACTCCCTACGTCCCTATACTAAAAATTGCATAAATCCCACTAAGTACGTCCAACAGAAATAAGCCCTTAAACTTGGTACTAATTTTGTTCATATATGATTCATGAACTTGTCAGTGTCGGTACAAAAAGTGTCACGTGAATCATATTTGATTCATCGGACAGGGAACCTGTTAATAATGAGTTGTGTATTACAAAAAGTAATCAAAAATTAAGCATGTAGTAATGAGTAGATTATAGCCACATAAAATTATAAAATATAACTTTTAACTAAAAATTAAACCACCGAAAAAACTGAAAAGCACTGAAAAACTAAAACTGATAAATAATAATAATTAGTTCGGAAGTCGGTGACTTTCGATATGTATTTTAACTTTATGTCACCGCTTTCCGAACTTCTTTATTAAGGTTAAACAAAAAAAGGTTACTTATTATTTATAAATAATATAGAAATATAACTTATAACCAAATATATAAATACTTGCTGTTTGTTGATCAGTTGTTTTTATGGTAGTAACCATAAAAACAACTGATACTATTTTAATGTTTTTTTTTTTTTTTAAAGACACTATTTAATGATACTATTTTGATGACACAATTTTGATGATACTATTTTAATTATACTATTTTAATGAGACTATTTTAATGATACAATTTAAATGATGCTATTTTAATGATAGTTACTATTCTAATGATACTATTTTAATTTTTTCTTAACAAAAAGGGCCTTCATCCTCTCTCCTACTAAAACTAACTTTGCTGTGCCCGACAGGGTCCATAATTGATTCAATGTTTTCACATACCAACTGTTATATGTACACATTATGGAATGCAATAAAGTATTGAGTATTGAGTATTTTTTGCTTTTTAGTTTTTTCGGCGGATTAATTTTTGTTTAAAAGTTTTTTATGTTTTCATATCAAAAGACGACGTTTCGCGCCAATCGTGCGGGTTACATTTTTGCTTATCACAAATATCACACATGCACACATTTACGATAGGTACTATTTGCGACAAATTAGGTACCATTCAAAATATTATAAACAACAAAATGCCCAGACCCTAACGTAAAATTATGATACTAAACGCAGGTCAACAACACATAAGTATTATTCATTACCACTTTCTAATAGGTACTCAATTTGTGTTCGAAATAGCTGACCATGATTGTTTCTTTTTAATTGTAATGATGTGCGAAAGCGATTCTGACATTTTTGACGACGTAGGTATTGCACTTTTCTATGAAACAGCTGTTTTTTTTTGTATAACCGATGAAAAATTTCTACGCTAAGGGGTCTAGAATGATATGCTGAATTCATGGTTACAGTTTGCGCACTCATAAAAAAAAATCCTGTATAGGTACTTACATCATATAAAATACAATAGGTACATACGCGGTCAAAATCGACGAAAAATTTCAATTATGCACTGAATCCATGGTAACACCCCTCCGAGTGGGTTCCCGCATTGTCGTTGCGGGGGGGCTCAGTAACCGTGGATTCCGGCCACGGTGAAGCCAAGAGGAACCCAAAGGTGGGGCCACTCGTCAGGGCTTTTGCCTTCAAGCCATTGACGTAGCGGCCAAAAAGTAGGGGTGAGGTGCACCGCAACTGAGGTGGGCCGCGATGTCGAATGGGAGGCATCGCGGCTGAGGGTTACGGGCTGCGGTAGAGGAGGAGTGCCGGTGCTTCTGAGCAGCGCTCTTCCCTTCCGTGGCCTGGACAGGGCCGCCACCGTTTGATGGCGGACGCGGTGGGGCCGCAGGGGAAGAGGAGTGTCGGTATAGCGTCGGCCGCCGCGCTCTCCCTATCCCCTGCGGCCGAAAAGTGGTAGACGGGACGGCGCGTTGTGTTCCACACGCGCACCGTCAAAGATGTCAGCAACCACTGGTGGGGTCCGCAAGGGCCGATGCCTGCCAGGGGTGCGGGTTTGTTCGAAAGAGATACCACAGCCCCTGGCATACGGGCTACTGAGGGAACACGGGTGGGTTTTAGTCAGTAAAAGTCTGACACGCCCTCCTGCTCTACTCAGCAGGAGAAGTCATTTGATGATTTCCCACCAAAAAAAAAAAATCCATGGTAACAGCTTCTGTTTCGATGTCCCTGCCACCCTGTATACTATACAAATGCAGGAGTACGCAAAATAATTATAATGAAAAGATTCATTAATAATCACTTTCAAACTCCTTGGTCATGCATTGCCATAATATGCCTAACTTAAAAAAGAATAAAAATAAAAGAATAATAAAATTTCAAAAACAGAACTTGAAAATTTTACCTTTGCGCGTGGTTCCCATGCAACGGCGCCAAATTAGCGTGGTCTTTGTTTTGAAAAAAAAATCTACTGTTTCGTTTTCGTTTACATACCTAAATTACTTTTTTAATATCACGTGTGTGTGTGTGTGTGTGTGTTCTAATGATAGGACCTGTAAATTAGTTTTGTGGAAAATTGACACGGATTTTCTAGTGCACATGAAAATGTTAGTTAACATCAAACACACATAAAGGTACTTATGTTTAATTTAATTATAAAGCTATAAACATTGGATTCAGCGCCTACTTACCGAAATGTCTACTGCCTACTGCTGCGTGCATTCACTAAGCTGCAGGCACTCGTCGGTAAAATCCTCAACACAAACAAAAACCCAAAAAAAAAAAATGCCCTATAATGCGTCGGAGGGTGGCTAGTAAAAATAGGAAGTTAACAGCAGTAACCCTTTCTACAATATCAGACATAATTCATCAAGCCTGGGTCTTATCTGACTAGCGTTTTCATTAGCCATCCCCCATATAAATTAAAGTCCCTTTTTGTGTTGTAGGATTTTGAGGCAGTTTTGGCCATAATTTTCGAATATTTATTCCGGATGGCGTATGTGTAGGATAATAAGTTATTTTAATATGAAACTTACATTAACGCAGCGAAGAGGCTCAATATTTTGTCACTGTAAGAATCCTGCGAAGAAGGGGCAGTTCGCTAGTGGGTAATCTTTCACCACCCATGGTTGACTGGTAGAGAATGCCTAAGGCATTAAGTCCGGCTTTGTACCTTTTTGTGTGCATAAAGTTTAAATAAATAAATAATGTATTATTAAGATATTCATTCTTCTCCTCTTATTGGCACTAACTATGATATTAGTTAAATTATACTGTGGATTTTTTTAAGCAGGCAGGGAGGTGTTTGCTGAATCCCCGCAGTGTGCCTGGGGTAAGTACGTAACTATAAGTACCTACCTATCGTACCTCGAAAGGACTATTCTAAAGCAAGCAGACTAAAATGAGGTTTGCTGGGGCTATTGTTTCTATTTGGCCCTTTCTACACTTACTCTCTACTCTACACTTATAATACCTACATTAGCTGCGCCCTGCAGTTTCACTCGTATAAATCCCGAACCCGTGGGAATATCGGGATAAAAAGTATCCTATTGGATTGTCCTAATCCAAGTGAAAGCGTAACAAACAGTAAAAACAAACCCTACCTAATTTTAGGTTTTCGCTGCTTCAACATTTCTCGTACATTTGCAGAACGTTAATTGCTAGGCGCTGCGGTTCTTATTTAGTGCTTGACTATGACTATGTACCGTCCTATGTGGGTCTGAGATTTGTATCTATAATACCTACCCTAGGTACTGTGTTGTCTACTAAAGATGACCTTATGTTGTACAGGCTGGCGATAAAATAGCAACATTTTCCACCCCAAAGAGAAGAAAACGATTATTTCAGGTCTTGCCGAGGCTTGACCTTTCGGAGATTACCTACCTTACCTAGAGTACGCACATACCTGACACTTGCTACCTTTCGTCTTCGTGTGAGCTGTGGGCGTGACCCCGGGTTGCTGCGCGGGGATGTGTAGCGGCGGCAGGCGCGAGCGAGTGTAGCTCGGTCGCGCTCTCGCCAGTACCTATCTCCGAAAGCCGGCAAGAGCTTGCTCAGGTCAAGCCTCGGTAAGACCTGAAATAATCGTTTTCTTTCCTTCGGGGTGGAAAACGTTGCTATTTCAGTTCTGTGCCTTCGGCTTGACCTTTCGGAGAAGTGTTTAACTTCTGCCGGCGCCCTTAAGCGTACTGTGATCATGATAAGTTTACCATTTTCATAAATTAAACACTTTGTTTTAGTAGTAAAAATCAAATTGTTTATTGAACTTAACCATCACTCTAAAAGGCACAAATATTATTCTTATAAGATAATAACAGCCGCATTTCAAAACGTTAAAGGTTTATACAGTACTGAGATCAACAATGAGATCGAAAAATCATACTATGCATTAAAATCAGACTTAGGCTACCGTAAAGGAATCATTAAGGACATTAACATTTGAACCTCGTGGCTGCTCCACTGACTTACAATAATGTTTGAAAAGTTAGATACCCCTCTCCAATTTCCTCGTTTAAGGGTATCATGGAGAGGTACATTGTACCGAAAGTTGTTAGAAGCGACAGCCGATCTTATCGAGCCTGGGCTGTAGCTTATACCTATTTCCTTGAATGGTATCTTAAGCCAGCCTGCTATAACAGCTCTCGAAGCTGCTTTTACTGTACCTCGCGTTGTAATAAACAGATTATGCAAGTCACCTCGCGCTTTTCTCCTGTTTGTTGATACTTCAATCAGACACTCGACCCATTTGACCAAACTCAAAGCCGGGTCGCCTGAACATGATAAGTGCCATCCAGATTGGCGGACCCTGTCATTATCCGTGTTTGAGCCAAATCTAGGCCAAAAGGTTATTGTGGAATCTGATTTCTCGCAATGCTGATCATCTATCATAAGAAGCGTGAGATCATGAATACGCCGACCCGACGCTAACAACAAAAGTAGAGCTACATGTCGAGAAACTTGGAAAATGCTCTCCTTCCCAGGCAACTTCGATTTTAGCCACTGCAACAGATCTTGGACGTTCCAAATTTGTGTTTTTGGAATAATGGACATACATTTTTTAATCTTAATAGCCTTGAGCATGGTAGACACTAACGGATGGTTACCTAGCTGTTTTTCTCGAGTCGGGTCCACAAAAGTAAGAATTACTGATTTGTGGACTAAGATTGTGGAGGGAGCTAATCTTCTTACGCGCGAGAGGGAGTCCCGATAAGCGGCCACATCAAGAGGCCGAGGACTACTAGGTTTCACCCCCTTTTGTTTACACCATGCGACCCATTGCTTCCACGCGGACTCGTACGTGCGCCATGTCGAATCACGCCATGCTGACTGTATCAAGTCAATGCCATCCCGCTCTAGCCCTGCCACGGACTCATTCCACCCCGTACCCTCCAGACCTCCAAAAAGAGGGTTTCGACTTTCAGTGGCGGTAGGTTCGTGGATAGGTCGATCAAGTTCTTCCTCAGGTTGGGTATTGGGAACGGCGCACTTAGCCCTCTGTGTTTGAGATCGCTCCTCCAAAACACTGCTTCCCAACGAGGTACCACGATCAGAAATGTCCCGGATGAATTGTTTAGATGTTGAAGGACCCGGGGAATTAGTGGTGGAGGAGGAAAAATCCAGGCCAACTTGAATTTCCAAACTCTGCTGAACGCGTTGATGAAGAGGGCTTGTGGGTCCCTCGCATCTAATGAGACGTATACCGGCACGACCTTTGAATGGTTCGTGGCGAACAGATCTAACTGAGGGACTCCCCACTTCCCTAAAATCTCGTGTGTGAGATGCCAATCGGGTCGGTCTTTTCCCCTGGACAGGCAGTCGGCGATTGAGTTGTAAAATAAGTATAGTTGTACACTCCACTCATTTTACTACCGACCCGGCAGGTAAAATGAGTGGAGAGTCACACTTAGATTGTGTGCTAACGATAGGATCTCCCGCGTAATTTCCAGGAGTGCCAAATTCTGATATTAAAGTCTTCTCTAATTGACCCTTCTGGACTGATGTGAACTGTCACATCAATTTTTTAGTCTTAGTACGTCGCGTCTTTTCGTGGGAGCTTTCATTCTATGGACAGGCGCGGACTTGTAAGCCTCTAACTCTTGAAATAAACTTGATATTTATACGCAGGTTTATTATTTATTCTTCGACCCCGGTTACCCAGTGCCCAGGACTCTACGGAGTCCTTATAGTACACACGGGTTCACATCAACATATTAATTACCAGTTTGCGCTGATCTCGCACTGTACGGATATCCTATACAACGCGAGATCTGTTTATACTGGAAATATATAGCTTGATGTGTAGCCGTGTGTACCTATTCAAATTCTTAAGAATTTTGTTCTTGTTTTGTTTCGTATTCATGCAACTGTCGATTTCATTGTAAAGTTTCTATTTTGCATTACTTAAGAATTTTGACATAATAATAATTGTAGCAAGAATTGGTACAATAAAAATAACGACATAATTGTAATGTTAGCCTTTTTTTTTTTTGTTAAATATATTTCAAGCTGCTGAACATAGAGTTACAAACTAATCGGTACAAAGTATAGTTAAAGTGCGGATAAATGGTTGAGTCTATCAATTTAGCTCTCCCTCTCTCTACCCGTTAAGAAGATTACCGTAAGGTCCTGCCAGGCCGCTGTAAGGTACTGCCGGGCCGCCGTAAGGTGCTGCCAGGCCGCCGTAAGTAGCTGCCGGGCCGCCGTAAGGAGCTGCCGGGCCGCCGTAAGGAGCTGCCGGGCCGCCGTAAGGAGCTGCCGGGCCGCCGTAAGGAGCTGCCGGGCCGCCGTAAGGTACTGCCGGGCCGCCGTAAGGTACTGCCGGGCCGCCGTAAGGTACTGCCGGGCCGCCGTAAGGTACTGCCGGGCCGCCGTTGGGTCCTGCCAGGCCGCCGTAAAGTCCTGCCAGGATGCTGTAAAGTCCTGCCACGCCGCCGTATGGTACTGCTGGTATGCCGTAAGGTCCTGCCAAGCCACCAGTAGAATTGATACCTTGGTTGCCGCCGTTAGAGTTGGCAGTTTTGTTGCTACTGTTAGAGTTGGTCTCGTAGTTGCCGTTAGAGTTAGTCCCGTAATTGTTGTCGCGGTGGTTGCCACTGCCCTGGCTGGTGAAGCTGTTATCACCAAAGGTTCCATTAGCCACTTGCCCTACGCTGACACTGCCGTGATCTGAATTAGCCGTAAACGTTTTGTTTCCGTGTTGGCCGCCGTTAGAGTTGGCACCTTGGTTGCCACCGTTAGAATTGGCTCCTTGGTTGGTCCCTTGGTTGCCGCCGTTAGAGTTGGTCCCGTAGTTGTTGTCTTTGTGGTTGTCATTGCCCTGGGAGCTAAAGCTGTTATTACCAAAGGTTCCACCAGCCACTTGCCCTACGCTGACACCGCCGCGATCTGAATTCGCTGTATAAGCCTGTCTGGCTTTCCTGCGCTCTGAAAAATAAACTTATTTTTAGTGGAATAGGTACTGTGAAGCAGGGCCGTGCTCTGCGCCGGTGAGTTGAAGACATGTTAAAACATCGAGACATCTTTGCTATATCAAAATTTAATTTGAATACCATAAAAACATAACCTTCCGAAATGAATTCTCCAAATACTCAAAGCCGCACCAAGACCAAGACCCATTGCGTAGTTTTCAAGAACAACGTGCTTATACAGACAGACACAAAATTATATATTTTTAATGTTTTATATGTAGAATAAACAACAAGCTGTGATCGCAACAATCATCCTAATTAAATTTATTTTTATTACCTGGTACCGCACAGACAGAAGCAACGACTGCTAGAGTAATAACAACTGTCACTAAACGCGCCATCTTGCTCATTATCAAATATTTCGGAACACTGAATGAAGATCGGGTGTTGATGCAGCTTTTATTAAGGACACCTCTCAAAAAAATATGCTTTTATTCTTGTTTTCTAAATAATGTCAAGTCTCATGTCATCCTAAAGAACCAGTTCTGTTAATGAAATATGTTCGAGAAAAGATTAAAAATATTCAAATCGCGACGGAATCTAGTATGTGTGTTTGGTCAATTGGTATTTAGAAGGTCAACACTATTGAAATAAGAATGCAATAAATGTACATTATTATTCGTTTGTTAAACTCTAACTCTAACTAGCCTGTATTGTCCCACTGTAGGACAAAGGCCTCCCACTCCCTCTTCCACACAATTATGTCCTTTGCCAGTACTGGCCAGTCCCTTCGTAAGGGGTCAAGGTCGGCCTGCCATCTTCGTCACGGCTAAAACTTTACTTAATCAATTAAAACTTTTCGCACGCAATAAGGTACAACGGCATTCTTTAACAGTCAACCAAGGGTGGCGAAGAGATACAAAGTCATAGGTCCTCATTAATGTGAGCCGCAGTCCTGAAAGTCAGAATGACGGGTGAATCCTGATAGTGTATTTAAGAGATATCTTATGGTTACCTAATATTTACCAGAGAATGTACCTTTCACTGTACCTCATAAAACTATAGTCTATAGGTTCGATAACTTGTGAAAGTGCGTTTCCGAACACCGCAATGTAAGATAAACTCCGTTTAAACTCAGGTTAACTTAACTGACCAATATTGGCCGTTTATCGGTTCCCTAAGTATTTGACGTTTCATTTCATAGTTTAACTACATTTTTTTTGGGTTATACATGTAACGTGTATTATATGGCCAGTAAAAGCTAAATATTAAAGTCTAAAAACAATGAGATTTAGTATAATGAATAGAAGCAGCTCCAAATTAGACTACTAGGTATTATATTTATTTTTAATACATCAATAATACATCCAGAAACTTAATACGAAGGAGAAATCTTTTCGAAATATTTACGGATGAGGCTTGCTTTAGCTACCCTTAAGCATGCAAATGTCGATTGTCTGTTTTTTAAAATAAAATAATGGATAAAGCACAAGCGATCGGAAAGACAAATAGACTTAACTTAAAATAATATAAAAGGTAACATTTCTTGGGAAAAATAAACAAATGACAATGTTGTCGATATCACATTGTGACATCATCTGCGTACCAAAACGAATTTTAAAGCCGATGTCCTTAACAGACCAATCTAGCGGCAACTAAGCAACTAGTTAGTTAGTTTTTTTTTTGTGTGGGACATCAACAAATGACTTCTGTGCTGGGTAGAGCAGGAGAGCGTGTCAGACTTTTACTGACTAAAACCCACCCGTGTTCCCTCAGTTGCCCGTGTGCCAGGGGCGGCGGTAACTCTTTCGAACAACCCGTTCCCCTGGCAGGCATCGGCCCTTGCGGACCCCACCAGTGTTTGCTGACATATCTGACGGCGCGCGCGGAACACAACGCGCCGTCTCGCCTACCACTTTTCGGCCGCAGGGGATAGGGAGAGCGGTCAACGCTATACCGACGCTCCTCTTCGCCTGCGGCCCCACCGCGTCCGCCATCAAACGGTGGCGGCCCCGTCCAGGCCACGGAAGGGAAGAGCGCTGCTCAGAAGCACCGGCACTCCTCCTGTGCCGCAGCCTGTAACCCTCAGCCGCGACGCCTCCCATTCGACATCGCGGCCCACCTCAGTTGCGGTGCACCTCACCGCAACCTACTTTTTGGCCGCTACGTCATTGGCTTGAAGGTAAATGCCCTGACGAGCGGCCTAACCTTTGGGTTCCTCTTGGCTTCACCGTGGGTGGGAGACCACGGTTACTGCTACCCCCGCAACGACAGTGCGGGAACCCACTCGGGGGGAACTAGTTATGGGTTGCATAGTTATTGAATGGCTTGTTGCGGATTCAGAAACCCAGTGACAGTTAACTGACGTTTATGTTATACATAACTTCATTGAATCAATAGGTATTGGTAGTCTAACTGGGAGCTTCAGAAACCGGGAATTAGCGGAAAATCCATCCTGTAGTACAACGTATTGCAGTTGATCAACTGAATTAGTTTTGCTTAGGTTCGATTTTTTTCCTTCGTTTTACGTACTTTATTTTTATAGTAGAACTAAAATTATTACTTAAAATGCCCTGCGTAGGATAAGTCTAAATCCTATAAGGTACCGATTGGGCGTTTTCATATTATCAGATAGGTTTCTACACCAACCCGATACCGATATGTTGGCAGCTATACCCATACAGATTCGATACCGATATAATTATTATCGGCCTGATGATATTGGTGAAGACTATTTTTAATAGCGATTAAATAAGTGTCGAATAAAATTAGTTGTCAAGAACTAAAATTCACACCGACCGAGTTATAAAAGGTTATACCAAGCCCAACAAATGAGTTATGAACCTTATGAAGCCGGTGAAAGGCACCCAGTTTATCGTTATTTCTAGTATTAATATTATGTATGTCACTGTTTTTAGTGTATATGTGTATATTTTGCCTAATATATAAGATGTTAGCGAATATTAATTGCGATGCCACCGTGAGAATACCGAAATCTTTAAAAAAATCTCTTAGAGACACTCTAGCACCCAGTTGGTAAATTGCTCGAACAGCTCGCTTTTCAAGAACAAAAATATTTTGAATATCAGCGGCTTTGCCCCACAACAGAATGCCGCAGGACATAACGCTATGAAAATAACTAAAATAAACTAACCGAGCTGTTTCAACGTCGTGAGGTTCCGCGTGTAGTTAGCACTCAGTGAGTGTATTCATATACTCTAACACTAGAGCGCACTACTTAGTCATTGTCGAGAAAAAAAAATCCAAAAGTTTGAAAAAATAATTTCTTTTTTTTCGTGTTAAAATTTAATAAATCGTTATAAACAATTACTTTTGAACTTTTATACATTATTGAATCGCAAATTGGTAATTGAAAATTCGCATGTGGTTGGAATTAAATACAATTCGCAATTAATTGAAGAAAATCGGGAAATTAACTCTCGTGAAGATTGTAATAAAATTCAATCAATTGTTCATTATCAGCTCTCTTCTCCATTTTTTTCAAAAATGATCAAAAATAGTACTGTATTTTTTCTTTTCTTTTGCTTTTCTCTCGGAAGTGGTGTTTCCTATCGCAAAAATAATGAAAATTTCGACCCCCTTTATGGAACCCCAATACACCTCTAAAACTCAACATGTGAGTAATAATTTTTCATATTTTCCATACAAAAAGTGAAAATTCCTTATAAATCACGTCGAGGCTGCCGTCGCGTCCCTGAGCGCCACTGGCTCTAAAAAAAGGGGGTAGGGCAAACAAGTACCACGTTGCGAAGCCAAAACATACCACGTGCGAGCCGCGATTGTCAAATTCGATTTTGGTTGTGTCAAAATTGTTTTTAAATTTAGATATATTTTTTTTTGCAGAATAGCGTTTAGATTCTCATAGTCAAAAGTAAGGTATTTTAGTTATAGTTAGTTTAGTTCGATGGACAGAGGTCAGCACATCAACCTACCCCAATCTGTCAAATTTCTTTGATCGTTTTTCAACTTTATTGCAAAGGAATAAGGTTTATGTTCAATTGGAAAATTTGACAGTTTGGGATAGCTTGACCTGCTGGCGACTGTACAACTGAATCGGCACCATTGCCGAGACAAAAAATCCTGAAGTTTGAAAAAAAATAATGGATTAAAATCTAATAAATCGTTTTAAACCATTTCTTTTAAACTTTTATGCATGATTGAATCGCGAATTAATTTTTTTTTAACTTTTTAACGATTAGAACTTATAAAGACGGAGGAATGTAAATATAATAAATACAAAAGCCAGTTATTTTAATATTTTTTAAATAAAATAATATATTATTAAATACAATGAATATTTATGATACAATGTTTATAGCATTCGATTTTTTTTCAATCATTGATCTTGAGGAATACGCAATTTGGCAATTTTGCTATTCTGTTGTTGTCAATTTCATTATTCTATTCTACCTAAAATTTTGGTTGTCTAACTAAATCTAACTATTTTTAATAGCGATTAAATAAGTGTCGAATAAAATTAGTTGTCAAGAACTAAAATTCAAACCGACATCGACACCTTGACTTCTGGTGCAAAATAGTACTGTATTTTTTTTTCTTTTCTTTTGCTTATATCTCGAAAATGGTGTGTCCTATCGCAAAAATACTGAAAATTTCGACCCCCTTTATGGAACCCCATACACTTCTAAAACTCAACATGTGGGTAATATTTTTTCATATTTTCCATACAAAAAGTGTAAATTCCATATAAATCTGCTCGCCTCTGGCTCTAAAAAAATCACGGGCAAGGCAAACAAGTACCACGTTGCGAAGCCAAAACATACCACGTGCGAGTCGCGACGATTGTCAAATTCTATTTTAGTTGTGTCAAAATTGTTTTTAAATTTAGAGATATACTCGTATTTTTTTCAGAATAGCCTTAAGATTCTCACAGTCAAAAGTAAGGAATTTGAGTTATAGTTTAGTTAGTTCGGTGTACAACAGAATCGGCACCAATGGCTAATTAGTGCGCTCTAGGCTTTGAATATACGAATACACTCAACACGCGGAACCTCCGTTGGCTTTGAATATACGAATACACTCAACACGCGGAACCTCCGTTTGATTTGAGGACCCCACACCATTGCCGTCTCCTTGTTAGTGAAATTATGAAAATAATAATAAGGTGTTTCACTCCCCGTCCAAAATGTGACCGAGGGAAGATAAATAATTAAAAATAATATGGTGTTTCTTATAGTGCCTTTATTAATAGTTTTATTAATAGTACATAATTAAGTCAATAGTTTTGATATAAGGGAATTTAGATTTATACAGAAATAACTTTTATTTTTAGTTTTTAATAAAATACAAACTTATTTTTACGGTTTAAGGGCGCTATCACGTTTTTTCTTGAATTTGAGCGTTTGACTCGAATTTTGATGAGTGATTATGGTTTAGATATAGCCAGAAAATAAAAATAACAATATGTCCGAGAAAATTTCATTATTAATCTAGGGAGCCCTCTAAAAAAAAAATTCAATTTGTTTACCTAAATTAGTAAAAACCTTGTCTCGGCAAAGGATGTTTCATAAAATTTTACTTTCGGCCAACTTTTGATGCTTTGTTACATGGAAGATATAATAGTTTAGTAATTTATAAAAATGTCTGGGGTAGGACTGTACCTTTTTATTTGGAGTGCTCAAAGCAATTTTTTAAGTTTCATACAGAAATACACCAAAAATAATTCCGAAAAACAGAGAGTTAATGATAATTTTTCGTCTGAAATTACATTTTTTATCTATGTATGTTTAATCCAAATTCAATCAAAAGTTAGGTAATAACTAAGGGTACTATGTCAGCTTGCATGAAAAAAAAATCTGTTTATTTTAAAGTAAAACAATATTTTTAAACAATTTTTGTATGCAATGCTAAAAATCGATATAAATTTCAAGACGCGCGGACCTTAGCTTTAGTCCGCGCCGCGCGCTTCCAGAGGGAGGACGTATCGCTCGCTGTTGCCGGTTTATGCGCCACGTGATCTCGCCAATTCGCCAAGAATATAGCGTGACCAACACATCTTGATACAAGGGAGTATTTTTTAATTATTTATTGTAATATATTCTACACATTTTGCTTTGATATTCTAGAGTGAATATTTGCAAAGAAAATGTAATCTAAAATATACATTCAATCCATTCTTTTCAGACATAGTTCAGATAATGGGCAGAAGAGAAAATAATAAATCTTATGGTTCAGTCAACATGAAAAAATAAGTTTTGGCCGATAGTTTAATAAGCGCAAGGGAAGCTTATAGGTAAGAATGTTACTTTTAATATTCGAAATGTTTATTTTACATTTATTCTGTAATATTATAGTTAACAGGTATTTACATAACAACACACGCCGATGTACTCTACACTTTTTCGCGATAGGAACTTCTCAATGTCGAGGAGGTCTTGTTTCGTTATTTTTTACACGACTGTTTAAAATAACAGTGTCATGTTTCTTGGGAACTTGAATGCTTATGTGTATTTTGACGTATTCTTTGTATTCCATTCTATCCAAAAATCTAGTTTCCTATTTATTTTAGGCAGAAAAAAGCTGAAATGCAGCAGTGGCCAGTAAATTCGCCAAATGAAAATATTGATTCTCATTTAAAATAGGTAATTTTTCCCTATCTATACACCTACATCGTTTATTTCATGTATTGTTTTTTTCATTACATTTATGAAAAAAGAACACACCACTTATTATACAGGTACATTATCGGACTGATTTACTGTTACAGGAGAATGAAAGCAAATTTGACCAAACGACACTTTTAACAGTGCATTCTGACAGAAATATAAACAACATGGTAATTTATTTCATATCATTTGTAATGTAGGTAAATTGCGTTTTAACCGCTAAACTACGTAACTTAATTACAAGTTTTACCCTTTTTTTAAATATCTACATTCCCGGTTTTCATTGTTTCAGGAAATTCAAGATGTAGATGGAAGGCGAATTATAGATTTTACTTATTTTATGAATCAATTGCTTTTAATTGACAAACATGGCGACAAATTTGGTTGCCGGTTGAATAGTTTACAAATTGTAAAGGAAATACAAATGGCACTCATTTCAAAATTTGATTTTAAATGTTCTATGTGTGGATCGTTTTTTAAATTAGAAACATGCAACGAAGATAACTTAAATTTATATGTCAATACAGGCTTATTGTCAGGAGCATTAATTATAGGAATTGGTATTTCCAATCTGAATGAGCTTACTGCAGCTATGGAATTGTCAACGATGCCAATTTGCTTGTATAGCTATACAAACGAATAGGCATCGTTGAAAATTCCATAGATGCAGTAATTCATGCAAATGTGGCTGAAATGTAGCGTATTACTGCAGAAGAGACGATGCGAGAAGCTGCCAAAAAATAAAAGGAAGCTGCAATATCACGGGGTGAAGTCAACAATGGAGGTATTGCAATGACACCAGTAGAAGCAGATGCATATTGGAGTAAACGGTCATACAGAACGTTTTATCGCAAAAATAAAGTTTACCAATACAGTTTATTGAACTTTTCGATAATTGAGCTTTGTCGGTACCGACTTAGTTTTGGGGATTTTATACTTCTTTTATTACTTAAACACGCCCAAAGTTAGGTTAAATTCGCAAGAAAAACTAATCTTTGTAGGCTCCTAACGTTTTAATGCTTTTTAATTTTAGTGTCCTGTTTCCGTACAGACAATATTGATAATAAAGCAAAACCATACCATGTTTAATTTTTGATGTACAGACGCTAGCAGGTCAACCTATCCCAAACTGTAAAATTTTCCCAATTGAACATGAACCTTATTCCTTTGTATTAAAGTTGAAAAACTATCAAAGAATTTGACAGATTGGGGTAGCTTGATGTGCTGGCCTCTGTACATTTGCGAACAGTGGAATAATACACTCCCCAAGTTTGTATTGGAAAGATGTGGACTAGGTTCACCTTAAGGATTGTATCACTTTAAAATCGCGGTGAATTCTTTAAATGTGCACATTTGATATAAATATATTAGTGACCGCTTTAAGACACAATTAAATTAAAAATAAAGGGAGCCCCAATACAAGAAACGTGATTTTATCGGTGTATAATATTACCGTGGTACTAAACTATTCGTGTGCAAGTCCAACTTGTACCTACTTGGCCGAATTTTTTAACTCATCGTTTACATTTCATACTAGTAGGCACAGAGGCCAGCACATCAAGCTACCCCAATCTGTCAAATTTCTTTGATAGGTTTTCAACTTTATCGCAAAGGAATAAGGTTCATGTTCAATTGGGAAAATTTGACAGTTTGGGATAGCTTGACCTACTGGCGTCTGTACTATTGAAACTGTAGAAGCAACATCACAATGCATTTAGGTCTATAAATAAATATCACGAAATAAAATTCAAACTGTGCTTTTTGTGTAACAATACCCACTAAATAGGCCGTTCTAGGTGATAACATTCATCAGTACAAATAATATTTCACGAACTATAAAAGAGTCTTATAATTTATTTCGAATACAAAGTGGCAAAGGCTCATGTTGGTTTGTTCCTGGCGTCCGACGCATAGCGGTTTGCATGTGTGCGTAGCGTACTTCACTAGACACACACGCGCGCATTTTCTGCCGCGCGCCGTCAAATTTACCTACAACTGAGCAGTTTCATTTTGTAACAGCGCTCTTAACAAAACAATACTTTGCATGCGTACTTATTCATATTAACTACGAAACCTTCAATGTGCGGAACCTGACACGCATTTGACTCGTTTTGTATTTACAAACTAGCTTATATTTACACAATAAACAAAAAGTAATTTAGAAATGGCACCACTAATACAGCGTCCTCGCGCACAACGAATTAGCCTTTATGCAGCGACCTAATCTATAAACACACACTGTTACAATACGTTCGTAAGTATTTGCACTAACACACACACCACGCGTAGTCGATCGATAGCTGGAGCAGAGCAGCGAGCGACACAACCCTCCCGTCTGAATGCCAAAGCACGACTGACGCCCGCGCCCGCGCAGGGCACCTCTGAGCCTTTTTTCTCATAATGGGGATATTCCTTGGCAATTATTGATTTATTAACAATTGTGCTTAGCGATTCTGTGGTACCTCGAACTATCTATTTTTCAGTGTGAAAATATTTCCAAATAACAAAGCCGTTTAGTAGGTGTATGGAATAGAAGCCAAAATATTGCTTGTTGGAATATATTATTTCTTTTTACAGCAAAAGTATTAACCATTCAAAAAACGTATTTTCGGCAAAATTATGTACATGAATCTATAGCAAAATAATATATTTTTCAAATCTTCAAGATATACCGTTAATAAGCAGTGCGGTTCATAAAGTGACCGTGTTACGCTACTAAACGGGACTAATAAAGGCCCTTAGTTGTGTATTTATTTGTGTATATATATATAATTGTTCATATATTTTATCATTATGTATTTATTTAAGTTTATGTAAATTTACTGCATTATACTCGTATGTGTAAGTATATTTAAGTTTAAGACTGCACACTAATAGGTACCTACATATATTTTCTCTTCTTGTTCTTACACACTATTGTATACATTTATTTTTCATTTCTCCTTTCGCAGGTCTGCTGGAAGAAATTTCTAAAGAAATAAGCGTACTGCTTATTTGATTATGCAGTATCTGTAATGTATTTTACGGTGTGTGCATAAATAATAAAATAAATAAATAATGTACGGTTCCGTGTAATCATTGTCTATAGTAGTTTTTTTTTGTTAAATTAAACATTGAGATATTGAAGGTAAGGCTGGTGGTGGGTGTGGCTTCACGTCTTTCTTCGTACGTCAGGAAACAATGAAAGAGAATAAAAATATGCACAGTCGAACTAAAATTACAATGTCTAATTTATTTCTAAAAATCTACAGAGTTTGGCATCCTTGGTATTGGTCGAAGTATGACGTCTTATGAGTAGCTAGTGTGGCCTGAGTCTCCTCCAGGGCCACCGTAAGAGTTGGTGCCCTGGTTGCCACCGTGACCACCATGTCCCTTGCTGTCGCTGTTGCCACCGTGACCGATGCTGAAGCTGCCATCACCAAACTTTCCTCCACCCACGTACCCTACGCCGATACTTCCGTTAGAAGCAGTCGCTGAATATCTCGATTTAGTCTTCTTCCTCGGTCCTGAAACAAACGTATGTTTAGTGGAACATTAAATCAGTACCTGTGTGTTTGTGACCACGAATCCATCCATGTGGAAACATAATTTTTCAAGTTCATACACCGTTTCCAATGAAGATGAAGAATAGGTACTATTGGCAAAAACTAAAAGGAGGAAAACTTTTAAAATGTGTTTTTTTTAAGCTAGGATGATTTTGGAAAAATAAACAATTGAATACCCATAAAAATGTATTAGTCTGTAGTGTTTCTTGTTATATGTAGTTAAATTAAAATTAAAGCATAAATTCCTTCTCCATATAGCTTATCGCACTCTATTTTTGCACGAAGGCCTCGCTAAAATGTACGAGACCTCTCAGCTATATTTTGTTGCTCTTTAATAGCTGAAATTTTATGAGGAACGATTAAATTGTGACGATTACCTGTCGCCGGCGCCGTAATGACACAAGCAATAACAGCTAGAATTAGAACAACAGTGACTAAACGCGTCATCTTGCTCACTATCCAAATGTTTGGAACACTGAATGAGAATCTCACGTTTGGGATGCTTTTATATCCTTAAAATTATTCCTATCTTAAAAAAAACACGCTATACCTACTTTTTTTTAAATATCAGAATAATAGCGAGTTTATTAACATGTTGTCCGGAAGAACCGGTTCGGACAATACGTATAAAAGGGTAAATATATTGAAATCGCGACGGAATATTTTGTCAGTGGGATATTGACGTTTCCTTTTACTTAGATTAACTAATGTGCTGTATAGAATCTGTTGTGATTTGGGTACATGGTACCTACACCTACTTGAGTTTACAGGATCCTACAGAATTTCTGATAATCTTCAGTCTAAAATAAAGTCTTTCAGATTGTTAAAGATTATCAGAAATTGAATTTACAGAAATTCTAGTTTTGGAAACTTAATATGATATAAGCAACTTAATTTAATGTTTAAACAACCTCTTGGATGCCAAGTCCCGCTATTATTGTTGGGTTATCAATATTGCAAGTAGACTTTCCATGGATCATACAAAACATATACTTCCTTAGTTGTGTCTAGAATTAAAGCTGCTTGGAATTAGATACGTTTTTAACCGATGAAAAACAGGAGGAGGTTTTCAAGTCGACGCGTATGTATTTACATATTTAATGTGTGACCACGCATAACTTTTTACTGAGCAGTCCAGTTTAAAATTGAACAAACACCACCCCTAAGCGTAGAAAAAATAATATTTATGTGTAGTATATTTGATGATTGCGTGCGCTGGAATGACTGTTTCCACATGCTTCATACGAACACTTAATTAATATAGGGTAAAGAAGATACAATAATACAGGGTGGCGATTTAGTCCCCGGGTTTTTCCATAAAGCAGTTTTATAACCAAGTACCTGTCTGAATGGAGGTCACTAAAATAAAAATAAAAAACATTTTCTTCCTCATACTCATGTCTGAATCTTCGTTTGTTGACGTAACAATGTTTAGCCGTGAAGCTTTTTCGTTTGAACTTTGAGTTGGAGATGATCCCCGAACCAATGTAACCTATTTCAAAGTAATCATCATCTGCCTAGCCTTTTCCCAACTATGTTGGGGTCGGCTTCCAGTCTAACCGGATGCAGCTGAATACCAGTATTTTACATGGAGCGACTGCCTATCTGACCTCCACAACCCTGTTACTGGGTAATACGATACCCCTTGGTAAGACTGGTTGTCAGACTTTCGGGCTTCTGACGACCCCTAACGACTGTCAAAGATCTACAAATGACAGCCGGGACCAACGGCTTAACGTGCTTTCCGAGGCACGGAGGAGTCTTGGTATGTAAAGATGGTCACCCATCCACGGACCAACCGCGGCAAGCGTAGCTTAACCTGGCCGATCGACCCGTGCAGCTATTGTTATTTAGCCACAAGCCCCTCTATTTCAAAGTACCTACATCAAAATTTGGACATGACCAAAAATTTTGAATTCTTCTAAGCCATCTTTTATGAATTCTTTATCTGACATAAAGGTTTACCTGCCCATAACAGGATTACGATCTCATAAAAAAAAAAACTTTTGTATAGATACACCATAATATTAAAGGTATAATGACACGTTTATTACTTTTTAACAAACACGATTAACAAAACCGGTTGTGATTTACTGCATCATCATATTTTGACCTGAATGTTCCATGTGTGGTCCATGTTTGGTCCATGTTATTACTTGTACCTATAATTATGTTATTTTCAAAATCAAAATCAAAAGTCATTTAATCAAACTAGGCTGAAAGTCAGCACTATTTAAACGTCAAAGTAACATAAGACAGTCCCCAAAACGCCCGCCCTAATAAGAACTATAATCGACATCAAAATGATGGCCTGTCTGTCGGCATTAGAACTGCATAAAAACGTTTCTTTTACTCATCATTATTTTGATGTTCTGGGACTGTTTCCAAATATTTTGGCCCCCAAAATAATCGTCAGCGGTAGTAGCATCATCATCATCATTTCAGCCGAAAGTCCACGTCCACTGCTGGACATAGGCCTCCCCCAAAATGCGTTCGAGCGCAGTATGGTTGTAAAATGCATAGAGAACGCTGCTGCCCATTCTCTAGTAAGTCCCTTAGTCGCCTTCTACGAAACCCACGGGAAGCAATGGGATGGTGCTATTCTTTTACGTCCGGCAACACGCGGAACGGTAGCAGCTAAATGGTTTTTTTTTTGTTCTTCTTATTTTCTTTTTGAATTTGATAGTATTTGCATAAACCTACATTGTTTGAGCCCAGTAGCTGGCCACGTTGGAAAAAGGTTAAATATTAATCGTTTTACAGCAGCAATAATCCGTTCAAAATCACTAAACTCATCAGTTATTGTTTAGCAATTTTAAACCGCCCCACAAGGGTCTTAAGTTTAACTGTAATTTCTTTTAAAAGTAACTACCTACAGTTTTTGAAATAAAATCTCTAAAAGGGTGATTTTAAATGTTTATTGTTTAATTTTCCAACTTTACAACATTGTTAGTAACTGAATATCATAAAATGTTAGGCAAAGTAAACGCATGTACATAAGGTGGACTTGGCCCATCCCACCAGAGATATATATTGTCCACGCCGTGCTACTAGAGATATATAATTTCGTACATTTGGCTAACGATGGGAAGCAGCTTTACCAGAGTAATAGGGCTGCAGCAGATAACCAATTACCAACTACTAGAATCGCGCTGTAGAAATCTGGTATTTTCAGTAGCAATTTATGTTTATGTAAATTGCTACTGAAAATAACGTATGTCAGGCTTAGAATTAAGACGCTGATAAACCTCAGCATTCACTTTAAAAGAGCATTATTTTAAGCAGTCTCTAGAATCACTGACGAAATGGTATTTAAAAAAATTGTGAATGCTCCATGTTCTTTTTGTAACAAGTGAATGCTCACGTTATCATCATATTTTCAGTTGCCTCGTTTGCATAACACCTATTATTTCTAGCCAAATAAAGGTATAGAAGGTTCTTCCTTTGGATCGGGGAACTTTACGTTCTTTATGATCCCGGTTGCGACGCTTCCACTGGTCGCGAAAGCAGCTCCTGCGTTCAAGTTGTCTATGACAGCAACGTCAGGCACGTAGTTTCCTGAAATCAACGGTACATTTTTATCAGATTATTCGTACATGAACTCACTATTCCGAATCCTGTGAGAAGTTTCAGGGCGTCTAGAAGTCATTTGTGGAAAATTGTGTCATATACATAAATCTTGCCCTGAAGTAGAGGTACCTAGTTTAGTGCAAGATTGATGTGGATTAAAGAACATTTCTGAAAATGGCCAATGAATCAATCAACATGTAAAATAAATTTTTACTATTACTATTTAACAAAAATTACGTTACAATTATTACAATAGTATGGACACTCATTTCAAAAACATTTTAAAAAGTAATTAACTTTGGTCTTATTTGGTGCCATTATTTGGTATTTCAATTTGATATTTTGAATAGGCAAAAGGTACTCGTATTGTAGCTTATACAGCTAAGTCTTTGTGGCGCAAGTATAGTATGCACCATAATTAGAAAACTCAGCACTCTCAGCGCTTGATCGCGCTTTATGCAGTTAACACGGGGAAAGTGTTTCTATATTTTATATTAACTGCGTATCAGTTTATAGTTATGGCCAAGTATTGGAAGATGAGCTAATTCATCTTGGTATACAGCAATGGATTGTTCCTGGTTGGTAAGTAAAACCTCTTTTTTTCTCTACTGATTCCTACAATATTATGCGTATTATTTCAATGACTGATCCTTGCTTTTTAAAACAAAGATGTTGACTGTTTTAAAACATTGAACCATCCTCCATAGGTCCCAGCGCAGTGGGTTATAGCCCAATCATTTTCTCAGAGAGTATCCGGTGTCCCAGCAGTAAGAGCATTAGTAGGTTGATGATAGTGATGACTATTGGTGGTGGTTAGTGGTGACTATTTAGTCATTCAAATATTTTTTCAGGTTCCAGCTCACCTTTTTATTTGTAGGTACAGTAAGGAATCATAAGTCCTAGCATACTAAGGGTTATATTGCTATAAACTCGCGGTCCAGGCCGTACCTACAGCTGTATGTATAAGTGATGTATCAACACAGAACGCTCACCTAAGAACTCACATACTGACGTCGAATGAAACAAAAAACATTCCGTCGCACAGAGTACGTAATTACGTATGGCATTGGTCGGTTCATACCATTGCTAAAATTTACGTTCTCACACCGAGTTCCTATAGCTCGTAGCGTATCGTCTTGGATTGATAAACTCATAAGTCTGGGTTCAAAGCTCGCGATGAGACGTTTATTTTTCTTTTCAACAATAATCTTCATATGTTCTTTTATTATTCGATATAGTAATAAATGAGAGTAATAATGTAATAATTATTTTTTATTACTTATATTGTTATTTAAATTAATTTAATTTAGATTAAGAATAATAAGTGATTACAAAATGTTTATTCGTTATAATTTTATGAAGTAGAAAAATGACTAATAATATTTTCTTGTTAAAACAGTTTACTTTCTCATAAAGAACAATGTATTAAAGTAAAGTAACTTGTTGGTGAACTATGATAATCAGGCTATTGTTTCTTAGTAATATAATGATATTGTGCTGTAATTACTGCTGTGTGTGGTGGGTACTCTAAAGAAACCACAATAATCTACGCAAATCTACCCAAGTAAATATCACAAATGCAGACAAGTTGTCACAATACAATTAAAAGACTCAGTAATACTACTTTCATTCTACTGCGAGTGAGTTCGTTCTATCTCAAACCTTAAAATCAAACCAAATCGTATTTAATAGGACTTTAGCTTAAGTATTCATTTTCATTACGAAGAGAAGATTGAAACTAAACCTCAAAATAATCCATAATACGGACTAGCTTTTGCCAGCGGGTTCGCCCGCGTGGAACTTTCATCAACTCCCTTAGGGGTTTAAATTCCAAAAATCCTTACTCACTCCTTGTTTACATTATAAAGGGAACCTCTGTGCAAAATTTGAACTTCCTAGGGCCAAGGGTTTGGGCTGAGGGTTGATGAGTCAGTCAGTCAGGACTTTTCTTTTTATTTATATATGACACAATGTTAATTGAATATTACTAAAATAAATAAATATTTGTAATTTATAACTTAATGTTAATGTTTTCCCATATAATATGGTTTTTGAGCTTGTTTTCGAGCTGGTTTTCGATGATGCAAACCTTCTGCGTGGAGTGTACGGCGCACGGTTCGTAAAGATATGTCGAATAATTCGGAAAAATGTCGTGTTGTTTTGAAAACACTTATTTCATATTCGCTTAGGATGTGCTGTCGCTGCGCCTCTTTTATGAGTCTTCCACTTTGCTTTCGACGGGCAAGGGTAGCCTTGCCCGTCGAAAGCAAAGTATAAGCAAAGCATAAGCACCATAAGGCTATCCTCATATCTTTTCACCCACTGACTCACAGTATTTCACTAAAACAAAAAAGGGGTATTGCTAACAGTAGCCTGAGCTACTAAGCAAAATACATACTAATGTGTATTACTAGTTAGAAACAAAATTATTTAAAATATTAATTTCACATAAATATTAAGTACCTACTTAATAATTATGATGTTATTTTCATCTGTCAATAATCTAGGACATAAATTTACTTTGAAATTTTATATTTTTCATCTATTTAGACCTTATGGTATTTATAAAACGCGCCAAAAAATAACTATAAGAATCACCAGTAACACTTTAATTAGATGAATTAATAATAAAATAATTAAATCATAGTACTCACACTTAGTCCGGTTTCATCAGATATTTGTGATATATTAAATCCGTTTTTATGCAGCGCTATTATTAGATTTCATTTCTATATTTTTGCTTACATTTTAAAATGAACTAGAACACGCTAAAATATTAAACACACGTCACTATCACACAATATCAACCAAAACCGTTCTATAAGTCGTGTCTAATGAGTCAGTAAGTTAACTAGACCAATATCATTTAAATTTATTTAGGTTTCTGTGGGTATAATTATAAAGTTTTAAGAGTTTAGTGAACAAGACGAACAGAACAAGAAACTATAGTCAAAAGCGTTTTTTATCCCTGTGGCAACGCAAGCGAATGATAGGCAGGAACTGGGGTATTAGCCTCAGAGTCACCTACTATATAGCCGGCTATACAACACAGTTATTCGACCAATTATCACATACGGCTCAATAGTCTGGTGGCCCAGAACAGACCTGAGTACAGCCCAAAAAGACCTAGAAAAACTATTGCGGTGCGCCTGTGTAGCAATCACTAGCTGTATGAGAACCACACCCACCGCTGCCCTACAGGCAATGCTGGGGCTGCCTCCTCTACACCTTATCGTGCGGTAGGAGCCGGCCCTGGCTGCCTTTAGGCTCAACATAGCTGGAACTCTAGGCAAAGACTCTACAAGCATACACGTATTAGGGACGATGCGATCAAGCGACAACCAATGATGGCATCACACTGCGATAAAACCCCGAAATTGCACTGCTTCTGGGCCTCAAGTCTGCTATTACAATAGTGTCAGAATGGCCTATCATTGATTTCATAATTGTTGATTTTGACAAGTTTGGTAATCTGCTAACATAATGGCGTCATTATGACTTCAACTTCCAATGGTCAGCCACTGACACTCCAGTGAAAGAAATGGCATATATTGGTAATCTCGTGCCTAATGACAAATTAATGACTGACTTGGCGGTAATTGTTGACAGTTCGTAAAATAATATGTTAAAACACAATATGTTAAAATATATTCTTAAAAAAACTTTTTTTCAAAAAAATAACAACCGACTTCCGAAAAACACTACAAAGTGCAAAATAACTTTAATTTCGGAAGTCTGTGACTTTAGATGTGTATTTTAATTATTTGTCACCGCCTTCCGAAATTAAAGTTATTTTGCACTTTGTAGTGTTTTTCGGAAGTCGGTTGTTATTTTTTTGAAAAAAAGTTTTTATTTTTCACTTTTTAGTTACCTACCCCACACACCAATTCGAAATTTCATCATCCTTGGGGTCAAAACAATGCATATTTATGCGATAGCAGCATTCGCGGTTGATTTGCTGTCATTTTTTGAAGAGTTCCGTTGTCTGTCTCCGAAACGCATTATCAGATCTATATGAAATTTGAATGGGACCATTTCGGAATAAACCCCTTTCGATCAAAAAAAGAATTTTGCAAATCTGTCTACATATGACGGAGTTATGCCCGAACATACATAAAAAAAATATATATAAACATGTCGAATTGATAACCTCCTTCTTTTTGAAGTCGGTTAAAATGAAAACTGGCACGAATTAATGTTCAAATTTAGTAGTATTTTTTCGAAAATCACTTCTACTAACGGGTTTTATAATAATGGCAATCTGACAATGCCATTTTAACACAATTCTATTACGAGACCATTGACCGACCACTGATCGACCATTATGAATTTAGTAGATTACGAACTTTTAGCAAAATGACAATGGAATCGTATTGGAATGACGAATTTATAAAAATAGCAGACTTGAGCCCCAGGTGGAATGTGTGGGCATTGTACGGGTGGCATACGCGATAGAAGCCAGAGGAGTCTCAGACACCCACATACGTCTACTCTCCGACAGTGCTTCAGTTCTCCAATCGATTCGAGTTTAATACTAGAATGTCACAATGCACTAGAATGAATAACAGTCTCTAACCGCAACACTGTGACACTGCAATGGATAAAAGGACACAACGGATCACTAGTCAACGATGCTGCTGATGAACTGGATAGAAGGGCATCCAGTGCGTCAGTCTGTGGACCCGAGCCCATCGTACCCATCCCATTCAATCAGATACGCAGGTGGCTTCAGAACTACACCCACACACAAGCAGAGAGCTGGTGGACGAGGACGTGGTAGGGAAGCAATGCCATCTTTGAATGGTAGGCTGACCAGACGTCTGTTACGCCTGGGCAGAAAGGATCTGCGTCTGGTGACTGGGACCATCACGGGACACTTGCCCACTAAACAAACACTTCTACACAATAGGCATAATGGTGGATTTTTGCTCAGGATTAATTTCAGGTCTATTGTCAAAATTGTATGAGCAAGAAACAGAAGACAATTGTTTTAGATTCGCGCGGCGTAAGGAAAGGTGCTTTGGGCGAAACTAGCTATCGATAAAAGATTATTTAGTTCAAGCGAGTTCGGGCGAACCATGACATGCATACGGCAAATCTAGGTATCGGCTAAAAGATTTATCGGTATTCATTCTTTGTAGCGTTATTCGGCGAAACGTGCTGTCGCTAAATAATGGTATCGACTAAAAGATTTGTCGTTTTACTGTTCAACGGTCAACCATGCTTTCTGTAGACAATTATATCGTTCAACGGTAATTCGATTAACCGTACGGGACTCATAACGGACAGCCCCTGTGCGCAATATCGTCATTCGAATCTTCATATCACTTCCAAATGTACGTCTCATTGGTGAAGAATGTGCTCTCTGTTATGTTGTATTGCCACATCGTGCATGTTCTTATTAAGGGTACACTAGTCGCGGGCTCGAACTCACTGGTGGGCCCGGCTAAAAAGCACGTTGTATCATCAGGCTTCGTGTCCGACAGAGGTAGTATCAGTGATGAGCAGTTAGACGCCAGTCTAGACGCACAACAGTATTGAGTGCGCTGCAGGATCAGTTATAGTAAAACACAAAAAATTAAGAAAAGTCCTTTGGAAGATCGGATTTTCTGAAAAAAATACTTCATAAATCAATTACCAATTAAGTTTATTGAACTTTTCGATAATTGAGCTTTGTCGGACCAACTTGGTTTTCGAAATTTTACACTCCTTAAACATGCCCAAAGTTAGGTTAAATTAGCAAAAAAAAAAAACAATCTTTGCTGGCTCATCACTTTTTAATGGCTTTTTATTTTAGTATTATGTTTCCGTACAGATAATATTAATAATGAGACAAAACCATACCATGTTTATTTTTTGATGTACATAGTCAAACAGTGGAATTAAACTCTAAAAAAATAAATATAAAAAAAACCCTCCCGAAGTTTGTATGGAAAAAATGTGGACAAGTGTCACCTTAAGAAATTGCACTGAGGACAGACACTGTCCTTCATGTTCAAAGACTTCTGCCATTGCAGGAAACTAATATATGTACAGTAGCCCTCACTAATGGAGCCCCAATCTCAAAAAGCAATAGATTGACACTTCGCTTTAACTTACGACCTTCTTATAATAAGCAATTTCTATAGGCTATAATACTATATACACACACACTCTCATACGTTTACGAATGAATGTATTTCCTAAATTCAACCGTTAAAGCAAATGGCATGATAGCTGAGCGGTTACTGCACTTGATTATCGCGTTTGAGCGCAGCGAGTCGCGGTTTTGAATCCCACTCGCTGTGTGATAGTCTTTTTATTGTTTTAAAAATCACTTTTGAGTATAGTTTCTTGTTCTGTTCTTCTTATTCACTAAACTCGTAAAACTTTATCATTATACCCACAGAAACCTAAATAAATTTAAATGATTTACGACTCATTCACCGCGACTTATAGAACGGTGTTGGTTGATAATTGTGTGCTAGTGACGTGTGTTTCATCTATTAGCGTCCTTCTAATTCATTTTAAAATGTAAGCAAATTTAAATATAGAAATGAAAGCGAATATTATTGCGCTGCATAAAAGTGGACTTAATACCTATATCACAAATACCTATGTGATGAAACCGGACTGAGTGTGAGTAGTGAGTAAATCATAATTTAAATATAAATATTAAACATTTATTTAATTAAAGTGTAACTGCTGATCCTTGTAGTTATTTTTAAACGTTTTATAAATATCACAATGTCTAAATAGAATAAAAATATAAAATTTCAATGTAAATTTATTTCCTAGATTATAGAACGATGAAAATAACAATAAACTTAATATCTATGTGAAATTGCCCTTTTAAATAATTTTGTTTCTAAATAGTAGGTAATACATAAAGTGTGTATTTTGCTTAGTAGCTTATCAGTACCCCTTTTTTGTTTTAGTGAAATACTGTGAGTCGGTGGGTGAAAAGATATGAGGAAGGCGGTAGCCTTGCCCGTGGAAAGCAAAGTGGAAGACCCCAGCTCCTATAACAGGCACACGTTCAGCGAATATGAAACAAGTGGTTTCAAAACGACAAGACATTTTGCCGAATTATTCGACACATCTTTACGAACCGTGCGCCGTGCACTCCACGCAGAAGGTTCATGGCAAACAAGGCATCATGGAAAACCAGCTCGAGAATCAGCTTAAAAAACATAGTTAATGGAAAAAACATTAACATTAAGTTATAAATTACAAATATTTATTTTAGTAATATTCAAATAATATTTTGTCTTATCCGTAATCTGGATTATTTTGAGGTTTAGTTTCAATCTTCTTTTCGGAATGAAAATGAACACTTAAGCTATAACCTCTTTAAGTCCTATTAAATACGATTTGTTAACTTTGAGGTTTGAGTTAAAACGAACTCACTCGCAGTAGAATAAAAGTAGTACTACTGAGTCATTTAATTGTATTGTGACAACTTGTCTGCATTTGTTACTTTTACGTGGGTAGATTTTTGTAGAATATTGTGATTTATTTAGAGTACCGACACACAGTAGTAATCAGCACAATATTATTATATTACTAAGATACAATAGCCTGATTATCATAGTTCACCAACTAGCTTATTTACTTCAATAAATTGTTCTATAAGAGAAAATAAACTGTTTTAACAAGAAGTTATTATTAGTTATTTTTATACATTCTTCATGAAGTTATAACGAATAAACATTTTGTAATCATTTATTATTGTTAAACCTTTATTTAAATAACAATACGAGTAATAAAACAAATTTGTTACATTATTATTCTGGTATATTAATAAATCGAATAATAAAAGAACAGATGAAGATGATTGTTGAAAAGAAAAATTGAAGCTTCATCACGAGATTTGAACCCAGACCTATGAGTTTCTTAATCCAAGACGATACGCTGCACGCTACCGGAACTCAAATTATAAAAGTAAATTTTAGCAATGGTATGAACCGACCAAGGTCATGTCTGTCGTCGCCGACGGTATGTATAAAATACAAAGAGTAACGCCAGTGTGTGAGTAGAGCGGTGAGTTTTGTGTTAATACATCACTTATACACACAGCTGTAGGTACGGCCTGGACCGCCACTTCATAGCAATATAGCCCTTAGTATGCGACTGCATTAGTGAATCTTGATTGTACATTCGTTTTTTTTTCATTGACCCGTGTGTTTTTATTTATTTTAGATATTTACTAAACAATAACATTTAATCGCCATAAGTACTCGTATGTACTGCAAATCGAAAATAATTGACGGTTTGTCAATTTTTATAAGTTCATACCAAATTAACTGTATAAAAATAGCATACAAACTCATAAATACCAACGATCTAGTGCTTCGCGGAAAAAAAGATTATACTGTGATTTAAACTAAATAAGATGATCACGAAACACCACTTGAAATGCGACGTTGCCAACCCGCGCCGGATGAACGCTCTTAACTTCTAATGGTCGTAAGCGCTGGGCACGCCACGATTGCGGCGGTAAGTCCCCTCTTTGAGGAGTGGTTTGAGAGGCGGCATGGCGTCCTTACCTTCCACCTGACGCAGGTCCTCACCGGACACGGTTGTTTCGGGAGGTTCCTGTTTCGGATAGGGCGGGAGGAAACGCCCGGGTGTTTCCACAGCGAGGATCGCCCTGAGGACACGGTGGAGCACACGGTGGCGGTCTGCCCGGCTTGGGCGGAGCACCGCCGTGTCCTCATGGAGGCGATCGGCGGCGGCGATCTCTCGCGTCCGGCCCTGGTCCAGGCCATGGTACGGAGCGAGAGTGCATGGGTAGCAGTCACCTCCTTCAGTGAAGCAGTGATGCTCGCGAAGAGGGAGGCGGCGCACGTGAGGGAGAGGCAGCATATGCGCCCTCGCGACCCTAGCCGCCGCAGGATACGGAGACGCCCCGGGCGTCGGGAATCCCAGGCCGATTTCCGGCCACCGTAGGCATGAGCTTGCGGACGGCGAGTAATGGGTAGCTCGCTGTCCGGTAAGGACCAATCCCAAGTCGACGGCGCGTTGTGTTCCACGCGCGCCTCAAAGAGATGTCAGCACAAAATGGGCCCGCAAGGGCCGATGCCTGCCAGGGGTGCGGGTTTGTTCGAAAGAGATACCACAGCCCCTGGCATTCGGGCTACTGAGGGGGAACACGGGTGGGTTTTAGTCAGTAAAAGTCTGACACGCCCTCCTGCTCCACCCAGAGCGGGAGAAGTTATTTGATGATTTCCCACACAAAAAAAAAAATGGTCGTAAGCGCGGCTGGTGATATAAAAATACCAACCTACTCCCATAGCATTAAGGTACCTTTTACAATACAGACTGATATTATATAGGGTCAGGGTCAAATTTAATTAGCTGGTGCTACTTTACCCACGAGTTCGGTATCGATATCAAATCGATAAAAAATATCATTCCAACTTTGTTCAAAACTTTAAATGACACTGACATGTACAGTCACGAGTTGATATATATACACATCGCCAAACTCAAAAGGGATTTTGTTTTAAATAGCGATTGCAACCTTGAGATAACTTGGGTATTTTAGTATAGTATGGGTTCCAAAATATTATTTTCATAATAAAATAAGATTACAATGAGTTAAAGTGGAGAAAATCACTTTTAAAAGTTGTTAAGCGTATACATATTATTGCTCGTGACTGTACATTAAGGCAACCAAACGAAATTGTGTTTAGGTTTTTGGAAATTCGTAAAAATAACTATGTTTCACTAAAAAATCCAAAAACAGCTGATCTATTAAGGGCATATTGACCTTTGCCCATCGCGTGAAGAAAAAAAAATTTTTTTTAGGTGTAAAAACACCAAAAAATAAATTAAAAAATAAAATTTTCATAATTTTTATACATAAACTATACCTGTATCTACCGGTGCTTCAATCGGTGTTTCGACAACTTTGTTCGATCCTACCACGCCATGAGCTTTGCTGTTCTGTCCCGCTGCTCCCAAACCCACGGCACTATCCTTTACTAACGAGAATTTCGGGTTGCTTGGCTCAGGTACTGAAATGAAAAGAAAAATAGGAATTTTATATTTATGTAAGGGATGTTTACGTCCGAATGTGTATTTTTTGCGCAATCAGCTGTTATCTAGTGGCTGTCCCAAAGTAACAAACTTCTGATGAGCTATACCGACCTAGTATATAACATGTTAACCCACATATTTTACCGACATTTTGTTCAAACGTACTTAAATCATAACAGTTTTCAATGACATGTAAACCCAATGAACTAAAATCTAGGATTAATATCTATACATATACAGGGTATTTTTATCCAGTGCGCAAACTGTAACCATGAATTCAGCATATTATTCTAGAACCCCTAGAGCAGAAATTTTTCGCCGGTTGTACAAAAAAGAAATCAGCTGTTTCATAGAAAATTGCAATGCCTACGCGGTCAAAATGTATGGAACAGCTGATTTTTTTTTGCGTATCTGGCGAAAAATTTCTGCGCTAGGGGGTCTAGAATGATATGGTTACAATTTGCGTACTGGATAAAAACTTTTCCTGTATAATCTAGCTGTCTTCCCTTGAGGTGTTAGGTGTGGTGTATGTATAAATATTAAACAAAAGAGGAAGAGAAAAAGAGATAAGAGGAAGGGGATGAACTCAGATTATAAAACAAAGGCAGATTGACCGCGCGGAACACCGAGAGTGAGGCCAAAAAACCAAATACTAAAGCGTCGCATTTTATGTAATGCATATAATGCGACGCTTTAGTATTTGTATTTTTTTTTATTTGGTTTAGATTATAAAACAAAGGCAGATAGATCGCGCGGAACACCCACGAGTCAAAAAAACAAATACTAAAGCCTCGCATTATATACAATTTGACGCTTTAGTATTTGGTTTTTTGGCTTCACTCTTGGTGTTCCGCGCGGTCTATCTGCCTTTGTTTTACAATCTGAGGGGATGAATATAAATGTGAATTAGACGAAGGCCATGGTGTTTGAAAGAGAAGAGGATGTATTGGCTGTGGTATTGGTGTACGATGTGAAAAAAAAAACTGAAAGTGTGTGGAGTGTGAGTTCGTATATCTGGGGAGGCTGCCATGTTTACTAAGGATGGAAAGATTGATGAAGATGTTGAAAGGAGAGTAAATGCGGGAAATAAGATAAATGGTGCCATACATACGATTGTGACCAACAAGTTGGTATCCAAATAAGCTCGACTGGCTGTTCATAATGGAGTGCTGGTGCCTACCCTTATGTACGGAAATGAATCTTGGGTGTGGCAAAAGAAGCATGAAAGTACAATAAATGCTGTGTGGAAATACGTTCCTTGCGAAGCTTCTGTGGTTTGTTTAAGAGTGATAGGCTGAGAAATGGTGTGATAATGCATCGGTGTGGTTTAAAAGAAAATGTAATGACAAAAATTGAAAAGAGGATGCTTAGGTGGGTTGTTCATGTGGAGAGGATGAATACAGGGCGATTAACCAAAGGAACAAGAAAAAGGTGAGTGGAAATGCCTGGAGGGAACGCCCTAGGAGGCAGTGCCGGTTTTAGCACTGCCAGCGCCCTGGGCGAGATTTATACGGCGCCCCCTAACTGCAATTCAAACCCATATATGAAAAAAGATATAATGAAATTACCATTTATTAAAAGAAAAAAACATTTATAACAAAATAAAAAAAACCGGTCAAGTGCGAGTTGGACTCGCGCACCGAGGGTTCCGTACAAACCTGTGGGTATATAAGTAAAAGTTCAAAATTGTCAAAAATATTTTTTTTTATATGACGAAACTAAAAATTTTCGGTTTTCGTAATTTTTCCTATATCTGTACTATAAGACGTGACTTCGTACAAAATTTCAAGATTCTAAGTTCACGGGAAGTACCCTGTAGGTTTTGATTCCCGTGCGAGTTTCGAAAATTTGCGGAATTTTGCGGCCTAAATGGCTGTATCTTTTGATTGCGTTGACTTAGAAGGTTGATTTTTCTACAGCTTCCAGGGACAGTAGAACTAAGTATCATATAGAAATTTCAGTTTGATACCTCCACGCGTTCCTGAGAAAAACGGTCTTGACAGACGGACGGACGGACGGACGGACGGACGGACAACAAAGTGATCTTATAAGGGTTCCGTTTTTTCCTTTAGAGGTACGGAACCCTAAAAAGACTTTTCTAGCCTTTCTGTCGGCGAACTCTTTTATAATTTTTTCAAAATCGAGGTTTACAGCAAATTTCATTCTCGATTGACAAAGTTGCCAAGTTTGTCAATCGGGATTGTGATATTGGCGATCGAAGATAGGTTTTTATCAGCTTAAGCTTAGAAAAGCTCCTAGCCCCGCTAGCAACCGTTACAGGTATAGTTAATAATATGCGCATTGCTATCTATACATTTGGATACAGTTCTTGTAAGTTGCGATCTTTGATAAAATTTAAAACAAAAACAGGGATAGCCACATTCTGGTCAGGCAAAAAAAAAAAACAGACTTATGAGTTCGTCACACAACATACGAGTACACCCATCTATATCTGATTTAGAGTCTACAGTTAATTTCAATTGGAGATCACCACAGAGTTTGGCAAGGTCAGGTTTTTCCGGAATCTGTTTTTTATTGTACAAAAATGACCAATATTCCGAGTACTCATTTAACTGTTCAAATCTTTCATTGACTGATATTAATGTAGTGTCCAAAAGACAGTTGAAAAATTCAATTTAAAATCAAATGCAGAACATGCAGTGCAGTGCTCCGATTTGAACACTGCGTTCCATTCTATTGTTGCCAACATAACGATTTTTTCGCTAAATTTAGGTAATTTACGAGTAAGTAGGCCTCGCTCGATGAGCGAGAGGAAATAAAGGTGCGCCTGCGGCGCCCCTTTATGTCCGGCGCCCCTTTTATGTCCGGCGCCCTGGGCGGTCGCCCAACCGCGCCCTACCCTAACGCCGCTACTGCTAGGAGGACGTATATTTTTTCAGAAAGTTCAAGTACGTACAGATGAGAACGTAAACAAGACAGTAAGGATTGTTGCAGGTGGCGTTCTGTAGTTTCTGCCCCCATGGGAAGAAGGCGTTTTATGTATGCATTAAAAATGTATATATATAAATTTCATATTTCTAATGTTAATTGTAAGGTAACAGTGAATGGAATACGTCCGTATTTCGGTCTGTGTATGTGTCTGTCAAGACCCTTTTTGTCAGGAATGCGTGGAGGTATCAAGTTAAAATGTATATCGAAGATAGTTCTACATCTTCGGTCCCTTGGAACTATACAATAAATCAAGCTTCTAATTCAACATAGTGAAAAAGTTGTAATTTTTGCAAAATATTTTGATGCTTGCAAATAAATCAAAACTTATAGGGAAGGTACCTACTTTGCGTGATCTAGAATCATGAAAGTAAAGAAGCAAAGTATCGCAGCCGGAGTAAAGAAAAATGTGCGGAAATCGTTAACTTGATCACATAAAAAAATTACGATTATAAACTAACATTTGCAGTTGGAGAATTGACAGTGACGTATTATTTATGTACGGGAGAACAGGTTTTTCAACTAAAATTTTAGGAATGTTTTGGGTTAAAATCATCCCAACTACAGAACCCTTCATTGTGCGTGGTGTGACCAGCAGGGCAGACAGCGGCAGTTTTATTTTTTTATTTCTTCACTTTTATCTAATCATCCTAACCATTTTGTAAACATCATTCCCGCAATACCTGGATAGGAAAGTATTTCTTTAAAAAGACAATCGTAAAATAAAAATATATAAAAAAATATAGTCACCTGGAGCTGCGTGTACGCAAGCAAGGAACAACAGAGCTACGGTCACTACAAGATGGGCCATTGTTTCTTCTCTACGGATGCTACTCGAACTGGTTGCCGATCGAAAACGCAGGTGCGTTTAAATATAAAACCAATTCACCCGCTGTATCATTCGGGTGCACTTTCTCATGAAGATATTACAATTGAAGAAAATTACTACTTGAATCTAGTGAAAAGAGGGTCGGCGTTTCTTAAGACATTAGATTCTGTTAGTCGTAAAAGAGTTTTCTTTATATGTATGTGAATCCAGAGGTTTTGGTAAACCGTTATTTTTTGTATTCACTCATTGTTTACTGAATTGTCGTCCTTATTATAATTACAGTACCTATTTACTTCTTTTATAACATGCCCATATCATTGTTATGCTAACTTTTAAGGCTTCAGTATGGGAATGTTGCCGATAAGTCACTAACTACATGAATACACATAACATAATGTTACATAGCAAAACATCACACCTGTATTGGGACCAAGGGTTAGGCAGAGGTTTACCTTTGGTACAGTCACATTTCCTTAGCTATGTTTTATGTAATAGTACATGGGACTTATACACAAAAGGCAAGCTAGTTGCCGTCCGTAGGGCATACATCCAAACTCTATGCTCAGCGGTAGCGTTATATTCGTTTATAGAAAATACAATCTATATTAAACAAATAAACATATTTAACACTGAAGAATACACAAACAGACAATATACAGTCAATATTGATGAAAACAAGTTTTCGATTCCATTTTTATCTTCTAGGTCAACTTCCCAGCCATCCTTCGCAATTTCGTAATTTAATAAGTAATAATTCTTCTTTTAAGTGTTTTAAAATATATTGGTAAACTGTAAATCAAGGTTACGGAATGTGAACCACAAAATAAAGCCCACACACATAAATATCCTCAGGTTTACCTCATGGCAAGATTGTTTAAAAATTCCTACAAAAAAATCATCTAATATTCAACCATATGTTAACTACCTACTTGGTAGGGCTTGTGGCTAAATAACAATAGCTGCACGGGTCGATCGGCCAGGTTAAGCTACGCTTGCTGCGGTTGGTCCGTGGATGGGTGACCATCTTTACATACCAAGACCCCTCCGTGCCTCGGAAAGCACATTAAGCCGTTGGTCCCGGCTGTCATTCGTGGATCTTTGACAGTCGTTACGGGTCGTCAGAAGCCCGAAAGTCTGACAACCAGTCTTACCAAGGGGTATCGTATTACCCAGTAACTGGGTTGTAGAGGTCAGATAGGCAGTCGCTCCATGTAAAATACTGGTATTCAGCTGCATCCGGTTAGATTGGAAGCCCCAACGTAGTTGGGAAAAGGCTAGGCAGATGATGATGTTAACTACCTACTTATTTTTTCTCCTCAAAACTGAGAGGAAATGGCTCAATAATGTTGCGCAAAACCCGGAAATTTACAGTAAATAAATGGACTATTTATTATTATGTTTGTACATAAATGTTTTATTTTTTGTAATGACTCCTTTGAATACAACCTGTTGGTAACATTTATGAATCGTTCTTTTGTTCTGTTACGTTCGTTATTTTTTTGTGAATGAGAGATAGTAGCCTTGTACTACATTCATTCATAGGTGCTCCGTCTTGTGGACCAGTGTGCTTGATATCCAGGCTGCAGCATCAGCTCATCGTGTTGCCACCATTGCATTGTATGTAGAATTAAATACTGATGAAAACGGATCCACACACAAAATATCTGCTGCAGCATCAGACCAAGAGTTTCATAATCTTGCATAGTTATATAGCGTTCATGCGTGTCATTCTTTCAGCATCTTTTAATCTATCGGGCCACGTGGCTGGGTCGACATCTAAAAAAGACGTTGATCCTACAGATACACTTGTAGTAGTAATAGCACCTTCACTTGCAATAGCGCTTGAACCAGAAGTAGAAGCACCAGGTTTACAGATTGTATTGGGATCGGCCGTAAGTTCTTCGTGTGGTTTAAGCGGAGCCGCAACTACTACATTGGTTTCTCTTGTGGGTGACGACGGTTTTTAAGCTCACCTTTCTTCAAAAAGGCTGCTTGCTTCTGTCGCTCTGCATCTTTTTCGGGTCTTCGAGTTTTATATTGGTATTCCGACAAGCGTGATCTACCGTCAGCCATTTTGTTAAGTAAACATAATTGATAACAAAGCTTACCAAATGTTTGGAGATCTTCAGGGATTTTCGTCGACCTTCCACCTTTTTGCACTTTTACAAATCAATAATTAGGCCATAGAGTTTTCAGTACCTATTTGGAATCCTTTTTACGTAAAATGTAGTGAAAGACTAGAATTTGTACAAATTAAACCTTCGTGCTATGAATTTCAGATGTTGTCGGAAAACATTTCATACCACTTACTTCTTAAAAAGTATGTTCTTCTGACTTTAAAGTCTACACAAAAACTTCTGGAAGTTATGACTCTGTTCAATTTGTGCCGCAATCATTTTGATTGTCCGGACTTAGTTAGGAGTCTGTGTTACCGGGTTCCTCGAACAGTTCATGGTTATACGTGAGGTACATTGGTTTAGTATGTTGTGTATTTACACAACATACTAAACCAATTTCATGTGATTTCACATAACCTTCATTTGAAGGTTATGTGAATTGTACCTAACATTAGATCACATGAAATTAGTTTATTGGTTTTGAATAATGGCCTATGAAAATCACAGAACAGAGGATGACAATGATATCATTTGAACCTTATTTCAAGTGATATTATGCTATATAGTCCAAGATCCCAGGGCCACCAGACGTCACGTATTTTCTGACGGATGAAATGTGGATGATTGAGTAGTGTTAGTATGTACTACGATCGCATGCCTACCTGCTAGCTTGGTCAAACGGCCAATTTCCAGGTATCAAGTGATCAAGGTTCTTTTAACATTACTTACTTCACGTAAATTCTCATGGCTGATTTTCACGTACGTTTTAGACAATATCGTTAAAAATAAGTCGTCAATACTCCCAGACACTTTCCGTCGGCCATATTGCTTTGCAGACGCTTTAAAGCTCCCAAAATAACAAACACGGCAGAACACTGAATACTTTTTTGTGAGTGACTTTAGCATTTGGCCCCAAGGAGGCCTTTCATCATCGACATCATCATATCAGCAGAAAGACGTCCACTGATGAACATAAGCCTTCCACAAAAGGGGGGGATTTGCCATAATCCCCACGCTTGGCAGGCGGGTTGGCGATCGCAGTATGGTGGTCAAATGCATAAGAGAACGCTGCTGCCCATTCTCTAGTAAGTCCCTTAATTAGTCGCCTTCTACGACACCCATGGGAAGAAATGGGATGGTGCTATTTCTTTACATTACATTAAAGTGAGCTGTCACCTGACCAATTTTTAATTTTATTTAACAATTAAGTAAATTAATAAAAAAAAAAAAAATAAGTTAGTCGACATCTAACATTTTTTAGAATTAAAAAAATATTCCAAAAAAAAAAACATTTGCAAAAATCTTGAAAGCTATAAGGGTAGTTAAAAAAATTAGTTCTAATTATAAATGAAAAAAAAAACTTCGGCTAACTTTAGTATTATTATTAAATATCTGCGTTATTGCTTAGTATTCCTGTGGTCTTTTTTATCGTTTTTGCTCAACTCCAAAGGGTCGTAGAGTGATGTTAAATAGCCTATAACCTTCAGCAAGGATTGGGCTATCAACGCTATAAACATTTTTCTAATGGGAGTTTTAGAGATGGAGTTCAAAGAAACAAACATACTCTTCAGATTTATTATTAGAATAGATTTTCCTGACTCATTGACTGATCGAAGTTTTTGTCAGTATGCGGCCACAGCTCTGGCAACGTCGCTGTTCGATACTTGGTTTTTACCTTTATATTGTTCTTGCATGGGCCCATTTCAATGCCCCAAACGTGCATGGCATCGCCCGTAGTGTTCCTTCAAAACTACAATCCAATGTTGAATTTGTATGCTGTTGATGTTAATAAACTACAAGTAGGTAGTGACAGACTCTCCTAAGAGGTCCTTCCACAGTTGGTCGGCATTTTAATTGAAAAAGCTCTCGTTATTCTTTTTTTGTATTTTGGAAGACAAGATGTGAGGTGTGACATATATTTTCCCCTATTTTGTTTAATTGATTTATAGACGTTCGTGCTCATGCATAAACAGTAAATGTAAAGAGGTCGTGAGCTTGGAGTAAATGTACCCATACCTAAGGAAAATTTAATTGATTTTAGATAAGTTATAAGGCGAATGTATTCCAATTCTTCATGGGGTCCGAGTGCCCACTTAGTTTTCCGGGATATTTCCAAGCGGTTGGTCGACTCTTCACGTGACCAAAGGGCTGGCCTATTTTTCGGCCAAAGAATCAGCATTGCCATACAACGTGGCAATGCTGCCAGCCTTTTGGGCACTTTTCCCATTGACAACGATGCGGACGTATTTTTTGATGCCTTGTGAATATTTTCTTTTTTATGTATCTGTACATAAATAACTGCATATATCGTATTTTGGAAAATGTATCTCTTAATAAATATTACATTCTTAACAATATTGTTCTTGTCTTGGTTTTATGCCATCGAAAAAAAGAGTAGGTTCTAAAACCGACGCGTAAATAGGGTTTTTTTAGGGTTCCGGACTCGAAGTGTCACCAACTGGACCCTATCCGTCCGTTCGTCCATCTGTCTGTCAGGGGGCTGTATTTCATGATCCGTAATAGCGAGACAGTTGAAAATATATGACCAGCCTTCGGATTCGGCAATATGTGCAGGATTACAGTTTTTACAGTCATATTTAAAAATTAAGATTGAATTTATCATGGTTATATTATTCCGATTAAAGGCCAGGTTTAAATGTTTTAATTGCTATCTACTATTCTCATAAATGCACTTCCTGATTTTGATGTTCTAGCTTTAACTTACTTCAACCTAGTAAACCAGGTCGAAATGATCATGGCTGGAGACGACTTTTTCTTGACAATTTTTTACACGAAATTCAAATTCAAAAACATAGGTAAGCATTCCGCGGTAATCAGGTGAGGATTGTGGCGAGTAAGGCTCACCACGTAATCTTCACCAAGACACCTTTATATCTATGGAATCCCTTAAAGACTATTTTAATAATAAGTACGGACTAACGACTATTGGTTTTCTTTACAGACTGACATCTTCAAAATTCGGTTGCCATTTTTATTATTTTTGGGTTAGTCTGTTTTGCTGATATTATGATGAGGTGATTAAACTGTGGCATATCCGTCTGGTGGGTTTTTTTTGGGTGGGAATTCATCAAATAACTTCTCCCGCTCTGGGTGGAGCAGGAGAGCGTGTCAGACCTTTACTGACTAAAACCCACCCGTGTTCCCTCAGTAGCATGTGTGCCAGGGGCCACGGTATCTCTTTCGTACAACCCGCACCCCTGGCAGGTATCGGCCCTTGCGGGCCCCATCGGTTTGTGCTGACATCTCTTTGAGGTGCGCGTGGAACACAACGCGCCGTCGACCTGGGTTGAGTCCTTACCGGACAGCGAGCTACCCATTACTCGCCGTCCGCAAGCCCACGCCTACGGTGGCCGGGAATCAACCTGGGACTCCCGACGCCCAGGGCGTCTCCTGCGGCGACCAAGGCCATAAGGGCGCATATACTGCCTCTCCCTCACGTGCGCCGCCTCCCTCTTTGCGAGCATCACAGCTTCGAAGAAGGAGGTGATGGCTACCCATCCACTCTCGCTCCGTACCATGGCCTGGACCAAGGCCGGACGCGAGAGATCGCCGCCGCCGATCTCCTCCATGAGGACACGGCGGTGCTCCGCCCAAGCCGGGCAGACCTCCATCGTATGCTCCTCCGTGTCCTCAGGGTGATCTTCGCAATGGAAACACCCGAGCGTTTCCTCCCGCCTTATTCGAAACAGGAACCTCCCGAAACAGCTGTGTCCAGTGAGGACCTGAGTCAGGCGGAAGGTGAGGACGCCATGCCGCCTCTCAAGCCACTCCTCAAAGAGGGCACTTACCGCCGCAATCGTGGCGTGCCCAGTACTGGGTTGCGACAATCGCACTCTCCATGTCGCCATGAGTTCCCGCCGGAGCTCTGTCCGCTGTGCCGTGATTTCTCTCGGCAGCGGAGTTACGCACCGGCGTTTAAACTGGCCTCCTCGCGCCACTCCCAAATGTGCGCGAGGACCTTTGCATCCAGATCCCATGGCGGTAATCTGGCAAGGAGGCCCGCCGCCTCACTGGAGATCGTGCGGTATCCCCGGACCATCCGGATGGCCATGACCCTATGGGCCGCCTTCACCCGGCGTGCTGGTTGGCGCCTCAATGTAGGCTCCTACACCGGTGCGGGCCATGGACCGCACGATCCCCGCGTAAAGCCTCCGGCAGGAATCCGTCAGGTGGGTTGAAAGGCAAATTATGTCAATGCTGACTTTGACCTCTGCAGGCGAGACTTTCCCGATGGTTGAATAGTCAGGTATGTACATATACTACATTGAAATAATACTATTTAGCCACAAGACAGCTATTTAATAAAGTCTGACATAGTGGTTCGGTTACATGTGATGATGTGACCCAGCAGTTTATTTGGTGGTTTACATGACCCAGGCCTATGAATACTAAATTTATTATGTTTATTGCTACACAGGGCTGGATAGGATAGTGACTATTAGTCAAGTGTATAGTTAGTTTCATATAATCCTTACCAATAATATAAACGCGAAAGTATGTATATTTGGATGTATGGATGTTTGTTACTCTTTCACGCAAAAACAGCTGGACGGATTTAGATGAAAGGCACACATATAGATTATTACCTGGATGAACACATAAGATTTTTCATCCTGTTAGTACGCTCCCGTGGGATAATTATCCAAATCCACGCGAGCGCAGCCGTGGGCAACAGCTAGTTTCATATAAAAGTTAACAGTTAAACAAAATGAAATTAAATAAATATTTTTCTGGATGCGGGAAGCACAGAACCGGTCGAAGTGGTGGAGCTAGGGGGAGGCCTATGTCCAGCAGTGGACGTCTTTCGGCTGAAATGATGATGAAATATTTTTCAGCAGCTGCAAGAGAATTTGCTTTCCATTGAAGAGCATTAATGTTTTTTTGGTACTTTTATGAATTTATTGTAAGTACTTGATGAGTTTCCCGGGCTTCAAAACCGAGACCGCTTGTAGTGATCAGACCGCGCCTCGATGGCGTATTGAATAGTGGAAAATCATTCTGAAACTCGATAACCACAACGCCTAGCGTCATCCTGACTTTTAGGACTCATGGAAGATTTTTGTCTGTAAACTATAGCATACATTTTTTTTTTTAATAAAACAAGCCCATAGTCCCACTGGTAATTTTATTTCTATTGCCGTTATAACAACAAATAATAATAATTAAAAAAAAAAACTTTTCATACAAGACAATGTGTTTTTTTCGGCAATTTTTGCGTTGTGCGCGGTGTACGGAACCCTTCATTTGCGAGTCTGACTCACACTCAGCCGGTTTTTATGTATGACCACGCATACCCTTTTACAGAATCGTCTGATTATGATAATTCTGTTTTTATTGGAAAGGGAAATTAGGTCCATTTAAAATAGAAAAACAAAATCCACCAATAAACGTAGAAAAAAAGGTTGATTGATTTTCCACCTACTGAATTTTTCACTAGTAAACCGGTTTTATTGAAACTTGGCACACATAATATCTAGTTCTGATTAAGCTTCAACAAAATAGAGACCTAGAATTGATCTGAAGATGGAGACGCGAGACAGTGTAGAGAGCTTTTTAACAGTTAACAGCAGATACGTGTTTAGTTTACCTAGCGTAGCAGAGTTGAGTGTGTCCACTTCTGGTCATTCACTCGTGTAGCAAATCCTTAAGTTCTGGTACATTCTCTGTAAAACGGAAAAGGTGGTGCTTGCATATAAATAAGCATTAATGAAAATCGTTGGGATTTTCATTTATGAAATATGTCGTTTATTTTATACTGTCAGCCGGCAAACGGGTTTTCAAAGAGTCTTCTACCCTGAAGTTAAACTACAGACTAACAATAAATTTATAGAGTATAATCTGTTGGGAGAGATTCAATTAAACAAGTACTTCCTCACAATGATACAAAGTTTATTTTAATAAACCTAAAATTAAGTACAAACAAATAATGTGGCGAGCCACTAAACCAATATATCTTTCTCCTGGGCATACACCCATATAATTAGTCTTCGGTCCTTATTGTATAGATGTACGCCAGCATGAGACTATGACAATTTATATTTCTCAGAGTCGCTATAGCGAGTCCGTGAGATGAACCGGTTAACAACTTCTAGCTCAATCGTACAAGTATCTCCCTATTTGGATTGTGCTCATCATATAGGGTAAATGACAATTATGCAAAGCAAACCCGAGACACAATATTTTATAACAACTGGTCTGAGCACCTAGTTCCTACAATAGGCGTAACTCTCTCAATAGGTTAAATTAGGACACTATGTCTATAAATCTATTTATTATTTATTTTTTTATTTAAAAAAAAAAAAACATTGCCCCACACTAGGAATTTCTCCTGTCTTCGTCGAACTTCGAATTTGTCTGTCTAGGAATCTCCTCAGTGTTCTCTCAGTATAACTACTTAGATTTGAGTTGACGTCTCTCAGTATAACGACTTTGGATTTGAGTTGACGGGATTAAGTCCCTTGGCGTCGTACACAGGGTACACCTGTGTACACACGTGAACGTGGCCTACGGGCTAAGATGGTGACGCTTTCGTTACCTGGAGTGGCGAGCTTCCCTCATTACCGGGATTCGGCTAAGCAAGGCCTTCTTCACCTCGAAGACCACACCACGAGGGTTAACGTTCAAGCCGCCTGCGCTCCGATGAATTCTCAATCAATCGGTGCAACACCCAGGCATCCACTTAATTGCGCATAGGCACCAATCTTATAAGCTAGCTTAAGCGCCAGACCTGTAACAACGCCCACGTCTCAGAACACACATGGAAGACTTAGGCTAGAGGTTATCCAGCAAGAACATAGATAATGGTTGAATACTCACAGGATTCAGCTCCACCAAGGATTAACAAAACCCCATAGGGTTATTTGGGCACATCCAGTTCCTTCCTGGAATAACTCCCTTGCTATCAGCCTTCCGGCACGAGCGAGTTCTCGATCGTCAATCCGGAAACCCCCCTCCTTTTCTTTTCGAGAACCAATCTGACAGTTCTGGAATATTCTTCCACAGACAATATCGATATTCATATCGATTTGTAACTGTCATTACTTTTTTTATATTAAATGTGGGAAATTATTTGCGTTTGTTTATCAATATTATTTAATTAATTATTTCGTAATTAATTTGTTGTGCATAAAGACAACAACGCCTCTTACAAAAGTAACGCTGGCAACTGTGACCTTGCTTTCAAATTCCCACGACAGATGTCGCTACTTGTCGCGATCAATTCTACTTTTGCTACGTCACAATACGCACTATAAAATGTATGCTTATGACTTAAAATTTCTTAGAACAATTAAGTTTTTCAGAGATTACTTCCCTTTTACAGATATATAATAGTATGATTCAGTGGTGCAATAAAATGAAATGCATTTGAACTCATAAAAAGACAGTGTATTACATTACTAAGGACAAAATACATAAATAAACACTGTTCGTGCGCTGGAAGTTTTGTTTGATTAAATATTGCACCACACTTAGATCGCTTATCTAAAAAGCATTCAAGCGTGCTAGGTTCTGTCATAAGTCAGTAAGTATAAGGGTTTTCTTCTAAAGTAAAACGTAGTTTTTTTTTTGGGCCATGGGCAGGCCTGTTGTGCTATAAAAATAAAATAAAAACAAAAATCTATAGTTTATATACAAGCTGCTCAACATGGCGTTACAAACTATAAGGTATAAAGCACAGTCAAAGGGAAAATTTTCAGGTTTGGTTGAGTCTATCAATTTAGCTCTCTCTGTTAGTTTATAGCACGCATCAGAGAACACTACAATATTTATTTCAAATGTAGATAGTTTGGTATCGTAGGATGGATGATCTCATTTTAATAGCCATGGTGAAAGAAGGACATTTTACCCGTACCAGGGGAGACTGTGGTATCCTGCTGGGCCACCGTAAGCGCCTGCCGGCCCGCCATAAGGCCCTGCCGGGCCGCCATAAGGTCCTGCCGGGCCGCCGTAAGGTCCTGCCGGTCGGCTGCTGTAAGGGTGACTCTCTTGGTATGCGCCATAAGTGTGGGTCCTGTGGTTGCCACCGTTAGAGTTATTGGTCACGTAGTTATTGTCGTTAGTATCGGTCCCGTAGTTGTTGTCGCGGTGGTTGTCGCTGCCCTGGCTACTGAAGCTGCCATCAGCAAAGGTTCCATTACTCACTTGCCCTACGCTGACACCACCATTATCTGAATTCGCTGTGAACAACATCCCGTGGTTGCCACCGTTAGAGTTGGCCCATTGGTTGCCACCTTTAGGGTTGGCACCTTGGCTGCCACCGAAAGAGTTGAGTCCTTGGTTGCCACCGTTAGAGTTGGTCCCGTGGTTGACGCCATAGTTGTTGTCTTGGTGGTTGCCGTAGCCCTGGCTGCTGAAGCTGTTATTACCAAAGGTTCCACCAGCCACTTGCCCTACGCTGACTCCGCCGCGAGTTGAATTCGCTGTATACGCCTGTCTAGCTTTCCTGCGCTCTGAAAAAGAAACTTATTTTTAGTGGGTTACTATATAGCGACCGCCCCGCGGTGGCGTTGTTGACATGTCAAAACATCGAAACTTCTGTGCTTTATCTTAATCAAGTTCGAATACCTTGTAATTTTTTATTTAAAGTAAACCTTGTGAAATAAGTTCTCTACATACTGGTAAGAACCGTACCAAAATCCATAGTAGCTTTGAAGAATAACGCGGTGACAGAGACAGACACAATTTTTTTTTATTTTATGTAGGTATGTAGGTATATATTAGGGTTTTTTTTTTGGGGTGGGAAATCGTCAAATAACTTCTCCCGCTCTGGGTGGAGCAGGAGGGCGTGTCAGACTTTTACTGACTAAAACCCACCCGTGTTCCCTCAGTAGCCTGTATGCCTGGGGCGGCGGTCTCTTTCGAACAAACCCGCACCCCTGGGGTTAAAGTATGAAATTGCCGATTAGTACTGAAAAATTGAAACTGGTTTTTTTCTAAGTGATAAACTTATAAAATATTTACACTTAAAAATATCTATATATTGCTGCCATATAAAAGGACGTTTATTTATGCCTTTACGATAGAACTCTGAGGATGTAGATTCGACAAACTGTGTGAAAGCATTTTGTACTGCCTCCTGGGAAGATTCTTTTTATCATGTAGATAATTGTCTAAATCACGAAACAAAATGGTAGTCCGTTGGAGCAAGGTCTGGCGCGTACGGAGGATGATGTATAGTTTCTAACTACAACGGTTTCTCGTGCAGTGTGAGGTCTTACGTTATCATGGAGCAATAATGGTGAAGATCGATTATCGAGTCGAAGCTGTTTCACTGCCAGTTTCACCATCATTTTTCGAAGTTCGGCACAGTAAACATCTGCTGTTATTGCCTTACCAGACCTGAGAAAGCTGTAGTGAATAACACCATGAAGATACCACCAAACAGTTACCATTACCTTTTTATTGGTAAGCTTTGCGTTAGGGCACTGTTGCGGCGTTTGCTATTACATTTATCGCTCACGGTTATTGTAAGCAATCCAGTTTTCGTCACATGTCACAATTCGATCCAATATTCCTTCATTTCTGTACCGATTCAACAAGGCAACACAAGTTTCAACACGTATTTCTTTCTGCAGATCAGTAAAATCATGAGGCACCCATTTTTCCTATTTTTTTATCTTATTTTCGTTTCTGCCGCGTTCATTCCGCTTCTGAACTCGTATTCAAAAATAACTCGGATTTTCGCTATCTTTACGTCTAAGGGCTGATTTTATCAAAGTCAGATATCTTTTATCCGTAGAGTATTTCACAATTCTACTATGGAAGATCTGTCAAAAATTCAAAATTTATTCTCAAGATAAGACTTATTCTAACTATAAAAGTTTGGTGAAATTCGCCCTAAGCTGAATAAAAAAAAAACAATTGAAAGTCGAAAATGGAGTGTTGCACATTTTTTGAAAGAAAAACTTCATAGGTACCACGAGAAAATAGTTTCACACGAAAATCTCACACCATGAAGATTTTATGTCAATTCGAAGTGTCTATTTCTACACAACGGCAATTTCATACTTTAATCCCTATTAATAAATAGTCAACAATCTGCTATTGCAATAATCATCTTAAAAAATATTTTTCACTTCTCATGCTCTAAAAGTACGCCAATATAGCACTACGGAGCGGGATTAAAGTGACCACTTTAGTCTCTAGGGAGTGAAAAGTAATATTACTTTGGCCGATGTCGAAAGTGACACCACGTTACAGGCTATAAATTTGTCTTGTACTAAGATGAAAAAAGCGAGAAAATTCGTAATGAACGGAGGGTATTTAAAAATAGTTAAAGCTTATCAGCAAGTAAGGTCCAGTGACGTAACCACCATTTTTTTCTCTAAACTTCCAAAATGGAAAATGCACCAAACAGGTCATAGGTAAAAACAATCGGAGGCATGCCTAAACAAATTGCAACTTATCTGAATCTGCCAAATCCAGAAGTCTACACAGGACATTGCTTCCGAAGAACGTCGGCGACCCTTTTGGCAGATTCAGGTGCAAACCTCACCACGATTAAGTGACATGGTGGTTGGAAGTCAGACCAAGTATGAAATGAAATGAAAAAGTGTTTATTCACGAAAAAACAGTTCGTGTAGGTTATATTTACAAGTACAAGTAGCTTCAGCTACTTGGTCTTTGGCTACATAGAGGAGTCTATTCAAAACAAGTACAATATTACTAAAAAAACTAACATCTGGGATTAAAATAAGTCCACAAAATGAGCCCCAACCGTCTACATCCCGCAATATGTCGAATGAATATCAGCAGTCGGATAGTGAAAATATGATGGAAAGAAACGTCGACTTTCTGCCAGAAAGTCCCACTTATACAGAGCTGTCAACCCAAAATTCTGAAATACAGTCTACAAACACAACAAGTACGCGTGTAAATATTATATTTACAATATTACAAATAATTCGAATTGTACATTTAGCTTCAAAATCTTTTGTGATTTTTATTTTATTAAGTAATATTAATATTACTAAATGTTTTTGTACTAAATTGACTATTTTTCTCGCACTCAAAGTACAGTTTGTACCTCGAGACTAACCGACAACTTAATATACCCTCGGTTTCATTGACTGCCTCGCACGCTCGGGAGTTCAAGCACCTCTGGTATATTATGGCTTCGTTATTTTTTACCTGGTACCGCACAAAAAGAAGCAACTACTGCTAGAGTTATAACAACTGTCACTAAACGCGCCATCTTGTTCTCCATCGAATTTTTCAGAACACAGAATAAAGGATCATGCAAATTAGCGCGACTAACTTAACGAAAACTTCATGGAAATTGTTCTAAAAGTTTTAAATATTTCTTAAAGATGATATTCATTATCATCGGCTGATAGCAGTCTACTGTTGGACATAAACCTCTCCAATTGCAAGCCATTCAGCTCCGTTATCGGCAACTCTCATCCAGCTACTCATCAGCTCTCATCAACCACCCTGCGAAGATAGTGGCTCCAACTGGCTTGAGGCGTCCTACCATTCGTTTGACAATTCACGGTCTCCACTCAAGAATACGTCTACCCCAACTGACATCGGTTCTACGGCAAATGTGGCCGGTCTATTAATTGCCACTTCAGATTGCTAATTTTTATTATTTGGAAGGTTTGGTAGGTCCTGTACTGAAAGAGCATCAGGAGCTCTTCAACTCTGTCCTGTTCTCTGGGAGAAATCCAGAAGCGTGGCAAAGGAGCATGGGCGTACTTTTCTTTAAAAAGGGGGTTCAAACGCTTTTAAAGAACCACACACCCATTTCGCTTCTAAGCCACGTATATAAGCTGTTCATTACGTGCGAGCGGTTGAGTCGAACGCACGCGCTTAGCTGCAACGTAATATTATCGCGTGATTTTTACTTCTACCTACATAATAGTTATGTTATCAAATTATCGTGTGTTACTATTAAATGGCTGAAATAAATACTAACGTGGATATTTGCGCCTCTAGTGGTAGTGATGACATAGTGCAGGAGCTAGTATCTCAGAGAGAACAACAAGTTAACCTAAATTTGACCGAAGAGATTGAGATGAACGAAGAGAGTGAGCAACGACTTGTAAAGAGAGGGAGACAAGAAGATGAAGAAATAGTGGAAGAAGATGGATTTGTAACCGTAACTAGAAAGCATAAGCGAGCAAATAGGAATGATTCTGTAAGTGATAAACAAGTGGGAGAAAGTAGTATAAACTCTGAAGAAAACCATACTTGTATATGTGTGACAGGAAAAGAAACTTTACCAAAACAATTTGGTATGGCAAAGCTTTTGAGATCATTAAAAATCGAAAAAATTGCAAAGATGATATATAAAAGTGCATTCAGGGTCCTGATCTATTTTGAAAATAAAGAAAGTGCTTTGAAATTATTAAATTGTGAAAGTTTTATTAGTTCAGGATACAGAGTTCAGAGGACTGACGAAACTTGCTTATGTTATGGTATTTTAAGGCAGATAGATCTAGAAACAGAAGAATCAGAAATTCATGAGAATCTGTCATGTGAGCATGACATAATATCAATAAGAAGGCTAAAGAGAATGTCCGACAGCGGGGAATGGATAGATTCAGAGACAATACGAATTTGTTTTAAGGGCGCCACTTTACCACCGTATGTATTTGGGTACGGTTGCAGGTTCAAAGTGGAGCCTTATACTTTCCCAGTATCTCAATGCTCGGGATGTTGGAAATTTGGCCACCTTTCCAGAACATGTCCAATTAAAAAAATTATTTGTCCCAAATGCGGTGGTAATCACCCAAATTGTGAAACAGATAATTATATTTGTGTGAATTGTAAAGGCCCACATATGGCCATATACAAGAAGTGTCCAATTTTCCTAAAAGAGAAAGAAATCAGAGACATTATGACTAAACAAAACTACACCTACAGAAAAGCATTAGAACTATACTTGAAAGAAAACAAAAGTCAAGAAACAAGCATTGATAAGCGGGAAATGGAAATAAAATGTAACGACATCAATTCACAACATGGAAATAAACAGAGTACTCAGGAAACGTATAAAGAGATACTTGTAACAGAACGAATGGCTAACACCATTGCAAGCGATGATATCATGCTGAATAATGGCACTAAAGAGAAGAACTCAAGAAAAAACATACGACGTCAAGAACAGGTAACGAAAAAGAAGACTATGGAGACTAAAGTGTCGGACAGGTGTAGTTTAGATAAAGAGAATTCGTTATCACCGCCCACCTATGAACCTATATATTTCGAGAAAGAAAAAAACCCAGAAGGTACGAAAGACTCAAGCGTCAACTTAGATTTTTATTGTACTTTCCAGAGAATCAAAGATATATGTATTTCTGAAACTGATTGGAATACCAAACTTAAACAACTAGGTAAATTTGTTATGGAAATATTGGGTCAACTAATTGTTAAAGTTTTGAAGAAAGATGACATTTTTACTAAATTTATATCTATGTTTAACAATGGCTAACATTACAACACAAAAGTCTTTGTTACGTATTGTACAGTGGAATGCACGAAGCTTACGACCTAAACGTAATGAGTTTGAGTTGTTAATGGCGCAAGAAAAAATACATATAGCTTTAATATCCGAAACGTGGCTGGAACCTGAATCTCATTTTAATGTAAGTGGGTATCATATTTTTAGAAAAGATAGGATGGATGGGTACGGGGGCATAGCTATTATTATTTGTAAGTCGATAAAAGTGCAACAATGTTGTATTTCTACTCGAAATTCAGGCATAGAAGTTGTGTCCATTAAACTTTTAAATTGTAAAGAAATTAAAAACATAATATTGTTGTATTGCCCTTCTTCAGTTCGTACAAGTCTTGCTGACTGGGAACATATTTTCTCACTGTATCCCAATAAATGCATAATAGCTGGGGATTTTAACGGCCATCATGCAACTTGGTCCTCTAAAGCCGATGGTAGAGGAATTCAAATTCATGATGCGGCTTTAGAGGCTGGATTTATTCCTCTTAACGATGGGAGTGCTACTAGAGTGACTTTGGTAGATAATACTGTTCAGTCGACATCTCCCGACGTAACCTTTGTTTCGACCGATTTGTCTGTTTTGCTAAGCTGGAGTGTGATGAACGAAAATCTCGGAAGTGACCATCTGTTTGTTAAAATTACATATAAATATTATAATAATGTGAACGTTAGTTGTATAAATAAAAAACGAAATTTCAAGCTAGCGAAGTGGTCAGAGTATAGCAAATCCTTAGAAAATTATTTATTACAACCTTTAGATACAGTTAATGTGCAGTCCTTATATGATAATTTTATCAAACAGATAAATAAAGCAGCCGATGAACACATACCTTGGATTAGGAGCTGTGATAATCCCAAAAATAACTTTCGACCTAAACCCTACTGGAACACAACACTCTCACATTTAGTGGCGCAACGTAGGTTGGCTTTAAAAAAATTCAGAAGTAATCCTACACCAAGTAATTTAACTATAATTGAACGCAAGACAAAAGCTGCAAAAGATGTTATCTGTCAAGCGAGGACAAAAGATTGGCAATGTTACTGTAGTAGCATTGATGAACAAACGTCAAGTTCTGATATGTGGAAACGCATGGGCTGGATTAAGGGAGTTAGTTCATCCAGATCCCGTATTTCGAATGATCAGAAGATTGAACTTCTGTCTAATCTCGCTCCAGACTATGTCTATCCAAGAGTCCAACATTTCAATTCAGATAATATATTACTCGAGGCCAATTTTACCTTACAAGAGATGTGTAACTGTTTTAAGCGAAAGGATACAGCACCCGGTAACGACGGGATTACATATTCCTTGATATACCATTTACCTCCCGCAGGCAAATTGTACTTATTAGATCTATACAATCACATTTTTAATACCGGTAGTATTCCGATACAATGGCGTGACATTTTAGTAACACCAATACCAAAACCTACACCTGACGGTGGTACCAAATTCCGACCAATCTCCTTAATTTCTTGTTTATGCAAAATCTTACACGCAATGTTGACAAAAAGGTTAGAGTGGTATATAGAGAAAAATAAACTGCTCTCCCCGTTCACTTCTGGATTCAGGAGAGGACAGTCGTGTCAGGACTGTCTAGTCAAATTAGTAAGCCAAATTTACCTAGGATTTTCCCATAAAATTTCGACAATAGCGTGTTTTTTGGATATCACTAATGCCTATAATAATGTTTTAATAGATGTATTGATAAATACCTTAGACGAAATAGGTGTTGGGAAAAAATTCTGCCAGTATCTGTGGAACTTTCTAAGTGAACGGCACCTAATTATGAAAGATGAAACCGAACAAAATAAGTACTTTATAAGATATACAAATCGTGGTTTAGCACAAGGCGACCCGATTTCGCCTGTACTATTTAACGTAATTACAATTAAATGTTTTGATAGAATTAGAAATGTAACGATGTGTCAATATGCAGATGATTTTGTATTGTATGCCCCTTCCAGAAACCTCAGAGAAAGTCAAATAGAATTTCAAATAGCGTTAAATGCATTTTGTTTCATTCTGGATGAAATAGGATTACAATTATCAGACGATAAATCGAAAGTTTGTATTTTTAGCAGAGGTTTTAGAAGATTACAAATAGAACTTAAGTTAGATAAGGACAATTTAGAGATAGTAGACAATTACAAATATTTGGGTGTGTGGTTGGACAGATCGTTGCGCTGGAGTAAACACATTAATATGACTGTTGAAAAGGTGCAGAGGAATCTTAATTTACTTAAGGTTTTGGCAGGCGCTTCCTGGGGCTTACATCCTAGACACTTAAGACGTATATATATTGCACTTATCAGAAGTCGCATAGACTACAGCTGCTTTTTATATGACGCGAGCGCAAAATGCCACCTAGATAAATTAGACAAAATTCAAAATCAAGCTATGAGAATAATAGGAGGTTTTATCAAAACTTCACCGATCCACGTGATGGAAAGTGAGTTATGTGTAGTTCCACTGTACTTACGAAGGAAATATTTAGCTTATAAATTCTGTCTAAAGTCAAAGGCAATAGAAAATAATTTAACATGTCGGATATTAGAGGAACTCTACGCTCTTCGACAAAATTGTTATTGGAAAAATAAAACCATTCCTTTATTGGCATCAGCTATGAATGAGGTTAAAGAGTTGCAGGTAGCTTCTTCCTGTCCATTATCTATGTATACATTACGAACATGGATTACTAATATTAATGTAAATGAAATTATTATATCAAATTTAGAATCAATTAAAAAATCTAAACGTTCATATGATAGTAATACATTAAAATATGCAGTTATTAGTGAATTATATACAAAGTATAGTGGTTGGTTTTATATATTTACAGATGGTTCGAAGAATGTAGAGGGTCATGGGTCTGCATATTATATTCCTAATATAGATATAAGCACTCAAGATAATTGTTTTAAAATAAGTGAACATACATCCATTATGACGCTGGAGCTCATTGCAATCTCAGAGGCTTTGACTTACATAATTAATCATTGTGGATATAAAAATGTTGTCATTTGTACAGATAGTAAAAGTTCATTACAACATATAGCTCGATGCGCCTCTGGCCACAGAGGTGCATCGATAGCTTATGTTATACTATCTAAAATTGATGAAATTGTTTTAAAAGGCATCCAACTGAGGTTGCAGTGGGTTCCATCGCATATTGGATTGCGGGGCAACGAAGAGGCTGACACGTTGGCAAAATTAGCGGCTAGAAATGGAAAAGAAATAAATATTATATTAGATTATTCAGAATTTTTACCACAATTTAAAAATGTATGTTATGATTATTGGAGAGAATATTTTAATAAACGATCATTGGAGAAAGGTATATGGTATAAAACCATACAGTGTGAACCTCTTCGCGTGCCCTGGTTCATGAATAGTGATAGTAGTAGACAACTGATTGTTACTGCTCTTAGACTCAGATCTGGACACATTCCATGCAAGAAATTTGCCTTCATGATGAAGAAAATCGCTTCGCCCAATTGTGAGGAATGTGGAGTTGTCGAGGATCTACAACATTTATTGATGGAATGTGCCCAATCTGAGGCCAGTAGAAATATTTTAGTGAGGTCCCTGAATTTGAACAGAATTGATGTAGGCATGTTCCATACAATTCTATCCGAACCAAATGGCGACGATGCGAAGGGTTTGTTTAAATTCATGGCCCACGTCTTGTGAGAGTACAATTACTGTTTAGGATACGATGGGACTGACATACGCTATGCGTAAAAGCCCCTAAAAACAAATAAAGAAAAAAAAAAAAAAAAAAAATAAGCTGTTTTCAAGAGTAGTCACGAATCGTCTAGCGCGGAGACTCCTCGACGAGTTTCAGCCACCGGAGCAGGCCGGGTTTCGAGGAGGATAGACCACAGTCACACAGTGCGAGCAAATACGACGCGGTATTAATATCAACGGCGAGTACATTTCACACTTGAGATTTGCAGATGACATCGTCATATTGGCTAGATCGCTGCAGGACTTGCAGCAGATGCTGAAGGACCTAGTTGATTCTTCTGTACGCATTGGTCTCCGGATAAAATTGGACAAAATTCAGGTTATGTACAACGAACACGTTACTCCGGGACCGATTGCTGTCAATGGCGGTGCTCTCAAGGCTGTTCGAGAATACGTTTACCTCGGCAAACTCTACGGTTTGGTAAGAACAACTTTGAGAAAGAGGCTAACAGAAGAATTCAGCTGGGTTGGGCAGCATTTGGGAAGCTTCGTCGAGTCTTCTCGTCGCGTATTCCAGACCCTGAAGACTAAAGTCTTCAATCAGTGTGTCCTACCTATGACCTACGGAGCTGAAACGTCGATACTCACGGTACGGCTGGTCCATCAATTCAAAGTCGCTCAGCGAGCTATGGAACAAGCTATGCTCGGAGTTTCTCTGAAAGATAGAATCCGGAATGAGGTGGTCCGGCAGAGAACCAAAGTTGTCGACATAGCTCACAGAATTAGCAAGCTGAAGTGGAAATGGGCCGGCCACAGTAGCCGTAAAACCGATGACCGTTGGGGTAGACGTGTTCTTGAGTGGAGACCGCGAATCGGCAAACGTAAGGTAGGACGCCCTCAGGCTAGGTGGAGTGACGATCTTCGCAGGGTTACTGGTAGCAACTGGATGAGAGTTGCCGAGAATCGAGCTGAATGGCGTGCAATTGGAGAGGCCTATGTCCAGCAGTGGACTGCTGTAGGTTAATGATGATGATGAAGATGATTTGGAAGGTTAACATTATTGAAATAGGAAAGCAAGAAAAGAATCTACATCACTATTTGTTGGCTAATACTGTACCTATAATTTACTATTTTATTCGCTCACGTTTCTGAACTCTAGGTATGTACCGTTAGAGTTTAATTTGCTAGAACAGCACCCTAATTGCGTAACTCACGATTAATCATAATCGCTTTCAATTTCACAGTTCAACAGTATTCATTGCGTTATTTATGTTGTTGAACAGACACATTTTTCGAACATATGAAGCAATGGTTTAACAATCTGATCGAAACAAATTATGATGAATCATGAGTTACGCAATTAGGGTGCAGGTCTAAGGCGAAGGGCCAGACTAAGAGAGATGCAGAAACTCGTAGGTCACTATGTGCGAGCTTTTGGGTAGTAGCGATCCGACGGGCCCTATCTCCCGGGAGTAGTCACGTTCCTCACCTCTGGCTTGCCTTTATAGGTTCGCTGGAGTGAACAATGATGAAGAACAGAGTTTCCACCTCATTATTACCTTTAAGGGAACCGCAAGACCAAACTGAGGAAGGAAGTATTCCAGTAAAATGCATTTCCGGGATTACCCTGATAGCCGGATAGTCGAATACCTCTCGACTTCCCAAGTACATCAAAGCATGTTTGCCCCTTTATCACTAGACAATAGTGTCACATATAGATGCTAGCGACGGCTTTCGAGAGCCCATTATTGAGTGTGCAAGTCACCCCGTGTCATTCTATCTGTGTATTTTATATAAAACATTGGTCAAGCAGGACCCTATAATCCTGGATATCCAGTTCACTTTAGCCACTCAAACCCAAATTGATTAAAAAGAACATTTACAAAAATAATGCAAATTCAAAAACACATGACGAGGCAGGCTAACCATATAATATTAATAGCACCGAATAATTAAACCGTCGCTTGAATAAATTATTATGTTTTTCCTCATAGAAGTGAATAATTGTATTCTTTTTGAGTGAAATAAATTATTTTAAAAACCGTAAACCGTTTATATATATACATCAAACAGCCCCCGTTTGATGTATATATATAAACGGTTTACGGTTTTTAAAATAATTTATTTAGTTAGTATATAGTAGTTTATATATATACATCAAACGGGGGCTGTACTGGGGGCACTTGAGTAATGAGAACAGGGATAATCGTCCGTTGGTGCCACAATGCGAATTGGCTTCAACCCCTCGTAAGCCTTCCACAGTTCCCGAGCAATGAAAAGCGAAGTGGAAATAAAAATAGAGAGATTTGTTCTGTAGTGACAAAAAGTAATGTCACTGTAATTAACTCTTATAACAATGACCCGTGTGGACCTTATAATAAGAAGTTATTCATCTAGTTTAAATATTTCCTAATTCTGTGCCCACAGTAGGTATATCTGACACTATGTCTTCTCACAGTCCTAAGTAGAGAATTCTCCTGACAGTGATCACAGCGAATGGACATTGAACGAAAAACACAGGTGTAAAATGGTTTCGTACATAACTTGCGTCGATAGACTTCCTACCTGAACGAGTCATTGGCTCATTACTGCCTGGGTTCGACTCCCATTATTCAGACGTGCACACTCGATCGTGATCATATCATACTTGGGATATCTATCCCCTATCATACTGCCTGCCCCTTCGGGGTGTGCGTGCGTGACGTTATCTTATGGGATTCCCATAATTTTTTCCCTGATCCAGTTTGTTTGCTTTATCAAACACAATTGACAATGGGTATTTTCCAATTTATTGAAAAGTATTCTAAATTGAAGATTGGGACGAAATATGTAACAGAATAATAAAAGTAAATTGATTTAAATCCATTTTCTCAATTAAAAACGTTTTAGTTAACAAGTGAATGTCGAGTTAATTATTAACAAGATTTTTAATGTATAGATTCAAGATTCAAGATTCAAGATTCTTTATTTGTGGAAACATGAGTACACATACAGAGCATGCAAGTTAATAAATTACAATAGTTGAGATCAGTCATGTTTGGCCTTAGTGGCGTACAAATATTTAAATTTCGTCATAGTTATTACATAAGAATTATTTAATGTCAATTAAAATAAATTATCATCATAGCAATAATATGTTGCTGCATGTATGGATTATGTCAAAGATGTACTGATAATATTGTCATTGAGAAATTCTAGAACACTGTAATATGCTTTCCCTTGTAGCAGTATCTTTAATTTATTTTTTAATTGGCGGATATTAAGCTCCTTCCAACTATTAGGGAGTTTATTGAAAATTTTAGGGGCCATACAGAAAACACTCTTGTGCATTAATGTCGTTTTAGACCTATGTAGACAGAGAATACTATCATCGCGTCTACTATGGTTGCGATCAACCACTTCTGATTGACGTGGAAATAAGAGCCGATTTGATTTCACAAACATGACAATCTCTAAAATGTAAAGGCACGGGAGAGTTAATATTTTATAAAGTAGGGTTTACAACTTTCAGTTGACTGCAATCTAAACATAGTCCTGATGCACCTTTTTTGGGCTTTAAAGGGTACGTCCTTGTCAGTTGAGTTGCCCCAGAAAATGATCCCATATCTTAATTGAGAAGAAACCAAACCGTGATAAGCCGGGAGCAATGATTCTGTGTTAAGCACTGGGACCAGTTTGAACAGAGCGTAACAAGAATTACTATTTTTTTTACTGAGTTCTTCTATGTGTGCTTTCCAGTTCAGCTTTTTGTCAATCGTCACTCCAAGGAATTTAGTGTTGTCAACTTCTGTAATAATTCTATTATTGTATTGGACATTAAGATCAGTCATAGTTGATAAACGTTGACTGAAGTGCATTACGGTAGTTTTATTAAGATTAATTTTTAGATTATTATTATTCATCCAATTTATTATTGATGTCAGAGAATTGTTAATGTCATTATTGTAGCTATCTTTAGTATTACATTGAATTGTGATAGTGCTATCATCAGCAAAGAGTGTAACTGGTTGGTCTACATGTTTAGGTAAGTCATTTATATATACTATGAATAGTGGGGGACCCATCACACTACCCTGGGGAACTCCATACTTGACCACTCGCTCGTGCGAATGAAATATTTCTTCACATTTCGTTTTTAAGTTTATCCTAGATATCTCCGTGACTTGTTTTCTGTTATCCAGATATGTTTTTATTAATTTTAGAACATTTCCTCTTATACCGTATGCTTCCAACTTATTTATTAAAATATCATGCCTGACGTAATCAAACGCCTGCGTCATATCACAGAATATGGTGCAGACGGGATTGGTTCTATCGACGTTTACCATAACTTTATGTAGGAAATCGTAAACAGCCATATTTATAGTTCGGTTTTCTCTGAATCCTTTTTGTTCGTTAACTAGTATATTATGTTTTTCTAAATAAGCACTTAATTCTTTATATATATTTTTCAAATATTTTGGAGAAAACACTAATAATCGAAATGGGTCTGTAAAATTCCATGGATTCTCTATTTTATTTTTAAATATAGGTTTTACAATTGATTTTTTTAAAGCGTCAGGGAATATGCCAGTACTTATGCTTAAATTAATCAAATGACTTAAGTGCGTACAAATTTCTGGAGCCACCAACTTAACTATTTTTGTTGATATTCCGTCATAACCCACGCTGTTCGTATTTTTCAATAGTTTGATTATTCTAAACACGTCCTGCGGTATACAAGGGGGCATAAAAAATGATTTTTCTCTATTTGGGATATTTGAAGTGACTTGATTTCCTGAATTAACAAGTGGGACTACTTTTTCAATGAAGTAGTTGTTAAATTCGTTGGCTATTTTCTGGGGATCTCTTATAGTGTCACTGTTGACTTTTATTTTTGTGATCAGATTTCGTGGTATTTTATGCTTTGAGTTATTAATAATGTTCCAACTGGTTTTTGATTTATTACTGGATTGTTTTATTTTATAATTCTTCTGTGCATATTGCGTTAATTGTATAATTTTCTTAAATAATTTAGAGTATTTAGTCAATCTATATTTATTAGTTCCATTTGGGTCACGTCTGTATTGCCATAAAAGTTGCCGCTTCTTTTTGCTGCATATTTTGATACCACGTGATACCCACTTAGATTTATTTGCTGTATGTATCATGACAGATACTTCAGGAAAGCATAAATGGTAGAAAAGCGAAAATGTTTCTATAAATGTATTGTAGGCTATGTTAGGATCACTTGTTTCGTATATTTCAGAGAATGACAACCTACGCAGGCAATTTTGAAATTTTGCAATATATTCTAATTTATAATCACGCCTATTCATACGCCAGTATCTTAGAGTGCAACAACTTTCGACAGGTATTTTTATTAATTGCGCTGTGTGGTCGGACAGCGCGAATTCAAGCACTTCTACTTTACAGACTCTTTTGAAGTTATGTACAATATTATCTATACATGTTTGACTCTTTATTCTAGTAGGCTGATTAACAGATAATCTTAAATTATAATTCAGTAAGAGACATTCAAAATCTAAAGTTTGGTAAGTTTTTTTAAGGTATTTACATTGAAATCTCCTGCTATCACAATATTGCGAAAAGATTTATTAGTGACTTCTCGCAAAAATGTATGTAGTTTTTCCATGAACATATTGAAATTTTTGGCGTTTGGAACTCTATAAATACAAGCTATTACAATTTTATAGTTAATCAACTCTACGGCACAACATTCAAAAACCCCGGTTTCTCACATTTTTGTAATTTGTTTCAATTCCTTATATTGAAGTCCGTTTCTTACAAGTATACATGCTCCACCTCTTTTACTTTCCTTTCTTGTGTAGCACACCGCAAGCTGATAATTAGGTATATTAAGGTATTGTTCATAGCCCTCCATAATAAAATGCTCTGTAATACATAGTATGTCCACACATGACTTTGTATCTGCTAACTCTTCTAGACACACTGTTATTGCATCTGATTTAACTAACAATCCTGCAATATTTTGATGCATTATGTGTAAATATTTAGTTACGAAAAAGGCTCGTTGATTGCTCATTACAGGTCCCGTCTTTATTATTATCCGCAGAAACTTCGTCACAAATAGCAAACGCATTGTCGTCAGCTTCACTAAAGTTATTCGTGTTAGAGTATTCTATGTCAGTGATCAGAGCTTTTATTTCTTCAAAAATTGTTCTCATTGCAGTGTTGTTTATTAAGCCCGATTTTTTGCGAAACATACTAAAGTCATACTTAAGGTTTCGATTTGACTCCAGGTAGTAAGCGTGTTCATAGGTCAACAGATCCAAGTAGAGTAGGTTATTAAATGCCTTAATCCTCCAGTTGTATATGCTACTATGATTTCCATATGCATATGTAGGGAAGCATAAAATTATGTTAGTATGTGTTATTCTACTTAGCACATTTCTTATGTTGATTATAATTTTGTGGTAGTCATTTGTTACTTTAAAGTCTTCTGGTCCTATTAGTAGTATGCAATAGTCTTCAATTGTGAAGTCAGATAGTTTTGACTCAATACCATTAAGAAGCTGTTCTATACCTACTCTCGGTGTTAGATAGTGACATATTTCATCTTGATCTTCTACTAATACATTTTGTGCAATATTTATGATATTGAATTTCTGTTCCGTGCTAAGTATACATACTTTTTTCTTTCTACAAGTTGGTTGAGTCATCTGTTTCGTATTGTTTTTATTTAATGTATTTATATTTCGCGCCTTTTGTATGTAGCCGTTTCTGTTGTCTTGTTGCTTTTCCCGAGTTTCATTGTCATTTTTTTGGCTTGTTATAGTATCAGTTTGTGTCTGCTTTGTGTTAAAGTTTGTGAGAGGTATTTTCTTAGGTGTTTTTCGGTTCGACTTAATAGGGGTATCTGCTGTCACTTTTTTGTATAACTGGTTTTTTTTAACCAAGTCTTCATTCAAGTGTTTGAGTTCAGTGTGTGTATAGAAAGTTGAATTACTGGCGTATGGTGCCGCTGTGCACAAATACTTCTAAAACAGCGCCAAACTAAATACTTGTACCGGTGCCATTTACACAAAGCTGGCGTCACAATGTCACGTGATAAAAGTCATCGTAAAGAGCGTTTTGGCGGTAAATTCAAAACAACGAAAACGAAATTTGATCTTAATCGTTTTTAATTGAGAAAATGGATTTAAATAAATTTATTTTTATTTTTCTGTTAAATATATCGTTCCAATCTTCAAATTAAAAAAGTTTTTATTAAATTGGAAAATACCCTATTGTCCCATGACAGGGTACTACGGAGTCGGTACCTCAATGAAGGTACGCATATGGGGAGAAATTGAGGATATCTTTCTTTTAGTCACCTGCATCCGTCAAGGGGATGATTCTACACGTCATTCTAAACAACAAAAACTTTCGCTATGAAAGTCAAAAATAAAATGTCATAAATGTTTCGAAATAGTCTGTTTTCTGTTGTAAAGGAATTTGTTTCTTTTTTCACTCCATTGACAGATAAATAAAATATTTTTAATTTATTTCTTCCACAGAGACGTTCCTATTCAGCTGTTATTGTCAATTCAAAGAAAGTTTTGGAAATAAGTAACGTACAAATATAGAACACACAGCAGACATGGCTCATGTGTTCTGCCAAAGAACCATACGTACCTCATAATTATATTTTTTTTGTCCAAAAGCTACTTTAGGACAACGCCCATGCAGGTGCTGGGATGAAGAAGTGTTTTTTTATATAAGAACCTAAGTGTATATTTAAGTAGCAGTAGCAGTAGTAGTAATCTTTTTTGTAATCCATAATGATAAATTTTATAGTTCTTTTTTTATCACTGTTCCTTTCCTCCAAAGCACCTGCCATCTAATCTCTTCACCACCCATGGTTGACTGGTAGAGAATGCTTAAGGCATTAAGTCCGGCTTTGTACCTTTTTGTGTGCGAGAAGTTTAAATAAATAAATAAATTGTAGTTTATTGAATTTCTTTTTATTATTTTGAAATTACTTCTACTGTTTATTTAATAATTTTTTTACAAGTTCACCGTATAGCACGTTCGATTGTTTTTTTAGTTTTTAATGTTACCTAGTTTGGAAGGCGCTGGTGTTTTTGATAGGTACCTACAATTTATTTTTTTCATTAGTACCTATAGACACCAACGATGCACTTCATTCTGAAATGTTTTATTTTTACCAGGAAAAACGTTTTCGTAAATGTGTTGTTTCTGAAATAAAATGTATTTATTTCTGAACACGCTTGGCAAACCAATCCTCTTTATTCCTATATGCAGTAATCCTTCTCGTTAAGTAAATCCGCCGCAACATCTAGTTTAGATCAATAATATGCAATGTGTTTAATCTTTCCTATAAGTTTTTTTGGGAAATCTGGGTCTCACGTACCTATTTTGAAAAAGTATTTAGTGTGAGATTGAGCATAAACATGAAAAATATATAAAGAGCTCTCATGAAAGGTTGCGGTAAAGAACGTGAAAAAAAAAATTGATAAAGTTTTTGCAAAACAATATCTACTATTAAGTTTGGTAATATTTTGTTGACATGAACTATTTATGACTGTATAAAGGTACCTGTAATGCTTGGTGCAGCGAAAACGCAAGCCACCACTGCTAGGACTAAGAGAACTGACACTAGAAACGACATTTTGCTCACTATCGAATTGTTTCGAACACTGAATACTGATCCCGGCTTGGTGCTGCTTATATATCCCAAAAATATTCTTGTAAATTCAACTTTTTTTAAACATCGATAATTTATTGAAAGTGATCAACGAAGGCAGATGTAGAAGGCAGTGTACAGAGAAACCGGTCTAGGGGAACTACATACTTGAAAATAAACAATGTGTATTACATTATACAGGATACATTTTTGATCAGTGTGGACACTGTAACCATTCAGCATAACATTCTAAAAAAATCAGCTGTTCCATATATTTTGACCACATAGATATTGCACTTTTCTATAAAACAGCAGATTTTTTTAATATAACCGACGAAAAATGTTTGCGCTGAGGGGCCTAGAATGATATGCTGAATTCATGGTTACAGTTTGCGCTCTGGTTAAAAATTTACCCTGTCTAAAAATAAAATTGTAAACACTAGTTTTGATGGCAATGGTCTGGTCGACATATTTAAGGCATAGGTTATGATCGTATGTTTTCTACATTACTATTTAGCTATTATGTGACTATGCGCCAGGGTCACCCGCAAAATTCTAATTTTCTTAAGTTTTTGGCTGTATGTTAAACAAAATATGATTCACGATCGTAACAAATATAGAGGTGTCAGCAACAGCTGGTGGGGTCCGCAAGAGCCGACGCTTGCCAGGGGTGTGGGTTGTTCGAAAGAGATACCGTGGCCGTGGCACACAGGCAACTGAAAGAACAAGGATGGGTTTTAGTAAGTAAAACTCTGACACGCCCTCCCTCCAGGGCGTTAGAAGTTATGTGATGATTCCCACCCTTAAAATAAAAACCGTATTAAATATTGCTGAACAAAATAATATGAACTTAAGGGTTGTGTTGACGATTTCAATTATTTATAATTCTGTAAATACATACACACGTGTCTCTACAATACAACTTGAGCCTGATCTGCAAATTACAAAACACGTAAGAATATTAGAATTTTGCGAGCTACGTTAGCGCATCCCACTTAAGAGAATTTTATTCTAAAAGCATGTTTTATCTTATAAATAAAGGACATAAAAGTGGTATTTTAATTTTATTTTTGGTCAGTGTTGTTTTGACCATGATCAAGATGTCGCGTTCTGTTGCTCTTCTGTTGGTGTTCGCGCTATTTGCAACTACGTTTGCAACCCCAGGTAAATATGGTTGCTCTGCTGGAAACACGTGAATAGTAGTTTATAAATAATCGTAGACCACTATCGCCGTAAATATTAACGTATCAACCGCTAGAACTCACCACTTTAATCGCTGTTTCCAGTTTTATATAAAGTATTCTTAATTATGCGTATAAATACAGTATAATAACTTGTGTTTTATCTTATTACGTTAAATTTTGTGGCGTTATGGATACCTCCTTACCAATTATGTCGATCAAGGTCAATGTATACCTAAGTCAAGTAGTTATTACGTTTTTGATGTAAGTTACTGTTTGCAAAAATTTATGTGTCTTGCGTAAATGTATAGATTCTATGCGGATCAGCACCCTAATTTTGTAACAGACTATCAATCATGATTATTTTGTAGGCTAATCCATTCAGATGGTGGAATGAAATGTGGCGATATGAAACTTATGTGTTACCCCTCTGATTATGCATCCCCGTGTCCTCGTGGAGGCGATCGGCGACGGCGATCTCTCGTGTCCGGCCCTGGTCCAGGCCATGGTACGGAGCGAAAGTGCATGGGTAGCCGTCACCTCCTTCTGCGAAGCAGTGATGCTCGCACGTGAGGGAGAGGCAGCATATGCGCCCTCACGGCCCTAGCCTTCGCAGGAGACGCCCTGGGCGTTGAATCCCAGGCTGATTTCCGACCACCGTAGGCGTGGGTTTGCGGACGGCGAGTAATAGGTAGCTCGCTGTCCGGTAAAGACCAAGCCCAGGTCGACGGTGCGTTGTGTTCCACGCGCGCCTCAAAGAGATGTCAGCACAAACCGATGGGGCCCGCAAGGGCCGATGCCTGCCAGGGGTGCGGGTTTGTTCGAAAGAGATACCGGCGCCCCTGGCATACAGGCTACTGAGGGATCACGGGTGGGTTTTAGTCAATAAAAGTCTGACACGCCCTCCTGCTCCACCCAGAGCGGGAGAAGTTATTTGATGATTTCCCACCCAGAAAAAACCCTCTGATAATGAAAAATTTGGAATATTTCTAATTTGAGGACAATTTGAGGCAAATAGAGATAGCAGCCTCTGTTAATTGTTTGATTGACGGTTCAGGGTTTGTCACCTATTTCGTGTCAATTCTGGCTAAGTCAAATTTTACCAAAAAATGCATCTGTCTGCAACACGCTATCCGGAGCGGTTGCAGATGCAAGTTCAGTGATGATGCAATAATATATAAATAACTCCTCGTCGACTGGTTTCATTTTGACGGTCATAAATCAGGTCCCACCTGGATGGTTATAAATGCCATCGTACGACCTTGGCGTCTTCTCTGTATTTTTTTAACAAGAATAAACTTGCCTGTTGCATTGATAACATGGTGAACAACTTGATCACTCCATGATTTCGTTTCCACTTATTGTAATTAGCTTTTGCCCGCAGCTTCGCCCGCTTTGAGATTGGAAATTGTACCACGGGAACGTACATACCACCACAGTAAAAAATACCTTAAGTGGTTTCGTTATAAAATATTATGTGTGCTAAATTTAATTCAAATCCGTTCAGCCGTTTTTGCGAGATTGATTTTCTATCGAACCATCTGAGAGCCTTAGAGGTACGCGTTACCTGGGCCCTGTCACCTGTGCATTTAATGATCTTATGACTGCGTCAATGAGCGGAGTTCGCGCAGCTGACCTTTGGGCCAAGGATTTTTGAACTTTATGCCACCGATACGCTAAGAAGATAAATGAATAGGTATTTTTACTTAATATTATTGACTACTTCGTTGGTGTAGCAGTCGCAAGCGTTACTGCTGAGTATAAAATACTGGGTTCGAACACAGGTCTGGCAAAGTAAGGGCCGGAGTCTGTATTTGTGCCTGTTTGATGGCAATAGGCTCGCCCTATTGATAAAAGTGTGTGTGCTTTCGGTTAACCTCCGGCCAACCTTTCGGGGAAACAAGGCGTGATTTTATATTTTGTAGGTATTATTATATAACATCCGGTCGACCGAGCTTTGCTCAGTTTTATTTTTGTTTAACGTTTTCTTAAAATGAAACCTAGCTAGATCAATTTATAGCCCCCGAAACCTGCATACTAAATTTCATGAAAATCGTTGGAGCCATTTCCGAGATGCGGATTATATATATAAATATTTACAAGAATTGCTCGTTTATAGGTATTAAATATGTTTATTACATTATATAGTAGGATTGCAGGATCTTCCTAAAGCGGGCAATCAGCATCTAATAATGTCTCTATCACACTTTTTTAAACATTTATCACACCACCGTCTATTATAGTACGAGTATAATAGGCAGTGGCCTAATTAAATAGGTCCAGGTCTCTTCTTTAGGTGCAAAAAGCTCAAGCACTCTATGAAATCTTGGAGACCGTTATAAACTTAGATGAATGTAATACTTTCAGGTCACCACTCTGACAAGGACAACGAAAAGATCACCAAAGACAATGGTGAAACTGGCGGTGATGATGATGAGAGTTACGCCGAAGTAAAGGCAGATCATGGTAGTATTGGGGTTGGAGCCATAAGCGGTGGAGACTTCGGAGACGGTAGTTTCAGCATCGGTCACGGAGGCAAAAGCGGTGGCGAAGGACATGGCGGCCACGGTGGCAACCAAGGCACCAACTCTTACGGCGGCACAGGAGGAGACTCGGGTCACACCAGTTATGGAGGTTAATGAGATAGTATACGACAGTGCGGAGGGGCGGAAGGTAATTTAATCTGATAGGTACACCTGGAGAAATCTTCTTACTTCTGTTTATTTTACCTAAGAATAAATGTATGATTGATATGTAACAGATCGTTAAACAAAAATAAATAAAGATATTATTCTTTGTTACACTGAGGTACACTAACAGTGGTTTCATTGTAATATTTTGTATAGGTCAATGAATTGTAAGTGTACAAGGTTTATAAAAGGTGAATAATAAGGAGTAACATTTTAAGAGGTATGTAAGTATGAACAGTTTAATGAAAACGTAGTAAGTACACTGATCTTTTAATTGGTCAAAACAACTATAGGAAGGTGTTCAAATTAAAGTATACCACGATTTATCATCAAATTGCCTTTATTTCAATAGTATGGTGATGATGACCACCATCGCAGCCACATTCCGGGTCCATAGTCACTATAACAAATACAGTGAATATGAGAAACGGTTTGAATAGATGAAAAAAACAGAAGGCATGGTTCAGAGTCATTGAGTAAAACAAGAAGTAACTAATAAATTAGTTGACCCACAGACTGTTGTTGTTGTGCTGTTGTATGACACTAAAAATATACTCTACCTGTTAATTTTGAAAAGGAGAACCAGACAGAAAAAAGCGTATATGGCCCTGTGGTTAAGGCATCGCTACTCATGCACGAGGCTGTGAGTCAAAACCGGGCGAGGAAAAATGTGACTTGTTAATTTATACCTATGTACTTTCTAAGTATTACTTGGACATCACTAATATCAGTAAAGGAAAACATCGTGAGTAAACCCAGACTTTATAGTACAATTTTGAAATCGCCAACCCGTGGTGGTCAGTGCTCAATGTAAAGAATACATTGAGCACTGACCCGTATGAGCCATTTGCCGTGGAATGGGTAACAGTAACAGGCTGGTATTATAATTATTAAGTACAGAGCAGATTCGGAGGTAGGTAATTTAATAAAACCATTGCGACTGCTAAAAAATAATCGACTCAGTAAAATAAAAACATGAACGAAGAAAGAGGAAAATTATACTCACGATTGGGTAATGGTACACTATAGCTAGCTGACTAGTCAGAAGAAGTGTTAAGGAAAAACGTAGTTGGAAATATTCGGTAGTAATTAACATGAATCAAGTTGAACATGGGATTTTCCATACTGCAGTTTTGTAACAAAATACCTGTCTGAATGAAGGTCACTAATTGCAAAAAATAAATAAATAAGATTCTCTTACTCATACTCATGTCTGAATCTTCGTTTGTTGACGTGACAATGTTTAGCCGTGAAGCTTTTTCCTTTGAACTTTGAGCTGGAGATGACCCCCGAACCAATACTGCCCCCAACCGAGAGAGATAACCCGATATTGCTGTCTCCCAAAATTATGAAGCGACGGTCCCTCTCTGTAAACACAAGAAATGTAAATTATAACATTATGAAGAAACGTAAGCCAGGGTCCTAAATTTGCACTTCACCATATGATAAACCCCCCGAGTTGGTTCCCCCATTGTCGTTGCGGGCGGGCTCAGTAACCGTAGACTGCTACCCACGGTGAAGCCAAGAGGAACCCAAAGGTGGCGCCGCTCGTCAGGGCTTTTGCCTTCAAGCCAATGACGTAGCGGCCAAAAAGTAGGTTGCGGTGAGGTGCACCGAAACTGAGGTGGGCCGCGATGTCGAATGGGAGGCATCGCGGCTGAGGGTTACGGGCTGCGGCAGAGGAGGAGTGCCGGTGCTTCTGAGCTCAGAGCTTCAGAGCTTTCAGCGCTCTTCCCTTCCGTGGCTTGGACGGGGCCGCCACCGTTTGATGGCGGACGCGGTGGGGCCTAAGGCGAAGAGGAGTGTCCGTAAAGCGTTGGCCGCTTTCCCTATCCCCTGCGGCCGAAAAGTAGTAGACGGGACGGCGCGTTGTGTTCCACACGCGCGCCGTCAGAAATGTCAGCAACCACTGGTGGGGTCCGCAAGGGCCGATGCCTGCCAGGGGAGCGGGTTGTTCGGAAGAGTTACCGCCGCCCCTGGCATACGGGCAACTGAGGGAACACGGGTGGGTTTTAGTCAGTAAAAGTCTGACACGCGCTCTTGCTCTACTTAGCAGGAGAAGCTATTTGATGCTATTTGAAAAACATATGATAACCCCGTTAATAAGGGTGTCAAATGTTATCGGATTCGTTTTGTGACATACTTTTGATGATTAATGTTCACTTGGAGCTGGAGTTCTTCTCCAGAAGTTCCAATATAATAATATTCAATCGTGTGTGATGTTCCGCAAGATAATTTACTTTGACCCATATATACTAATAAAATTTACCTGCAGAGTTACAATAAACATTACTGCAAACGAGTAATACTGTAACCAATGCCAAAGTATATCTATCTAAAATCCATATCCTTAAGTACTACCCAGTGGGGTATAGGTAATTGGGTATCATCATCAGACCAACGGCTTTTATAAGCTATCCTATTTCAAATTATCCCTTCCCTTCAAATACATCAAAAATTTGGACATGACAAGTAACAATACGAAGACTAATCAAAATTTTAGAATTTTCCTCAGGTAACTTTTTTTGAATGCTTCATCTGACATGTAGGTATACCTGCCCATAACATGATAACAATCACATAAAAAGTTCTGTATTGATACACCATAATATTGAAGGTATAATGACACGTTTGTTACTTCAGTGATTTATTAGCAAATGTGATTTACTGCATCGTCATATTTCGACATGCATGATCGTATGGGGTATGTTATTACTTGTACATAAATGTATTTTTTTTCTGTTGGGCTTTGATGTGAAAGAGGTACTTATAAAATTAAATGCATGATGAGGTCGTGAATTATGTCGTGACGGGAGATTTATGCTGTGTTCTATGTGTTTTCATTGTTAGGAATCAGCTTGTACGTACGGCTACACATCAAGCTATGCATTTCCAGTATAAGCTGATCTCGCATTGTATAGCATTTCCGTACAGTGCGAGATCAGCGTAAACTGGAAATGTTTAGCTTGATGTGTAGCCGTGTGTACAACACTTGTGTAGACGATAGTAAAACGCATCAGTAATATGGATATAAGTGTAACTTAAAGGCTTCAAGTCTTACCTACATGAATTAACACACTTTGTTTTAGTTACGTCTAATGTGAGAAGAGACGTTTACGAGTTCACGGGTGTCTGAAAATCGGGAAAAACGTAGGTACACGTGTGAGCATTAGTTCGTTCTATAGACCGGTGCACTTGTCAAAAATAGACTGTCCAAATTCTAAGCCCTTCGGTTTTGAGCCCAAAGTTCCACTTCCTTCCCCTCGCCCCATGACCACGTCCGGCAGCAAAAAATACACGCCCGCCTTAAGAAAACATGAGAGGTAGTGAAGATGTTAGATTTATGGCTAAGAAGTGCTGTGGAAAAGGAACAAATTATCATTTGACCACTTAAACTAACTGACAAAAGCTTAGCCAAGAAAACGTTGTGAGATTTATGATGACATCTTTCCTTTATCTACTATTGGTGAATTTTACAAAGTAAATAGCATATATGAGTAATCATTTTGCTCAATAATGTATTTACTGCAGGCGTTGATTTGACTCCCAGAATAATCGATAGCTGTCAGCTAAACAGTAAATAATATTTATTTGTTCTTCTTTTCGTGTCGATTATACTTTGCTTCGATATTGTTTGAGCCCAGTAAGAGGCTACGTTGTAAAATGGTTAGTATTATTTCCTTTATTTTAACATATTGTTATTATTAATTTTACAGCTGCCTAGAATTTTCAGGTGGGCACAGAAAAATACTTTAGTACCTCATCTACGTAACGTTGGGCACGCCACGATTGCGGCAGTAAGTCCCCTCTTTGAGGAGTGGCATGAAAGGCGGCATGGCGTCCTCCCCTTCCGCCTGACGCAGCTACTCACCAGACGCGGCTGTTTTGTGAGGTTTCTGTTTTGCATAAGACGGGAGGAAACTCCCGGGTGTTTCCACTGCGAAGGTCGCTCTGAGGACACGGTAGAGCATACGGTGGAGGTCTACCTGGCTTGGCCGGAGCACCGCCGTGTTCTCGTGGAGGCGATCGGCGGTGGCGATCTCTCGCGTTCGGCCCTGGTACAGGCCATGATAAGGAGCGAGAGTGCATGGGTAGCCGTCACCTCCTGCGAAGCAGTGATGCTCGCGAAAAGGGAGGCGGCGCACGTGAGGGAGAGGAAGTATATGCGCCCTCACGGCCTTAGTCGCCGCAGGAGACGCCCTGGGGGTCGGGAATCAGGCTGATTCCAGGCCACCATAGGCGTGGGCTTTCGGACGGCGAGTAATGGGTAGCTCGCTGTCCGGTAAGGACCAAGCCCGGGTTGACGCGAAGGCGCGTTGTGTTCCACGCGCGCCTCAAAGAGATGTCAGCACAAACTGATGGGCCCCGTAAGGGCCGATGCTTGCCAGGGGTGCGGGTTATTTCAAAGAGATACCGCCGCCCCTGGCATACAGGCTACTGAGGGAACACGGGTGGGTTTTAGTCAGTAAAAGTCTGACACGCCCTTCTGCTCCACCCAGAGCGAGAGAAGTTATTTCATGAGTACCCTTTAAATGTAATGCATGTTGCATGTTTCTGTTTCTTCAGGAATTACACTTATTATGATCGTTTCCTATAACAAAAACGGACCGTTTTGCTTTTTTTTTGTTTCCAAACTGAGCAAATAAATAGTTTCGGAAGCTAATTTTACCTGTGATAGGTACAAATAGGGGGGATCTAAGTGAGTAAGTAAGTCGTTTATTTGCAAATATGGGTACAGTACATGGTAATAAATAGACAGGTTAACAGATAGGTTCAGCCATATTTTACCAATAGGCATGCAAAAATTAGAGGTAGTTTGACTTTAAACAGTATTAAGGCAATTACAAGATAGTATACATTGAAGTTTTAAATCACGACATAAATAGATCACTACCACACAATTTATCCATACATTTTTTTTTTTTATAGAAACACTACACATTACTTATATACAAAATTATTTCTCAGTAAGGAATTCGCGGACATTATATGTAGTATGCTTTATGCGTTAAAAAGCTTCGGAGCCTGTTTTTGAATAATGACATTGGCAATTCTTTCCATTGCTTAGGTAATTTATTATTATATGACCGCAGCCACGCAGTAGACACTCTTGCGCGTTAGTGCCGTTTTGGATTGATGGGTACACACTTGATTATTGTCGCGTCTATTACGTGGGACTACGTCATCCAGGCGTTTAAAACGATTTGGATTCGACTTCACAAACACAGCTACCTCCATTATGTATAGACTAGGCAGTGTTAATATTTTGTGCTGTGTCAGTGGATTGAAGCTTAAACATCGCCCGTAAACATCTTTTTTGGGCTTTAAAAACTGTTTCTCTTTCGGTTGAGTTTCCCCAGAATATTATACCGTAACGTAAGTGGGATTCTACTATGCCATAATATGCAGTAAGAAGTGCATCCATGTGTATTATTGGGGATAGTGAATGCAGAGCGTATGCGGTCTTACTAATTCTCTTACATAAAGTATCTACTATGCGAAGTTATTAGATCTTTACTTCATTATTGTTAAAGATACAAGAATCTTAATTTTAACCTACGTGTTTCCATTCAACTTTACATTCGGCCATTAGTCGACTCGCACTAGTGCTACTGTTTTTATGATTGGGAAGTAAAGGAAATTCTTCTAACTGGTTGGTTGGTTATGTGTGAGATTTTGAATTAAGATAGTTCTGAACAGCCCATATGGACTTGGAAGTTATTTCAGTAAACTTAATACTAATTTAAAAACTCAGCAAGAAAGGTATAGGTACCTAGGCTGTATCTATATAAGTCTATTGATGAAACAATCCGTCATTTGTAAATTCATATCTAATTTCACTAAGGATAGGGAATTGCAAGGTTGTAATTTATTTTGCAGTTTATTAGACATATATTTTTTCACAACAAATTATGGCATACCTTAAATTATCGACACTCATTTCTTTTAGTCTAAATGATACCATTTATCTCATGAATAAACAAAATCTATCAGCTGGAGTACAAAAAATCTCAAATTATCTGTATAGTTATAGAAACAGTTTCATAAATATAATACTTACTTATTATTACTTACGCTAAATGAAAAATATAAAAAAAAAAAAAAAAATATTTACTTTCTAAATAGGCAGTCGCTCATCACTTGCTAATGGGCACCTATCTACTCCATATCCAAGGTTCTTCACTACTTTCCGGGTAATGACCTGAGTTGTATTGACCCTGGTTATAGCCACCTCCAGCGTTGCCAGCACCGTTATTTGCACCATGTCCCATAGAATAAAGTGCTTCATTCCCTGCATTAGGATATCCAGCATTTCCATTATTGACAGCATTTCCCTTCTGTGGCACGTTAGCTCCAGGTCTGTTATTATCATTGAGACTCCCAGTTCCTTCTGCAAAGTTGCCCCCAGAGATTGAACTGATCTGAATACTGTTTTGGCCACTAGTACTAGAAAACCCGTTGTCTGCTCTAGGAAAATCATTAGTTCCACCGCTACTACCAAATATAGCTTCTTTTGCGCTGGCATCAGCTACGACCGGTTGCTTATTATCATTTTTATTTTTGTTTCCTTTGTTATTTTTATTGTTATGGAGGATAACTGTATCAATATAAATATTACCGGCTCCACTACCGCCTTCACTTCCCATGCCTCCTTGCACTGAGATGGCGTGTGTTGTTTGGGGTTTCACTAGATACAGTTGTGTATTTCCACCTTGAAATAAATATAATCATAATATTAAAATGTTTATTGATCATCTACATAATTATGTTTGACGTCAATACATGGATATGCAAAATAGTTCACAAAAAGTATAGTAGATATAATTATATAAACGTACAATTAATCATTCAATTTTAGTACTATTATCATATAATTGCAATATCATCAAAAGGCAACATTAAATCATTGTTAAAATGATTAGCACAAACATAAATAAATTCAATGAATGATTACTGTGTTTACCTCCAGAATTATTAGACTTTGTGCTATCACGCTGGGGTGGTATATTGTCTTGCTGCCCGTTGTTATGTGGTGGGTTTTGAATTATAATGTGTTCACCATCGCCGTCATTTTCATGCACATATACATGCGTTTGTGACGGACGACCATCGCCGGATCCGCCGACACTAAAGCTTCCGGGTCCAAAAGTCCCGCCAGTTATAAGTCCAACACCAACTCGCCCATCATCTACGACCACCGTTACACTCTTTTCTGGAATTGGAAATTGTTTAATTTAGCAAATGGTTCCCTATTAGGTACATTGAATGTTTGATTGTTTTTGGGGATAACAAATTTCGTATATCCGGTTTGATATGACAGTAACAAAAAAGTCAAATTCTTCACGTGTCATAATAGTAAAAATACAAGTAGGTACAGTTGATATTTTTGCAACTAGAACGTAAACTCGTATTTAGATTTTTGACTATGTCAAGGCAACTCGTTTTGTTATGCACTCCACAGGAAAATAACAACAGCGAGCACAATGTTATTGAAATATAGGTACATATACAGTAAACATTATAAACTTACGGGTGTGACAGAGAGAGACGAACGCTAACAGAGCACCGAGAGCCACGAGACGCTCCATCGCAACATTCGCTACACACCACACTACACAGACAACGAGAAAGAACCAGCTTTTATAAAGTTTATACTACATTATGCGCATCACGGGTTTTGCCTGCTCAGAACTAAAATTATAGCTAACATAAATGGTTTTTTGGACATCGATTAGAGTAGGTTTATTGATATGCACTACTACATTGGTATCATGTTCATAAAATGGAATAATCACATCGTGACGCATTTCTTATTATGGTGTTTGAGGGAAAATAAATATAACGGCACCGTTAATTTATATCCGGATATTCATGGTGGTCAAAATAAATTGTAGTTGTTAATTTAGATACCTATACCTATAATTGCGGTCCAAAGGTAACAAATTCTAGATATTCAACAGCCAAATAAAAATCAGTTTTTCACTCATCTCATCATTGTACCGCGTGGTAAAAAACATCAGGCAATGAACTGGTGGTGCGTTTTTTTTTTGTACAATTGTATCACTTATCTTTGTAAGTAAGCTAGAGAAAATAGTAATAGAGAACGCATAGGCACATAAAGATAATAGACAGAAAATAAAGCCCGTCCCGATTCTCTTTATAGTGAATATGCACACAGGTACGGTGGCGATGACATACGATTGTTCGATGAGTCACGTAAAGACACAAATAAACATGACAAATAATTGAACCTTTTTATTCACCATTACGGTTTTGGGGAATTTTGTAACAATATCTATGTTAAAATAAATAGAAAGTATTTAAACTACTTGGAGATAATATGGATCGTTTAAATAGTTTAATATATCTAAGGCTTGTACAAGGAAAGTCAATAATATTGATGCTATCGATAATCGCTCAATATCAATATCGCGGTATATAGAATTAAAACGACTCTTGGACTAAATCAACGTAAGGCGTTTGAGGACAGTCTGTGAAAAGAAGTTTAATGACACTGCTTAACGAAGGCGCTTCATAAAAAGTTTATTAGATTCTGGCTAGGTCTTCGTTTAGTATTATAAATATAAAATGGGAAGAAGAGAAAGGAGTAAAAAGATGAAAAAAGAGCGATCTCGCATTATTTCAGGACAAGTGTTTTATACTGTTTCTGGTAATGATGTATGAAAAGGATAATGATGATTTTTGTAGTACATTTTAATCAAAGAAACCCAATCTGACAATATGTAATTTATTATCGACAATAAGTAGGTAATCGTTTGCGAAAAGACGATAGAACAAAAAACAAAAAATTGTTAGGACCATAGCGAACGGAAATTGCCAATGGACAAAAAGTGGATACCTACCAACGTTCTAGACTATATACCATAGTGACCGTAACCTTGACATTGGTGGTGTTCCCACAGCATTGAAGATCTGGTTTCATGATAGCTGACTGATTTATGTACTTAAGATTCTCGATCAGAATAATGGCTTTAAGGGGCTGGACCTGAATCGATATTTTTGGACATAGTTAAAAAAATCAATACCTAGTAGATATATCATTTTAAATTAATAGTGCCTAACCAAGTTTTGTTGGGGACCTTTAGATAGAAAGTTTGAAATTCTCCAATTAAAACTTTTTGTTGCTTCAATTTGAACAAAAATCTTCAAATGATTAGCTTCCTCCTGCTCTACTCTCATTTCGGGTGGTGGCGGTGCCGGGGGTGACATTTCTTCTTCCATACATCACTATTAGCTGTCTTTCCGGTATTCACCCCTTTTCAGGCATATACTTTTTCAAACATTACCTTTTTTAACCGACTTCAAAAAGAAGGAGGTTATCAATTCGACATGTTTATATATTTTTTTATGTATGTTCGGGCATAACTCCGTCATATATAGACGGATTTGCAAAATTATTTTTTTGTTCGAAAGGGGTTTATTCCGAAATGGTCCCATATACATTTCATATAGATCTGATGATGCGTTTTGGAGACAGACAACGGAACTCTTCAAAACATTACAGCAAATCAACCGCGAATGCTGCTATCGCATAAACATGCATTGTTTTGACCCTAAGGTTGATGAAATTTCGAATTCGTGTGGGGTAGGTAACTAAAAAGTGAAAAATAAAAACTTTTTTCAAAAAAAAAATTTAATTTCGGAAGTCGGTGACTTTGGAGGTGTAGGCATTTTAATTCTTTGTCACCGCCTTCCGAAATTAAAGTTATTTTGCACTTTGTAGTGTTTTTTTGGAAGTCGGTTGTTATTTTTTTGAAAAAAGTTTTTTTGTTTTCTTGGTCGCCATGAATGTAAAAGGCGTTGTGCAACCAAATCATCTTTGATGGCAATAGACTCACCCATTATTACAAGGGTGGGACTCAAACATAACTGGCCAAATGTGCGCATATTTGAGAAACACCTCTGCCTTCGAGTAATACAGGCATGATGAAATTGTGACTTAACCTTTTTTTTTTCATTTTTTTTTTGATTTCATTCTTAAGTTGTTTTCGAATACCTGGATTATTGATTAATTTAAGAGATCATTAGGCTAGACTGGTAAGTGAGGGGCTTGTGGCTAAGTATAGTTATAACAGCGATACGGGTCAATCACTCAGGTTAAACTCCGTTGACCTCTTATCATATGTCTTTGTAAGTAAGTAGGTAAGTTTGGTTTCATCATAATAATATATTAGTCAGTAATTATATGTAGCATTGCATTATACCGAAGCTCGAAATAGTGTTGAAGTAAGCTTGCAATGGCGTCACTAAGTCGCGCACGTTAATATTTTAAACAGAAGATCATGACTCCTTAACGGATACCTATTGGAAAACCCTGACGGGTTTACATCCGTGACGAATTAACCCCACTTTAAAAGAATCCTTCCCACTGAATTAAATACAAATACCTCTCCTAAATTATTATTTGATCATCGTAACTGATAAATGCGTTTTAACGTTTGTCTGTTCACATAACATGGTAACACCTTTTTAAAACCTAATGTTGTTTCGGCAAAGTAGATGATGCATACCTGCAAGGGGAAGACAACTTTGAGTACCTACAAGCTTTTGGTGATGTAGGTACTATTCAAAGGTAAGCTTTTTCAAAAATAAATAAGTAATTTGTTATATTTACTCTACTAGTACCCTAATAGGTCTGTCTTGAGGATGGAAAAGAAAATAATCCTTTTGTCACGTTGACCAATCCGTTTCTCATAGTAGCTAGCGAAAAGAGGTAGATAAACTTACTGTATTTCCAGTGAATCTTTTCTTTCAATATTGCCCAACATTAGGACAGTTTCTTACGAAACGATTTTTCAGAGGCAGTTACAGTATCCTTATCCTAGTATTAAAAATATTTTCCTTAAATTAGAAAAATTGTAGACGTCTATAAAAACCAGCGGGCGATGTTCACGAGTTGATTTTACCGATAGAAAGAAAAACATATGAAAGCTAATAGGGGAAAGCATTCTTTATTATAAATCCAAAGAAAACCACGTCAAAAGCCCAGACAATCATTAAAAACAAAAGCTTCGATTATAAACATTATCGTGACCAATTAACCTTTTGTTCTTATAATTGTGAGTCATGACACGCCTCTGCGGCCAGTGTATACGGTCACTTTGAGCGCATAATAGACATGCATACAGCAGGTATTCACCGTCTGTTTTGGCTTGCCGGCTCAGTGTTGTTCGCAATGTCGCGTTCCGTGGCCGGTTTTACTTTATTTCTCTATGTCTGCGTGGTCTCAGGTACATTGCAATATTTACCTACATTATAATGGTGAGGACTGGGAATGTAACCCTTCTTCCCCGTTCCACACTGTTGCAGATTTTACAGGTTAATTTTATTTCTTATTGTGAATCATTTAAAACTTCATAGTCGCATTTTTGTTTCGTGCTTCTTTTCTTTAGGTAGTTAGATACCTAACTACTTACTTATTTTTAGTTAATTTGTTGTCTTTAGGTAAATATTATAATTAATAACCGTGTTAGTCGAAAATTAGCATGCCGCAGTCTGCGGTTAAACATGCTGTACTGGTACTGATACTGTAAGATATTTTGTTACCGTGTTTATGAGCAAATAAATTATATTCTATTCTATACATACCTAACAGTCTGTATTCATTTTCATAAATGAGTAATTTCAGAGACAAAGATTTCATCGTCTCTTTCACGAATTTTTTTCGTCGCTTTTTGATTCCTTAGCCCATTGGGATACCGCAGCCCCTGGTATACGGGCTACTGAGGGAACACGGGTGGGTTTTAGTCAGTAAAAGTCTGACACGCCCTCCTGCTCCACCCAGAGAGGGAGAAGTTATTTGATGATTTCCCACCCAAAAAAAAAAGCCCATCCTCCTACCTCCTAATCATATCCTACTTCCTAATAACAATATAAATATGAAAGTTTGTGAAGATGTTTGGATGTTTGTTATTCAATCAAGCTCTAACGGATGAACGGATCTGGATGAAATTTGGTACAGGGATATATTATAACCTGGAATAAGACATAGACTACTTTTTATTCCTGGAATAGGATCCCATGGGTTGCGGGAACTGGATCAAAATTTCATGATTACTTTTGGTCGCGATAACCGACATCCACGCGGGCGAAGTTGCGGGCATCAGCTATTATATCTATATAGGGTGACTGGTAATTAGTGACCGACATTTAAACACATGATTGTACTCATCATTATGAACAACTTTTACTATGAGACCAAACCCGAAATCGCGTAAAAAAATCAGCTGTTCCCTACATATTGACGAGTGATGCGAACATAAATGTAGGGAACAGCTGATTTTTTTTCGCGATTTCGGGTTTGGTCCCATAGTAAAAGTTGTTCATAATGATGAGTACAATCATGTGTTTAAATGTCGGTCACTAATTACCAGTCACCCTATATTTCTCACATAATTTAAATCTAACTGGGACTATATTTTGTTGTGTAGACAATCTCTTTACTGACTATATAACACTATATATTTTAGGACAGCAGTATCCCGGCATCCGGCTAAAGGGTACTCCAAACGACCCGAGCATCGCCGTCGACGTAATTTCAGGCGGTAATTACCCTGCTGGTAGTTTCAGCATTGGCTACGGTGACAACAATGAAAATGGCGACGGGGGCCCAGGTGCAGACCATGAAGCAAATGGTGGCAATGGTCAGTTCAACCCCAACTATAATGGCGGTAACGGACAAATTTATCCCAACTTTGGACAAGGACAACATGAAGGAGGATATACCAATGGACAGAACGAAATTAGGAGCTACGGTGAACAAAATGCTCAGAATGGTGCCAACAACTATGCAGGCGTGCCGCTCCAAAATTCTGGACAAAAGCCTACTAATCCTTACGACGATAATTTTAATAAACCAAATAATAATACTCCTGTGAAGAACTCTGCCTCCAGAGTTAGGTTATTTTCAAAAATCATAAATTTTGCTTTTAGCTGGGTTTAATAAACTGTGGTACCTTTTTACGTTTTTTTTTTTTTTGTATTTTCACCAAAGTGCTTGATTTGATAATAACAAAGCTTCAACTTTACATGTGTTTTGGAGACCACCTAACGTACCTGTACTTGTAGTCAAGGGAAACGCCGCGTGCGCTGACGCAGTCTTGTAGCAAAAACTCTAATCTCTAATTGGTAAAATGTTAGCAATGCTTAAAGTATTATGATAATGATTAGTTGTTATTTTTAGTTCGGTAAGATCTACAGCAAGTCATTTACGTCAGTCACGTTTATTTTTGAGTGAGTTTATTTTTGTATAAACACATTTGTTTATAAAAAAATAACTCACTGTAATTATTTTGTATTTATTTTTAGTTTATTTTTGTTTATACACATATGTTTATAAAAAAATGAACTCACTGCAACATATTGCTGAATGTAGGAAACGTACATTTGCTGTTATTTGTCATGTTGACTTTTATATTTGACGTTCCAACTACGCGATGCATTTAGCTAGAGTTCTTTATAAGTTCTGTCTTGAGCATGGAAATTTGCAATAATCGCCATAATCGGTTTAAAATCACTAAACTCATTAGTTACCGTTTGGTAATTTTAAACCTGACAAGGGTGCTTAATAAAAGTTTATCCGTAATTTATTTTAAAAGTAACTCAACTGATTAAATAAAATCTCTAGAAGTCTCACTTTAAATGTTTATTATATAATTTTGCACCTTACACTTAATTAAAACATTGATAGTAACTGAATGTCATACAATGTTAGACATATATATTGTCCAAACCATGATACTATATATACATTTCGTACATTTGGCTTACGATGGGAAACAGGGTGAGCAGAGTAATAGAACTGGTACCAGACAACCAATTCCTTGATAAAATCCAACTGAAGAAATCTGGTATTTTCAGTAGCATTTTACATTTAAATGTAAGTCACTTGAAATTGACATTAATATACCTAAGCAGCCATCAATCTAAACTAAGTTTAAAAATACGTGTTATTGAAGCTAACTCATTAAACATTAATCAGAACTGACCAGCAGGCCTAGACAAAACACATTTCTTTTAGCGTTCACGCCAAACGCTACGCCAAAATGTATGGGACGACGGGTGACGTCGTGTCTACTTGAAATGGATTATGCAGAGACTGAAAATATACTAATTATTCTAAAATAATTTTCACCTACCGGAATGATTTAACTATTTATATAAATCTTAGATCGCGTTTCACCTATTTACCACACACAGACACACACACACACACACACTCTCGGGCAAGTAGGTCCTCACTGCGTGAGGACTTATATTGCACTCACGGACACACAACACTCCCCTAAGACACAACTAGCACATCTTTTGTTTTTGTATTAAATTCTCGTCCTCTCAGTACTTGGAGCTTATCTATGTTGTAGTACGTAAGTGCAATTTAATATTGTAATTTTAAGGGTGTGAGCCTGGAGGTCTGTAATACAGGTCCCGAACCCAGTATAGACTCCAGCTCTCACAAAGGTTTGAATCTACCTTTAACCTAAATGCCATGTACCGAATTTGTACCTTTTTGAGAGAAATAAATAAATAAATAGTAAAAATAGAAATAGTAGTGTCCTTTCCGCAGGTAATATCATTCTCATTCTCAATGCTGACAGAAATGTGTTTTTTCTCCAGGCCCAGAAATGTTAAAATCTGATGATAAATGACGGAGTTCTGAGGTAACGAAAGTTTTAAATTTACAACCGCACCTCCTCCTTTTTATGCAGTCGTTAAAAATTGTTAATGCTCCATGTTCTGTCACTTTATTAGCGCTTTTTCAATTGTCTTGTTTGCATTACACCTATTATTTCTAGCCAAAGATAGGTATAGAAGATACTTGATTTTGATTGGTCGGGAGTTGATCGGCCGATATGACCCCGGTTGCGGTGCTTCCACGTGTCGCAATGGCACTTCCTGCGTTTACTTTTTCAAAGAGTGTGACGTCGGGCACTTTGTTTCCTGAAACAACGGTACATAGTTATCAGATTTGATTAATCGTACATGAACTCCCTATTCCAAATCGTTTGTGATTTTTCAGGGCGTCTAGAATTCATTTGTGGAAAATTAAATATTACCATGAACTACGTTAGTTTCGAAATTGAACTATAGTAAGATTGATGTATGATTTAATTTTTTAAATATGAATAAACAAGTGGTTGTGAAATAAATTCCCAACCACTTGTTAATTCATATTTTTGTTTGATTTTTTCAAATATTTTTTTATTTCACATCATTTTATGCGTTGGCTGAGCTAGCATTTGGAAGGTTTCAGCGTTTGCAAAGTAAAATTATTGTATAGAATCTCCAAAACCATTGGGCAATTTAAAAAAAAAAGCACACACCTAACATGATCTTCTTTTTCAAATTAAATAATAGAGTATCTATCTATATTGACAAAAAAAAAAGTTTAATCAAGTGAAAACAATGTCACCGTTGAAAAATCACATCGGGGTCGTAAGTAGACTGACAAAATGCGAGGATTGGTAAACACTATTTGCATGTCTGTTTTTTTATCATTGTATTATTATTGTATAGTTATGAGCAAGCAAGAAGTGTTGGTCATAAATAGCAACACACTTTCAAATGTATTAAGGTAACACTTGTCCACATTTTTTCTATACAAACTTCGGGAGGGTTTTACTCCACTGTTTGACTATGTACATCAAAAATTAAAATGTGGTATGGTTTTGTCTCATTATTAATATTGTCGGTACGGAAACAAAATACTAAAATAAAAAGCCATTAAAAAGTTATGAGCCTACAAAGATTAGTTTTTGTTGATAATTTAACGTAACTTTGGACATGATTAAGTAATAAAAGAAGTGTAAAATGTCCAAAACTAAGTCGGTACTGACAAAGCAAGTTTAATAAACATAACTGGTCATTAATTTATGCAGTGGTTTTTTCAGAAAACCCGATCTTCCGAAGGACTTTTCTAAATTTTTTACGCGCCTGTTTTACTATAACTGATCCTGCAGCTGACTCAATAATGTTGTGCGTGTAGACTATCGTCTATCTGCTCATCACTGATACTACCTCTGTCGGACGCTAAGCCTGGTGAGAAAGCGTGCTTTTTAGCCAGGCCCACCAGTGAGTTCAAGCCCGCGACTGGTGTACCCTTTTTTCTTTTTTCTTTTTTTTTGGGTGGGAAATCATCAAATGACTTCTCCTGCTGAGTAGAGCAGGAGGGCGTGTCAGACTTTTACTGACTAAAACCCACCCGTGTTCCCTCAGTAGCCCGTATGCCAGGGGCTGTGGTATCTCTTTCGAACAAACCCGCACCCCTGGCCACCTCAGTTGCGGTGCACCTCACCGCAACCTACTTTTTGGCCGCTACGTCAATGGCTTGAAGGCAAAAGCCCTGACGAGCGGCCCCACCTTTGGGTTCCTCTTGGCTTCACCGTGGCCGGAATCCACGGTTACTGAGCCCCCCCGCAACGACAATGTGGGAACCCACTCGGGGGGGGGGGGGGGGACTGGTGTACCCTTAAGGTGCCTTTTACAATGAAAACAGATATATAGTACAGGGTGTAAGAGGAAAGCTTCCGAAGCCAGAACGTAGGTTATATTAAAATTATACAACCTAAATGCAAACTGATACCAATCGGTTATTTTGCAACAATATGAAACGTTTCATGCTTCTGTAATGTTTCGACTTATTTTATTTTGGCGCGCTTTAAAAAGGATGCCAAAACCTAATGTCGCCGCCTGCACTTGGAGTCGTTTTTAAATGTGTTTAATCACAAATAATGGTTCTTTTAACTGTTCTCACAGCATAGTGTAGAAAAATGCTTAAAAAATTGGCAATTTTTTTAAAAACCAATCTAGATTTTTTTATGGTACTGTATCGGGAATCACTAGCCCTATCACTTGTCTTCGTTTTCGAAAGCGTTTCCCTTACACCCCTATACATATATTAATAAACTATACCTGTATCTACTGGTGCTGCAACTGGTGTTTCGACAGCTTTGTTTGATGTTATCACGCCATGAGCTGCGCTGTTCTGATCCGCCAATCCTACACCCACGTTACTATCCTTTGCAAGTGTGAATCGAGGGTTGCTTGGCTCAGGTGCTGAAATGTAAAAAAAGCAAGGGATATTATATTAATATAAGAGATGTTTGCGTCCGTATGTAGTATTTTTGGCGTAATCAGCTGTTACCTAGTGACTGTCCCAAAGTACTTATCTGCTGAACGAATGAACTATATCTTATCTGTATCATATACTCATATGTACAGACGCCAGCACATCAAGCTACCCCAAACTGTCAAATTTCTAGCCTAATAACATCTTATAACGACCATATAAATATATATAAAATATTAAGCGGAAATTGCAGAGGTATTTTCTTAACAAATAGTGTAGAGTAATCTCAATATCTCTTTTCCTTGAATTTGTATATTTATATATATATTAGAAGTATATATTGTAGTAGATATGTATGCGTGTATATGTATTGTATGATTATATGTTTATAACCAATTTATGTATCAATCTTTTTTGTATAGCATAATGATATATTTTATAGTTCTTTTTTTTATCACTGTTCCTTTCCTCCAAAGCACCTGCCATCTAATCTCTTCACCACCCTTGGTTGACTGGTAGAGAATGCCTAAGGCATTAAGTCTGCCTTTGTACCTTTTTGTGTGCGAGAAGTTTAAATAAATAAATAAATTTAAAATATTTTATGTTTTAAACAAAAAAGATAGACTTGGCAATCGCACTAAACAATCTACATTAATTTGTTGTGAGATACCTACATTGTGTTTTCTTGCGATGGCCAAGTCAACCTATTTAAATAAAACATAAAAGATTTTTAATTTTGTTATGGTCGTTTTAAGATATTGTTAGGTTAGCTAATTACAATAGATAGAACATTTCTTTATTTTGAAAAAAATATATGTATATATAATTACGGAATAACTTAAGACTGAAGGGACCTTAAGTATCACTGAATAAATTAACCGACTTGGTAGTACATGGATCTCACAACTTTTTACGGTAGAGGAAGGAGATGCGAGACTAGTTTTTTTTTACAAGTCATGTTTTGGATGGCACCTGTTAGAAAGAGGGGAATAAATCAAAGTAATTGCACGATTTAAGTATATTAAATTGTATTATGGAAAACACACAGGCGTTACACATCGTCGTAGAAGGCAAAAGGGGAAGAGTTGACACAAGTCATCTCTGACACATGATCTATCTGTTCACAAGGACAGATATATATAAAATAACTTTTAAGTTTACAAGGAATGATTCATATAATTCCAACAGCACCTTATTTCTTTTTTAAACGACTTCCAAAAAAGGAGGAGGTTATATGTTCCACTGTATGTATTTTTTTTTATGTATGTTCCTCGATTTCTCCCCCATTTGTGGACCGATTCTCAAAACTCTTTTCTTATTTGAAAGAGTATAATCCTGAGGTGGTCCCATTGGCACAAAGTCAGGATATGATGATGGAATCTCAGGGAAATCGAGGGCAACCCTCAAATTTTGTAGGTATTAACAATGTTTTTATATATTTTCTAAAGCTATTGATACATTTGCGTATGGTCATCATCATCTCATGACGCTGAGCTGATGAAGGAAGGTACAACTCTTTAACGGCTAGGAGTTAGGTGGAGGTATAATTCCGTCATCACACCGATTCTTTTTTGTTCGAAAGGGGTTTATTTCGAAATGGTCCCATTCAAATTTCATATACAGGGTAAGTTTTTATCCAGTGCGCAAATTGTAACCATGAATTCAGCATATCATTCTAGAACCCTTATCGCAGAAATTTTTCGCCGGTTGTACAAAAAAAAATCAGCTTAGAAAAGTGCAATACCTACGCGGTCAAAATGTATGGAACAGCTGATTTTTGTTTGTGTATCCGGCGAAAAATTTCTGCGCTAGGGGGTCTAGAATGATATGCTGAATTCATGGTTACAGTTTGCGCACTGGATAAAAACTTTTCCTGTAGATCGGATGATGCGTTTCGAAGACAAACAACGGAACTCTTCGAAAAATGACAGCAAATAAACCGAGATTGCTGCTATAGCATAAATATGATTTTTTTTGACCCCGAAGATGATGAAATTGATGTGGGGTAGGTACTATAACGAAAAAGTGCAAAATAAAAACATTTTTCAAAAAAAAAAAAAATACAACCGACTTCCAAAAAACACTAGATAGTGAAAAATAACTTTAATTTCGGAAGGCGGTGACAAGAAATTAATAGAATACAATATCCAAAGTCACCGGCTTCCGAAATTAAAGTTATTTTTCACTTTCTAATGTTTTTTTGGAAGTCGGTTGTATTTTTTTTGAAAAAAGCTTTTATGTAGATAGTCCTACTAATTTTCCTTTTCGGGACCTTCTACTTCTTGAATACCAACAACGGATTTTCTTAAAACCCACTCTCTGTCTTATGAGCTTTTCTTATTTTCGTAGGTAGTATATTATACACATACAGGTACACTGATTAATTCACTGCAAATGTAACTTTGTAATCCTATATATTTATATGGGATTACAAAGTTATTTATGCAGTTGGTGTATCTAGAAAACTGGACCGAAATAGCAAAATGTTTTAGATTTTCCTTAATTTATACACTAAACACTAATTGTATTCTAAATTTGAAGCTTCTATGTCTGTTAGAAGTGCCTTAGAGTATTAATGATCGGTCAGTGAGTGAGTGACAAAATTAAGAAACTTTGATTAGTTATCATTCTTAAACTACTGGTTCAAATTAAATTAAATTTGAAATATACCGTGTTTATACAATGCTTGCTGGTTTACTGAAAATTCAGGCTTAACGAAAATGGCCTCAACTGCTTCGAGGAAGGTGGTACGGCCATGCCGCTTTTTTAGGTATTAAAACAAAAGTGTAATGTAAATCTATTTCCAATATTCATAATTGTATGGCAACAGAGAATAGAATCACACCAAAATACCTGCTATCTAATCGCAAAAGCAGGCCCATTTAGTCATTAAAAAATCGCTTCACCACCTTTAGATTATTGGTAGAGAATGCCTAACATTTTTAACTTTTTTTGTGTGTGAAAAGGTTTAAAACATAAATGAATTACGTCCGTCCGTTTGCCTGTCTGTGTATCAGTCTGTGAAAACACTTTTTCTTAGGAACGCCGCCGCCGGGACGTATCAAGTTGAAATTAATACCAAAGACTGAAGCCATACGTCTTCGGTCCCTTGGAGCTCTTCAATAAACCAAGCTTCTAAGTCAATGTATTAAATATTGTCGTCCATGATTAAATATGACCATTTTTGCAACATATTTTGATACTGGCAAATAAATCAATACCTATTGGGTGCTCCCCATTGACCTAATAATCATGAAATTTGGCAAGAAGCAAGGTATCACAGCACATGTGAAGGAAAATCATTTATTTGTAGTTTTATTACATTAAAACAAAATGCGAGTTCTAAGGTATATTTGCAGTTGGAGATCCGTGACTTATATGTATCGGAAAATAGGTTTTCAACTCTATGTCAAGTTTCTTTTGGAATAAATGTATCCCTTAATTTTATTATGTGTGGTGTGACACGCAATTGGCCGCTTTTGTTTTAATTTCTTTACTTTTCATCTAATCATGTTAATATTTTTTACACATCATTCCCTCAATGCCTGGATAGGAATTTCTCTCTTTTAAAAGATATTTGAGAAATAAGAATGATTATATAGTCACCTGGAACTGCGAGTACGCAAGCAAGGAACAACAGAGCTACGGTCACTGCAAGATGGGCCATTGTGTCTTCTCAGCAGATGCTACTCCAACTGGTTGCCGATCAGAAACGTGGCACGTTTAAATATCAAATTAGTTCACCCGCTGTATCATTCGGGTGCACTTTTAGATATTAAAATTGAGGAAAAGTATTATTGTAAACAAGTTAAAAGGAGGAGCGGCGTTTCTTAAGAAATTTGATTCTGTTGGTCCTAAAAGAGTTTTCTTTTTTAATATATCAGAATCCAGAGGTTTTGGTAAACCGTTTTTTTTTGTATTCACTCATTTTTAATTTCATTTTCTCGCTTAATTTTCATCCTTATTTATAATTTCAATGTTCACTTCTTTTATAATTATCGAATCCTTGTCAATCGAATGCTTATGTACTTTTACTGCTTCAGTAACCGATAATCATCAACATGAATACAATAACATCATGCCATAATGTCTGGTTAGGTAGACTTTTACATAACACTTATATTTCGCCAACGAAGTCCCATGTAATAGGGACACAAATGTAAACTACTGGATAATTCTTAAAGTTGAAAACCCAGGTAGACTTAGCCCGACCTGGCAATCGAGTCCTCGTGTTCAGCAGTAGAGTTACGACCACAAGCCAGCCAGTGAATATTCGTTTAAAGAAAATATAATCTTAATAAAAGAAATAAATATTAACACAGAAGAATACACATGCAGACAAATTTAAAGTCAATATTGATGAAAACTAGTTTTTGATTCCTTTTTGTCTTCTAGGTCAACAACCTAACTATCTTTTGCAGTAATATGTGAAATATGTCGTAAAATTTTATGTAATAATTCTTCTTTAATTTGTTAACAAATATTTGATAATCTATAATTCAAGGCAACGGAATGTGAACCACAAAATAATGCAAACCTACATGATATTTTCTGGCTGACCTTATGGAAAGTAAATACCATAAAACGTGGGTACTTTGCACAGGTTTTGGCAGAGTATTGGTATTTACTTTTTTTAACACCCAAGATTAATGTTTTATTTTATTCCAACAGAACAATGTGTCCTTTGGCTATCAAACTCATACTAATATAAAAACCCACAGGTCCCCCATAATTTTATACTTATATATTTTTTCAATGGTGTCAAAGATACCCGGAAGTGGGGTTTCTGTGACAAGGCATTAAAATGCAACTTATATCAGAGATTTAAAATATAAGTGTTATTTTAACATCATTCTGATTAAATATTTCAATACTGTATGCATTATACAGGAAATTTAAATAGATACAACAAGTTTTCGAGATAAATAAGTCATTTTTATTATCACTTCGGTAGGTTACAAAATTATAGGCAATAAATCATCATAGGCACACTTTTAAATAGTATTTTAGCGCACTGTTAAAGTAGCCCCATAAACTGTTAAAATTACCCTTATCGTTTTATTACCCGTAATACATCCAATATTCAACCATTTTGAATGCAGTGACGATTTTGTGAATTATTATTTCTTCAAAACTGACAGGAAACGGTTCATATATAAGAAACGAATGCAGTGCAAGCTGACCCAATTTAAAGTAAATACTAATAGTTTTTTTATTTTACAAAACAATCTATTTTTTTTTTGGTGTTACATTTTTGCTCGCCAAACTTTGCAGTTATATACTTTGATTCTTCCCATTTTGTGAATGTCAGATCGTGGTTGCCATGTAAAATCATTCATAGTACTCCAACCTGTAAAATACACAGTGCACCCGAATCGGGTTCAAATCTATTGTTATCTCATTAAATGTCCTAGACAGGTTAAACCATTTTCAATTTAATATAAGTACCGGTACCTACACTGTGCTATATTGACAGTCAAATTTGAATTCATCATAAAAGCCAATTATTTTTAACCATGGGGTTTCTTGCCGGCTCTTCTCTATAGATAACGACAAACCGTGTACCTAGCTTCTGACATTTCATAAGAGTCCATGCAGGTTAATGTGAGATAAAATATTTTAATTTTTATTTAAAAACTACAAGTAACACTTTAAATTATAATATGTACAGGTATATAAAAAGAAAATATCATAAGGCATCAAAAAATATATCCGCATCGTTGTCAATGGGAAAAGTGCCCAAAAGGCTGGCAGCATTGCCACGTTGTATGGCAATGCTGATTCTTTGGCCGAAAAATAGGCCAGCCCTTTGGTCACGTGAAGAGTCGACCAACCGCTTGGAAATGTCTCGGAACACCACGGACCCCATGGCCCTAGAGTTTCAACCCCAAACGGCTCGAACATATATGTTCCAATAAGATTGGAATATTTGCGCCGTTTGAGGTTTTCCGCACCTGCAGCAGCCGCCCCAGCACAACCCGCCGTACTAGAAAGATGGGATGGCGCAAGGGTGTCGACACATGTTGCATCCCACACCAAAGGCCGACCTAACTTCCAAGGCATTATGGTCATTCCATCTGGTCTCTTCCCATCGTCGCGTGCCAAGCCATTGGGTTCTAGAACAGCTGGCACCCCGGCAGTGACAAGAGCACGACGGATAATGTCATTGATGCTGGCGTGCCGTGCTATCCGGCCTGCGCTCCTGCTGCAGGATAAGCCATGGTGTCCGAGGCAGTCGACACCTTCACCGCATTGACAGCGATGCAGAGCCACGCAAGGAGCGCCAAGACGCAGGCATGTAGCGAGCCGGAAGGTCGAGTCACCCAGCATGGTGCCTATGTTGGGTGACGGTAGTGCCTGCAGCCAGAGGCCCGACTCCCATTCACCCACAGCCAGAAGGCGAGCACGCTCAGCAGCATTGGTGGATGTATTAATAAGTTTATTCCGTACCAATCTGCAGAGCGGCTCATCCCACTGTCTCTGGGAAGATGGGTTCACGGGCCGATCTGTATCCGGGCAAGCCATTTTCCAGGCATTCACCGCATCGGTCAAGCATGGCACTTCAGAGTCAACCAGGCAACGGGCTAAAATTTTCCCAGCCAACTTTTCAGTGCTGTGGACAGAGGACAGGAAAGCCGGTAAGCTAATACTAGTAATTTTACGGACGCCGAGGCCACCAAAACCACCACCACCAAAGGGTAGAGTGGCTTGAAGCCACGCACGGTCGTCCAAGGCCACATTTAAAATGGATGAAAGTGTGCTGCGAATAATTTGGTCAATTTTGTCCAAGAGCTGTGGATGTTTCCATAAAGCTGAGGAGCGTAGAAAATATATAAAATTCGGGCCAAAACAACAGTATCTAATCAGGGTGAATACCGAGTGTACATTTATTTTAGAGAGTCTTTCCGAAATGTCGTTGAAATTTTTAATTTTATCGTCGATGAATTGAGAAAAGCTTGTTTCCAAAATTGGGGAACCTAGGAGGTGCAGTGAACTTTTTTCAAGAATTTTGATTTGTGGGGCTATTTCGTTAAATTTTTCTAAGGTTATTTGTTTGTCGGTGACGTCAGAGAGATAAATTTCACATTTTGATGGGTTAAGGTCCAAGCCAATAGATAAAATATTTTGAATTGAATTCAAAAGTAACAATACCTCGGAGAAGAGCAATGTCTCACTTCATTGTCAACGAACTGGTCTTCAACTCGTTATCACCATCCACAGTAATCACAGGAAGTGGAAGGGAAAAGAGTAGGAGGGCGCAATATAAAACGTTGTACCAACCAGCACGCCTATTTACAACCATTCGATTCGGTGCCGGAATCGATTGTGGCTACAAAATTGTAGTTTGTGGTAGAAACTGTTTATGAGGTAAATTAATGATTGTTATTAAATATTTCACAACAATTCAATGTTGTGATATATTTAATAACAATCAAAATATTCTTAAAAATGTGCCTCCTGTGATAGGTGATCATCATTTCAACCGGAAGACGTCCACTGCTGGTCATGGGCCTCCCCCAAGGGGGCGGGGCTTGCCATAATCGCCACGCTTGGCAGGTGGGTTGGCGATCGCAGTATGGTGGTAAAATGCATAGAGAACCCTGCTGCCCATTCTCTAGGGAAGAGATGGGATGATGCTATTCTTATCGTCCGATAGGTGATGCAAGTAGAAAATCAACACTTTACAGGAGAATAAAAACAAGATTTAAAAAATTCTAATTCTGAACTATGTAAGTAAGATGGGATACACTTAAGTACCTTTTTTTGTAGAAAAAAGCAATTTCATCTAAGACTAGCTTCTGCCCTCGGCTTCGCCCGCGTGGAAGGTATCCCGTAAGAACGTACTACCGGGATAAAAAGTATACTATGTGTTGCTAGGTTATATCTATCTGTGTGCTAAATCTAATCCAAATCCGTTCAGCCCTTTTTGCGTGAAATAGTAACAAACATCCATACATCTATACATACAAACATTCGCGTTTATGACATTAGTAAGGATGTCTTTTATTCGTCTTACGGAATATCACACAAAAAAAAGGAAAATAATTTTATTATTCTACTTCAGTATAGCATTAATATCGTGTAACTTTTCCTCGAAATTTTTGCACGGTTTACTTATGTTAACCTGTTTTTTATGTTATTTTCGAACCATAATAATATTTTATGATAATGCACGAACACATTAAAATACTAATCGCATGTTATGTATAATATGGTAAAAGGTTAACTGCAGAAGATTGAATCGTCGAAAATTTTCAAGGACTACTACTTATACAATCGTATATGTACAATTATAATTTTACTTTGTAAAGTATCAAGAAAATTATATTTTGAATTTTGTCCAATGTCAACATTTAGGCGAGCAGGTAGACTTGACACGAAGTTATAAAGATAATACAATAAGGTTACTACTTATATAAAATTATCACCAACACTACACATTATAAAACAAACAATTACTAGAACAGACAAATTGGAACCGTACACCTAGCTTCTGACGTTTCATAAGTGCCCATGCAGGTTGTATGTGAAATAAAATAATTTGTTTTGTAAAAGTCCCTCGTAAATTATATTTAAAACATAAAAGATTTTTAATAGTGATATTGATATGGTCACTATAAGATGTTGTTAGGTTAGCTAATTACGTAATAACTCAAGACAGAAGGATCTTTAAGTAGGAACTGATTAAATTCACCGACTTGGTATTATATGGATCTCACAACTTTTTACGATAGAAGAACTGAGTTGCGAGACTTGTTTTTTTTTTATAATTTATGTTTTTGATGGCATCAATTTTTTTTTTTGTAGACAGTTCTTTTCTTTTTTTTTGTATGTAGTATTCCTCTTATTCTTTTCGGGTACTACTTCTTGACCTTCAGCTACAGTTTTTCTCAAAGCCCACTCCATGTCTCTATGGGTTTTTCTCGTAGGCTTTGATGTTATAATTTTTGACAAGTCTGGACGGTAACGAAATTGCAAAATATTTTAGTTTTTCCTTGATTTATACACTAAACACTATTTGTATCTAAATTTGAAGTTTCTATGTCTGTTAGAAGTGCCTTAGAGTTTTGATGATCGGTCAGTCAGTGAGTGAGTGACAAATTAACAAGCTTTGACTAGTTATAATTCTTAAACTACTGGTTTAAATTAAATGAAATTTGGAACATACCGAGTTTATACAATGCCTGTTTGGTTACTAAAAATTCAGGCTTCTAATTTTATCTCCAACGAAGTTATAAGGGGGTCGAAAATGGCCTGAACTACTTCGAGAAAAGGATGGTACGGCCGTGCCGCTTGTTGTTGCTCGACTTGGCGGGGGCACTGCCGTGCCCCCAGACAAGTGAAAAACCTAAAATGAGTGGTTCTAGCGACGAGAAACTTTATTTGATGCCAACAGAATTGACTGAAACTGTTAATAATGCGCAAATGAGCTTTCTCCCTCAACAATCACGCGAGAAGTATTTGAAACAGTACGATATGTGGCAACTAGATAAAGGAGCGAAAACTTTCTAAAAAAGCGTTTTGCTGTCATATTTTATTGAATTATCCGACACCAAGAAATCAAGCACTCTATGGAGTACGTATTCATTCCTTAAAGCAACAATAAAGATGAAAAAAGACATACATATCGACACCTATCCTAAATTAGTGGCATTTTTAATAGATTCTGGTCGTCAACCAAAAAAATCGAAGGTTTTCACAGCATCTGAAATTGAAAAGTTTCCCTGATTCCATATATTTAGCGACAAAAGGAAGTCAGTTGTACATTCAGTATCTACCTACTTAAGTATATTAATCAACTACTTAAAATAATCTAATACGTACTTAGTAGATGTTGATAGGCATAAATATGCATGCATATCAATTTTATCAATTTATCTACTACAATTGATACTCTTTACGTTACAGGTTGTTCTTATTATTGGTATGAACGGAGCATAACGAACTAATGAACTAACACAACTTAATGTAAAAACATTGTGAAACATTCAGATGACTACATACAAAGACAAAAAAAGACCGCAACTTCGTCATTCGCAAGGAATACGTAACAATTGTTGAGAAATATCAAGCCTTACGCCCGCCTAACATTCCAATCAATCAATATTTTCTACAATATCGCAACGGAAAGTGTGTTAGACAGCCTATGCGTGCTAAAATAATTGGCAGTATCCCACGAGTAATAGCAACATTTCACGAACTTCCAGGGCCTCAAGTCTGCTATTACAATAGTGTCAGAATATTCTATCATTGATTTCAAAATTGTTGATTTTGACAAGTTTGGTAATCTACTAATACAATGGCATCATCATGACCGTCCAATGGTCAGCCACTGACACTCCATTGAAAGAATTGGCATTAATTGGTAATCTCGTACACACGGCTACACATCAAGCTATACATTTCCAGTGTAATCTGATCTCGCATTGTATTGGATTTCCGTACAGTGCGAGTTCAGCGTAAACTGGAAATGTATAGCTTGATGTGTAGCCGTGCGTACATAATGACAAATTAATGGGGTAATCTGCAAAAAAAAATACAGTTCCTAAAATAATATGTTAAAAACTAATGTGTAAAAATATATACATATAAATGAAATCTGGCATGAATAAATGTTCAAACTTAGTAGTATTTTTTCGAAAATCATTTCTACTAACGGGTTTTATAATAATGGCAATACGACAATGCCATTATAACACAATTCAATTACGAGACCATTGACCGATCACTGTTCGACCATTATGAATTTAGCAGATTACGAACTTTTAGCAAAATGACGATGGGATCGTGTTGGAATGACGAATTTATGAAAATAGCAGACTAAGGCCCCAGAACCCCTGTTGTACACGGGTCATTGTTTCCGACGAACTTGAGCCACACTTTTGGCCGATTCAGGAGCTGATCTCCTGTCCCTTAAGCGCCATGGAGGCTGGAAGTCCAATGTAGTTGTAGAGGGATACATAGAGGATTCCAAAATAAGTCTAAAATATGTAAAGGCATCGTAGGAGCCATTACACTGAAAGAGCCTCAGTCAGATCCTTGGACTGGCCCTTCTACATCAAAAATGAGCCGTTACGAAACACCTAACCATCGCCCTCTCTCGCTAACATTTACGCCAAGGGAATCCGATGAATCGGTACAACTACTAAGTATGACAGATAGTTTACCGAAAAACAGCACACAAGACACTAACACCAACAATACAGTACCTAATAAAAATATTACACTCAACTAAGTTTTCTTAATTATACCTAAGTATTATTTTGTTATAATTTATAGATTATTCTGTAATACTTACCTATCATAATGTAGTACTTAATACGGTACCTAAACTGAAATAAAAGTATCTTGTGATTTTAAATGTTTTTTTTTTAGTCATTTCCTCGCTGAGGTGGGATGGAAAGTTACGCGTTGCACTCAAGTACAAAGATTTTTCAACTCGTGCTCTTTTTATTCCCTCGCTAACGCTCAGGATTCTAATATTTGAATCACTCGCTGCGCTCGTGATTAAATTTTAAAATGTTGCGCTTGCTCAGTCATCAAAATTGAGCACGCGGTTAAAAAGTAACTTTGCACTCTTGTATAGCAAATAACGATTACGTCTTAATGAATAAATAAATTAACTTTTTATTTTCAGAATCACTTCCATCCTGGCACGCCGATCCTGGGGACTGTCTACTTGACTGCTTGAAGTCGTATCCACCGCCCCAAGATCGGCGAGTCCCACCTATCAGCCAACGTTCTAAGGATGGTATTGGGGCTGCCGCGAACACGGCGTAGCAGAGAAGCGCATCTCTTGCGCATGATGGCCGAAAAACTATCAACACCTGCGTTCGAAAACATGCCGGACCCGCTACAGAAACGCGGCAACCCCATCAACATCCGAAACGTGTTGTTGTATTGTATACGCAGGCCACTATATTATGCCCTTTGCGTAAAGTTCACCCACAGGCTGCACGTGTAAAAGGATTGGCAGTACCTACGCTTTAAAAAGCGTCACCTTAACCTGAGCCGTACAACGTGCAAACCTGTGGGCCAACATCCCACATCGTTCATCGTTCTTACAGATCTATAATGACATTTTATTAGAAGTGAATAATGAATATGAAAAAAAAAAAACGTCATCTTAATAATTCACAAGCCATCTCTGGTTTAAACCAGAGATGGCTTGTAAATTATTAAAATGTAGTAAATGTTGTAGATTTAGTCTTAATTTATTTGTATTATTAATGATACTAATAAAATAAGACTAAATCTACAAATAAATGAAGAATACGGATAGGTCAACTAAGAGGTTATTGTGTCTGAGAATTTTACGGAAAAAAAATAATGACAAAACTGGAATTAATGTTATTGATGTTAGAAGAGTGATTATTTCAAGTTGTGGTGCCATAAGGTTTGACATTCTCCTCTCAATTTTTTGTTTTCAAAAATCAAGAAACCTGAAATGTTTTGCCTTGTAAAAGTAAAATAGAAAATAATCTAAAGTCGAGTCCTGAGGCTAAGTGCTTAATACATATACAAGGGCTAAAATCAAATTCATGTCCTGATTTTCAGAAATAAAAGGAATCGATTAAGTAAAAGTAAAGAATAATAATCACAACACCGACATTAATCGATTGAAAATCTAATTTTATGTTCTTAGCCCCATGACACACGTAAAATTATTATTGCTCTAAAAATACAAGTAGGCTTTGTCATTATTGTTACACATGCAATCAAAAACGTAGTTACTAAAATATGGGGATATTTTTAGGGTAGGTTTAGGGTTCTTAGTTATATAGTAAACTTTTGTTCAGATAACGGTAAATTCCCTAAAGACCGCTGCCGCGAGAAATCCCGGCACAGCGGACAGAGCTCCGGCGGGATCACATGGCATCATGGAGAGTGCGATTGTCTCAACCCAGTGCTGGGCTCGCCACAAATGCGGCGGTAAGTCCCCTCTTTAAGGAGTGGCTGAAGAGGCACAACGGCAACCTGACCTTCCGCCTTACGCATGTCCTCGCCAGAAACGACTGCTTCGGGAGATTCCTTTTCCGGGTAAGGCAGGAGGTAGCGCCCGGGTGTCACCATTGTGTCGATCGCCTGGAGGACACAGATAACCTCTAAGGCTTCTCACGATATTAGAAGAACAGTAACATTCAATTCATAAGGCTAATTTAAAATAGTAGATTGTATGTTAAGGGAGCAAAATAATATTTTTACGGCGAGGGCGCCCTAGAATACAAAAATAAAAATAAAAAAATACAAAATTTATTTATTTGTAACTATATAACTGTGTTGCAGGAGCCCCAAGAATAACGCCTAACTTAGATTTATTTGAAATAGTGCTACTATCTAAGAAGAAAAAATGTGTGGTGTATACAAGTTTAATTTAGTGAATATATGTTTTAACGTTGAGTGAACACTTTTATCGCGATCACGAGCGTTCCGTATTGATGGCAATAATGACGGTTCTTACCTGTCAGAATCGTGATATCCAACTCGGAACGCAAAATATCGATGTCAGCGCTCACAGCGCTAATTTTCTAATTCGGAATGCGGCCTTGATCTATGGCCGATCGCCATTGTTAGATGCGCGCGCATTGGAAAACTGATAAACTTTTCCCGCCATTGGCAAAAAAAAAATCACAACTCGTTTTCACTGTTGAAATTATAGTTATTTATTTATTCATTAAAAAGTAAGGCAGCAAAAAGTTAATTCAGCGGACCCTTCACCGCAGCCCGTTTAACACCAGGCCTAGAAGCAATTCCTTGGGAAGTAAACCCCCAGGAAGTTTACAAACCGTGGCAGTACCACCGAGAGACACGGCCACGCAAAATGCACCAAACCAGCAAGCCGCTGTATGCCCCCCATCTTGGCAGAGAGTACCAGGCACTAGAAACCCGAAAAGGAAAAAAGTCAGCGACTCCCCAGAGCATATAACCACCAGCAACATGTTTAGCCAATTATCAATTGATCTAACGGAAGAACCCTCTACATCCAAGACGCCAGTGGGAAAAAAACCTAGCAAGCCTCCACCCATAATATTGTATGGTATGGAAGATGTCAATAAATTAACTGAACTCGTGGAAACTGTTGCAGATAAAAGTTCATTCACATATCGGATTACAAACAGAAACCAACTAAGAATCAACACCCTAGATATGGAGGCTTACAAAAGAATCATCACCAAATTCCGTGTAAGTGGCTTAATTGGTCACACATTCAACAAAAAGGAAGAACGACTGTGTCGTATTGTCATACGGAATCTTCACCACACAACACCTAAACCTGAGATTAAGGAAGAAATTGAAAAAACTGGAAACACTGTTGTCGGGGAAATTATTAACTCCAGATATGGTCCTGAAAAAAAACCGACCTCAACATTTTTCGTAAATCTCCTACCTAGTCAGAACAACAAGGCAGCTAAAGAAATCAAATACATCTACCACCAATCTGTATCCATAGAGGATCCTAAGAAGAAAAATTCAATCGTGCAGTGCCAACGGTGTCAACAATATGGGCACACAAAAAATTACTGCATGAGGCCTTTCCGCTGCGTGAAATGCGCGCAGGCACATAAAACTTCAGACTGTCCGAAGCGCGATAGAAGTACACCAGCCCAATGTGCACTGTGCCAAGGCTCCCACCCGGCAAACTACAAGGGTTGTGAGGTGTACAGAGAAATACTAGCCAGAAAAATTAACAAATACGGTCATCGAAAAGCTGATATACGTCCTATGGCAAAAGATAACACGATTCGAGACACAAACCCCCAAATCTTTCTCCATTGATAAAGAAAATGAAACATTCTCTTACGCCAAAGTTACTAAAAATGTGCCAGACAAAGTGACCACAGAAAATGCATTACCTAATGTAAGCCAAAATCTAGCAGTATTAGAAGCTCTCCTCACCAAACAAAATGAGAAATTCGACTTAATCCTACAACAAATGAGCTCTCTAATGAGTCTCATGACTACACTCATAACCAAACTACAAGGCTAACAGGCCTTGGGTTAAGACTGGCGACTTGGAACATAAATGGACTCTCACCCAATAAAGATGAGCTCGAGATACTAATGGCCGAACACAAACTAGACGTAGTCCTAATATCCGAAGCACACTGCACAGACAAAACCAATGTCAGAAACAAAGGATCTCAGATCTACACTACAAATCACCCAGACGGTACAGGCCATGCAGGATCAGCTATAATTATTCGGGACAAAATAAAGCACCATCCACTACCTGAATATAAAACCGAGCAAATACAAGCCACTACAGTCGCAATTCAAGACATGTGGATATTTTAATGTCTCAGCAGTATACTGTCCACCAAAACATCGAATAGACTCCGACCTGTTCTCTCATTTCTTCTCAAGTCTAGGCAATCGCTTCATAGCAGGCGGCGATTGGAACTCCAAACATGTCCATTGGGGTTCCAGACTAACAACAACCAGGGGAAGACAATTGAAGTTGAGCGTCGATATAAATCACATAGGTACAATTGCCCCATCAGAACCTACCAACTGGCCAGCCGATCACAATCGAATCCCGGACATACTCGACTTCTTCCTAACAAAAGGACTCTCAAGACAGTACATGAAGATCGAGTCATGTGCTGATGGGTCATCTGATCATACCCCAGTCTTACTAACTATCAGTTCAACTATAATTGAAGTCGAGAGACCCACAAGATTATACAACCGGCATACTGACTGGCCCTCCTTCAGGGAACACATAGAAGAAAACCTTGATCTTAATATCAGACTCAAAGAAGCTGAAGAAATTGAAACAGCAGTAGTGCAATTTACTAATCTCATACAAGTCACCGCGTGGAGAAGCACGCCTACTACTGAACATAGGAACCAGCCCGCAAACGTACCGTTGGAAATAAAGATCATGATCCAGGAGAAACGCCGACTACGCAGGGTATGGCAGCTGAGCCGTCATCCGCAAGACAAGACCGTCCTCAATAGAGCCATTGTAGAACTGAAGGACGCTATGAAGAATGCCAATGACCTAACAATGCAAGCAAAGTTAGAGTCTCTAACTGCTACTAAAGCCAGCAACTACTCGCTCTGGAAAATCACCCGTTCTTGTGACAGACCTAACGTACCAAAAACCCCAATAAAAAAGGAAAATGATTGGGCCAGAACTAGCCAAGACAAAGCGGACTTGTTTGCGGATCATCTAACAAGCGTTTTTAAACCGAACGTAACACTAGACAACTCATCAGAAGAAAATGTTGATCTCATCCTACAACAAGACCTTCAAATGGACCTTCCCCCTAAACCTGTGTCGCCCGCGGAAGTCATTAAAACGATCAAACGGCTGGACAGTAAAAAGGCACCAGGTTACGACCAGATAACTAAAGAAGTGTTGCTTGAACTACCGAGAAAGGCTATTGTCTTCATAACCATCATCTTCAACGCTATGTTACGAATAGGGTGCTTCCCGGGTGCGTGGAAAGTCTCAGAAATCATCATGATATACAAGGCTGGCAAATCAATGACCGAAAAAACTTCCTATCGACCAATCAGTCTATTGCCTACTCTATCCAAGGTACTGGAGAAGATCATACTTCACAGAATTATACCAAGCCTCTTGGAGCGCAAAGCGATACCAGACCACCAATTTGGCTTTAGAGAACGCCATGGTATAGTGGAACAAGCCCACAGAGTATGTGACGCCATAAGAAAATCCATAGAACAAAAGGAATATTGCTCGTCAGCGTTTTTGGACATCCAGCAGGCGTTTGACAAGGTCTGGCACAAAGGCCTACTATGCAAGATCAAACAGAATATTTCTCACTCATACTTTCCAATATTCAAATCTTACCTCGAGGATCGCATATTTTATGTGAAAGAAGCTGACGCCACTTCTGAGTTCCGACAGATCGACGCCGGGGTGCCACAAGGATCTGTCCTCGGCCCCATGCTCTACACATTGTACACTGCTGACTTACCGCTAACGCCAGGGATAACCACAGCTACATTTGCAGACGACACCGCTATATTGGCAAGTAATAAAGATCCAAGAGTGGCATCAGAGAACCTGCAAAAAGGCCTCAACAAAGTAAACGAGTGGCTCCAAAAATGGAAAATAAAAGCTAGTGCTGCAAAGTCAGTACAGGTGACATTCACCCTCAAAAAAGGAGACTGCCCACCTGTAAAGCTGGGCCAAAGTACTCTACCCCACAGTCACCATGTCAGATATCTTGGCTTACACATCGATCGTAAACTAACCTGGGGGCACCACATCAAATGTAAAAAGCAGGAGCTCCAGCTAAAGTACAACAGCCTATACTGGATGCTAGGAAGGAACTCGAGACTTTCCTTGGACAACAAACTGCTTATATATAAAGTCATCCTAAAGCCCATTTGGACATATGGTCTGCAACTATGGGGCAGTGCAAGCGATTCCAACATAAATATACTCCAGCGCCAACAGAACAAGATCCTAAGAACAATTGCAAAAGTACCATGGTACATAACCAACAATGAAATTCATGAGCACCTGGAAATGAAGACAATCAAAGAGGAAATACGGAGTTTGGCAGCTAAGTACAAAGAACGGTTAATCCATCACCCTAACGAACTTGCTCGCCAACTCACTATGAACCAATATGTGCGACGACTAACACGTCATCACATCCTAGAGCTAGAAGACCGGCAGTAGCTTTGGGCAGCAGATGAGTAGATGCTTCCAATGGGAAGCCACTCCGCATGACAGCATCACAGAACAGATTTGCTCATAGTCTTAGGGCTGATTGCAAATAAACGCAGAGAAAAAAAAAAAAAAAAAAAAAAATATTCATTAAAATTACTACAGGTAGGTACTAGTTATGAAGAAAATGATTTATGCTGTAACACCGCCCGATATAAAACGTGGAGCCCTTAACGTTATGGAAAGTTTACTACCTAAAAACTCCAAGGACAAAATGATTTTTAGTATTATTTTCTTCGTAAAAACGTCGTATGATACACGTGTGTATTGATGATTACCGTCCTCGGCTCTCTTAAGATGGCGCCTCCGCGGTAATCACCAACGTTACACACTTGTATCATAATGTACCTACTATTAAGTCAAATAATGTAAAAGATACAAAAGACTTTTAAAAATTAACCCCTTTGAGGGTGTAAAGGGGAATATAGTTTGTTTGAAGAGTTTTTTGTGGAGAAGTAACTAAATTATATACACATACCTGAGCCATATTATTATTTAAACCTGAATCTTGCTGAGGTGGTTTTGTGTGAAGGATAGTGATCACATCACAGTATATTGTTGACGCCAGAAGAGAAATATTTATCCTACTAATATTATAAATGTGAAAGTTTCTGAAGATGTTTGGATGTTAGTTACGTAATCATGCAAAAACGATTGAACGGATTTGGATAAAAATTTGGCAAACAGATAAAATAAAACCTCGATTAACATTTAAGATACTTTTATCCCGGTGGTATGTTCCCGCGGGATAATGACTTCCACGCGGGCGAAGCTGCGGGCGGAAGCTAGTCTTACATAAAAGGAAATAATAAAATACATTTGACATTTAAAATTTTGCATTTGTCAATGTTGAATAAAGGTAACACCAAACTCGATTCACAAATATTATTAATAAGTAATGTGTGATTCCTATAAACAAAAACGATCCTGTGATAGCTAGTTCCTTAAGGGTGATTCTTCTATGCAAAGCTATGAGATATTAGCTTTATTATTGGTAAAGATACAAGAGTCTTAATTTTTACCAATGACGGTCCGTAAATTATAAGGATTAGTCATAAGTAGATTATCTGTGCTCTTTAAAATTCGGTAACGCATATTTTACTTGACGTAGTTCGACGCATTTACATACAAACCGTAGGCCTAAGACACTGCCTTTGGGAACCCCGTATTCAACCAAACTACGGGGGTATTTCCTGCGTGGCCTAAGTAATAACTCAAAGAATATTAAATAAATAGTAAAATTGTTGGTTTTCTTCCACAAATAAAACTTAGAAAAAAAAAGAAAATTGACAATAATTTTACAATACATTAGTTCTAATTTGCGGGTGCATAACTAAGCCATAGCCTGTATTTCAGGACACCGGGGACCCCTCTACAGGACAAATATCATCAAAACAAATCACCATAATAAACAAACAGTAACAATTTAGGTACATAGTATCATTAGCCCAAACAATTTATCTTCGATAAAAAATACAGAATCCAACTGCATGAGGATCGACGATGCGAAGGCTTGCGCCCCGCAGAGCTGCGTATCTTCACGGACGGATCAAAAACAGGTAGTGGCACAGGGGTTGGAGTCTTCTCGGAGGACCTCAACATCCACATAGCCACACCACTGGGGGTCCATAACACAGTGTTCCAGGCCGAATGCATGGGCATCTCCCTTGCCGCGTCTGCTATCATGGCCAGGGAAGTTAAGGATCATTCGATTCGCATACTCTCAGACAACATGGCTGTTCTGCAAGCGCTGAACAGTCACACGGTTGACTCTGGGCTGATACACGAGTGCCACCAGCGCCTCAACGAGGTAGTAGCCTCAACAATATTACCATTCAGTGGATCAAAGGACACAGCGGTTCGCTAGGCAACGATGCAGCCGATGAACTTGCCAGGAGGGGGTCGAGCATGACACCAGTGGGACCAGAACCCATTGCAACACTTCCCTTCGGGTATCTACGCACTCTGGTAAGGAAACGAACCAGGGATCATCATCACAAAATATGGATGGACCTAAGTGAGTGCAGGCAGGCTAAGGAAGCGATTCCTGCGTTCGATGTCCGCCTCACGAAACAGGTTCTCCGTTTAACAAAACCACAGCTGCGTACAGTTACAGCAGCCGTAACTGGCCATGGGTCATCTCTTTGTCATAGGAGTAACAGACAGTCCGCTGTGCAGGGCCTGCATGGAGGACGACGAGACAGCGGCTCATGTGCTGTTAAACTGCCCGGCGGTTGCTAATTACAGGGCAAAATACTTCGGTAACCCAGGTACCCTAAGTGAGATTGTCAGCAACACCAAGGCGTTGCTGGCCTTTTTCGAGGAGCTGGGGTGGATCGAATGACCGATTCTCCCACCCGTACGCAAAATACGCGCTTTGACGTGGAGTTGCGGACAACAGCCCGTTTTACCTATTACCTATCATTAGTACCTATAAAGATGGCAAATACTTGAACGAAAAATTATTGTTGGGGGAACTTAAAACTAACTTTCTGTAGAGTGTACTTAGTAAGATTTTATATGTGTGTAGGGTGTGTGCATGTTTCTTTTTTTTTTTTTTGGGTGGGAAATCATCAAATAACTTCTCCCGCTCTGGCTGGAGCAGGAGGGCGTGTCAGACTTCTACTGACTAAAACCCACCCGTGTTCCTTCAGTAGCCCGTATGGGTATCTCTTTCAAACAAACCCGCACCCCTGACAGGCATCGGCCCTTGCGGGCCCCATCATTTTTTGTGCTGACATCTCTTTGAGGCGCGCGTGGAACACAACGCGCCGTCGACTTGGGCTCGGTCCTTACCGGACAGCGAGCTACCCATTACTCGCCGTCCGCAAGCCCATGCCTACGGTGGCCGGAAATCGGCCTGGGATTCCCGACGCCCAGGGCGTCTCCGTATCCTGCGGCGGCTGGGGTTGCGAGGGCGCATATGCTGCCTCTCCCTCACGTGCTTGGTGTTGCGAGGGTATGGAGACATTTGAGCGGTGAATCCACTCTGTCTGAATATATTAATGGATGAAAAAGTTATGTTAGGTATTTACGACGAGAAGTTCTTCTGTTTTCGTGTAGTCCAATTTTAGTAGATACTTGGATATTATTAGTTCACATTTAGCTTTGTTGCAATTGAAGATACGGTACTTAATTCTTTATTAAAATTATAACTTTTTATCAATAGTTACACCCAAATAACGAATACTATGTGTCGGCTGTATAGTAGAAGCAGCTACATTGACTTAATGGTAGAAATGAGCATTGGTGAGGTTTCTGCGCTTCTTATTGCAAAAGCAATGCGTTTAGTTTTATTCCCATTAAGTGTGAACTAGTTTGCAGCGAGCCAATGGCAGATCGTGTTCAGACCTGATTGTGCTAGGGAATAAGTTTCTTCCCAAGATTCTCCAGTAAAGGTAAGAGTTGTGTCGTCTGCATATGACATTATTTTGCAGTTTTGAAGATTAAGTTGACACAACTCATTTATATAACATAGAAACGAGGGGGGCCAACAATACTTCCTTGAGGAATTCCATGCGTGACAGAGAGTTCATGGCTCCAGTGGTTAGGGACCACTGGAGCCATGAATCTTAACACGCTGAGTACGTTCTGATAGATAGCTATTAATCAATTTTATCTCATTTCCCCGTATTCCCATGTCACGGCATCATGATAACACAGGGAAGTACAATGAATGGAAATGTATGAAGACGATTTTATATTTCCGTCCACGATAAAGTTTTAAAGTGGACGTCTACTATATTATCATCACGTTAGAAATTATAAAAGCGCAGATTGCATTCATTTGATGAGCGGCATTAATATGCAAACGTATAATTTTAATATCTTTATGACAGCTATGAAATTAAAACATACAGCCAATTGGTGTACACCTTCAAAAGAAATTTTAAAAAAGTTTAACAAAAAACATCTGGTCGTTTAACTAGATTTTTGTCTTGTCGCCGTTGGTCCCTGAATTGGTAACCACCCATCCATGGATCGAACAAGCGAACCGCGGCAAGCGTAGCTTAACCTGACCGATCGATCCGTGCATCTGTTATGATTTAGCCATGAGTCCTTCTAGAGTAACATTATTTGCACTAGTGGATCCTATGTCCCTAATATCTCATCTTATTATATATTATTACATTTCTTATCCTTTTATGCGTCAATACTGCAATATACCGCAGGAAATATGTCAGAGCAGGTATAGTGTTTTCATCATTATCAAAACTTCGGGATACAAGCCTTTCCAATGCACACCATTTAGCTTGATTCTCTGTTTCGATCCACTGGCGCCTGATATTGAAGCTACATGCTACTAAACGCGTGGGTGTACGTAGCTCTTTTGAAGGCGCTTCTTACTTGTTGAACCTCCCTACATGTTAACAAATTTAATAAATAGAGTTGTTACTCCAAAATGGTTTTGATGTTTTATTGGGCTTTGCTTGTTGTCCGTAAATACTTTTTGCAGTATTCGTTCGTATAGCGCTGCGGCTGTGGTGTCTGTTGATGTGGCGCCTGAATAAATTCATAAGAACTACTATTTACAATAATAACAGTATTGCTAATCCAGAAGCTATCGTCATTCCCGGACTAAGCACACCTAGTGATACTTTTTAACTGTTTTTTTTTTATACTCAATCGTTTCGATATTTTGGTTTATTAGTGTGCGGGACAAGTGATAGAACAGTGTATATAACAGAATAGTGTATATAAAGTGATACATAGACACTCATAAGACAGTACATAAGTGCTACAGTTTTAATAATTCGTTCATAGTTGTGTACATCGTAAACTTAGTACTAGGGGTAAGCAGTAATTGAGTGTTTATGCTATATTTTATATTGTTTTCTTTGATTTTATATTTTTCTTAGATAGTCCTTATTACATAGAGTCGAAATATATATAGTTTTACCTATGTAAATGTAATAAAAATAGTGAAAAACGCGAATAATGTAGCGCGGTCCTCATTACGGTAAAGATTGGAGGCATTTAGGAAAAAATGTACTATAAATGAGCTTCGCTCTGATTGGCCAACAGTTTTCGCGCATTTTTTAATGATGTTTTTCCTTTTTTTTATGTATAGCTGACGATTTTCCCGCGCTTTTTGATTATTGTGATTGGTCAAATCTATTTCGAAACCTTATCGAAAATTGTATAAAAGTAGGATCATTTTTGTAATTCGACACATTCAGCAGGCGAGCTACCTATAAGAAAGTACTCCAAATATAGAAGCAAGAAGTCTCCAGTGGTTTCATTCCCCGCCAACCCAGCACACAAATGTGGCAGTAGCCCACATTTAATGGTCCTTCGAGCGCCAGATACTGCGGGGAAGAATTACCTGAAGATTACTACAGCGTCATAGAGAAGATTTCTCAAGAAAATAGAAGAGTACTTTCAAGATTTGAAGAAAATCAGCTGACAGCATGCCCGTTACGCGCTCTACGGGTAGGGGCCGCAAGGCGTCGGGAGAACAGAAGCCGCCGTCGTCAGAGACCAATACCTCGGCGAACGGTACCAGCGCGGAAGCCAGCACGGAATCGACAGTTACAGGGACGACCGCCACGGAGACTTCGGAACAGACAGACACCTCCGCGGCAACTGATCCAACCACCGTGACTTCCGCGACAGCAGCAACCTCCTCGACCGCAGCCGCCTCCGCCCCAGCCGCAACCGCCTCGCACCCCGCCAGCGTCGCCGCTGCCTCCGTAACCCCGTCCGCTGCGACGACGATAACTGCAGGTGTGAAGGACAAACAGCTGATGAAGCCGCCCGCTACTGTCATCAACAGTGAAGCTCGTCAAGAAACAGAAAATTCGACAGTGAAGCGAGTTATGAAGAGCACCGCCGGTCCATCGAAACCGACCGGACCACAGGAACTCCGCCCTCCTAGCAGCAAGGGGGGAGGGGGGGGATCCACCCACAGCAGAACAAAGCAACTAAAGCTTGCGAAGGCGAGAGAAGATTTACTACGCCTTCAAGTGAAACTAGCCGCAGCACGCCTAGCTACATTGGAGAAAGAAGACTCAGAAGAGGAAGAAGATGACGTCTCCCTCTACTCGAAGTCAGAAGTTAACGCAAGAGTGGACAACTGGTTGGAGAATCAAGTGAATCGTCCGGTGTTAGCGATCACCAACGAGCCACACAGCCGCCCAGAAGAACCAACCGTCGTCCGCACAGAAGAACCAATGCCAGCGAAGCATGAAGAAACACGTCAGTCACCGGCGGGAGGTCAAACCGACCTAGCCCTCCTAGCTGAAGCCATCACCCGGGCTGTCAGCGCCGCTCAACGACCCAAGTTCGTCGAGTTACCGATCTTCAGTGGGTCTCATCAGGAGTGGCTACCTTTCCGTGCCGCCTACTACGAGACAGAAGCAATGTTCAGCGCAGTTGAAAATACGAATCGACTCAGAAGAAACCTGAAGGGGAAGGCCAAAGAAGCGGTTGAAGGTCTACTGATAACCAACGCGCACCCAGCCGAAGTGATGAAGACTTTGGAGTCAAGATTCGGAAGACCAGAAGCAATAGCCATGCTGGAGATGGAGACGCTTCGAGGTCTGCCACGCCTTACTGAGTCGCCAAGGGACATTTGCATATTCGCCACAAAGGTCTCCAACGTCGTAGCAACATTGAAGACTATGGGTTGTTTCAACTATATGTACAACCCTGAACTCGCGAAGAATATAGTAGACAAGCTGACGCCGACTCTACGTTATAGATACTACGATTTCTCAGCCACACAGCCACGAGAAGATCCTTGCCTCATCAAGATAGAAAAGTTCTTCAAAAGGGAAGCGGAGTTATGCGGACCTTACGCGTTGCCTGAACAGATGGCAGCACCTGCTACAGCCGCCTCACAAAAGAAGACACAAAGGATCAACAACGTGACTGAGAAGACGCAAACAACGAGGTGCTTCATATGTGAAGATACGGGGCACACCAATGCAACAGAATGTGAAGAGTTCAAGAAGTTAGATGCAAACGCAAGATGGGACATGGCTAAATCCAAACGTCTCTGCTTCAGATGTCTTCGCTACAGAAACAAGACACACAATTGCAAACCCAAGTCGTGTGGTGTCAACGGGTGCAAGTACTCTCATAATAAGATGCTGCACTATGAGAAGAAGGCAGAAGCAAAAGAAGAGCCAACAGAAGTCATCAACTCAACTTGGACAGTCAAGAAGCAATCGTTCTTGAAGATCCTTCCGATCCAGGTGAAGGGACCGAAAGGAGATGTCAACACCTTCGCATTGATGGACGACGGGTCAACAGTCACGCTAATCGACGACAGCGTGGTAACAAGCGTCGGAGCAACAGGACCCATAGATCCACTGAAGATTGAAACCATCAATGACATGAAGACATCAGAGTCAGCATCCAGAAGAGTCACCATCAAGCTGAAGGGGCTCAACGATCACGAAGAGCAAATACAAGCACGCACAGTGAAGAATCTGCAAGTTTCATCTCAACGGGTTCCAAAAGAAATAGTGGAAGGATGTCAACACCTATCTGACATCCGAGGACATCTCACATATGCCAACGCGAAGCCACGAGTTCTCATCGGTCAAGACAACTGGCATCTTCTGCTGACGTCAGAAGTAAGAAGAGGAGACAAGAATCACCCAGTGGCATCTCTCACGCCACTAGGGTGGGTACTCCACGGCAGCCAGACACGAACCTTCGGAAAGCAGATCGATTTCGTGTCACACATCACAGAAGATCCAGAAGAGAACTTAGAAGACCTCGTGAAGCAATACTTCGAGATGGACGCGCTCTGCATAAACCCCAAGAGACCGAAGACTGATCCAGAAGAACGAGCACTTCGTGTTCTAGAGAAGACCACCACGAAGATAGAAGAAGGAAGATTCCAGACCGGTCTTCTCTGGCGCAAAGAAGATGTCAAGTTCCCAGACAACTATGAAAACTCACTGAAGAGGCTCTTCAATATAGAGAAGAAGATTGATCGTGAACCCGCATTGAAGAAGAAGTACGTCGAACAGATGGAAGCTCTCATCGCGAAGGGGTACGCTGAACCTGCCCCGAGACAGAAGACAGCTGACAAGACTTGGTACCTACCACACTTTGCGGTAGTCAACCCGATGAAGCCAGAAAAACTTCGTGTAGTCCACGACGCCGCGGCCAAGACCAAAGGGGTGGCACTCAATGACATGCTGCTCAAAGGGCCTGATCTACTACAGTCGCTACCAGGCGTCGTCATGCGATTTCGACAACACATGGTCGCAGTTACAGCAGACATCAAGGAGATGTTCATGCAAGTCAAGCTGCGAACAGAAGATAGAGATGCACTGCGGTACTTATGGCGCGGGGATCGTCGAGACGACAAACCTCCAGAAGAGTATAGAATGACGTCATTAATCTTCGGAGCATCGAGTTCGCCTTCGACAGCAATCTATGTCAAGAACCTAAACGCCAAACAGCACGAGGAAACTCACCCAGAAGCCGCAGCTGCCATCGTACAGAAGCATTACGTCGATGACTATTTAGACAGCTTCAGAAGCCTAGAAGATGCCAAACGTATCACGAAGAGTGTGCGAGAAGTACACATGAAGGCCAGCTTCGAGTTGAAACAATGGAAATCGAACTCAGCGTCACTCCTAGAATCACTTGGAGAAGACAACCAGACAGAAGACATGGAACTCTACAGAACAGAAGAAAAGACAGAAAGAGTCTTGGGTGTCATCTGGAAAATCAACTCAGACGAGCTCACCTTCAACCTCAACTTAGCCAGAATACCTTCCACACTCATAGAAGGTAAACAGCCGACAAAAAGGGAAGCGTTAAGAATAGTGATGTCACTCTTCGACCCACTCGGGTTCGCTTCGCCTGTCACAATCAGGGCGAAGCAACTCCTTCAGGAAGTCTGGCGCAGAGGAACAGAGTGGGATGACAAGATCGACGAGGATCTGGCAGAGCAGTGGGAAATGTGGATGGGGCATCTGAAGAGCCTCCACGAAGTAGCTATCCCGCGGCAGTATCTCCACTACAGCGACGCCGCCTCCTTAGAACTTCACGTCTTCAGCGACGCCAGCGAATCAGCCTATGCTGCGGTCCTCTTCTGGAGAGCAGTGACAACGGACGGTGAGGTCAGCCTATCCCTCATCATAGCCAAAGCGAAAGTGGCGCCGTTGAAGTTGACGTCGATCCCAAGACTGGAGCTACAGGCAGCCGTCATGGGCACCAGACTCGCAGAGACAGTGATCGAAGAGCACGAGAGGAAGCCAGATCGCAAAGTGTTCTGGACAGACAGCAAGACGGTACTAACCTGGATAAGAACAGGATCACGTTCATACAAGCCCTACGTGGCTCATCGTCTGGCAGCAATAGAAGAGAGTTCCAAGGTCAACGACTGGCGCTGGATTCCGACGAAGCTGAACGTGGCGGACGACGCCACACGAGACGTACCATCAACATTCGACAGACATCATCGATGGTTCAAAGGGCCAGACTTCTTATACCAAACAGAAGACTCCTGGCCGATGGAGACCGTGAGGACAACACCAGAAGAACCTTCTGATGAAGAGAAGACGCATCACGTGAGCAACAAGAGAAGACTGAAGCTTGCAGAGGGTCTGCCTGATCCAGCTACGTTCTCCAACTGGGACCGACTCCGATACTCAACAGCCCGTGTTCTGCAGTTTATTCAACTCTGCAGAGCAACCAAACAGAGAGTCAATTACAGAAGAACGAAGAAGAATAAAGAAGCAGATCCCACATGGAATAAGAACAAGGCTACAGTGAAGAAGCAGGCACCCACGATGACAAAGAAGTCATCACAAGAAGAGAAGAAGCGGCTACCAGTCACAGCCGAGCTGCTCAAGACAGCTGAAGAACTCCTGATGCGGTCCTCTCAAGAAGAGTCCTTCGCGGAGGAAATAGATAGTCTGAACAATGGGAAGCCGATAAATAAAGAAAGCCGCCTTCACCAAATCAGCATCGAGTCAATAAACGGTGCACTGAGACTCAGAAGCCGTATTCAAGCGGTCCAGGACGTGAAAGAAGAGCTAAAAACCCGCTGGTAATCGACGGTGATCATCCTACGGTCAAGCTCTGGGTACAGGCTGTACATCGACAACTTCATCACGCCGGTGTAGAAGCCACCGTCAACGAGTGCAGGCAACAATATTGGGTAATAAGATTGCGCCCTATTACACGCACAATACTACGACAGTGCCTATTCTGCAGAATGAAGACACAAGTACCTCCGCATCCAAGAACCGGGGACCTGCCAGCGTGTCGCTTAGCTCACCACAAGCGACCCTTCACCTTCACTGGGGTCGACTACTTCGGACCTCTCTCAGTGACCGTCGGACGAACTCGACAGAAGAGATATGTGGCCATCTTCACATGTCTCACAATGCGAGCCATACATCTAGAAGTCGCCGGCTCGCTTAGCGCCGACTCCGCGGTGATGGCAGTAAGAAGAATGATCGCCAGAAGAGGCTGCCCGACTGAAATATGGTCGGATAACGGCACCAACCTGAAAGCCGCCGACAAAGAACTACGACAGGCAATCGACGCAGCGACTGCAGAAGAAGCGGCGAAGAGGACCATCTCCTGGCGCTACATACCGCCTGGAGCTCCATTTATGGGCGGAGCGTGGGAGCGAATGGTTCGCTCCGTCAAAACGGCCCTCACCGCGACGTTACATGAACGTCACCCGACAGAAGAGGTCCTCACGACTCTACTAGCAGAAGTAGAGTACACCGTCAACAGTCGTCCGCTGACTCACGTCTCAGTCAACCCAGAAGATCCAGAAGCCCTCACTCCTAACCACTTCTTGTTGGGAGGGCCGGGGCGCGTGCCGCAACCAGGCACTTTCGCCGAGCAAGACACCATTTCACGGTCCAGTTGGCGAGCCGCACAAAGACTAGCAGACGTCTTCTGGCTACGCTGGGTGAAGGAGTACCTCCCTGAGCTCCAACACCGGCGGGAGCCCCATGGACGAGGTCAAGCAGCGCAAGTTAACGATCTCGTACAAATCGTCGATGCAAACCTGCCCCGCAACGTGTGGATCCGTGGAAGAGTCGTCGCTACGTATCCAGGTCCCGACAACGTCGTGCGAACGGTGGACGTGCTGACAAAGGGAGGTGTGCTGCGCCGGCCAGTGAGGAAGCTGGTAATCCTGCCCCTGTCTTCGAGCAACGAGCCCGCACCGGAAGTTGATACGACGCGGTCGCACGGCGGGAGTGATGTGCGGGACAAGTGATAGAACAGTGTATATAACAGAATAGTGTATATAAAGTGATACATAGACACTCATAAGACAGTACATAAGTGCTACAGTTTTAATAATTCGTTCATAGTTGTGTACATCGTAAACTTAGTACTAGGGGTAAGCAGTAATTGAGTGTTTATGCTATATTTTATATTGTTTTCTTTGATTTTATATTTTTCTTAGATAGTCCTTATTACATAGAGTCGAAATATATATAGTTTTACCTATGTAAATGTAATAAAAATAGTGAAAAACGCGAATAATGTAGCGCGGTCCTCATTACGGTAAAGATTGGAGGCATTTAGGAAAAAATGTACTATAAATGAGCTTCGCTCTGATTGGCCAACAGTTTTCGCGCATTTTTTAATGATGTTTTTCCTTTTTTTTATGTATAGCTGACGATTTTCCCGCGCTTTTTGATTATTGTGATTGGTCAAATCTATTTCGAAACCTTATCGAAAATTGTATAAAAGTAGGATCATTTTTGTAATTCGACACATTCAGCAGGCGAGCTACCTATAAGAAAGTACTCCAAATATAGAAGCAAGAAGTCTCCAGTGGTTTCATTCCCCGCCAACCCAGCACACAAATGTGGCAGTAGCCCACAATTAGTAGGTTTTCACGAATTTCCTCAAATGAATCAATTTTTTTATGATGTTTATTATTTTTCCAAAGGCAATTCGCTCGAAGTTCATTAATTAGTGTGCGAATAGACAACTCTAGAAATACGTATCAAGCTATTGGCACATTATGCAATAAACTACAGTAGCGCGAGGGGCTTGCGGCTAAGTAATCACATCAGCACGGGTCGATCTATCAGGTCAATCTACACTTGCAGCGGTTGGTTCGTGGATCAGTGCATCGGAGAGCACGCTAAGCCGTTGGTTCCGGCTGTTATTCGTGGATCTTTGACAGTCCTTACGGGTCGTCAGAAGCAAGAAAGTCCGACAACCAGTCTTTCAACAAAAAGAAGTGGTAGCACATCCTGTGGACGCGGACGAACCACTAATTACTTTAAATGTTTCAGATTTAGAAGTTTGTTATGCTGTTTATGCACAAAATACGATTGGATTTTTCCAAGTTAGGGTTGACCACAAAACAGTTTTTACTCCTTTGAAAAGACCTGGGTAAGCAAAAAAGCTCAATATTTGGGTGCCACACGAGCTCGCCGAAAGATGAAACCGAACTATTCTTGAATAGATTGATCGCTGGTGTTGAAAAATGGATCACCTACGACAAGAACGTGCAAAAATGATCGTGATCAAAGCATAGCGAAATCCGGATTAACTCGCAATAATGTGATGCTTAGTGTATAGTGGGATTGAGAGGGCATCGTTCATTATGAGCTTTTACCGCCGGGAAAAACTATCGATCCGGATCTCTACTGCCAACAGCTAATGAGACTCATTAAAAAAATTGAGAAAAAATAGCCGAAATTGATCAACGAATGTGGACTTTCATCGTGATACTATAGAGGTATGAGGAACAGGGTGTAAAGTTCACTCATACTCTATTAAAAAGGGAGGTTCCTCCGACCAGACGGGTGTTGTGTCTGGTGGGCAACTGTCCGACATTTAATGTCGGGATGTTGTATATATGCGAGTTTCGTGGTAAACTCTGACTGCGCGATGTAGGATTTCCTTGCGTAGTTCGCCTGTGGTATTATAGATGACACCACATCACTTTTTGATGTTTCAAGCTTTTTTGTTGCGAGGTATTTTTCTATAGTGCCGCTACAATACCGCCAGACCACGCACATCTGTAGCCACTCAGCAGAAATTGAGAAAATTCGGTTGGGAAGTTAACATGTCCCGCGTTAACACGCATTCACCAAGATAGCCTTGCACCCGCCGGTTTTCACGTGTTTTGGTCTCTTCAGAATTCTTTAGGTAGTGTTAGGTTAACATCAAGAGAGAACTGCCAAAACGACTTGTCGGAATTTTTGATCAGAAGTCTCATTTATACAGCATTAGGATTATGATGTCACTACCTTCAAAATGGCAACAATACAGGATAAGTTTTTAAACAGTGCGCAACCTAGTGTAACCATGAATTCAGCGTATCATTCTAGACCCCCCAGCGTAGAGATTAGGTATTCGTCGGTTATACACAAAAAAATCAGCTGTTTCATAGAAAAGCCCAATACTTAAGCGGTCAAAATGAATGGATGTGCTGATTTTTTTTAAAACTTATCCTGTTTTATTGAAATGTAAAATTAATTAAGAAAAAAAAAAATGTAAAGAATCTAAATACGAAAAATCTTTTTCCCCTACTTATAATATTGTCCACTTTTTGGGATGGTTTTACAACATAATTTTTTTATTACCGAGAGAACTGTATCCCAAGAAAACGCTATTTATATGGTGCAAATTTATTGTACTTATAATTATAAATACTTGAATTCAATAATTGCCTTGCATTCATTGCCTTGGTGCAAAAAGGATGGTAAAACTTGGGTTTCATCATTTTATGTATTTTTTTGCGTATTAACACTTGCATGCGATTCTTGAATGACAATAGCTTTGGGGGCTTTACTTTTTCGTTTCGACTTGCACCATTTCAGACTTACGTAGTAGGTATCTACCTAAATAGGTACCTGGCTAGGTACCTATTCCTTTCAATCGTACATAATAGAAGATATCATCACGCCTGTAAGTATCCGAAAGGTTGCAAATATTGCAATTATGCTCTATTGCTTTTACTTAAACATACCTCAGCACGTGTGACCACCATTTTAAAACATTGCAGGTGTTAGTTAAATTATTATAACGCCTATTCTAGAAAACATAGTAGATACTCATTAATCAATTAATAATCATATAATTGTATCGTGGTGCAACCTATAATAGCTCAATTATTTAACGTCAGCCATTGTGTCATGCACGCAATTACCTATTATTGCCTTGATGCAGCTTCGTCAGGGACCGGTGACGCCCGTGTGGAACCATGAAGCTGTAATTAAGTATTGAACGTGTTTCATAGACGGTTTTTGCAGCTCTGGGAGAACTGCCTTTGTTCTTTCCTTTCTAGAAAAAACTATTTATCTTAATTGGCAGGAGAGTTTTCTCAAGAAAGCGCCACCACATACCCTACATATACCTACGTCAGGTTAAAAAAAGCTGATTTGCATAACGTCCAGAATTTACAAAAAAGAATTAATCGCTCACATTACAGTATTTTAATAATATAATCACAATTTTTTTTTTTTTAACTAAGTCTGCTTATGGCCTGCATTATTTGGACTTACGAGCTATGCATTCTCTGTCATTACGTTGATAAAACAGGGGTGTAATCGTGACAGTTTACCAAGTTTGTTATTCTTATGTTTTCTGGGTAATAAATTGGTTATTGCCGCCCTCGCTCATTATAGCCTCATTGTCACGGGAAGTTTCCGATGGCTACTAACCCGATGTCAGCAATCGTCGCGCGATAATCCAAGAACAAAAGACGACCTAAATAAGTGTTCAGTGACGAGTGATGATTAAACGTCAGGCGGTCTCGACGCTAGATGCTGCTGATTTCATACTTGGACAAGGACAACTCCGTGAGTACACCTACTTAACCATGATTAATTGCAGATCTGCATCAATCGTCGATTTATTATGTACGATGTTTATTTATGTATCGTGTCGTAAAAGATGCGGTCCGCTTAAATGCATTAATATCCTGATGACCTGATGATCTGCCAGGGATGCGGGTTTGTTGGAAAGAGATACCGCCGCCCCTGGCAAACAGGCTACTGAGGGAACACGGGTGGGTTTTAGACAGTAAAAGTCTGACACGCCCTCCTGCTCCACCCAGAGCGGGAGAAGTTATTTAATGATTACCCACCCAAAAAAAGACCTGATGATGGTTCCGCGCTTTTTTTTTGTTTGACGTTTTCTTAAATGAAACCTAGCTAAATCGATTTATCGTCCCCGAAACCCCCTGAATACTAATTTTCATGAAAATCGTTAGAGCCGTTTCCGAGATTCAGATTAAGAATTGCTCGTTTAAAGGTATTAGCGTGAGTATTAGATGTAGGTAGCTACTTTATCTATACCTAATGTTTCCTTTTATTTTTGTAGAATCCGAAAATTATTGTTCAGAAACTCAACAGCAAGCCTACATTAAATATTTTGCAGTAGGTACCCTGACAGGGTTTTTTTTTGGGTGGGAAATCATCAAATGACTTCTCCCGCTCTGGGTGGGGCAGGAGGGCGTGTCAGACTTTTACTGATTAAAACCCACCCGTGTTCCCTCAGTTGCCCGTGTGCCAGGGGCGACGGTATCTCTTTCGAACAACCTGCACCCCTGGCAGGCATCGGCCCTTGCGGACCCCTCGGTTACCCTGCGACGGGTCAACACAGTGGCCCCGCCGCCTACCACTTTTCAGCCGCAGGGGATAGGGAGAGCGGCCAACGCTGTACCGACACTCCTATTCCCCTGCAGCCCCACCTCGTCCGCCATCAAACGGTGGCGGCCCCGTATGCCACGGAAGGGAAGAGCGCTACTCAAAAGTACCGGCACTCCTTCTCCGCCGCAGCCTGTAACCCTCAGCCGCGATGCCTCCCATTCGAAATCGCAGCCCACCTCAGTTGCGGTGCACCTCACCGCAACCTACCCTTTTTGGGGCCGCTACGTCGTCGGCTTTGAGACAAAAGCCCTGACGAGCGGCTCCACCTTTGGGTTCCTCTTCGCTTCACCGTGGGTGGGAGACCACGGCTACTGAGCCCCCCGCAACGGCAATGCGGCAAGCCACTCGGGGGGGGACCCTGACAGGGTTCATGTACAAAAACCGACAGTGAATTATTGTAAAATGTGCGCCTTCTAGTTTCGTACCACTTGTGTACGATCACGATGATCTGTTTATTCCGGTGGTAAAAAAATATGAATAAAGATGTGCGATAAATCAAGTAAGTGCTCAAGAATATTACGTAATACATAACCAATTGCCTTTTAGTAAACGTATAAAATGATCAAAGTCCTACTGATGTTTTTTTTTTAGTAAAAATAGTTATTATTAAAATAATTTTGAATGGTTTTTATGAGACGGAATTAGCTCGTAATGGTTATCATTGGAATTGATGATGGAATTTTTTGTTGCAGGTTTTTAGAGGTTATATTAATATAGCCCTAATGCAGGAAGGTGCTGCGTAGGTACTTTAAAAAAACAAGCTAAATTTTTAGAAACAAATGCTACGCGTATGATCCAATTTGTAAATAGTGAATAATAGTCGTACATTTGCCATTTATAACTTTGGTAATTTCGTGATGTCTTGTCATCATAACTGGCCTATGGTTTTTCCCTCTGCTGAGACACACCCCTCCTCTCTGTGAGAGGGAGTGGGCCGTAATCTATCACGCGAGCCCAGTGCGGGTCGGTAGATGTCACATGGCCTCGAAATTTTGGTTCTGGAAATGTAGGTTTCTTCACGATGTTTTCCTTCACCGTTTGACTTGTAAGGTTTGCGAAATTGTTTCGTCAGTACCTGTTCGCGGATGCAGTGCCTGCCTGACGTATAACCTATATCAAACAGATGGTGTTGAGTTTTTTTCAAAATCTTGTGAGATGTCCTTGCCAATGTGCAGTGTGAAATCATAGCGACCACTGTTCAATGCTCATAGCTTTTTTGTGTAATCTGTACATTGAATAATATTTATGAAAACCTTTGCTTGAGCTCAGTAATTATGCTGTTATTATTAAGTTAGTATTGCTGAATACAGACTGCAAGTGATTAAGAACTGTTTTGTATCTTTCTATACTAATGGTGAAGCTAGAGAGTTTGTTTGAACGCGCTTCTCATTGAATCTACCAGTCGGATTTGAATAATTATTCTTGCGTTTGATAGCCCAATTCTTGTGTAAGATTAGAGGATATTTAACACTACATTATGACCCTATATATCAGAGACCTCATCTAGTTTAAAAAAATATGATTGACGTGTAAAAGTGTTTGTACAAATCTACTTACAGAAATAAAATCTTTTATCATTTATAGAGCTGAGCATCATCATCATCATCATCAGCAAGGTATTAAGTCCGCCTTTGTACCTTTTTGTGTGCAAGAAGTTTAAATAAATAAATAAAGAAAGCTAAGTGATAACGAAGTTATAGCACGGGCGGGCGACGCGATACGATGCGGTGGGTCAGGGGTTTTTTTTTCTGAGGTTAGAAAATCTTCAAATAACTTCTCTCGCTCAGGGCGGGGCGAAGCGGGAGGTCGCGTCTGACTTTTACTGACTAAAACCCACCCGTGTCTCTTCAGTTGCCTGTGTGCCAGGGGCTACGGTATCTCTTTCAAACAACCCGCACCCCTGGCAGGCATCGGCTCTTGCGGACCCCACCGGTAGGGCGTACATCTCTTTAAGGCGGGTCAGGGTAACAAGAAATTTCACGCGGTCTAAGTTGCGAGCAGAGGATAGGAAAATATGTATGACAAGAATATGTTGGCCAAGCAAGCTAAGATTAGATGAGTTAAATAATGTAACTTGGAACCAATGGTTTATACACGATAACATTTTAACCAGTGGGTAAAGTGTAACCATGAATTCAGCATATCATTTTAGACCCCCAGCGTAGAAATATTTCGTCGGTTATAAAGAAAAAAACTGCTTTTTTATAGAAAAGTGCAATATCTACATGGTAAAAAATGGGACAGCGAATTTTTTTGTATAACTGACGAAATATGTATATTTATCCTTTATGTGTTTTCAGGATAAAAAATATACCAGTGCGCAAACTGTAACCATGAATTCATCATTATCATTCTAGCCCCTTTGATTAAATACTTCTGTATTTAATCATCATAAAAACTATACTATTTTAAACCATAAGTATTTTTGGAATGGTCTAATTTAATGGCCTTGGCAAGTTGATATTGACTGATCAGGACTAAGTCGATTGTCTTAATAAAGTCAAGATATTGACCATTTATTAGCTAATTCAACGGTCTGATTCTGTGTCTGAACTGAATTGGAGATAGCTCTTCAATTTGTGCGTCTACTTCTTTTACTAGTTAAATACTAAAAGCTTTACGTGTAGAGATTTGAGCTTATTTCTGAATTTGCTTGGAAATGTTTCAACGCCGCTTTTAAATTTAGATTACTCAAAACAAGTTTTACGGGGTGTGGGAACTGAATAATTATTGAGTAGGTAGGAGTTTGATTTAAATGAAACAACAATTAAAATAACTATAAATAAGTTTAATGACTACGAGGCATTCATTATACATCACTTTGATTACAATCAATATGGCCGTGAGAACGTGACTATGTTCATGGAACTGAGACGTGGTAAAGATTAACCGTAGCTACCTGCGCCAGCGTTAGCTGAGGCTGACGCTTTAGCGGACGCGTATGCACCAGACTGGCCGTATCCTCCAGAGCCCCCATTACCGCCGTATCCACCAGCTGAACTGGAGGCATCACTGTTACTGGTAGCTCCTCCAGATGAACCACCGTAACCACCGCCACCTCCACCACCGAGTCCACCGCTGCCGCTGAATGAGCCACCGTAACCACCAGTGCCTCCACCACCAAGTCCGCCGCCGCCACCGGATGAGCCACCGTAACCACCGCCACTTCCCCCGCCGAGCCCGCCGCCTCCGGATGAGCCACCGTAACCACCGGCACTTCCCCCGCCGAGCCCGCCGCCTCCGGATGAGCCACCGTAACCACCGGCACCTCCACTTCCGCGGCCGCTGCCACTACCACCAAATCCGCCTCCGAACCCTCCAAGGAAACTGCTTGCTATTCCGCCAAGGCCACCTCCGCTACCGCCGCTGTATCCTTTACCCCCACCGCCACCACTACCTCCACCGAGTCCACCGCCGTAGCCTCCACCAAGCCCACCTCCGGAGCCAGTTCCTCCGAAGCCTCCGCCAAATGAAAGGCTTCCACCGCTTGATCCACTTCCTCCAGAGCTCCCGCTACCTCCAGAGGCCCCGCTTCCTCCGTACCCACCGCCACTACCTCCACCTCCGCTACCGCCGCTGTATCCTTTACCCCCACCGCCGCCACTACCTCCACCGAGTCCACCTCCAGAGCCTCCACCAAGCCCACCTCCGGAGCCAGTTCCTCCGAAGCCTCCGCCAAATGAAAGGCTTCCACCGCTTGATCCACTTCCTCCAGAGCTCCCGCTACCTCCAGAGGCCCCGCTTCCTCCGTACCCACCGCCACTACCTCCACCGAGGCCTCCACCAAAGCCGCCACCACTACCCCCTCCGAGTCCACCCCCATGGCTAACTGCGTGGTTTTTGCCTCCAAGACTACCACCACTTGAGTCACTGCTTCCAGTTCCAATAAGTAAACTGCCACCTAGAGAGCCACTTCCGCCTCCTGAGCTGCTTCCTCGGCCACCGCCATAGCCACCAGCGCTTCCACTGCCGAGGCCTCCACTACTGCCACCAAGGCCTCCACCACTTCCGCCGCCAAGGCCGCCTCCATTGCTGCCGCCATAGCCTCCTCCACTGCTGCCGCCGTAGCCTCCACCGCCACCGCCACTGAGGCCTCCACCAGCGCCTCCGCCATATCCACCTGCGATGCCACCACTGCCGCCACTTCCCCTGCCACCACTGCCTCCGTATCCTCCACCACCACCTCCATTGCCACCACTACTACTGCCACTTCCGCCAAGTCCAGCGCCGAAACTTAGTGTACCACTCACTCCACTAGAGCTACCTCCATGTGTTCCACCAGAGCCGCCTCCATGTCCCCCGCCTGAGCTCCCTCCGTGGCCGCCACTGGAACCAACTCCGGTTCCGCTTCCTCCGCTTCCTCCATAACCTCCGCCGAGGCCACCACCGCCACCACCTCCAAAGCCTCCTCCAAATCCACCTCCACTTCCACCGCCACTGCCACCTCCGATACCAGCGCCGTGTCCCGATCCACCATTCCCTACATGGCTACTACCCTTTGCACCACTGCCCCCACTACCACTACCTCCAAGGCCACTACTGCCTGAGCCACCGCCGCTATATCCACCACCCCCACTTCCACTGTTGCCACCATATCCTCCGGAACTTCCGTGCCCTTTGGAGCCTCCACCGCCGTATCCTCCACTTCCAGAGCCAACCCCAAGGCCTCCTCCGCCTCCAGAACCTCCGCCAAATCCAGCGCCTCCTCCACCTCCAGATCCTCCGCTGAATCCAGCGCCTCCTCCACCTCCAGAGCCTCCGCCGAATCCAGCGCCTCCTCCATAGCCACCACTACCGCCACTCCCACCTCCACTGTATCCTCCGCCACCGCCATATCCACCTTTACCACCGTCAAGAGTTCCAGTAAAGGCAAATCCACCAGATTTTCCATCTTCCGATTTCGTATAGATTGATTTTCCATTTCCTCCACCACCTAAACTACCGCTTAAGCTGGCACTAGAACTTCCTAGGGCGGTGAGCCCAGATTGGACGTCGCTCAGTATGCTTCCGACTCCATCGCGGATTCCACTGAAGCCGCTGTCAAAGGCGAGGCTTGAGCCTCCACCGAAGCCAAAACCTCCGCCGCCTCCGCCGCCGCCACCATATCCGAACCCTCCCCCGCCTCCACCACCGCCGCCAGCTCCCTCGTGCGAATACGAGCGCCCGAGTCTCACTGAAAATAAAGTTTCATGTCATTAAAAAATAAAATAACAAAAATCATTAATTATTAATGACATCAAAAAGTTTTTGTCTCTTTCAATTATAACAAGCAAAAGTTAACTATGCAAAAACTGTAATTACAAATTAATACACAAAAACTTGCATGACAATTACCTGAATATGCATCGCTAAAGCCTAATATGAGGCAGAGGACGATGCAAGAACGCATCGTCTTCATGATTTCTTCGTTAACTGACTACGTTAGTGGTTAGCATCCTTTTATATATTAAGTCTCTGAGCGTGTTCAAAGTTCATAGGAACTCATACATACGTATGTACGGGAAAAACAATTAGTTTTTATAATGCTTTATACTTCCCACAACAGGTTATGAATGTAGTAAAGCCGACGTTTTTGTTGAGCTGAGATTAGTCAGAAGCGATAGCGAATATCGTGGCATCTTCGTCTTTGGGTATCCTTGAACTATGCAGTTGTATGTAGGTAACGTTTGAGATCACCTTGGTGTCTTTTGGTTCACTATTGTTGACGCACTTTTGCCAATTTGAGTAATTTTATTGATGCCTATCCACCAAGTCCACCAATGACCAAAACTTCGCTTAACTAAATATACACCATAGTATAAAAACTATTTTTTATGTAAAATCGTCAATTCCATGATGATTTATTTGATTTTATTTTATTATTGACTAACCTGGTTTCGTTAATAACAGTTATAGACAAATATGTCTGAAACAAGTGAATTTAATTTAAATTTAGTATTGAAGCGGCCCAATTGCAAATTAATTAATGCATCGTATGAATGATGTATGAGTGCGCACTAACGCACGTGTACTGTTATGGTTTTGCTCTCATTGTGCCAATTCCCTCGTGTTGTTTTCTCGTGTTATGTGTACAGACTGAGAAACAGGTGCTTTTAATTTTGCGATAAATTGTCCTTTTTAAACGACTTCAAAAAAGGGATTCTCAACTCAATCTTTTCTTTTCGTTTTATTTTAAAAGTAGCCTATGTGACTGCTTACAGTATAATATCAGCTATCTGCCAGTGGAATCCTGTTGAAATCAGTCCAACCATTTCAGGGATTAGCCGAAACTGTGAAAATCCGAAATAGTGCAAGAGTTTTGAAAGCAGTCAGTCAGTCAAATATTATTAATTCATCAGTCACGTGTTCATGCTCCGTCCGCACCCGATAAAGAAAGAAAGAAAAAGTACCTATTTATTACACTCGCACAGGAAAATCACAAACATAACTACAACACAACAAAATTAAACACTAAAAAAATAAAACACTACGCTACGCTAGGTACTTAATGAAATTAAAATTAGATTAATACATAAATAAGTAAAAATAAAAACAAGATCCCGTACGAGGCCAAAAGGCCACTATCTCAGCACGATGCTGAAAAACTTGAAAATCAACTGTGTCTCATTAGCGGGCCTTGATAGATTAAGAATTTCAGTTTCTCGCCAACGCTGCAGAGATATATATGTGTATAAATAAAAACAAAAGTCCTGACTGACTAACTCATCAACGCCCAGCCCAAACCCTTGGATCTAGAAAGCTGAAATTTTGCAGAGTGGTTCCCTTTATAATGCAGACAAGAAAAAAAGGAAGGATTTTTCGAAATTCTACCTCTAAGGGAGTTTAATAGGGGATAAAAGCTCTGCGCAGGCGAAGCCGCTGGCAAAAGCTAGTATCTAATAATTACTGTATAAGTCTAAAAGCCTGGGATATTCCGTATCTCGAGTTTTTCACCTCTCACCTTTTGAATGTGATCCTTATCGAAAATAATATTTTATTCTAGTTAATAAAGTTACGCCCACGATGACACCAGTGCTTACAGATAGGTACATTATCGACCTTGAAATGTCTGTTTACACACTGTTTATACCTGTATATACACTGTTTATAACTGTCGATATCTGCATCCTGCGACTTCGTTGAGAAGAAGATGACAAAAATTTACAGAATTTTCTGAAAGCGAAACGAACACGAATACATCAATCATTTATTTCATCATCAATTGGAATTAATTCTGTCTAAAAATTCAATATATATAATATTTAATGTAGGTACTTTTGTTACTCGGCAGCTGTCAATAGCAACAAAAATTGTGACAATTACCCAGTCATGGATCGCTATAGAAATCTCTTCAAAGATCAAGTTAAAAATGGGACCTGCACCCTAATTGCGTAACTCACGATTCATCATAATCTGTATCGTTTTGAAACGGATTGTTAAACCATTGCTTCATATGTTCGAAAAATGTATCTGTTCGACAACATAAATAACGCAATGGATATTGTTTAACTGTGAAGACGAAACCAATTATGATCAATCGTGAGTTACGCAATTAGGGTGCAGGACAAGATGCTAAATAATACAGTCAAGAAAACGTAAAGCAGCGTCTTTTTCGCTAACCGTAGCTTTTGCGGTTTTCGTGAAAACAATCGATACTTAAGGATTGACCGATATCGAGCTGAATGGCTTCCGGTTCAGAATATGACCGTTCTCTTCCTGTAGAAAATAAAAGCCGTAATGTAGGCCAGTGACACTATATATGCTATTTTCTTTGGACACCAACACGCGTGGCCTATTTTCTTGTTTTGGTATAACATTCTAACATAGCTTCAGTTGTATAAGCAAATAGCATAATATTTTTACTGTCTCCTGTGCCATAGCTAAATATTATTATTCTTTCTGTAGCTTTTTTCTCTCGCTACATAATAACCACATTCCGCAGTCAGAACTGGATTATATAGTTTTGTTCAATCGTTCACACTTTGACGTCACTAGATGCTAAAAAAAAACAAATAAAATGTGGTGTAATCAATTTAATTTTATAATATTGTTTTGATGTCTCATACATCTGTGAAATCCATATTTTATATTGTGTAGGTCCCGTATGTGTCGCCGGGCGTAAAAGAATAGCACCATCCCATTTCTTCCAGTGGGTGTCGTAGAAGGTGACTAAGGGACTTACTAGAGAATGGGCAGCAGCGTTCTCTATGCATTTTACCACCATACTGCGATCGCCAACCCGCCTGCCAAGCGTGGCGATTATGGCAAAACCCTCCAAAAATGACAAGCCGCCCTACAAAACGGCCACTAGTACCCGGCGGCCCGCCTACCCTTGGCTACGGTAGCGGCCAAGGTTACGGTGAGGCAAGGGGAAGCACAAGACCGGTCGAAGTGGAGGAGCCTGGGGGAGGCCTATGTCCAGCAGTGGACGTCTTTCGGCTGAAATGACGATGATATGATGAAGGTGACCAAACAGACATACTTTTCAATTTTATTTATTACAATAAATGTAATTGAAGATAAAACATTTATATAAATATGTGGATAAAACCGGTTATATCTGTGGTTGATATAAATAATGTAATCCTTATTTTTAATTGATATTAATATGACGACCTCTTTACATTCTGTATATAAAGTTATCCGTAAGCATGGCCAAGCAGTCACGATTATTGTATGCAAGTAATGTTTTATATAAACCGCATCCGGGTGCCATCTTAGTATTTTTCTGAGATTCTTAGGATATGGTTTTTACGTTAGAAAATTAATGGATAAAAAAATGGACTAGGATTAATAAACAAAAAATTGTATATCAGCTATGACAAATGTAGAACCGTTTTATCGAATGCTAGAAAAGATCAGAGTAGTATTTATATGTTTGACATGGGGTATGTTAAGACACATCGAACGGTCTTGTGCTTCCCACATCCAGCGGATTCACGCGACCTTCACAAGGTCGTCGGTCCACCATCCAGTGGAGGAGCCTGTGGGAGACCTATGTCCAGCAGTGGACGTCTTTTGGCTGAAATGATGATGTTAAGCCATGTTTGGTATTTACGTAGAAAATGTTTCCGGCACTATTATGTGCAGAAAATAAGTAGCTCCTTTACCTACTAGATATTCATGTGCAATTTCAATAACATAGCAAACACTGGTTATCACAATGAGTAGCAATGAACAATTGCAATTAAATGAAAGGAAATTTAGAACTCAAATTAAAAGTACACTTTTTAAACAAGCATATACAAATTAGAGGATTATATCCAATATAAGAATGCTTTGATACTGCTACGGACAATTTAGAGTCTAGACAAAATCAAACTGGTTGCTAGTTGAATTGTATAATTCCTAATTATATTATAAATGCGAAAGTAACTCTGTCTGTCTGTCTGTCCCGCTTTCACGCCTAAACTGCTGAACCGATCGTCATTAAATTTGGCAGAGATATAGCCTGGAATATGGAGAAGGAAATAGGCTACTTTTTACGCGATAACCGATATCCACGCGGGCGGAGCCGCTATCAAAGCTAGTTAATTATATTTATGACATTGATTTACACTCAGTGATTAACTCACACACTGACTTATTACTTGTTAATATTCTAGGAAAATCACATATGTACTTTTACAATGTTTGGAAGTATGTGAGCACCATAATATGTATCTATCATAAAATTTATTTATCTGTAATTGCTTCAATTTAATTCTTTTTACCTATTTTGGTATGGTAATTTTATTCTGGGTGCATCGTTTTCACACATAATTATTAATGAATGCATGTTAATTATTGTATTTAAAACCTTTTCAAGAATTACGGTGGAGTTTTTTGCCTATTCTTCTCCATACAAAACTAAATTTTGGAAGAGGCGACTAGAATCAATTCTATTTTAACGTAAATGTTGACGTTCAAAGGTGCCTTTTAAGTGCTTATTTGAAATAAATGCTTTGACTTTGCCAATAATTCATAAACACTAATAAAGGGGTGTCAAACACTGAAATAATGCACTTGTAACTGCAGTTTTAAAGATGTAGAGGTGACGTAATACGGCCTTATAACCAGCGAGCCCTTCCAAGGATACCTAATTTCTCAAATTATGATAAGTAGTTTAGAAGTAATCAGGGAACAGTTGAACCTACTTATCGGTCAGTATCATAACCCTCATTTTTATTTCGCCGTAGTCGGTTAAACCCCTATATTGGCCATGCAAAGGACCTAGTTAATGATCGTTAATGGAGATTAGTTACTAAGAATCAATTAGGCACGCCTTAAGAATTAACCTCCAATAAATTCTTAGATGTGACTAGGCAAAAGAGTTATAACTTACTTACTTATAAATCTGGCTATTACTCGATTCGCCCGAAGTTACACGCCCGGTACGGGCGAATGCCGCACTTTTAAATAATATGTTGTTTTCTATAGGCAATACTAGGGAATGGACAGCAGAGTCCTCTATGCATTTTACCACCATACTGCGATCACCAACCCGCCAGCCAAGTGTGGCGATTATGACAACCCCCCCCCCCCCCAAATAAAAAGCAACACAAACTATGAGACCGCGCTCGCAACATACTATGCCTACGCTCATGCATGGTTTAACTATGGCATAATATTGTGGGGTGAAAGCACAGATTTTAATGATATTTTCATCATGCAAAAGAAATGTATACGCATCCTTATGAACATTAAGCCATGGGAAAGTTGTAAACCACATTTCATAAAAAATAAAATAATGACGTTACCCTCCCTTTACATATTACAAATAGTTACCTTCGTGAAAAAACACAGAGATTACTTTCGATCAAACATAGAAGCAAACCAAAATTATAACCGAAGAAACAAAAATAAGTTGATTACACCGACACCAAAATTAAAAATTATGAAAAATAGCCCCAACTATTGAATCGCAACAATTTATAATAAATTACCGAATTATATAAAAGATGACGATAATACAAATTCATTTTTTAGCAAACTAAGATTATTTTTAATAGATAAATGTTATTGATGTGCCTCCGGAAAACATACAGCATTGTTTATGAAGAAGCAGTGTATACTTACCTTTTAAAGCGCGGTCAATAGTACGGATACTTAGTTTACCTTTAGAATACTAGATGGCGTTACCATCGCCGACGTCATATTTATTCTGTGCCAGCTAGGACGCGGGAACCGCTGTCACTTTCAGAATTCATAGCGTTGTGTACTTTCGCCGCGTGCGGTCGAAATCCAAAAATATTCAATTAATCGTTAATCCTTTTCTAAAAGTTATTTATTATATCGATAAACAATTTAGTAACGCATTCATTATGGGTTGTATTTTCAATCTTTAACATTAAAAATAACGGTTTTTCGTAACGAATCCCGCACTGAGGGACAAACCCGATGAGGCCACCGCCGGGGCCGATCGGTTGATCGTTTCGTACTCGCCGACTTCCGAGAGGGATCAAGAACAAGGACGGAGGACTCCTCGTGCGTTAGCAGTTCATGGGACAGCAAAGCCGAAGGAGGAACCTCTACGCAAGAAACAAAAGCGAAAATCACAGGTAACGGTCGATCCTCGGATCGACGCGTTGTGCAACAAGGTCAGTTTCATTTTAAACTTTATAATGCAATAATACGTATCGAATACTAATGTACAAGTAACGTGATCGAAAAAATTGATAATTTTATCACACCGTACCATTTTACACATATCCGTTATAAGAAGGCATTGGTAGAAATGCTTGCCTTTCCAGGATTTTGCAATTTAAAAATTACCTGTGTTGAACAAGGGAAAAGAGTTTTTGACCTCAATGAGGAAATCATGGATGCAACTGCCAATGCCTTGTCAAAGGGAACTATTGCAATCCGGTTTTCATGGTATCATTGAGTGGGCTCACAATAACCGTGCCAAGTTGAAATTCATAACCTGTCCGCTAGGAATAGGGTTCTGTGGTTGGAATGATGTCCAATTATCACACGCACGATACTATTGCGTGATTATGGGTTTACAAGCTTATGAATATGTATAGAAAGAACCAGCTTTGTTCCAACGTGGTGTCCCACGACACGACACCTCTCTTTTTATAAATAATATTTCTGAAATATTCGGTACTGTGTCGACGTGCTACCAATATACGTAATTAATTTACGGTAAAATTAAATCATCAAAATGAGACTAGACATTAAAAGCGAAGAGTTTTTATTTGTTAAGACAACTTGCTGGTTACTATCACCAAGGTTACAAAATTAAGGACCACAAAATACAAGGAACCAACACCGTCTACCTTCAATTACAAAATAATTCAAATAAAAAATTCAGAATAAAAAATAAAATAAATACCTGCAAAAACGATAACTTCGAAACAAAGACGGCAAAATGCCTTTTTGACAAATTTAATGGGAGATGTTTAACTCTGTTCAAACCATCGTTGGCAAGCACTTGGTGCAAATAAATTAATAACTTTAGCAATTTCGGGAGTTACAAATACCCCCTCTTTAATACAAAAAACCTCCTCTGCCAACAAGAAGGATCGTGACGCTAGATGCGACCACGCCATCTACCGGCAATGTCTCAGATAGTCAAAGATCCATTGGTAATCCAATCCAAGCCAAAATCAAAGGTGTTTTGTAACTTGTGTCTAAGAAAACGCCCAGTTCTATTTTCAAGCTTTTTCTGCAGAAGAAAAGTGACGGACCGATGCGCCCAAATATCGATCTGCAAAGATTTAACAAGTTCGTCAAAACGAAACGTTTTCGTCTAATGTCACTCCTCTGCCGTAGATTTCCTTCGACCTGGAGACTAGAAAAGAGATGATACCCAGACTCACCTCGTCTTGCTGTGGAACACCATGCCATTCCGATGATGTTATCCGTAACTTTGTATGTATCTTCACTACCAGCAGCAAAATATCACGGCCTTTACAATCAGCAATGCAATTAGGGTGCAATTATAGGAGATGACATGTTTACCGTTGGGGCTGGCTTCAGCGCCACACCTTTTCTCCACTATAACATGCTGGGTCGCGGAGACCTTGCGTGCGAAGGAACGCCATGCTTGTCTACTGAGCTGTAACATGTTCGGTCGCGAAGACCTTGCATGCGAAGTGACGTCGTGCTAGTTATACTAGACGACGTCCTTCTGGTCAACCAAGACCAATCCAAGTTATGTCTTCAGGCTGCGGAAGCCGTGAGGCACTTGGAATACCTGGGATGGTAAATCAACTGAGATGACATGCTTACCGTTTGGACTGGCTTCAGCGCTGCACCTATTTTCCTCTGTAACATGCTGGGTCGCGGAGACCTTGTGTGCGAAGGGACGTTGGGTTCTAGTCCACCTAGACAACTACCTTCGGGTCAACCAAGACCAATCCAAGCTAAGTCTTCAGGCTGCGGAAGCCGTGAGGCACTTGGAATACCTGGGATGGTAAATCAACTGAGATGACATGCTTACCGTTTGGACTGGCTTCAGCGCTGCACCTATTTTCCTCTGTAACATGCTGGGTCGCGGAGACCTTGTGTGCGAAGGGACGTTGGGTTCTAGTCCACCTAGACAACTACCTTCTGGTCAACCAAGACCAATCCAAGTTATGTCTTCAGGCTGCGGAAGCCATGAGACACTTGGAACACCAGAGCTGGCAAATCAACTGCCAAACTGATTCAACTCAAGATTTGTAATACCTTGGCATTCTTTGGCAAACTGCGGTTACTGTAACGTATACTATTTAAGAAGACACAACACAAAGTGGACATTAGACTGATTGTTGTCACATAAACCTTCGGGAACTGCAAAGTCTGTCGGGTCAGGTAAATTTTGTCGACCTTTTTTGTTCCCTGAGGAAGGCTACACTGTCACAAAATGCAAACCTTCATGTGACACTTCAAGACATAACCGCGTCGAAAACCAGCTGCCGCTTCATGTTTTGTATCAAGAGGTACTGTGGTGGCGCAGAGCCGCAAGTCGCACATTACCTATACACAAATAGCAATTTCCTTGCGACGGACGCTTTGAAATGGGCTTGAGGTGCTATAGGCGGGAATCTAATGTCGTGTGCAGGGGCAACTCACTAAAAATGGCACTGCAACAAAAAGAAGCTATGTGCAATAATAGCATCAAAATGAATCGGACAATCGAACCCTGATTCCATAAAACCGAAAGGAGGGATGAACCAGATCGTACGGTCACTTGCCCTAACCTTCGAATTTTAAACACCTCGCGGACCAGCAGTGTGATTCTGTAAGACCTCACTTCGAACTTCGAATCTGAATCCGCTGTGAGTTTCCTAATTGGCATTCTAAAAACTCGGTTGATAATTCGAATGTACACTAGCGCTGCCCTTGCGAGCGTGTCAGCGAGTTGAACTAAATTGAACGTGAGATTTTGACAGATAAAGTATGAGATGACGTAAGAAGTGGTATTATGTAAGGTAATTCCCCCGTCACTTCGACGCTCACTTCGCACTCGAACCCGATTCAAAGTGTCAAATAATCCGCACCTATTTTACGAGTGAAAATAGAAGAAATCCTATATAAAAAGTGTTAAAATAATATTTTTGCGGCATAGTGTTATGAATTAGTACAATAACTATCTAGCTTGTGGTTAAAAACTATTTTTTGGACGTTTGTGTAAAGTGATAACGATGGCAAGAATGTTTTTGTTTAAATCTTTACTATAAAAGGCTCATGCTTTGGATAAACTAGAAAAGCGTCGACAATCTAACCAAATTCGAAGTTTATCTTTATTAACCCGAGATGACGACTAAGTGAGCGTATACAGATTGTCATAGGAACTAATTGACCAACTGGAGTATGAGTTACTGCCTCTGAAAAAGCCCACAAAACGTCGAGGCAAAGGACTTTCAACTCGTGTAAAAGTAAGTGCTTCATTTTACTAAGCATAAAGTTACTTTTGTAAGTATTTACATAACTGATAGATTTGTAACCAAGCACACCAACATAATGAATCGCTTAAAACTAATATAAACACTTAAGTTTAAGGAGTATTAGGTTGTTTCCCTGCTAGCTATGTTTTCACATTAGTATAAGGACCCTATACTATAGTAGTATAGTTATAATAGGTACTTGGTATTATTATGCATGTAAATAACCGAATTGGTCCCTATTTTGTTTTGAGTACCTAGATAAGGAAAACCAACTTAATTTTTTAATTGATTTGTTTCAGTTAATATGCAGCTTGTCATTCTTGGCTAATGGCAGCTATCAGAAAATAATAAAAGAAAATATAAGAACATATGTATCGCAACCATCAGCATCTTCTTGCATAAATGAAGTAGTGGAAGCTCATAGTAAAAAGATATTTATGGTTCCCACAAAATATACAAGAAAGACAAATGTTAAATGAAAGGTTAGTAGGTATATTATAATTAAAGTGACCCTTCTTTGATTTTTAAGTTTTTGTGATAGTTATTCATGTTAGTGGTTACTTTAAATTACAGGTTCTACAAAAAGTTTGGCTTTCCAATAGCTCTTGGGTGTGTTGATGGCACTGTGGTGGCATTGAAAAAACCAGTAGAGAATGAAGAACGTTTTACTACCGCAAAGGTTACCATGCAAGAAATGTGCAATTGGTAAAATGTATTTCAATGTTGTAATCTATTACTATTAGGTATTCAATTAGTCTTTTTTTTCATATAACTGATGTAGATCTAAATATTTTAAATGTGGATCCAACATCGTGGAGCCACTCATGATAGCTTCAATTTTAACTATGGTGCTATAAAAGTCCACTTAGAGGCATTAACAAATGCTGGTGACGAAGTTATTTTGCTCGGTTAGTTAATCCCTCCCTACCCCTACTTCAGAATATAAGCCTAATTATGGATAAAAACTACATCATTATTTGATACTTATTAACTTTTTCAGGTGATCCAGGATATGCTCACCGCACCGACCTCATGACGCCAATTAGTGGTGCTGTAAATTCAATAGAACTAATCACCAATGGACTTCCAATAAAACCGCTCTAGAATCTATTTAAAAGTGTTTTATTTATTTTAAATTATATTAACATAAATTACTACACCCTATTCAAACCCAAAAAAAGCATTTATTTCAATTAAACCATTTACAGGCACTTTTGAATTGTCAAAAGTCTATCAGTTGAAAAGTTGAAGCTAGATGCCGATTCCAAAACGTAGATCTCAATGGAGAAGAACGGGCAAGAAACTCCACGGACACACTTTTAAATCATGTTGGTCTATCTCTATTCTTAGCATCTGCCAATGCTTGCAGCCCTTTCCCCACTGCAGCCACAGCTTCAGCTAAGCTAAGATACTGTCTCTTTCCACACTTCTCTCCAGAAAGGACTGCAGGATTTGTGCATTTAGTCATTGTATCTCCAGCTGCTGTTTTTCCACCCTCAGGAACCTCTCGTTAACTCGAAGCAGCAACTGAAGACGTGTGACGTGATGCTGAAAAAAGAACACTGATTACTATGATGCGTAAATAAAAAAATCTTAAATAGCAGCTTTACATTGTCATTTGTTTGAAAAATTAAATTTGATAGTTTATTTTTATTTTGAACTTACACACAGAACCAGCACCTGGACTAGCAGGAACCATATTTGTTCTAGGGCGGCGAGAAGGGTAAGCAATTGGCGTTGCGTGACGAAGCTAAAAATATAAATATTTACATACATAAATGAAAGTTCTTTAATCTATTTTTCCTAAATCAAATAGGTGCCTATAAAATAAAAGTACAAATCAACTTAGATATATGTTTATGAACTGAGTTCATCATTGAGTATGAGTAAACCACATAATAGTAGGTTCCCACCTATGAGATTGGCTTTTTTTTCTCACAAATAGAGTACCTTGTCACTTCTATGATTTAAAATATTCATCAATTGCTTGGATATTAGTTATATCGAATAATGACCATCATAGACAACTACCAATAGTCTCTTCCATAAAAGATGAGCTGAGATCTAAACGTTTCTGAAGCCATCTTCTTAGTAAAAATCTTAAATTTACTGACAGCCATGCCAAGCCGCATGGTAAATTATGGCACACTCTTTCTCACTGAGAGGAAGCCTGTGTCCCAGCAATGGGAAGAATACAAGCTGATTGTGTGTGTAAGGCCTAAAAATAAGAAAAATATATATCACAAGTTTGTTGTGTAATGAAAGTGGTCAACTAAAGAAGGATTTTTGTAATTTCTTCCTCCTTCCTTCCAGGGGTTGCAACTTCTTTAAAATTCTGAATACAAAAGGCTGACTTCATAGGTGGGGAGATACACCTAATAGTAGTGAAAGTTGAAACCAAGGAACACAGCTTAAACCAAGATTTGGTCAGTGGGTCGTCTTAGAGGATTTGTCGCACATTTTAGGTGGTTTGCTTTGTGGAATGTCAAGTGGTTTTGACTAAAATGTAGTAAAAAAAAAGCGATGCTAACCTTGGTCCACTGTTTGTTAGTTTTTATTGTGCCACCTATACTATTTAGGCGCACGGCTAGTTCCTCCAACTGGCGTCAACCTCGCTCTCTGGCATTTTGAGTTCGCTAAGGGTTTCCCTTCGCCATGCCAGGGTTCCTTTCCATAAACTCTACCAGAGTTTCAACCTGAGCCGACGATGGGTGAGAGGAACGTGTCTCATTTGTACTGGAACAATATTGTGGGATTAGAAAACAAAATTAATACTATTTGAATTAATATCATTTTTAAACTTTGTAAACACAAATATAAACTTACTTCATGATTATTTCACAATTATTTTCGGCACTCAACGATCAAATCGAACACAAACAAAACAACGCAACGCATTAAAAATATTGACCACAGATTAGGATTACTAATGTCTGTCTGACATTTTAAGCATAGATTATATTCATGGCACGAATTTAGAGTTTTCTGTTTTTTTTTACTTATTAGCTGCCTCTATCTCCTTAAAATAAGACGTTTTAATTTAAACATCATAATGGCTAAGATTCTGTGCCAAAAACTCAACAATTGTGTCAAAAAACTGGAATCGATAAATCTCGACTTACATTTTGTTGAGTGTGATAATCACTAGTACAATATTGGTCACTTCGGAACTCACTTCACTTCGCAAGTGACTAGGTGATGCTTACAGAATGCAAAATCAAGGTCACTTTGAACCTTAAGCGAAGTGAGAGTGAATAGCGATGTGAGATGCGAGTTGTTGTGCGAGTTTTATAGAATCGACCTACAGTTCAAAATAGCCCTAACAGATACAACAGAATAGAGACAGGTGATCATCACGAGGAAAACAACCCGTGTAATGTCATCTTATACCTCAAACAATAGCAGAAGTATTTCAGTCGTGAGGGCTTCCAGAATTGGACTTCTATGCAATTCAAGAAATCGCGGTAGTTAAAAACTACGTATCACTAGATTGCCGGTATCAATGGGGAATTTACTTGGTAGTGGTGGCTACATAGTGGCCTCGAGATTCTGTTGAGATGTTTCAAATCTCAAGTAAAACTAAAATATCCTCAATTTGCTCATTAAGGCAATAAGAGTAGCCAAATCACAACAAGCACGGCCATCGTTCACGTGGGATCCACATTTCTAATCTATAACTATACTAAATTTAATGTCATCATATGCACCTTAAGAAACATTGTTAATTACAGTTTTGCTTCTGGCATCAGGTCGTAGGGTTCACGGCCTATCTTTGTTGAAAATCTCAAATGACAGCTTCTTTGATGACGGTGATCGTATCTATTTAATCGATTGAAGGATACTGAACGGCACACAATATAAGTTTTATTGTTATTACGCTGTGGGAGTTTAGTGTGCGTCAATACGTTGTATGTACATGCATTTGCATCTAAAACCGAAATACAATAATCGAAGGTCCACAGGGAAACTTTCACATCATAGTTATAATTGTTTTGTTACTTTAGTTAGGTTTCGTATACCAACAAACTAAAAGACTTCCGAAGTTAACAGTTTGGTCGTTAATCTTCTTTTCACTGTGTTGAGTAACACAAAAGCTGCCTCACGTATTAGAAATGGAACCTGATTACGCAAGGTTCTCAGAAATAGTAGCATTCATGCATCTCCGGGAAGCTGAACGTCAACAGTAGCTTCCTTAAATTGTTTAGATAATTTAATCAAACCATATTCAGTCACGGAGTAACAGGAAATCCTTCAATTTCTTCTATTATAATTACTCCCGCGAAATAAAACTGTAAAGGCAATTGTAGTGTGGGTAGCACTTTTCAATCAATTTCAACCCCAATCAATTCCTAGTCACTGATTTTTTCATAAAACATCTAAATCGTGATTAAGGTTGCCTTTATCTGTGCAGATATTTTATTTCTCCATGTGAAATATAAAAATACATTATTGTGTCTTATGTGTCAAAATATCCATACTATTATTATCCTAAGCACTCAATTCTCAGTATGAACATTCGATAATCATCATAGCGTTGTGTTTTAAATACCTATATTATATCACCAGCAGATAACAAACACGTCTTCATAAACAATGCTGTATGTTTTCCGGAGGCACATCAATATAACGGTTTTACATAAAAATAAAACCGATATTATGTGCCGAGAGGGAAAACATACAGCATTGTAGGAAGTTCTTCCTGGTGAAGACTATGAATTCTGAAAGTGACAGCGGTTCCCGCGTCCTAGCTGGCACAGAGTAAATATGACGTCGGCGATGGTAACGCCATCTAGTATTCTAAAGTTAAACTAAGTATCCGTACTATTGACCGCGCTTTAAAAGGTAAGTATACACTGCTTCTTCATAAACAATGCTGTATGTTTTCCCTCTCGGCACATAATATCGGTTTTATTTTTATGTAAAACCGTTATATTATACAGTTGACGAATACATGACGGATTAAACTTTATAGATATAGGTACGAGTTACGTACTCAGAGCTTCCTCTTTTCTTTCTTTCTTTTTTTATTTAGATCCGGCCTAATCAAAGGCATTTTGTTTATTCCAGTGACATTATATCGAGTGTTTTTATTTATTTTGTATTGTATTGTAAAATTACACACCATAATTCAATTAATAACTTGACATGACATGATTCTATCTAATGTATTACCTATTCCTTAAATATTTAATTCCACTGTTTTTACTACCTTCCTACTCGTACAACTGCAATCTGACTAAATGTGACTTTATGTGTGTTATTGTTTATTACTGTTAAATTGTGACATCATAATGACTTCGAGACATGTATTTTTCTTAAATCTTTTATTACTGATATGTGTCATAATGTGTTTAAATTCGTTATAATAATATTAGTTTCCGTTAAAGTGATAATTATGATCATAAACTCAACAGCAAACCAATATTGTGCTTTGCAGTGCCCTGACAGGGTTCATGTACAAAAACGTACATGCACATCACACATTTTACAATATTAGTCAATATTGTAAAATGTGTGATGTGCATGAGAGCAAATAAATAAATAAATTAGGGGAGGCCTATGTCCAACAGTGGACGTCATCGGCTGAAATGTTGATGATGATAATGTAGACAATTCGCACGAAGTCAATTTATTTGTGGGCGAATCGACACTTTTACGTATTAGGAAATTGGCACGTTTTGAATTTAATACAATAAAGTTAAGAAAAGGTGTACATATTAATACATTTAATATAACATTACGTAATATAGTTAGTGTACACACGGCTACACACAAGTTATACATTTTCAGTATGAGCTGATCTCGCATTGTATAGGATTTCAGTGCGAGCTGAGCGTAAACTGGAAATGTTTAGCTTGATGTGTTACCGTGTGTACACTATGTTACCTACATAAAACTCAAAACGTTCCAATTCCCTAAAGTGTCCCGTAGACAGGCGCAACGCGATAACACGACTGTTAAAGAACAATTTCGTTGACAATTTTTCGCGTCCCGCCGGTTTGCGGAAGCCATAGTACGTGTTTTTGGAATTGTCGATTCACCCACAAATAATTTCAAAAAAAGCGTGGCGTGCTCGATATTAATTGATTATAAAAATACTTCAAAAAACACTCCACGCTTTTTGGAAATTACTTTCTGCTTTTTTATTTTGGTTTTTAAATCGTGTTTTTCGATTTTTTATTTATTTTCTATTTTTTAGTTCTGCTAACTACGAAAGCATGAATTTTATTTTATTTTTTAGCATATTTTTTAACATTTTGGAACAAATTTATATAATTAATGAATAATCACCAGTCCTCGATAAGTCTAAAAAGTTTAAATGACATTTGACCGCTTGAAGTGGGTCGAAATCAAGTCCAAAGGAGTCGGTTATAAACAAACAAACATACAGGTGAAGCTGATAAAAGCGTGTTAAAAATGAACTTCGTGCGAGTCGCCTATACAGGATAAGTTTTTATCCAGTGCGCAAATTTTAACCATGAATTCAGCATTTATCATTCTAGACCACAGAAATTTTTCGCAAAAGTTAAAAAAAAAACAACTGTTTCATAGAAAAGTGCAATACCTACGCGGTTAAAATGTATGGTACAGCTGTTTTTTTTTTGTATAACCGGCGAAATTTTTTTGTGCACTAGATAAAAAAATTCCCGGAAGAAAATAAAATAACAATTAAAAGTGTTGATTCGCCCGACTCAATCGAGTAAATTCGTGCAAATCGACTAATAAGCCTTAGTTACTGAGAACTTTGCTTTGCATGGCTTTTTATCGGGGTTTTCACAAAAAAGTAATCACATTAAGTTACGAAGAAAGGCAGTATAGTCACGTAGCGACCCGCTGTCTTCCATTGTTAACATACTGCAATCAACAATCCACGTTTGCTATTAATTTTATTCCAAGAGTTATGAAATGAAATGTTTAGTTCATGTTCTTAAGTACCTAGTTCTTTTAACACATTTAACACCTTTATATTTTGTGGGTCAACATTTTTAAACTAGATTGCGGCATTTCCAAGCTGACTGATCCCTGAAAAGGAATACCGAAACAAACTCAGAAGTCAAAGTTGAAAGTTTTTACTACATACTAGGATTTTATGAGAGTCTAACAATGCAGGGCCATATCTAAAAGGGTCTATTTGCTTGCCGTTCACATGATTTAATTTGGTCTGTGGGTAAAAATATGTTTTTTGTCATCTAATTATCCTCATTGTACTAAAGACATTAGAGGAGGTCATTAAAAAGGTTAATGCCCTGTCATCATCATCATCATTTCAGCCAAAAGACGTCCACTGCTGGACGTTCATCTAAAAAAAATTTATTGCGAATACAAACTTTCATTTGCAGTTTTAAGACTGACCGTGACGTATAGCTATGTATGGGAGAACATGTTTTTCCACTACAATGTTGTGAGATGGTGCTTCCCTACCAAACCTATTCATTCCACCTGCTGAAAATCTCGCATCTGGACATGAGTTGGCTTGGCTTCACTGGAAGTCTTTAAACAGGCTCAGGACCCAGGTAGGCCGAAGTAAACAGAACTTGCTAAGGTGGATATTCACAGATGAGTCCGCCTTGGAGTGTAAATGTGGTGCTGTTCCACAAACAATGGTGCATTTAATATCTTGTCCAGCGTGTCCTGTAGTACACGCTACAGGAGTTGATGGACGCTGCTGAAAGTGCCAAGCCCGTAGCCAAATTTTGGGCTGACTGTATTTAGATTGCTATCAACACGCTAAGAAGAAGAACTACAATGTTAAGTTTGGTTTTGGGATAAATTTATCCCAACTGCGGAACCCTTCATTGTCTTTTTCTTTGGTCTGACAGACACTTGTCCGGTTTTCCAACTTAAATATTAGTAAGAACAGCGCAATTGCTCACTGCCTGCCAAGTAATTTGCAACCATTTCCATTGGTTCCTTCCGGATGTTTTATTCCACTAACGTTTAGTGTTATTTTATGTCAAGATTTACAAATTGACCAGAGGCGGCGGAGAGGCGTTTGATCGAGAGTGTTATATGTTCATTTAACTATATCGATCAAACGCTTCGAGCACGTTTGGCGCTCCGATTGGCTCTGGATTGGTGACGGATCATTGGAGCGCCGAACGCGCTCGAAGTGTTTGATCGAGATGGTTAACTTAAACTCACACTAGGGCCCACAGATGAGTGAACGTAAACGAGGCAAAAGGAGTATGTAAGGATCGTATCTGGCAGATGACATTCTGTCCTAGTTGCTGCCTGCTACCTGCCTATCGAACACCACCTGCTACCATGGGAAGAAAGCGTGACTATGAATGAACCAATGTACTTATGTAAGATTTACACATATTGCTATTTATAAAACGATTTATGATTACTGTCAGTCTGACAATGTACCTAATAATTTTGATTTATTACACAAGTAGCTACTTGCATGTAATCATTGATTCATTAGTCTTACGATCTAGACAGCTAAAAAACGATAACAATACATCCCTATAAAAACTGGAATATCGTTTCCTGATCTGAATACTACGTCACGTGTGATCACAATGCGGCAACGGAGTAATCTTTCTATTAACATGGAAATTGATTGAAACAACAAACGGACAAAAAACTGAATATAACCAAGTTTTCTTTTGTATTGATGTTCTACATTGACGGTTAATGGATTATGAAAATTGACACGTAGAAGTTCCACTCTAAGCAACGTATGAAAACAAGCTGACGACAAACATAAAGGCAATCTTGATGCAGACTATAGATATTGCGTGTCTTCGGGTGGGTTCGGCTTAGGCAGAGGTGCACCTACCGAATCATATCAACATCTAAATCTATACAAATATACAAATACAAACGTATAAATTTAAACATACAAATAAACAAGGCACGGTTGGCGCAGGGGTTAAGCGATTGACTGCTGCGCTACGTGTCGCGGGTTCGATTCCCGCACGGAACAAGTATTTGTATGACCTACAATTAGTTGTTCCGGGTCTGGCTGTTTGTGTATGTGAGTTTTAAATGTTTGTAAACGTACCCACAATACAGGAGAAATTCCTAGTGTGGGGCAACGTAAAAAAAAAAAAAAAAAACAAAATCATACAAATACACCTTTAAATATACAAATAAATAAAAGTGAAGTGTCTATTTATAATGTCAAAATAGTCGCTATTTCTTTTATGCATGTTAAGGTATATATGGGACCTATAACAAAAAACACTTTGAATGTTTTTGTCTGACTGTCTGTTTGTTCCAGCTAATCTCCGTAACGGCTGGGTCTATTTCGATGGGATTTTTAGTGGCACAAAGCTGATGTTATAAGGAGTAACATATAATTTTTGTCTCGGGTGCACGTTCCCGTAGGATAATTTCCGACACCAACGCGGGCGATGCCGCGGGCACAGCTAGTAGGTACTTAAATATAACATACGGTCGAAAAATCTCCTGCGGGTCGCTAGTTCCCTATAAGTGTAGATGTTTTTGCCCCACAAAGGGACATTTCGAGCCCCATTTATCTTTACTTTGTTTGTAATTACGTTGACCGCGTCTGGCAGCCGCTGCAATGGCGCCTTCTCTATAATGATAAGAGGCCTTTGTCCTATAGGGGGACAATTCATCAAATTCATCATCATCATTTCAGCTGAAAGACGTCCACTGTTGGACATAAGCCTCCCCCAAAACGGGGGGTTTGCCATAATCGCCACGCTTGGCAGGCGGGTTGGCGATCGCAGTATAGTGGTCAAATGCATAGAGAACGCTGTTGCTCATTCTCTAGTAAGTCCCTTAGTCACCTTCTACGACACCCACGGGAAGCAATGGGATGGTGCTATTATTTTACGTCTGGCACCACACGCGACAGTTACAGGAATATAATTAATTGGGCCTTCTTTGTTTTATCTTTGTTAGCAATTATATCGACCGCGTCTAGCAGTCGCTATAACGGCAAGGTCAAGATTGTTGTGAACTTATCTTGTGAATAAAAAACAAACCGGTCACGTCACGCGAGACCGGCACGCATCAGGGTTTCATAACTAACGGCTATGACTAATCAGTAATAATATAAGGGAGACATGAACACACGTTTCTGAATACGTTCAAGTATTACTTTTGGCTGGTATAAGCCTTTTGAAATCGAGGAGTCCGCAGGTCTTGTGGGTAAACGGCAGCTCAACGGACGAACTCTTGTAACTAAGGACTATATCGATAGATATTGGCTTAGAAATTGGGCCGTAGAGGTCAAATGCCAATCGCTCAATGTAGCGTATTGACATTCAGTCGTATTCAGATACTGAAAGCTGATCTCAAAATCGTTGGAAAAAACTGGTAGGTTCATTGTCAGTTTACAATTTCCGCAAACAAATCAACTTAAGGTGACACTTGTCCACATTTTTTCCATACAAACTTCGGGAGGGTTTTACTCCACTGTTTGACTATGTACAATAATGGTAATGTGTCAAAAATTAAACATGGTATGGTTTTGTCTCATTATTAATATTGTCTGTACGGAGACACAATACTAAAATAAAAAGCCATTAAAAAGTTATGAGCCAACAAAGATTCGTTTTTCTTACTAATTTAACCTAACTTTGGGCGTGTTGAAGTAATAAAAGGAGTGTAAAATCTCGAAAACCAAGTCGGTACCGAAAAAGTTCAATTATCAAAAAGTTCAATAAACTTAATTGGTCATTAATTATGCAGTGGTTTTTTCAGAAAACCTTATCTTTCGAAGGACTTTTCTTAATTTTTTACGCGCCTGTTTTACTATAACTGATCCTGCAGCTCACTCAATAATGTTGTGCGTGTAGACTAGCATCTAACTGCTCATCACTGATACTACCTCTGTCGGACATGAAGCCTGGTGAGACAGCGTGCATTTTAGCCAGGCCCACCAGTGAGTTCGAGCCCGCGACTAGTGTACCCTTAAAGATTCAACTACTCTTAATGCTTTGACGCGACAAGTCTCGGCAATGACCTAACATACTAAATAGGTACGATATCCGAGTTTGCCAGACGTTAGGTATGGCGTTTTTAGGCTTATGATTATTAAACTTTTTTTGTATCTATAAGGGGAATAAAAAGATGTTAATTGACTGTATTAATGATGGTTGGCTTCATTAACCGACTTCAAAAAAGAGTAGGTTATCATCTATGACGTCTTTCGGAAATAATCGACATATCGACCGAGTACCTACATTCCTTTTTGCCTGACTTTTTATCTAGAGTCGTTTCTCGTTCATATAATTATGAACAAAAGGGGCTTATTATGGCATAGGCCATAGATAGGGGCAATATATAGCTATTGCAGTTGATTCATAGTCTGAATATTGAAAATACTAATTGTAACCACAGTACTTCATGGTTGAAAAAACTTGAGATAACCGGCAAAACCCCATTGTTTAACGATCCATCATAAACGACAGCACATCACGACTTTAAATAATTCATACTAAGTAGTTACATACTCGGCAACTCTTCCATTAATCCATATGAATTAATTGCTCTATTTGAAAAAAACAAGTTTTTCTATCATCCGGTACTTTTTTTGTTCACTAATCACGCAAGAGTGCGTCACAAACGGGTTCCCCCATTTTTACTAATTACACGTATAAAACCGTGATATGTTCATACAATTTATAATTGCCAGCTATCATCAAAATATCTGTGGTGTTTCCCACGTTCATGAATTGCACTGTTTGTTTTGTTTAGTCATGCTCATGAAACGTGCAAGGGTTTTTGGGGTTTTTTGGTGAATGTAAACAAATTCTATTTAGGCATCTACGTCTAAAACCTGTTTCCTATAACATCACAAAACACACAAATTAAAAACAAAACTAATGTTAAACTATGTAGAGAATGAAAAAACTACGCACAATATTTTGAAATAGAGCTTCTGACACCAATTTCAATCAATCACTCTAGTCATCTACCGACAAGATCTAAATGGCTTATAACTTACCGATGAATGTTAGTGTATTATACAGTCAACCACCACTGCAAGCCGAAATCCGTGCCCTGCATCCCAATGATTTCAAATAGAATGAACTATATAACGCGAAATCTGCCTGTTGACAACAGAAGCTCATGGGCAGCTTAACTGGCAACATTTTAAAAGTGGACATAATTTTGAAATAAGAATGAAATTGGTGATCTCGTTGGTGGTCTTGAGCTGTGCTTTGTTCGAAACAAGAGGATACCCACAGCCGGTGTTTTCATCTTCTGGAAATGTTGACACTTGTAAGTAGTTTTCTTTATTGACTTTCGTTTTGCCTTTTTCTAGGAGTTTTCAGCCAAGTTTTGGGAATGTCATTTTGTAATATCAGTATTATTGGTTTTAGTAAAAACCAAGTTGTCTGACGAATCAGTAGTTTAATGCAATCCCAATGTTGTCCAAAAATGTGTCCATCATAATGATTTCCCGTGTTTTGAGCCACGTTTTACAGTTACTTTAGCCATAAAATCTCTTTCACAGGGTCTTACGGCGATGCCAGTCGTGGTGGAAGGGTGCTTAGTCGTTACTACAGCCCCTATGCAAACCGACGCGCTGTTAGAGCTCCACCGACTACCTACTCGCTGTGGAAACCCGAAGCTTACCAGAGGAACTATCCTTTAACTCATCGCCAGGCCATTCAATACCATCAAGCCGACAGGCGGCGCCAAGCCCTGCTGGAGGTCAATGACACGCCTCCACAGGAGAATGAAGTGTACTACTCTCAAATACCAGAGAATCTTCCCGAAGTCCCCGTTGAGGCCACTGAACTCATCGTACCCGTGGAACAAGCCGAAGTAGTCCCAACTACGGTAAAAAGTATTGTCCCGGATTTAATCGAGCATGAAATTGAGGAACCACAAGAAGAGCCTGTACAAAAGCCAAAAAAAGCCGTGCAGAAGAAGAAGCAAGTTAAACGGCCCGTAGAGGATGAAGATGATGATGATGATGATGACGAGGATGATTTCCCTGCCCGTAAGTTCCTTTCTGGTGCTGCTTTCCCTATGTTCTTCGGATGGGGTGGATCTGGCGGTCCTATAGCTGTTGCTAATGCGTACTGGAAGCCTACCACGAGCTCTTAACGCGATCCAATTTAGGACCTAAACTGAACTGTTCTTCTAATTCGTACCATGACGTCAGTTTAACGATTCAATTTAGGCCATGCCATCTGACAGCGATTGTTCCAAAGTGAGTCGCAAGTTTTGGTTTCATTCATTCAATTTTGTACTAGTTTGGTACCATGACGTTTAAAAAGCAGCTCAACTGAAACGCTCAACTGTCAAAATAAGCGATTCAATAAAAGTTAATATTTCTCGAACATAAACTGAAGCGTTTGGTGAATTATTGACGAAAACAAAGTTTTTTAGTGCTATTTTAGTGGAATTTTACAAAAACCAGTGTAAGTGTACTTTAATCTTTCCTATAAAGTCTAAAATACCTATTTCATATGCCTTTTATAATCGCATTTGTTTTTCTCAGATGTCTGATGAACTACTTTTATTTGAGTTTTTGGAGGAAGATACTGCCTCTCAATATACCCAAAAACGTAAGAGACTGCAGTTACGTGGCCAGTTGGACCCCTTCAATAATTTTGAGGATGCCGAATTCATTAGGCGCTACAGGCTATCCAAAGAATTAGTGCTCGATTTGTGCGCCGAGTTGAGTCCAATGTTCAAAGAGCCTGTCAAGTCAACGGATTTATCCTTAGAGAACAAGGTACCTAAATAACCTAACTTCTTACCTCTTTTAGTTTACGTATTTCATTTATGTAGCCTAGATTTCTGTTTGTGAGAAAAGATTTGAGAAACTATGTACTTATATCCAATTTGTACAACTAAGTACAGCCATAATATGTGTAAAATTATTGTTGTAATATTTGTTTAAGGTTTTGACTGCATTGTCTTTCTATGCCACAGGGTCTTATCAAAGACCAACTGGAGATATAGGTGGTCATTCCGTGGCACAACAAACGGTGTCATCCGTTTTATCTCAAATAACCACAGCGTTAAATTCTACTCAAATGAGAAATAAACATATTGTTTTTCCAAGGACTTTAGAGGAAAGGAATACCATAAGAAAAGAGTAAGTAAAACAATAGTTTTGGGTTGATATTGTCTCGGCATGAAGAATAATAATGTGAAACATTGGTCAACAAACAACAATCCACATCCACAACTTCCCGTATACATCCCAATGCAGGGTACAAGGCCTTCCCTCTCCATGCATAAATCATATTGAATGTAACAAACCTCAACAGCATGTTGGAAATTACACATGATGAAATATAAATAATTGTTAAATGAAAAGCTTCTTTTTCAAATACCTACTTTATTGAATATAATCAAAACCTAATAAAAAAGTAGAAGTAGAGAACCACACTTAGATACTTACAAAGTTTTGTTTTTATACTTAAAATAAACAATTTAATTACTAACTAGCTGATGCCCCGCACTGGTCAAATATTTTGTTTAATATTAATTAGAAAATATAAGTAGGTATAATTATCACAGTCTAATATAAATTTTCAGGTTAATCTTTGGCTTTAGTACTAACTATTTAAATTCGTACATTAATTGTCAACAAAAGTAAAAATATTGTGATTTACAGCTTCAGTGTTTAGTTGAAGATATACAAATAAAGCTGTCCATACTTAAAAGGTTGCAATCCATATCTTTTTTATGTAGTTAATAATATATTCAAAAAATGGTTCCTTTGCAATGCATCTCTTCATTTTATCTGTTGTAGGTACCTACTATAATTTTTTGGCTTAATTCCTTGGATGAGTCAACCGACCTTTTAATTTAGTAAAATAATTTTCGGGCTTGTTTTATATTACCAATTTTGTTCCAGGTTTTATCAGCAATTTAGAATTCCAGGAGTTTTGGGTTGCATTGACTGCACGCAAATCGCCATCATAAGACCCAATGAGCATGAAGAAAGATATTTTTGTAGAAAACACTATCATTCCTTAAATGTTCAACTGGTAATTAAACTATAATAGTACATTAAAGTTTTATAATAATATTTGTAGGTACATAAATTACTTTTAAGTTTGTACTTTTTTTTAGATATGTGATGCTAACATGTACATCACAAGTGTTGATGCCAGCTACGGTGGATCTTCGCATGACTCGTTTATCTGGAATCAACATCCAATAAAGGCATATTTAGAGGCACTTGATGAGCCAACTTGGCTTCTAGGTAAGAAATTACTTATATTTGGCACCTATACCTAAGACACACTATCACACACACTCACACACTGTTGAGGTTTGATGTAGACTGAAGAGATGCTCCTACAATATAATTCCTAAATTATATAATAGGAAAATGTCTACAGTCTACATGAAACCTCTACAGTGTGGTTTGGTAAGATATATTCTATGTGTAATGCAGTCTTAAGTGTGATATACTTCAGACTGTTATGTAATATACTTAAGATAAATAATATAATTAATGTACTTATGCAAAATTAGTGAACCTATTTAAAAAACAGAAATTGCATTCAAATACAGGATAGTCCTAATAGTAAAGTCAATAAAAAAGAATTGATTCGTCAAAACTAGGGGTATCCGAAAATAATAATTTTTATTCTTAATAATGTGAATTTCTTATTTTCGATCAAAAAAAGTATCTTGCGCTAATATCACATAATTTTTTATGCATGAAAGGGTATTTGTTGTATAAAAAGAGGTCGACCGCGAAGAATTTCCCCAAAACTTAAAAAAATATTCATATCTTCTAAACTATCAAAAATCGCGGAATATACATGGGGTACTTTCGGATATCCCTAGGTATGAGGATCCAATTTTTTTTATTGACGTCACTATTTGGTCCATCTTGTATATTCTAATATTAAATTTAATGACTTTTTTAACAGTTATATGTGAAATATTTATTTACAGGTGACTCTGGATATCCACTAAGACCATACATGATGACACCAATATTAGATGCTGCACCAGATACGCCTGAGAGACATTATTCAGACCAGCATATCCGGGCTAGGAACATTGTTGAGAGGACAATTGGGCTTCTTAAAGCACGTTTCCGCTGTCTGTTAGTGCATCGCGTTTTACATTATAAGCCAGAAGTTGCAGCCTCTATTGTAAATGCCTGTGTCATTTTACACAACATGTGCAATCGGGCTAAACTACCGGTGCCAGAACTGACGGATGCAGAGGTTCGCCAAGAAGCCCAAATGCAACATAACTATGTCGATGTTGGGGATAGCAGTCAAAATACCTTGCAGCAAGGCACGTCCACAAGAGCTAGGCTTGTTCATCGGCTGTGGACAGCCCGGGAAGCCTGAAAAATAAAGTTTAAATACTTAAATTATTATACTATTAAATATTGTACTTAAAACATTTTAAAAGAGTAACGGTGGAGTTTCTTGCCCGTTCTTCTCCATACGAAACTACATTTTGGAATGGGCGACTAGAATCAACTCACATTCACACCATTATTTTAAATAAATGCTTCGACTTTAATGTATTTTAAATTGTTTCATTTTATATATACATACTACCACATATTATTACAGGAATTATCTTTAGTTGTATTTTGAAATGGAAACTTATATTCTTACCTAGTACCTATTGAATATGACTTTTATTGCTCTCAGTTCAAGAGTTAAATTTTCTAAGATTTGGTTCCTTCTTTCTTCAATTTTAACTCTCTCCTCAGACATATTAACAAGTGCGCGCCTTGCTGTATCTGCAGACATAGGTACCACTCGGCGCTGCCGCTGCCGGCCGCCGACGCGGAGTAGAGTACTTACGACATTCCTTGAAATAGTTGTGTACTTTCAAACTTTTTCAAAACTGCTTAACTATACACTTAAATTTTCCCACCGCAATCACAAATCCGGTCTCCGCAGACTACGGGCGCATTCCGTATTAGACAAATAGTGATAATATCGCGAAGCCAACCAAAATAAAAATCAGTACGAATGATCTGATAGCTCTTAAATTTTTTGACTATTCAATTTGGTCGGGTTCGCGATATTATCACTTTTGTTGCATATCGGAACACGGCATACGTTTCTAGTCAAGTGTTGCCAGGTTTGGTTTTCACCTTACCCTAGGCTTAGTCTCGATTTACCCGAGATAGAAAAAATACCCTAAATTAATTCCATCAGTTTTTTCTTCCTTTACAAATAAAACAACAGCTAGATGTTTTTTCACTTTTATATATTATTTGCGCATCACAATAAATGTTTCTTCTGTATCAACTGCATCGTTATCTTTTTTGTTGGAAATACCTACAATTGTTAAACTCATATATCATTGTTTTTCACGGTATAAAGATACCGGTGTAAAGTAAACCTTATTAAAATTTGTCGGTACTTACATTAAAACTTTAAAATCTGAAGTAGTATTGCAGAAATGCAAACTAAATTAACCAATATTGCTTCTAATCTCCAGCATGCTTCATAAATCCAAAAGTTTATGTTTATTGTGTTCAGCATTCCAGTATTTTCGGATCGGAAACACACTAGGTTAGAAACAGACCTTACCCTAAAAAAACGAATACCCCAAAAATTACCATCCTGTCTTATAATTTACTCTAAATCTAGAGTAAATTACCCTAAGTTGGCAGCACTGAGACAATCAGTCAAACTGACAGTGACATTTCACGTAACTTTTTTTACTCTGGTACGTTCGAAACAAATATAATAACGTTCCGTTATATTACGTAGAAAAAGAAACCTAAAATACATAGCAAAAGGTAAATAAATATCTACTTTGACAAAGAATAATTTGAACAATAATAACGTATTAACGTGGAATATTGAAAACAACAGTTGAGTGTCTTTTTTACTTTATAGTAATTATACTGAGTCGCGAACAAATAAAATGTTACTTGCTTCTGAACGTGTCTGACACTAAAATGTGGGCGAAACAAACTTATACAATACTAATAGCGTTGTCTCTTTTTCACCAAAAACGTTTCAAACGCGGTTCAACGACAAATTCCGATCTTTCATTCACTTTTAGCGATCCAAATGCCGCTGAGCGTATTTGACGTCATGGTACGAATTTGAAGCGATGCAGTTTAGGAACCTAAACTGAAATGTCTTGCTTTTGAATCGTTTTTAAGTAGGTCATGGAAAAGGAGGTGCAGCCGCAAGCGACGCTACTGCCTATGGAACCTTGCCACCTGTAAAACGATCGCAGTAAAAACGCTTAGAATGTGCTCAGATTTAAGCGAGCCGGGACGTAAAAGATCAATTATATCACGAATTGCACAATAGTGTTCATATTGAAGATTGCGCAATGATTGAAGAAAAGTTTCAGCTAGTTTAATTTTTACTGCACCATATTTTAATTGCACTGTAAGCACGGTTAAGGATAAGTATTTCCAGGTCTTGCTCATGTAAAAACATTGGAGCTTATGTGCCGTCAATGTTATTGCGTGAAAATAAATGTGCAAGGGCTGATCCAATCATACTGTGTTATGTAAATATTGCGCAAATTTATTGTGGTGTAGGAGTCGCCTTAAACTTAATTGTACAAATGTCATTCTTTTTGCTTAGTTTTCTACACGTGTTAAGAAATACTGTATATTCTATCGTTCATTAAATAAAAGTTTCCATCAGTTAAAATTCTTGCTCTTAGCATTTTTTTTTTCCTAATCTATGACGTCAACACACAATTCAAGTTATGTACCTATATATTACTTCATTTAGAAAAAACATAAAACCCGAATGAATCAGCAGAAATCTCTAAATATACCAGATATGTATTAACTCAAAAATATATGGTTGATAAAGAGTCGCTTTATGCAAACGTTGAAAAATAAACCTCAAAAAGGAGAGTAATTAAAACATCAGCCTAAAAATTTACATTTGTTGTGCAATTGCTGCCTCAGCATTGGTTAGTGGTAGCTGCGTGTTTGGATTTCAGATTATGAGTCTATAAATATATTTTTCACCTATTATTAACGAATTATGGATCTAATTAAAGTGAAGAAATGCCTTGAATTGAACTTAAAAAAATATATATGACATATCGAAGTCACTATAATTGATACCTGCAGCGACTGTAGCAATTCTGTAAACCTCCAGCTTCTATACGATGTTTTTTGGTAAAGCAGGTACCTAACCCTCCAGACTCCAGTATTAATTACTTACAAACTCTAAAAAGGATTTTGTTATGCTTCAAAAAAGGCACCACCCTCAATATTACCTTCTCAATCCTTTCTAAAGTACACTGTCCTTCAAGATACAGGATTCTCCAATTTGAAGGGCAGGTGCCTTACTCATCTGTATTAGCCATACCTATCTCTTACTAAACAATCTCTGATGTTACCTAGGCTAAGTCTTTTGTTCAATAAACGACTAATTACATTAAAAAAAAACGTAGAACACTGTTAGATGAATCCATTGGGAATTATTCTAAGGTATGGTGGAACAAGTTTTAAAGCTGTTATGAATATCTTAACAATAAAGGTAGAAGAGGCAAAATAAGTTCCATTCAATGCCATCTATTTTATCATCAGAAACCATTTATATCCACTTTCCATATTGAAATGCGCTTGAATGGTCCTGGCACAGCTAACACACCGTTGGAACGACCGGTTTCAAACTTTAGTACAAGATGGCGCTTTGCCGGATATTACTGAATGCGGTATACTCATAAAGACTTCTGGCTACCACAGTTGTATCCTTGTAAATGTGATAGTCCCTGAACATACTTATATGTTCAGGGACTATCACGTCTAAAAAAACGTACGTATAAACGTCCCTTGATCCTTAGATCAAGGGACGTTTCTACTACAGACAATGACGCTACTAATTATATGCGCTACCAATAAGTAATAACTAATAAATATAAGTAATTAAATAGGTCTCTAAGAACACTCTTAGATCCTCCATATTCTTCCCATTTCTACTCTGAAACGTCTTTCTAGAAATTCAATTTACCGATTTATTTCTTGTTAGGCCACATAAAGAAGGTAGTAATTTACATGAGTAGAGTAGGTACTTTTTTAACGCCTGTTAAAATGACCACAGACGTTGTTCTCGGATCGCCAAATATGCTTTAGCTTTCTATTGGAAACGTGAATACGAGTCCATGGTTGATGATTTTTTTCACTGAAGTTTGCCACTGAAGGTCGGACATCTGTGATTCCATTTGCTAAAAAGCCCTTTTGCCGTCAGTAGAAATCCTCTATGATAAGCCATCCTTACATCCTCAATCCTTTATGTCCACGCTTCACCTTCTAGCCTTGCCACACTCTCGTTTCGAAGTGTTTGTGGTGTTTCTAATGTGTCTTCCTACTATCCTACTTCGTACTAATATGTATTATGAATGTGAAAGTTTGTATGTTTGGATGATTGTTACTCACTCATCCAAACACACTCAGTAATGAAACTATGATCTAAACTCTTGGCGACACAATTATTAACACTTTTTTAAGTTATCTATCTTAAACTCAATTTAATTTATTATGATGATTACCTTGCTTTTTACCGATGCCTACTACTATACCTTCTATTCATTAAACAATGTCTGAATCTAAAATACATTTTGTATTTCATTTTGAAGGAAATGTTTGCTTACTAGTGAAACATCAAAGAAGAAACACAACGACACCATAACGCCTATCATAAATAGACAGGAAGAAGAAATTGAGTTTAAATTGTTTAAGTGAAGTTTGCCGATGTAGTTATCAGGGGCTAATGAACACTGCAAAGCCCTTACGATTTTAAGGACGAAATTAAAGCACAACAATTATATGGCAAAGTTTATTTGTATGGAAGATGAAATGCGCATTAACTCTATACGTATAAAAATATATAACAATGAAGACATAAAATTTAAACTTAGATCTAACAATTTGTGATATATTTTACACTCTCTCTTCTATTCTGGGAGTTCCATAGGCGGTTGCATGGCTTGTGGCTACTCCACCTTTGCCGGTGCTGAAGGCGTTAGCGATGGCAGTGGGACCACCTGGGCCACCGGCACCTCTTCTACCGTATCCGAAGAACATGGGAAAGAATGCTGCAGCAGGCATCTTAGGAGCATACTCATCTTCATCATCATCATCAACCGGCCTCTTGACTTGCTTCTTCTTGTTGACAGCCTTCTTGGGTTTTTGTACGGGTTCCTCTTCTGGCACTTCCTCTACTTCAGGTTCTATCAATTCAGGGACGGCTACAGCTTTTACGGTAGTTGGGGCTTCGACCTTTTCTGTTGGTTCAGCGAGTTCCGTTGCCTCAGTGGGGATCAAGGCAGGGCTCTCTGGTTGTTGGGGGTAATAGACTTCGTTTTGTTGGGGTGGGATGTAGTTAGCTTCCTGCTGCGTTTGGCGGCGCCTGTCTGGGAGGTAGTACTGGCCAGACTGCTGCGGTGTTGCCTCGGCCTCCGGCTGCCGGAACATGAAGGCAGCCATGCCACCACCGACGCCGCGTTGGTCGTAATACGGGTTGTAATAGCGACTCAGCGCCATCCCGCCGCGGTTAGCATCTCCGTATGACACTGAAAACAAGGGTGGTTTTAAATTTCTCAACACTGATTGGAACGCGGGTATTCTAATATACCATTGTTTACATCTTCTTTAATCTGTAATGTAAATGTAATTTATGGATCTGGTGATCACCAGCCCAATATTTAGCCACGCTGTTGAGCGCTGCTAGAACTCTTTAGAAAATTACAAGAATAACACTAAAATATAAATGTTCACAAGCCCACACTGAAGACAGAATAAACAACAAATATTTTTTTTATTGTATAGTCTAATTTGTCTTGTATAATAAGTGGTAATTGATGAAACCCCAATAGAGGGCTACTCAATCACGTCTGGTAAAAGAAAAATATTAAAATTGTACTCACGAGAATCTACATTTCCGTACGAGGGATAATATGCGTACGGGTATCCCCTTGCTTCAAACAGCGCGCAACTCAACACCACCAGCGAAAGTACTAACTTCATATTTACGATTTTCGAATCTCGATTTTCTTCGATTTTCTGTTCACTATTTGATACCCTTTGTGGACCAAAGGGTGTTGTGCGTTATACTGCTTCTGAATGTGTGTTGGCCTGAGCCAGACTTCGCGTTATATAGTCCATTCTGTCTGGACTAATTGGGATGCAGGACACGCGGCCGCTTGCACCCGCGCGGGTTTCAACCATTTTACAATATTCGGCAGAGTTCTAACCGTTATCGGAGACTGGACATCCTAGAGGGGACCTGGTCATGCGCAACACGTCTCTATTAGGTAGGTAAACCGTTGAACTTTTTGTTTTGGTGTTTTTTTTTTTGCATTAAACTGCAATAAGATGTGGTGACTCAGGGTTTTACAACAGTAATGGTCTTGAAGTCGGATGATTGACTTTTCTTTCATTCTTTCTCATTTTTCTCGTAGTTATATTTCTTTGATCGATTAATAACTAGACTTCGTTTTTTACTTGTTGTTAGGGCTCACTTTCTTTGATAACGATAATGTTTCAATGACTGCATTTGTATTTTTACGAAAACCAGTAATTTCGTCCAACGATCGTTCATGGTTTTCTAAGTAAATTTTCTTTAATAAAAAATGCTATTTCGCGTACAGTAAAGTGTAAGGAACTCTACTTGACCACTTATTTATAGTTGCATCGTGTGAATCTGCAAACACAAAGTGCTATAAATATGGAAAAATCGAACTGTTCGCTGCGTGCACGCATTATGTTGCGTTTGCGAATGCCCTGCATAAATCCAACCCTACGTGGAATGACAAAAAGGTTCATTCATGAAGATTTATAACGTTAGTAAAGCCATGTTTACTAGATTTTTAACTACTTCTTGGAAACATTGAACGGTATAAATTACACACGGTAAACATCGCGGAAAATTGTATTTTAATGTAGTTAATGGTATATTATGTTGCGAATTAACTTTATTGTACTCACTCACTTCAATAATGGATTTTGTGAAAATGTAATTAAACAACATTTAGTTGATATCATTCATTGTGGGATCACATTACTTCATAATCATTTTATGACGTTATAAATTGTGACAATCGAGTAAATCAAGTAAAATTATTTGAAGTTTAAAGGTTGTTAATTGTTAAAAAATGTTGAAAATTAAAAAAAAAATAACTGAAGAAACTGGGAAAGTACGTACTAAAAAAAAAAGTCAAATCATTTATTTTAAATAGGCAGTTAAAAGGCACCTTTGAACGTCAACATTAACATTAAAATAGAATTGATTCTATTCGCCCCTTCCAAAATGTAGTTTCGTATGGAGAAGAATGGGCAAGAAACTCCACCGTTACTATTTAAAAAATATTTTAACTACAATATATAACATGCAGTCATTATAAAATTATGTGTGAAAACGATACACCCAGAATAACATTACCATACCAAAATAGGTAAAAATAATGAAATTGAAGCAAGTACAGATAAATGAAATTTATGAAATATTGTAAAAGTAAGTGTACAATTTTCCAAGAAAATTAACAAGTAATAAGTCAGTGTCAAATAATTATACAATTCAAGTACCAACCAGTTCGATGTTGTCTAGACTCTAGATTGTGCTATGGAGCAGGACCAGCATGTTTTCAAACATTCTCATCTTGGTTCTACTTTCTCCTTATGTAAAAAGTTGTGAGTTTATCTACATTATACCTCTGCTCAATATGAAGGTGAGTTTACACGAAGCCAGCGCTGGCCGTCAGTTAAACTGGCAGCCAGTGCTGGCATTGTATTGGCGATGGCGCCGTGTAAAAAAAAAAACTTGGTAGGCCAGCGTCTATTTTTCTAGCCAATGTACTCCATTCGTTGTAATTTTAAGTACAGCCCTACAAAGTGCACATGTGTTTGATTTTTTTGGTTTAACAACTCCTCTCGTAATAACGCAATTAAGTTCTTTAGACATTTCTTTTTCAATAGCCGAATTCGTTCTTTATTAATTTTTGGCTGGCCATGTGTAAACAACAAAGGCAAGCCAGCGTAGGCCAGTCTCTACGACTAGCGCCAGCGCTCTGGTGTCATGTAAACCTGGCTCTGTATCTAAGTATCCATTAGGCTAGTGCGTTGCTAGGACCTCATTTTAGTCTGCGATTTGATTAGGCACATTAACATTTCATGCCACGAATGTTAAAAAGGACCCAAAAAGTAATCCGTAAGTCTGCAACGTCAATCATTTCCAAAGAAATTATTTTACGTATTCGCGGTGCCAATAGAAGCTAAAGCCTTTGCACATGTCCGAAATTCTCAATATTAAAATCCGTACATATTTGTATTTCGTTCACGTGAAAGATTTGAGTATACTAGTAGCAAAGCCGGCGATACTATCTCTGCGTTCGTCCACTCCTTGCGTCGATAGGATCTGGGCCCACGGCATAAATTCCGTTAAAATGTTCATAACTGTCAAATTTGCCTGTTTGCACGTATGGAGATGTATGCTGGTGGATTTATGCCGGAAACGTCGTGTCTTCGCATTAGTATGTCCAACAGAGCGGCCTGATTCATGCTCTACAAGACTCAAGTCATGTTTGAACACCTGTACCGTCGTAACGTCTGCCGGATAAAGTCATTTAAACTTGAATTTTAACACTAAGCGTGTGATCGTAATGGTCTGCTTTTATCAAGTCTAAATACAACAAATTATAATAACTTAAATATTTCACAGCTCAATGATTTCAATTTAAACAAAGAACCGTCAAACGGGGTGAATAGGGATGCAGGGGTGAATTGGAACGAAAGTTTAAAAGATACTTTAACATTGAAACAACATAGTTGGTCAACAAGGGCACTTATCGTTAAATTATAATCCAGTAGGTGTCCTTTTTGGCAACAAACTATTTTTAACCCGCAAAAACGACGGGGTGTTATAAGTTTGACGCGTGTGTGTGTGTGTGTGTGTGTGTGTGTGTGTGTGTGTGTGTGTGTCTGAGGCAACGTAGCTCCCGAACGGATGAACCGATTTTGATTTAGTTTTTTTTTGTTTGAAAGGTGTATTAGTCGGGAGTGTTCTTAGACATGTTTCATCAAAATCGGTTCAGCCGTTTGAAGATTATCAGCTCTTTTCTGGTTGAAAAAGGGATTTTAGCCTCTGATCAACTCAAAATTTGGAATTCTATTACTTCAATGATATTAGACGAATAAAATAACCTTGAACTGATGCTGGAGCAACACCTGGAATTTCCAGGAAACCCAAGTTATTCACCAAAAACTGGCGGAAGTATCGTGTTTGGGCTCATTGATCTCAATGAATAGATTATAGATAAATGGTGATTTAAGGGAGACATCAAGTTTAAAAAGCAAGAAATAAAAATTAAATTTAAAAAACCCCCGACCCAAACAAAAACTCAAAAAAGTAAAAAATAATATTTATAGGCCTTTTAATTTTAACGTAATATTTTGATCAGGGCATTGTCAAGTCGGGGGACGGTCAATGAAAACGCCAAACAGAGGCCTAGCCGTCTCCCGACTTGACAATGCCCTGATCAAAATATTACGTTAAAATTAAAAGGCCTATAAATATTATTTTTTACTTTTTTGAGTTTTTGTTTGGGTCGGGGGTTTTTTTAATTTTAAATTTATTTTTTTTGTATTGTAGGAACAGCATAAACGTGTAAATGCAATCTCTAGCAAGATAGACATAGACTGCGAATAATTGAATTACTCTGATGAAGTACCTACTTTTTTTTAAATCCGTTATTAAAAAGAACCCGGTTCTTATTTACGATCTACCCTCTATGACTAATCAGCAATTTTAATCCAACTTAATTATTTACTTGATTATTATTTTTAAACTTAGAATAGTGTTGATCGTACATACTTTACACAAGTCCCACTTTCTTGGAAACATTGTTCATTGTTTATATAGTGTCAATGTCACTATTATTTATACACTTTTTATACTATCTCAAAAGGCTTTGTTCGTTTTAGTCTTCGCACTATATTTGTTTGGTCTAACAGCCAAATTGCGTCGATGTCGGTGGAGTCGTCGTGGGCCTCAGCAAATTTTTGGATTATGTTGGTGACGGGTTCCATTTTTAGGTAACGATTGCGGTCGTCATTTCTTGTGTACCAGGGCGCATTTATAATACTCCTGACTACCTGGAAGGTTTAGATAATTTTGATATTGGTCGGTTTAGTACAGCCCCAGTTGGATGCCATATGTCCATTTTTACCCCCGACGCAAAAAAGGAGGGGTGTTATAAGTGTTGTATGTCTGTCTGTGGGTCTGTGTGTCTATGTGTCGCACCGTAGTTCTTAGAAGGGTGAACCGATTTAGTGCGGCTTTTTATTTTTTAACAGTAGGTTTTCTAGCGGTGGTTCTTAGACATGTTTTATCAAAATCAGTTAAGCCGTTTCAAGGTCAGCTAATTTGTTAGCTGCGGTAGGTTCTTAGACGCATAATGTGTATTTACTTTACTTTCAAACATACGTGTGACCTTAAATTTGAATCACCTATGTGTGCTATTTAACTATGCAAGATTATGGAATTCTTGGTCTGATGCTGCAGCCATGACATCCAGCACACTAGTACACTCCTGAAAAAATAATATGTTGTGTTTGGATTAGTTTTGATCAGTATTTGTTTTGTCTGAAAGGTTACTTAATCGAGAGTGTTCTTAGCTATGATTCAAGAAAATCGGCTCAGCCGTTTGAAGATTATTAGCTCTTTTCTGGTTGATGAAAGAATTTCAGCATATTCTACGGGTCTGATCGAGTCGAAATTTGGTACCTATTCTGTTATTTCAATGATATTACACGAACAAAGTAACCTTGAACTGTTGCTGCAGGGTCACTTGCAAATTCCAGGATACCCAACTAAATCACTAACAGCAGAAGTATCGTGTTGGGGCTCATTCAAAACGTTTCAATAAATAGGTTATAGATAAAATAATGGGAACAGGGTCTTATGATGAAATAGAAACGAGGAATGAGATAAAATTAATATTTAATTAAAGTAACAAGCTCCACTTGCTTTGAATTGAAGCGAGACGTGTTGATCGTAGCGTGTTTACTGTTACTATGTATATTAAGTTAAAAAGCAGGAAATAAAAGATAAATTTAAAATCCGCCGACCCAAAAAAAGAAACCTCTAAAAAGCAAAAAAATAAATATATTTAGCCTTTTAAGTTGTAGGTAATATTTTATTACACGCTTTTTGTTAGCTTCACCTGTATGTATGTTTGTATGTTTGTAACCGACTTCTTTGGGCGCGATTTTGACCCACTTTAAACGGCCAGATTTCGTTCAAACTTTGTAGATTTATCGAGGACCGATGACAATACTCTAGTTTGATAAAAAAAATCAATTTGCAAAATATGATTTTTGTTAATTTAAGTCGATAAGGTAAGAAACTTAATTTTAATTTTTTTAAATTTTTCTCTACAGTCGATAAGACAGGACTTGTTGTTTCTATTTTTTAATTCGGTTTTCTATAAAAAGCATGTTTTTTAGTTTTTTTAAACTAGGTTTTTTTTTTTAAACGCCAAACAGACGAGGCCCAGTAATAATGAATGTAACTATGCTATTGTAGAAAAGACAACATTTTCATTTGCCGTCCCCCGACGTGACAATCCTTTGATCAAAATATTACCTACAACTTAAAAGGCTACTATTTTTTCTTTTTACTTTTTGGAGGTTTTTGTTTGGGTCGGGGGTTTTTTAAATTTTGGTATAAAAATCTATCTATATAAATAAAAAGAGAAGTCCTGACTGACTCATCAACGCCTAGCCGAAACCCTTAGACCCAGAAAGCAGAAATTTTGCACAGCGGTTCCCTTTATAATGTAGACAAGGAATAAGGCAGGATTTTTCGAAATTCAACCCCTAAGGGAGTTAAATAGGGGATGAAAGTTCCGCGCAGGCGAAGCCGCTGACAAAAGCTAGTATATTATAAAAGGAGAAACTGACTGACTGACAAATCAACGCACAGCCGAAACTACTAGGGCTAGGAATGTGAAATGTTCCACACGGCTTCCTTTTATAATGTAGGGGAGCATTAAGAAGGGGTTTTTGGAAATTCGACCTTTAAGGGGTGAAAAGGAGGGATTTTGTTTGTATGGAAAATCTTATTCCTTGAGTTAATAAACTTGAAACTTGGCGGAAATACTTATCTAAGTAATTAATAAATTTGGTAATTTATGTTTTTTCTAAACTACCCTATACTATAGGCGGATTGGGGTTGTCAAAGTTTGTATGGAAGAATTTTAACGCGCTGTCTGATAAACTCGAAACTCAGTATTTATACCTAAAACCAAAAATAAAGAATATCGTGTATCAGGGTTTTTCGAAAATCTACCCCTAAACGGGTAAAAAAGGGTAGTTAATTTTACAAGGGATGATTTTACTGCGTGTCTTGATTAACTCGAAAATTGGTATAAATAACCTATAAGTCAAATAATGTAAAAGAAACAAAAGAGGGTGAAAAGGGGGATATAGTTTGTTTGAAGAGTTTTCTGTGGAGAACTAAATAATATACACATTTTTTACCTGAGGCATAATATTATAAACCTAAAACTTGCTCAGGTGGTTTTCTGTGAAGGATAGTGGTCATATCACTTTATATTTTTGACGTCAGAAGAGAAATATTTATCATTTCACATTTATAATATTAGTAATATTATAAATGTGTTAGTTTGTGGAGATGTTTGGATGTTTGTTACTCAATCACGCAAAAACGACTAAACGGATTTGGATGAAATTTGGCACACAGATAGATTATAACCTAGATTAACACATAGGATACTTTTTATCTTGGTGGTACGTTCCCGCGGGATACTTTCCAACTTCCACGGCAGGCGGAAGCTATTATGCGTTTATAATACAATTTGGTTGTGTATAAATAGACTGGAATTCCCATTAAGGTGACACTTGTCCACATTTTTTCCATACAAACTTCGGGAGGGTTTTACTCCACTGTTTGACTATGTACATCAAAAATTAAACATGGTATAGTTTTGTATCGTTATTATTATTATCTGTACGGAAACAGGATACTAAAATAAAAAGCCATTAAAAAGTTATGAGCCAACAAAGATTCGTTTTTCTTGCTAATTTAACCTAACTTTGAGCGTGTTTAAGCAATAAAAGGAGTGTAAAATCTCGAAAACCAAGACGGTACCGACAAAGTTCAATTAACAATAAATGCAATAAACTCTATAGGTCATTGATTTATGCAGTAGTTTTTTCATAAAACCCGATCTTCTGAAGGACTTTTCTTAATTTTTTCGCGATTTTTTTGCCAAAAATGCTCCTTCGTCTCACTCAATAACGTTGTGTGTGTAGACTAGTCTAACTGCTCACCATTGATACTACCTCTGTCGGATACGAAGCCTGGTGAGACAGCGTGGTTTTTAGCCAGGCCCACCAGTGAGTTCGAGCCCGCGCAAGTGTACCCTTAATAGGTGTTATATAAGTTCACACCATACTCCAGAAATCCTACGAAATTCTCAAACAAAATTTGCGTTACAAAGTATTCGGTGAAGTTCACTTGCAGGCTTCGGCAGACATTCTGACTGCGCTCCGCCTGTCAGATGGAGCGATACGGCTACATCTAGATGGCCTGATATCACTGCTAAAGAGACAGTGCAAGGACCTCCCAAAACCGCTACAGTTATACTCGTATATGATGTAACTTTAGTTTAGAATTGTTCTATTTCATCCAATGTTAACTTTCATTTTGGTATATTTGGAAAAAAAATACTTACCTATAGGGTATTTTCCAATTTGATAAAAACTGTTTTAATTTGAAGATTGGGACGATATATTTAACAGAAAATTTTCTCAATTAAAAACGATTAAAATCAAATTTAGCTATCGTTGTTTCGAATTTACGATGACTTTTTTATCACGTGACATATGGCGTCAGCTTTGTGTAAACGGCACCGGCACAAATATTTCGTTTGGCGCAGTTTTAGACGTATTTGTGCACAGAGGCACCGCACACCAGTAATATCACTTTTTATCCATTAAAAATCTTGTTAATTTTAAACTCAACAGTCACTTGTTTACTTACTAACTACTTTAGTTTACACAATGTTGACGTCACATGATAAAAAGTCATCGTAAGGAGCGTTTAGGTGGTAAATTCAAAACAGCGAAAAGTAAATTTGATTTAAATTGTTTTTAATTGAGAAAATGTATGCAAATCAATTTACTTTTATTTTTCTCTTACATATTTCGTCCCAATCTTCAAATTATAATAGTTTTTAATAAATTGGAAAATACCCTATTGTGGATGGAAAAATATATATTCACTTATTATTAATATTTTGAGAATAGTGCAAAATATACCTTAGTAGACGACGCTAACAAGCCAACCAAAGTAAACAAAACGGAGTGCAAATGCTAAGTCATAACATTGAAATAACACATACTAACATATTTAATCACAGCCAATGAATATGCAAACATTTTCGTCGATAGCATTAAAATTCAACCGGCTGATCTGATGCATTCGAGGCTACATATACAGTGGCTAATAATGATATAGAAATTATGAGTAAAGTCGCAAGGGACGTTACGTACCCCAGAAGGTCCGGCAAGGGTCAGGAGCTTCGTCAGACATTCATCAATAGATAAGGATCGTTGGAACTTTGACGGTGACTCGGATAACTTTTAAAGTCGAGGTAAAGACGATCGTGACCCTAATATTTACTTTATTTGATGATCTGGAGTGTTCTTTGGGTGGTTAATAGATTAATTTGCATTTTCCGCCCCTTTGGGTACGGGCAAGTAAAGTGAATTGGATTCATAAAAATTCTTCATAGAATATATCTTGCTCTGCAAGAGAAAAAATATATTATTGAGATAGCTTAGGCAAAATGCAGTCGGAAAATGATAGTTTTCGTTCATGAAATAACAAAATAACTTTTAAAATACAATTCAAATTTTTTATCTGTTTTCGAAGACCATTAAATAGTCACCGCCATGTTATTACGTCATACAACATGTCAACTGAGCAACTTTGTACTTTGACTATTTTCGTAACCAGAGTAATTTTTATTTAAATAATATTTTGCATTCAGGAATAGCAAACCAACGATAAGTAAAAAAAATACTAATTTTTGAATTAAAAACAATTAAACTTATAAAATATCAGCGCATTTGTTTATCTAGCAAACTGTCGTCATACTCACAGAGCAATATGGCGTCCACTGCGTTTTGGTCAAATTACGCGCGAAATTTGAAAATGTAACATTAAAATGCATTTTTGGCACTAATCGATTAATTATAAATGTTGTGTTTTTTTAGTGGTTTATTAGCACTCTAGAATCGAATTAAGATACTTCAAAAATGGGTGTAATACCCTATTTCTACTAAATCTTATAGGCTCGTTATTCAATTAAGGTTATTTTTAACCACCTTAGTCGGTGCATGAATGTGTAGTTTCTGATAAGAAAGCTTTCAAATGTCATGTATTGAAATAACTTTTTGATTTTGGTTAGTTTTATTGCAAGATCGATTTTATCTGTCACTAGCTTTTGTCAGCGGCTTCTCCCGTGCGGAACTTTCATCCCCTATTTAACCCCCTTAGGGATTGAATTTCGAAAAAACCTTCCTTAAGTATTACTTGTCTACATTATAAAGGGAGCCTCTGTGCAAAATTTCATCTTTCTAGGCCCAAGGGTTTCGGCTGGGCGCTGATGAGTAAGTCAGTAAGCGTCTGTCAAGACTTTTCTTTTTATTTACATGGATAATAATGGATTTCTCAACTGTGAATGAATTCTCATTCACAGTAAAAATAATAATAAGAAGAGTATCAATTCACTACTGATTTAAATAGTTTATGTCATCATCATTATCAGCCTATAGCAGTCCACTGCTGGACATAGGCCTCTCGATTCTCCCAGTCCTTAAAAAATACTAGTTTGAATCATTTGACTGAGTGCTCCAGAGTCACCGCTAGCCATTTTGTCGGCAGTATAAAGACGACTCTGTATCACCATATGGTTAGATTTATTTCTGGACATACTTAATGGGTCAACAGAATTTATGGCCATTGTCGGCAATTCTTTTAGCTGCAGAGTAGAAGTTCGCGCCGAATCTACCTTTTGTTTTACATTCGTCATGGATATTATGTGATCATTCTTATCACGACCTTATTTACATTCATGCGTTACTCTGCATTGAATTTTTAAAGAAAAATTTAGCTGGCGCTTTTTTTCGTTAACATTAATCTACCTACCATCATTTTTTTGAAAACCTATGCAGTTACTTAGCCATATTTCTATACAGATCAATTGCTTCTTCTTCATCGTTCCCTCAATGCTGAGGATCGCGACCACATACCCATCTCCAAGTTATGCGGTCTTTTGCAGTGTGGATCGCTCGGTAGACCCTGCCTCCTGCCTACTATCCTGGCCGTGCTCTACCTTGCGCCTACTGTCCTAATAATTTGCCTCATCGCCTATCAGACTATTAAAATTGTGTTAAATCGCAATTATTCTACCCACTACTTATTATTCAGCTAAATTGAAAACAAAATTCCCTTTGCTCAGTGCAAAGATAATCGCCCATCAAAAATAATTCAAAACACCTCCAACTACAATCAAGTTTAAATTGCAAGGCTCGCATGACGTCGTTGTCGCACCCTTTACCGTCTGTCTATAGTCTGGCCATTGAATGCATATCAGACCCATCTCTACGTCAACCAGGTACACGAGGTACAGACAGACATGAAATTTTCCTGTTCTTTGTATCTATAATGTCCATTTGCAGGGAATACGTGCCTAAGTTCACGATCGATTTTGATTTGTTGATGCCATGTAGATCATTACAAGTGTTGAATGTGTTATGTTTATCCTCTTACGTAGGTACTGTGGCCGCGTGTGCACGTTTACTGTATGCATTATTTATAATTGTTAGTGTAGGAATATGTTTGGATTTCGGAAAACTACCAAGTTAAAAAAAATCCAGTTCAATGCTATTTTCAGTAGGTTTCTTTTTCACTCAAGCTTGGCAAAGTAACTTCTAATTTTGTTTTCATATTCAGTTTTAATTTTAATTACAAACTTTTTAAATTTGATGAGAATAATATATTGTTGGTTATTTGTAGATTTTAATCATTCTGAGCTTGCTGAAGAACTGTTAGACCCATCTCACTTCTGAGCCACGTATACAAGCTGCCAGGGGTGCGGGTTTGTTCGAAAGAGACACCACAGCCTCTGGCATACGGGCTACTGAAGGATCACGGGTGGGTTTTAGTCAGTAAAAGTCTGACACGCCCTCCTGCTCCACCCAGAGCGGGAGAAGTTATTTGATGATTTCCTACCCAAAAAAAAAATAAGCCACGTATACAAGCTGTTCTCGAGGGTCGTCACGAACCATCTCGCCAGAAGACTTGAGTTCCAGCCGCCAGAACAAGCCAGCTTTCGAAAAGGCTTCAGTGCCATCCATACTGTTCGCCAAATTGTACAGCAGTCTGATGAGTACAACCAACCGCTGTATATGGCATTTGTGGACTACGAGAAAGCATTTACCTCCATCGAAACATGGGCAGTTTTGGCCTCTCTGCAACGATGTCGAATTGACTGGCGCTATATCGTAGTGTTCTGTGTGGTGCCGGACGTAAAGAATATCACCATCCCATTTCTTCCCGGAGGTGTCGTAAAAGGCGACTAAGCGATTTACTAGAGAATGGGCCGCAGCTTTCGCTATGCATTTAACCACCATACTGCGATCGCCAACCCGTCTACCAAGCGTGGCGATTATGGCAATCTCCTTCCCTTGGCCTATGTCCAGCAGTGGACTGCGATAAGCTGAGTTGATGGATTGATTTAATAATTCTGAGATGGCATGTTTCTGCTGAAGTTTTGAAAAACTATAAAAATAGAGTGTGTACACTCCATTTTAATAGTGAAGGCAAGAGAAGATTCAGAGGCACATAAAGTGTTTTTAGGCTGTGAAGAATGATACAGCATTTTAGTAGATGATTTTCACCTCGGTACATACAAAGTTCGGTTAAAATTTTACTTGAGTGACGACAACGTCTCCCATTGTGGCTTTATGACGCATCGGGCGCCGGCCAACTATTGACGCCTGATTATATCATCGGTTACTCACATTTAATACATTGGTTTGAAGGAATGAGAGTAACTCATTCCTTCCAATACATCTCGCTCCATAAAAGTACTGAGGGGAACTCTACGGAAGCCACTCCACAGTCAAATCACGTAACATGATTTTTTAATTTACGACCTCATTGATACATCTCGATTAAAAATGCCTTGTGCGTTTAAAGATTTTTTATTGTTCACAGTTGTTATAAATTCGGTAAAAACAGCTGCAAATAATAGAGGCGGAATATAAATCCTTGGCGAGGTCATTGCTGATTTTTTTCTGCAATTATTCAGGTACTCGTTATCCACCTAAGCTATAAATTGTCGCTTAGACAATAGCTACAGAACGAGCAATTAAATGAATATTTCATTGTATTTCTTTACTATGCAGATACTAGAAATAAAATACATGTGCATTTTAATTGGTTTTATCAGCATAGCTTAAAACTTTAAAATATTTTGTCCAATTATGTTGGTTGATTACAAATGAGCTCGTCTCGTCCGCATAAACATCCTATATGCAATTCAATCAGTCAAGTTTGACAGCACATATGGAGATTAGCCTTTCAATTTGTGAACAAACAAAACAATGGATTTGAACATTCTTAGAATCGATATAAATAGAATCGTCGCAATTGATATCAACTTGGGTGGCATATATACAAGTATAGCGGAACAATGCACCTGCGAATTACTATTGATATCATTTTAAGACGAAATAGGACTTGGTATTAACGTCGCGAGTGTCGTAATATTCATAAGTCTAAAACATAGGCCAAACAAACCTCTTAGAAATGGATGAGGTAAATAGAGCCTTACATTCTTCAGCAAACCTACGGGAAACTCTGAAAAAGTGATATGTCCATCGCCAAATCAACAATATCTACCATAGCAGATTCGGAACCCTATTGAAATTGAAACTACTGGATGACTAGTGTTACAGGGAAAGATATATAATATAAATATATCTTGTTATCGGAGAGCTGCATAATGAGAGAAAACGAACATAAAGATAAGCACCATTTAGCATCATTACGTTGCACTCTGACTAGTGATTGTACATAATTGAACTTTATTCAAGTAATGAACGGCAAATTGATAGTTTTTAGATCATTGATAGTTTGTTTCATGAGAATGCATAGCATAATTTGCCTACAATGTTCGGACTGCAGAGAAACAGGCCTCCTCTCGGTGAGTGCGAGTGGGCCTTAATCCACCTAGAGGGAACATTACGGGTTACGGGTTACGGTTCATGAGAATTAACGTACCTATAATACGGTTTTAGATAATTTAATTCTCTCAAACAGAATACTATATTCACTTCTATGAGGAAAAACATAAAAATTGAGTTATGCGACGGTTTCGCTGGGTTAAAATCTAAAATTAAGTTACAAAATAATAGTATTAACATAAAATTTCAACACTATTTAGGACATGATGTTTTAATAGCCTTTTAAAAGTTGGAAGCGATTTGGATTCTTTAATGATTTTAGATATAGAGTTATAGAGTTGAGCCCCCTCATATACGACAGTTTTTCTACCGTAGTTTGTCCTCGGTGCTCTCAAGATTACGTGGTTGGCCTGCCTCGTTTCGCGCATTATTGAAAGAGAACTAAAAAAAACATGTTTTTTCTCTTAATTTCAAATTCTAAAACTGACTTGACTGACCGCACATTACCGCTGTCCGAATTAGAATTCAATATTACCAAGAATCGGCATCAATTGCATTAACTTTAATTAAACGTATTTTCGCCATAGTAACAAATCATTTGGGCGGTAAATTGAAATGTTGCTTTTCTAGGAAGCCGTATCGTAGCGTGGTCTAGCGGCGGGCGTCCATACCAAGTATTAGCGGCTGATGCGCGTGCGCCTGTCCGAGCCGTAACGGTGGCGAGCGGTGATCGTCTAAGTTCTAATGCTGATTGTATTCAAATATTGTTTCAAACTGACGAGTTTATACGTGGTGTTCCTTTTTGAGTAGAATTATAGCGAGATGTTATAAAATATATAACGACTTTAAAAATATAGCGATGTTTGCGAATGTTATACTGAAGAATAAACGTTGCTGCCTCGTTGGTCTAGTGGTCGTACGCGCTACTGCTGAGCATGAGGTTCTGGGTTCAATTCCCAGGTTGGGAAAAGTGTTATTATTTTCATCTAACCCAGTAGCAGCCCGGAGCCTGGATTTGTGGCTGGTTGATGACAATAGGCTCGCCCTACTATATGGGACTTAAGCATAACTGGCGAAATGTGGGTGTACTATAGTTACACCTCTGCCTACCCTTCGGGGAATCAAGGCATGATTATATGTTATGTTGTATTACGTTGCTGCTTGTGCTGAGTTAGAGTTGTGTTTAGACGCCGCAAAGCACATTGTTTTTCATTTCTATGAAAATTATCCTTTTCTGGACTCATTAGTTTTTGGATCCAAAATCTATTTTTGCTTCTGTAATGTGTTGTGTAGAACCAAGATTAACAAAGCCACACTCCGTATACAAACAGGCTCGCAGCACATTATGCGTGACGCGTGCGCAACTCAATGTGATGTCCGCGCACACGCTCAGCGCATACGATTACTACCTACCGAACACCTTTTCGTCTTACTGTAGCTAATAACAATACATCTCCTAAATACACTATTTCTATTCTCATCGGAGAAACATCAACAAGTTTTTGTCTTAGTCATCGCGGTGATCCTTTTTAATTTATTTATTTCATTATGTGGTCATGTCCTCTTGAAGATGTCATGTCAGGCTTGTCAGGTTCATTTACCTTTATATTTTAACGGGGTGTTACCCGAAATAACCTGTTTCAGAATCAAGATTAAATTATCAAATTCGTGTATTTAGGCCCTGAAAAATATATTGTCATAGATACATCCGTGTTTGGGGGAAATTAATGGTTCAAAACACGATAAATTTAAAACAAAATTTGCTCGATGAAAAAAAATCAGCTACAGGGTCAATTTCAAAACCATTTTCCGTCTCATTTCCCAATAACAGCACAAAATTATGTGAAAAATGCATGTACGATGAGGGAATCGTATTTAGGAAGAAATTTAAAGGTTGAATTTTTTAGTTTAGTAGTTTTTTTTTTATTAACTCTAAAATATCGATATCCGGCTAAATCGGCTCGCGCTCAGAGTCCTGCGAGACGTCATCGAGGGTGGACCTGTATAAAAATTTTCAAAAGCACGCTCATCCTGCGCCTGTACAAAAAAATCAAATAACAAATTAAGGCCGGAACAACCTATTAATTTCCTGTTCGTAATTTTCCCCCTCGTCCCCAGCTGTTGAACTAAGACCTAAATTGGGATCTTGTTTTATCTCTGTCCTAATTAAAGCTGTAAGTCTGCACGCTGCAGGAGTTGATGGATGCTGCTGAAAGTGCCAAACTCGTAGGCAAATTATTGGCTGACTGTATTTAGATTGCTATCGACACGCTGAGAAGAAGCTAACATAGAATAGGTAAGTAGGTGCAGATGGATGAGAAATTGGATTAGTTTTGTAAAATGGTATGCACCTAAGAACCGAATTAAATATTGAGATAACACCTCACATATTGTATAACAATTTAAAAGCCATGGTGCAGTAACCCAAAACTGAATTGGTAGGCAAAGAAGATCTTAAGCATAATATTCAGTATTGTATGATCTGCACCTAATTGCGTGACGCACTATCAATCATTTTGGGAAGGCCTATGTCCAGCAGTGGACGTCTTTCGGCTGGCATGATTATGATGATGATGACTATCAATCAGTATCTGAATCATTATAAATATTGTTAAACTATTGCTTCACATGTTCGAAAAATTGTCTGCTCAACAACGTAAATATGGGCAGTGAATGTTGTTAAAATGTCATTTGAAATCCATTCTTACCGTTTTTGTATGCCGCAGTAACTCCTCAGACCTTTAAACCTTTTTTTTAATTGGAACGTTGTTCTACAAGTTTCGTTTCGTTTTATTTATTTCGGTGTCGATAATGAATGACGATTTAATTACTTACCTATAAATGTATAGAATCAAGTTCTTTCAACTTATCAGACAGCTGTGCTGCTGGGGCGTTTGTTGCGCCACTTCTTCTTCCCAGCTAAAGCAATAGGAAGTGTCGAAGGGTGGGCGTTTTTTGGGGACTGTCTTATGTAATTTTGACGTTCGAAAAGTGCTGACTCTCAGCCTAGTTTGAATAAATGACTTTTGATTTTGATTTTGAATGCTAGGTTTGATAGATACTGAACCTTTTGTTTACCATGATAGAATGAAGAATGTAGAAACGGTTAAATTAATCGTTTTCTACAACCGGGGAGGTCGTACTGTTTCCGTAAACATGTTCCTGGAGCAGGCAGGTGACAACGGCGGACAGGTTTATAGTACAGACAGGCTTGTTGTTGCCAATTTTATTGTGAGTTAATAGGAACCTGCATAATCTTATTTAATTTTACGCTACGTGGGTCCTGTTTATGAACACAGATTCTCAATTGTCTGGCTCTATTGCAAGTATTTGGTTTGAATATGAAAGACGATGATGATTAACAACACCTGTGGGATAGACAGTGAGTAGATCCTAATATTATAAACTAGCTTTTGCCAGCGGCTTCCCTCGCGCGGAACTTTCATCCACTATTTAACTCCCTTAGGGCTTGAATTTCGCAAAATCCTCCCTTATTCCTTGTCTACATTATAAAGGGAACCTCTGTGCGAAATTTCAGCTTTCTAGGTCCAAGGGTTTGGGCTGGGCGTTGATGAGTCAGTCAGTCAGGACATCTCTCTTTATTTATATAGATATAGATGTTCCTACCTAATAGTTTGTGAAAGTTTGTTTGGATTTTTGTTACCCAATCACGCAATTTGGATTTGGATGCATTTGGCACTCAGATAGATTAAAAACTGGATTAACACATAGGATACTTTTTATTCCGTACTACGTTCCCGTGGGATAATTTCAAACTTCGACGTGGGCGAAGCCGCTGGCATAAGCTGTTATAGTTATTCATAATTCTCGTATCGGGTTATTCACCTCGTAGTTACATATATAGCTATTTGGTGCAATTCGACCTCTTCTCCCATGCGGATTGGTACCTGTCCTTCCTTATTCATAACATAAACTTAGTATATATACATCAGCACCCGGAACGCAATATTATAATGCGTTCCGGGTGCTGATGGGGCTGTTCCGCTTCTGTAGCGCATCAGGGATGTTTGCTGAAGCACGGATGGATTGCTTCTACGCTACGATGCGAATAAGATGCGCTTCCCTAGTGCGTCGGGTGCGGGCCAGCCCCAACATTATACTGCGGTGTATCGCGAGCAGACTGGACTGCTTGTGTGTGAATCGCTGCTGCAAACTCTCCACCTCGGTGTTGAGCTTGTAGCACGGATTCGCATTGTAACTATAATGCCAGTGTAGGTTAAGTGTGTAGGTTACATTTACTAACATAGGGTTAAGAAATATTGTTACTAACACATTTGAGTCATTTGTTACTTGTTTTCTTTAAATATAAATAAATATAGGGTTTCTAGGTAGCGTAAATTTTTTTTTTTGTTGAACGAAGTTTCCATGTGATGATGTAAATGTCGCCACCCTATTACAATTACCTAATTATTGTATGATTCGCTCAAGACATGGATAAATACGGTTACCACTCCAGAACTTTTCGGCCCCAGCAGCCATCTGTTTTGCGAGCAATGTGTCCTGCCCACTGCTACTTAAGTTTGGCAATTCTTCGGGCTATGTCGGTTACCTTGGTTCTCCTGCGGATCTCTTAAGTAAGTTAAGTTATTGGTTAAGTGCGGAGATTGAAGCCACTTGCAAATAGTTGTGGTTAAAAGCTCACAGGCAATCTACGATGAGAATAGAAGAAGCGTAGTTGTAATAAATCGGCACAAAGAGAGCTTTATTAATGCGTCGATGTAGGAAAATGGCCGGAAACCTTTGTTCATCGTCCGTAGGTAATAATGTCCATTTAAAATACCAGTAGCAGCGGATAGCGTCTGAGTAAATAGTGGATTTAACAACAGATGCACTGCATTATAGTCAAATTGGATGCAAATATATCCAATTCATCAGTGCAACCTTTATATTCGTTTTTCCGTGACATATTTAACAATTTGATATGTAGATTTGTACCAAACTACTGCACGTGTTCTTTAATTTAATATTCCATTAGAGTTTGCTCCATTCGCAGCGCCAAATCCCTAAATGCTCTAATTTGCTTTACTACGATCGTAAACTTGGGGAAATTATGGGCAATTTGGCCTAAGTACTTCAGCTCTAAAACGTTATGTTCATGAATTGAGGATATTATGTGGACTAAATACTAATTTTTTTGTTCGTCATTCATTCAAAAAGCTTCGTTCCATAACATATTATTCTTATATATTTATTATTCTAAAAACTCAGCGTAGGTAGTAAGGTACCTACCCATTTATGGGCCTCTATTAGACATAGCATTCTAACACCCTAAAAAAAACAAAAACTACAACTTTAATTACATCATAAAATTAATATTGGATTCAGTACACCTAATGGATTCGTGGTACACTGAGAAAAACGGGCTACTTAAAATTGGCAAATTTGTAATGTACTGGCAGCCAGATACGTATAATGTGCTTTTGACATGAAAATTATAAGAGCCATACTTATAATGAAACGACACCATGTTAAGTAAGTATGCGGCATAATGCTCTGTAAAGACAATGTAAACAAGTTACTTGTAATGAGGCCGCATCCTTAATACGTAAGCCGCATCATGAAATTACTGTGCCCGCATTATTAACGTTTACGTATGCGGTTTAATGATGCCGCATATGTATTAACAGAGCAGCATACGTAATTTACTTAACCCGCAACAGGAAAAATGTATGCGCTATACGAACGAAGATATACAGCCGCATTATTTCAGTATCTAGGCTCTTTACAACAGTAACTGGTTGCCAAATCATTGTACTGACTCCGACTCATTAAGTAATGGTCCCGGTTACGTACATAATGTACGAGCAGGGTCGGGGATATGCCGATACATTTTACGCACACTAGATAATTAATAATGTCTCCGCCTACATAATCATTTACGTATCCTGGCTCATTTTACGAACTCCGTTTACTTACTGACTGTGTTCGGTGCATAGAATCTTTATGGCGTCCGCCGCATCATGAAATTACTGTGGCGCACTCTTATCATTTACGTATGCGGTTTAATGATTCCGCACAGAGCAGCATACGTAATTTACTTAACCCGTAACATAAAATATGTATGCGCTATACGTACGACGTTATACAGCCGCCTGATTTCAGTATCCAGGCTCTTTAAAACAGTAACTGGTTGCCAAATCATTGTACTGAATCCGTCTCATTAAGTAATGGTCCCGGTTACGTACATAATGTACGAGCAGGGTAGGGGATATGCCGATACATTTTACGCACACTGGATAATTAATAATGTCTCCGCCTACATCATCAGTTATTACGTATCCTGGCTCATTTTACGAACTCCGTTTACTTACTGACTGTGTTCGGTGCATAGAATCTTTATGACGTCAGCCGCATCATGAAATTACTGCAGCGCACTCTTAAAATTTACGTATGCGGTTTATTGATTCCGCACAGAGCAGCATACGTAATTTACTTAACCCGTAACATAAAATATGTATGCGCTATACGTAAGTACGACGTTATACAGCCGCCTTATTTCAGTATCCAGGCTCTTTATAACAGTAACTGGTTGCCAAATAATTGTACTGAATCCGTCTCATTAAGTAATGGTCCCGGTTACGTACATAATGTACGAGCAGGGTAGGGGATATGCCGATACATTTTACGCACACTGGATAATTAATAATGTCTCCGCCTACATCATCAGTTATTACGTATCCTGGCTCATTTTACGAACTCCGTTATTTGCTGACTGTGTTCGGTACATAGAATCTTTATGACGTCAGTCGCATCATGAAATTACTGTGGCCCAAAAACAAAAAAGTTGGCCGCCACATTGGATTTTTTAATATTTTCAACACTGCGTTATTTCCTTGTCAAAATAGTACCAAAACCGAGTTTCATTGAAATCGGCCCACAAACAAAAAAGTTGGCCGCCATATTGGATTTTTTAATATTTTGAACATTGCGTTATTACCTTGTCAAAATAGTATCAAAAACCGAGTTTCATCGAAATCGACCAAAAAACAAAAAAGTTGGCCGCCATATTGGATTTTTCAATATTTTCAACATTGCGTTATTTCCTTGTCAAAATAGTAGTATAATTTGTATGGTAGTTTGATTTGGTATGTAGTTTTGTAAGTTATTCCAGAATACCTGCTGTAATACATAATTATTGTATGTCTACTCGGCAGGACATAGTGGAACTTAATTAAATTAAGCTCCACTATGTCCTGCCGAGATGATCAAACAATAAATTGTATTGTTTGATCATCTGTATAACCTATGCCCACAATAAAAAGATTTGATTTGATTTGAAGGATAATAGTATTTTTTCAAACAGTGGGAAAAATATAGTATTTTAGGGAAGTTCATGAAAATTAAAAGTAAACAAACATGTTAGGTTGCCATGCTGACGTGTCATGAATGAGTTTTGTTGCAAAATTACATAATTTCCGTTGCGGGTGCATTCCAGTCACAGTTTAATACAAAGAAGTGCGAAAATTTAACTAACAACAGTAATGTGATAGTAGTAAATAAAATACATCATAGCGAAGGAATTAAAAACAAAAAAAAAAAAAAAACATGTAATCATCAAAGTTTTAATCAAATTAAATGTTAAAAGTCTCAAAGATACATTTATTTTCTACGTCAAGTAACATTAGTATTATCTAAAAACTAGTATTGTTAAGCTAATACAGCACTTCAGAAAAAGTGACTAGTGATTTTTGAGGAAGCTTGCCCTGAAAATAACTCATGACAATAAAGGTACCATATAACTCGATAGTCAAAGCATTCACGGGGATTCCCGAGTACCTAAGTAAAAAAGCAAACAATGGAATGTCGGTAAAACAGACATCGACCGAACGATCTACTCACTATGTCCACCATTAACGCCATCTAATAAATCGATTGACAATTAATTCCAGTCCGATAATAGTAGGTTTTACTGAAGCTAACTTAGTGTACGGACTACGTAGCAAAGAAGAATGCTTATTTTTGACCTGACTATGTATAGAAATGAAATAAATCTTAAAATATAGCTTATTGAATTGTATATTGATTACGCTTATCACAATGATAAAAGAAACGCAGGAAAAAAAGATTTTTTAACATTAATTTAAGCTAATTCTACGTCATGACATATCGTATTGACATATTTTGAACGCATCCAATCATTCTTTTTTTTTAAACGTTCCATTTTAAACATTGCTGGTTGATCATATTTAACTTCGTTTCGTAGTTTAATACTTATTTTACGTTTAATTTGATCAGTAACTATTTCTTTATTAGTCATGGGATAAATTAAATTATATAAAAATAACACAATAATTGAATTAAATTAATCATTCAGTGTTTCATTGAGTGTGCGCAAGTGAAATGGATTTTTTGACATTTAACAGTTCTGTGATTTGCATCGGCGGTCGGCGCCAGTGTTGCCATATATACGGATTTGTCCATATTTGTACGGATTTTGGAAGTCCAGTACGGATGAATCATGCTTACGGACTTTTATACGGATTTACGTACAGATGGACTCAACCTCAGCCAGATGCTGTACAGAGCATATTCCGAAGTTTTTTTCGTAGTATTCATTATAAATCACATTTTAGTCCTCTGTCGCAACTATTATTTTCATTTCATGGAAATATAACATAATAGAGCCGTAACACAAACATGAGATGTGGGGAATACCGTGCCATAGGTCGCGTTCGAAACCGTGTATCAAAGACAAAACCTTTAGAGCTATTGTCTTTGATTGAAAAGGACATTAAGTGTAGTTTGAAAACAATGGCTGGAAATGCAAAAAATCAGGCATAATTTAGCGCTTCAACTTAGATTGGTTGGCTGAATCTACTTTCAAGGTTTTGCTGAAACGTAGCAAGAAGGATTTTGCACGTTTGCATTATGTAAAAAGAAATTGAGTGACTTATCTATTGGACGCGGAGGTAAGACGAATATTTTTAAGTATGTACTATCGGGGAAGTTCATATCTAAGCACCTTAAAGACTATTTCTGCTTGCAGCGCTCGGCCGCTATAGAAATCTCATCAACCAATAGCATCGCAGCATCAGATTTTTGATGCGTCTCTTGTTTTTGTACATGAACAAAAAAGACAGTAAAAAACCAGCTGAGGTAGTGCGTATTTTTTCAATGGAAATAAATATCAATGGACCTTCGTTCGGTCGTAGTTCGAGCACGTTTGGGACAAGTTTATGGGTTTTTATTGACGAATAGGTTTTCTATGCTGTCAGAAAAGTATAACATTAGCATCCAAAGTTGAGTAGATTTCTCACAATTATATAGGAGTTTTTGGGTGAGAGGCGGAAAATTTTCATAAAATTTTAAAAGTGCAAAACCTTTGTTTTAAATTAGCTCTAGTCATAAACCCCTTTTCAAGGAATGCACCTAATTAGAAACCTGTAGACAAAGCAGTTTGATTGAATAAACTGGGAGCTTACTCATGAACCACTTAAAATTATTATAATCCGTGCCTAAAGAAACACTTAAAACTTTCTCATCTTTGTTTATTTTGTTCTATTCCTAGTGTTCGAAAAAGGGTCAGACATCTGTGATCATTGTAACAGAGATTGTAAAACACACGAACAACAAAAAAACTTAAACGACAAAATATTTGCTACGTATTTTCGTTTCATTGGTCGAGGCCAAAAGGGCGTTAAACAGATGTGGTCATCGTGCTCACGGGATTTTGTTTTGAAATTGCTTAGATATGAACTTCCCCGATAGTACATGAACACGACTAAACATTGAAATTCAGTACCTATAACGTCCTAAAGATCTGTTACAGGTTTTTTTGCCAAAAAACAATGAAAAATGGTGAGATTTTACTGGTAATACGGATTTTTAAAATGAAAATATAGATTTCACGCCTCCTCCATATGGCAACACTGGTCGGCGCAGTCTTAGCATTGTTGACTTAGGGGCAGTTAGTTTCAAGGAATTAACAAAGTAAAAAGGATGTTTTATACCATAGTTAGGTAAATACTCCTATTTTAGACAAAACATCGAGCGTACCTAATTAATTAGTTCATGCACGTTTGTTTCATTATTTTTGGTACCTAACGCCAAATCCTAACCTAAAAAGAAACATTAATATTTTTTGGACTTCGTGGCGTTTAAATCGCCAAAATGACTATAAGACGTTATTTTATAAACTTATATGAAGTATTTCTACTATATCATATAACTATACATATACTTTCATTATCAGGTTTTTAAATGTATGGAAGGTGGGCATTGTTCTTTTTTACTGAAGCTGACTTAGTATACGGACTACGTAGCAAACAAAACAGAGACACCATCATCTTAAATAAAAAACTTTAGATTTCGAGGCCTAAACTAAAAACTGAGAGAATTTACAAAAAACTGTAGATCTACAGTTAAAACTGTAGGGTTGGCTACACTGACCGCACGTTAGAATAAACGCACCGCGCTCCCCCGCAAGGCACTGCGCAGAGGCTCTAAAACAGGGAATCAGCCAAAAATTGGACATTATAGAATCGAACACTAGAATTTACCAGAAAGTGAAGAACTATTATAAAAAAAAAGACTTTGCATTTTGCCTTTGATTACAAAATGTGTTAATCAATAACATAAGATCAGGCTGCATGGGCTAGATTCCTTTGCCTTCCCGCAAGGGTAAAGAAAAAAATAAATAAAGAAACATCGCGAAGGTCACGAAACGCTACCAAATAAGGTAATGTGTTGCATCAGCCCGTGACGCCCCGCCCCCGGCGGCGCCAGAGGCGGGGGCGCCTCGCGGCAACGGCGCGGCAGTCAGCAGTCGCCTGAGAAAAACAGACCGAACAACACGAAGTCTGGCTGAATTATGATTAGTGATTTTGTGCTAAAACGCGTCGTAGCGTAGCCATCATGGAATTTATGGAAGAGATATTAAACGCCGGTTTATCTGAAATAATACCATTCCTTCAAGGTAAGCCAGTTTCTCGGTTTTATTTAGTCAAGATTTTTTGTTTTATTTAGATTATAAATTTTCTTAGATCTGTCGCAGTTTGAAATAGTATGTTGCGTCATAACATAACCCCTCGTTTTCACTCATTGAGTTATTTTCACTCTCATCTTTGGTGGCATGTTTGAACTTGTCTGATAGCCTTTTACATATAATACTACTTACAAACAAGTTTAAAACCTTATTATTGCTTGTTGGATAAAGTTGTAAACTTTACTAATCGGTAACGGACAGCATTTTTTAACCGACGAAAAAAAAAGGAGGAGGTTCTCAATTCGACACGTATATTTTTTTTATGTATGACCACTCATAACTTTTTATTGAGTGGTCCGATTTCAAAAATTCTTTTTTTATTGGAAAGAGTATATCTAAAAATCGGTCCCATTTAAATATGAAAAATTATATCTGCCCCTAAGGGTAGAAAAAAAGGAATTTATTGATAATTTTCCTACTGAATTTTCAATTGTGAACCGATTCTGTTGAAATTAACCAAACATTTATGATGTGTGATGACACCACAACATAACACGGATCTGATGATGGCGTCTCCATTATTAGATCAACTCCAGATCCCTGTTATGTTGTAGTGAAGTCAGTTCCAAGAGGTCCTCAACAGTGTACAGGTGGCGCCATACAAACTTTGGCGCCGACTCGAAATTACTGTGGAGCTTAGCTGGACTAAAACGTTAATTTTTTATTTTTTCCTTTTTTTATTTTTTCGTCGGTTCAATTTTTTGTTAAAAAGATTATTTTTTTTTGTTGAAAACCAAGAGACCGCCCAAAAACCTGACTCTCCGACTGAACATGTAGGCAATTATAAGTAGGTAGGTACTTACCTACATAACAAGTTTTGTACATGTTTGTATTTGTATTTTTCAGACAATCTTATAACATCACTTGAAACTGCCATTCTGTTAAACGATGAAGATTTGAAAGAAATGATTCCAAAGATTGGCCCCAGAATAAAATTTAAAAATTGGCTACTACAACATCAAAAAGCGACCAGTGTCAATGTACGTACCTACTTGTTTATTGTACATCTTGTATTTAGCTAATAAAAATGTTTTCGATTTTTTCTCTTGGACCGATGCCGTATACTTTTAAATTATTTTTCTAGAACCTTGAAATTAGGAATGCTGGGCTAAACGACTCAACTCAAAACGCTGTACGGGACACTGATGTCAGTGATAATGCAAAAATCTCTACAGATTGTACTGCTGCAGCTAATAACACTGTGAGTTACTTATAATAATAAAATTACTCAGTTTGATAACAAAACGTATTTCGTCGGCCTAATTCGTTAACCTGCTAAGTCCATTTTTGTATAGTTTACAGTGATTGTAATACAATACTGACAGGCTGCCCCACCCTTTTTTGGTGCTCACTTAAATTTTTATTTTGTAGCTTAATTTGGTAGGTACTTTATGTTTGTGTTATGGACCAAAAGCATTGTTTACATAAGGCCATCGCTGGCTGCCAGTCTCACTGGCTTGAAAAATAGACGGGCACTTTATTCTCGCCAGCGTTGCTGGCTTGGCTTGCGATGGCCTCGTGTAAACCTTGCTTAAGATAAAATTGAAAATGCCCATCATTAAGATAGGACCGGGTACCTATTTAAGTTTGTAATAATTCTTAGATTACGTTTTGTTTTGTTTCAGGTATTGAAACTATTAAATGTAATGTTATTTTCTTTAGTAGATTGTATGAGTATTTAGAAGGCACTAGTCAAAGTTAGTGTGCTAGTAGAATATTCATAGTTTAGGTATATTGTTTAACCAGCAAAAATGTAAGTACATCCGTATGTATAGTATTTATTTGGTACATTATTAAAACCCGTATTATTACAACTCGTATAGTTATGCAGGCCATACACCATCAATTCGATTGTACAATTGGCATGACACTGCCGATTGGATCCAATCGAATTGACCGTATGTGGCCGTGGATCGGCAGGCAGGACAGATCGAATTGGCGGAACAATCAAAATTCAATTATTTTGGCTGGATCATGCCGATTGGACCGTGTATGGCAGTGGGCGATCGATCGTATGATTTTTCTTAACCGACTTCAAAAAACAAGGAGGTTCTTAATTAGATTGTATATATTTGTTTTATCATTGTTTGCGCATATCTTCGATATTTATAGACCGATTTTTATGTTTTTTTTCTTTTTCTTTATTTGTCCGATTGGACAGTTAGAATTGATCGTGTGTGGTGTAGGTATATGGACGAACTGCAGATTGGATCCAATCAGCAGTATCATGCCAATTGAACGATCGAATTGGACGTGTATGGTCTGCATTACTAAGTAGTATATACCTATTTAGTATTCAATAGTATTTATCATTAGCTAGCTTAACTTGGTAACTGCGCGGCATTTAACCGACTTTAAAAAGGAGGACGTTCTCAATTCGTCGGAATCAGTTGGAGTGTTGCCTTTGGGGCCTATGGGAAAAAAGACTCAGAATCTTTTTAATTTTTTTTTTTTGAAAAAAAAATCGTTTACCGATGACTTTTTTTTGCTTTTTTTTTATTTAGGGCACATATAGTAACATGTTTAAACTTATAATTTTTTTTTCGTTAAATGCATATTTACTGAGAACTTATATCGATTTTCGATCATTGTCCCCATCAATTTATGTCATGGGCATGATGTGTCCCCGACTCACAGTTATTTAATTATTATCACGAGATATTTAATTATTAAAAAAAAGTAAAAAAATCTTCAAAGTTAAATTACTCGAAAAATATGCATTTTACGAAAAAGTGTATAAAGCCTAAATTGTTTCTATGGGTATCCTCAATTAAATAAGAGCAAAAAAAGGAGGGACAATCGGTCACCGAAAAAATTTTTTTTTACAATTCTATTTTTTTTTTTTTTGGTTTTATTTACTACTCATAGAGCTCCGAAGGCTGTTCTCCAACTGGACCATTTACTCATTAATTTATCAATTTGTTCAACAACTTTAAAAAGTTGGTATCAATAGTGTTTGTGTTTTACATACAGGAAAGTTTAGACGGCAGAGCAATACTCAAAGAGGGAAAAGGAGGCTTACTGACGGAGGGTTCCCGAAGGAAATTGAGCCAGCTGCTAATACACCACATACTAGAAAACAATTGTGCGAAGAAAATTTCCAGTGAAGAATTTTATAAACTAGCTACCGAAATTGTGGAAATATTTCACAAGGAACGCGTTGTAGTGTATTATTCTGCATATTTTTCAGCTACAAATAAATTAGCTAAAAAAAATGCTAGCGGAAAGCTCTACGAGAGCTATATAGCTCGAAGGAGAAAGTTGCGAGAAAGTGGACAGTTGCCGGGAACTAGCCGTTCATCCTCGAAGTCGTCCAGATCATCGCTCAGATCCACGCCAACTATCACAGATGATGACATTTATAGCCTGGAATCTCTGGAAAGTGGTAAGCAAATAATCGCTAGTCACCTTTTTCGTGATTTAAATGTACTACGGGCGACTGTACTATGATGCCCTTCCTCTTGTTGACTCATCCCACCATACACATATAAATTACAGGTATTGTCTATGAAGAAACATTACTATGGCTGAAAAACAATGTCGATCCATGGAAATCTGTTGAAGAAAAGTGGGCAGAAACTGCAGATTACCGCCTAAATCGCATCCAATGTGGAAAAGGTGATATAGCAGATTACTTCAAGGATTTCCCAGCCTTAAAACAATCACAAGGCTATACCTTGGTAAGCATAAACCGCAGCCGCTTATTTTTTACATAATCCTTGTGGTTTTTCTATAAATAACCACAAGGATTATGTAAAAAAAAAACTTGTAGAATACTTGTCAAAACTGTCTCAAACATTATTTCGTTCAACTGTGTAGCCAGCAAGTATTTTTACAAGTATAAAACACATTTGCGTTTACAATGAAGTCTGTGACATGTATTAACTCGTCTGTGGCCCTAGTGTGAGTTTCTTTTAACTATCTCGACTTTATGCATCGATCGCGTTTTGCTCTCTGATTGGCCCTTCACCAAACGAGTGCCAATCGGAGAAAAGCGGTCGATGCGTAAAGTCGAGATGGTTAAAAGAAACTCACACTAGGCCCTCTGATACATTGACAGCGTTCTCACCTACAAAATACAAACGTGGTTTAGACAATTACAGCCTTAGTTATAAAAAACTCGCTAATCACTGATTAGCCACTGTTCAGCTTATCAATTGGTTACCTCCTAATCATTGATTAACTTTTCTTTATTTATAAACGCTAGTTTGCAGGTGATTAGTAGCGAAACGAAATAGAGGTGAAATTATGCGTTCAGCACAGATTATAATCAAAATATTCGCCTAAAACACAGGATTTTAAGAATCAAGTTGCCAAATGCATGATTTTTGTATCTGTAGTGACTTCGACAGACGTATGTCAAAAATTTCATTGATTTATTTGTATTTGAATTGAATAAAATAATTTGTTGTTTATTTTATTGTGTTTGCGATGGAAGCAAATTAGCAATGAAAATAATATGATCCCATGATTGGAGTAAACAGGAAAAGGTAAAAATGTATCCTCTGAATTTTTATCTAGTTTCTATTGTAAAGTGACCGAATTAATGCTATCGTATTACCCATGTATTTACATGTTCTTTACGCTTATTTACATGGATATTCTCTTACAAAAACATATGCGTAAATATGTATGTATATTGTATAAAACTTCCTATTGCTTTTGCAGGGTTTCAGTGTATTTTAATAACAATAAAATTATACTTGTTTACAGTTACAATTTCGACTGCTGCTATGAAAGCTACTAGCACGTAGCACCATACTTTTCAACCTTGAGACGGCAACGAAGGAGATGATGCTACGTGAAAAAGATGAGCAATGAAAATAATTTGCTCCCATGAATGGAGTTAACAGGAAAAGGTAATGAATCTCTGAATTTTTATCTACTTTCTATTGTAAAGTGACCAAATGAATGATAATTGATAACACAGTAGCCGATATTGCTTTGTAATTACATGTTCTTTAAACTTCTTAACATGGATATTCTCTTTGAGAAACATATGTAAGTACTTGTGCCTATTCTATATAACATCCTATTGCTTTTGCACTGGGGTTTCAATGTCTTTTAATAACAATTATTATTCTTGTTTACAGTTACAATTTTGTCTGCTGCTAAGAAAGCCACTACTTAGCATGGAGCACCATTACTATTCAACCTTGCAAAGATAGCAACGGAGGAGACATGCTAAGTGAAAAAGATGAGGAATGGGAGTGGCATGAGAAAACAATGGCACCCGTCTTTGGACAAAGAAGAATAGGAAATCAAGAATAATGAAATTATAACACAAAAATGGCTTTATTGCGTATCAAAATAAATAAATTGGTTTTTATTAAACGTATCTTGTTTTATTGCGCCTGACTGCCATAACGTGGCATTTCTTTAGTTTTGGGCCCTAGAAGGCATTATCAGTATCGTATAAAGTACCCTCTGGGCGTCATAAAACGAGAGGTACATGGGCTAACATTGGATAATCACTATCTCCGATGAGCTTCTGCACGAACTGACTGAACCTCCTACTGATTGAACTTCCCTATAAATCCTATCATCGAGTGTACTTAGAATGAGGAATATGTTTTCTCGTAGCGGATTTAAACGAGTCTTGTAGGTCTTCCTCCGTTTACTAACAATAGGCGCGCGCGGCGTTTCAAAACGATTTAATTCTTCAGTGTGAAATCCCGTAAAATAATGTCGAAATCCACATTTATTAAGGCACAATTCGGTAATAGGAACAAAATAACCTTGAAGTACACAAAAATCATATTGAATCGATCAGCTGATTCAAATAAAATCCGCCATGTTGCCTCTTAGCAACCTTTAAACAGGGCACCGCTGGTGTTTAAATATGACAGCTACAAATCAATTGCTTAGCGACCTCATAGCGCTAAATAGCGTTTATAAATAAGAATTTTGCTAATCAATTACTTAGCAATTGATTAAAAGTTACAAGGCGTTTATGAATAAGACCGCTAATGTTTATTTTATTGCAATTTCTGTATATGAGATCATAAACATGTAGGCGACTAGAAGTTTTCAACTAACAAGTTTCATACAAGTTTTGTATACTTACAACAAGTTTTATACAATCATGTAATATAGTTTCATAACAAGTTTTGAACAACATATTTAATACATGCGAAAAACTAAAACATTGCATTCAATTTGTAAAATACATGTATTATACTTTGGTGAAAACGAGGGGTTATAAGACAAGTGTCTGAATTTCGATTGCCATGTAAAATTCGTAATGTTAGTTCCCGTATCTGCCACGGTTCTTCTCTTTTCGCACAGACTCTAGTCACTTGCAACACTCGCGCGCTGCCGACATTGCAGAACGAGATATTGTGCAGGCACTAAAAGAGACAAGCTATTCTAGTTCTCGCTCAACAACCCAATAACCTATGTGGTAGCCATCCGGACCTTTCTCACCAGTGGAAATAACGTGGCGCACATTTATTGTATTCTTTTTTTCAGTTAATGAACGATTTCAGTCGTCTGTATCCGGGAAAGGAAAACAAATTATTTTCCTCTATCACCCTCAAAAATGAAGAAATTATAAAATATGCTTCATTAAAATTACGAAAAATTAGAGACCAAGATACGAGAACAAAAATAGCAAATATAATTGCACTGATTGACGGTAAGAAGTTTTGCTCAAATATTAGTTCTTATTATTAATCTTTAACTATGACGTGGAGTCTCAGAGGCCCCGCCCATTCTAGAAATCGCACAGATTTGTGACTTCCCCCTCCCCTCAGCACCGAGCCGCTCAGTTAGTGTATTGAAAAAATGACGTCCATAGTGTTTTTTTTTTAATTTTAGTAAAATTAAGTCTTAAAAATTAACCGAAACTTTTTTTTTTTCTTTGAATACAGAAGATGAACCAGAGACATCTAGCAATGTTGCTTTGATGTTGCTGGCTTATGTCATCAACATTTCACCTGCACGGAAAATAAAAGGAAAGCCAGCGTGGAAGCCATCCAGAGCAGAAGTATGCGACGGCTATATATCGCAAGCTGCTTCTGAAGCCGACGTTACCAACAAGATCATTCAAAAAAAGGAGAACCTGCAGAGGCTAGGCCGCACAGTTCAACCCTACGTTATTTTTGTTGGCCTTACCGTTACTGAGGTAAAAGTAGCATATGTGGTAATAAATGACACATTGTATAGTTTCAACAAATTAGTAACAGCAGTAGACTGTGCATTTAAAATATTTCAATCGATAGGAGCTTGTTACCCGGAGGAAGCTGGAGACATATGGCTTTTTATTCAACTGGGTTTCTACGATATTAAAACTAAATTTGACAGGCCCACACAGGCTGTGAATAGTCTTTTAACTGATCTAGAGTTAATACTTTAAAAATGTTTACCTGTTACTATTGCAAAAAAGCCAGTGTGTCTCCGAATTTACTTATAACTCATGTGCGAACTTTCTGTAAATTAACGGTAGAATTTTCCGGATTTCGGTGTGGTGAACAAGGGTGTTATCGTCATTATATTTCCTCTGCATCTTTCAAAAAGCACTTAGTTAGAGAGCACCAGTCATCATTGTCAGTCTTGCCTCATCCAAATAGTAACAAACCGATTGATACAGAAGCCAATATCTCAAATTTACCTTCAACGTCAAGCAAAGAAACTTACGAAACGGCAAATACGATGGAATCTCTACCAACTCAAAGAGACGAAAACTCTCTTGGTCACCATGCTGCAAGTCTCGTTTCCACTCTATATGCTAACCCAATAATACCGCGTAAAGCCGTACAAGTTCTTGTAGAAAATCTTCAATTATTTCATTCTAAATCACAATGCATTATAGAGCGACAGTTTAATGATATGGTACCACCAGACCAAGATAATGTTCATGTTAAAAATGCTTTAAAAAAAATATTTAGCGCGTTCAGCGATGCGTTTGAGAATTTAGATTCGGAACACAAACGTTTAAAATATTTTAATGAAATAGGAACTTATTCTGAGCCCCTTGAAGTGGTTGTAGGTCAACGTAATGAGTCTAAAAAAACAGCGGCTGGTTTGTTATTAGTACAAGTAAATTGTACAATGCAGGTGATTCCGTTAAAAGAAAATTTAAAACTAATTTTTTCATCAAAAAATTTCATTAAGGATACTCTTGAATATTTGGACACAGTACAAAATGACTCTTTCGGTATTGAGAATATTGTTCAGGGTTCAGTATGGAAAAAAATGACAGAAAATTCTGTAGAGCATGATGCAATGATTTTACCATTAATAATCTACTTTGACGATTTTGAAATAGGCAATCCCTTAGGAAGCCACGCTGGGATTCATAAACTTGGAGCTATTTATGCCTCAGTACCATGTCTTCCACCTCACTACGTGTCGCTTTTGCAAAATATTTTATTATTGGCTCTTTTTCACTCATCAGACAGAACAAGCTTTGGAAACAACATAATTTTTCAAAAAGTTTTTGATGTTCTTAATGATTTAAGGAACAATGGTATTCATGTTGAAACTGATGTGTATACTGGCAAAATTAAGTTTTATGTTGCAGCTGTGACGGGAGATAATTTAGGATTGAATGCTATGTTAGGTTTTGTTGAAAGTTTTTCTGCAAATCGGCCATGTAGATTTTGTACTGCTAATAAAGAACAAATCAAAACACTGCTTTATGAAGATGACACGTTGTTGAGAAACAATGTCAATTATGAAAATGATTTACATTTAAATGACATTCATATGACTGGTCTTAAAGAAAAATGCTCGTGGCTTGCTTTAGATGGGTTTGACTTATTTCAAAACGTCGCCGTAGATGTTTTACATGACTATCTCGAGGGTGCTTGTCGATATGTGATGCCATTTGTGATACAGAATCTAGTGTGTACTCAGATGCTAATTTCTTTTGACAATTTAAAATCAAGAATACGGTATTTTAATTATGGACCTGATTCTACATCGACACCGTGCGATTCTGTAGCAAAAGAAGGCTCAACATTAAAGTTAAAATGTTCGGCTTCTGAAATGCTTACCCTTGTTCGATATTTTGGGCTGATTGTCGGATATAATGTCCCAGATGAAAACGAAGTTTGGTTCTTATACATCAAATTAAGACAATTGTTGGATAAACTTTTGAGTCATAGAATCCATGAAAATACTATTGATCAAGTAAAATTTTCAGTAGCTGAATTAAACGAGCTCTATCGAAAATTTGCTGAAACAGACTTAAAGCCAAAGTTTCATTTTCTTACACATTATCCAGAAATGTTAAAAAAATTTGGCCCACTTACCCAAATCTGGACGATGAGGTTTGAAGCCAAGCATCGTATATCTAAATTTGTGGCCAGAGCATCACACAACAGAGTAAATGTTTGTAAAACAATAGCTATTAAACATCAATTAATTTTAAACGATACTTTTCTTAAAAATGAAACTGTAAAGACGATCTCTTATGGCAAAAAGGCAAATATGACAGAAGCGCAAATTGAAAATGTAAGACAAAACTTTCATTCTCGAGGTATAATCGAAAATAATTGTTGGTACTCATTATCATGGGTGAAACTGTATGGTGTCCGATTTGAGCTGTCGTCAATTGTCATTCTAGATATTTCAGAATCTTCAGGCTTACCAAAGTTTGGTGAAATAAAAAATATTTATTTACTTGACAATGATGAAGTTACATTTGAGTGTGTTTCATTAGAGTGTATAGATTTTAATCAGCATTACTATGCGTATCAAGTGATGAGAACCAACGATTACCTATTACATAATTATAATACCCTTGTTTCGCCTGTACCGGCTACAATTACTATAATGTCAGATTTAAAACTTTATGTCACTGTTCGATGGACTTTAGAATAACAACGACCATTACACATCACATACGACGTACGTACCCTTGGGGTAGGACTTCCCATCATATTAGCACCAACCTTCTTCGTTTATTTTTCTCTCATCACACACTTACATGCATATGTAGTCAAACTCCGAAGTCCCGGCGCTCCTAGGTTTGCCTAGTCAAACCTCAGGTTTGACAAGAAGCCTTAGTCAAAGTCCAAAACTAAAGCGTGTTTTGGCCTTTGACAAAAGAATTTATGGTCAAACCTTGGAGAGACCAATTTGGGTAGTCAAACGCCGAAACTCAGTACGATCAAATCGGGGTTTGACTAGTCAGACTTAAATTAGGGACAGAATGGGTTATATAACCTAAATATGTATGAAAAACTTCATTCATTTCCGATGTTAGATTCAAAACTGCCTTACTCCTGTAGGTCACGTGGTCCTGCAGGTTAGAAATTTCGCAGCGGAGTAATTGCGATTTGATCAAATTGCGTTTCGGCGTTTGACTTTCCAAGTTAGTCTCTCCTAGGTTTGGCCATAAATGCGTTAGCCAAAGGTCGAAACACGCTATTAGTTTTGGACTTTGACTAAGCCTTCTTGTCAAACCTGAGGTTTGACTAGGCAAACCTTGGAGCGCCGGGACTTCGGGGTTTGACTATAACACATACAACACGTGCAAAAATTCAGAAACACACCCACCTGTGCGGATCTGTTGCCCGCAGGTGATACAGTTTACACATTTTACGTACCCATACCTTACATTATATACCGTTTTGCAAAAGCGTGAATACGGGCCCACCACCAATTTGTTTCTTTAACTTAACTTCAGGTTAAACATCAGCTGAGTTTCATTTGTTGTTTGTATTCTTTCATCGTATTGTCATTTATGCTTTTAAAATCAGTCAAATTTCGTAAAAGTAGAAAATATCGAAACTCGGTACTGATGTTTAACCTTCACCTAGGCCATGGGGTAGGGGTGCACCGCCCCTACTGCCAAAAGGTGGCTCTCGGATCGCTACCAAAACGGGGCGATCCCCACATTTTGTATTTTTTTTTTGTAGAATACCGGTTATATCAGTTTAAAGTCGGGCCTTGCGACATAGGTTCCGCAACTAGTTAGGTTTATGCGTATGTATTAGCGTTCGTATGCGAACGAGCTTTAAGTTAAGTTTACCGTAGGCCTAGATGCATTGGTTTCCAGCGACGACCACGCGGACTCCATTGATGCCAAGGTACCCTTAGAGCCAGTCCACACGGCGCGTTGCGTCGACGCAACGCAAAATGTAAAATGACGCAACGGCAGCGCTGCGTCGACGCAACGGAGACGCAACGCGCCGTGTGGACTGGCTCGTACTAGTGATTCTTTGGTCGGGAATCCTAGGTTGCTCTTACTTACCCGCTTCCGGCTCGTGCTACAAATACCGGAGATCTGAGACATTGTTCATGTTGATAATGGACTGTCTGTTGTTATACCTAATTAAGTATTTATAATTGCCCTAAAACATTCAGACGAAATCTATATAAGATAGGATATCTACTGACGCCCTTATATTTTAATAAATATCTAATCGCCAATCCTCTCGTCCTTTCCGTATTACGTTTTGTAAAGGCCTACTCAAACCTGACCGATATCCCGACCGGTATTTTGTATGGCATTACCGGCAGCAGTTGCGGAACACCTTTGAACAGCGCGTTACCGCATACCCATCGGGATATCGTTATCGCCACCGGTACGGGATACCGGTCAGATTTGAGTAGGCCTTAAATCTTGCAATGGTGGACGCATGTCAACAACCGACAGACGGTGAAATTCCTCGTTCATAGTTGACTACCATGTAATTCTAGAATAGTATGATTAATTAAGCTTGTGGTTTTTTTGTATGTCTCAATTTTACGATTGAAAATAAATAATATGAATCTTTTATGTCTATTTCCTTTTAAGCATGTAAAGTTATAAAACTTGTACAGGGTTTGAGAACAGAACTTCTTCAGAATTTCTTCTGTTAATAACCTTGTAAAAGTTTAAAAAAATAAAAAATGATGTATCATTGCTGTGTAGGTAGTACCTACACTAAATGTATATGTATCGTGAAGTATTATTTTATCTAAATTACCAATTAGTGTATGCTTTTCACTTACAGGTCCGATTTGGTGCTATATCGGTGTAGCTGTTAAGTTTGCTACAAAATTATTTTGCATAATAATAATAATAGCCGCACTAATATCGTACAAATTCAACAACAGTAGGTAAAGCCTGACCAGAGTTTTAAAAAAACCCTGCAATGAGGACGCGACCTTTTGTGATATATTTATACGTAACTATTGCCAGTAAAAGAAATTAAATCTGAAAAATACCGCACGCGGGTTTTAAAACATCTGGTCAGCTTTATAATGATACATCATTCTTTACCGTACCCGCACCATTATTTATAAGTAGATATCTATGTGACCAGTGCAGGTTGTACTACTTATACTACAAAGCATAATGTGTATAAAACTTATTAACTGTTATAGTAGAGGTATGAACGGGAAGTCGAAGCGTAGGCAGACCGCCATTCCTAAGATGGCAGGGCCGACCTCGACCAGATACGCCGCATCGAGGATGACATAGAAAAACCATGGGAGAAGCATAAATGTCCAGCAGTGGACGAATATATATGCTGAGAAGAAAAATAAAAGGTATGATTACTAGTGCGGGACAATATGGCACCATACCATTCACCATACCCGTCCATCTACACGCCCGAGTACATGCGATACTGCTACGGGTATAAGGCATGGTGCACTATTGCACTACGTGTTACGTATTGCAAATCATGCCTTACGATACTTGTACCTGTATTTTCCTTATGCTGGCATGGTTACAGTCAACGTCATTAATATATAAATATATACAGCCATCGAGTCAAAATATGTAAACACCAACCTTATTGTCAGTGACATAGAGGCGTGTAGATATTTTTGAGCTCTTGTTAACGTATATATTTTTATGACGCTGGCCGTACATACAAAGGTGTTCAGATATTATTATATATTAACCAATCAAAGTCAATGAAATTTTGTACACACGATCGAGAAACTAATATCTAGCTAGGTCTGTGGTTTATTACATTTTCGTAAAAATGTATAGTTTAAATATTGCAGGGGGTTTTCATATTTTCATTCAAAACTCCCTGCAATATTTAAACTATACATTTTTACGAAAATGTAATAAACCACAGACCTAGATATTAGTTTCTCGATCATGTCTACAAAATTTCATTGATTTGAGTGTTTAATATTCAAAATAAGTATCTGAACACCTTTGTATGTACCATGCGCCAGCATAAGGAAAATACAGGTGCGAGTATCGTAAGGCATGGTGTGCCATACGTAACACAGTATAGTGCACCATGCCTTACTATACCCGCAGCAGTATCGTACGTACGCTAGCGTGGTACATAAGTATGGTTCACCGTGCTTTACTGGTCCCGCACCAGTATCGTACGTCCACTGCCGTGGTACATACGCACGGTTCATCATGCCTTACTGTACCGGCAACGGTACCTTACCTCTACTACGACAGTTAATACGTCTGACACATCATGCTTTACTGTGCCTGCCACAGTATCCTACGTATGCTGCCACGCTGCACACGTATGGCGCACTATGATTCACCGTGTCCGCCATAGTATCGTAAGTATGCCGCCATGGTGTACACGTATGGCGCACCATGATTCACCGTGTCCGCCATGGTATCGTAAGTATGCCGCCATGGTGTACACGTATGGCGCACCATGATTCACCGTGTCCGCTATAGTATCGTAAGTATGCCGCCGTGGTGTACACGTATGTCTCACCATGATTTACTGCATCCGCCACAGTATCGTACGTATGCCGCCGTGGTACACACGTATGGCTCACCGTGCTTTACTGCGTCCGCCACAGTATCGTACGTATGCCGCCGTGGTACACACGTACGGCTCACCGTTCTTTACTGTGTCCGCCACAGTATCGTACGTATGCCGCCGTGGTACACACGTACGGCTCACCGTGCTTTACTGCGTCCGCCACAGTATCGTACGTATGCCGCCGTGGTACACACGTACGGCTCACCGTTCTTTACTGTGTCCGCCACAGTATCGTACGTATGCCGCCGTGGTACACACGTACGGCTCACCGTGCTTTACTGCGTCCGCCACAGTATCGTACGTATGCCGCCGTGGTACACACGTACGGCTCACCGTGCTTTACTGTGTCCGCCACAGTATCGTACGTATGCCGCCGTGGTACACACGTACGGCTCACCGTGCTTTACTGTGTCCGCCACAGTATCGTACGTATGCCGCCGTGGTACACACGTACGGCTCACCGTGCTTTACTGTGTCCGCCACAGTATCGTACGTATGCCGCCGTGGTACACACGTACGGCTCACCGTGCTTTACTGTGTCCGCCACAGTATCGTTCGTATGCCGCCGTGGTACACACGTACGGCTCACCGTGCTTTACCGTGTCTGCCACAGTATCGTACGTATGCCGCCGTGGTACACACGTACGGCTCACCGTGCTTTACTGTGTCTGCCACAGTATCGTACGTATGCCGCCGTGGTACACACGTATGGCTCACCGTGCTTTACTGTGTCCGCCACAGTATCGTACGTATGCCGCCGTGGTACACACGTATGGCTCACCGTGCTTTACTGTGTCCGTCACAGTATCGTACGTATGCCGCCGTGGTACACACGTACGACTCAACGTGCTTTACTGTGTCCGTCACAGTATCGTACGTATGCCGCCGTGGTACACACGTACAGCTCACCGTGCTTTACTGTGTCCGCCACAGTATCGTACGTATGCCGTCGCGGTGCACAGATATGGCTCATCATTATTTAACGTGCCCGCTACAGTATCGTACGTAAGCCGCCATGGTACACACGTAAGGTTCACCGTGTTCTACTGTGCTCGCAACAATAGTATACGGGTGTTGCAATCGTAGTTTCAGGAGTATTCAGTGCGACTTGCGCACTACGTATTACGTAGCCGGATGTCGGGCTACGTACGTACGTACAAAAATCGACCACGAGTAAATTACGTAACCCGCTCCATGATGAGCGTCAGTATGCCGACTACGTATGACTGGCTACTTACGCGTAATGGAGCGGGTTACACACGTCATTGTGGTCGATTTTTGTCCTTATTTTACGTAGTGCGGCAGAGGAAATTTTTCTCAGTGTAGATTCCTATGGGTAAATTACAATGCCCTATGCATTGCAGCAACAGCACCGTCCACCAATTCTATGTTGACCTTCATTGAGCAGTAGCTTATCTGGTACTGGCACAGACCAGGTAATCTAAATCTCCAATCACACAATATGTTTATTAAACTGGTGCGAACAACTATAATTACAAAATAAACCAAAGGAGCGTTAAAATAAACCTATGTAGTTTCCGTTCCAAATTTTCCATTCATACATTAGTTACGCATTCTTGTAACAGTAAACAAAATATATTTTGAAGCATTATTACTTGTTTACTGCGTACATCTAATGATAATGAAGTACATATATATTCCGTGGCTGTAGGCCGGATGTGGCTCTAAATAGTATTTATATATCATACTAAACCAGTATTAGCTTCTGTCATATTGATAATACTTGAACGATTAGACCGGACACATTTGTTATATATTGTTCCCGATATTGGCTCCAGCAGGCTTAGCACGAGCACCGATTTGTCGACGGACAAATAGACATGACTATTATCTAAATGATGTACAGTCACGATCATTAATATGTATACACATCGCCAAATTCAAAAGCGATTTTCTTTTAAATAGCGATTGCAACCTTGAGATAACTTGGGTATTTCATTATAGGGTGGGTTCCAAAATATTATTTTCATAATAAAATAAGATTACAATGAGTAAAAGTGGAGAAAATCACTTTTAAAAGTTGGTAAGCGTATACATATTATTGCTCGTGACTGTACAATAGGAGAAGACAGCTATGTTTTTCTATTCATTATCACAGTTATGCGTTCTAAACGAATCATTATTTTGTAGATAATCGTATACACTTTGTGGCCGTCGAGTAGAAAGTTTTGTTGTCAGTGTGATTTTGACAGTTTGGGAAGAAATATTCTTCTGAAATAGTCTACATTTATAAGGACCTAGACAAATATCGTTAGAAACGAAAGACTAAATGACAGATTGTAGAAGGATATCTACGGTGCGATAAAAAAAATGTGGGAACGAAATGTCACTTTGTATTGAAAAAGCACTGCCTATTCTTCGTAGAAATACAAAGCGTCATGCTAAGCCCGCAGATAAAAAAGAAACAGGCGATAGAAAATCAAAGTCGAATAACGCTGAAGTTACAATTATGTAAGAAATAACAATAGGTAAGTTGGAGAGAGCAGTGGTGGCCAAGTGGTAACGGCCGCGACTTACGAGTTGTAGGCCGTGAGTTCAAACCCCGCCAGGCGCTTTACTTTGTGTAAATTATTTAATCACCACTGCTCTCAAAACGGTGAAGGAAAACATCGTGAGGAAACCGGCATGTCCTAGAACCAAAAATTCGAAGACATGTGACATCTACCAACCCGCACTGGGCCCGCGTGGTGGATTACGGCCCAATCCCTCTCGCCGAGAGGAGGCCTGTGTCCCAGTAGTGGGAACATTATAGGCTGATGATGATGATGAAGTTGGAGTCGTTGATGTCTTTTCTAGTAAGTAAGTACTAGAAAAGATTCTAGTACAATCTCAATCGTCCATACTAAATAAATAAATAAAATAAATGATAAACAAAATACTAAGGGCTTACTTTAAAAAAATCAGTTATCGTTTATCTGAAGAATAAATCTGACGGTTCTGTACAAAACATGTCAAACAGACATATTTATTCCTCAACTAAAAGATATCTATCTGGCTATTGAAAAATCAGCCATTAACTTTGCAGGTTTAACTTGACAGGGTTTTTTTTGGGTGGGAACTCATCAAATTACTTCTCCCGCTCTGGGTGGAGCAGGAGGGCGTGTCAGACTTTTACTGACTAAAACCCACCCGTGTTCCCTCAGTTGCCTGTGTGCCAGGGGCGACGTTATCTCTTTCGAACAACCTGTACCCCTGGCAGGCATCGGCCCTTGTGGACCCCTCCGTCACCCTGCGGCGGGTCAGCATAGTGGCCCCGCCGCCTACCACTTTTCGGCCGCAGGGGATAGGGAGGGGCCAACGCTATACCGACACTCCTCTTCCCCTGCGGCCCCACCGCGTCCGCCTTCAAACGGTGGCGGCCCCGTCCATGCCACGGAAGGAAAGAGCGCTAAATAAAAGTACCGGCACTCCTCCTCCGCCGTAGCCTGTAACCCTCAGCCGCGATGCCTCCCATTCGACATCGCGGCCCACCTCAGTTGCGGTGCACCTCACCGCAACCTACCCTTTGTGGCCGCTACGTCGTCGGCTTTGAAGCAAAAGCCCTGACGAGCGGCTCCAGAGCCCCCCTGCAACGACAATGCGGGAACCCACTCGGGGGGAACTTGACAGGGTTAACAGCACAGCATCGTTTGATAGGGTATGGTATCTGTTAACTCAGGCAAACTTGTACAGTGCCTTATAACTGGATAATAGTTACTTGCAAAATAACGTCAACATTCAAAGTAACTTAAATGAAATAATGTACAAAGTATGTATTGGACTAAAAATCGTCCTTGATACATGAGAAATTCACTTGTTTCTTCATACAATCACCGTGTGATCGATGTTTGCATCAACTTTCACTTGAATTATTAACTTTCATAGAACTCTTTACATCCATCATACAATATTATGTCTTCACACGATTTTTACAAGTTCATTTCACATTCTAAAATGGGCCTTCACCAATAAAACGTATGGTTTAGAATTGCTTAGGTACAGCAGAACATGTGTGCATGCATGCTGCTTCAAAACTGCATCAAAAATAACATAAATTGATGTCAATTTCACTGTGTGGTGGTAATCTATGGTTTCTTAATAACCACTTTGTTTCCGACCGACAAAAGGTACAGGGAAAGTGTCTCCATGAAGTACACACATGACATTGGGTAAAACTAAACAAATTATCAACGGAAAAATAATCTTGGATTTATTTAAATAACTTTTATTTTATCTAAGTACACCTTTGTATACATAATGGGCCAACTCGAGATTTAACTTGTTTTTGAAGTCGGTTTAAAAGTGCAAGAATTTGCGGATATTGTCAGAATTCTACTAAAATAGAAAACGTTAAAAAAGTGTTACTTTAGGTAGCTATCACCCAAACAATATTTCTTGGTTGTATGGCTAATACTAACAAATAGATTTTTCTTAAATCTAATGATAAATCTTAGCCTCTGCGACGCGAGCGCCATCTTGCAGATTTGTCTGTGTATTAGTGCGCGCCTGGCGACTGGATGGAGAACGTATGTGCAGCACCGACTCCACCAGCACTTCCTCTACGAATGGCTGGCCGTCAGCATCTGAAAGTTATAATTACATATTTCATTTATTTATTTTCTTCATAAGATACATTCGAATGATTTATACCCATAGGTAGGCAATAAATAAATTTTATTGTAGAATTGCTGCATCAGGACATTACTAACTTATGTAATGCCAAAGGAAGTTGAACACACGGCTACTCATCAAGCTATACATTTCCAGTTACGCTGATCTCGCACTGTACGGAAATCCTGTTCAATGCGTGATCAGCTTATACTGGAAATGTATAGCTTGATGTGTAGCCGTGTGTACTTATTGGGACCGGCCCGGGGGGCGCGACATCGGCTTTTCTCAAGCAATAGGTAAGTTTTAACCCTCTGAATCACCTAGATTATTTCTGCAGTTTAAGAAAACTGCATCAACATCTGCCACTTAATTTCAGTGCCTTTTCTAAATACTGTACTGTATAGTTACTGTTGTGCTGTTATTTATTTCATTCATTTAATTTTATTGTTCCGTTACTTCAATGACATAAAATTCGCACGCCACAGTTGCAACAAGTGTGCCAATAGTTAGTCAACAGGTAATTGTTGCTAAATAATTATATTTTATAAGATACCCAGTTTGGATTGCTTTCATAATTACTTAACAATACTGATCAGTATCTTATCAATTAGGTTCTGTTACCTTTCTCCAGTAAGGAAATTGTTGCGAATATAGTCTACAGTTAGATATTTAATGCATCATCATAATAATTAAACAGGGTGCCAGAGGACATCGACGCGTAAACTGTAACCATTCAGCACACACATGATTGTAATCCCACATCAATCGGTTATAAAAAAAAAAACAATCTGCTGTTGCATAGAAAAGTGCAGAAGCATTCTTTTTTGTAAAAAGACCCTCAATTTCAACTCACGGGTGTACAGAATCATGTAACTAAATCTATGGTAGCAAAGCTTTACGACCATGTCACTGCCACCCTGTTTTATAATTAGTTCTTACTCATACCAATATACCAAACCTTGTTTCGGCAACGAGCCTTTAACATCTGTGACCAAATAAATTAACTTTCGAAAAAGCATCTTCTCGTTTTGCGTTACGCGCTGAATTTGGTCAAACAGAATACCTATTTATTGGTATGGTCGTTATATCCTTTAAAAAACAGTGTCATATGTTCTACTATAAAGTGTGGGTACTTTATAGTAGAACATATGACACTGTTTTTATCATATCTATCTATATAAATAAAAAGAAAGGTCCTGACTGACTGACTGACTGACTGACTCATCAACGCCCAGCCCAAACCCTTGGACCTAGAAAGCTGAAATTTTGCACAAAGGTTCCCTTTATAATGTAGACAAGGAATAAGGAAGGGTTTTTCGAAATTCAACCCCTAAGGGACTTAAATTAAATGCATTAGTATTTATACTGAGAAAGGTGTTAGCTATAGGAAAGAAAAACAAATATTATACCCGCTAAATACTAAAAAAAACTATTTCACAATAGTCCATAAGCATCGATCCACATAATTTTTCAATTCGAGCATAATCAGCCTATAATGTGCCCACTGCTGGGACACCGGCCTTCTTTTGGTAAGAGGAAGTTAGCCGTAATCCACCACGCAGGTCCGGTGCGGGTTGACAGATGTCGCATATCTTCGTAATTTATGTTCGTGGTAACCGTTTTGAGAGCAGTGGTGATGCGAAACATCACACAAAGTAGTCGCCTGTCTGGGTTCGAACCTACGATCTACAACTCGTAAGTCGTGGTCGTCACTACTAGGCCACCACGGCTTAATTTCAAAAAGTCGCGTAGTTAAAAGTTAGTGACGCTAACTTGTCACGTCAACCTTGAATATCGCCAAGCAAAAGAACAGTCACCATCTAAATAAAGATAAAACGCTATCTCCAACTATCACGTATAAAGTTTACAACTAAACGTTATTTATCGGAACTAATCAAAAATCTATCGAAAGAAGCAAACGCAGTGTATAGTAAGTTCATTATACTACGATCGAGGGGGCATGGCGTGTGATGCATACTAATTATTGCTCATACACTAACAAGTATATTAATAAGTAGGAGTAGTACGACCAGTTTCAAAGGTTCAATTAATTGGCTAACTTCGGGAAAGCCGAAAGGTGAATAAGATGTGATGGATCCAATAAGGGACCACCTACCTTATGATTTAGACGTAAATATAAATCGATTGCTATAAATTGGTCGTCACATTATAGTCTTTCGGTTTTACCGAACACAATCGATGGAATCTTTGATCGTGGTCGTACTATAACTTATTCTATGTTTTTGGGTACGCACCGTTGGCTCCGGTCTGGAGTTTCGACCTCGCTGGAGCTGCAACAGCGAGGTACACGATGGCGAACAGAGAGATCAGCAGAAGGGCTCGCATCTTGACGCATGCGCGGTGAATACTGCGCAAACGGTGTTTCGATGTGTCATTGGAAGTGGGCGCTATTCTGTAACAAGTTACCTTTTTAGTATTTTTCTAGAACAGTGGAAAGGGTTATTGTTTCTGTCGCTCTTATTTTTGCATAAAATGCATGATTTTAGAATTAGAATAGAAATTTTTGTGCAATACGCACTTTCTGCACTTCTTTTTAAACCCAGATAGTAATTTTACAGATGTAATGTCAAACTCCTATACTAAAAAGCAAACACATAGGCTTGAAATGTCAAATTACTATCCGAGATTGAAAAATGAAGTTTGGACATGACATATTTTCTTATAATTGAAGACTCATTACGTCGACTCAAGCGTCTTTCGGAAATATTGCTTGTAGGATTATGGCAGGTACAGTCACCAAAAGAGATTATTAATCAGGGTCGTCGGATATAGTTGAAGTTAAATGAGAAACCGATGGATAATTTCGAATGAAATTTAATTTGATAAATGAACTGTTTTAGCATTATCAGCCCATAATGCTCCCACTGTTGGGTCACAGGCCTCCTCGGTGAGAGGGAACGGGCCGTAATCCACCACGCAGGCCAAGTGCGGTCTGAAAGATATCACATTTCTTCAAATTTTTGGTTCTAGGACATGCCGGTTTCCTCACGATGTTTTACTTCATCGTTTTGAGAGCAGTGGCGATGAAAAAATTTACACAAAGTAAAGCGCCAGTTTGGGTTCGAAACTACGACCTACAACTCGTAAGTCACGGCTGTTACCACTTGGCCACCACTGCTCCCTTGGCGGCTGCTCCTAAACTGTTTGTTTTTAGTTAATTAAATTAAACCTTCAACCTCATTGCTGATGACGTCGACATATTCTGTTGCGCTTTGGGTAAATTTGAAAGATTAGCTACCTATAAAATTTGTTATGGTACAAGCAGTGGATTTTTTATTATTATTAGTTTTTGTACAATATCGCATTAGGTCTAGCCTGGAGGATATTTGTATGTTTGGAGTGAATAAATAAATAAAATAAATACATTTTATTCGAAAACATCCATCGGTTTGTTCCTAAACTTCAACTATATCCGACGACCCTGCTAACTATATATTTTGGTGACTTGTACTTCGTAGCTAAAACTGAGGAAAACCCAGGTTAAATAGTAGACATTTACGAGTTTTTAAAGCAGACTTAGTACCTTTCTATAACGGGTTTAGCAATGATTGTGTAAAGGATTTAAGATCACTATTTTAGTGACTGTGTTGAATTTTAAGAAGTTGTTGATTTGCATGTAAGTACAAAACGTAAACCTGTACAAAATTGTGGTGGAGAAACTAGATATAGTTACTATGGTCTAATTATGTTGAAAATTTGCCACAGTACAATGATAGGAATGATCTGATATAGTTTTCTAAACGCTAAATAATGCAATAAAAAACTTTAACTTACAATGTTAAAGTTGACCAAGCACTGTTTGCAGAATAACGCTATTTTAATTGCATAAGTCTGCAACGAGTGGGGTCCAAGTCTCTAAAGGAGGACACATTACAGTAAGAGTAGCGAGTGAGCTGTCGTTCCGTGCTCGTTTTCGGGTTCACCTACATGCAAGCTTTTTGTATCTAAAATGTTTAAATTCGTAGAAGAAATTTCCATAGCAAAAAGAAAAAAAAAATACAAAGAAAATTAGAAAAAAAAATCCTTTTCTCCGCTTCGGAATTTATAAATAACCATTAATGCATGAAGCAAAAACTTCGTACCCCTTTTTACGAAAATTTCGCGATGGAGGAGTATGTTGTAGGTACCTGCATATACCTTTAGGTAATTTGGCACAGTTAAAGTTTATATGGAGAAAGACTGCATAAAGCTTATACTTATTTTTATAAGAATTTAAATGAATTATGATAGAATTTCGCCCACTGGCCGACCACTTGCATTATTTAATAATTCTCACCAAAATATATTTTGGCTTTCTCGTAGTACATAAAATACAATCGATTTTTAATCTATTATTAACATTAACCTAGATCTGAATTCGATGCATCTATAAACGGAATTTGTCACATAGTCTAACCGGTATTACCGCTATTCGCTATTCTTATGCTAATAAATGCGCACCATATAGGGTCGTTTCGCCGGTATCGCGACCACCTTCAGTAGGCGACCATTTGACGGACTAAGTTTCTTTAAATCAAGATAATAGTACTTGTAGAGGTAAAATAAAGAAAAAATAAATGTAAGGTGCTTTATAAATAATTATGAAATAAGAATTTACACAGTTTGAAACAAATGGCGAAAACCAGACCCGAAAAAAAATTGCTCAATGTGCGTCTTGATTCAGGGGTGAGTGGACATACCGCGAGTTGGAAAAAAAATAACACGGCGCGCGGCGCTCAAAGGTAAGTTTTATTACTTATTTCATGTTTTACATATAAGTTAGATGTTAAATTGTACAATCGATAAGTTTTGGTTATTATTTAGTTGTATTTTTCTATTTTAAAACGTATTATTAAGATAAAATCAAGTGGTCGGTAATCGAAATGCTTATTTAACGAAAACGTTAGATAGCGACCACATGGTCGCAAACCAACGAGAACCGAATTATTTTGTTTTGATTAATATGATCATAATGCTTCATACAGGACTGTTACAATTTTGAATGTAGCATTGCAAAAGTTTTTCTTTGTAGTTCTTTAGTAAGCGACCACCAGTTTCTTTGAAAGAACTTTGTTTAATTTACGTACAAAATTGGTGCTGAACAGGTGGTCGTAAACCAAAATTATCGAAATAAAGACATTGGTTTCCGGCCACCATCATTTACTAAGAGAAAAATAACGGCCGCTAACAGAAATAAGTATGAAATTTAATTGAGTATGCGACCACGTCTGATTTTTTTAATTTGGTTGGTTATTGAAATGTCCGTTTAATAATGATTTTAGCAAGCAACCATGTGTTGTACCTAATCTGTCGAAAACTAAATATTATTAGTTTTCAGTTTAAACAAAATTAGTCATAAAAACAACAATTAATTAATTTTATATTACTTATTTTTAGATGGAGCTCCCAAATAATTCAGAGTCAATAAAAAAAAGAAAAAGACTGTCCAGTACACTGCAGAAGCCCTGAAAAAGCTCTCGATGATATCCGAAAAGAAGGTTAATTATTATTATTTAAGAAAACATTACACCAAATGATTAGGTACCATATTTGTTTTTAATAAGAGGCAAAAATTAAAATATTTTTAAACCGATTATAATTATTTTAATGCCATATTTTTATATTAAAATAGCGGTCGCAAACCAGCACACTGGTGGTCATAAACTGATAAAAATGGTCGTAAACCGACGTTTTCGCTATATTTTCACTTTTTCAGCATTTTACAAATATTTTTGTATTAATGTATTTTATTTTATGTTTTGTATCCAAACTAGATTATATTTGGGACAAATTCCCATTAAAATAAACTATTTAGCGCGTAGACATCATTTTTATTTTCTCATCTTAAGTGGGCAACCCAGCTAACTGGTCGCTAACCGGCGCAATGACCCTCAAACGGTGGTTGCACAACATTCTCAAACACATTCGAGACCAATCTCGCTTGCTGACACACATTCATACGATTTGATCTCAGCTTCGTAAAGTAAACGTACTTTAAAGGTATCTTAAATTCAAAAAATAGCTATGTTAAAAAGAATTTGTTTTACTTATGCTTTGCTTCTTATTACGTATCAAATTCGAACCACAGCGAGTTGTTTTAGTATGGAGAAAATGGAAATAAGAAATAGAACTTCATTAAATCTGTAATTTTTACGGTGTTCATAGAAAAGATTATTCTATCTATACACGGGAACTATGCCCACCAATAGATGAATTCTGGCTGTTAAGGCCATGTTAACTTTAAATAGTATCGTTATGAGCGATAATAGTTGTTATCCTTAGGTATGTTAGCAATCCGATACGGTTTCTTTTCTTTTTTGGGTGGGAAATCATCAAATAACTTCTCCCGCTCTGGGTGGAGCAGGAGGGCGTGTCAGACTTTTACTGACTAAAACCCACCCGTGTTCCCTTAGTAGCCTGTATGCCTGCGGATTAAAATCTGTTGTAATAAATTCGAATAATAAATGAGCAAGCATTTATGTCGTAAAAATGCAAAATTCGTTTAAAATTAGATATTATCTACCTAATAATAAATGATCCATCACTGAATGCAGTTTGGCAAGTGAAATATAGTATATTTTTAATTATAATTATAATTGTTAAAGAACTTATAGTCTGCTTTTAAAGATAACTAGCTTTTGCCAGCGGTTTCGCCCGCGCGGAACTTTCATCCCCCATTTAACTCATTTAGGGGTTGAATGTCGAAAAATCCTTCTATATTCCTTATCTACATTATAAGGAGAACCTCGTTGCAAAATTTCAGCTTTCTAGGTCTAAGGATTTGGGCTGGACGTTGATGAGTCAGTCAGTCAGTCCGACTTTTATTTTTATTTATACACCGTGACATTTTTGTCGTCTTACAATGGCAACCCACGTCAGCTATCCAATGACTAAAATACATTTAAATAAAAAAAAACTTTCTTTTTTTGAACTTTATGAATAATTTAAAAAAAAATACTCACTAAGACGCATGACGTAGTTTGAAACACCCTGATATGGAGATAGAATGAATGATGGAATGTAATGGTATAGTTATCTTCTACCCTTAGAGACGTAAACATTATTAACAGGTTGTTTCATAATTCGAATGCATTATTTATATCTTTGTACCTATTATCTTAATTATTGGTAACATTTTTGTAATCCCGCCGAGAGGTATTTTATGTCTGATACATTGAGTGGACCATCTTTGTAAGACGACTAAAATGTCACGGTGTAAATATAAGAGGTGACTGTGATGATTTTTTGATGCACTAAAGTAGGTTTAATTATATTTTGAGTTCCATCACTTTAAGCAAAAAGACTAAAAAATATCAATTTTTTTTTGCTTCCAAAATATTTACGGTTAAAGAGATACACTGCTTTAAAATACCACCATTTTGACCGTTTTCAAGAAATCTCCGTCTTAATAATGTAGGTATACGAGGGGCTTGTGTCTAAATAATAACAGCCGCACGGGTCAATAATATGAGTGAAGCTACGCTTGACGCGGTTGGTTCGAAAGAGATACCGCCGCCCCTGGCACACAGGCTACTGTGTGTACACGGGTGGGTTTTAGTCAGTAAAAGTCTGACGCGCCCTCCTGCTCCACCCAGAGCAGGAGAAGTTATTTGATGATTTCCCATCCAAAAAAAAAAAAACGCGGTTGGTTCGTATAAGGGTCGATGAGATGATCTTTTACTCATTCAGTCCTCATTCATACACGAGCGGCGTGTAGTTGACGCGTTTCGGCGGCTGCAGTTGTCTCTACCGTAGACGAGTGCGGCCCGTTTGTATGAACAGTAAGATGATCACATCTTAGTCCTAAAAAAATAAAATTCAGTCTATAATCATAAAGGCTTTTCTAACTAATTAGACAAGCTAATCATCAGACCTCCAACTTCCAATGGTGTTAATTTTGGACCCAAATATTACACACAAACCAATTCATCATTAATTTATTTGAACTCCTGACCCCTGGACTAGCACCAGGGTGTTAACTGCCGACAGCTTTTTTTTTGGTTAGGAAATCATTAAATAACTTCTCCCGCTCTGGGTGAATCAGACTTTTACTGACTAAAACCCACCCGTGTGATCAATAGCCTGTGTGCCAGGGGCGGCGGTATATCTTTCGAACAACCCACACCCCTGGCAGGCATCGGCCCTTGTGGGCCCCATCGGTTTGTGCTGAAATATATTTGAGGCGCACGTGGAACACAAAGTGCCGTCGACCTGGGCTTGGTCCTTACCGGCCAACGAGCTACCTATTACTCGCCGTCCGCAAGCCCACACCTACGGTGGCCAGGAATCAGCCTGGGATTCCCGACGCACAGGGCGTCTCCTGCGCCGCCTAAGGCCGTGAGGGCGCATATACTGTCTCTCCCTCATGTGCGCCGCCTCCCTCTTCATGAGCATCACTGCTTCGCAGAAGGAGGAGACGGCTACCCATGCACTCTCGCTCCGTACCATGGCCTGAACCAGGGCCGGACGCGAGAGACCGCCGCCGCCGATCGCCTCCGCCGATCGCCTCCACGAGGACACGGCGGTGCTCCGCCCAAGCCGGGCAGACCTCCACCGTATGCTCCACCGTGTCCTCAGGGCGATCTTCGTAGTGGAAACAACCGGCTGTTTCGTGTTGTCTTTGGGAAATTGGTGAAAAAAAAAACAAGCTGTAGAAAAATAACGGTACAGGTGCCAATATGGCCCACTAGTTCATATTGGCCACCTGCCTAGTGAGCCATAGTGGCAGAAGGTACGTTTTAGATAAGAAAAAATCTAACTTAAAAAGTAGTAATGTGCTTCTAAAATGTCACCACACTAAAAACTAATAATAATAACCTAACTTATCATCGGACCTCCAACTTCCAACGGTGTTAATTTTGCACCCAAATATTACACACAAACCAATTCATCATCAAATTATGTGAACTCCTGACCCCTCGACTATCACCAGGGTGTTAACTGCCGACCGCTTGTTCCTCTCCACTGATTATCAAATTAATAACAAAATAACCTGTATTTAAAAAGTATTTTTCCTAAAATCTTATTTATTGGTCGTTAAATGGTCATAAATTTTATAGATTTCTAATAAAACTTATAACTGTCACACATAAATCAAATGCTAAGCTATTCAATGAAGTTTGATTTCATGGTGAAGTGGTCAATTACCGCACAGTCGTTTCTCTCCATTTGTCTCCATAGAAATTTGAAGTTGAAGTTCATAACCTGCAAACATTTGAGTTAGCTATTTTTTCTAACAGTGATTATTGCAATTATAATAATAGTACTCCAGACCGAATTTCAGCCATGGCAGCCAATCGCAACTGAGACTAGCCATCTACGCAGAAAATAAAATTAGGGTTGCCAACCATACTGTTTTCAACAGTATTATACTGTTTTTCGCTAAATTATACTTTTTACTGTTTAACAAAAATAAAGTATACAAAATACTGTTTTCAGCATCAAAGTGCAAAGACATTATTATGTATTATTTTTATTTAGTCAGAGGGAGCTCACTGCTCAGTGCAGCGCAGCCACAAACAAATCACACTGAGTTTCTGAACGAATCTGTTAATTTCAAATATTCAAGACTGTCACTCACTGACAGACATGCGAGTTAGTGTGTGCGTTCTCAGAACATAACCTTTTTTCAAAAAATGTGCTCCACATTTATTTTAATTTCAGTTATAGTCGTGATGAGGCGTATGAAGTTTTTAAAAAAGATTGTAAATTAGTAAGTTGTGCGAGAAACTCTAAAAACACTAAATAAATAAAATACTGTTATTGTATTTAAAACACTAAATAAATAAAATACTGTTCATTTTTCTAAAATACTGTTTATTATTCTTCATAGACCCGAATATACTTTATTTCTTGTAAAAAAAGTTGGCAACCCTAGATAAAATAGTGCATAAGTGTGTGCACATAGGCAGATGCACTCGCTTGTCCCTCTTATAGTGCGATGGGACGGCAATCCGACACGACCGCAGAGAGATCAGGCACAGGACCAACTTAACTGTTTAACTTGCTATAAACAATACTAGCCCTTGCCAGCAGCTTCGCAACGGCTTCGAAAATTTATCCCACGGAATCGGACTGTCGAGATTAAAAGTATCCTATGTATTATTCCAGGTTACAAACTATTTGCGTACCTTTGATTCAAATCCGTTCAGCCGATTTGATTGCGTGATTGAGTAACAAACATCCAAATATCCAAACATACAAACTTTCACATTTATAATATTAGTAAGATATGAGCATAAAAAGTTTTATTACCAGTACCACCAGTACCTAGGTATTTTTACATTTGACGTAGCGTTCCACTATTTCTAAACTTTGAAATGTTATTTATATAGAACATAGATAAAGAATTGTCCTGTGCAATACTCAACGGACATAATTATCTACACGATAGTTAATTGTCAATTTTATTAAATTAGTTGCAAATAATTTTATAACACGGACTAGCTGTATAAATAACAAAATGAACACATGCGACAAATATCCGTAATCGCCGCCATCTTCGCCAAACGTCATGTCGTATCGAAGAAGATTAGGGATGCCCAATAGATTGTAATCGACGTTTTGTTTTTTTTATTGTTGCCTATTTTGAAATCTGAACCATATTTGGAATTTATTTCGATTATAGTGCAAATAGAAGCTACAATAAAAACATTCAATGACCATTCCATTATTATTAATCAGTAAAAATACAATTTAAAAAACCTACCCTTAAACCACATGAATGAGGTCACATTCTATTTTAAATAGATAGTAAGAATAATGGGGCAGTGTACAAAACCTACATATTTCATCATGATCATTATTCAGGGTTTTCTAAGATCGTTTAGAAAAGTGTGTGTGTGTGTGGGGATCACTTACTAGTTTGTGAATCATAAATATTTTCTTTCATAAAAGCAATATTGCACACTATCTACTAGTATCTATTAATAATAACGTCTGTATCTACAGACGTTATTATTAATATTGTTACAAGTATAGAAGAATTAGAGAAGTATGGTGTTAATATAATGTTGGAACGGTATGACAAAAGTTTATGTAGGTAATACTGATTGTAACGTATGGCCATAGTAAATCTTAGGAAATATTTTTTTTTATAGTATCGTATTTTGCACCCCTATTTTTAACGTCACTAACTGCTCACTTGTCAGTACCTCAAATTCCTTTTTTTAATAGACACAAATATTTCCCGGCTGTCATTCGTGGATCTTTGACAGTCGTAACGGGTCGTCAGAAGCCCGAAAGTCTGACAACCAGTCTTACCAAGGGGTATCGTGTTACCCAGTAACCGGGTGGTGGAGGTCAGATAAGCAGTCGCTCCATGTAGAATACTGGTATTCAGCTGCATCCGGTTAGACTAGAAGCCGACCCCAACGTAGTTGGGAAAAGGCTAGGCAGATGATGATCTATTCTGCAGCTAGTGCATTATAAAAATAACATCAAATAGGAATTTACTGATGATCGACGATCCAACAAATAATTTTCCGATGTTCTTGGTTCCAGGGCGAACAATGTATGAGCGGAGAGCAAAGTCACTAAAAAAGAAACACAGTGGGACTCCGGGAGTGCCGACAGAAGTGAAAACTTACAATTTTCATTGCGCTATTGTACGAGTACTTACATGTGCGTACATACACAATATATGTAGGTACACATACTTATATTACCTACTTTAAGACCAACACTGTACCAATACTTATTGCAAATAAATGATTATGATTATGAAGTTTTCACTTCAAAAACAGTTCTTTCAGACTTTGGACAGATCCAGAATTATGATCCTTGTAATTATTAAGAAAGTGTTTGTAGAGACTGGTTTTCTAGCTTTCAGCTACTGCAACAATGCATACAGTTAAAAGTTTGTCAAAATTCAAAGCTTGAAAGAAACATGTTCACCAATTGGTACTTTTACCCTATTCCAATGATTATGTAGATGAGTTTAAGGTGAGCGTAGGAGTCAATAAAGAGTACAGAGTCAATAGACCCATAATTGAGCAGTTTGCATTAAAAAGAGTCCATTTTGTTTTGAATATATATTTTACGGATGCGTTGCGAGAGCAACGATCTGTTTATAGATCTATAATCTCGATCAAACAAGATTTGTTGTTATTTCATTCTAGACGTGACTACATGTTGTAGGTAATTGTCGAAATACCCAGGCGTTTGACATATCTATCTAGATATGTCTGATTTATTTTGCATCATTAAGTATTTACTATTTGTCACAACAAACGAATCTAGTGGTGACATCAACATCTTTTTGGTGACTAAATCACGACCTACAAGAACTAAGATAGTAGGTGTACTTTCACTGGCTTAATTCATAGGCTCGTAAAAGTCCATAGCTGTAGGCATCTATTATATCGTTATGGACTTCAAACAAGCTTCATTTCTAACAAAGATAGACATCGAACAATATCTTTTGCCATTGTTAGCATCGGCAAAAGACAAAGTTTACGGTAGAATACTTTACTGTAGATAATTTAACTCGTCGTGCGACACTTCTTCATGCCACCAATATACGCGTAATTATCTTTTCTGCTCGAAGTCTGTATGACACGGCCGGGATCCAGCAGAATATCAGCGTCAGGTATATTTGCCTGACACATCCCTGAGCTGGACTCCGATTAAGCGCAACCTTGTAAAGCACCCCGCACTTTGTTATTCCTTATTTGTCTCAAAGTATGTCATGGTTATGACGTCACTTTCTATCTTTCAGATGTCTTTTTATTGTTATTGGTTCCATATATTGTATTGTCATTCAAGTACTTTGATATAGTTTTTTGTGTGTTGAGCTATTTATTTCTTAATACCAATACACACAAAGTACTTACTTGCGTCATCGCCTTTCTTGGCAAAAGAACTAGTCCTCGCTGGACAGTGTAATTCTTTCGTGTCAGAATGCAGGGGAACGGAATGACTGGGCGTGGACAAGCGGGCTTTTAATTGACTATCAAGATAGGTAATTGACAGTGCACTGCATGTAGGCGTAACCTACACGATATTTCATAAATGGAAAGAGATTTTAAGTTGTTGCGCACAGAAGCTAACTTATCAGCTTTATGTAATAGCCGTAAACAAGGCAACAGGACGTGCCATGGCACTGCAAAGCGTTAACATTTTTAGCCTTCCGCGGCTTAACGTTTCTTCACGCGGTATGCTCAAGTCCCATTGTGATAATGTCAATGAAATGTAAGTGTTAAATGGATAAACATAAGATTCCAAATCATTTTCGCTTACCAAAATACTTTGCCATGCGATGCCTTGTCGACTGTTGAGCCTTTAAGCCTATGTACCAAAGAATTTCAAAATTCGTATTTAACATTAGCCATTTAGAAATAAATCTCTGTGAGTAACTTTGACGACAATATTCAAATTTTTTACGCAAATTAGTCATTTTTGCGATTCCATCTGTTATGGTTATAATTAATTATCCTCATCTAGCGGTTTAATGTTTTATTTTGGTGATAAATTTTGCTTTATATGATGTGATTTAAAAGCTTTTTCTTTTATCTTACAGTGTTTGTGTTTTTTGGTGTCTGTTGTGCGATCTAGCAAATGTCCCAGATCTATAGATATGATTATGTTATTAACTCGGAAGAAAAAAATATTATGCATATTATGGGGCACATGATTGTTGCCTAAGTTGCTGCTTCTTATTGCATAAAGTAAAAATAGGTCAGCTTTGTCCTAATAGTAGCTCTGGAGACTTGACTGAAATGGTTGACGAATATATTTAATAAAACATAATTGAGGTTAAAAAATAAAAATAATAAAAGGGGTTCATCGATTTATTCTAAACGCATTACCAGTAGTTAAAATAGGGGTTATAGCTCGGGTAGTACCATCCAGAACTCATCATGACGTCGTGTTGTGGTAGACTGTGTTTGAACATGTCCTTCCAAGGGTCAGGCATCCTTGGGGTAAATGCAGGCTGCTGTATCCTCGAGTATGATGGCTGTGACATCCTCGGGAACGATGGCTGTGATATCCTCGGGAACGATGGCTCGGGTATCCTATGGAACGAAGGCTCTGACATCCTAGTGTGATATGCAGAGTTCGATATGCTAGGGAACGCTGGGAACGGATCCGGGAAGAATAAATCATTCATCATCGGCTTCATAAATGAATTAGACCAAAGATTGAAATCAGGAATTTTAGGTCCTGCAGACGCTGAAGCAGATCCAGAATTAGCTGTAGACGAAACTGATACTGACCCAGGCATAATTTTAATGGTTCCTGAAACACCATCGCCTTGCTTTGTGATCGTGATAGGCATCGGCATTTTGCCATCAGTAGATTTGAAGATGAAGTTTCCTTTACTATCTGTCTTGATCATAGATGAGTCTATGGGTGGGTAGAACTTAACTCCGGTCATGGAGGACAGCCTGCCGTACCTGGAGTCTACGCCGGCAATGCTGGCGACGCCCATCCCATTGCTGTAAGAAGCGTGAGCGGATACATGGTGCGGTGTCGAAGCTTTGCTGGCTGTGGTTGAACTCTTTACCTTGCTTGTTTGTTCGACTTTGCTGCTTGATTGATTCTTTGCTTTAAGTTCCGCTAGACGTAGAAAAAAAAAGTCTAAAATTAGAATTTAGTCTACATTTTATTAAATGTCCAAAATTCTTCAGAAAATTATGCAAATCTGATTTCCGCTCAGAGGTTACAATTAATTATGTCTAAACGTCGCCAATAAAGTTATCTTTATCAGAATTTATTCATGTTTTATTAATTTCTATAAACAAAAGAACGTATCTACAGTTACCTGCTCCCGTTGCGGCCACAACTAATATATAAACAACAAACACACTTCCTATCTTATTCATGGTGCAGACCAAACAGAAATGCATGACAAACATCGATCTCTCACTTTATATCCTCATCGCAAAATTACAAGTTTTCGACTTTATAGCATAAGAAACGGTTCTTAATATAGACGCTACGACAGATCTGTTTTTAAAGATAATTTCTCTACTATTATTTTGCAAACGTAGTTTTGATTATCCATTTATAGTTTTTGAATGTAGTAATCATACGTTGAAGGTAATAGAGCTGAGCAATTGTGTGAAGCAATTATTTTATTTTTTCTTTTGCCGCCATGCCCTGAGTTAACAGTACTATGTTCGTTCGAAGACAAAACATCCAGTGGTTATTGAAAACAGTTTTAGTACGATCATTAGAATGTTTTGTGTATTTGATAATAACGTGCTGAAAGATATTTTTAGTATAGCTGTATGTTCTATTGATATTAAATTTACATTGCTAATCACGCCTGGCTAGTTCATAATACATAATGTGAGTACCGTAAAAAGCTAATATGTAAATAGCTCTTAAACATAACGGACATTTTGATGGATTGATCAACAAGTCGTTTTGCCCACTCGTTTAATTAAAATTGCCTATTTAGTGCCCTAGGTTATGGGTGGCAAACAATATAAATTATCTTATGATATTTGACATGAATTTTATAGTCTGCCTCATAATGTTAATTGCTTGGCAAATTTCTTTCCTTGTTCTGCCTGCTGTGACCATAAATGGGGATGTTTCTTTCTCCTACAGTTTATCTTTGTCAATAACCTAAAAAGGCTTGGCTTCAAGAATAACAGTATCAAGGTGGCTTTCTTTTGTCTTCATTGTTACTTTTGGCTAAGTCTTATTCAGAAAATCGTAAATATTATAAAATAAAATTAAATATAGTATAGAAAGCCATTAATTCGGAGACACATCTGAGCGACCTGTGTTTGTGAGCGCTTTTGGATGCGTGCAGTGAACTGTGAATATATATACCTTGTTTAGCTTTACATTATAAGCGTGTGAGTCACTATAGATGTGTTTTTAACCCGTCATTTAAGATAATTAATGAGATAGAACTAACTAAGTAGTTTTTTTGACACCTTTCTGTATTGCTTCTGTATAATTGATCTGTTATTTTTATTTTTTGACAAAACATTTTTGATCTTGCTTTACCATTCATTTAGCGTCAATAATTCCCAGTCTGTCTTTCTTGTGATTCATGTGGTGGTCTCTATGTAGTTTCTTTAATAAATTGGCGTGAAATTATAACTACCAATTTAGGAACTACTTCTATTACGGCTTGTCTGTAGTTTCTCCATTAATTACTTTTAAACGGTGTCCCAGTCAAAAGGAACCCATTCTGATTTATTAAAATTGCCTTCATAATACGATGTAGTTACGCGTAAAGGTATATTTTAAGCGGATAATTTATTTTCGAATAAATCTAAATTTGCACCGTTTTGAAGATTATCTATCGTTTTTTTTTGTTACCTTATGTATTTTGCACGGTTAACGGTTATTCCAAATGTTGTTGAGCACATTTGTCTACTTATTAATCCATTAAGAATGTGGCAGACTTATTTGTTAGTATCATCACTATGTATGAGGTGGGCGGTACAGTTATCAGCTCACGTTTAGCAAGCATATTTCTTGGCTAAATAATCGACTTGTTATTTATTGGCCCAAAATCCTACTGGATATGTAAGTAGGTACCTACTTACATTTAAATTAAAATCTTTTATGTGCTGCCTTTATACCTAGTCTATACCTACTCATTACCTACAGAGTGCTAACTTTGATACATCAAAGAATTGACTTTACCCAGTCAATTGTAATTAATTATATTTATTTATTAAAACTAGCTTGTATAAACAGTTGGCACCACACATACAAGTGATCGGTCAATATAAGTTATTACACATACAATCATAGAAACATAGAATAAAGTAATACTTATAAAACTAGACTAAAATAGAAGAGATTAAACGATTGAACAAAATTAGTCAAAATAAGATAACAGTAGATAAAATTTGGTACAATTAGATAACATTAGATAAAATGTAATAAAGTGAGATAGAACTGGGATAAAATTAGGATACAAAATCATTATATAAATTAATAAAATAATAAAAATATTAAATGAACTATTCTTAAATTTATGATTACAAGAAGAAACAACATAGTCAAAAAACCCTGGTTAATGTGTTATGAGTAGATATACTCATAACACATTAACCAGGGATTTTTAACGTCTGTTCATAATCATTTTGCAAGTAGGTACCTACGAATTAAATGACTCCATCGACGCCAATCAAGAAAAATACTTAATCAAAGCATTTTTTCTTTATTGACATAAACACATATCTGTTTGATTGAGAAAATAAAGAATACATTTACATTTATTCTGTTAAATTTTATATTAATATTATAAACAATCATCCACAAAGCTTAGTAACTTCCATCAGCAAAAATAAGATAGGTACAAGTGTACAAATAATCACTAAACAAAAATAAGAGAACGATAAACAAAATGTAGTATAGTAGGTCTTTAAACTTTAGGACAAAATCTGTAAAAGTAAAACTTGACGAGAAAACATATTTATTGAAACATTTTTATTTGTTTTTCCATTCAGTAGTAACTAACGCCATCTGTTGTATTATATTTGAACTACGTACATATGTTATATACATTGCCATCTCCGAGCAAGCTATATAACTTTGCCTCGACGTAGTACCTTGAATTTCCGCTACGAAATAAAAATTGCTCACTGCAATTTTAAGCCCAGCACCCTAATTGTATTTTTGGGTAACTCACTGGGAACCAATCCCTTTAATTTTGACGATAAAACCAAAGGACATTGCCCTCCGCCCATACATTATTCGCCCTGGAACCAAGAGCCTCGGAAAATTATGTGTTGTATTGTCGATGGTTAGTAAATTCCTATTTAATGTTGTTTTATAGTGGGCTAGCTATAGAATAGATACCTACCTATATAAGAGAAAAATCGAATCAGTTATAATCGAAACACGAATATTATGGTTTTACGTAACTCCGTGACTGCGAGTGATTTCTGAGAAACTGAAAAACGATAATAATATCATAGTGCATTGAGCTATTTTTAGTATTTTATTTTTTTGATATTTCGTAAGTGCAACAAAATGCATCTTAATCTAATTATTGTTTTCTTAATATTAATGTTCTGGCATGGAATTAAATGATTGTGTCTATAAAAAAAAGATAATTTGAGGGACTGACAAGTGAAATTTAGTGACGTCAAACATAGCGGTATAAAATACGATACGCTAAAAAACAATATTTCCTAAGATTTACTACAGCCATAGGTACGTTACAAACAGTAGTACATCAACTTTTGTCATACCGTTACAACATTATATTAATACCATTACAAGTATGACAATGTCCTACTTATAATGACACCATACTTCTCTACTTCTTCTGTACTTGTAACAATATTAATAATAACGTCTGTAGATACAGACTAGATAGTCTGCAATATTGCTCTTATGAAAGAAAACTTTTATAATTCACTCAAACTCATCGTTATTGGATAGTAAGGATGAGTTTTTTTTTAATATTAGTTGTCGTAAACTTGTAAGTGATCGTTTAGTTAGAAGTAAACCACACACTTTTCTTAGAAAACCCTGAATAATGATCATGATGAAATATGTAGGTTTTGTTCACTTCCGCATGATTCTTACTAACCTATTTAAAATGGAGTGTGACCTCATTCATGTGGTATAAGGGTAGGTTTTTTAAATTGTATTTTTACTGAATAATAATAATGGAATGTCATTGAATGTTTTTATTGTAGCTTCTATTTGCACTGTATTCGAAATAAATTCCAAATATGGTTCAGATTTCAAAATAGGCAAAAAAAAAAAAAATACGTCGATTTCAATCTATTGGGCAGCCCTAATCTTCTTCGACACGACAGACATGACGTTTGGCGAAGATGGCGGCGAGTAAGGATATTAGTCGCATGTGTTCATTTTGTTATACAGCTAGTCCGTGTTATAAAATTATTTGCAACTAATTTAATAAAATTGACAAGTAATTATCGTGTATTTCCGATGCTTTTATTGCACAGGACATTCTGGACTGTGTTTGATTCACCCTACAAATGAGCGGCATTCGGAGGGTTGCCATTGAAATAAATTCGGTTTAATAATACATGTTTAATAGCACCATTTTAAGTGGTAAATACTACCGTTCTAGATAGAGCGCTATTATTGTAAAATTATATAAGTAGTGCAGGGAGCAATACAAATATATTTTAGCTTATTTGGGTAGACAAAAATAACAAGTCTGAAAATTGTGCCGGAGATTGATATGAAGGTTGTCATGTCCTGTTGGACGAATGAAAACCATGTTGTGTGTCAAATTTTGGGTTTTGTGTATGGATGGCTAGGGGTGTAGACGAATACAAAAGAAAAGCAAGATGCTAACTATAGAGTGGGTTACTACTGAGATGACGGCCAACAAAGACATGGAAAAAAGCAGCATTCTGCACCGACCCTGCCAAAATGGTGTAAGGGCAGTAGGATAACGGTGAACATGAGTATCAACAATATTAAACCCGTCTAGCAAGATTGATTTTGAAAACGTATACATTCTTGATGCTTGAATTATAAGAAATAATATAAATACTACATGCAATTGCTTTCATTTCAAACATTTCGATTTTTAATGTCATGATTTTTTGTTTAATTTTTAATTGTGACAATTAATATGTAAGTACTCACAAGTACCTAATTATCACAATTGAAAATTACAAATAAGTAGTTATATTATTTTACTATTATTAAAGATTAAGATTTAAATAATACAAAGATTTATTTACTTATTTACACTGTTACATTTTATGTCATTTAATTATTTTAACTATTTTTTCAGTTTTTATAGCAAATTCCCATCTTATTAGAAGGTGAAGGCTCGAGAGGCTCTAAAGTCTATATCTTCTTCTGTACGCATCCAGCACGTGCCATTGACTTTCACGATGTCATCGACCCAGCGAGCAATGGGCCTTCCTTCTTTCTTTGGCCTGATGGGACCGGCCATGACATTACTGTAGTCCAGCGGTCGTCTTTGGGTCTTGTGATATGTCGAGCTTAACGCCATTTTAGCTTTCGCGAATAGATAATTGAAAATTAAAACGTATAGGTAGGTATGTGACATGCGGCTGACTCTATATTTTCAAACAGATAAACGGTAAATGATGCTCTAAATAATATTAATTGCCATATAACACACTAGACAGCTTGGCGCTATTCCAGTAGCTAATCAGACGCGTAACGGCAGAAGGTAGCCGAGGCGACGCTGTAGAATGAATTTGTATAATCTATATCTATACTTGTATTATTATATTATCTATACTATATCTATACCAATATTATAAAGCTGAAGAATGTGTTTGCTTGAACGCGCGTATCTCAGGAACTACGGGTCCGATTTGAAAAAATCTTTCAATTTTAGATAGCCCATTTATCGAGAAAGGCTATAGGTTATATAACATCACGCCAGGGCCCCAAGGAGCCGAGCAAAAAGAAAAAGAGTCACGAATACGAAGTACTCGCACAGCCAGGCGATTCAATGCGACGGGGTGGGTCGGGGTAGCAAGAAATTTGTCGCAGACGAAGTTGCGGGCAGAAGCTATAATTAACTAGCTGACCCGACAGACGTTTTCCTGTCCGTCCAATAGTCATTCATACAAAATACCTTCCCTACCTACCCTACCTACCCTAGCCTATCCTACCTACCCTACCTACCCTACCTACCCTACGCTACCTACCCTACCCTACCTACCCTACACTATCCTACATACCCCATCCTACTTACCCTACCTACCCTACCCTACCCTATCCTACCTACTCTACCTACCCTACCCTATCCTACCTACCATACCTACCCTACCTACCCTACGCTACCTACCCTACCTACCCTAAACATTAAAAAAAAAAAAACCATCCATGGACTTAACCGAACATTTAAAAAAAAGAATTTGTAAAATTGGTCCAGGCGTTGTTGAGTTATGCGCTTACCAACACATTTTGCGATTCATTTTATATTATAGATATAACGTATTTTTTATCATAGCATGTAAGTGATACTTCCAAGCCAAGTATAGACAGAGATGGCGAAACATCGTCAGAGAAAAACTGATTTCAAGGGAGGATCACGACCCACAGTAACGAGGAGCACGACTTGAGGATGAGGAACTGATACCTAAAAACACTAGAATATTTTATATACCTGTCCATGGTAGGTACTACTTGGATGACGTGCAATTGGTGAACAGGATTTTGAATGAAAGACCCAGACAAGTAGGTTGACGACCTTTCTCAAATAACACCTGAATATGACTAACGCAGGATTGGTCCTGTCCTCGTATCGCATGATAATGTCATGATCGAAAAGCTCGAGCTCTTAATAGGCTAATATATGTTAACTATAACAATGTTTTTCCTATTTGCCTAACAGCCTGAGACACTCAACACCCATTCAGGTTTCTTTTACAGTTAATTTCTGGGGCTAAATGAATTAAATATTTAGTCTATGTAGAATAAAAAAAAAAGTGTGACGTACCCGACCGGCCCCTGCTTTTTCAGATTGAGGAGGTCTGAGACCCAGCAGTGGGCATGTGGGAACTCAATTTTACTTATCTTATGGTAACGATAGAAGGTGTCCAAAAACTTTATCGTTCTAAAAACAAAACTAAAAATGAACATTTTAATAACAAACCAGGACTTGAAATTAGAAGTTACGATGCCATATATCTTCTCTTTTAAAATAAAACGACAACATATAATTAAAGAACACAGAAATGCATCAGCCGCTAGATTAAACGATCGAAACCCGCCTTGCAACTAATACCATTGAACTTGGATTGCCATTTGCCATACCTACATTGTTTATAAGCAAGCGTGATTTAAGACCAGCTGAAGATATTAATCTTTAAACATTTCTAAATCAAGTTTAAGACAGTAAGATAGTTCATTCACCTTACAATGGATGTAATAAACCATTGGTTCGACCCATAGCATCCTATATAAACCGTTCTTTGTGATCTCAGCACTTATTCTTTTATAGAGCCTAACTTATGAGTACGGAGTTGTATTGAAAGAACATTATGTTTGTTTTAAAGGCTTTAGTATCGGTTTTTGCTGTAAATTCGGTGGTTGACGCAGTTCCTGTCGTGTTTAAAGGTAGGTAAATCTTTATTGTGTTATAGGCAATGTGATTTTAATTTTAAAACTAGCTTAACTTTTGTTTAAGTTGGTTAAATATCTTATTACCGACATTTAAAAATACGATGTAGTTGATTGAGTTATGCAGCTATGGAAGGACAAAAAGCAAATTATAATATTCTTGATAGCATTAAATAAATCAATAATTATTACACATCTGTGACATTCATATTTATTTAACTAAAGGCAGATTTTTCAATAGTCAGATAACTTTTATCGCGAAGAATCAATCAATCCGACAGTTCGACATATTTTCTATACAAAAGCTGTCAAGCCGCAATATGTATTCCTCAGTAACCTGACCATTGAAAAATCAGCCCTAGGAAACGGTGAACGAATTCAAATAATTATTGAAGTTTTAAATATTGATGGTGTTGATGTGACTTTGATTGTGAATCAATCACATTTTCTTGTATAAGAATAATACGATTCAAACAATTACTTACAAATATATCTAATCAACAAATTATTAATATTGTTTCAGAATCAACACCTAACGGGGAAGCCATAGTGGCGATTTCATCTTCCGATCCAAATGTAGAGAAATATTTTACTCAACAATTTGCAACAAGATCCGGGTTCACACAACTAAATGATGAAGAACAAAATCGTCCATTCAACAACATGCCACAAAGACCACAAGGGGCACTACAATCAAGCTACAGCATTGCAGTTCCTGGGAAAGCTTTAGCAGGAGCGGGAAGAAGTTTTGCATCAGCGTCCACTGGACCATTCCTACCAATCTTCACGTTCCCTATAGCTCCCGAGGGCTTTGGCTTCAATGATTTTGGCCTCAAAGACTGGGTTCGAAATGTTGAAAGCTTTTATAACCCGAGTTTTCCTGGGAATGGCCCAGTAAATAGTGCAACTGCGATTAGTGATAATGGCCATGTTTATGGAAGTGTCAACGGAGTTACTTTTGATAACAGAGCGAAAAGTACTGATGATTTTGATAACAATCCCAAAAAAGCTGGAAATTTTGGTAGTAGTGACAAAACCATACCTTTTGATAAAAAACCCAAAAACGTGGCAAGTTTTGACGACAAACAAGATTATAGAAAATACTAAGTAACAATGAAGCTATGTGCATGTAAGTGTAATGCAAATTCATGTATTATTTGATCATTATAATAGAACTAGTGAATAGATTAAGGTTTTAAACAATAAACACGATTTAAAAATCAAGGTCTATATTGTTTTTTTTTTTCACTTAATAAATTATTACAAGATTCCGAAAGACATTGAGACAAGTTTGATTGTCGTCTCAACATCTTTTTACATCCTGACGTATACTTTAGTAGAATCCGGTGTTGACGGCGTGAGAGTGGGCGGCCTGGAGACCGGGTGCGTTGATGCTGGTGGCACCGCTGTGCTGGACTCCACCGGCACGCTGCTGGGCTACCTGAGCTGTGCTGGCGCCGTATCCTCCACCAAGGTTCTGAGTGGCGGATACGGCTGAACCGTAACCACCGTGACCTGCAGTCTGGGCAGTGGATACAGATGATCCGTAGCCAGAGTTACGGGCAGAAGAGACTGCTGATCCATAACCATTGTTAGCCGAGGAAAGAGCATTTCCGTATCCGTGAACGTTCTGGGCGGAGGACACGGCGCTGTTGTAGCGGGCAGGGCCACCGCTCTGAGCGGACGAGACAGCGGATCCGAAGTTGCTGTTACCCAGCGAATGAGCAGAAGACACAGCGTTGCCGTAGTTTCCAAAGTTCGAGGCAGAAGCAACCGCAGACTCGTAGGACGGGCGGGGTGCTACCTGATATGTGGGGTGCTGGTGGTACTGCACGGGGTGGCTGTTGCCGCTGTTGGCAATTCCTACACCACGAGCGTAGGAGCCACCATCGGTAGATCCACTGCCGTAGCCCACTGCCTCACCTTCACCAGATTGGAAGGCGGCGCCAATGCCGCTGGAGTGGGAGATGCCTCCAATGTTGCTGCTGAAGCCACTTCCGAACCCATACGAGATGCTGGGTGAGCGGCCGATTCTCATGATCATGCCAGGGAATTCTGGAAGAGTTACAATTCAGAATGAGACAAATATGAAAGTAATTTATACAAGTATTAAGATATTATGAATTTAATTGGTATACTGGTGGTGATGGTACATAACACTAATTGGCCTAGATTACAATAAGCTCGATAAGAGGTATCTATGAATAAAATGTTCATATTTCCGATGTCTTAATTGACATAATTTGGAAAAGTGCATAGTGCTGAAAACCTTTAGTGGACATTGAAATTATCAGTTTTAATTGCAGATCAATTACGTTTTAACGATGGAAGACCAAATTCAGTTACTATTGCATAACTTACCGTTGTACCAGACGGGAACTGCGTTGCAAGCAGCAAGAACGGTGGCAAGGATAATAATTTTGGCGGCCATCTTTGTTTTCTCTTTCAAGGATGTTCAAGGAGTTTGAAGGATGTTTCAAGGTCCTTTCCTCAGGTGGTAGTGGATGGTTGTGAAACATGCCCCTCGGTTTATATACTATACACATGATCCCCCCACTCAAACCTGACTGGGTCACCACTACAACCAAAGCCATTGACACTCATAAACAAAATTTATCTAACGAGTTACGGTAAACATTTTTTGATGGGTACAGGTGATCCGATACCATAAATTGTTCGAGTATCATCTTTAAATAGATAAGACAACTGATTAATTGGCCGTAATAAAAACTGAGTCAAGTCATTTAGAAAAAACTAAAACAAGGATTCTTAATTAAAATATTTTCTTATTTGAAGAGGACGGCGGAAAGCATTATATCATTATAATTATCTTTTCAATCGTGTGGACCATAACGTTTGCTTGAAACACATAAATGTCGCCGTTTGTGTTAATTAATAAAGAAATCAAGAAGAAATGATCTCATTTGTAAATCATTTTTTTTTTATTTGAATAAGCCGATTCCGATAAATGAGACAGTTAGGTCAAACATTATTTAAATCATTTATCTGCGGGTAATACTTCGCAGTTATGTGTCGATCACCAACGTTTCTATTACATCTGTATGGTGGAATTTGGCAATCTTCAAATAGCTTTAGGTAAATTAATCAAAAACGAAGTTAGCCTACTTAGTAAGAAGTTCAACTATTCCATCAAAATCAAGTCTTTTATTCAAATTAGGCTGAGAATCAGCACTTTTCGAACGTTAAAATACATAACACAGTTCCCCAAAAAAATGCCCAACCTTCACCGCTTCCTAATGCTTTAGCTGGGAAGAAGAAGTGGCGCAACAAACTCCCCAGCAGCACACCTGTCTGTTGAATTGGATGGACTTGATTCTATACATACATAGGCAAACTAATAAACAATAAAGCAAAAAATTCGAACCTTCTGGTATACCTCATCTATACCATCATCACAATGCAATATCCAAGCCTTCAGATCTTGGATAAATGTCAATGAGTTTCCTATTCTTTTCTCCATTGTAAGTTGGTCTATGTGTACAGACAATAAAATATTGCAGGGTCAGCATTATGAACACCATGAATGAAATGAACTTGACGAGATTGTGGCTAAGTAATAACAGTCACACTGGTCAATCGATCTGGTTAAGGATCCGTGGGTGGGTGACCATCTCTACATACCAAGACCCCTTCGGCCTCGGAAAACACGGTAACCAGTTTATCTTTGCTGTCATTCGTGGATCTTTGACAGTCGTTACGGGGCCTCCGTAGCCCGAAATTTAGACAATCAGTTTTACCAAAGACCACCGTGTGACCCAGTAACTGGGTTGTATATGTCGCTTCATGTAAAACACTGGTATTCAACTTCATTAGTTCGACTGGAAGTCTACCCCAAAATAGTTGATAAAAGGCAAATGATGATGAATGAAATAAACTTGTAAGTTCAAGATCGACATTGTCTTCATTGTTTATAAAGTACATTTGACGGTTTTTGAATGCTTCGCATAGCTCTGCCTGGTTATGTGTCTAAGGGCTGATTTTTGAATCGTCAGATAACTGTTATCTGAAGAATAAATCAGACAGTTTGGTATAATTTCTAAACAAAAGCTCTCAAACCGACATATTTATTCCTCAGATAAAAGTAAACTATTGGAAAATCAGCCTTTAAAGGAAAAATCAAAATGTATATTTTCTGGATCACCATTGAAATCATCTTATGTTTATTGAAATAGTCGATGCTCACTAAAATTCAAATGCACGAGTAAAATTTGTTGCAACGCAATGTCAAAGGTAATCAAACTTAATGATGCCCCATAAATCAATAATTAAGATTCTGCATCTATTCGAGAAATCATCTCCTAGGTCATAGACCTTACAGACCAGGCAAATGATCTAAAAATTATACCCAAACATAAAAATTCCTAATTTTATAGAGGATGTGAATCATTTATTAATAATAAACCTTTATTTGGAGTTAGATCTCATCTTGATTATCATAATGTCGTCATCAAAATTGTTCATAATGATTTCAATCAAAACAAAGAAAAACTTTAGGTAAGAAACCATTATTTATTGGATCTAAAAGATTTCAACATTTTTGATAACATATTTCAAGAAATTATACCCAATAGCACATTGATTTCTATACAAAACAAAAGCTTATCACAGTTTTCTACTAATACACAAATAATCTTAAGCTTAGTTACCCAAATAATCTGAAGATAAATAAAAAAAAAACTTACATAATTGTAGGGTACAAAACACAAACAAAACAAAATCGATGCGGTAATTGACAATATCACCCTATCGTTTTAACACTCTACAATTGACTTTTTATGTCTGAGCTTTGCTCCCAGCTACAGCCGTTGCACTTGAACTCGACCGAGCATAAGCGTAGTCATTTCCCTCGTCATAGTCTCCTTCACCATCGTGCTCATCTCTAAGACCAAAGGGTCCTTGGAAACCATATCCTCCATGTCCTCCATTTGGAGCACCAGAGTAATAGTTCCCATTGAACTGGCTGTTGTAGCCTCCATAACCGTTGCTGAAACCTGGCCTGTTGTATCCTCCTTGACCTTCGTAGCCGCTGTAGCCCTGGTTGTAGCCTTGGTTGTAGCCTTGATTTGAGTAACCGTGATTATATCCTTGGTTAGGGTAACCGTGGTTGGGGTAACCACCGTTGTACTGGTAGTTATTGGGGTAGTATCCATTGGCATGACCGCCGCCGCCCTCATTCGCAGAAGATTGAGACTGACTGATGGCAATGTTAATCGGTGGTTGGTATCCCTGGTATCCCTGGTACCCTTGGTATCCCTGTTGCCCTTGATAACCGCCATGTCCGCCCTGTCCGCCATAGCCTTCGCAAATTCCATATTTTTTACATAGCTTCTTTTTGTGTAGTGTACGAGATTCTCGCACTAAACTGTCAGATTGGACATTTTCGGCTTCTGGAAAAAGAAAAAAAAATAGAAAACGGTGAAAATCTGGAAGCCATTTCTTTTGGTTTTTATTTCAAACACCCATAAGTTTTGTTACTATAATAATCAATTAATAATGAATAAATATACATAATTATCAAAGTTGTGGCCATTTTGCACATCCGATCAAAATCTAGTTTTAGAAATAATCCAATTATACGAGTACGAAATGTTTGTAGGACTCACGCCTTTATTTATGAGTGAATTGAACCTCCCACTGGCTAAAAGTATGCCAGTAACATTTAAAGACGTTTCCTTAATGACTTTAGAAACTTGCAAAAATCTGGTTTGCGGATATAACTAATATAATTTAATTAAAAGCGTCATTCAAAAAATAACAACAGTTTATCTTTGATCTAAATTGGTATTTTACCAGATGAGTTGAAATGATCGAAATGATACAAAAATAACCGGAACGAAGAATGCAAGTAGCACATCCATAACCCATCCTAACCTACCCTACAATGTCACCTAAGTAGACCACCCAATTACCTACTACACAAGCAACAATTACCGACAATTACCTAACGGTATCGACATTGAAACTGCAAGTTTTATCGATCGATCGTGAAACCGCAAGCTGATTATAGAGTACCGATAAAAAATTACCACCTTCGGCTAGGACCGGGCTGCATCCCGCAAGTGCGATAGCAAAAAACAATACGCGAATATTAGCCATGTTTTATTGTTTATAGTGTGTTCCGTTAAAATGTGTTTAATTTTTTTGCGAGAGCAGCTTTATAGGTCGGCCTGGAGGTCGTGCCCCACGCCTTGGCAACTCGAGAGTCAAGTCATTGAGGTTTTATTTGGAAAAAATCCCACGGAAGTGAGGCACAGTCGTTAAAATTGTAAACAATACCATATCAGTAGACCGGAAGATGTTTATTGTAATATATTCAAATGATGATAGGAAGTGTTGTCTTCTGTTAGAAAAATACATTTTTCTTCATCCTCAGGGATTCCTGGGAGACCCCATTAACGATCCGACAGCATATTCATTACCAATGTAGAGTGACACGCTACTTACGCTTAAGATAAAGAAATACTCTCAAAGATATATCTATCGTCATCTTTTTTAACATAATTGAAGAATATGTAGGTATCTGGTCCCGATTCAGCGATTACCAAATGAAAATGTACAATGATATTGACCTTGATCTTGATTGTTATGTAACAGTTAATGAACTTGATTTCGTCAAGTGTTGTAATTATACAGATCCGGTATAACTTCTTATTATTTAACCTATAGACTTTTAATTTACTGCTCAAACGTCGTTTTTGTCAACGCCCTTTCCGAACCTACGGAACGAAAAAAGATACGCGTCATAGTGTGAACCTATGCAATGTATATTTGATATGTATGTGTTCAAATGTGTCTTGCAGTTCACACTATGATATCTTTTGCATAATATCTCATGCGCACTGCACACTACCTACCAATGTTTGTCAAATAAATAAAATCTTTCCTCGACTGAAAAAAAATATTGTGCAATCCAAGACATTTATTTGTAAGGCTGAAGTTTATAAATAACATCATTTAAGTTACAGGATAAGTTATTACTATTTTCCTGTCACATATAAATCTATATAAATATAAAAAGTCCTGACTGACTGACTGACTCATCAACGCCAAGCCCAAACTCTTGGACCTAGAAAGCTGAAATTTTGCACAGAGGTTCCCTTTATAATGTAGACAAGGAATAAGGAAGGAATTTTCGAAATTCAACCACTAAGGGAGTTAAATAGAGGATGAAATTTCCGCGCGGGCGAAGCCGTTGGCAAAGGCTATTTTTAATATAAATTTAATAAACCTGAAGATAGTTAAATTATTGAATATACAAATGTTAAACCCGGCGCCTGATGGTTGAAATCGATATGGTCGATGACACTAGGACTATAGGAATACCAGAAATACACACACTAATTTTGAAACCCGATACCAGTGATAAAAATATTTTAGTTAAAAACAAAACGGTTGAAACAAATTGCTTACTTGTGAATTAACTTTTGTGTCATTTACCGTTTTGTCTGTTATGTCTTCGTAGGATAATATTATATGTACGTGGATCTAATAGTTTTTTCAGTTTTGTTGTTTGAGGTTTTCCTGCTACAGATTTGGTTTATTTTTGTGATTTTATTTAAAACGAATTTTCTGTACAAATCATATACATCCAAACATTTCCGAGTGTAAAGCTCATCCGTACTAGCATAAATGACATCGTTATCAGCCTATTATTCGTTCAATCCCACTTTTGGGACTCAGGGGGCAATAATCGATCAAGCGGGCCGCAGACCTCCATAATTCCATCAAAAAGGGATTATGAATTCGCTCTCAAACTGAAACTTGGAGTTTCAGTTCGTGACTGCCTCGTTCGTCTAGTGGTCGAAAAAAAACATAATTGGCGAAATTAACTATAGGTACAGCTCTGCCCAACCCTTCTAGGGAACAAGGCGTGATGTTATGTTTCGTCCACTCCAAAACAAAAAAACAAAAACGGAAAATATATCAAAAGTAAAACTGACGAGAAACTGGCTACAGCAACCTTAGCTGTAGGTCTACGTCCTAAGGAATCAGGATACACAGATCTTAAGACAATAGAAAGCAGTTCATCACTAACGTTCTACCAGAAAATAACGGTGCAATTCGCGGTACGGACATAGTTTGTACCAACATGGCGGTTTTATTACCCTCTGATTACACTGAGATTGCGCAAACGAACAGTTTATGGCCATGTCTGGGTTGTCATTGTCAGACATGCGGTGCAACAATACTGGTTCCGGTAGTCGGTACAGTTAAATGGGAGGAACTTTGACCAGTGTTTACTATATGATGTTTTTGCTGACCGTTGGCCATAGAGCCATCGAGCTTTGTGGTAGAATCGCAAATGTTTGAGAGCTAGTTGTTTAGTCGCACTTAAGGGTCCGAAACGATCAATTGAAATTGTCAATGTTTACGTGTTCGATACACATTGATGCGCAAATTTATTGTCCACCAAATGCAATTGAAACGATTCACAATAATACTACAGTAGCAATTGATTGCAAATTTGCAATTTCTTGTTTTAGGGAACCTTTAAGTCCCTGCGCCTTTTATTGAGGTTTTGCAAGCTTCTTAGCCAGTCGGCTATGTTGTATTTGTATTGCCATCTTAGTCCACATTACACTAGTCAGATTATTAAAGAAAAATAACAACCAGCTTCCAAAAAACAGCAGAAAGTGGAAAATAACTTTAATTTCGGAAGTCGGTAGCAAAAAACGAAAATAAAAGAAAACCAAAGACACGTTAAAGACCCGTTGGACAATGTTATTTTACACTTCACAGGCTTGTGGCTAAATAACAATAGCTGCACGGGTCGATCGGCCAGGTTAAGCTACGCTTGCCGCGGTTGGTCCGTGGATGGGTGGCCATCTTTACATACCAAGACCCCTCCGTGCCTCGGAAAGCACGCTAAGCCGTTGGTCCCGGCTGTCATTTGTAGATCTTTCACCGGTTGGACTGGAAGCCGACCCCAACATAGTTGGGAAAAGGCTAGGCAGATGATGAGGGTTGCTTTTTGGAAGTCGGTTTTTTTTTCTCTTTCTATCCCACACAAATTCATATACCTTCCTTCACTTGCTAAGTAAACAACAATGACAAGAAGTTATAATAACATCTTCAACATACACTAACTGGAACAAATCCGTCTTAGGTATTGAAGTTAACTCAACCACTAATCAGAACGTGACCAAATTTATATGGGACCACTCTATATGTGTACCCTTTCAAACAAAAGAAGGACGAAGCGGTTTATAAATGACGAAGTTCTGTGGTAAAAAAACCCCTCCTTTTTGAAGTCGGTTAATAAACAAACACCATGAGGAACCCTGTTCTAATAGGTCTATTAAACTAACTAAAAAAAACTAAATGTTGGTGCCATTAAATATATTGTAATTAACATTTTACACAGAAGTAATTTATTAAGTAACATTTTTCTCGCAGAAATTCAAATTAATCTCCAAAGTAAATAGCTGTTTTGTCCAACAATATTAATTTTCTTGACAAATGGTGCTTTATCGTAAATCAACACCGCTATACTGCGATAACAGTTTTTAAATAAGAGTGTTTTTTCTCTGTCATTTTTAGGGTTCAGTAGAAATAAAAGTCAGTTCGGTATAAATCATCGATCGCCCCTTAGGCACATTTCTCCAATTGTTCACAAACATAATTCATAAAACTGTCAACGTTATAATAAACGGAATGACAGACAGTTAAATTATTGCCTTTTCTCTCTTTTTTTAATGAAGTAATTTATTTAGTTATACAAAAAAACGTTATACTTAATAGGTATAAAACGGAAGCATGTAAATTAAATTGTTTCCTAGTCCATTAACGATTTCGCATAATCGTATATTTTGCCCATAAACTTACTAGCGAGGTTTTGCGTGGGCGCATAACTGACCTCCGCTTTGATGATAAGATTTTGCTCGGATATCGATGCGATCTTGACAAGTAGGTATACATACTCATACATACTCAGCCTATAACGTTCCCACTGCTGGGACACAGGCCTCCTATCCATGAGAGGGAGTGGGCCGTAATCCACCACGCGGGCCCAGTGCGGATTGGTAGATGTCACATGTCTTCGAATTTTTGGTTCTAGGACATGCCGGTTTCCTCACGATGTTTTCCTTCACCGTTTGAGTGCAAGACAAGTAGGTATGACGTGCACATACTATGATCTACATTGTATTCATTAATTTGTTGAAATGAGTTAGTCCTTGAAAAATCTTCTAAGGTTAGTTCAAGCTTCAAGCAGATAAGCAGGCATTGAGTCATCCGGCTAGGAAGCAACGTGTTTAAACTTTAGAGGTGTTGTAAGGTTTTTCAATAGAAGACCAATGTGTTGTAGCATTTTGAAGTTATCCATCTATTTCGGTATTGTAAGCATCAAATGGGTTTTATTTAATACTAGCTTTTGCCAGCGGCTTCGCCCGCGTGGGGTCGAAAATTATTCCACGGGAACGTATCTACTATTCCAGGTTACAAACTATCTATGCACAAATTTCATCCAAATCCGTTCAGCCATTTTTTCGTGATTGAGTCACAAACATCTAAACATACAAACTTTCACATTTATAATATTAGTACGATACTTATGATGTTTGCCAAATTCTAGTTCTCAATTTCGAACGACCGAGTTATTCTGCAGATGCATTTTGCCAACTTTTTCAAAATCTGTGTATTTTTTTGTTTTCAACGACTCTATTTATGCATAAATTGAAGCAAATTTTCATAAATAACCTTATCCACAAAAAAGAAACATCCTAGTCATAATTAATAAAAATATCCATGTATTAATAGAATGTATGTTGTCCCAATAAGGCATAATTTATACTAATCTCGAAAATTAGATATTTTACGATGTTGAAACAGCATTCGTTTTGTATGACAGGTTTTTACAACTATTTAGCATTTCCTTCCTATTAATATAGTTTCTTTTATACATTTGAGAGAAATGTGTTTAAATGGATAGTTTCATGTATAATTTTAGTCTACAACTTGACTAACGGCTTGCCATACGGTTTCTATGCCAGCTGCTTTGCTGTGTCTGCTGCTCTTGTTGATCATACTTTCGCATTCGATTTATAAACTTATCACTGAAGAATGTTTAGGATTTGACGCTCATTCTGAAACCGTCTCTGTACACACATGGTGGCAAGGAAATCGACGCGCCACCTGTTTCCAAGGATTCAGTACATACACAATATTATAATTGTGTGTGAAAACGATACACCCATAATAAAATTACCATACCAAAATAGGTAAAAAGAATGCAATTGAAGCAATACAGATAAATTATTTTTATGATAGACACATGGTGCTCACATATTTACAAACACTATGTCGATGTCAACAAACGAAGAAAGCAAAAAAATACGTACAAAGATGTATATTTCTAAAGAAATCTCTTGCAGCACACCATCACAGATGATCATCATCATTATCACCAGCCTGAAGCAGTCCGCGGCTGGACATAGGCTTATGCAACCGCAAGCTATGTAATCGGATCCTTGGCTACTCTTATCCAGTTATTAGCAATTCGGAGAAGATCGTCTCGGTGAAATAACAAGCACCCTATAATTTCAAACTAGTTTTTTTTTTTTCTGGGTGATGAGGGCAGTGTTACGACACGTAGGTCGTGTTCTTTGAGGAAGTGGTTATTAGAGGTAATAGGTGACCGATCATTTACCAGTTTCGTCAATTACTCTAATAAAAAAGCAATCGAGATATTAGAAGAAAGTAGTCATTGTAAAAGTAACTACTTTCATTTAACCAAATCTGTAATTATAAACTCTTAATACACACATACCATTTATTTTTACGACTTTATTATGGCGTGGTACATAAAAACTAATTTACTAAATACATAAGTTATTTTTAAATTATACGGGCTGCCAAAATGGATATAATCTTAATTGTCTTGATTGCGAAAAAGTAAATTATGAGCCTTTCTTTAATATCCGTCACGACTATGGCCCCGTCTACAATTTATAATTGGGATAGCATAGGCCGAACCACCATAGTTTATTACATTTTTTCTTCAGTGTAGCCAGTATTATAAAATGAATGTTGCTTTATTTGAAATCTTATATGGAAATATGTTTTCGAGCGTGGTGGTTACATATTTCATTTTTGATCAAGTTTTCAATATTTTCAAAAAAGCATTAAACTTCTCACATTTAGTTCAGTGCAATTTTGAGACTAGACCAACGAGGTGTTTCAGTTGTTATTAGATTTTAAATCATTTAAAAATATTAAAACTCCTTTAAAATAAATCTTAAAATATTATGTCAATAAATCTTAGAGCTGTTTGTCACCGGACAACTTTTCAACTTTAATATTTATGATTTATCACGAGCATTTCGCCTTTCTATAAAAAAGGAATCGGTGACAAATAACTATTTATTATTGTGGATCTGGAACTATGCTATGCGGGTTTTAAATTATGTCCAGTTTTATTATAAACGTATTGTTTGATATTTCCTCCAAAATATTAGAAGTCCTTAAAAAAAAACATGAAAATATAAAACAATCAAAGTTTTATCTGTAGTTGCCTCAACTTTGCTTATGATGAACATGAAGTTACTTCCCGGACAGATGACTTTATAACTGTTGCAATATGTTAAGACTTTTTCTCGCAATGCTTCCAAGGCTTACATATACATATTTATTTAAGTGCCTTTAATTAAAGACCTTTAATTAACTTGGCTTTGGGATAACCGAAAATATGACCCTGTACCTACTTACTAACCGCATGTTTTACGCAAGACCTAGTCCAGCTAGCGCGCAAGAGTGACTTTAGCCAACGTGTCTATTTCATCATTTTTGTCAATATGTGTCGAAATCTTGACGGCAGAAAGCTGACGGCGCTTGCTTTAACTTAACAGAGACAACAAAAATAATGGGTACCCATTAACCACCGTACAGAACTTAAATGTGATTTATTTACGAAATGAAAAGACAGACAAGTGGTGCGAAGAAAAATAATGATCAGGAAACAATTAATCATGGGCTTCCTCTAACACATTTACCGGGTGATGGATAAAACACATCCATCTTAAAGTAGCCTCTTCTAATGCCCACACATATTATAGAGCAGACATCTGCTAACTGAGACCATAAACATGTTTAAATGAATAAAATGTTCATTAAATAAATAACGTGTAAAGATCTAGATATTCCACTTATTTAACATTTTATTAGGAGAGTGGGCGTGTGCTGACTTACGAACATCTTATAAGAATAGAATGCAGTTGTCACAAAATTGAAAAAAACCGATAAAAAAGCTAATATATTACAACGGTGAATAACATAAAACACTTAACAATACTACCTATTAGAGCTTTTATAAAAAGACACGAATGTGTGAGAATTTATTGATTATTATCTGAATCTAACGGACAACTAATCTCACACAATGTTGATTTTTTTTAGACACCTTTTTTTTATGCTTAAGTTCAGTTGACGTGTAGAAATGTGTCATAAAAACGGTGGTTGGCAGTCAGTAACCTAACAATGGCTGCACCAAACGTAATTTGTACAATTTACCTGCTGTTTACTTTGTTAACATTTTAGTTCTTGGTAGTGAGTACTTGTTTGTTAGTTACTACAGGTCTGACCTGTATAACTGGTAGGTGTGTCCCGGTGCCATCGAACTTCTGGTTTGCAAAAGTAATACTTTTTACAAGCCTTTATTTAACTTGCAATGTGACTATGGGCCAAACTTACGATCCAGTGGGTCCCGCTTAATGGCAAACGACATCGCGGCAGGCCCAGACGGAGATGGCGGGCTGAGCTGGACTCCTTTAATAAAGACTGGTCTTTGTCAGCTTTGGACCGAGAGAGGTGGTAAGAGAGTAGGGAGGCCTTTGCCCAGCAGTGGGACGTTAACGGCTGAAAAAAAAAACAAACAAAAAATTGGACTATGTTTTTTCGGGTGGACTCTTGCAAATTAATTTTGAAGCAGAAATCTTAAACCTGTTGTACAAGTATATCGCGTGACAATACAATATTATGATGACATAGAGCTGATATGATGCTGGAGCTGGAAGGTGGCTATAGGAACTCCGCAGTAAAACGACACAACCCCATCGAGTTTGGACTCGTTTGATTCGTATTGGCGAGCACTTTAACCAGGGTCTAATGCTGGAGCTGGAAGGTGGCCATAGATACATAACATAATACTTAAAGTGCTCAAAACAACACATATGTGTGGGTTGTACGAATTATTACGAGCTGCGTAACGGAAAAACGCTGTTACGAAGTACGCCGTAGTAAATCCCGCATCATAAATACTAAAAAGTTGAAAATTAAATTAAAAGAAAAAATACGTTTTTTTTAAAACAAGCTTTAATAGTACCTACTTGTTAATAAATCGAACTAAAAAGTTAAAAATAATTTAATCTCAATTATTTAAATAAAAGGGTATTACATATTAACGGTTAGAAATAGGTCATCATCATCAGCCTATAAAGTTCCCACTGCTGGGACACAGGCCTCCTCTCAGTGAGAGGGATTGGGCCGTAATCCACCACGCGGGCCCAGTGCGGGTTGGTAGATGTCACATGTCTTTGAATTTTTTGGTTCTAGGACATGCCGGTTTCCTCACGATGTTTTCCTTCACCGTTTTGAGAGCAGTGGTGATGAAATAATTTCCACAAAGTAAAGCGCCTGTCTAGTTTCGAACTCATGACCTACAACTCGTAAGTCGCAGGCGTTACCACTTGGCCACCACTGCTCTAAATTAGAAATAGGTGGAACATGCTAATTAACATTCTTTATTTATCCTGCCATCAAAATATCTGACTTGAATATTCAGCCAACCGCTTGGCGGTGATGGCTCGAAATACTCGAATTTTAAATTGTAGGTATTACTACGGAACCAGATGCGAATCCATTACCTACGACTTTCTCCTTCCAGCATTGTAAAAATTAAATGAAGTTCGCATTTCATGGCTTCTGTTTAAGTGTGTAGATTTTCATCGGGTCAACATTCAGGTCATTTATATTTACATAATTACTATATTGGCATAATAACGAACGGTAAGAGGAATTCAATTCCGAAAAAAAATGCACATATTTTTCAATATTTAATTCTCACAACAATCAAACTCTCAAAATATTTATAACAGTAACATAATTATATACAGTTTAAAACGAATTCAGGTGTAAAATCTAGAAAGCTTATATTGACAACAACGTATAAAATAAATTCTAGATAACAAAGTAATTTCAATCTTCTTCATTTTTTTTATCTTAATCAACGCAAAAATAAATCTGGATTGTTTTCAAAAACGTTGAGACAAATGATTAATTTTTAACACTACTTTATTTACGAACTAGACAGACTTGCATTTATAACCTAAAAAATCTTAACTTATAGCAATCCTATAATACTCTCCTTACGTTTTAGGACTGGCTTTAGCAATGGCTACGGCTATAGCATCCCCATTCTCACTCTTAGCATTACTAAGTGAAGACGACGCACCATTCCCTCCAGCACATGTGGAACATGGCTCCTCTCCTCTCGACGCTTCATCCGCTAACTCTTCGAATCGATGGCGGTGATGATGTGGCCAATACGGGGGCGGGCCAGGCGGTGGGGGCCAGAACGGTGGCGGGGGCGGAGGCGGCGGAGGTGGCCAGTACCTTGGCCGACGTGGTCCGTAGTCTTCGTAGCTGTCACAGGAGTTAGGTGAACGCTTTAGCCGCTGGACCAGGAGGTCATCCGAAGCTGGAATTATAAAGATTGTGATGAGGATTCTTATTAATGTAAAGCAGGTTTTACATCCCGGACTAAATAACGGTTTGGCTGGATTTAAATTATTAAAGAAAAGCATTTCAAATAATATTCCAGATTCTGGAACATCTAGCTGAGAGATTCATTAAATTTTATCTTTCCCAGCGGCAACGCCCGTGTGGAGGGCGAAAGTTATTCTACGGGAACATGCTGCCGGGATAAAAGTAATAGAATGTGTTAATACGGGTAATAAACTATCTGTGTGCCAAATTTCGTCAAATCCGTCCAGCCGTTTTGCGTGATTGAGTATTAAACAACCAAACATACAAACTTGCTAATTTATAATATAAAGTAGGATACCCACTTTACCGTTGAATGTTTTAGATTTGATGCTTATCAAGTAACATTGAAGAGGTAATTTCAGGAAATAAATACTGATAACACGAATAAAATTATTGCCATTATAATTCGTAATTAGGCTTTCTGAGTCCACAACAGTTACTTACGTTTCACATCAGCGGCTGCGATTTCTATCAAAACAGTTGCTACTAACAATACACCTATTCGCCACATATTGTCGATTTGTTATGAACTAATTTTACAAACATTACATCTTTATATGCTCGGTAGATCAATATTAAATAAATGCTTCAAGAAATACCACGAAAACTCATTTTCACAAGTTAACTTTAATTGGTTGTGACAACTTAGATGGCTAGTGTGAAAACTTATGTGGTTTTGGTGAATCCCAGTAGCGCGTTTGATTTAGGATGGTTACACACGTCCAATAAAGCTTGCCAGTTTTGATTGAAGATTTTTACATATGTTCCTACATATGTTATGTAGTGTACAATCATCATTCCGTAGCCTTAATCCCAATAAATTTAGTGACACTGAGAACTTTATTTTGCTTTAACACCTCCGTCATTTCACTTGCTTCGTAGCCATATCGTCTTTCACACAATCGTTTCATCGTTGCCTTTGTGTACCTCGTTTCATACAGCCAATTTGTACCTCACACTTGTTATAACATGCATGAGTTCTAAGTACTGCTTATAATTCACAAACCCCAACCTTCATTAAAATACCTATATAGATACGCCCAAACCAGTTGAATAGTTGACATTTGGTATTACTTTAAGGTGAACAAACGGACATAACTGTCGGCAATTATTAATTATTCTTATCAATTACTAGCAGCGCTCTGCAGTTTCACCCGCGTAGTTCCCGTTCCTGTGGGAATACGGGGATAAAATATAGCCTATGTCACCCGGGGATAGTGTAGCTTCCCAACAGTGAAATAAGTTTTCAAATCGGTTCAGTAGTTATGGAGCCTATTCAATGCAAACAAACAAACAATCAAATCTTGCCTCTTTATTATTAGTATAGATGAACTATTATTAAAGCTAAACAGCTTGTTTGTTTGAACGCGCTTATCTCTGAAACTACCAGTCAGATTTGAAAAAATCTCTTTGCATTTATAAACCCGGAGGAGGAGCAGTGGTGGCCAAGCGGTAACGGCCGCGACTTACGAGTTGTAGGTCGTGAGTTCGAACCCAGACAGGCGCTTTACTTTGTGTAAATTATTTCATCACCACTGCTCTCAAAACGGTGAAGGAAAACATCGTGAGGAAACCGGCATGTCCTAGAACCAAAAATTCGAAGACATGTGACATCTACCAACCCGCACTGGGCCCGCGTGGTGGATTACGGCCCAATCCCTCTCATCGAGAGGAGGCCTGTGTCCCAGCAGTGGGAACATTATAAGGCTGATGATGATGATGATGATTTATAAACCCAATTCTCGACAAAGACTACATAGAGCTTGTAGGAACCCAGAAAACAGATGAAAAATCAAAAAAAACGCGTGGTCAGGTGATGCGGTGCGACGGGATGGGTTGGGTCGGTCGAGGGAACAAGAAATTTAACGCAGATGAAGTCGCGGGTAGCTCGTCCTTACTACTAATATTATAAATTTGAAAGTTTTGACGTTTGTTTCTCAATCACGCAAAAACAGCTGAATGGGTTTGGATGAAATTTGGCACACAGATAGTTTGTAACCTGGAATAAAACACTAAGTACTTTTTATCCCGATAGTACGTTCCCGTGGGATACCTAATTTCTTACCTTCACGCGGGCGTAGCCACTGGCAACAGCTAGTTAGTTATAAAAGGATTTCTGCCAATGAACCACCACAAAGGACAAAACAAAAGTGTCGTGATGTTCTAAATGTTACACTTTTATTGATAGAACTCTTATTCGCCAAGTGTGCAGAGTTTTTTTTTTTTATTTAACTTATTACGCAATTGCACGTTAATGCTAACAGTTTAATCATGATAAGTCTTTATTTCGTAGCAGTTACGGTGATTTTCGTTATTCAAGTGTAGGTAGGGTTGTGCTACCGTGTCTCGCACTGTGACAGTCTATAACGATCTTTTCGTTTGATAGTTTGTGTACAGCCTAAGTTTATCCAAACCCTTGTTTGTACGTTTCCATTCACATGCGGTTTGATGATGTAAGTAACGTTGATTTAGATCAATTTTCGCGGTTTTATATATTTATTGTGCAAGTGTTAAACTTTGCCCAAGTTTTCGTATATCCTGTTGCATTTTTGTGTATAACAATCTCAACGACGTTGTTTTATAAACATGATAATAACACCTGCGTGTACTCTCGTTCGTCCCACTACGATCAATCCACTGGTGGAACGAACGAGAATTTAATAAATTATAAAAAAAAAATATTCGTGTTCGCACTTTTATTATTATTGGGATGAACGGGAACAACTTATTATTTCATTTTTAATTCTCATTGGACCCACTAAATAATTTGAATCTGATTTTCAAGGCTGAAAAAACGCTAATAAATAATATGATAAATGTGAAAGTGAGTATTTCTGAAAAATTGTGATTAGGCTAAAACAACAACTAGTAGGTAAATGTATGGCAAGAAGGCCAGGGCGTCGCAAAAATATGGCAACTTCCCAAGGGCGTCACAGTTAAAATAAGTTTGAGAAGCACTGCTCTATAGTATCAAATTGAAATAGTAATGAAGCTGGAACAAATAATTATGAACGATTTATTAAACTGCTCGAGAGTTATTTTATATGAAAATTAGATTAAATAAAACACATCAATGTGAAGTGCGTTAAGAAAAAAAGCAATTTAATATATTTTTATACTAAAATTTATAGTTAGTAGCATATCCACGGCTTTTAATTACTGCTTTACACCGGCGAGGCATTGAATATATCGATTTTTGACATTTCGCAAGAGAGATAGAATTCTTCTAAGGAAACGTACAGCTCTCTTAAATTGCCACACTCTCGATTTGAAACCTTTTTATTGATTTCGCAACAAAGATGCTGTATTGGGTTTAGATCTGGGCTGTTAGCGGGCCAATATAAGACAAAAACTGATTGCGATGTGAGAAATTCCTTAACGGTGCGTGCAGTATGCTTTGGATCATTGTCGTGCTGGAATGTCCAAATAACCGGTAGCACGTTTTCAGCATAAGGTAATATTGTTTCTTCCAGCATATTTTTGTATTGGAATTGACCCATGTGTCCTTCTATCAGCTTAACAGGTCTAACACCATTCCATAAAAGCACTCCAAATCACTTTTCCCCTTTTCCCCCACCATGCTTTAATGTCATCATGGAAAACCATCGTTTAGAGCAATTCAGTTGGTCGACTATCTTTGTAATCGACTTCAAAAAGAAGGAGGTTATCTAATCGACATGTTTATATTTTCTTTTTATGAATGTTCGGGCATAGCTTCGTCATAAGTACACGGATTTGCTAACTTCCTTTTTTGTTCGAAAGGGGTTTATTCCGAAATGGTCCCATACACATTGTGTATATGTAGATCTAATGATGGGTTTCGGAGACAGCCAACGGAACTCTTCAAAAAATGACAGCAAATCAACCGCGATTGCTGCTATCGCATAAATATATATTGTTTTGACCCCAAGGATGATGAAATTTCGAATTGGTGTGTACTTTAACTAAAAAGTGTAAAAAATTAATTTTTATAAAATTAACTTTAATTAAAAGTGAAAAATAAAAACAACCGACTTCTGGAAAAACACTTCAAAGTGAAAAATAACTTTAATTTCGGAAGGCGGTGACAAAAAATTGCACATCCAAAGTCACCGACTTCCGAAATTAAAGTCATTTTTCACTTTGAAGTGTTTTTTCCGGAAGTCGCTTGCTTTTTTTATAGGACCAATTCTTTTCTCGAAGTTTTATTATTAATTACCTTGTAGATTTATCACAACTTTTATTTTTCTCCATTGTTTTCGACTTTTTTAGCACTAAATGTTCCACAGAGTGTTCTCTATTTAAATTTGAATAAAAAAATGAACTATTCAGCGATCTTAGTATACTGGATTCAGATCAAATGTACAAAATATATTTATTTTTAGTCTATCATGTGTATCAACGAATGTACCCTTAATATGGAAAAGTTTAGCGATACCGAGAGAAATACAAAAAAAAATACATGCTGTTATATGTACAGACGCCAGCAGGTCACGCTATCCCATACTGTCAAATTTTCCCAGTTGAACATGAACCTTATTCCTTTGTGATAAAGTTGAAAAACTATCAAAGAAATTTGACAGTTTGGGGTAGCTTGATGTGCTGGCCTCTGTACTTGTTAGTTTGAAACTTCCCTTTACATAAGCGTTCTTAATAATATGACCACCACTGTATAATTTTTGAAAATAATTAATACGTCTACTATGCAGCACCCTATTTGCGTAACAATTCTTTCATATGTTCGAAAAAATTGTCTTCTTAGCAACGTGAACAACGCCATGAATGTTGGGGAACTGTCAAAATGAAAGCGATTCCTACTGATGTCATACGCAATTATCCCTCAGGTCATGGTCTACCCATGTGCAAAATCGCATCTAAATCCTTCTCTGCTATTTAGCGCGAAAGCGTAACATAAAATCGCTTTTGCATTTATTTAATATTACTAGCTTTTGCCAGCGGCTTCGCCCGCGTTTAGGCCGATCTATTATAAATATATCTACCTCTTGAATCACTGTTTAATGATGAAAACCGCATTAAAATCCTTTACGTAGGTAGAAAGGTCTTAGCGAACCTACAGACACCAAAAGCGACTTTGTTTAATACTCTATAGAGATTTAGTAGCTAGGATAAATAAATCGTCAATCAGACAAGGGGTATTGCATTACCCAGTAATTGAGTTGTGGAAGTCAGATAGGCAACTGCCTACCATTCTGCCTGGTACCATTCTCGCTGTCTGTCTGGATTTTTATTTTTTCATTAGAATGCATATTGCGATTTTTATTGATTTACGTGACATAACATGAAAACATGTAATATTTCTGATGACATTTTAAGAGAAAACTGTCAGTGAATGTGAGTATAGGGGGATGAGGAACAGGGTGTAAAGTTCACTCATACCTATGATGGTAAAGGAGGATCCTCCGACCAGACGGGTATTGTGTCTGGTTGGCAACTGCCCGACAGTGTTGTTGTCGAGATTTTGTATAAAGTTGAATTGCGTAGAAAACTCTGACAGTGCGATGTAGGATTTCTTAAAATAGTTCGCTTGTGGTATTGTAGATGGCGCCACTTCTCTTTTTGTGTTGCGAATCATTTTTATTTGTAGTGCCGCTACATGAGTACCATGCGGTCTAGATTGAATACATGACTTTAAAACTGTCCGGCGGTTTTGTATGGCCTACGTTCAGCTCCCTAAAATACTGGGGTTGAGCTACACAATGAATAATGCATGCATGCCATCTGTTTGGAGGTCAGCGGGTCTTTCTTCAAAATACCTTTCCAGACATGGCCTTGCTTTGTTAGTCTCACATAAATATTTTGTAATACAGGGTAAGTTTTTATCCAGTGCGCAAACTGTAACCATGAATTCAGCATATCATTCTAGACCCCCCTACCGCAGAAATTTTTCGCCGGTTATACAAAAAAAAAAATCAGCTGTTTCATAGAAAAGTGCAATATCTACGCGGTCAAAATGTGTGGAACAGCTGTTTTTTTTTTTACAACCGGCGAAAAATTTCTGCGCTATCGGGGTCTAGAATGATATGCTAAATTCATGGTTACAATTTGCGCACTGGATAAAAAGTTTTCCTGTATAATGTGTGGACTATATATGAGACCTCATGGTCTCTTTAAAAGACCAACATCATCATTCTCTTAGTTTTATTCGGCATTTCTTCTCAGGTGCTAAAATATGCTGGCGCCATCTAGTGTTAAAATATTGACGTGTAAAAGTGTCTTAAAACATCTACTTAGGTACATAGACAAACATTTCATTTCACTAACGCTACTTGATACTACAACGATTTGATGGGTATTTATTCCTTTGAAATCATATAAATCTAAAAGATTTTCTTGCTAAGTTACATAATATTTTGAGTTAATAACTTATTATTACAACTAGCAGCGCCCCGTGGTTTCACCTGCGTAGTTCCCGTTCCCGTGGGAATAAGGGGATAAAATATAGCCTATGTCATATAGTGTAGCTTCCCAACAGTGAAAGAATTTTTCAAATCGGTACAGAGTTTCGGAGCCTATTGAATGCAAACAAACAATCAAATCTTTCCTCTTTAATAATAGTATACAGGGTAAGTTTTTATCCAGTGCGCAAACTTTTACCAGGAATTCAGGATATCATTCTAGACCCCCTACCGAAGAAATTATTCGCTAGTTATTAAAACAAAAATCAGCTGTTTCATAGAAATGTACAATACCGACGCGGTCAAAATGTATGGAACAGCTGATTTTTTTTTCTATAACCGGCGAGAAATTTCTGCGCTAAGGGGTCTAGTATGATGTGCTGAATTCATGGTTACAATTTGCGCACTGGATAAAAACTTTTCCTGTAGATATAGATTATAGGTATAGATTATTATTAGTTATTAGTTTAGATAAAACCAAAAATAAATAGGTAGATACATCAGTATTTTTTTCTAAGGAAGCTGGCATAGACAAAGTCAACCATCACTTTTTTTAATTTTTTCTGCCTTTTATGATCAATGGTATATCCAACAATGTATACTGAATCGCATAAAAACGGGATATTAAAATGAAAATAACATTTCATGCATTTAGTATTTATTAAGTAGCAACATCGTTAACAATATTTACATAAAAACACAAACAAAACAATAACATCGCAATTATATTAACATTATGTTAATTAAGTATTATTAGGTACAATCTCCAAAATATCAATTAATATCATTTGTGTAACCTCTAAAATTTCAGGTAGGTATGTCATGGAATCTAACCGCTTACCGAAAGAGCAATAGCGTTTCCGTTTCTGCTCCTAGCATTACTTAAAGCATAGTTGCTCTTGCCGCAAGTGCTACATCCGGCTGGTTGTTGACCAGCCGTCTGCAAACCCTGGGAAGCTAATTCAAGGGCGCCGTTTAGAGCCGATTGAGAAGAACCTCTGGATCCAGAATAACCACCGCCGTGGCCACCGGAGCCGTACCCACCGGTGCCGCTGGAACCGATTCCACCTGAACCATAGCCACCACTGCTACCACCGGAGCCGGAGCTTGCCCCGCTACCGCTGGAGGTGCCAATACCACCAGCAGACTGCTGGTCACTTTCAAAAGAGCCGCTATTTTGACTATTTCCTTGTTCAGCTTGTTGGGTTTCGAATTGGCCTGCAGCATTACTATCGGATCCAGCACCACCAAGATTGCTCGATTGCTGTTCACTGCTAAAACCTTGGCCTTCAGATTGTGAATTGAAGGCTCCTTGATTTTTACCTCCACTGTGGTAAGAGTAGTGAGATTCCTTATAGTTGTTTTTTTTCTCGGCATGTACTGACTGGCTGTCGCTTCCACCTCCAGATTGCCCACCAAAGTCGCCAGAAGATTGTCCACCATAGCCACCGGAAGACTGACCGCTAGACGACTGGCTGCCGAAATGCTGACCACCTGAAGAATGGCCGCCGTATCCACCAGAAGAATGACCCCCATAGCCCTTAGAAGCCTGTCCACTGGAACCGCTTGAAGTTTGGCTACCATAGGCCAAAGAAGACTGACCTCCATAACCGCCTGAGGAGTGACCACCGTAGCCGCCTGATGATCGGGACTTTGAGCCGGAAGAAGATTGGCCTCCGTAGCCTCCTGAGGACTGACCACCATAGCCGCCTGAAGCTTGGGAATTTGAGTCGGAAGCAGATTGGCTACTGGCAGAAGATTTGCTACCATATCCTCCTGAAGACTGACCTTCGACAGCTCCAGAAGACTGGCCGCCATAGCCGCCAGAAGATTTGCCGCCATAACCACTTGCAGATTGGGAATTTAAACTAGAAGAAGATTGGCCGCCAAACCCACTAGAAGATTGAGAGTCAGCATTAGCGGACTGTCCACCAAACCCACCGGAACCTTCAGCATTGGAGCCAACAGAGGACTGAGAACCAGAATTAAATGACTGTGAGCTTGAACTGCTGGAGGAATGAGAAGCAGAGCCACCAGAGCCGTAGCCGCCCGAAGATTGTGTTCCAAGACCTACACCAGCGCCGAATTGAGATGATTGTCCACCTTTCAAATCAGTTGACTGACCTTCCAGTCCTGAACCAATATCTGCGGTGGCCCCACTGGAAGCTAGGGAGAATGCTTCTCCTGCAGCCTGGTTAGCATCTCCAGTACCTGCTGCTGCTCCAGTGAATACTCCTCTTTGAAGACCATTGTCAGCTAGTCCAGTCCAATGAGCGGTGTGGAAGTATCTTGAGCCTCGAGGTGGGGGTGGAGGTGGACCGAATGGCGGCGGTCCTGGTGGACCAAAGAGTAGCGGCGGGGGCCCAGGTGGATCGCCACATGTGCTGCATGGTGAACGTTCTACACGCTTGTGGACATCTGAAAATAAAAGTATGTAGTTACGATACGTTTTACATTGGAGTCTGACTGCCTGATAATATCGGAACTGCCTTAATTCATATTTATGGACACCAATTAAAAGTAGTAATATTTGGACACTAAACAGTTTACGTCTTTTGTTTTTTATTTATTTTTCTTACTAACTACAATATTTTTATACAAACTTGAAAGTATTATTAGTAGATAATGTTGTTAAATAGATTTAAAATTATAAAGGTACCTTCATTTTTAATAACAGCACATTGAGCTGTAAAGACGGACAGAGCGAAAACTAAAACTATAATTTTCCCCATCTTGTCGAAAGGTCAGTCTTGTTCTGATGTAAATTCATCAATTTACTTACATTTATACGTGATACTGAAGGATGTGATATTCCCCGTTTTCCAAGAATAGTATCTTCTTATGATTGTTAACATCGAATTGATAACACAAATATCACATAAGGTAACAGTGAGACAATTCACACTGAGGTAATAATATTTGCATAGCACACAGCTTCTGCAGAAAAGTACTAAATCGGCGAAATTAAGATTTAACACAATATTATGTCATGTGATCTTCAAATATTGGTTTATTTTGATCATATTCTCATTGTTTGTTACCATGGTAGCAATTTGGTGGTAAATAATAATATTTAATGATATTTTGTGTTCGGATAAAATACCATTTTTCCTTTTCTCTTTTCCTTTTATTATTTCTTCCGCACATCTAGCTGTTACTACAGTGAGTGAGTGTATTAGTTTACTTTTTCCCTTCGTTATGTTTTTTTTTTTTCTGGCATTCCATGGGACGAAGCTCGACACGAACTCTCTAAGCTCATATCACACCATATTTTGCACGTTAAGTATGCGATATTGCGGTTGCGACAATCGTCGATAAGATCCGGCAACTGGGACTCGAGGTGGCCTTGCACAAGTCCAAGGCCATGTGGTTTCATGGTCCTCGGAATGCACCACCGACGCGTTCCCAGATAACGGTGGGAGGCGTTCTCATCGGCGTCGAGGCGACGATGAAGTACTTGGGACTCGTCCTCGACAGCCGGTGGAACTTCGCGGAGCATTTCCGCCGTTTGGCTCCCAGACTGGAGCGGGCCGGGGCTGCGTTGAAGCGGCTCTTGCCCAATCTAGGGGGGCCAAACGCCTCCTGCTGGAGGCTCTACGCGGGGATTGTGCGATCCATGGCCCTATACGGGGCACCGGTGTGGGCGCCTACATTGAGGCGCCAACCAGCTCGCAGGTTGAGGGCGTCCCATAGGGTCATGGCCATACGGATGATCCGAGGATACCGCACGATCTCCGGCGAGGCGGCGGGCCTCCTTGCCGGATTACCGCCATGGGATCTGGAGGCAAAGGTCCTCGCGCAAATATGGGAGTGGCGCGAGGAGGCCAAACGCCGGGGCGTAACTCCGCTGCCGCAGGAAATCGTGGCACAGCGGACAGAGCTCCGGCGGGATCTCATGGTGACATGGAGAGAGCGATTGTCGCAACCCAGTGCTGGGCACGCCACGATTGCGGCGGTAAGTCCCCTCTTTGAGGAGTGGTTTGAGAGGCGGCATGGCGTCCTCACCTTCCGCCTGACGCAGGTCCTCACCGGACACGGTTGTTTCTGGAGGTTCCTGTTTCGGATAGGGCGGGAGGAAACGCCCGGGTGTTTCCACTGCGAAGATCGCCCTGAGGACACGGTGGAGCACACGGTGGCGGTCTGCCCAGCTTGGGTGGAGCACCGCCGTGTCCTCGTGGAGGCGATCGGCGGCGGCGATCTCTCGCGTCCGGCCCTGGTCCAGGCCATGGTACGGAGCGAAAAGGCATGGGGAGCCGTCACCTCCTTCAGCGAAGCACTGATGCTCGCGAAGAGGGAGGCGGCGCACGTGAGGGAGAGGCAGCATATGCGCCCTCGCGACCCTAGCCGCCGCAGGATACGGAGACGCCCTGGGCGTCGGGAATCCCAGTCCGATTTCCGGCCACCGTAAGCATGGGCTTGCGGACGGCGAGTAATGGGTAGCTCGCTGTCCGGTAAGGATCAAGCCCAAGTCGACGGCGCGTTGTGTTCCACGCGCGCCTCAAAGAGATGTCAGCACAAAAATGATGGGGCCTGCAAGGGCCGATGCCTGTAAGGGGTGCGGGTTCGTTTGAAAGAGATACCACAGCCCCTGGCATACGGGCTAATGAAGGAACACGGGTGGGTTTTAGTCAGTAAAAGTCTGACACGCCCTCCTGCTCCACCCAGAGCGGGAGAAGTTATTTGATGATTTCCCACCCACAAAAAAAAAAAGTATGCGATATTGCTGTTGTAGTTTTACTTACATAATCAACTGATTTTGATGACCAGTTTCATTAAGTTGATCAAAGTGTACCGGACGGGCGTGATCGCTTGGACACGAAGGGTGTGTAGGGAGGGTGTATTCCTATCCAGGTTTTATCCCGGTGTGTATGTAGGTCTCCCAGTCCACGCGGCGCTGACGTCCTGCACCTATAGGTTCCAGATATCTTCAGGGGCGGCTACTATCTTCCGTTCTTCACGACGTTACCAACGTTTTGACGACTGACAGAGAAACGGGTTCCAGACTTTCGTCTAGGAAGGGGTTGTTTTTAAGACACCTCTGTGAAGGGGTACTTTACCTGATTAAATAACACACATTTTGATTTAATCTTCAGGAAGCAATTTAGAACTTTCACTTGTACTACATGTTAATTAATTTAAGTTTAAAATAACAAATTTATCTTGCCGATGACTACGAATTAGTTTTATTCTATATTTTCTAAGGTGCCTCGAAACTTTACCGTAACGACGGCCGCAAATTGCTTCCTGTTTTAACTTTTATTTATTCTGTTTTCGACTATTGTTACAATGGAATATTGCATACAACACATTATTAAATTACTGTACATATGGCATGTTATATATCCCTGTTTTCCCCCTGAAATTTCTGAGATACCTGTATGGACTATATCTTCCCGCACTGAAAGATTATTTCAAGAAAACCCGAAAAATTATGAAAAATGTTACCAATGAATATTTTAAAAGTTGATTTTCTCGAAAACTACTGAACTTATTTCAATTCTGGTTACAGATACCTCAGGGTGGTTTACAGACCCAAAACGATCTAATATTAAGAACGTTACACGTATGACTTTCAGGGCGTGACGCGCCCTGAAAGATGGCTAGCAAAACTCAAAACTTAAAATTACTTAGCTAAAGCAACACGACTTTCAGAGCTCAATTAAGTTGGTTTATCTTAAGTTTACGTTAAGGGAAGTTGCGCCCAGGGCTAGGTCTCGGTTCTAGGTTACCTGGACGCACTTGAGACTATAAATTACGGCTATACAGCCCACTTAAATGAGATCTGAAAGGGTGGTACTTACGGTTTTCTTATAGTAGGCACTTATAACCACTGTCTATTGGTTTAACTATCACTATTATCTTTATGATTTTAAATTACTGTCAAAAACAAACTATTAAACTATATAGTGACGCATCGTCGCGAACACAAAGGTTCGATCTACTCGTGTTCTAAACAAAAAATATATTCGTCAATGACTGAGTAGATGGACTATGGTCCATACTTACGTAATCTACCACATTCCAACATACTTGATCTGAGTTTGATCTTCCAGCTACCAATTTGCAGCTGTTACTTTCGCAAACATTTGTTAGGGTGTTGGTGTTATTGTTTCGTGTGTCCTTAGCCTGAGAAATAGAAAGGCCTGTTGGCTTTGTAATAACAGCAGGATGTGTTGATCAAGCTACGCTTGTCGCGGTTGATCCATGGATGGGTCAACAAGATCCCTCCGTGCCATAGTGGTCCCAGCAGTCAGTCGTGGATCATTGCCACTCATTACGAGTCGTCAGAAGCTCGAAAGTCTGACAACAAGTTTTACCTTACTAAGGGGTAGGTACCTATCGTACCTATTACCCAGTAACTGGTTTGTGGAGATCTGATAGGAAATGGAAGTTGCTCCAGGTAAAATACTGGTATTCTGCTGCTTCTGATTAGACTGAAAACTGACCCCACCATAGATAAGAAAAGGTGAACGTAGATAAAGATGGTAAATATAACGACTTCGTAGACAATACAAAAGCCCTTTATTTGAATAACAAATTAAAGTAGCATATTTTATTTAAAAATCTTCAAATATTTCAACCACGTGGTTCAGCTTGAGGTTCAGGCGCACTCTCGGTGAGGCTTGCTGTAGGTCTCGGACGCACATTCCCAGGCTTAGGCGAAATATTTAAATTTAATCCTAGGGAATTTCCCGGTCGTACTGAAATAAAAAGACACCAGTCTTACATGGTACTTATTTCGCTCTCAATACCGCATCCCTTTAGTCTAAGATACCAGAACAATAGGTATCCAGCAACCTACAATATCGTTGAGACTAGAAAAATGAAGCTAACATAATATGTGGGGATGACAGTATTGAGTGAGTGAGAGCGAGAATGTGTGAGAGAGAAAGAGTATTACGTGAGGAATGTGAAGGTGGGTGGATTTTGACGTAAGACGAGAAAGACGTAAAGATATTAATTGTAAAGACTATTTATTTAAATAAAATAGCTTAAAGTTATTAAAAGTGTTTTGATTTCCCACATTTCACGCCCACAAAAGTGGAAAGGCTGGGAAATCATTAAAAGACGGGCCTACAAGGTAAAACAGAAAATTTTGGGAGTGTAATAAAAAAGGATCCGTGGCCCAGCATGAACGCAAAACGTAACTTAAATTCGAGCGATTTTCAACAAAGTAATGTCGAAAATAGTCATTTAAATGATGTTATAGATAACTACTTGCCCAAATTCTGGAATTGTTGCGCATATTTTTACATTTCCTGCTGGGGTAACGTTACCGCAGCCAGACATTTAATTTTTTAATGGGAATATTAAAATAAATATTAACCATGCAATTGAAGTATATTTAGTCCGTTGTATTTTACGGTGAAATAAATTAACTATAAATTAATTCGTTGTACATACGAAGCAAAAGTGCAACTTATTTTGTATTTTTACTTTTTTCGTTCAAATTTGCACGCAGACACTACAGGCATAATAAGAGAACTACGCAACTATGTTAAGAACTTTCTGTACCTTATTTACACAAATGAATGATTTAGATTTTTTAATTCTTCGGCTGCGAAGTTATTCGAGATCCTGCTAGAGTATAACCTTTAAACGGTATTTTTTTTAATTGCACATCTAATTAAAACTAATTCTTAAGGTGAATCTAGTCGACATTATTTCCATACAAACTTCGGGAGTGTATCACTGCACTATTCGGCAATGTACATCAAAAATTAAACATGGTATAGTTTTGCCTCATTATTATTATTGTCTGTGCAAAAACACAATACTACAATAAAAAGCGCGAACCATTAAAATGTTATGGTTATGATTGTTATGAGCCAACAAAGATTCATTTTTCTTGCTAATTTAACCTAACTTTGGGCGTGTTTAAGTAATAAAAGAAGTGTAAAATCTCCAAAACCAAGCCAGTACTGACAAAGCTCAATTATCGAAAAGTTCAAAAAACTATTGGTGATTGATGCAGTGGTTTTTTCATAGAACCTAATCTCCCGAAGGACTTTTCTTTTTCCAACGTTGTGCGTGTAGACTAGCGTGTAACTGCTCATAAGATAAGATGTCTGGTGAGGCAGCGTGCTTTATAGCCAAACCCAACAGTGAGTTCGAGCCCGCGACTAGATTGCCCTTAAGAAGTTATGTACAAAAGTTGATAAGAATCCGCTAGCCATTTCAGAGGTCCAGAAAACCACAAACGTTACTCCAGCAGGATCTCGAATAACTTCGCAGCCGAAGAAAGAACAAATACAAAATAAGTTGCAACAATTACTTCGTCTAGACAACTAATTAAACTTATAACTAATAGTTTTTTCAATATTCCCATTAAAATGAAAATGTCTGGCTGCTTTAACGTTAACCCAGCAGGAAATGTTTTTTGTGAAAAAACTAAAAGTGCATCAAATTTAATAATGTGCGCAACAATTACAGAAGCTAAAAATAATAATTAATTATTATTAATTATTAATTACGCTTGTCGCAATTAAAACTAAAATGCTTGAGTATGGTTGTATTTTTGATACAGAAATCATTCGCAATTTAGGTCACATTTACATCGCGTAATTGTGCTTGCCTCTATGCTGCCCCGTGGTGCATACGACCATACAAGTATACACACGTGTAAAAACACCGCTGTTGATGAATACTCGGAACTCTGTCAACTAAATTGCTTATAAAGGACCATAGGACATACTAAGCATCTGCGATTAGGCCACTCGCTGCGTTATACTTGCCTATTGCTTTTTAACAACCGCTGTATCTAGCTTCCGAAAGTCGCTGGTCGTTGAGGCTAAAAGTATCGTGTCTGCTATCGTCCTTAGTCAAAAACTTACTTGATTCAACACTGAAGAAGTTGACTAAGACCAGAATCGTGAAAACACAGAATATGAGACGAGTCATCTTGGATTACACGAGGGTTTCACGAGCACTGATATTAATGTATCCAATACTCCCGTTTATATTGGTACGGGCACTACGTCAAGCATTGATCACTTAGAGAATTTGTGGAAAACAAGTATCTGTACTGAACACTCTTAGGATATTATAAATAGTATTTGATCTTAACCAGATTCTGAAGAAATCTGCTGGAATCTAAACAGTTTTTCAGAAAATTGCGGAAGATTTATTTATTACAGTCCATAGGAGGTATCCGGGAGAGTTGAACCTTACAATGACTTGAAACTTATAACTTAAGATCAATGGGTACCATTTTCTATTTTCAAAGTAAAAAATAATACACTAACTTGAGATGAAAATGATTTTTACAAAATATATATTTGTGGTTCAAATCTTCCCTACGCATAGTGTTGAATGTAGCTATAACGAGACTTACCTAACCATGTCTGTTTGGATGGGAAATGACAATACATACTTTGTAAATATCAAGGATTTTAATAATAAAAAGATAGCTTGCAACTATTTCTTACTAAATAGAGGAACAGTGGTATCATGGATTTTCATAACAACAAAAAAATGCTCACTAAATAAGGACTTCAAAACAAAAAGACATTCTTGGCCTTCAAAAAACAAATAGGTATACCTCGTATTAAGGGCCTTAGCTTATAGAGGTATGAGGAACAGGGTGTAAAGTTTACTCATACCTATGATGGTATAGGAGGATCCTCCGACCAGACGGTCTGGGTGTCGTGGTAAACTCTGATTGCGCGATGTAGAATTTCTCAGATAGTTCACCTGTGGATGGCACCACTTTTCTTTTTGCGTTTCTTGGATTTTGTTGCCAAGCATTTTTATTTGTAGTGCCGCTACAAGCTAAATATATCAAAATTAAATCACGTTCATTGGGTTTCCGTACCCAAATGGTGCCAAGGGAATAGCATTGCTAAGCCTCATCCGTTTGTTTGTCAGCCCAGATATAACCCGTATCTCATATGAACCACTTAAAATTTGCCACTGAATGTGAATTTCTATTGCTATAACAACATTTTTTTTTACCTCATCTTAAAGATTTAAGGGGGTCTCCATACAAGAAACGTGTTTTTTACAGCGTTTTTGCCTTATGGTACGGAACTCCTCATGTGCGAGACCCACTCGCAAATGCACCGGGCATTTGCGAGTGGGTCTTTTTTTTCAATTGAACCACTGCTAGCTTAGCATGACGCTTTGTATTTCTACGAACAATAGACAGTGCCTGTTCAATATAACGTGACATTTCGCTCCTACATTTTTGTCATCGCACCGTAGATATCCTTCTACAATCTGTCATTTAGTCTTTCGTTTCTAACGATATTTGTCTGGGTCCTTATAAATGTAGACTATTTCAGAAGAATATTTCTTCCCAAACTGTCAAAATCACACTGACAACAAAACTTTCTACTCGATGGCTAATAGTCATGTCTATTCTTCCGTCGACAAATCGGATTTGTCTGCAGCCTGCTGGTCATGTTTCCCTGAATGTACTACTACCTCAGCAAGCAGGTTTTCCCCTAATTATTTTTGGTTTTCCCATAGTTTAAAATTGTACAAAACTATTTTATGTGTACTGAAGTAATTTGCGATTTGCTTTTAATAGGGGAATACAGTTTCTGCCACGTTTATTTCGGGTCGTTATGCCGACCCGATGACGTTTTCTTCCATACTATATATACTTTGTTTTATACCATATTCTCTACATGGTATAAAACAAAGTCAATTTTCGCGTCTTTACGATACGATGCCGATGGACAGAGTGATTCAAGCGGAAGGTTTATATGTAGGCATAATACACTGACCTCCACTCAGGCGATGCCGCTGGAAGAAGCTAGTTTAACGTGTAGTAAAATTTTGTTGGATAAGAATAAGATAAAATCTCTATTTAATCTTACTCTTACACAAAAAAGAAAAATTTATAGTTCTACAACTATAGGTACCCACACAATGATAGTTTAGTTGAAATATACCACAAATCTATCTTGACTCTATCATCAATCTATGCAATCAAAGCTGACTTCCAACAGTTTCGTTACAAACATTAAAATAAAACAACACCATTAAAATACAAAAATCCTTTTATTTAATATGAAAATATTACAAATCGTATTTATTATCCACTTATCCAGCCTGTGACCTCGCGCTTGACTGAGCTTGAGATCGAGAGCCACCTCCTCCAGAGCTGATGCTGATGGACTTACTCTTCGACACACTGATGGCCACAGGACGCTGAGGGCCGCGATTGGAGAAGCCGAATGGAGGGCCGGGTGGGCCAGGTCTGAACGGTGCTGTAAATAAAATAATGAGTTTTTAATCGACCGAACGTTATCGTTGCTACATTATTGGTTCGCGTTTTAAGTCACAAATCTTAGATAACCAAACTTTAATGACTTAAATTAATAGCTTCGTGTAAACTGTTGAACGGCATAGCATAGCATAATCAGCCTATAATGCTTCCACTGCTGGGATACAGGCTGTTTCTCAGCAGTGGAAACATTATAGGCTTTATAGGCTCTCTGTGAGAGAGTGGGCCGTAATCCACCATGCGGGTTCATTGCGTGATGGATAGTGGATGATGTCGCAGCATGTGTTCGAATTTTTAATCCTAGGACATGCCAGTTTCCTCTCGATGTTTTTCTTCGACGTTTTGTGAAAAAAGTTGTAGTATAATTTGCACAAAGTAAAGTGCCTGTGACATCCACGACTGCAACTCGTAAGTCGCGGTCGTTGCCACTGAGCTACCACAGATCTTCTCTCTTTGAATGGCAGCATTCCTATTTTTAGGTCATCTTTGATAGATCCCAGACAAGAAAGATTTTCCAAAAGCTATCCATTACCTCTCTCCTTTCAACCGGTTTCAAATAGGAGACAAGAAGAAGGACATTCGGAAGCGGTAACATTAAACGGGTAACATTAAAACCATGCTTAGGATGCAGGTGGGAAAAAAAAAGAATCAGACCAAATTATACAGCCTCTGTGGTAGTTTATCAAAAATGGATGATGTTGGTTATATGACTACAGAGGTTCGTAGCAAAATAGGTTTTACAATAACTTATAATTACCTGCATTGACACTAAAGAAATTAACTAGGACTAGAACAGCTACGACGCAAACTATAAGACGAGCCATCTTGGATTTCTCGAGGGTTTCACGAACACTGATACTGTGAAAACTTTACACTCGTTTATATTGGTCCGCCACGATGCGGAACATAAACATACCAAATATGTGTCAATTTTAGCACTTGCTGTGTAAATTGACTATCATAACAATTTAGGATAACTTGTACCTAATAATAAATAGAATTTAGTCCAGGACAGTACCTAGAGGGATTTATACTATACATCTTTTTTTCTTTAAAAGGTGTGGTACATTTATGTTGCTTTCTAGTAAAACATATTAGTTTACTTTACAATTTAACATAACTAACTATTTAATTTAACACTAGATAGTAATTAAATAAGAAGCGACTATAAAAGAACCAAACGCGCTGCTTGAGGGTCAGCAGCCGCAGTAGCGGCACCAGCACAGACCGTCGTGCTGGGAACATGAGATGGCGCGTTTCTAGTTTATTCTAGCAAATTTGTATAGAGACGTAACGTACGATAACGCAATAACCAAATTGGATTTTTCAACATTCAATCCGATTAGTTTACCTTGTTTGGGAATGAATCCAAAAGCGATTAATTTTGGCTAGGATGCGGCGTAATTCGCGAAGATGTATTGATGTCGCTTTCTGCAACCAATGCATGCATGTTTTTTGATAGGCGTGGTTTCCCATCTACGCCTATCACCATGCTGATAAGGTATTATTGTTTCTATTAATTTCCCAAAATTTTGGTTCTTCTTTTAAAATAAAGTTTTTGCCTAATACGTGCTTTGAGCAAACAAAAAAAAAACAAACACTTTACACATCACAAAAATCATTTATTCTACCACAATATAGTTCGTACATTTCGCTGTGTCTATTCACAATCAGTCTTATTTGCCGAAACCACGCGAGCCAGAGCTTGATTGAGCTTGAGATCCTCCACCGGATCCGAAACTTATGGACGAACTCTTGGACGCGCTGAATGAACCGCCATTATTAAATCCCGGGCCTCCAGACCCAGGGAATCCACCATGATTATAGCCTTGTCCTCCAAAGTTGCGGCCGCCGTAGCCCCGGCCTCCAAAGCCCTGGCCTCCGTATCCAGGTCCTCCGAATCCGGGTCTGCCATAGCCTGGTCCGCCAAACGCACCAACACCGATGCCAATACCAATGCCGCCTAAATGTGGAGATCTTTCATGCCGTGAAGCTGAAAAAAGTTTTAGGGTTTTGGATTTCTATAATTGTGTAAACATATTTTTATTGCAAAAACTAGCTAGCACCCTAATTGTGTAACACATTCCCAAAGATTTTGGAAGAAACTGTTAATCCATTGCTTCTTATGTTTGAAAAAATCCTATTTATATTTTATCTTCTGTTTCGTAAATAACGCAATGTATAAATATATAATCCACCTGATTTGAGTCTGTCGACCACACAATTGTTTAAATAGTGATTCAAAGTATTCGAAACCGCAACACACTTCATCAAGTAAGAAGTTTTAGGAGTTTTACATGACTAACTTCCGCCCGCGGCTTCGCCCGCATGGCAGTCGGAAATTATCCCGCGGCAACGTACTACCGGGATAAAAAGTATCCTATGTGTTAATCTAGGTTATAATCTATCTGTGTCCTAAATTTCATCCAAATCCGTTCAGTCGTTTTTGCATGATTGAGTAACAAACATCTTCACAAACTTTCACATTTATAATATTATTAGTACGATGATAAAATAAAATTACCTGCACTGACACTGGAAAAATTAACTACTACTAATAGAGCGAACACACAAACTAGAAGACGAGCCATATTTTTTGTATGATATTATTCGAGTGTTTGTCGAGAACTGAGACTATGTAACAACAATACAGCCATTTATATAAAACGTATTCATTGAGCCACGGAATCAAAATGTAGATGAGAATTTTAGCACTTATTAAAGTTTTGTAAACAAGATTCTATTTAGGAATTTCCAGCGAGTAAAATATGAGGAAATGTTGGAATACTATGTTATTGACATAGTGGATCACATCAGAAATTATTTTTAGATTGTGGCCTTTTCTTTACAAAATCTGTCACTGATACCCGTAGACAGAGCTGATATGAGCCCAATATGTTTCCACCTGTACAGAGGCCAGCACATCAAGCTACTCCAATCTGTCAAATTTCTTTGATAGTTTTTCAACTTTATGACAAAGGAATAAGGTTTATATTCAATTGGGAAAATTTGACAGTTTGGGATAGCTTGACCTGCTGGCGACTGTACGTATCGCGTCATATTTTTGTATTTCTGTACCTTAACCCTAGAAAAATGAGGCATTAAGGCAGTTTTACACGTGAATATTTGAAAACTAGATGGCGCCGGCTTTTCCTGGCGGACTGATTCCTGAGAAGAAATGCAGAAACTAACTCATAGGTCATGGTCTATAAAGTCCAAGCAACGTACTTAATTATCATTAGGATTTAATGTAATGTGAATCAAATGTTTTTATTAATGTGAGTTTAACAATGCAAGGCCATGTCTGGAAGGGCCTTTTGAAGATAGACCCATTGTATCTTCTTGCTGACCTGTACCAAAAGACGGTACGCATGCATCAGTCATCATGAAGCTTAACCTTATTTTTGGGAGCTTAATGACCCGTCACAAGATATTATCAGATCTGCAGGACGTTTGCGTAGGCTATATTTAAAAATACTCAAAAAATAAAAAAATATTTTATTTCACATAATCTTGCATGGGCACTTATGAAACGTCAGAAGCTAGGTGCACGGTTCCAATTTGGCGCTTCCTCCTATGGAGAAGAGCCGGCAAGAAACTCCACGGTTACTCTTTTAAAAATATTTGGCTTTTACAATGTTTTCAAATTACAGTGATAATACGTAGGTATGGGCACAGAACACTATTACTCCTAGCGGAGGGTATGGGAGGACAGCGCAGGCCTGTCAATAAGTGCCAGGTACTTTTTTTTTTTAAATTAGTTTTATGGCCTGGTTTCAGAGACCTTTTAGCCAAGTCTTTATTAAGAACGTATCATAGTCATAACAAAGTTATTGTAAAGCGGTAGTAACTTTACAATAACCTATTAGGAGTTTTTGGGGGAACACGAAAAGTCCACGTTAGTCACTTATTTTCACCGTCACTACACTTGTGCACTCACACATAACTAAATTGGATAAATCACTACCAAAATTATACAATTTAATTCGCTATTTCACAAAATTTAATGATAATGAAAATTCATGCGACATGTTCCAACGCGATCCCACCAAAAACTCCTGCCAGGTACTTAGAGGAATGAAAATACAGAATAGAAAATCGTCTGCAAATCTAGTCTGTGAGGCCCACAACGTTCTCTCATTCACAATAAGTAAAATAATCTATATAAATAAAATGAACCTATTTGAACCAAGTGACAGGATTTCCATGACAATCACTAATAAATAATCGATATTGATGTATAATGTCATATAATGGCGAGAATATGTCAGACATAGTAAGAAATAAAAAGTAACATTGCAATTTGGGAGCAGTTTATAGACTTTCACAAAGTTATACTGTTAATGAGGTACCAGGAAAGCCACATGTGCAGAAGGAATTAATACCAACGTTTTCTGTCTTCAACGTTGTCTTTTATCATATTTATGCTTTTTTGTTATGGACACGTTTGATGTGAGTTTTAAACTTTCCAGCCTCTTTCCAGCGTTAAGTTCTGTAACCGACTTTGGCACCTTGTTATAGAAGCGGAAGAATACTGTTTAGTAGAAATGACTTGCTAGTTTTAGTTGCTCTACATTTTGGGATCACAATTTCATCTTTAATATGTCTATTTAGATTATAGAAATCGCATAGTTTTTTGAAAAGGCCTAAGTTTTTGCGAACATACAAGATATTTTCTAGGATATAAAGAGAAGGTAGAGTTAGTATATCCATTTCGTTGAATTTGTTTCAAAAGGGCCCCATTTTATAGATTGCGCGGCGTGCCCTCATTTGTAAAATGAAAATTGAAACTACGTTAGCTGCCAGTCCCCACAGCAGAACACCATAAGACATAATACTGTGAAAATAAGCAAAATAAACTAACCTAGCTGTGGCTACATTACCTTATTTTTCTTACTGCATAGGCAGCTGAGCTTAATCTACTTGAAAGAGCTCTAATGTGGGCACCCCATTGCAATTTTGAATCTAAAGTAATTCCCAAAAATACAGTTTCCGAAATAGCATCTAGTTTCTTGCAATCAAGTTTTAAATTTAGACCTACCTTCTTGGAGTAAATTTGATAACATAAACTTGAGACATTTAGTTTTTTTACATTGAGTAAAGATTATTGGCAGCAAATCATTTCGAAGAAACAGTTAAACTATCGTTAACATGTAAGACATTCGTATCGTTTCTATCTATTCTAAGTGTCATTAGCGAATAAAATTATATCCGAGAAGTTAGCCATCAGATAGGGAAGATCATTAATATAAACTAGAAATAAAAGGACCAAGAATTGAACCTTGAGGCACGCCCATCTTAACTAGAGACCCCGAGGACGTCACCCCAGTAACGTTTACTCTTTGCTGCCTTTTTGATAAATAGGAAAGTACAAGATCAGCAGCTTGTCCACGAATTCCGTGGTGGTGTAATTTACAGATCAGTGTATTTACCAGCGTCAGACAGCATCAACGCTGTCTGGCAAATGCTGAAATGAACCTTTTTGGCGCAGCCGTGAGGCACACACTGTTGCAGTTATTTATCCATTAAAGTGAAATGTCAACAAAAAAAAAAAAAGGTGACCTTGTGACAGCTGACTGCAAGATGGCGTCGATTAGGTCACGTCCCTTTAGGTCCCTTGGGTTTAAACCCCGATTTCTCGCTATTTTACTATGAAACTCATGTGAAACTGTAACTTTTTCGGAATTAGTAAAATATTTTTTACTCTTTTTATTTTTTATTGTATTTTGTGTTTCACGAACTGTGGCCAAATAAACGGTATCCTTTCTTTCTTTATTTTGGTCAACGCAGTCAAACGCTTTTGAGAGGTCACAGAAAATGCCATTTGCATCCTGGGACTTCTCCCAGGATTCCAAAATGTGACTGATGAGTTTTACTTCCGCGTCAGTCGTCGACCTACCTTTCGTGAAACCAAACTGTCGACTATGTAAATATCATTTGATTTCAAATGCGACAACATCTGGTCTAGCATGATTTTTTAAATTTTTTTCAATGCTGGAAGCACAGATATTTATTGAGTCGGGAAACGTACCGCTGTTTAAACATTGATGAAATATGCCTGTTAGGACAGGGGAAATTGTGTCAATGAAATATCATTGTTCATTATTATCATTATTAGGATATTTCCAAGAACCATAACGGAAATCCCCCATAATTCTTCAATGTTTAAAGCCGCCAGAGAGTTATAAAGATAGCAGTAGATATAGCTACTGGGTATTTGATTTTTACAAGTATTTACCAGTAAATACTCACAAGATTTGAAAAAACATTGGTACGTTATAAGATTTAGAGAAACATCGCACATCTATTGGTACCCTAACAGGACCGAGACTTTCAATATACTCATTTAGCTTAGCTCATATTTTTCGTGGATCTCAAATCAGTTTTCTTTACGTAGTCAAGAGTATTGAACTTGGCTTTGTAACGTCATGGAGGAATATCAATTTGACTATCATGTTTAACATTAAATAAAACAAAACCTTAACTAAACAATAATTTATTATTTTACAAAGTTGTCACGCGGACAAATCTTATTTTCCAAAACCACCGGCATTTGAGCTCGCACTTGACTGAGCAGCGCCCCCACCACCGAAACTGATTGACTCGCTCTTAGAAACACTTAATCCCCCATTTAGGCCACCATAGCCGTAGCCTGGGCCTCCGTAACCAGGTCCTCCGAAGCCGGGTCCTCCACCGTAGCCTCCGCCGAAGCCTCGGCCGTAGCCGCCACCGTAGCCACCCCCATAGCCGCCACCGTAACCGCCGTATCCTCCGCCGAAGCCTCTGTGATGGTGATGTCCAAAGTAGCCAGGTCCACCATAGCCGTAGCCGCCGGCGCCGGGGTAGCCTGAGATACCGCCAATAACTCCGCCGACACCAAATACGCCGAATTGTGGAGATCTCGCTACGCGAGACGCTGTAACATTAATAAGTGAAAATGACCTTAACTTTATTATTATTAGAACTAATTGAACCAGTCTTGTGTGAACAGTCCAGTGTCTTGCTTTTTACATAGTTTTACATTAACCATTCTAAAAATGATAATGGGAGTGCCTCATAATCCCTGGTAAATAAACAAAGTAACATTATTTATGAAAAAGTAATCTAACACAGCTTTCTGAATTTACACTGTGTAATGATTGGATTTTTTAAGCATGGGACTTTTTAAATTACATATTATAAATTACCTGCATCACCGCTTTTTAGACTAACTAAAACTAGAACAGCAAACACACAAATTATAAGACGAGCCATATTGGATCTAAATAACTCTACTGGTACAAAATCAAAGATACGACAGTTTATATCGATCCACCAAACCACAGATATAAACGTAAGTGAGAATTTTAACACTCCTTGCATAACTGCGTTAATTCTTTTATAAATAGGAATTTGATCTGACCAGCATAAATATCTCGTCTTGATAAGTCATTGTTGATATCATGACGTTTTTCTGATACGCTAGCCCATAAAATATGAATATTAGTGCTACAAGGATTTTTTGGCGCCTAAACTGACATTGACAGGGGCGCGTTGTTGGTTTTTTTTTCCTTTGTGGCACTTGAGCCAATGTCGACTATTCTGCCAGCGTCATGTAATGACGGCACCCTTATTCTTTCTGTTTCTCTCTTAGATTAAGAAAAACTTCATAATTTGTCTGCTACCTAAAATCAATCTTGAGGTACAATCAACTTGAGGTCAAGTTATGCTGGTTGATAAAACATATTTGCACCTCTGCGGTTAGATGTCGTCGGTAGATACATTTGCTTTTAATGTTAACGATCAACAAGTTCATGGCTGATCAAACCCTTTTCGGTTTGCCCAAGTTTATGTACAAAACTTTTAACATAGGGATGTGAATATATACCTATTCGTATATTTCTGGTCATGGGGATGATAATGATAACTTTTTTTATCAATCGGATGGAACATTTTGTATATTTTCACAGTCATTGCTACAAGACTTTGATAGCCAATTACTACTGCTTGACTCGCAATTTGATAGATTCCGTCCAACCTTAACTATAATGAAACTGAAAAATTATTGATTCCTCTAACTTGATTGCTTTGTTTCAAATTTCTCACACATAAAACTGCAAACGCTACACTTACACAATACACCTCACTTACACTTTCACACGCACACAACACACAGTCGAAATTTAATTCACTTTTGAAAGAACCTATATCGATATGTTATTTTAATTAACTTGTTTTTTTTATGTATCCTGTGTATATTTAGTAAAATTTTATTCTCTTCAGTATCATAGACTCACCCAATGTAAGCTTGTACACATATTATGAAGCGACGTGGGGCCCTGGTGACTTGTACCACAGCCGTTGCTTGCAATGCCTATTTCAGGCACCAGTCTCTCATAAATGTAAACTTGTCCACAGCAAATTTTAAACATTACTACTGTACATTTGTGAAGAGAAAATAAATATACTTTACTTTTTTACTTTAACGTTTCTATATCTAGGTGGGCGAGGTGAAGAAAGGGGAAAGAATTAAAAAATTAAACCATGGAAATGTAACAAAATTATTTAATTTAATATGCTAACCAACATTAACACAACATTATACTCTAATCACTAGAACCAAACACTACTTGCCACTAGCACTGGACTCCGCTTTGGACCCAGCACTGGACCCTCCATTCGAACCAGCACTCGAGCCAGAACTAGAGCCAGCACTGGACTGGGCATTACCTCCACTACTTATGCTAATAGTCTTCGAGATACTGATGGAGCCGCCAGGAGGGATGTCGTACTTGTCCCGGTCATGATGGTCATGACCGTGGTGGCTATGGCCCCGGTCGAACCGTCCAGGGCCCCGGTCGAATCGTCCAGGGCCATGATCGAATCGTCCAGGGCCGCGGTCGAATCGTCCAGGGGGGCCGTAGGGTCCACAGTCGGGCCCATAGCCTCTTGGGAGCGGGGGCGGTGGTATACCGTACGGTCTTCCGTATTGAGGTGACCGCGCTATACGGGTAGCTGAAAATAAAAGGAAAATGAATGTTTAGTAGCTGAAGAGTGGAACTAGGGGGTTTGGGGTTTACATAGAATTTTTAATTTTTTATTATTCTTTACAAATTACAAATGTCATAAATGTAAGCTTTTATTAGAATACTAGACTACCTATTCTTATGTAGCTTACGCTGGCACGAATTGTGCCAAAGAGGAGGTCAATTACAATTTTACATATAGCTAAGCAATTAGTTCTCACTGCTTCATAATCATAATCGGCCTATAATGTTCCCACTGCTGAGACACAAGCCTCCTCTCTATGAGAGTGAGTGGGCTGTAATCCAGTGCGGATTGGTAGATCTCACAAGGCGCCTGTCTGGGTTCGAACCTACGACTTACCACTCGTAGGTAAGTCGTGGCCGTTACCACTGGCCCATCATTGCGCACTGCTTATAATTTTTTATCTTAATCTAAATTAAACACTACTTTAATTCAATAACTGTTTTTGAATATTAAGATCTTAATGTACCATATACTCAGAAATAAATTATATTAAGTATATTATTATAATTGTAACAAAATTAAGAACGTGGAGTTAACTAAAACTAGTGTAGCATTAAAGTATTACCTGCATCAGTCCTTTCCAAGTAAGCAATAATTACAACTAGTAAAATACAAAATATACTCAGACGTGCCATATTGGGTCTGGGTTTTACACCACTGAATAAAAACACATTAAACACCACGTTATATTTCAATACTAAATCGTTTAATTTGAACTTATGTGAGAAATACAAACCATTGATTTTACTCATTAGAAGATTTTCTCGTGGTTTTGGAAAAGTTTTAGCATTTTCAACCATATGTTAATAGCTTTAAATACTACATTGGCATAAAGCACGTCTTACACTAACTGGTATAGTGAATATGGAATTTTAACTCTGTTACTACTGACATAGAGCTTGAATTGTAATTTATATGCTCGCCAAACGTTGATCAGTCTCTGTGAAATAATTGTTTGTATTTTAGAGTTCCGGGGATAAGGGGAGTCACCAATAATAACTACACTTACCTATTACGTGAACGTATTTCCCTATATCAACTCTGTTAATATCAACTTTAACTGGCTTTAACAATCCTTCATTTCATATGCCTAAAATAGATAAACATAAAACCAAAAATACAGGAATTGGTTTTAAAACCTAATATGCAAAATTAAACCTGGCAGCTAACAAAACCTTTTAGGTCAGGAAAAAAAACCCTGTGTGGGTTAAGGTTATGAAATAAGATTGTTAAAAATATCTAATAATTTTCCATATTTTGTTTTCCATACTTTTATTTTATTCAAACAAAAGGATAGTATTACAATACTTAACACAACTACCTACAGTCCCTGGCCAAATTATTAGACACATTGTATTGTTTTTAATAATTTCATGTTTCTTAAGATTTTTTAATGCAGTAATTGTGTATTTAAACCTACTACAATATTATTAATTTTTATTTAAAAGATTTGTTGTTGACTATCTATATATTATGTATTTGTATTTACTTTTAGCATATGGCAACACTGTATTGACAAAGTGATATCGTAAAAAAACCCAGCTCCTAGAAAATATTATTCATGGGTGGAATCATCATCCACAAATGCAGGAGATAGTGCAGTCTTGCATTGATAGCATGCCGCGCAGAATTAAAGCTTTGATAGCGGCTAAAGGTGGCTCAATAAAATATTGACTTTTACGTACTCTAATTTCACATTTCTTTAAAATTTCATAAATATATGATTTTCTAAATTAATGCTGTTTTATTTATGTTAAATTAATCAGTCATTGATTAAATAATATTAAAATATCAAACAGATAATTTTAAAACAATAAAACGATACAACATCACTCGGTAATTATATTTTACATGTAATTATGCAGTGCGTCTAATAATTTGGCCAGGGACTGTTGTACACTGCTACTAAATTAAATGACCAACAAACAGTTTTTTAATAATTTTCTTTATGAAAATTCACTAGTTTTCAGTAGGTAAAACAACGACGAAGATTCGCGGTCACACACAGGCAGACACGACAATCGACTTTAATTTAGGTACAATCTCCTACTAGCGACTCGCTCCGGTTTCGCATGGTACAAATCATGGAAATTCTCGGCTTTTGTCATAAATAATTATTAATAGTGAAAACCATATCAAAATCCGTTCCGTAGTTTAGAAGTAGGTAAGCGGAGAAACAGACAGACGCAAACAACGATTTTATATATTTATCATCATCATCATTTTGAGCCGAAAGTCATCCACTGCTGAACATAGGCCTCCCCCAGGCTCCTCCATTTCGATAGATCTTGTGCTTCCCACATATTTATATGGGTATATAATAGAGATGTGTAGATAATAACGTGAAGTTGTCGATTATTCGGTTGTGTTGTAAGATTAGCAGGAATTGAACCTACTAGAAACACAGACATTTAAAATAGTAGCAGACCAAACATGTCGCTCAAAATTGCGTAGCCATTACGCACACATAGGGAGTGTTGTCAATACAGGGCCGGACTAGGGCCGGTTGCCGGTATTATCTAACGATATTGAAACGACTGATAATCTTACTGACAATCCGTGAAAATCAATATTCTCTGGGTATATGAAGTGTGTTTATTATCAATAAAGTCTTAACGAATAGAACGGGATCTATTCCCGTGGTTATTGTAAAAGGAGACTAAGGTAATATTTTAAGAGGACGATGGGCGGCAGTCCTCTCACCTCTTTTTAACGGTATAAATACACAGACCGTTGACGGGCATCAGTATCGCATAAAAGAACTGTCTCTACAGGCATTAACCCGCCTTCCCAGCTCGGTAGGACCTAGAGTTGAGGTGTTGGTATGCCTGAAAGCTAGTTTATGAACATATCAGGAATTTTTAAATAAAAGAATGAATTTAATTAATATTTACATATTTATTTTTTACTTTTTTATCAAACTTTGTTTTCACAATTTAAAAACTACCTGTTTTAAAATAATAATAATTATGTACTAGAAAATAATCACAAGGCATCAAATAATACGTTCGCATCTTTGTTAATGGGATATGTGCCCAAAAGGCTGGCAAAATTGCCACGTTGAATGGCAGTGCTGATTCTTTGGCCGAAAAATAGGCCAGACCTTTGGTCACGTGATGAGTCGACCAACTGCTTGGGAATGTCTCGGAAAACCATGGCCCTAGAGTTTCAACCCCAAACGGGTCGAACATATAGGTTCCAATAAGATTGGAATATTTGCGCTGCTTGCGGTTTTCCTCACCTGCAGCACCGCTGCTTAAACAGTTCATTAAACAGAGTAGGAATTGCTCCAGGACGTAATGTTGTTCGAAAAGCACTGGGATCAATCAAGTGTTTCTCAAAATGCTTCGAACAAAGTACACTCGAAGGTCTAGGTTGCCAATCCTGGAGTTTCATGTTTTTAATCCATGTATTCCGTAAACTTTCATCCTTTGTAAACCTGGAAAAAATATCAGTACGTTCAGTTATTACCTGCAGAATGAAATGTCAAAGTTATGTGAGTAGCCTATACCTATTTATGCCCACCATCGTTCATGTTATTCATCACACAGATAGGGTGACATAACCGGCTAATGAGACGCAATTGATTTTCTATTGTAACGTACCACATGCGGAACGCACCGGGCCAGAGTGATTCTATAACTTATTAAAATAGCATGTACGTTTACACTGATAATCTGCACTCTGCAGCATTTTCAAACTATATCACCAAAACAAATGAAATATTGTAGAGTAAACTGAGGCTTTTTTTTTTTGGGTGGGAAATCATTAAATAACTTATCCCGCTCTGGGTGGAGCAGGAGGGTGTGTCAGACTTTTACTGACTAAAACCCACCCGTGTTCCTTCAGCAGCCCAGGGGCTGTGGTGTCTCTTTCGAACAAACCCGCACCCCTGGCAGGCATCGACCCTTGCGGGTCCCATCACTTTTTGTGCTGACATCTCTTTGAGGCGCGCGTGGAACACAACGCGCCGTCGACTTGGGCTTGGTCCTTACCGGACAGCGAGCTACCCATTACTCGCCGTCCGCAAGCCCATGCCTACGGTGACCGGAAATCGGCCTGGGATTCCCGACACCCAGGGCGTCTCCGTATCCTGCGGAGTAAACTGAGGCTCTGTTTGATAATTCAATGGTAGGTAAATATTATACATACAACAAAAAATTTCGTCTTAGTCGCCAAATCCGTCCCTGACTACACAACAAAATACAAAAACTTACCGATGAAAGGACAATCCAGGTGTTTTGTGGTAGCTAGCACTGTCACACTGGTACGCACAGCACTTCACCATTTTATTTTGTGTATCAAGTCCCAAACAAGTAATATTTCAAGTAATATTTCGCGGTTGAAACATAGAAACACCATAGAACGTTATGTTGCTTATCAATATGGCGGCGCGGGATAAACGAGCTACGCGTCAAATTTTGTCTATATGTGAGTCAGCGTGACAACAGGTGACAGAACGAGATACTACTTACGACTTGTCGCTTAGCAAGAAAAGGATAAAGAATCAAGTCCATCGACTATGGATTAATGTTTGGTCTGCTACTGTTTATATGTCTGTGACTAGAAACAATCCCCTGCAAAGAGGCTATCTATCTAAATTAATTCATAGATAATCCATTTTAAAATGTCATAACCTGTACTCATACCCTGTCACGGTTGTCACAGTGATTATTTTATAACCGTGAATAATTGATTACAATAAGCGAACAATTTATTATAATTGATTGGTATTTAATCTATTAAAACATTTAGTATGCAGTACGTACCAGATTCTAAAAAGAGAGAGAGAAAAAAGAAACCACCTCTGCAAATCCGATTTCAAAGACATTCGAGCATTCTCATTTGGAAATGTTATTTACAAAGACAGTAGGTATTGTTGGGTTATAATGACCTTCCCCTCTTTTCTGAGGTATTTAATCGTCAGTAGGAAATTTGGTTTTTTAAGCGGGTTAATCTAAGTGCGGGCAGTTAAATTTTTCTTTCAGTCTATTTGTCTCGGAACAGTAGGTTCTGTACATAAATTGCGGGACACACTATCAATCCATCACAATCTGAATCATTTTGAAAGAAATTGTCAATCCGGGATCCTGCAGTTTTGCTAAAATGATTTTGACAAAATTTCATTATCTGGGCTCTTCAAAGACAAAGACATTTATTTATTCATCGCATATGGTAGGTACAAAGTTGGACAAGTATAATTACGTGCAGGACACATCCGCCGCTAAAACTGGCTTAAGTACGAATATTTACAATTAGTAATTACACATGGGTGTAGAACCTAACCGGCTACTGTGGAGAAGAAGTGTGAATTTTTCTTACAAATGTGTCTATTTCTAACCTTTCGTTTTTCAAAAATTGGTCTACAACTCTCATATGGGCGATTCTCTGTAAGCTCGTAATCGGCTGTCCCGACCGATTGAAAAAAAAAGTAACTTAATTATTTAAAAAAATATCACTCTTTACGGGCCTATTGTTTTTAGAACCATAACTATTTTAAGTTTTTTTGCTAGACGTGATAGAAGCTCTAAAAACACAGTCCCTGGCTGTCGCCATTACTGTATTCCCACCTAGAAATTAGATTTACGAAGAAGCTATTGAAACAGATTACATTTGGCAGTTAATATCATAAAGTAAAATAACACACAGTCCTCTGGTGAGTAATAATATTTATGTTAATTACTTTAATTATCTCTATGCATGATTTATTGTTTTATTATTTATGTCTAAATTGATCGGTCGGTTCTTAAAAAACAATTTTACATCAGTTTTGTAAACATCGTGAAATTTTACCGAAATTCACAGTCCCCTGGCAACAGTCCTCTGCCTGAAAATGCAGTAGGGGACTGTTCTACACAACAGGGGACTGTGTATTTTGCGTATTGGTTATTATTTTTATGTATTGTTTGTGTAAATTTATCCCTTAGTCTGTTTTAATAATGCAAGGATCAGCAAAGTATCATTGCTGCGCATTATTTTCCTTTATAAACTTAAATTATTTTACACAGGCTGATCGAACACACATGATATGGCTTCTAAAAAGAAAAAGTTATCCCGAGAGGAATTACTTCAGAAAAAGAGAGAAGCTAATCCAAGAGCGATGCCTTGGCATCACATGTATCGCGCAATCGACGGTAAAGACATCGAGGTTATGGTCGATAAAGTTGAAGAGGAAGCGTCAGATCAGAAGGGTTTTAACGTAACGTTTTGCACTTTAAATGTGCATCAGGTCACAGGTGTTTATTCCAGCTCCATCCTCGGCCTTTCAACTAAATGTAAAACACTTACAATTAAAAGTCTCAGCTGCTTTTGCAACAGCGGATCTTGTGAACATTATAAGATTGGTAGTATCAATTTTGCTCTTAAACCTAGATGGACAGTAGAAGAAGTCTTTACATAGTCCGAACCGGAAGCTCTTGAACCTACACCAAACAAGTCCCCTCACAGATTGGATGATGATATAGCAGGAACGAGTCAACGAACAATCCAAACAATCAATCCAACGTATCGATTCCGGTTGCTCTCGTCTTGCTAACAGCGAGTATTTGCGCAGACACAATCTAGTATCCATACTACAGGTATGTGCCTGACCCAGTTCTCGAGAATGGTCACGCCGCATTGTACTGGGATCTATCTATCATCACTGACAGGACTATTGTACCCAATAAGCCTGATATTGTGGTGATAGATCGACGAGACCATCGTATAATGATTGTTGATATCGCTGTCCCTCATGACGAGAATCTCGTGTAAGCTGAGCAAGATAAGAAAATCAAATATCTTGACTTAGCTCACGAGGTTGTCCACATGTGGGACGTGGACTCAGCAATCATTGTACGATAATCGTTACAGTAAATGGCCTAACAGCGAAGAGCCTCGACCAACACCTTAGCAGGCTCTCATTGCGCGGCTGGATCAAGGGCTTGATTCAGAGAGTACCTATTCCTGGACACAGCACGCATAGTCAGGAGGTTCCTTTCTCTAGAACCCTGACCACAGGCATCTTGGACCCTGCTCCTGATCGGCGATGGGCCACTATTATTTATATTTTTAAATGTTTTTGTAAAAATATCCTTAATATGTTGTAATGATTATTCTTTATACTTACATTTTGTTAACATTAACCTTGAAATTTAAGCATTCTCTATGTACCTTCATACTCATTTTCTGGAAGGAAATATAGTATTTGCGTGTTACAATAACTATTTCTTTAATATCTGTAATAAAATAAAATTTGATCTTTGTAATTTTGTATGTTGTGACATGTATGTCAAGATTTGTCAAACTGTCAGTTACTTTTCTTTTTCCCATAGAGTTTCTCACTAGTCTATAAAGAATTACTTTTTGGTTTAATTATTATAAATTATTTTTATCAATATTATTAGCTGAAATATTGTATTTTATTAACTATGATTGTTTACTTCTTAATTTTAAATTATATCTTTAAATTCTTTACACACACATGGTTGTATAATATGTGCTGGCTGGTTACATGTGTCTGGCCACTGGAGGATATAAATTTAAAATTTAAAAAATGATCTGGAACGGCTGAAAAACTAGTACAAATAGAGGACGAAGCGCAGAAAGCGGGACTACTACGAGAGGGAACTACGAAGAGGGACAGCGACGTAATTTGATGTAAGGAGGTGCTGTTTATTTTTCTGAAAAGCCTCCACTAATAATACTACTACTGCTGCGGCCCTACTATTGAGCTTCGGAGTTTTGTCGGGTCCCTCCTGTTTCCACTGCTCGTCTTACTACAACCAATAGACAACAAGGCGCTCATACCGGATCCTCCTCACGACATATCCTCCTCCCAGTGTGTGTGACTTAAGAACCCTCCTCACAATATATCCTCCTCCCAGTTTGTGATACTAAAGGACTCTAGTGAAATAGGTAATTTTTATAAAACTATTTGTATTTTTTATTAATTTAAATTAAAAATGTACAAATCTACTTATAATCTTTATTTCCCTTAGGTTTAAGTTTGATTTGTTACAGTTTGGCGCCCAATTTTATACTAACCCACCCCTCAGATTTTCAGATATTCATCTTCCTAAATTCTAAATTACACTTTCTCAAGTGAGTATATTTGGATTTTAATTTGGTAAGCATTTTATTATTTTTCACACACTTTTACTCGACTCTTCTTTATACTAAACTTCATCTAGGTACTCTACACCCCCACACACGTTCCATTATCGAAAGATAATTGGCACCCTTTCGGCCTCTTGGAGTGTTAACCCACTAGTGGGCACTGCCAAGGTTGGAGATTGGTTACTCTACGACGGCTATTGGACAATATCCCGTAGTCGTTTATCTCGCATTATACTTTACTCTCTACAAAAACATCGCCTACACTGCATCCCACAGACTTGCACACCACTACGTCTACCCTCTGGTATTCGTACCTAACGGCCGCTTGATGTGATAATCCATTCGTGGACACTCCCAAGTTGGTTGTTAGGACACTTCACGGCAGAAACAGGAGAGTATCCTGTGGACGCTAATACATTCCTACACATCTACATTACACTAAATACTAATACTTCTCACTACCAACACTTTTCCACAGCTAGTGCAACCTGTAGAAAACACATAACCCTCTTTTTGAGTTTTACAATTGTCGGGTAAAATTCCTTAAAATTTTGGGTTAACTTGTTATTTGACACGCGTTGCTAAGTAACGGTTAATGTTTTCATAAACCCATTTGTGGTGGCGAATAGTAGTTAATAAAAAAAAAAAATTACTTGAGAAACTTCTTAAACCTTGGACATTATTTTTAAACCTTAATCATGAATAGACCAATAAGATTCTCGTACTTAAACAAACTTGAATTGGAATATGAGGTGACTATTAGAGCTGAAAAACCAGCGGAAAATTTGACGGACCTTAAGGATCAATTGACTAAACTTAGTCATGTCCTACCGGAGGACATAAAATCCTCCCCTATACCTCTTCATCACGATATATCTCAGGCGGAGAATACTCTCAACTATATAGACGATAAAATTTCACATATCGAATCATCAGGGGATCGTAGTAGTATAAAAAAGATTGAGTCGTTTATGAATCATCTTTTTTACCGTTTAGAACGTATTATTGCTCTTCCACCGTTAATTGAGTTATGCTCAAGTGTAAGATCTCGGTTCTTCTTACTCGAAAAACGATTTGAGGCTCTAGGATTGGGTCATTTTGGAACTGAAGACGTCTTGGTGGAAGTACACAACCCTCCTCTTCAGTCTAACCCTCCTCTTCAGTCTCCTCTTCAGTCTAACCCTCCGATTCAGTCTAATCCTCCTGCTCGGAATCAAGCTGACCTTCTCTTCAGCCCTCGAATTTACGAACCTTCTGAGGTTCTCGCTACTTCTCAACCGGTTCCAAATCCCGCTGCAGCTTGGAGTATGCCACAGTCTTCCTCTATGGAACAGAATTGTTACTCGCCATGCAATTTCGTGAAGGATTTTAAAAGATTTTCTTACGATGGTAAAACTTGTCCTAGGTCTTTTCTACAGAAGTTAGAGGAATTTCAGATCTCTAGGAATATTTCAGAAGTAACTCTGGTTAAACATGCTTTTGAGATTTTTGTCGGAGATGCGTTACATTGGTTTAGATTTCAGCATAGTCGGAATCCTTCATTGACTTGGGGTCAGATCCATATTATGCTTATTAAGGATTTTGGAATTCAGGACTACGACTACAAATTGCTAGAGGCTATTAGGAATCGGACTCAAGGGGCTACGGAGACTATTATTGTCTATGTGTCAATTATGTTCGGCATGTTCAATCGTCTTTCTAAAAAACTAACAGAAAACGACCAATTGGAAATTTTATTACATAATATTAAACCATGTTATTCTGTTTTCGTTGCACTAAAAGATGTTAATTCAATTGACTCTTTAATCTCAACTTGTCAGAGCTACGAAAAAATTTCTGAAAGAGATCGGAACTTTCATGAACCCAGATATTCAGATACCCCATCTTGTGCTGCGGAGTTCGCTTATCGTCCGGCAACTTCTAAAAATAATACTAACTGTCACTCAAACGCGATACAGAATAAACAACCTATTTCTTCTTCGCAAATTCCTTTCTCTCAAATTAAAGATAAGCCCAAAGAAGATTATTGTTTCCGTTGCCGTGTAACGGGTCATACCTTAAAAACATGTACTCAACCAAGATATTTAATCTGTTTCAAGTGCGGTCTGAAAGGCGTGAAAATTTCAAATTGTCCTAAATGTACCCCGGTTTCTCAAACAAAAAACTAAATAGCGACTTGAATAGTTCCAAAACTCAAAATTTTAATCTTAGCGATTGGAATCAATGGTTAGACACTATCCGAAATTTTATGTTTTGTTATAAAACAATTTCTGCGATCTATGACAAAGAAAAGGATTATAATAGACCTTTTATTAATGTATCTATTAACAATGTAAGTTTTTCGGGTCTTTTGGATAGCGGAAGCTGTTTTACTATTTTAGGAAATAATTCTCATAAAGATATCCAAAAGCTAGGGTTTAAGCTATTCAAGTCGTCAGCTCAGGTTATGGTTGCTAATAAACAAAAATCATCTTGTTCTGGTTATTTTCATTTACCATTAACTTATAATAATCAAACTCGTATTATTAAAGCTTATGTATTTCCGGAATTATATCCATCTTTGATTCTTGGCTGGGACTTCTGGAAAGAATTTGAGCTTTGTCCTAAGATACTTTCGCTTGAACTTAATCTTAATAGTAAAGATTTTATGAACTGTGTTGTTGAAAATAAAATCATGTCATTCGATCACCTCTCAGATAACCAAACAATTATTGCTAAGGATATGATTGAACGTTTTAAAGAAATTTCTTTTGAACAGAAAGGTAAATTAGGTCTTACTAATTTAATTTGTCATCGGATTAATACCGGTGATGCTTTGCCTATTAAACAACGTTGTTATCGTCTCTCTCCTGAAAAACAAAAGATTCTAATTAACGAAGTCGATAAAATGCTTGAATTAAAGGTCATTGAAAAATGCGAAAGTCCTTGGTTATCCCCTGTTCTTATTACGCCTAAGTCAAATGGGGAATGGCGTTTCTGCGTTGACAGTAGGAAATTAAATTCAATCACTCGTAAAGACGCTTATAGTCTTCCTTTTATTTCTGAAATACTTGATAACCTTAAAGGCTGTAAGTATTTGTCTAGCATAGATATTGCCAAAGCTTTTTGGGAGATTCCTCTACATCCTGAAGATAGGGATAAAACTGGATTCTATGTGCCTGGCAGAGGCTCATTTAGGTTTACGGTAATGCCTTTTGGCCTAACTAACAGTCCTGCAACTCAACAAAGACTTATGGATCAATTATTTACTCCTGAATTCGATAATAAAGTATTCTGTTACTTAGACGATATTATTATCATCAGTTCCACATTTGAGGAGCATATCTCTCTATTACTTAAAGTTCATCAAAAGCTTTCATATGCTGGTCTTACTATTAACTTTGAGAAAAGTAAGTTTTTTCGTAAAGAGCTCAAATACCTTGGTTATGTAGTTGACGAGAAAGGTTTACGAGCCGATCCTAGTAAAATTGAAGCTATTTTAGCTTATCCTACTCCTACGTCCAAAAAAGAGGTAAGACAATTCTTAGGTACATGTAGTTGGTTTCGCCGTTTCATTCCCAATTTCAGTTCTATTGCTTCCCCTCTCTGCAAATTAACCGCTGCCGGTAAGAATTCTCCAAAAAAATTCGTTTGGAATCAGGACGCAGATTTCAGTTTTGCCAAACTAAAAGAATGCTTAACTTCGACCCCGATTCTAGCTTGCCCTGACTTTGATCTTTCCTACTCTGTTCATTGTGACGCTTCTAGTTATGGTATAGGAGCTATGTTGACTCAGAAACAAAACAATGTTGATGTAGTTATTGCTTATATGAGCAGAACTCTTAATAAACATGAGCAAAATTATTCTACTACTGAACGTGAAACATTAGCTGTTATAGCTGCACTTGAACATTGGCGTTGTTATCTTGATAATGGTAAACGATTTACAGTTTACACTGATCATGCTGCACTGAAATGGTTTCAAAATTTAACTAATCCTTCTGGGAGATTAGCACGTTGGACTCTTCGTTTATCATGCTTTAATTTTGATCTGAAACATAAGAAAGGAAAGGATAATGTAGTCCCGGACTTACTTTCTCGTTATAAGGGCCCTGATACAGTCATTTTTGATGGGGTTGCACCAGTGTCTAGAGACAACACATCTCAGTTGGACCATTTCAATAACCTTTTTACCAAATGTCGAGATAACCCAGATGATTATCCTAACTATAAAATCCGCGACAATAAGCTATACCGTTATTCTAAATCAATCAATGATTTTAATGAAGATTTTTCATGGAAGGAAATTCCCCCTCCCTCTGAGAGGCTGGACTTCATTAAATCTTGCCATGGCTTGATAAATAACAATCCTCATATTGGCATCTTTAAAACTTATAAAAAGCTTTCCTTAAGATACTATTGGTCTGGTATGTTCAGGGAAGTGGCAAAAGTGTGTTCTACGTGTGAAACATGTCTTGCTTACAAGCATTCGAATCATTCACCCTATGGTCTTATGGGTAATCCAAAAATTTGCTCGAGGCCTTTCCAGAATATATCATTGGACCTTATGGGTCCTCTGCCTATAACGAGACAGCGTAATCAGTATATTCTCGTGATTACGTGCTCATTTTCAAAGTACTGCCTTATTTTTCCTATTAAACGAGCTACAGCTACTAATATTATACGACATCTGGAAAATTTTGTATTTTTAGTTCATGGTGTACCACAAACCATTATTATGGATAACGGCTCACAATTTCAGTCTAATGAGTTTCAAAATTTTCTAAATAAGTATAAAGTTCCCTTTATATTTTATTCACCTAAATATTGCCCACAAGTAAATCCAACTGAACGTTATAATAGAACAATTATCACGGCGTTATCACAGTTAGTCGGAGACGACCACCGTTCATGGGACATTCCGTTACAAAAAATTCAATTAGCATTAAATAGCTCAGTAAATACTACGACCGGGTACTCCCCTTCTTTTCTGGTCTTTGGTCGGGAAATCATATCATGTGGTTCATTTTATTCTAGTTGCCCGAACTTAGACGAAATAACCTTCCTTCCTCGAGATATTTATGCCGCTAACATAGGGTTATTATCTGTCATCTTCGATAAAGTACAGATTGCACTATATGTGGCTCATACAAAAAACGCTTCTCATTATAACACAAGGCACAGTTTTAAGGAATTTAATATCGGTGATACCGTCTGGCGTAAAAATTACGTTCCTAGTAATGCTGGCAACTATTTTAGTGCAAAATTAGCTCCTAAATATATAAAAAGCACGATTGTTGAAAAACTCTCACCGCTTGTTTTCATTTTGGAGGATGAGGGCGGCTCTAGAGGAAAATGGCACGTCAAAGATTTTAAAGTATAGATATCTGCTCTATTTTTTTTTATTTATTCTTGTAAAAACCATTTAGATTTAAGTTTTTTACTTCACAAAATTAATTTTTTTTGGCTTAGTTAAGTACCACTATTTATACCTAGATTATTTTATTTTTATTTTAGAGCGGTACACAACTCGTAAAATAAGCCATTGTGTCGAGCGGTCTCACAACTCGTAAAATAAGCCTTAGTGTATCTTCATCTTAAACTAACTTGTATAATATTTTTTTTAGATACTTAAACTACTTGTAACTCGAAGGTTTATTCTTGATAATCCTTGCATCTCCTTGATCCTTGACTTGAAGGCTTTTCTTAAGCACTTTATGCTTGGCTGCTTTTCTTAAGCAGAAAAACTTTGTAAATAATTTCTTTTAATTTTAACGGGTTTTAAAAAAAGGTGCGGGTTACGACACCTAAATTAAATAAATAAGCCTTCGTAAACCTTAAAAATAATTCCTTGTGGAGTATGCGTCATTGAATGTGAACCATATCCCCTAAGTATGCTGGTGATGTATGATTGAGGAAGTGTGTAAGGTAGGTTAATGAAAGATGTATGAAAGAGCAAGGTCTTATTTATAACATCAAATTTTTTCTAGTTGATAATTTTCTGGGGATATGGGCAAACTAGTGTTAATTTTTTTTTAACTTACTGTACCATTGTAAATACTCATTTAGCTTAATTTATGCTAATTAATGCTCTCTTATTTCTAAACAAGAAAATTTTTTCATTGTATTCAAAAATTTTCAGGGGTTTTCGGGGTAATGTAATGATTATTCTTTATACTTACATTTTGTTAACATTAACCTTGAAATTTAAGCATTCTCTATGTACCTTCATACTCATTTTCTGGAAGGAAATATAGTATTTGCGTGTTACAATAACTATTTCTTTAATATCTGTAATAAAATAAAATTTGATCTTTGTAATTTTGTATGTTGTGACATGTATGTCAAGATTTGTCAAACTGTCAGTTACTTTTCTTTTTCCCATAGAGTTTCTCACTAGTCTATAAAGAATTACTTTTTGGTTTAATTATTATAAATTATTTTTATCAATATTATTAGCTGAAATATTGTATTTTATTAACTATGATTGTTTACTTCTTAATTTTAAATTATATCTTTAAATTCTTTACACACACATGGTTGTATAATATGTGCTGGCTGGTTACATGTGTCTGGCCACTGGAGGATATAAATTTAAAATTTAAAAAATGATCTGGAACGGCTGAAAAACTAGTACAAATAGAGGACGAAGCGCAGAAAGCGGGACTACTACGAGAGGGAACTACGAAGAGGGACAGCGACGTAATTTGATGTAAGGAGGTGCTGTTTATTTTTCTGAAAAGCCTCCACTAATAATACTACTACTGCTGCGGCCCTACTATTGAGCTTCGGAGTTTTGTCGGGTCCCTCCTGTTTCCACTGCTCGTCTTACTACAACCAATAGACAACAAGGCGCTCATACCGGATCCTCCTCACGACATATCCTCCTCCCAGTGTGTGTGACTTAAGAACCCTCCTCACAATATATCCTCCTCCCAGTTTGTGATACTAAAGGACTCTAGTGAAATAGGTAATTTTTATAAAACTATTTGTATTTTTTATTAATTTAAATTAAAAATGTACAAATCTACTTATAATCTTTATTTCCCTTAGGTTTAAGTTTGATTTGTTACAATGTATGAAAATAAATAAACTAAATGATAGTAAGTATTTCAATGAATACTGCATAAATAATTTACTGACTGATATTATAATATTAAGACTCATATGTACAAAATGTTTGTTGTTTGAGCACTTGAGGTTAATTTTTGAAATGAATGTTTAAAGAAAGTTATGTTTCCAGTTGATTTTTTCTAAAGAAACTTTGTTGATTATTGCTGCGCATATATGCCATACAAATAATAAATGATTGATTAATGTACAATGACTTTTTTCTAAGTACAACAGTCCTCTGTCTCACTTAACAACTCCCTGTCACGTTCAAAACAGTCCCCTGATGCCTCAAACAGTCCCCTGTCATGATTTTTTGGAAAATTGCTAATAACTCGAAAAATACGTACAAATTCAGTAGGCCTCCTTATCTAACAAAAATAATAGTTAATTTTATTTGAAATAGAGCACGGTTTTTTGGCAAATGTAAAAAAAAATGCCAGGACAGTATTTGTATGGGACCTGTACGAGCTTACAGAGAAATGCCCTAATAATAAGGATGGTAAGTTGTACCTCAATACAGGGGCCTAAGTCTACTAATTTATAAACGTTACAATGGTCTCTCAATGGTGTGTTTTTGACAGTTTTTGTATGGCAAATCTGTCAAAAACTTACCATTGAGAGACCATTGTGACGTTTATAAATTAGTAGACTTAGGCCCCAGGTGTTACGTAGCCGTGATGTATCCTCTCCATAGGAAACGACCAATTGGAACCATGCACCGAGCTTCTGACGTTTCATAAGTGCCCATGTGCCGTTATCCTATCTACTAATTTTATAAATATAAAAGTTCATTATATGGTTAGATTTTTGGATGGACGTTCAGATGTTTATATGATTATATGTTTGGATCTCAATCACGCAAAAACGACTGAACCGATTTGGATGAAACTTGGCAAACAGATAGTTTGTAACCTGGATTAACACAAATCATAATCACCTTATAATGTTCCCACTGCTGGGACACAGGCCTCTTCTCTATGGGAGGGAGTGGGCCGTAATCCACGACGCGGGCCCAGTTGGTGGATATCACAAGCCATCGATTTTTTGATTCTAGGACATGCCGGTTTCCTCACAATGTTTTCCTTCACCGTTTTGAGAGCAGTGGTGATGAAATATTTTAAACAAAGTAAAGCGCCTGTCTGGGGTTGAACTTACGACCTAGATACCTTTAGTAAATCGCGGCCATTACCACTAGGCCACCACTGCTCTCTGGATCTGCTCTCTGCTGTCTCGATTAACACATAGGATTCTTTTATCCTGATAGTACGTTTTAATATTTCAGACGAAGATGGGGTATAATGGTAGTGGAAGCAATGTTTGCTTTGCTACTATTTGTAGCCGCCATCTTCATAGCGAAGCCAGTGTTCTTGAAACCTCTGCAGGCCGAGCCGCAGCCTCCCCTGGCGACCAACGACGTCCTGGATTCGTTTCGGCAGGACGACATAGTGGGGTACGCCCCGGATAACGTGACTCATGTCATAACTATTATGACAAGAGCTGCCGAACTTTTGCGCATTTGTAAGTGATAGTTAATATACGTGTTTTTGTCCTTTGAGCTGGTACATCGACCTGGCTCAATTGGTAACAGTCAAATAGGCTATTCAGTTTTTTTTCAACCTGTATCCCACTGCTGGGAAAACATCTCACCCACAGCATTCCACTCTTCACTGATTTTGCCTTTTCCAGCTATGGCCGGCGTGATGTATTGTTATGGCATGACATAAACATCACGCCTTGTTTCGTCGAAGGTTTGGGCGGAAGTGTATCTACCTATAGTATATCCACATTTCGCCAGTTATGTAATTTAATTTCCATGTGGTGTAATAGGTGGCCACCCTATTGCCATCAACCGGGCATAAATCCATATTCCAAACTACTGCTGAGAAATTCCAGATAGGAAAACCAAATAACACTTTACCCAACATGGGAATCGAACCTAGGACGTCATGCTCAGCAGTAGCGCTTGCGACCGTTAGACCAACGAGGCAGTCTACGACGTTCTCCCATAAACACCATAATGACACCACATCAGCGTTTCCTAGGCCCCCATTGGTCATTCAGTATACAGGCAACTTTAATATTCCAGCCATAGATATCATTGTATTTCTATGGTTCCAGCCAATGTATGGAGTGCACCAACTGTGCATCACCTTAATGAGATGCTATACCGCCAATCCAAAGGTGTACCCTTCAAGAAACCCATCATATGGGTGATTTGGAAACCAACGGTTCGTATTTAATGTAATTTAACTATCCCCCTACTATTCATTTAAGTCTTCATTTTACTTTTACTATAAAACGGTAAATGCTACACCTTAATATCGATCAAGTCAAGAACACAATATAATGGCTTGAATACCACGATTGCCAGGATACCTCCGTTGGGTATTTTGCATGTAATAATAGTTCTACATACAATAGGTTTAATACACATTAATGTACGACCTTGCGAGGGCCGCAGGAATCCACTGGATAGGTACGGGAAGCAGAGAACCGATCGAAGAGGCGGAGTTCGGGAAAGGTCTATGTTCAGCTGTGGACGTTTTTCGGCTGAAATGATGATGAATGTAAGGGCGGTGTAGAGCAGCACTACCTACCTTGGCACAGCCCCTGACTACTGTCTTACTGTGTAGACACGGACTCCCAAAATGTTAAGCTAACCTGCTAATTATTCAAAATAGATCTTCTAATCTAAACCCCAATTTACACGATACTTGTTTCTTATTCTCATCTGTGGCATACAACAGAATTGAAACAACAAATTACTTTCATCGTCTAAACTTAACATATACGTTGCGGTGCAACTATTATGTTACGTGTTGTTTAGATACTCGTAGTGCCAGTCATTTGTTGCTTCAATTTTATGGTATACCGCAAAGCCATGAACTAGCACTGCAAATGGTGCTTAAACTTAGCTTCAACTCAGCATTCAACAGGTAATTAAATTGCACTGTTGAAAACAATCGCAAAGACCCAAAAACTGCGCTGCGGCAACTCCATCGGTAGCATTACGATTTTAGACATATTTCAGTCATGAATTAAATGAGATGCCCAGATAATAAAATATTCTGGGGAATCGGTAGTGGAGCCACGACTATACTTGGAAATTCGTTCAAAAGATTTTGCTGCCGAAACCCGGGATCGAACCAGGGACCTTTAGATCTTCAGTCTAACGCTCTCCCAACTGAGCTATTTCGGCTGTGCTAAAAATGGCGAAATAGTTGTCCGAAAATAGTACTGAACTAAGTCTTCATTTAGTTTATTTTCAGCTTTGCTTGTACAGCTTAACTAGGGGTTGCTGGTAAGCTAGGGACTTTTCTACTGAGAGTTTATAATCTTACAAGGCCTCAATGCAAGGCACACACTGCCATTTAAGTATGTTATGTAAATACAAGTCCTTCTCACGTCACTTATTTGTACATAGCTTTCTAGAAACACTTTTTACATTCTTAGGCCCATTCCTGTACAATAGATAATTTTGTAGGTAGGTATTTACAAGTTATATATCTTACTATAACTTTACAAAAATCTAGCTGTAATATTTTCTGACCATCGATTATGCACAGACAGAAGATCTACTTGCTGTCTGCAAATAGAACCGCTAACATGTTATTTTTCTTTTATTTAACTATTTATTAAATTAAGTATTTGTGCACTTTCTAGCCTGAAGCACAGGTTATCTAGTTCAGGAAAATTAGAAACTGTGCTCAATTTTAAATGTTTAGGTATAGATTATAAACGTGTTCCTTTCATTAACTATTTTTATTATTTTTGTATGAAGCCAGATCAATAAAAGAAAATGGTTCACTCGATATAATATTTTAGAAGGACAACATTTGGGCGTTCACCATCCGCAGCACGGAGCGAGCTCGCTACATCTCCCACGCAAAGATCAGGCAGGTTTCCAACCCTCATCTGGAGGCTGGCTTCCTGGCCATCCAGCTGGCCATCAGCCGGGCCATCATTGAACATGTTAGTGAAACCCCGCCAGATTATGAGGTGAGCATAAAACAAACTTACACTTAGCCTCTGCCTAGCGCAGAAGCTCTTGTTCATAATGTTTATTTAGCACCTGCCTTACCGTTAACTCAAACTCAAACTCAAAGCATTTATTTCAAATAAACCAACTACAGGCACTTTTGAATTGTCAAGGTCGGTGAGTTAGAAAGATGAAGCTAGTTGCCCATTCCAAAGCGTAGGTAACGGCTCACTTAACTTATTCTGTTAAAATGACCCTACAAAACTTTTTGTGCTTCTTTCACGGGTAAACAGGTGCAAGCCAGTACCCTTATTGTCTAACACTTTTTCAATCATAATATAATTTGAATTGTTTTGAAAGATACTACCCATCCATTGCTTCATAGGTCCGAAAAATTTGTCTGCTCAGCAACTTAAATAATGCAATGCGTGTTGTTGAACGGTCAAAACGAAAATTTTTGCTACTATTAGTGCGTACGCAATTACTAGTTAGTTTTTTTTTTTTTTTTTTTGGATGGGAAATCATCAAATAACTTCTCCCGCTCTGGGTGGAGCAGGAGGGCGTGTCAGACTTCTACTGACTAAAACCCACCTGTGTTCCTTCAGTAGCCCGTATGCCAGGGGCTGTGGTATCTCTTTCAAAAAAACCCGCACCCCTGAATTACCCCGCTGGTCAAGCACGCAATACATTATCTTTTCCGACGATTGCTACGGAAACAGTCGTTCTAAATTGATTTCTTTTTTGACGATATTTTAATAAGTACTTAGGTATTGGGATTAAAGATCCCAGAACCAAGAACCTAGAACTTAATACTGATGATTACACAAATCAAAAACCATGCTTGAACGTCTATAATCATTGTCACGTGCCTCAGCAATAATTGATTGGCCGTTAAGGCAATTAATCAGTCACCAAGCAAGACGCTTGGAATACCAAGTAATGCAAGTAAGCAAATACCTTGACTTGACACTTGAAAAGTAATAAACTTTAAAACAATTCCACAACCGAAGACATCAAATATTAGTCATTACTGATTTACCAAATAACAATTGATAGTTGGACGGAAAAGTTCTGTGATGTCTCAGGGTAGCCCTGACACATCACAGACAGTTTTTGACAACTATCCCACAGGTCTGCAGTATAAGTTTTAAGGGTTTCTATATATGTGGCCCTCTGTACATATACATTTTAAGGGCGTTTCATCAGTACTCCAATCATCCTAATTGCGTACCACAGTATTATTCGGAATCTGAATTATTTTTAAATATATCGCTAATCCCTTTGCTACGATGTTGAGCCGACAAATTTTTCGAACATGTTCAAGAAATTAAAATTTGTCGGCTCAACAACGCATACATACGCAATTAATGTTGTTGGACTGTCAAATTTCAAGCCATTTCTACTGTTAGAGTGCTCCGCAATCACCCCGCAGACACCATTATCACCCCGGTATAGAAATCAACAGTTTGTATACGTGCTTGTTCACTAACCCCCATATTTGACAATGCCAATCTTAATACTAAAAAATTGATGGTTAATCTGAAAGTTATGCTAGTTGTGACTTAATCCGCGTTAATTAATAAAGAGACAACTGCTGAAATCCGTATTTGCCTTAACAAAAACACCAATACAACTAGGAACCTAGATTCCTGCCCATCGTCTTACCATATTCATAGAAAGATAATAATCAGATACATTTTTGATGAGCACAATCGTGCAGTCCTTCACGTATGCGCTATCTACACGTGATCAACACAGGTGTTAGATCGACCGATAGTCTGCGCACAAATATTCAGATGCTACTACACTAGATGAATTTTAATTATGCTCCTAATTATACGTGGCTAACTATTGACTTTTGGTCTTTTTTTCATCGGATGTTGTGCGTAAAAAATAATGAAATTAAATAACGCGCAAAAACTGCTTCAAAAGATGTTTCAAATTTACAATATTCACAAAGTAATTATATTACGAGAAAGAAGATTTATAGAAACCGTTGAATCATCGAACAAAAGTGAGGTTTTGCCGAAACCCGGGATCGAACCAGGGACCTCTAGATCTTCAGTCTAACGCTCTCCCAACTGAGCTATTTCGGCTATTGTTAATAAATCTTGGAATATAACATCCATTTCAAGCTATGAAGCAATGAGGCATTAAAATGTGCAAGGTTAAATTCTACCCTAGACAAACAATTGAGTGAACCACAAGCTATGCGTCTGATAGAATTACAAATTCTGCTAAAATGACGAGCATATAGCATAGTATAATCAGCCTTTAATCTTTCCACTGCTGGGACACAGGCCTCCTCTTGGTGAGAGAGAGAGAGTGGGCTGTAATCCATCACGCACGCGGCCCAGTGCGGGTGGGATGTGTTCGAATGTTTGGTTCTAGGACATGCCGGTTTCATCACGATGTTTTCCTTCACCGTTTTGACAGCAGTGGTGATGAAGTTGATATAAACAGAGTTAACATAGGGAAATACATTCACGTAATAGGTAAGTACAGTTATTATTGGTGACTCCCCTTATCCCCGGAAGTCTAAAGTACAAACAATGATTTCATGATGTTTTTGTTCACCGTTTTGAGAACCGTGGTGATGAAATAATTTAAACAATTACATAAAGTAAAGCGCCTGCCTGGGATCGAACCTACGACCTACAACGACGAAAATGACGAACTTCCGTAGCAATTTTTGTAACCACAATGGGGATGAAAATTGATATAATCAATAGCGGGGTTCCACTAGGGTATGAATTTTCAAAAATCTTTCCTATTTATTTTATTAGATTTCTTAAGAAAACTTACAGCTACGATACAGATAGTTGACCGTTAGTGAAAAAAGGCCAATTAAAAGTTTTCACTGAAAATATTAGGGTAGTACAAGAAACAGCAGACAGGCAAGCGAAAGTAATAGTAAGTAAACACTCGGAGAGAAATAAGAAAATACAGAAAAGGTTTCAGTGATCTTCAAAGAATTTTTTGCACAGTTTTTGTTTAAGTTGAGGAACACTGGTGGAGAATAAGTCAAGATCATCAATACTCTGACACATCGAGTTGTATGTCCTGCTAGCTCTTATCATATAAGTGATGTGCTCATCTTCCGTATAAAAATGACACTCTAGTGCAGAATTTTAAGACCCAGTGCAAAACTTACATACTATGCAAAACTTTAAGTGATTTGCGTTGTTTCTCAGTGAATGAATGAAGTTAAGATTTTTATTAGGTAAGTATATGATTGAGCTTCAACAAAAACTTTAAAAGATTTTTCTGCCGAAACTCGAGATCGAACCGGGGACCTCTAGATCTTCAGTGTAACGCTGTCCGAACTGTGCTATTTCAGCTGTGTGTTACTCCTGGATGTAAGATCAACGCACAATGCACATAGCTTGCAACGTTTTGTACCTACGTATAGTCCTTTATTCTTGTCTGTTTATAGTATGCGTGTACATAAACTGTTCAATTAATGAATTAATTGAACAACAGAAAAAGCTGAGGGAAACATTTGAAAAAATGTTCAAATGATCTACAATTATGTTAGGACGCATTACATACGTTCTATGAAACGCTTTTTTCGTCACACACCCTTGTGTGCTTGGTTCCCATATGATAAAGGCAAAGCTAAAGCCCCGTTCTAAAATCCAAGTAGAAGGGACATCAAAAATTATAGCTGCCGAAACCCGGGATCGAACCGGGGACCTCTAGATCTTCAGTCTAACGCTCTCCCAACTGAGCTATTTTAGCTCTTATTATTTATTTTATTTCATGAAAAGTACCTATGCGGTCAAAATGTATGTATGGAACACCAGATTTTTTTTTTTGTATAACTGACGAAAAATTTCTGCGCTGGGGGTCTAGAATGATATGCTGCATTCATGGTTACAATTTGCGCACTGGTTAAAAACTTATCTTGTATGAAGCATCATCACATTATGGTTTAGAAAACGAAAATTAAAATTTATTATGGAAACAAAAGGGATATTTAGAAAAATGTGTAGTAGGGCAAATCTATACAGTCTCACAAGAGACTTACAGCGTATAAAAACATCAATAAAAACGCTGGTGACTCGGTAGGTCAAAGCAAAAAAAACTAACTGCCGAAACCCGGGATCGAACCAGGGACCTCTAGATCTTCAGTCTAACGCTCTCCCAACTGAGCTATTTCGGCTGTGGGAAAAAGGGCAAAATTTTGGATTAGAACATCGTAAATGCAACTTAAATGCATCCCAAACAATTGTGTTTAACATTGGAAATAGCCAATATTACTTTAAACGACTCGCATTGTTTAAACACGGCTTATCTGTTGTGTAGCTTCTGTCGTAGAACAGATGAGAATAAAATCTGATGCAACTTTTGGTACAATCAATTTCGTGGTGAATAAAATGAAATACTTATGATACCTACAAAAATATGGCCGTAATATGTTGTATACATCGATATGCCGGATAGAAAACGACATTTCAAAAGCCTTAATTATTACTGTCATCGACGATTGTCAATTTTCCTATGTTACAGAAAATAATGTAAATTTCAGAAAAAATATGTAAGTCTTATAATTCAACCGGCACAAATTTAATGCCGCGTTACCCAGCTCTTGGGCATTTTTAATGTCGATCGAAAACGAGGGGACTTATTCCCTTGGCGAATGTCTATACAAGAACCCACCCTCCTTTACTATTTAAACACACATACCTACTTGTATAATTTTCAAAGGGTTCCTCAAAGCGTTCATTTTTGACGCTAAAATGATGCTGCAAAAGTGTGTTTTTTTTATTTAATACATAACAGTATCATTAATGGAGCATTATTTGAAAGAACCTTCTCTCTATGGCTCATCTCTATCTCTTCATACTATTTACGTTTCCAACTAGGTATTGCATTCGCGCAATAGCCTTTATGACTGGTTTCTCAAATCGATACGCCCGCCCGCCCGCCCGTCGCGTAGCAGGGTTGCCTGTCAAATGATGCGGCATTTTGCAGGCAACCCTACTACCACGACGCGGACTGGCTTATACCTACAAGGACAAAATTAATATAGCTACCGAAGCTCTGCAACTGAATAGTCGTGATGGGTATCACGACAAAATAAAATAGATTTGAAGTTTTTTTTTTCTGGGGTCAGCTACCGCTCATAGTTATGATAACTACCTACTTGAAGTATGAAGGTATGATTCCGAGCTCCATTGCACGCTTCAGTGCTGCCGCAGCACTACTGCAGGCCTAGACAAAACACAACATTTCTGTTAGCGTTCACGCCAAACGCACAACGCCAAAATGAATGAGAATGACATTACCTGCGGAAAGGTTACGTCGTGTCCTTTCCGCAATTCCCATACATTTTGGCGTAGCGTTTGGCGTGAACGCTAACAGAAATGTATTTTGTCTCTAGGCCCTGGTCCCCATATATTCTGTCTAAGTTTATATGAGATTACATTCCTAGCTACGCAGCAATGTCGCGGCAGCAATGCAGCAGCAGAACTGCTGCGCGGCAGTGTCACCCCACCTCCGCGACAGACCAGTGACTTGTCTGTCACCGCAGACGACCCTACGTGAATGTTGACAAGTCAATTGGCAACATTTACGTATCGAAGATATAGTCACAGATAGAGAGAAGAGAAATACTCTCACAAAATCAATATCGAAACCTAATTTCACACATTTTTTTTTAACTGGTTTTTCAAGTGTCTACACGTCTTGGTTACTACACGACCAGAATTGGTTGAAATTATAAATATGGAACTGCTTTATATATAATTTGTAATACAATTTTCCAGATAACACTTGTCGCAATGCCAGTATCTCCGCTGATGGAGGAACAGAGAGTAGTAAGGGCATTGTCAGGAATACTGCTGTGCTTCACCCTGGCTCTCATGCCTCCCGTGTTGGAAACTGAATCACTGGTCGTTACTGAAACTATGAGTAGATTTAAGGTTATTTGCTTATTTGTTATATAAGTTAAATCAAAGCATTTATTTCAAATAGGTACGCACTAGAAGGCACTTTTGAACGTCAGCATTCACCAAAATTAAAATAAAATTGATTCTAGTCGCCTCTTACAAAACGTAATTTCGTATGGAGAAGAATAGGCAAGAAACTCCACGTTACTCTTTTAAAATGTTTTAGGTACAATATTTTGCATGTACTTACAATATTTATATGTGAAGACAATGTACCTAGAATAAAATTACCATACCACATTAGGTAAAAAGAATTAATAATGAAGCATGGCACATTTATGAAGTAGGGAAATGGTAGATACAAAGTTAGTTTTGTAGTGTACTAACACTTCAAGAAATATTGAGGATAGGGTTTTCAGGGTGGGGTGGGAAACCTTAAATATTGATGAAATAGCAATTTGAACTCAATTTTTTTTTTGTCAAGAGTATTCAAAACAGCATGCCTTCATTTTTTTAAGTCGCTTGCTTGAACGCATTCGAACCAATTCGAATTCGAAGAATATTCTGTATTTTATAACCCCGTTCGAAAATGTCAACCTAAATGATCAAATCTCACCAATAAAAATAGTGCACATTGTGTAAACATACAATTACAAATATGTTCTATAAGCAAAGTGGCGTCTTATAAAATACTTTTTCACGCTCTATGTGAGCTGATCTTCTACTTTGCAGATTGCTACAATGCATGCATACCTATTTATGATTACAACAAAATGTAATATTAACCTCCACCAGTGAAGGTAAGTACTAAGTTTCCATCCATTTCTAGTGTGTTACGCAATGACCCCATTGATCATTCATACACTTTACCACCCTGCGACTTGAATATAAATATTCTCGTATTAGGTCCTGCCGATTCTACCAATCAGAACTATCTGTAATGTGATACGTACACAATCGCAAATCCGCGAATTTGGTATAACCTCATTTCATCATATCAGCCGAAAGACGTCCACTGCTGGACATAGGCCTCCCCCAGGCTCCTCCACTTCGACCGGTCTTGTGCTTCCCACATCCAGCGGATACCCGCGGTTTTCGCAAGGTCATCGGTCCACCTTGTGGGAGGCCTTCCTACTCTACGTCTTCCGGTACGCGGTCGCCACTCCAGAACCTTTCGGCCCCATCGGCCATCCGTTCTGCGAGCAATGTGCCCTGCCCACTGCCACTTAAGTTTGGCAATTCTTCGGGCTATGTCGGTTACCTTGGTTCTCCTGCGGATCTCTTCATTTCTGATTCGATCGCGTAGGGAAACTCCGAGCATAGCCCTCTCCATTGCCCTTTGGGTGACTTTAAGCCTTCTGATAAGGCCCATTGTGAGCGACCACGTCTCTGTACCATAGGTCATCACTGGCAACACACACTGGTCAAAGACTTTCGTCTTGAGACACTGTGGTATTTGGGACGAGAAGATATTGCGAAGCCTCCCGAACGCTGCCCAGCCGAGTCGGATTCGACGATTGACCTCTTTCTCGAAGTTGGACTTACCTAACTGGATAGTCTGTCCTAGGTAAACGTACTCGGCCACAACTTTGAGTGTAGCGCCTCCGATCGTCATGGGAGTGGGTGTTACATGGGCATTCGACATGACCTTTGTCTTCTCCATGTTCATTTTAAGACCCACTCTTTCGGAAGCTCTACTGAGGTCATCGAGCATTGCACTGAGGTCCTCCATGGTCTCAGCCATGACGACTATGTCATCGGCAAACCGAAGGTGAGTGATGTACTCGCCATTGATGTTGATGCCAGCCCCTTTCCAGTCCAGAACCTTGAAGACATCCTCCAGTGCAGCGGTGAACAGTTTCGGAGAGATAACATCTCCCTGTCTCACACCTCGCTGCAGAAGGATAGGTTTCGAAGTCCGGTCCTGGAGTCGGACTGACACAGTGGCGTTTTCATACAGACACTTCAGCACCTCGATGTACCGATAGTCGATCTGGCACCGTTGAATAGACTGCAGTACAGCCCATGTCTCGATCGAATCGAAGGCTTTTTCGTAGTCCACAAACGCTAAGCAGAGAGGCAGGTTATACTCTTCGGTCTTCTGTATAACCTGCCGCAGCGTATGTATGTGGTCTACGGTGCTAAAGCCTTTACGGAATCCGGCTTGTTCGGGAGGCTGGAAGTCGTCAAACCTGCGCGCGAGACGGTTCGTGATGACTCTCGAAAACAGCTTGTAGACATGGCTCAGAAGTGAGATGGGCCTATAATTCTTAAGAAGAGTATTATCACCCTTCTTAAAGAAAAGTACCACCACACCTCTGCTCCATGCCTGTGGCGTTTTCCCTCGAGTATGACGGAATCAAACAGCTTCTGGATGGCCTTAAGAACGGGTTTTCCGCCGGCCCTCAGGAGTTCGGCCATGACTCCGTCATCACCCGGCGCCTTGTTGTTTTTTAGCTGCTTCAGAGCCATCCTAATCTCGTACAAGCTAACGTCCGGGATATCTTCGGTGTAATGTCGGGTCAATCTGGCTCTTGGGTCGTTTGCCAGATCCGTAACGGGGTTGCTTGTTGACGTGTATAACTGTCCATAGAAACTCTCGATCTCTCTCAACAGCTCAGGCTTGGAGGAAACGATCATGCCATCATTGGTCTTCAGTTTCGCAAGCTGACTCTGCCCAATAGACAGATCTCTTGAAAAGACCTTGGAGCCCTTGTTCCGCTCTATCGCGGTCCATATTAAAACGGCCTCATTAACCTGGTTAACCTCATTTAGTAGAATAAATTAAACCTTAAAAAGTTGACACACCCAGGAACTGAATATATAAAAACAGTCATGTGTTTTTATTAAACTCCTGATAATTGTATCTAGGCGCCTATAAGGAAAACCGCAGAAAAAACCACTTAACTATTATAGGCGTGAAATCTTCATATTTACCTAAATAATAATACATAGATTCGCCGAATAAAGGGTTATTTATAGGCAGGAGAATCAGTTTTATTTTATGTTGATGAATTTTCCATTTACGTACTTTTCTGACTCTCCTAACTTATTTGGTTGTCATTGACCTCTTTCGTATAGGTAATTCGCTTGCTGAACGAATCGATTATCTCACCCTACTTACGTTCCAGAATGAGGGCACATACATATTCTCTTTTCGAATCGTAACTTTCGTTCAAAACGAGGGCAATTGGTTATGTTGGCATTAATTATTACTATCTATCAATTTCGCAATGTAGGGTAAGGTTGCGTAATTCGGAACCCCTAAGAGAGAACTACTGTAGTTTCAATATATTTTGCGTACACTAAATGTTTCTTTAATAAGCTATCAACCAGCTTAGAAGCACTTAAATCTTTCATCATACCTAATGGGTTTTTAAGTGTTTTACAAAAAAGTTCCTTCGGTACGATTAAAGGTTACGGGTACCTAATTCGTATCACCTATAGCATAGGTCGTACTTAGATTAAGTTGTAGGATACAGTACATAAATCTTATTAATAATAAAACACGACATTAGGTATACCAACGAAAAACTACGAACAAATAATTTTAAGGGGCTCAATTGGAATTCTTCTCTTTTTGGAGTCATGTATGGCAGTAGAAAAATCGTATTTTCTTCTCCAAAATCTAGCGGGTTAACCACTTGTTTTATTTAAATCAAGGGACCACATAGCCCATTTCTACATCATTTATTTCTTTCTTTCTTTAATTAAAACGGTTCAATACCAATTACAGAAATTAAAGACAGTTTGCACAAAAAAGAACAAAAAACAAAAAAAAAAATGCACAGAGAGAGGAAATAATACAAAGTTAAAACTTAACAATACTTTCATAAATCCCTCTCACTGTACCTACTTCTGACATACCGATAAAATCCTCGTCCATTCATCCGCAAACAGATCGTTTGTTGGGTTAGTATCCAAGAGAGTGTTAAGAGCGGCCAGAGTACGTGGAACTGGGCTTAGCAATGCAACGGTGCGACATGGAGGCACAGCAAACAGCCTGTGTTTTTTGCCGCAGCAGTAGTTGTCTGGGACAAAAAAGCGAGCCAGCACTGCATGCAGATCAGGCACGTCAATAGTGCCACGGAGCGTTTTACAAGCTATGGTGAGCTGGAAATAGAAACTATATATAATCACATGTTAGTTTCTATATTCAGGAGAACAGATATTGCTGTAGTACGACTAAGGCGCTGGTACCTCTAACGCAACCTTACCTTAATATATTGATACAACCATACGCCAAAATAGGCATCACCGCTGAGTATGACAAGATTGTCAGGCTAAAAGATTGGGAATGGTATGTCATGGTATAAGTCACGCCATGGATACCTGCTAGTTGGAGTGGCTCAATGATGTCAAGGAAGTGCTGAAGCGACGACATAAATTTACATGTTTCGGATGAGCCAGTAAAGGCAACGGAGAGAGAGACGAGAAAGTATGTGAGTGAGACCTTTGCCCAGTATTAGGGCCAGCAGGATATTACATGTAGGTTACACAGTAAATATAGCGATGAATTATGAATAAAAGTATGATGATGTTACACTGTGCCGTGTGGTGCATGACGTAAAAGAATAGCACCGTCCCTTTTCTTTCCGTGGGTGTCGTAGAAGACGACTAAGGGACTTACTACGTGGAGTTTCTTGCCGGCTCTTCTCCATAGGAAGCGACAACTTGGAACCGTGGACCTAGCTTCCGACGTTTCATAAGTGCCCATGCAGGTTTATATGAAATGAAATATTTTGATTTCATTTTATTTAGAGAATGGGCAGCAGCGTTCTCTACGCATTTTACTACCATACTGCAATCGCCAACCCGTCTGCCAAGCGTGGTGATTATGGCAAAACCCCCCTTTTGGGGGAGGCTTATGTCCAGCAGTGGACGTCTTTCGGCTGAAATGATGATGATGATGTTATTTTCTTCTTAACAGCGCGCTCTTCGTCTGCGTAACGTCCAGTACTCGTCAATGTATGTCGGCTGGCTGGTGTATGCCTACCTTACTTGCTTGCCTATATGCGTCCTGGCTTCCCTCACCCTCATCCTAATCTTCAGATGGATCCATCTGGTTGAAGCTCTCATAGTTGTGCTCGCCTATGAGTCCGTCATGATCATGGTCGCCTTGCTTATGGGCATGTTTCATAAAAAAGGTTTGTATGCTGTCCTCGAAACTAAGAGTATAGGTTCCCTTAATTTTCAGCTTTAACTACCTTTTTTAAGTTAACGGTACTACGTTGAACCGCGTATGATCTTATTTCTTTGATATGACAACCCGAGTAGCGTCACCTGATCACCTTCAAGGCCAGCCTGCAATTTTCCAACTAGTTGGAAATTAAAATTGTACAAGAAAACTACCCACCATTTCGATAAATGCTGTAAGTATTTGTGATTAACTGTTTTGCTAAGAGTAACAGTACTAATCGCAGCCTTTAACAAATATTTTCTTCAATAGAGCTGCTAACGTTGTGTAGTACCTGTATTATTGCATGCATGCAGCGCGGCTATCTCCAACATCCTTGTATTTCCAGGCCACATCGCTTGCGTCTGGACCACTCTATTCACTCTCCTGCAGACCTACCTCGCTGAGCTGATGGTCCATCATGGGTATGACCGCCAGCATACCGCTCTGACGTTCTTCTTGCATCTAATATTGCCACCAATGGGACTAGTGCATGCTTTTAACAAGTTTGCTCTGCTGCAAACTGAACGTAAGCCGCAGCCATGCTAAGTATGTGTTAGGCGGAATGAAAATTTATGGATTTTCGTCGTTTAAGTTCCGCCGCCTTAAGCTTATTTTTAACAAGAAAGCCATTTCATTCAACACACAGGGTGTGTTATATGAAATGGCTGATCAAACTCATAGATAGTAGGGATACTTACCTATGCGTAATATTTCAGAATACAGAAAGAACCAGAAGCCCCGTTCAACTGATATTGCAAGCTGCAGGCTGTGTCCAAAAACAAAACAGGTGACCGCCGCTCGCCTCACTTCCCACCCGCGTAATATTGCTAGCTCAGACATTATTTGCCTATTTTCGGGGTAAATGTTGAGAGTGTTGGAGTAAAATCAAAATTTTACTGTCCTTTTCTATACATACATGCATATTGATTGATTCATGTTTTTTTTTTTTTTTCAAGGCGTTTAAATATTTTTAAAGTAGTTTTATACATACTAAGTACAAGCCCTCAGTTGGTAATAAAAAGAAGGGAAATCATAACTCTTAAATTGACAACACGTACAAGATGGACCCATTTTTCACGATGACAATTACAAATTGAACAAATAATTAAATAAGACAGTAACTGAATGCGCTATTTGCACGTGAAATGTGATCCCATCCTGTTTATTTTTTAGCCTGGCTGAATTTTTGAGAGGTAGGAACGACACAAGACATCATAATTTAAATAAATTGAACACGGTAAAACACGTCGTGCGATACGATAGTCACAGAGTGACTGATCTTCTGCGCGTCAAACTACTCTATTTAACAGTAGTTTTTATGGCTTCAGTATTAGGCGCTCTCACCGCTTCTGGTTCTTTTTTGTATTCTGAGGGTAATTGCATAGGCGAAGAATTTGGTGCTGTGGCGCAATTTTGGGAGAGGCTATACACTCAGCAGTCGGTTGAGATGATAATTGATTGTTTTCATCTCAACCTTTCGAAGTCAATACACTACCTATTCTACCAAACAGATTTGGCAGATGGTAGTGTATTCCAACCTATATAACCACTTATATACTTGCATCGGGATGCTGACTATCTTCCGACTGTACCGCCCCTCATCATCTCATAATCTGCCTAGCCTTTTCCCAACTATGTTGGGGTCGGCTTTCAGTCGACCGGAGGCAGCTAACTACTAGTATTTTACATGGAGTGATTGCCTGTCTGAACTCCACAACCCACTTGGGTACTGGTAACCCTTGATAAGACTGGTTGTCAGACTTTCCAGCTTTCTAAAATCCAAGATTAACAGCCGGGACCAACGGTTTAACATGCTTTCCGAGGCATGCAGATGTTTTGGTACGTAAATATGGTCACACATCCATGGGTCAACCGCTGCAAGCGTAACTTAACCTGATCGATCGATCCGTATGGCTGAATTTTTATGACAGTGTATTCTAACCCACGTAGCCGCCACCTACTTCGGGATGCTGACTAGTTTCCGACTCTTCCCGCCTCCATCACCCACAAAACTAATCATATCTTGTGCTTTTTGAAACCAGACCAAGAAGCAAAAGGAAACACCAGTTCCTTAATGTACATGGTGGCATCGTGGACCCTCATGAATTTGTTGTATTTCGCCTTTCTCATGATGCTGCAGAGAACCATCGGACAGCAACGTGCCATCGGCGGACAGGTGTCCTGGGAGTCCATCATATTCAAGCAAACTACGGTACCTATACTTCCTGACCAAAATATGCCATCTATTTCTTATCCAGGGTGAAGAGTCAAGGTCAGGTTACGTAACACCGTATTTCTGACTGCTATTAACAAAAACTGCGATTGATTAGCAACTCCGCAGCAAAACGTGATTTTTATGGCAATTAGTGTCATGATGTTTATGACCCCGTAAAAACCATAAAAAGTTAAAAGAATTCTAGAAAGAAGATAATATGTATTCTTTCGTGAGCTTTTGAGCTTTTAATTCCCCTGCAACATCATTAAGTGCGCACTTTCTCACGTACGACTGTTGTTTCAGTGATTGTTTAAAGCCTTTTAATGTCTTCGTAGCTGCCCTGAACGGTTCTTGAGTATTGTTAGAACTCTAAAACACTCAAGGCGGCAAAAATGTGGAGAGTTACTGCATGTTTTTGCAATTCCCGAAATAAAATTATTTAAGTCACTAGTAACCCGCCCCGCCTCTAATTTTCACGGTTTTCATGGCTTGACAAAACATCGAAATTTCTTTATTACATTTATAAGATTAATTATTAAGACCTTGTGAAGGCCGCGGGAATCCGCTGGATGTGGGAAGCAAAAGACCGGTCGAAGTGGAGGAGCCTGGACGAGGCTATGTCCAGCAGTGGACGACTTTCGGCTGAAATGATGATACCGCAAGATTAAAATTTAATACACATAAACCTTTCGGAATAAAATCTCTAAATGATGGTCCAACCCGCATAAAAATCCGTTGCATAGCTTAGAAAAACATCGCGGACATACATTTGTGGATATACTCGTGGAAGCCAAATCATCATCAGAAACCAGACTTGCACAACATCTTTTATTTTTGCTACAAACATGTTGATGGCAACATGGAATGTTGCAGTGTTGTTGGAAGCATCATTATTTTTCCCATGAAAACGTAGCGTCATTCATAATATATTTATATAAGTAAGTTACGCTCGAAGACCGTATTTTTGTAAATATTGTTGTGCAGGATGCCAACGAGCTCCGTCACATCAAGCCCCCCTCAGGGAGTGAGGTTGGGAAGGTGCAGGAAGTGGATGAGTTCGTGGCAAAAGCTATTAGCTTCCGAGATGTTAGCAAGGCTAGTCAATCCGTTATTTTTGGACCTAAATCATATCTTGTAACGAGATGTATTCTCGCTTCTTATAGAAATGCAGCTTTACATAATGGGATCAGATTCAGTAAAAACGTATGATTATATTTATAAGCATAAGCATAATCAATCTATAATGTTCTCAATCATAGGACACAGGCCTCCTCTTTATTTAAATACACATTAAACTATTAATTATAACTCATTTTTATTTAATAGTCCTCATGGTTTTTTTTTGGGTGGGCAATCATCAAATAACTTCTCCCGCTCTGGGTGGAGCAGGAGAGTTGTCAGACTTTAACTAACTAAAACCCACCCGTGTTTACTCAGTTGCCTGTGTGTCAGGAGCGGCGGTATCTCTATCGAAAAACCCGCATCCCTTGCGGGCCCCATCAGATTGTGCTGACATCTCTTTGAAGCGCGCGTGGAACACAACGCGCCGTCGAGCCGGGCTTGGTCCTACCGGACAGCGAGCTACCCATTACTCGCCGTCCGCAAGCCCACGCCTACGGTGGCCTGATTCCTGACCATCGATAGGCTAAGGCCGTGAGGGCGAATATACTGCCTCTCCCTCACGTGCGCCGCCTTCCTCTTCGCGAGCATCACTGCTTCGCAGAAGGAGGTGACGGCTACCCATGCACTCTCGTTCCGTACCATAGCCTGGACCAGGGCCGGACGCGAGAGATCGCCGCCGCCGCCGCTCCACGAGGACACGACGGTGCTCCGCCCAAGCTGGGCAGACCTCCACCGTATGCTCCACCGTGTCCTCAGGGCGATCTTCGCAATGGAAACACCCGGGCGTTTCCTCCCGCCTTATGCGAAACAGGAACCTCCCGAAACAGCCATGACCGGTGAGGACCTGCGTCAGGCGGAAGGTAAGGAAGCCATGCCGCCTCTCAAGCCACTCCTCAAAGAGGGGACTTACCACCGCAATCGTGGCGTGCCCAGCACTGGGTTGCGACAATCGCACTCTCCATGTCGCCATGAGATCCCGCCGGAGCTCTGTCCGCTGTACCGCGATTTTTCGCAGCAACAGAGTTACGCCCCGGTGTTTGGCCTCCTCGCGCCACTCCCAAATGTGCGCGAAGACCTTTGCCTCCAGATCCCATGGCGGTAATCAGGCAAGGAGGCCGACCGCCTAACCGGAGATCGTGCGGTATTCCCGGAACATCTGGATGACCATGACCCTATGGGACGCGTTTAACCGGCGGGCTGGTTGGCGTCTCAATATAGGCGCACACACCGGTGCCCCGTGTAGGGCCATTGATCGCACGACTCCCGCGTAGAGCTTCCAGCAGGATGCGTTTGGCCCCCCTCGATTGGGCAGGAGCCGCTTCAAGGCAGCCCCGGCCCGCTTCAGTCTGGGAGCCAAACGGCGGAAATGCTTCGAGAAGTTCCACAGACTGTCGAGGACGTGTCCCAGGTACTTCATCGTCGACTCGTGCTGATGTGAACCCCTCCTGCCTGTTATCTGAGAACCCGTCGGTGGCGCTTTCCGAGGACCATGAAAACAGATGGCCTCGGACTTGTGCAAGGCCACCTCGAGTCCCAGTTGCCGGATCCTATCGACGATTGTCGCAACCCCGTGTGTCCCTTTTTTTTTTTTTTTTTTTTCCAGCGAAGAAAATGCCTAACGCATACCACGCCATCCGGGGAGACGACGTGGTTATGTGGGGCTTGCACCCACTAAAAACTCCGCTTGTTCACCTACTTGCGCCCTGATGGGTGGGCCGCGAGAACTGCTACGTATGACATTCGCGACCCATCCAGCGTAGCCCATCTCTGAGCACCCTCTTCTTTTCCCGCCTTCGGGCTCCTTCCTCTTACGGTGGACATCACCACAACTCCAGGGACCGTGCAGCGTGGACAATAGAATCCCCGGTCTATCGCCCGCTGACCCCTGTTATGGCGGCATCAAGTCGGCATTTCGCCGCCTGCGCCGTCCTACCCTCCTGCGACGAATCGGGTCAGCGAGAGAGTCTCCCTGATCCGCTCTGCCGCTTCCTTCAGCGAGATTACGTCCTCGCAAAAAGACGTAACCGCCACCCAAGCCCTCTCACTGCCGACCATAGCCTTAACAACGACCGGCAGTGACAGGTCTTCCCCAATTTCTGCCACCAGAACTCGGCGCTGCACCTCCCAAGCAGGGCACTGCTCGAGAGTGTGCAGGGCCGTGTCCTGGCTGCAACCACACTGGTGACACACGGGAGTCGCCTCCCGTCTTGCCACTAGTGTGTGCAGGTATTTGCCAAAACAGCCATGCCCCGACATTACCTGCACTAGACGGAAGGACAACGTCCCGTGTCGCCTCCGTACCCATTCTTCTAGGATTGTCTGGAGAGCCCCAACAGTCCAGTGACCGGCGCTGGGAGTCTCCAACCTCTCCGCCCATTGCCTCATGATGGCAGTCTGCGCCTCTCTCCGCCATCTCATAACCACTTCGGGCAGCGGTCCATTGCCACTCTCCACCCGAACCTCCACGCTTCGGTGGTAAACTTCGGCGAGCACTCGCGCCTCCAGATCCCACGGGGGCGTTCCCGCTAACGCGAACGCCGCTTCAGCCGAAATTGTGCGGTATCCGCGTATCACCCTGACCGCCATGACTCTTTGCGGTCTCCGCAGCTGAGCCTTCTTCTGGGCAGTCAGGGAGTCCGCCCACACTGGGGCGCCGTACAAGGCCATCGAGCGCACCACCCCCGTGTAAAGCCGTCGGCAGTTCGTACGCGGTCCACCCAGATTCGGCAGTAGCCGACTCAGAGCAGAAGCTGTGCCGATCAACTTCGGGGCAAGTCGGGAGAAATGCTCGCCGAAGTTCCACCTACGGTCCACGACCAGGCCTAGGTATTTCATGTGACCCCGCACCATGATTAGCTCACCACCCAAAGTGATGGAAGCGCCTGCTGGAGGTCGGCGGCGGGGCGCATGAAACACCAGGGCTTCCGTCTTGTCTAGCGCCACCCAACCCCCCGTGTGTCCCTAAGTCAACTGCCGCCTGGTACGACCTCCCTTGCGCCAGGACCTGCGTGTCAAACTGAACTGATGCCACTAGGGAGGTCGGCGCGCAGCACCCAGTCGTACCCGATGTCACGATGGACCGATCCCTGTGGGACACCGCACGACATCTCTCACCGGTTCCACTCTCCTTGGTGACCGGGGTAGATAACAGCCCTGTCCGTCAAATAGACCTCGACCACACGACAGAGGTAGGTCGGCATCCGGTGATACCGGAGTGCCTCCCTGATGCAATTCCAGGGCAAGGTGTTGAAGGTATTGGCGATGTCCAGAGACACCGCCAAAACGACCCCACCCCAGGCCACAGCATCCCTCGTAGTTAGGACTCGCACGCGCATGATGGCCTCCACCGTAGAGCGCCCCCTGCGGAAACCAAACTGGCTCTCCGCCAAATA